>OY796684.1:1373367-2746734 GCA_963680715.1 Tetragnatha montana | reverse complement strand
AAATTAAATTATGAGTAAAAAAAAATTGTCTGTACATCATATTTATGTGACTTTTCTTCAAAAAACAAATTAAAAACGTTTTCACTAGCGATACTTTGCTCATAGAATGAGAATAAAATATGAAACGCATAAACAAGAATTAACGTGCAAAAAGTTAACGTAGAAGCCTAGCGGTACCATATGGTACAGCAAGATTTCTTAACCAAAATTTTCTACCTTAAAATAATACAATCTTTTCCAAATTTGGGTTATAATTGCACAATGCAAACATAAATAATAATTCACTTTTAATTAATCAATTTACAAATTTTAAGTATGAATAAATTGGACTTAGTTTTTCCGACGGGCCATTTTTTCACCTATCTTGAAAACACAATTTTCATTAAGCCTTTAAACAGGAATGCAGAAAAATAATTTGTTGTTTGACTGCTGTTTAACAAAGTTTGGTCCATTAGGTGGTGATATCTACCGTCAGAACAAAAAAATAAAAGTATTTTGATCCGAAAAAGTCGTTTTTACGAAGTGCTGTCTGCCGGAACCATATGGTACCGCTGGTCTTTCCCAGGCTAAGGACGAAATTTACTCACCACTTTTAAATATTTGTTAGCAATGGGTATTAGCTGGGGAGTAGAAGTTTTTCACCTTGCTTTAGAAATTATGTTTCTGTAAAAATTTAATGCTAAAATTTATAATTCATTATGAGATCATAATAATATATCGAATAGCATGATAATCTAAGAAATAAAAGCTCTGTATTAAATTTAAAATGGTTTTAAAATTTCAATCAAATTCATTTTTGAAATAAAGATATCTTAGAAATCTTAACTTTAACTAACTAATAAATTAATTATTCAGTCAAAATAATGATTGTTGGTTAAATGCTATATACTTTTATTTTTTAACCTCAAAAGGATATTTAGATTCCACAATAAGCTTTGAAACAAGATTTCTTTGTAACTAAAAATACGATACCTAAATACAATATGTCCATATAAATATTATTTTCAATAAAGAAATATACCAGTGTAGGTTAATTAATATCTTCATGAAATTAAATATGATACATGGGGGAAATATTGAATGGTATTACCAGAAACTCTAATAATGCAATATTTTCTGCACTAATGCAACTAATGAAAAAATCCTTCCCTTTTATTTTTAAACCTATTATAATAACCTAAATCTATTTTGTATTAAGCATGACAAGATTTACTTTGTTAGACCTTCAGACATGCATTATTAGTTTCTTACAAGGACCAGCACAGATCGAAATTCAAATAGAATCATCTAGGTCCAAATCCTCCACCTATACTTCTGACCGCCATACTTAACTTGCAATTTAATCCTCCCCTTTAATGTCTGGACTCTGTGTTCCGATTTTTCTCCCGCTGTATCGTAGCAGATGCCCATGTCATTTGAAAACTACAGAGGGGCCGAATCTAGGCCAACGCCAGATATCTCAGTATTGTTGTTGGCTGAGGTTAATTCAATTCTTATCTCCCCTAGACCCAGGAAGGAAATATTTAGCCTTCCGTACAAATAGAGCCCTCGCTGCAGCCTCAGGGGATTTTTAACTCTTTCGATATGGCTGACGCCAACAAATTGTTGACATTCTACCCTTCTTCTGAAGGATTCTCTATTTATTTCAAGAAGGAGCCCGCAGCCCCCGAAATGATTTCCAAATCCCCCATCAACATAAATTCCCCATTTCTCGCGAGCTGGGGTCGCAATACCTCCCCCACTTAGATATCGGAAAAATCGCTCCCCCCCTTTTTTTTTTCCTTTTTCCAGCTAGTTGGCGTAATTCGGCGAAAATCAATGAAGAAAATTTCTTCCCTTCGAGTGAAAATTGTTCCGTTTGCAACACACTGTATCCGTGACTGGTTTTGATGATGGGTTTTGCCGCAAAATTTAAACTGAAGGAGCTTGCAGGCCTCCACTGTGTCTGTTTTTGATGTACCCTTTTAAATGAAACTGAAATATTATTAGCCTAATATATTAGCAAAAAGAATATTATTTTTGCAGATCTAAGAAATATTCGGTGTCCAAAAATTAAGGATAATTAGATTTTTTGTAATAAAGACTCAAATCACTGTTTCGTATTAATGAAATTCCTGCCATAGGATGATCTAAGAGCTATATTATGTCACACGTGATCAAATTACTCTAAAATTATTTTAAAGGGGGTAGAGAGTCCCTCCTTTAATAATGAGTTCCATACACATTCGGGAAAAGTAACAGAAACGTCCATGTGAGAGTCATTTAGGAAACATTCGCTGTTATTTGTAAAGTACATATGATATTTCTAAACTCCATGGCGCATGGAATACCTTTAAATATGATTTTTTTAGGCGATATTGAGTGATATCAGCTCAAACTTCATAATCAATGGAGGACCTCTGTACCCACTTAAACTATTGTTAGGTTAATTTGATCCTTAATTACATATTTACACTCTTAGATGATTCTATGAATTGAATTTTATTGATAAGAGATAAAGATTTGTGTGATTATTTCCAAAAAAAAATCAAAACTATCCTTAACTTTAGGACACGAGTGTATTTTTAAAGAAACGTTCAACTTAATTGTATCGAGTGAGGAAAAAATAATGCGCGACTAAATTCAATTTTTTAAAAAAGCGTCGCCCTTCTATGTTTAGTTTAGAAAGTAATTAACACTGTCACTGCATCATCACATATTTTAGTGCAGTGGTTCCCAAAGTGGGTTCCGTGGAACCCTGGGGTTCCACGAAAAAAATTCAGGGGTTCCGCGAGACAAATTTTATTTCATTAAAAAAATAAGAATAGTGTTTAATATATTCACATTTTCCTCGGAAAGAAACACAAGAAATTTGGACAACGAGTTGTACCAAAACGAGTAAAAACCCTATTTATAATCTCAAATTTTCTGAAATTATCTGGGGGAGGTCCCCCAGACTCCCATTATTACATGGAACTCTATTATTTACAACTTTTTTATATTAAGTTCATCAAAATGCAAATCCTAACAAAAATATATATTAAATTCTTAAAAATGTATTATGTCCGAAATTCGGATTAGGTGTACCAAAAGAAGTTAAAACTAAAATCCCTCTTTTAACTGTCAAATTTCCAAAATTTTCATGGGATAGGACCCCCAGATTCCCCTGTTGGTTTTTGGAACTAGATTATTCACAACTTTTTTAACATTAAGTTGGCTTGTTTCATTTAATATCAGATATTAAATTTTGAAAAGTCGTTGATTAAAAAATATTTAGGGTTCCACGATCATTTGCGACAAATTTTGGGGTTCCACGACCAAAATAGTTTGGGAACCACTGTTTTAGTGAAAAGAAAGAGATAGTATTGCTGTGAAAGCAACCAATCCTGTAAAACGTGTTTTTCCTAGACAAGACACATAATGCTGTGAAAACAACATTAGCTCAAAAGAAGATTCATGAAATTAAGGGAAATTATTAACATCGACAAAAATTTAACCTGCATGTAAGAAATATTTTTCTGATGCCTCTAAAATTTGTTTTTAAGTTTCCGTTTAAACATTTTATATTAGCTTTATGCGTTGCGTTAATTGCATAAATTGAATCATAAAATTATTTCTCAACCTTTTTTCTACCATGGTTGATAGATACTTGACTTTTTAATAAGGTTTTTGAGTGTTTTATCTTAATGTTTGGCGTTCTACTATATTTTTTTAAGTATTCTTACCAAAAAAGCACTTTATTCAGTGAGAGTTTCTAATTTTACATGCAAAGCGAAATTCTGTAGTGTAACTCTTCCTTTGTACGTAAAATTTGGATTTAAGTACTGGATATTTTTGAAATACTTTTATTTTTATTTATCCAAGGAGTTCTCACTAAAGGGATAAAGGGAGATAAAAGTTTGAACATGTGGATCTCCAACAGCTGATTTAAACCTTCTGATCAAAATTTAGAAATTCAGTGTGATAATTAGAAGCCACCAACAAGTGTGTGTGTAACAAGAAGTGTGTTTGAAAGAAAATGAGTTATTCTGTATTACACTGATTTGCGTAAAACAAAATATTTCACTTTACCAAAGGTAAAAATAAAATTAATAAGGTCCTAAAGGGTAGCATTTGAAGTCGTATTCCTTTGCACACGTGGATGTTAAGAAACGTTTGTTTGAAATGTATGGCCAACGGTTTTAATTACTAATGTTACTAAATTAAATCAATAAGATGTGATATAAGGTATTAAGTTATTATTTCGATTATAAATTATAAAAAAGTGTATCAAAAGTGTTAAACGAGGTGTGATTGCATTTATATTTTCAGCCTTCGAATGAAATCATGATCAATATTGACTACACGAGATCTAATGAAACCGCAAATCTTCAATTTGCGGATTGAAACCATCGCGGTCAAAAAAAAAAAAAAAAAAGTTCTCTCCGCGTCCGAAACAAACAGTGGGCCGGAGCGCGGTCAATACTCCGCTAGGAAACGGGGTGTTGTGTGATTTAATTAGCGTCCAAGGAGATCGTGATTTGCTCCCCCCGAATCGAGAAATCAAATGTTTGCTTAAGCGAAAAATATAGAAATTAACGTCGGATTTCTGGTCGGGGCTGGGTAAATATTGAAGGGGATCTTTGTTTGAGGGTGGGATTAAGGGATATCTTGGGAGGTGAAAGTGGGGGGTTAGGTGATTTATTCCTTTCTGGTCGTTAAATTATTAAAGTCCTCTCTAAAGTTTGCGTATTTCTCTGGTTATATTCATAAGTTAACGGATAAGAATTTAGATTATGATTGAATTAGATTGAATCCTATGGAAAATTTGGGGCACTAAAAGAGTTAAAGAAAAGGTTGCTGCAGTGAAAAATCAAAAATTACCAGAGAAAGTGAATAAGAAAAAGGGAATAATTTGAAAATGGGGAATAAGTTTAAAAACCAAGTTTAGAGAAAATCGAAAAAAAAAACTGTATATGTAATGGAATTTCAGTTCTATAACCACCAAATTTTTACTTTTTAATTGTAACATTTAAATTATATTTCTGCTTACTTAGTTCACTGCACAAAAGTGGGAAATAGAAGAAATAAGACACACAAACTTAAAAATTATTGTAAAACTGAGTCATTAAGGCAATATCAACGGAGTAAGTGACTATGAATGTAATCAAAAATTCCCTGGTTCCCTGGAAAGTTTTTGTTCTATCTCTTTTAGTTTTTTATTTAATTTTTCAACGTTCTTATTTCTCCGCTAGGAGCCCTATTAATTTTCTCAAAATAAATATATGAAACGGGCTTTTGAAACACCCTTTATAAAGTAGAATTAATAAAAATATACTTTCAAGTAAGCTTTAAAACATTTGCTGAATGAATAATCCCATGTGACATCATTACCAATAATCTGTACGATAATACTAAAAATTAAAGATAATAACACCACACTTCAGATCCCTTGACTAATAAATAGACTTCGGCTCGTGTGAAGTAAGTTATCTTGATCTGTTCAGAGGAGATGAACAAGATAATCCTTCAGTTGGCTGACTCAGAGTAGGATTTTGCTGACTCTCTCCAAGAGGTTCATTACGGTAGCTCTTGAGTGATTCACCCCTTTTCGCAGACTGTAGCAAAACCTTTTTCCCACCACACTGAAGAGGAGAGGGCGAATTTCATGTCAAGCACCGTTTCAAAATGCTGCCCGTTCCTTTATAGGGTCAAATTGCCTGTGAAATTACAATCCCGAAGATGGTAGTATGCATGATATTCGTTTCATTACGTTGACTGATAGCTATTTTGTTCTCCCAGTTACAACGATTTTTAAAATTCATTATTTGGAAATGAGTACGCTTAATGTGATCACGGTTAATGTTATCAACAGGATTATGTTATCGAAATTGACTGGTTCCGATCACTTAAATTTAAATTAAAGTAAATTGTATCTTTTTATGTGATTAGTACATCTTTTAATGTTATCAAAATTTGGTGAAATCCCTTAAAAAACTCATTTTTCCCTTTGGAAGGCCAATTTTAAAACACAAACTTAAATTTTTTAGTGTTATTATGTAGATTTGTGGGTTTTTTTAATCAGATAAAGACAAAGTTTAATCAAAGAAATAAAAAAAACTTGCAAATTTGCGAACTTTTTCTTTTTTGAGGCATGAAAAAGTGCTACTTCCTCCGCGAATATTCACGATATTTTCATGAGATTTTTTCCAGTGAGTTTTTCATAACATTGGCAACACTATTCGCACTGAAGTTTTCCCTCTATCTCCGTTAGTTTTTTTTTTAAATTAATTTTTTTAACTTTTTTATTTCGCCACTAGTAGCCCTGCACGGAATCTTAATGGATCCTCCATGGTCCTTTACCTAGGAATAGGAATTAATACCCGAAGCACCCGCGGAAGGGTTCGGAAGACTTTCTGAATCGCGATGGCGCACGCTCGCTCAAGAAAATATATTCATGCTTCGAAAATTTTAAAAATGACATTTTTCTTATATTATAAGTCTTTCCTAAGTAGAAATTCTTTGGTTCGTTAGTAACTGGCCGGTTTCATGGAGGTATTTCATGTTTCTTGAGCGCGCGTGCGAAGAAACATGAAATACCTCCATGAAACCGGCCAGTGAGTCTTCCGAACCCTTCCGCGGGTGCTTCGGGGGCGATAACTCCTCAACCGCTTTTCCTAAAAATCATTGCTGCATATCATTATTAAATTTGGGTCCTTGGGGAACGGTTAGGACCCTTTAAAAATGAATTGCTTCAAAAATAAGTGAAATAAATGGGATATAACAAATCCTACTATTTTTAGCGATTTTTTTTGCGTTTTTAGGGGGGTAATAACCCCTTAAACCTACCCATTCACCACAAATTTTCATTTTTTAGATAGTCTAACCTTTCTTGTCCCCTCGGGTGTAGTTTAAAGACTAAAGTAATGCTTTTTGACCCTGAAAATCGAATTCAAAGTCATTTATTTTGCTTTTTATGCGCATTTTGGGGGTACCCTGTACCTCAAAAAGTTGACATGATAGATAAAAACTAATTTTACTTTTGGATTCAGGGGCTAAAAGTGATTCAAAAGCAAGTCACAGTTCTAATTCAACGAAAATGCTGTTCCCCAGTGTTATTATTGCTGCTACAGAAATGTCTCTGGGTCTTTCTACGGTTATTGCTGCAATCATAGCAACAATTTTCTTAAAAGGCTTAGTTCCGAAAGGAACCATTCAAAAACGCTTCGGTTTAAATACCATATTTTTTTTACCCAAGCCTGACTAATATCATTGGGAGAAGCTGTTAAATCTATGGCTATTGTTATAATGGTTTCCTCCGTGCTATCTAAAAAACACTGAATATCCACCAAACCTCCTCGTTTGAATACAGCTTTACAATAATCAAGAAGCGCTTTGATATTAACATATTAACGAATAAAACATGATGCGTTTTCTGTCATATTTTTACAAAATATTAAAAAACCTTAAATAATTTGTTGAACCTAAACCAAATTTCTAAGTAACATGCGTTTAATTTTTTTTAAATCTTCCTCTTTTTTTACTGACAAATATGCAGTATGAAAATAAGCAATGCTGTGAAATTCTGATTGGGAAGAAATCTTTCCTGAAAGTATTTATACAAATAATATCAGTGACCATTGTATTTTTTATCACCCCAAAACAGCTAACATTAAACTAGACAGAAACGTTAGTTGACCCTATGACGTCACTAACAAAGTAGTTCCCATCGCGTGTCTGATTTTTGAAAGAATTAAAGAAAGTCAATTTAAAAATATGATTAGTTTGTAAAACTCATGTATATAGTGTCTTTTTATCACGACTTGCGTACAGAAACTCCTCCTAGCAACCCATCAGGGGTTGTGTTTACGTATTTTCTCCTTCCGTGTAGTGACGTACTGGGTTCAGGAAATAATTCTGTCGAGTATAGTCCAAACAGCAGGCATTTAAGAAAATAAAATTGACTTTCCAAAACCTTACCTAAAGTTACACCCATCACTCCAAGGCAATACCATTTTTCTATACTATAGAGGTTTAAAGTGTGATTATTTTCAAAAATAAAATTCCATCAGTGCGGTGTTTGCAAGTTAAGGGGAATTCTCTAACCAACCAATATGATGCCTGGTAAAGAAAAACGCAAAATATACCATCTCAATCCCTCTTCCTAGAACTTATCCCTTTCGAAAAACTGGAAATACCTTGAGCAGAAATATCAGACTAAATCTATACCAGAAGCAAGCGACCGCGTCTTATATTTAGAAATATTTGTAATATTTCTCCCTTTCGTAAATATTCCAGAGTGTAAGGGAGGTTTCGGCTGGTTATACGATGCGGTGGATAAAAACGGAAAAGAAATGTAGTTAAAGCATAGCTACTGTGAATATTTTTCGTGGGAATTATTATGAGAGGATTTTTTTATGGGAAAATCAAAGCAGCATGATTAAAGTTGTAATTTGAATGATTTTAATAACTCAGGTCTACAAAAAAACTTTTTGAAAGCTGTTTGGGTTATTCCATCTGATCTTTATGTTTTTAGGTGTGCTGAATCCGAAAATGACCTTTTTTTCCTGAGATGTCACATTTTTTGACAATTTAGGTTTTAACCTTCCCTGGGCTTTTCTATCCATTTCTACTTTATAATATCCTCGTGAAATAGTTAACTATGTTCTTTGCTCACAACTCATTATTTTTTAATGCAAGGAAGTTACAATTGCACCAAAACTGTGAAAAATGGGCAAATTTCAAAATAATTTTGCAATTTGTGAAAAAGTGAAAGAATATAAGAATTGTTTCGATATTTTTTTCGTTATCAGCACACCAAAATACATGGGAATTTGATTAAAACTTTTAAACAGTTTTTTCGTTGCAGACCTGTGTAAATTACTCTGGGTTGCGTTATATATTTTAATGTATGCTAGGAACTTAAGAATAGTAAATTCTAAAGAAATGAAATGAAATTGAAAATTTAGTTGTGACACGTCGTAGGTGATACAACTTTCATCAGGAGTTATAAGGAGAGAAAGTATCGGTGGGTGAAGTATCCGGATTTGGGTCGAAAAAACGCTCTTTTTTTTTCAAAATCCGCTTACGGTTAGCGCGGATTTTTGGCCAAGTGGCCAAAAGTAGGGAAAAGTGGCCATGTAAAAAATTCAACTGGATATGACAATTCCTTCTGTTGCCGCATTGAGCCCCAAGTTTAGAAAAACACTTTTTTATGCAGGGAAAGTATTTTTTTTGTATTTGCTTGAGACTGGTCTGAAATTTGATCAAATGGCTTCAATAAAACGTGAAAAATGTCCCAGCTTGATACAATGCCTTCTTCGACTAGAGACTTGAGCCCCAAGATTCTTTAAAATTCGCTACCGGTCAGGGTGGATTTTGAACCAAATACCTTCAATAAAACGTGAAAGAAATTCAGATCGATACTGTTTAATACATAACAATGGTAATAATGGTAAACATACTGTTTAGGATTAAAATTAAACATTCTGTTTCTATAAAACATGAAGAACTTTAGTTGTTCACTTTTCTACTTTACCATGTGATACATAATTGAATTAACATAGATTCTCTCATGCCTTTTAAACAACTCATTAATGCCTACATTTGAAAATCATTTGAACTCTAGTAAGTTTTCATGGATACTTTTCTAAATGTAAATACAACTTCTACTTATCCATCAGTTTCTCTTATTGATTTTGTTTACTGTGAAAACGATTCAATGCTTCTACTTCTTGAACCTCATTGTCTCAAAATATAGGAAGGGTTTTGTACTTAATAAAATACTTATAGTACTTAATAAAAAGTACTTAATGTTTTGCTTTCATTAATAGCCTGCTCTGCTTTTTTGTTACTTAGCAATGTAAAATAATGGTAACTTGGTAAATAATTATTTATGAAAATACAAAGCATAGCAAGAAATTTCAAATGTTTATCTTTAAATATTTTGTTAAAATATTGAAATATGACGTGTTAATTTCAAAAATAACTATGATTAACAATTCAACACAACTGCTATTTTTTTGCATTTACACATTGCTATCCAAAAACTCTCTTTAAAAGTAAATATATTTTCGAAAGAAACACCTATTTCAATCTTTATTACCAACTCTCAACCTGTGATTATTACTGAAATATTTGTATAATATTGTATAATAGATTTGTAAAAGTATCCAAGGGGCGAGTCACAACGCTGGACTTCTTAAGCGCAGACGCTGGAAGTCTACTTTGAAAAAGTATCGGTTCATGCTTGTTATAGGGGACTTAATCTAATCCTTTTACCTTTCCTTGGATACAATCACTGGTATAAACGGATTGCAGATCGTTACCTGATAAGCTCTATTCTTTAGAGCTTATTTCAAATGCTAAATCACTAAAAGAAACTATTTCGTTACCTATAATATAAAGTTTTATTTTATTTATTGATGACAGGGTATCCGTGTCCATATATTCCTGTCCAGTCCATTCCAATGAAGATAACTGATATCTAATATCTAAACCGTTAGTTATCGACGCAAGTCTCTTATTTTTAAAGATGTTTTGATTGAGGCATTTGTTGGGCAGTGGAATTTCAGACTGGTGGTTATTTTAAAAAATGTGTTCCTTTAAGTTAATTATGTGTTGTTTAAAAATAGAAAAATAAATTAAACTTTCTGATTTTCTCAGTAACAGTTAAGTAAACTGTTTCAGCTATAGTCTTAGTCATACCGCCAGGAGAAAAACTTCTGACTTTTACAATTTATTGTTGGGATTGTTATAGGAGCAGATTTTTCCACTCAATTTCAGGGGTGACGGTAATGTGCAATACCTGCAGTTTTTTAAAACATAATTTTTGAAAAAAATATTGAAAGATTGAGTCCTTCTTTGTCTATAGTTTATACTTTGATTATAGTCCTTCTTTGAAGTTAAATAAGAGATTTATTTTACCTTATTTACAATGTCAATTATTTTTAAATGAAAATAATAAACAGATTCTGATTGTTTTATAAAATGAAAAATAAAATATAACAAGACTATATAATGCCTCTTCCGAATATAAAATCCTGGAAATTTGTCCAATTTTAAATCTTTACGAGTAGATCTGAAAGAGGATTTAAAGATTATAGCAAATATTTCACCGAAACGGATTCATGTATAGGAACAGATAACCGATTCCTAAAAAGGAATAGGCATAGAGATAAATCACCATTATGAGCCGAGACTTTTATTGCATTATACAAAACGTTTGAGCCGTGATTTTTCCAATACCATAAAAACGTCACTACCATCCCCTAACTTCTCCGAGGGTCATAAATGAAAAGTCCCTTCCCTTCTGTAAGGGAGCAATTGAAGTATACGCAGTTGACCTGGGGTCTTATCTCATTGGGGCACTATCACAAATTGTGGCTATGATGCCCTCGCATTACCCCAATCCTTTCTTCCGCGTGTAATCTATTTCCGTATAGCGCATTTATTCCCTTATCCATTAGCGGAGGGCTCTTTCCCCTCAACTTTTTCTCCATTAGTACTAACAGCTTCAAGGTAACAAGGGATAACTATTGATTTATTGCAATCTATGAGGTTTGATCCGTGAAGAAAACATTTGTGATATGAATATCATCGGAATTCCATGTTTACCAGTTTCTATTAACAAGGTAAGAAGGCATAACTATTGTTTTGTTGCAATCCATGATGTTTGATCCATAAAGAAAAAAACATGTAAAATGAATATGATTGGAATTTCATGTTTACCAGTTTCTATTAACAAAGTAACAAGGGATAACTATTTGATTTATTGAAATCTATGATGTTTGATCCGTAAAGAAAATGTGTGATATGAATATCATCGGAATTCCATGTTTACCAGTTTTTATTAACAAGGTAACAAGGGATAACTATTGATTTATTGCAATCTAGGATGTTTGATCCGTGGAGAAAAACATTTGTGATATGAATATCATCAGAATTCCATGTTTTCTAGTTATATTTTATTAAATATTCCACCCCCCTTTTGAGGGGTCTGTTAAATCTTCAAAACAATCAATTCCTTGAAAAAACGTATGCTGAACTGTAACCTTTTCTGCTTATTGCAAAACAAACCGCATTTAAAAATTCAAATTATTAACCATCAAGTTATGAGGAAGGGGGGGGGAGTTGGAAATGTTCCCCTAACGACCTAGGGGGTTTTATAAGTAGGCATGGGAGGTAGTATAATTGAAGGGTTTGGTGGATGAAGGAGCTAGTGTTACATTTTTTGAAAATACAATCTAATTCAACGGATGAAAGAGTTATGTGCAGAAATGTTATGTAGCAAAATCTGAATACTTCAGAACAGCTAGAAACAAAGATATGAAGAAGATGAAGGGGCTATGTAAATATTAAACATTAAGTAACAATAAAACTTTGAACCTAAATTACTCTAAATTAGGGTTTTGTTACATAACTCCTTCATCTCCCAAGCCCTTCAATTCCCAGTGGAACATAACCTTTCAAAATTGGATTAAAACCAGCAAAATTTTCAATTCAGGTATTTATTACATAAAAACCAATTTAAGAGCTGAAATTTCAGTACACGCTTACCCAGACCTATCGGTTTTATGTAATAAACGTCTTAATCGAACGATTTTGCAGGTTTTAATCCAATCTTAAAAGGTTACGTGTCAATTTCCACTGGGGATTAGGCAACCTCCCATGCCCTCTTTTAACCCCCCCCCTAGGTCTTTAGGGGTATATTTCCAAACCCCTTATCCTGGTGCACTTACTTTCAAAACTTAAGGAGCATTTTTATAAGTTATACGGTTTCAAGGGTTGAAAAGTTTGTAAAACTTATGACTTTTATTCTTTAAGAAATTTCGGAAATTTCCCCCTCAAAATAGCGTTTTAGCTTATTTTGCGGCCTTTTTGGATTTCACCCTAAGAGTATGTGAGTAGGTATCTCGTACATGGATAAAGTTACAATAAAATACTTTGTACCGAAAACTTCTGTACTTTATCGAGTAAGACTCACTATTCTCCATCTTAAGTTTTTCTTTCTCTATGAAGAGGGGGTGACCCACTTACCCCTTCTTATGGGGTAAGTGGGACACCCATCTCATTTTTTAAAAAAAAAAATCAGTTAAGAAATATGTAACACGTTATTTTAGAACCTAATAATAAATTTTTGTTCGTTAATATATTCTTAAATAAAATATGTCAATAAGTTCAAATTTAAGCACTTCAAGAATTTTTTACTAAGCTTCAAAAATGTTCTGTTCCAAAAAGGGGCCCCACTTACCCCAAGTGACCCTATAGTAAAATACACAGCGAAATTTCTAGAGGGGTTTGGGGGTCCTACTTCAGAAAAAGTTTGGAAATTTGCCCCTAAAAGTAATGTTTTAATTAATTTCTTAGACCTTTTATGTAACACAAAATGGGGATCACTCCTCGTGAGTCACAGAATTTTCAAAGAAAACAGCACATAATATATTTAAAAATTTTGAGTAGAGTTTGAGGGTTTTCCCCCAGAATTTTTTTTGGAATTTTTGCCTTTAAAAGTAGTATTTTGTTTCATTTTGAGACGGTTACACCCCTCCTTGTGAGTCACATAATTTTTAAAGAATAAAACAGTATAAAAATTCATTTCCAAATTTCGGGCCTTGGATATATGGCCCTGACTTAAGGTACCTGAATGGGTTCGACCACTTTTTTTTAAAAAAAGCTTTAAATTAAAATTTTTCTTAACTTTATTTTGAGTTTTAGTAAAACAACACTAAATAATGTTTTTTTCTTAAAAAAGTAATTATTTTAAGATTTAAAGGCAATTTTTAGCATAAAAAAGCCAAAAAAATTGCATTTTTAAAAATGCTGTAAAATTTAAAAAAATTAAAAATCATCAGGTTTTTTAAAATTTATGATACATTAATACACTTATTGAGAGCCTGAACTAAACTTTTTAAGGTTTAAAAAAACATATAATATTAAACAGCTGATCGAAAAATTACCCCCCTGAATATTTAAAAAAATCAAGAATCTTTTGATAAATCAAACACCCCTAAAAAGTTTTGTATGGTATATTTCAAAAAACTATTAGTTCTCTCAATAACTTTACAAAGTATAAGTAGAGCAAGTTTCAATCCAATTGTTGAAATAATAAGCTAGTTATGACTTAAGATCGAAATTTGTAGAAAAAGAACATTATGAGAAAAAAGCATTCTAAGTTGCCCCTTCTGGTTGTTTTGAATGTTTCACTTAATCTTTTAAAAATTATATCTCTACTTGTATTTACAATAGAAACAAACTGTAAACTGGTTTTGAAAGCTAAGAATTTATATATTATAACGAGATTATAAAACAAATTTCGATATTTTCCCCTTTTGAACCAACCCATTGGAGTACCTTAACCCTTTATGTCCCGACGGGACTTATAAGTCCCGCTTAATATAAAGTCGAATAAAACTAAAACTATTCCATGAATTCGAACGAAACTTTTCAGTCGATACCGTTATACCTTCTTCTAATGATATCTAGATGGCAGCACTACCTAGACCATCAATTTCACTTAGATATTTGAGATC
This sequence comes from Tetragnatha montana, assembly GCA_963680715.1. Lineage (NCBI taxonomy): Eukaryota > Metazoa > Arthropoda > Arachnida > Araneae > Tetragnathidae > Tetragnatha > Tetragnatha montana. Next base: position 2,732,245 of record OY796684.1, on the reverse strand, counting down.
GATTTAGTCTTATGCTGTACTTTGGACCGCCATTGTTGCTGCAAAACTCTGCTCCTGTTTACAAGTGTCGTATCAATAGATAAATAATTGGTAAGTACTTTATACTTTTTCTACCTACTCATTATTAACTCTCTTGTAATTATAATTAAAATCCGAATCAATTGAGTGATTTTTTCAATTTTTATACATTATTTTTTATGTGGGACTTAGAAGTCCCGTTGGGTCTTATCGATCCTGGTACTATTTTAGTATGATCAAATTTCTAGAATAGTACTATCTTTTTTTTTTTAATTTTGTCATTGCATTTTTGTTTAATTTATTTTTAGCACTTGAATACATAAAATAATCCTTATTTATTCCAATTTTTAGGATCTTGTTAGTTTTATTATTGAGTATTTACCATTTTTTAGATTTTTTCCCGTATTACAAAACTCTATATTTGATTTCTTATATTTATAGAATAATGAATAGAAGAAGAAATAGGCCTGACCCCGGAAGAAATTAAAGCCATCTGGGATGAATTGCCATCTGATGTTGAAACACAAGAGGAGGACAGTAGTTCTGATGAATATCATATTCACCACAAGATGAAACGAATATTCTTTGTATAAATGAAAAAAAAATAACTTTTTTTTATTGTGTACCATGTTTGATTAAATAAAATTGTATTATTTTTCATTTATATTGAATGTTTTTCATTTTTCATACTGAGTCATTTCATAAGTCCATTCATGTGTTCATCTCATAAGTCCCAACGGGACTTATAAGTCCCATGTAATATTTTATGCAATTACAATTAAAATAATTATTGTAAATGAATGTTACTTCTTTTGTGCCTTTCTGTAGTTAGTTTAAACATATAAAAAAATATATTACACAATTTTTCTGAAAATAACATAATTTGGGACATAAAGGGTTAAGCCATTTATCCAGTTCCTGTTTTCATGAGCTCACTGAACTCAATTCCTCACGTGATGATCCCAATGGTAGAATCGTCAACATAAAGCAGAGCGAACGCAACCCACCAATTAACATCGAATTTAATCACCCGCGATGCAAACAACACAAAGCCATGACGAATGAGGTTATCGAGTTGTGTTTCGAAGGGTTCAATTGATTACAAATAATAAATAATAATCGACTCCTTGGGATGAATAAATAATTAAGAAGGCGACTAGCCTCATATTTTTCGCTCGGTCGGAAACGTTTCGTGCGAGCTCTGACTTCCGACACGGCATTGGAAAGCGTAGCCAGATCAATAGGCCCGCTGCCTTTTTGCTCTCTTCGGACAGCAGAATGCTTCGAAAACTCAAGTGCTCATGATCATGATAGCCAACAGCGCTTTCGCACTGACGGCCTCGAGGGTCAGGAAGGCCGTGGAGGGTGCCTTGCCCACCAAAGTGTCGCCTGCTGTCAAAAGTAAGTCCCCCATTGAGATCTGTTACTCGAGATGGGCGGTTTTTCGGTCTTATAACACTGGGCAGTTAATCTTTTAAATCTTGATGTTGGGTACGCCGCTAGCGGATCGTGTTAGTAAATCAAAGCGGTTAAGTGGGGGTTCCGGAAGACGGGATATTGGAAGTTGTGGATGATGTGGTGCAAGTGTAGATGATGGTGAATGGAAAAGTAGCGTTTTGGACTCTGGATCTAATATTCTGAGACTGCGTAAAACGTGTGACGACGAGTGATCGCCAAAGTTGAATACCGTGCTGCATTGACGTCAACAAAGGCTACTTGCATTATTTATTACCAGTTCAGTTTCAGCAGAACTATTATAATGACCAGTAGAAATAATGCTTAATGTAGGTACTGAACTTTTTACATGATGGTTTGACAGGTGAGAGCGTGGTTCCAGCATTTTGTATTTTGTTTTGGTTCACTCTCTTTTACGTTTTACTCTCTTTTAGAGATGTGAAAAACGTTGAAACCGTTGAAAAACGTTGAGCGTGATAAACATTGCTGATGTTGTAAATCGGGATAGCAAAATTTATTTCAGACTTTTCTCTAGCTTTAAGATGCTATTAAAAACTCTCAATATTTTCAACTATCTCTTCATTAAAACTCTCAATATTTTTTTTCTGTACTATGCATAAATTATATTGAAATCATAATTTTCTAAATATTGTTAAGGCAGCTTAAAAGTAAAGGAAGCGGTTCAAATTTATGGTTTTCGAAAAATAAGTTAAATATGTGTTCAATAATTTTAGCTTTTTATGATACTTCAAGAATAAATATGAAAGTTAAAAAAATTATTCAAATTTAATTTCAAATGAAATTGATTTGGATTTCGTTTAGGAACCGGTTTTGTGTATAAAACGCGTTTTATCCTTACATGAGTTATGAGTGAATTCATTTGATCGATTAGTACTTTTAAATAAATCTAATTGAAATTTAATTGTAATTTAAATGAAATTATAGGTATTTTTACTTAAATCAATTAAACTTAAAAAATGGTTTTCTTATACATAAAATTAGTATTAATCGGTAACTAAGGACTTGAAATTTTTTTCATGATTAGCAAATTGTTATAGTAATGGTAATTCAATTAAAAATATATTTTGAAACAATTTATGCCCATGATTCATGATGATTCATGATTCATGATTCATGATGATTCATGTCCTATTAAATTTAAAGTTTAATTTAATTTACAACATTCAATTTAAGAAAATTCATTGTTAAAAATAAATATATTTTTAGTTTTCTATAATCTGTTGAACGTATCTATAAAATGGAAAGCATAGTTGGAATTCCCTCTAAAAATTGTAATTTAATTTCTTAAATTTAGTGACTTCAAATGATAGTTTACTATTAGAAGATTTGTCTTTTTTCAAATAATTTAAACGTTACTGTTTTTATTTTTATTTTAAAAACAGAGTTACGCTTTAAATATGTTTTTGAGAAATTTTGAAAGAACTTTTTGTGTTAATGTCAATTTTGAGTGTTACAAAACGTCACATTTCATTACAAAAAAAAAACCCCTCAAAAACACATTGAGTGTTCTCGTTAAGTATAATTAAACCAGAATTTTCTTGAAAAGACGTCAAAAACGTTATCAAAAAGGGAGATAACTTTCTCGTGCAAAGCAGCTCTCATATCATCCACAGAGAATCCCTAAAGCCCGAATGCAATCCCCGAGAGCCAATAGTCGGCGAAAGGCTAAAAAAAAAAGGCTAAAAACAACCCTAATTCGGATTGACCTAAAGAGATAACGTTTGCTTCTCCCACTCCTAATTGCAGACGGTTTCGGGAGGGAGCACTCTCCAGATTAGAAAATCTCAAGAATAAGGAACTTGAGTCCATCAGGGTGTCTCTCGTACCTGAAGCGTAGATCTTAGAAAGGAATATCATTAGCAAGGAGCCAGCAAAGAATGAGGCAGTTTTCACTCAGTTGTACCCTGTTTCTTGTTAAGGCTTAATTACACAACGGAATTTCTCTCTTGCGAAGAATCTGAAGCATGTGAGGTAGCAGTGGGTCTCTATCCATCATAGAGTGTTTCAAAAGTCCGTTTTGTGGCTTTTGTTTTGAACCAACGTCTCCTAGGGTCGTGGAATTAAGGTGTACCCCTAGGTAAGTGACCATGATGAATCTATTGAGGTGTCTTACAGCGCCCCTAGTGGCGAAATAAGAAAAATAAAAAGGGAATTAAAGAACTGAAAGAGATAGAAGAAAAACTTAAATAAAAAACTGTTGCCAATATCATAAAAACGCTTCTTCAATATTCGAAGAGATATTAGAATGTGAAAATAGCACTTTTTCAGGCCTCATAAAAGAAAAAGTTAACAAATTTGCAAATTTTTCAGTGTTGTCATGTAGTATTTGCGTTTTTTAGCTAAATAAAGACAGATTCAACTATTAAATAAAAGAAACTTGTAAATTTTCGAACTTTTTCTTTTTGAGGCCAAAAAAAGTGCTATTTATACCCGCTAATATCTCATCGAATATTGAAGACATTTTCATAAAATTTGAAGTTATTGTTATCTCTTTTAGTTGTTCAATTAATTTATTCGACGTTAAGGGGCGCTGTAAGTAATCTTAATGAATTCCCCTTGGTCACTTACCTAGGAGTACTCCCGTGACTCTAGGATATGTTGGTTCCAAATAAAAGCCGTGAAAAGGACTTTTGCAACACCCTGTGTTGTGTATTCTGCGTCACAAGTTTTATGGGCGTTTTAAGAAACCTGAACTGTCGTTTCCTAAAAACTACTAAAATCCTCGAATGTCCTCTTATTTTTCGTACAGCGCCGAGACCTTGTTTCTGCTCGAGTAAAAAAATATTTTGATCTTCAGTCTTAGAGAAACAACGGGAGTAAAATCCTCTGTCATTTTTCCTTCAGATCAGCACTAATCCAGAGGCTGGAAATGTAATAGTACGAAGAAGGGCATATTTCGTGATATTTTAAGCTTGGAGGCTCTGTCGTGAATTTCATTTCTCTAAATAAAATTTTTCAAAAATTAATTTATAAAAAAAATTGAGAATAATGTTTTAGAGAAAAAATAAACGGCTTTGAAAGTAATTATTTTCTTAACTAGTTAAACTTAAATATTCCTGGACTCTACCCTGTTATAGTTAAAGTTTAGACCTTTACTGGTAAATCTTTAAAAGAAGATCTACAATTGTTTAGTAAACGAACTTTTACAATAAAGATATAACTACCCACAAAAAACAGCTGCAAAATTGCTTCAAAAAAGCGTCTAAATTGTAGTTTTCTTAAAGAAGACTGCAACTCTATTTTGTAGCAATATGACTTTGAAGCATGTAAGTCTGTAGTTCTTCTACAACAGATTTGAAACCATTCTAAAGTCATTACAACGCTTTTAAAAACTGAAGATTTTCTAAAGAAAACTGCAGACAAAATGTTTCAATTCCCTTCAATTTTTGAAGCAATATTGCGAATTTTTGGGTTGGATACTTTTTGAATGTCTTTCTAAAATTTTACACTCTTTTTTTCTAGTTTTAATTACATCAGTATTCAACAATAGTGCATATACTATGCCAATACTTTATTACTTAAACTAATTAAAAACTTCTTACATTCAAGAAAATGTAAATCATTTTAAATAACTTGTATTCATCATAAATTCCTTTGCTTTATAAGAAAATAAATATCTAAACTGGTCTCAACTCAAATATGTTTCTTAAGATCTGTTGAATCTGACAGAAAAAATAGTTTATCGCCCTTTATTTCTTCTGAAAGAGTTGACTCAGAAATTTTACGTTCAAGGAAGAATAACATTTTGATACTGAAAAGAACTGTTAATACCCTAGAGCTTCGCGAACACTCTATTTTATAGCTGAATGAACAGTAGAGAAGAATAAGGAACGACACTTAACTCATGGAGTCTTTCGAGATTTATTTTCATCCTTTTCCATTAAAAGTCGCTTCGGGATTTTAGATTACCCTCCACAATCCTACCTAGCGTTGTTTTAGTTCCTTATTAAACTGTGTCATTCAGACCATCAAGATGGCACGGAAATACGGTTAATTATTTTCAGGATATTTAACGTCCAATTAATCTTCAGATAAGTAAGCAAAATGTCTGAAAATTAATTAAATAAATAGTTATTTAGTAATGAGTTATAGGGTTTTAATTAAGAAGATGAAATTTACACTTTAGCATTAGTAAAAGAACAAGAGAGAAATTGTTGTGCATTTTTCTGTAGAAAGTACACTATAATTTGTAGAAAAAAGTAATGATCATGAAGGTTCAATTTTTTTTTATTCAGAAAAAATCGTTGTGGAATTATTAAATTGATTACTCTTATTTAGTTTTAAATTATTCATCAATTAATACCACCATAGACCTTAACATTCATAAGAAAATTTAATATAAAAATTTGATTACAACATTTGCTGTATCTATAATAATACTTAATTTTAACAAAATATTTTATAGTGCCTTACCAACTTCACAAAAATATTCAATAAAAGTACTGCCTACAAAACTTTTATTAACACAATTCCTCATTCTTGTCATTTAAAAAACTTAAAACAGCATCTTTTTATTATTTTGTCATAAAGTTTATTTTATAACTCCCACACTTAACCTATCTTTATTTAAAAAATTACTTAACATAAATTTCAGATTAAACTATTTCTTCAATTAATTTTTCTCTTATTAACTTTGCTTTTCTTTGAAACGGATTGGGACAACATTTTTTATTTTTAAACTTCCAGTGAATATCATCACACAATCCCCAGTTGAGTTGTGTGTTGGAAAACACAACCGTTGGACCCTCAGTCCCACCCTAATAGACAAAATCCTGGATTCGCCACCTTAAAATTTACTTTTTAATCATTATAAATTAACCATTTTATTTTCTGAGTAAAACCTTATCACTCAATGAATAATAATCCTTTAATTTTAAAGAATAAAAGATCAAAAATCGATTTTAATTTTCATATTAAATAAATTGGGAATAAATCATTGAAGTTATTTATTTTATATAATCATTAACTTTTAATTTTTAAAACATATCTACTTTTTAGCTTTAATAAATTATTCCATTAAATCTTATAAAAAACGAACAAATATATTTTTTTATTACGAAATAAGGACCGAAGATTCGAAAATTAGTGTATTAATATTTTTTTTTATTATAGTCTGTAAGAGAAGAGAAATAGGGTTTGAAGGGGGGAATAAGATAGGGAGAGTTAGGGGAAAATTATCAATTAATTTTCGTGCTGCCATCTACTAGTATACGTGAGAAAAGTTTATTACGGTTAATATACCTTTTATACGATCAGTAAAATCTTACCAAAATTCTGTGATATAGTTCTGAGCTATAGAAGGGTATTATTGATGCATTTGTTTTGGGTGTTAATAATCTTAATTAGTTTTAGTAAGCTTTTTCTTCAATTAAATTCTAATCAGATTAAGTCAGGGGATATGAGGGTCGTGGGGGAGCAATCATCTCACTTTTTAGGAATATTAATTTTTTTAATTGTAAAGAATGTTTATAATGTAATCGAGACAGCTTGTCTCCCCCCCCTAATTCTAGCTTGCCCCACCCAGGGTATTCCTTAAATCCACTCATTATTTAAAATCGTTTTCGGGAATTCAAATAGGTTTTTATATTAGCTCTTTTATATATTTTCATTCTTTAAAACTGAAGTTTCTTTAAAATAATATGCTATATAACTTTGCTATCTTATGGAATTTCGTTAAATATTTACTTTATACTTTTAAGAATTTCAAAATTGATTTAGGTATAGTTAAAGACTGTAACAGCATTAGGACATTAGATGATGTATAATACATAATACTATTTTAATTCCTTTTCCTGTTCTACCTAAAAATAGTAACCATGGTAGGAAAGTGAAATAAAGACTGTTTATTTTGTTGTGAAGCTATTTTGAAAACTTACAGTCACTTATGAACGCATTTGTCTTCACTTTGAGTGAATAGAGTTCAGAAACGGGAAGGTGCCAAATATTCAAATGGAACAACACATTTTAATAATTAGCTTTTAAACTTATATAACATATACATTGCTGTATATGTTATATAAGTTTCCGCGGGACGAGCCGCTGGCTCTTATGATACCACATATTTAATTTCATTCTTTGTTGTTTCTTTGTGTATTTGTTATTTTTGTATATTTTGATGTTCTTTGTGTGTCTTTCGTTTTTCTGTACTTGTCTTTGTACAATAAATTTGATTTGTACTGCCGTCCTTAGCAAGAAGGGCGCATCTCCGAAAATCAAGATTTTCAGTACAAGCACTTTTCGCCTAAGGATTAGATACGCCCTTTTTCACTAGCGTTTTTGTGTACCTTTTCGTTCCCATAGGTACATGAATGAGGTATCATAAGGTGCAGAAGACTCCAAAGATTCTAGATATGCAAAAACCTGAAAATCGCCAAAATCCGAGATACGCCCTTCTTGCTATAAGGACGGCAGTGTAGGAAGCACTGGAACTTTTTCCACATAAAATTAAGTGGGTTGAATGTTTATAAAATATACAAATAATAAATGAATAAAAATAACTCAATCCTATACTAAACTTATTGAAAAAAATTTTGCGTTTTTGTATTCTAATAAAGACGAATCCGCCAAATGTTATTCATAGCCTTCTTGTTATCAAAAGGATATAGTTATCAAAATCGACAGGTTCCGATCACTCCTATTCAACTTAACGCAAAATGCATTGTTTTATGCAGCGTTCTAAATTGGCAGTGGTCCGCTGGTCTGAGACCACTGAAAAACTGCTCGGACCACTACAGTCAGAAAATAAATGGTCCGGCGGACCAGTGGTGAAAAAAAAATATCAAACTTTCCAGTTCCAGCCGCTCTTTTTTGCAGCGAAACTAATTATAAGTTTTATATCAATTAGTGCAATATTAACATTTAATCAACTCACTTTAAGTGTACTTTAAAAAAATTGCAACCTGCCCTTTTTAATTTGCGAACCAGTCATTTTGGTTGAGGACCAGTGATTTATTTTTTCAATTTCTAACGCTGGTTTTATGTGATCATGAAACATCTTTAAAACCGTTTGATGTTATCAAAATTCAATCGCATCCCCTAAGAAAAACGTCCTTTTTCGAAAGTCAATTACACAAGCAAACATCTGCCATCATGCAAACCCTATCAGTTGCACCCATGGAGCTACGGTTGCACCCACACGGTTGCACCCATAGTTGCACCTTTGTGGTTCTCCAGTTCTAGGAAAAAGAAAACATCTGGATTCGGATCTAGGGCCACCGTAGACTTTCTGGATGTAATAAAACAATTATCTCCAGGAAGAAACCTGAGTTTATGGCGCCGGTGTCTTCATGTGGTCAATTTTCGACAACTCTCAGGCGCGAGAGCGAGGGGAGATACAAAGAGATTGAGGGAGATAGGGGAGATAAACTGCTGGTGGTCCGGCCGCAAATTGTTTTATTACATCCAGGCACTGGATGTAATAAAACTTTACGGTGACCCTTATTCTACGATTCGAATAGAAGGAGAATGCTAATAATGACTAGGGTATTACCATGGGTATCGTATCACTGGGTATCACATGTAAAGTTGCAGGTGCTCTTTATGATTTTGATGTTGTGGGGTGTTCATTAGAAAACAAAATGGAAATGAAGGAAAATGATTTGGGTTGAAATGAAAAATGGATAATCTCGATCGTTTCGATAAACTAGCTAAAATGAGTTAAAGAAAGGGATTAGCTCATCAGTTCAGTTATTTATTATTTAATTTATCTAAAGTAATGTTAAGTTGGAAAATACTTTCCACAAAATCGGTTTAAGTAGTTAAATTATAACTACATAAGGTTCAATTTTAAGGCAATACTCTAGTTGTACTGTTTGCCACAATCATAATAGAATCACTTATTATTATTATCAGTTTAGTCTTGTCAAAAAGCGACCACATTAAGGAGAGTAGATTGTATTCTTTAAATCTTTAAAAGTTGAAAGTTGTGTTCCTTTTGCAACAAACAAACCTTTTATTTATTAACAGTCAAAAAGTTCTGCTGTCTATTGGTTGTTTACACAAAGCTTTCGCTATTGGTTATTTCTGTTTACTTAGAAAAAACGCTTTGACTGTTTACTTTTCGTTTCTCTTCTTAACGACCAAGATCGATTTAATTGATTTCTTTTACTTTTTGGCTCGATTCACATAAATTTCTTCACTGGTACTGGCCATGGAAGTAGGAAGATAGGGAAGTGCCGTAAGAAGTTTTTCCCGTGCCAATGATCGCAACGTTTGGGGGAGCCACTTGCGCGGCATATTTGCTTCCTTTCTAAAGCCGCTTCGTCTGCTTCGTCTTCCTCAGCAGAAAAAGTGATAAATAAAATAATCAACTCGCTTGAAAAATAATTTTTAGTGGCAATTGGTCCCATTTCTGAAACAGGTTTAAGTAAAAATTAACTTAATTACTTAAATTAAACTATGCATACTAAAATTAAATTACTTTATTAAACATTTTTAAAAATTGTTTTAAAAACCCAAAATTTCTAACTAAGTCAAAGTGGCTTTAGTAAGTAAGCATATGTCTGTACCCATCGTCTCCTCTCCTCTCTGATCAACTCAATCAAGAAATTTATGCAAACGTGGCGCCCTCTAACGAAAGAATTCGTACACATAGTTCTCTCTATATACTCAATAATAAACTCTACCGTTGCGATCTTTGGCACGCTGGAAATACATTAGCGAGATAGACCACGGCAGTTCCCTATCTTCCTACTTCCATGGTACTGGCTCATTTCTTCACTGTGTAAACACACAGACTAGATACAACAATGGAATAAATTGTGTATCCTTATTTTCCTCGCTTAATTTATTTACTATTCTGAGTACCCAAACACGATATCATCGAACCCACAAAACATTTCATGCGTATTTAGTAGTAGTATTTTTAGCTAGTTTTATTCCATTTCTCATAGTGTATAGTGTGCTGTCCTTTAAAAACAACCCATTCCAAATTGTACCCTAAAAACAACCCATTGAGATTTTTTAATAAATAATTAAAATAATTTTACCATCTCATATACCCTGTCTTTCTATACCCTTTAGAGTGTCAGGGGTGTAAAAACTGGTCAAAGAACGGTTTATTTACTTATTTTTTAAACAAGCTGAGAAAATGTAGATTTTTGACAAAAAATGTGCTTTATATTTACAGATTTTGTAAAAATGTATGTTATAAAGACTTTAGAGCATTTTTCGCGCGTTTTTATGTTATCCCATTACTATGAGAATAAAATATTAATGTTTTAGCTCAGTCCGCCAATTAGAGTCCTTCTAGGAAAAAGTGTTTTTTTTTTTCAAATTCTTACTTAATTGGCTGCCAATTTGTAATGGATAGTTGGAATTAAAAAGGCTTTGCACTAAAATGTAGGGCTCGTACAGTTTTTTGTTCGATTTAATTATCCTTTTTATTAAGCTTTTAATGAAGAAAATATGAAACAGCGGGTTGTTTTTAAAGGACAGCACTATATATGTACACTTTAGGAATTACTCTTTCCCTTATGTTTTGAAAACCATTCATTATGAAATTTTATTTTATTTCCTATTACAGACCCAATAAAACTATGTACCTCAAAAAAGAAAAAAATCGCAAATTTTCTGTTTTCTTTGATTTTTAGTTGCAATTTGTCTTTATTTAGCAAAAAAAAACCCGCAAGAACTACAAAACAATACTGAAAAACTTTTGAATTTTCGAACTTTCCTTTTGAGGCCTGAAAAAGTGCTATTTTTACTTGCTAATATCTTCTAGAATATTTAAGAATCTTCGTGAAATTTTCTTCTGCGCGTATTTTAAGAAATCAAAAGCAATTTTATTATCGAAGTTTGTTTTATATCCTTTAGTTTTTTAATTAATTGTTTTAACTTTCTTATTTGCCGCTAGTTGTGCTGTAATTTATCTCAACGGATTCCTCCTGGTCATTTACCTAGGGATTCACCTCACTTCCATTAAACCTAGGAGGCTTTTATTCCAAATAAAACCGTGAAACGGACTTTTGAAACACCCTGTGTTTTTCAGACTATAATTTTTTCTGGATTTAATAACACGCGATACAAAGAAAATTTCTTTATTAGAGATGATCCTATTGACTACATCTGGTGATTCTATTGATTCATGCGGTGATTCTATTGATTTCTATGTGGTGATTCTATTGACTTGTTATCTACTTATTAAGGCGCCTCCTAAAGGCAGCTGCTGGTTGAGCAAGAAAGGATTTCTGATACTCAGATGCGACTGGGTCTTTTGCACCTGGTTAGGCTTTCCTACTATGGTTCCTACAGGGCCGTATCCAAGGGGGGGGGTTAGGGGTTCAAACCCCCCCCCCCGAAATTTTGACATCAATTTTTATACTGCTATTTTTCTTGAAAATTATGTCTCTCAAGAAGCGATATCCTCTTCGGGTAAAACCCAAAGGGTCTCAAATGAGTCAAAACCCTACTTTTAAGGGTCAAATTTCCAAAATTTTTCTGGGGGAGGACCCCCAAACCCCCTCGAAATTTTGAAATCTAATAAGTATACGGTTTTTCCTTCAAACTTGTGTGATTTACAAGGATTGGTCCTCTTTAATGTTACCTAATATGTCTCAAAATGAGTTAAAATGCCACTATTAGGGGAAAAATTCAAAAAATTTTCTGGAGTAGGAACCTAAAAACCCCCTTAACATTTCGCCATTTATTACAATACACCTTCTTTTTACCTTGAAAATTCGGCCGCTTACAATGAGTGGTGCTCTATGGGTGTAATCTAAAGGGTCTCAGAAATGAGCTAAAACACTCTTTTGAGGGGCAAATTTCCAAAAATTTTCTGGGGGAGAACCCCCAGACCCCCCTTTTACTTCGAATTCATATTGTTTAAACAATTTTGAAATGTAGTGCATCAAAATTTCAATCCAGTGTTGTCACCTAAAACTTAACATATAAGAGTACCCGTAAGGAGGTACCTCAGAAAATATTTGAGTCAAACCCCCCCCCCCCCGAAACAAAAGTCTGGTTACGGCCCTGGGTTCCTACCATGGAGCTATGTTTCCAAGGCCAAGGGGATGAATAATAACAACAACAACAACGAAGTGATTATTTCACCCCCCGTTCACACCCAAGGTCTATGTTCACCATAGAGATGTTCATACCTAGCCGCACCAATGTTTTTCTTTTCATTTTTATGTTAATTCAGTGCGTTACTAAACTACAAATAGAAGGTAAAACTGTGGTCTCTGCATTGATGTTTCAAAATTATTTTCTTTATTGCAAAAGAAAAAGGAATCAATGTAAAGAATTTTAAAAATGTCAAAGATAAATTAAATTATTAAAAGAAATGTATTTCTAAATAGCTGCTATATTTTTTTTTTCTTTTCACTATCAAAAATAGGAATAAGGTTTTAGGAAGATTTGAAAAGGAAAAAAATCGATTCTGGAGATTTCCTGTTTTTACATTTTTGGAGTCTCGAAATTATTCGTACCTATGTACCACATCCCCTTCCAAATGATGCCACTTATATTATACTACCAACTGTATACTTGCATGTCAACTTAAAAAAGTCACTGAATTGGACTTTTTCAGGAGTGACGTTTCAGACGACTAAATCTCCCCAGGTACCTCTTTTCTAGGATGCCCCAAGGGAGAGATTTTATTTATCTTCAAACCAACTGAAAAGTCGGCTGTTTTTTCGGGAATTACTCGGTTAGAAATTATTTCAGGAGGGGCCCCATTCCAAATATCCTCAAGTTAAGACACTTTCAGGCCAAGGTTCGATTCTTGCACCGGGGGAACAGGACCCAAAATTATCCATAGCCTCTCCTACGCATATTGAATAGATTTAAGGTACCCTTTAATACATTTTTAGGTAGGATTCGAATCTTGATGAACTTAATGTAAAAACAAAGTTCTCAATAATAGAGAGTTCGTGGTACAAAAGGGGGTTTGGAGGACCTCCCCAGAAAATTTTTGGAAATTTGACCTTAACAAACGAAGTTTTAACTCAACGGTTCTCAAACTGTGGGGTGCGCCCCATAGGGATACGTGATAACTATTTTCTCTGTTCAAAATTTTCTCTTTTTATAAGAGGTGCGCTGGAATGAATTTTTAGTCAGTAGGGGCGCCGATAGTCGAAAAGGGGGGGGGGAAGTCGATAAGGGGGGGGGGGGGGGCTGGCCTCCTCCGAAGTTAGGACTTGGTGTACCGAAACAAGTTAAAACCCTGTAGGGTCAAATTTCCAAAAATTTTCTGGGGAGGTCCTCCAAACCCCCTTTAGTACTTCCAAACACTATTATTTACAACTATTTTAATATTCAGTTCATCAAAATGCGAATCCTACCTAAAAATGTATACCCAAAATTTGTACTAGGAGGTGTACAAAAACTAGTTTAGAAGTTAGTAGACTAGTTAGTTTTTAGAGTCAAATTTCCAAAAATGTAACGGGGGAAGGTCTCCAGACCCCCTTTGGTACTTGGGACTTTATTACTCACATCTTTCCTTTATTATTAAGTTTCTTTGGACGCGAATTCTACCTAAAAATGCATTAAAAAGCTACATTGGACCTATCAAGTATGCATGGGGGGGGGGCTGAGAAATAAATTTCTACCAGGGCCATACCAGACTTTTGTTTCGGGGGGGGGGGGTTGACTCAAATATTTTCTGAGGTATACCTCCTTACGGGTACTTTTATATGTCAAGTTTTAGATGACAACACTGGATTGAAATTTTGATGCACTAAATTTCAAAATTGTATAAACAAAATGAATTCGAAGTAAAAGGGGAGTCTGGGGGTCCTCCCCCAGAAATTTTTTTTAAATTTGCCCCTCAAAAGAGTGTTTTAGCTCATTTCTGAGACCCTTTAGATTACACCCATAGAGCACCACTCATTGTAAGCGGCCGAATTTTCAAGGTAAAATGAAGGTATATTGTAATAAATGGCGAAATGTTAAGGGGGTTTTAAGGTTCCTACTCCAGAAAATTTTTTGACTTTTTCCTCTTAATTTTAACTCATTTTGAGACACTTTAGGTTACATTAAAGAGGACTACTCCTTGTAAATCACACAAGTTTGAAGGAAAAACCCGTATACTTAATAGATTTCAAAATTTCGAGGGGGTTTGGGGGTCCTCCCCCAGAAAAATTTTGGAAATTTGACCCTTAAAAGTAGGGTTTTGACTCATTTTGAGACCCTTTGGGTTTTACCCGAAGAGGATATCGCTTCTTGAGAGACATAATTTTCAAGAAAAATAGCAGTATAAAAATTGATGTCAAAATTTCGGGGGGGGGGGGGGTTGAACCCCTAACCCCCCCCCTTGGATACGGCCCTGATTTCTATATATAGTGCTGTCCTTCCAAAACAACCCACTCCAAATTGTACCCTAAAAACAACCCATTGAGATTTTTTTAATTAAATAATTAAAATAATTTTACCATCTCATATACCCTGTCCTTCCTATACCCTTTAGAGTGTCAGGGGTGTAAAAACTGGTCAAAGAACGGTTTATTTACTTATTTTTTAAACAAGCTGAGAAAATGTAGATTTTTGGCAAAAAATGTGCTTCCGATTTTCAGATTTTCTAAAAATGCATGTTATAAAGACTTTAGAGCATTTTTCGCGCGTTTTTATGTTATCCCATTACTATGAGAATAAAATATTAAAGTTTTAGCTCAGTCCGCCAATTAGAGTCCTTCTAGGAAAAAGTGGTTTTTTTTCAAATTCTTACTTAATTGGCTGCCAATTTGTAATGGATAGTTGTAATTAAAAATGCTAAGCACTAAAATGTTAGGGAGGATGAGCCGCTAGTACAGTTTTTTGTTCGATTTAATTATCATTTTTATTAAGCTTTTAATGAAGGAAAATATGAAACAGTGGGTTGTTTTTAAAGGACTGCCCCAGTCCTCATTTCGGGGGGAGTTGTTGCCACCGTGAGGGGCGCTGCGGATCCCACGTGTGGGTTGGCACGGTTGTTGGCTCGGGTTCGAGCTAGGCAAGGATAAGCTGGGCCTGGGCCAAAAGCTCCTCAAACGCGGCCCGCGATGCAAGGGATCCAGACGCGAGCCACGCCATGCGACCGTCCCGTCAAGAAACGGCAGCGACGCAAGGGGGGCAGCGCGCCAAGTAAGCCCTTCCACTCCTCTCATAATAAGACAACTAAACTCTCTCAGCTCAGTGAGGGAGGATACAAGTTCACTGACACGAGGGCTCAAGCGTCAAAAATCCATGTGAAAGAAACGAAATTCTAATATTTTATACGCAAACAATATGAGATTTGGGTGAACTTATTTGGGTATTTGGTGGGACGTGACAAGATTTCGAGTTTGTCTGATTGTAGTATGCTTTTTTTATAATTTTTGTAAACGTGTTGTTGGCTTTTGAAATTTATCAAATTAAAACATACTGAAAAGAATAAAAAGATCAATCAGTAAAAAATGCCCTACTCTCTCTTAAAAATGAAATACACATGTGTGCCACTTAAACGTGCTGATAATTCAAAATTAGTCGGTTATTCAACTAAGATTTGGAAAAAAATAAATGAATCAGTGTTCTAAGCATGGGGCTCTACATGGGGGGAACAATTCAAACTTAGGATATGATGGAATAGGAATTTTCTTAGGATATGATGTTGTAAGTGCAGTTTATCCCAAATTGTGCTAAAAAATTAGCTGAAACTCTGATTTTTAGTCAAGTTTCAAAAATCACTCTGGGGGAGGACCACCAGACCCCCTCTTTTTATTGTGGCGTTCAGTGTTGCTCCCATAATTAAACAATTTGATACGCTGAGGTTCAAAAAAGTTAAAAAGTTAATTCAACCTCTAATACATGCTTGTAATCTATCATTATAACAAAATAGTTGGTGACCAAACCCCACATGCACGAAGCTAAAGTCATGTAGGGGGGCATGGGAAAATTAACTGAAAATGAGGTGGGTTGTGTAAGATTTTGTTTATAAAAAGTGGGTCTTAATGTTCAAAAGTTTGAGAACCCCCTGCTTTATACTGTTCCAAAACCCTATGTTACAAATGATTTTGAATTCATACTCCCATACACCTTAATATTGTGACATTGGGTCGAAATGAATATTAGCTATGGAATATTCGTAAATAACGATTTTCGGCACATTTTTTGAAATATCAATTAATATTTTTAATAAAGTACTAAAAAATATAAATTTATTATTAGTTTTAATCGTATGCCATGCTTTGCAAACCATGTGAAAAACGTGTAAAATAAAATTTTTCTATGCTTTTGAGCAGTTGGTTTATACTAATATTTTTGCCTAAATTTTACACACCCTTTTTAATTACCATGTGGCACAAATAAGGGGGTAATAGTGTTATAATTCAAATAAATAAAAATCTCGGAACAGCCTTGGAACGCACGATATTTCCTATAAAATCTTCACCATAAACGTACATGCAACATGAATTCCCCATTGAGTATAATAACCTCGTGGTTTAGCGATCCTAGAAGGATCTCGGATAGGCACGGAGTAACGTTTCCCCAAGAGAGACACTCAACTAACTCAAGAAGAAAGTGTTTCCAAATTGTATCATAATGTAATATGTACTCACATCGCTATGGCGTTCGTATTGTGTTGTAAAACGTTAAGTCAAGTTCAGAATGAGGAAACGAGAATGGGAAAATTTAGTATGATAAAGAAAGGTATATTATGATTGAACACATCTGAAGTATTCCTCTTTTTTTCATTTATTTGTTTATCACATAAGAAAAGAACAAATAGAAAAGTTTATAGTCACCTGGAATCTTGTGGGTGATCCATGTAGGTGACTGTATCATATAAACGTTAGCATATCTACATACTACAAATAATTACATAAATTTTCAAGAAAATAATTTTTAGAAAAAGAAAAAAGAAAGAAAAGACAAAGTATAAAGAAAGATAGTGAGGTGGTGTGGTGTGGTAAACAGTCTTAATCTATAATTTGACGTTTCTGTTAAAAAAATAAACTATTATATCTTATTTAGTTTTGGGAAAATGTGCAATTAAACATTTAGAGGTAGAATGTTACAAAAAGTCAAATTCCTTCCTGGTTATTTTAAATTTCTTTGATATTTATAATCCAGAAAGTTTTTTAAAATTCTTATATGACAATAATTTATAATACTTTTCCACCGGTTTTCGCCAACAGAATACGTCTTGGGTTCTGTGCCTCTAATTTCTATGCAAAAATTTAAATAAAGCGTTTGGAAAGATCAGGCAAATATTCAACACACGTTTTTTCTGCTCGTTTTTTTTAACTTTTCAATTGCCAACTATAACTAATACATATAGGGTGGAGCGAAAGCAACTTTTTTTTTGCATATTTCCCTCTCTTTTCAACACTTTTAAAAAACCCATAAATTTTCCACCCCTGTAAGATGTTTTTTCGCAGATCATTTGTCGTTTTCTTAGAAAATATCCAGAAATTACCCGCAAAAAGAAGGGATGCAAGTCTAGTTCCGCCTTTCCCATGATTATTTAGACAATTTAAGGACAGGAAATTGTTAAAGTTCCTTTTTATAGGGTCAAATTTGCATCCAAATGATTTATTTCTCTTCTTTGGGGGTAGTTTATGGATATTTTCAAAGAAAACGACATTCGATCTGCAGAAAAACAACTTTACAGGTGTAGAAATTGACGGGTTTTTTTAAAGTGCTGACAGAAAAGAAAATATGCAAACAAAATCTATTAGGAATTTTTCTTTGACTGAATAATTCTACATGCCGTAAAACAATACTACATTGGCAATTACGCGCCAAATTGGCGACGACTGAAAAAAAGATTCCCTCTCTTCTCTGAAAGTGGAAAAAGGGGTGAAAGTGGAGTAAACACCTCAATTTCGAAAATCTTGTTTTTTAAGAAAAATGCACATTTCTGTTTTATGAATACAATATTTATATAATTTAAGATACAAAAATGTTTCTCTAAATTTTATTAAATTTGTTTCAGTAAAAAATTAGTATTTTACCACAATTTGTGCATCTTTTAAAGATATTTACCCCAATCGACCTTACCAAAGAGTGATTATATGAAGAGAGATGCAATAGGGTTTCTATACTAATCTCAAAGGGGTATATTTAACAAGAAACATTAAACAATCTCTTAACATTAAGAAAATTTCTATCATAACATTTATAATAAACGATTTACTTTTGATAGCCAACAAAATATGCTCTTTATTCAAACCTTTCATTGTCATTAGGTTGTCACTAAACATTCCTAAATTTATCGAATTACTCGATTGAATTAACTCATAATCCTCGAACAAAATCGAAAATCAATTCAAAACTACTCTATCCCGCATCTAGCGGAGTCATTTTATAGGAAACCCGCCATTGCCTTTATTTTCTATTTTGATGTGTGGCCACTTCAAAAGGGGGGAGTACCTACCCCGTACTTAAAAGTGCCATAAAACTCAACATTACTCCTTGGCGACTCTCCTTTTTCAATCCGAAGTACAATGCGCTGTTTTGGAGACAAACAATTTTGCTTGGCGAATTTCCAAAGGCAGACAGAAACATATGAAAAAAGGTGCATTGGGGACTCTCTGGAAGTATTTCATAAGCATTGCTTTCTTTGCGAGTCGCTCCTTAAGTTGACTGAGAACGAGAAGTTTTGAGAATTAAAAATGCCAAGAGCTCGTCCAAACTTTTTGATAAGGAAAATTCGTCCCTTATCCTTTCTCAGTTGCTGAAATTAAGCTCTGCTTGAAAAGACAGACTCTAAGCGTCTTTTAATGCTATCTAATGAACAACTAAAAAGGTTTCCGGATTGTGTGAATTTTCAGTTTTTGACAGTTTTATTTTGTTGGTTTAATTCTTCATTTCCTCGAAAATTTTGTCGTAAATTCTCTCGTTTTATTAAAAGTTGGTACCATTTGGTAACAATGATTATTAAGATGCTGTCTGTTTCAAATATTAAACTAATGTGTGTCTTGTCGAATCATTTAGAATTTTCACTGTTCCATTATTGTTATGCTGAAAAAGATTTGAAAAGAAGGTTAACTAGATGCTTATATTTTAATGTTAATGTAAACATATTTGTCCTGAACAAAAAAAAACTTAATTTTTGGGTTATTTTTTATGTAGTAAAATGAATAATACATGTAGAATTAAAAGAATATTTTTATTTCTTCTTTCATATGAAATTACGACAGGGAAAACACTATGGCGTAAATGTTTAAGATATGTAGTACTATTACCAATAAGTAAAAGCTATGTTAAAACATTAAATATGCAACTCAGAAAAGTTTATTTAAAAAAGCATTTCGGGGTTATAAATTTTAAAGTTGAATTTCTGGTCTGAGAAACTACGTACTATATTAAAGGGGTCCATGATATTTGATTTGGTAAAAACGTTTTTGAAAATTTATAAAATATATTTTGTGATGTGTTCCAGACCCCCTAAAGAAAATGGATGTAGTAGGGGAAGGTTGTGTACGTTGGACCTAAGTGTACCTCGGCCTTACACTGACTTGAGCTTAACTTTTTGTAGTATGACAACACTACACATGTAATTAGCATCCTTAAAACCAGAGCTCTCAGTCTAGTTAAATTCCTTTTTAAAAAGTCAACAATATGAGGTAAAATAGGTTAAAAACAGATTCCACCTATGAAATAGTGTCCTCAATCAGAATATGTGGTTCAATTCTGGTCTATATTTAAAGAAAGAGATTGATTTAATTAAAGGATTCAGCAAAGGGCTACTAAATTGATCAAGGGTATTTTCAGTTTAAATTATGATAAGCGCTTAAAGAAGTTAAATATGTTCACTCTTGGAGAAAAGAAGGACTAAGGGGGATTTGATTCAACTTTTTAAAAGGATAAAGCAAGGGGACACAGAGGGTTTGGACTTCAGTATAGATAATAGAACCAGTGGTCACAGATTCAAATTGAATCAGGTACATTTTAACAGGGAAAACAGAAAACACTTTTTAAACAGGGTTGTGGATAGATGGAATGGGTTGCCAGAACCGACAGTTATTTCCACTAGAGTAAAGGAGTTTAAGGAAAAAATTGACAAATTTTGGGAATCTGGTAGTTTGAGTTAAATGGACCAACCTTGCTGGGCTTCACGCCGGTATTTGGTAGTCAATATTTGTATTTGTAAAATTAATTTTTTTAAATTTTTATTTGGCAAAACGCGAAGCACAAAAAACAGTCAATATCAATTTCTCTCAATCCATTTTATTTACCTTAAACCACGCCTTACTACATACTATAAATCAATCAGAGTCATTTAAATTTAATAATAAATATGTGTACAGACTCTTTTTACAAGAAAACGTTCCAATTTGAATAACTGTGCATTTCTCGCTCAGAACCAGTGAGGGAAATTGTGTTGGAATTCTTAGCCACCCACATATCCCCCTGCCTCCAGCCGGCTCTCCAGAGGATGAAGGAGAAAAACCAACAGCTCCAGCAGGCTCAAGAGAGCCGCGTGGAAGAAGCTGCAAGTAGGAAAGAAACCCCCTTGCATGCCCCCTCACATCCAAAATAATAATAATAAGGAGCAATCACTGAACCCCCTTCCTCTGTCTGATTCGTTCTGGAATGTTGTAGATCCGTCCTACCTGTCCACCTTTTCCATTTTCTTCTTCTTGTTATTACTACTAGGTGAATATTGGATCTACCTTTTCTACTATTTTTCTTGTTACTACTTACTAGGTGAATATTGGGTTTTGTTTGTTTCTTCTAGTAACCGTAATGATTACTACATGCATTTGTGGTTGAATATGAAGTGAAGCGAAGCTTTGTTTTTGTTGGGTAGAAATAATGTATTGGGTGGTCATAAAATACTATTTTAAAATTCTCTACAGACGAAACTATTGGTAAAAAAAATCTGAAATTTTAAAGAGAGGATTTTGAAGGGATGGGAATATTTTCAAATAAAAAAGTTAGTAAATTAATTAATTTACGTAAATTTGGAGCTTGTATTTCGGATCGTCTCTAGAAATTTAAAAGGTAAATGTTCCAACTATCATATCTGACACTAAAGAAAAAAAGAAATTATAACAATTACTTTTGCTCAACAAAATTGCGTACTTTCTTAGGGATAGTTATAATTAATTTTTTTCTTAAGTGTTTGATTTGATAGCTTCAATAAACATTTACCTTTTGGACTTCTGGTGACGGTCCGAAAACTAAGGGGAAAATTTAGGTAAATCGCCATCAATATGAAGGGAAAAATGAACTTTTTTTGTTAAAAAAAATCCCCATACCTTCAAAATGCCCTCTTTAAAATTTCAGATTTTTTTTTTACCAATAGTTTCGTCTGTAGAGAATTTTAAGGTAGGGTCGTTATTTATGGCCACCCTGTATTTATCAATTCAACGCGTGTATTCATAACAGCAACAAAGTCGCAGCTTGCCTATATCAGTTTCTGAATTAAAATATAAATAAAATTGATAAAACTTATTTAGAATTGTCCCATACCCAGGAGGAGACCCTAATTGCTTTTAGACTTTTAGTAATGTCAAAAATAAAAAAAAAATATTGGAAAATATTTCGATGCATTATGTACTTTTGGAACTAACCAAAGGTTAAAACAAGGTGCCAGTAGAAAATCTAGGATTTTTGTTTGGGAAGGAGTGTTGAGCTTTTTTGACTTTTCAAATTCTTAAGGTAAACAAAGCTGTTTTCTTCCATTAACATCATTTCATTAATTTTAACATTTTTTAAAAAATAAGAAAATTAAATTCAAATAAGTATCTAATTTATTAAAACCTTAAAGTTAATATCACATTAAGGGGTATCAGCAGCCCCATAGCCCTATTCACTGGAGTTGGTGAAATAGCCAATAATTTCTCCGGCCTTTTCCATATTGATCTATTCTATTGTTATTTCTGGGTTCAAATACTGTTTTTTGTGGGTTGGAAATGGCTGTAAAAATAAAATAAGATTTCAGAAAGAAATTCAGACGAACGTATAAAAAAGAGGAAGTAATCAAGTCAACGTGTAATAGGTCGTCTGTAGTGTAAATTATTTAACAGATTTGTTAGTTACTTTATGATTGGGTAGATAGTTGATTATAGGTCTCTTGTCATGTATTAAAATTATATAAAAGACAATGTTAAACGTTATTTTATAAAATAAGAAATTAAAGCTGTGAAATGTAAGCTTATTAATTCCCTTAGACATTCACCTTTTTTATACTATGGGCTCACACGTAAAATTTTTAAAGGATTTGAGAGGTTATTATATTTTTCTGTAAAAAGATTAATCTTTTTTCTCATTCAACAACAACAACTATGGATTTTTACACTTATTTTTAGAAATACTGTGTTTAACCTTCAAAGAGGATAACCCACCCTGGATATGCGAGAGTTTACTGTACTTATCTCTTTCTTCAAACATCTCAATTTATTGTGACAACAGTGACTTTATGGAACTGCTGTGTTTTGCCATCCAAACAAGTAACATTTTCCCTTAGTCGCACCTGGGGAAATCAACCTCAGTTGGAAACAATCTTTTAGTCTACAGTTTTTGAATTTACGGAACTGACTTCCGTAAGTAGGAAGTCTTTCTTGTTCTAGGTTCTTTGGGATTCTATTTTTATGTTTTCATTAATGTGGTCTTTTTTTGCTGTCTTACATCCTAGAGCTGAGTATTCAGATTTCAATTTCAAAGCACTTTAAATGGAAACGAAATTTATAAAAAGTTGCGATTTTTGTGACTTAATATCTCTACAGTGCATGTTAGCATGTCTTGGTCATTGCAGTCTTGTGAAAATACTGGAAATACAGTAATCTATTAACCCGCATTTAAGGGACCTTTAAAATACTTGATTAATACTGCAAAATTGGTTATAAATTTAAAATACACTAAGTCAAAAATTGTAGAGTTTTTTAGAGATGCGCATAAAAACAAACTAATTTAAAATTTGAATGAAAAAGTTACTTTAAATTTTCGAAAGAATTTCACTTTTCTCACTCCCTTTCCGTTTTATTGATTATTTCTAAACTAAAAATTTGAATCACTAAAACGCTTTCATTATGTAGATTTTAAGCTGAAATTAGGGAGGTCTTTTAAATATTTTTTGTGTTTTAGTACTATAGTTCGTAGTACCTATAATCACAACCAAATTTAAAACTTAAGTAACTGACATTCATTTATGCATTTGAAATTTTGTTACACTCAATATTGTATGCAAAAAAAAATGCCGGAATTGCGATGTCCCACTGTAATTTATAACATTAATTTTCAAGCCCTCTGGGCCCTTTAAATACATTTTCGAAACATTATTTGATGTACTCGTAGTTTGTAAGACATGATGTAGTACATTACACAATACTGGGACGCTTTGTGAGAGATATCCAGGGGGGAAAGGACAAATATCTTCGATCTTCTTATCTAATGAAATTTATGGAATGCACTCTCTTAAGTACGCTTTTGTGATCACGGTTCGTGACCACAATAAGCGGAGTCCACTGTATTACTCAAAATTTAATTATTAAACCAGGTTTTGGCGATCAAGCGTGTTCATTATACTATTCAAACCTCGAGACTCGGGTTCAGGTCCCCACGTCCAAAAGTATTTCCTGGCCCACAACTCAAAAACCCATCGGGCTGTTAAATTGGGTTGACGAAAACTTAAAACAAATCAATACTACAAACTATTTTCTGGCTAAATCCGGGGGAACTTTTTCTTGGCACAAGTCCTGCATAGGGCATAAAAAGTTTATCTGCTTTCAATGGAAATGGGCGTTATTGAGAACCATTTTGAGGGAGGTTCCAAGAGAGCGGAATGGGAACTATCATGGTCATTCCACGGCTAAAAAAGAGGGAAAACACACTGGAATGCATGCGGACTCCAAAGATGCGGATAAAGCCCTTCAAAAGACGCGGTTGTTTATTTTAGGAATTCAAATGGCCATTGGAACACTTCGTTGCAAAAAATAAAGCTAGGTCTCGTTATTGCTTTGCGGTATAACCTCAATATCGCGAAATCGAAGAAGAAAATTCGCGATGGCAAGCTTTCGAGGTAACATGAAAATAGAGACACTTAATTTCAATGGAGGGGATTTCTATATAGGTTTTCGCGGTATCAAAGTTCGAGATAACGAGGTAATAAAAGAACATTTTGTAATAAAAGAACATTGAAGCCTAAAGATAAGAAAGATAAGTTCAAGTGGTTAGTTCGCACAAAGGGAACATAAGTTTTTAAGACCTGGGAACGGATGTGATTGGAGGCTTAACTTAAGGCGTTATATTTAAATCGTCAGTTTGAAAAAGGAAATAAGTCCAAAAACCAAGTTTTGAGAAAATTGAAAGAACTATAATAATGGAATTTTTGCTGTGTAACTACCAAGTTTGTACTGGAAATACAGAACTCTGTTTAGAGTACAGAATAATCATTGAAAAATATGTAAGCACTTTCAAAAATGTTTTACAGTTGAAAAAAGTTGATGGACTTATTCCCTTTTTCAAACCGGAGATTCATTTATAAATATAGTTTTGCATTTTGAAAACCTGAAATCCCAGAGTTCCACTCACAAAATGGGAAAGGGGTTAAGTTATCTTTCCAAAATCTTAAAAAATGCGCAAAGAAAGGGGAGGGATATATTTAGATTCATAAAAACCTGAGAAACATAGAAACTGAGAACCCCTGTTCTATAGTAATTTGAGATAAGCACTATTTGCATGTGATGATGAATATGCATTGCATAATTTCTACATGCATCACAATAAAAATTCCAGAATGTCCAAGCATATTTTCTGAATGGCTAGGTCCAGATTATAGTAGATTTTATGCATAGTACAAATTTTTCAAAAAAAAAAAAAAAAAAAAAAAAAAATGATTTTAATTTTCTCCCTTTTTATGTTATTTAGAAGAGTTTTTATTTTTCTTGCAAGAATAAAAAATTTTGCTGGAGCTAAATGATTAAAAAAGTGAACAAGTTTGAATTTATTCGTCAGTGACGTAAAAAACCTTGTAGGTAAAAATTACTAAATCTGTCGGCCTGAATGTGAATATATTACGAAAAAAATAATTTATACTTTCAAGCTTTCAAACATTACCGAGTAAAAGAAATACTTTTTATTTATCTTAAGTGACAAGAAAATACTTTCAGTTGAATAAATTTAAGCTCGATTTTTTCACAGTTTTAAATTGAATTATTCATACAGTTTTGCTTACATTTATAACACAACTGGTTGGTTTGAGAGCATCTTAATTAAAACTTTTTTTTTACAGATATATTTGAAATAATGTATTTAGTACAAAATGTAAAAATTTAAACAGGATTGAAAAGATGTTCCAACGCATTAAAGTTTATTATTCATTTCAAATAAAAATGAGCATAATAAATTCAGGAGATTTAAAAGAGGTGTATTTTATAATTTGCATGCAAATCAACTTCATTATGCAATAGCATTATCCATTTCACTGCTAAACTACTTGTCAACTTGACTACTTAGATGTAAAAACAATTGTGCCCTGAAGTAGTAATTTTGCATCGAAGGGCCATTTATGGTATATTCGGACAATGATTGATACTTTAAAACAGGTTTTAAATAAATAACATAAACAAACAAAAGGTCACTTTTATTTGTCATTGATACAATATGAAAACAAATCCGACAAACAGTTAGTAACTTAAACTCCTACCTGAAGTGTTAAACTCAAACTAAATAATTGATTTTCTCTGAAATTTACAATTATTCTAGACTGTATTCTTAATAGACCGGGAGCCAGCAACATATTTTGTCAGTCATTTCCTCTCAAGCGATATTTGGTGGAAAATTTCAGGGAATTGTATCATAAAGCCTGGTGAGCGTCAGCTGCTTGTCCGTGGGTGGGTTGAGCGGTGGGAGCCCCCCAAACACTCCCCCCCACACAAAAAAAATTGAAATTTTCAGTCATTTCCTCCCGGCTAAAACTTTGATACATTATAGTAGACCCAATATCTAGAAGAAAAAAATTCGTCAGCTGGCTGTAGGGCGGTGGAATAGACGTCAGCTGGCCGTTTTAACATTTGGAGCGTCTTCCTCAAAGATTCTTATCAATGAATGAAGCGGTTGGGTTTCCACAATACTTCCAAGTTTTGGCTAGTTTCATTGTGTTGTTCATTGTGTTGTTTTTTGTGTGGGGGGGAGTGTTTGGGGGGCTCCCACCGCTCAACCCACCCACGGACAAGCAGCTGACGCTCACCAGGCTTTATGATACAACTCCCTGAAATTTTCCACCAAATATCGCTTGAGAGGAAATGACTGACAAAATATGTTGCTGGCTCCCGGTCTATAAGCTCAACTATCACATTAAAACTTTTTAAAGCATTTTCTACCATATAGGAGCCAAAATTAAAGTAATTTTAACATCTTTCAACTAAGTAAGGTGTAAAACTTTCTCCTTTTCATGGTATCTTGTCAGTTTTCTCTAACTCTATCTAAATCTATTGCACTATGAAATTTTTCAAAGAATGTTTATTTTTCCATAAATTAACATGGTAATGCGCATCTTTTGACCCCTGTGTTGACCAATATTCATATGAATTCCCTCCTTATCCCAAAACAACAGCATGTGTCCATATGAATTGCCCTAAATATTTTGTTATTCTGTCAGCTTTAACCCTTTCAATCCTAAAACGCCCGATATTACAATTGAATCCTATTGAAAATTTGGGGCGAGAGGACTGAAAGGGTTAATCTAACCACTCATGGTTTTCAGTCGTTTTGGGGGGAAACGATTGATTCAATAGTTTAGCACTTTGCTAGTTTACTTTTTTTACCTACTACACATTTATATTTATGTTTGTAGTAAACGTTTTCCATGGCCTACCATTTCCACAGTAATGGTAATTAATAAAGTAGGGGTTATTTTAATTTTTAGTGGCAATTCCCCCCCCCATCAGAAAAGTTGTTGAGGGGGATTTGGGGATTTATGGGATACTTATAATTATATTTTTTTGGTCAAAGAGGAAAATTTCTGAGTTTAGAGGGATATTCCCAAATCCTGCCCCTCAGCTGTTTCGTAAAATACTTAATTTATGTTAGACTTTCACCATGTTTGACAAAATGAATTTTTATAAAAATATTAATTAAATGCCTACTTCCCACCACGAAAGCTGTACCCCCCACTAGTGGGTAGCAGAATGGCCAACTGAACACATAAGGCCATAGAAGCTCGAAATCGTGACGCGAAATAGTAGGCAAGACGTCACTATTCAATAGCACAAGGTACAAGATTTCAGACTGGAGTAGCGCTGTTGTCCAAAGAAGCTATGAAGAGTAACGTCTTGCTACAATTTCGCGTCACCATTTCGAGCTTCTCTGGCCTTATGAGTCTAGGTGGCCATGACTGGGTCCTCTGTTAAGCTTTATCTCTGTGGCATATCCCGTGTTTTTTTTCCGATTTCCATTATCGCCTATGG
Source organism: Tetragnatha montana (assembly GCA_963680715.1). Classification (NCBI taxonomy): domain Eukaryota; kingdom Metazoa; phylum Arthropoda; class Arachnida; order Araneae; family Tetragnathidae; genus Tetragnatha; species Tetragnatha montana. The sequence goes on along the minus strand of OY796684.1, from coordinate 2,704,439 downwards.
CCAAGACTCTGTTCAGGCACTCTGTGGTGGGCACCAGGTTAACCCTTTGAGTCATACACTGTAAAAAATTTCCGTAAAATTTACGGTTTTAAATTGGCAGTTGGTTTGGTTGTGGAAAACCGTAATAATTACGAAGTAAATCCGTAAAAACAACGGCGTTTTACCATTTTAATCCATGTTTTTTGTTTTAGAAGGTAAAACACCTTGGTTCTTACGGATTTACTTTGTAATTTTTACGGTTTTCCACAACCAACCCAGCTGCCAGTTTAAAACCGTAAATTTTACGGGGATTACGAGAACGCCCTAGGTTGCTATTGAATCCTATAGAAAATTTGGGGCGGTTAGGGCTGAAAAGGTTGAGGAGGCATTTAAGTATAGAAGTGTGTTTTGTCGTGCAGACAGCGAGTTCGACGAGATGGATGGCCCCCAAGCCCGCTTCAAACCAGAAGCCATCGACACCCTCTGCCAGCTGACCAAATTCAACAAAAGAGAGCTCCAGCTGATGTACCGGGGCTTCAAACAGGTAGGTGTTCCTAAAGGCAAAAATTTCAATCCCCTCTCTCGAATTTGTTACACGAGTCTCTTGGAAGGCCCAGGCTAAACTCACAAAACTTCTTCTACATGCATAAGAAGATGACTCAAAACACTTATTGTGAAAAATTTAGCTGGGGATTTTTTTATATGTAACTTTTTATTTATTTATTTGAGAACAAAAATAACACAAGAACAATACATATAGTCGCCTGGGACCTCTTGGTCCATTTATAGACCGGGAGCCAGCAACATATATTGTCAGTCATTTCCTCTCAAGCGATATTTGGTGGAAAATTTCAGGGAGTTGTATCATAAAGCCTGGTGAGCGTCAGCTGCTTTTCCGTGGGTGGGTTGAGAGGTGGGAGCCCCCCAAACACTCCCCCCACACAAAAAAAAATTAAAATTTTCAGTCATTTCCTCCCGGCTAAAACTTTAATACATTATAGTAGACCCAATATCTAGAAGAGAAAAATTCGTCAGCTGGCTGTAGGGTGGTGGAATAGACGTCAGCTGGTTGTTTTAACATTTGGAGCGTCTTCCTCAAATATTCTTATCTATGAAACTAGCGATAACTTGAAGGATTGTGGAAACCCAACCGCCTCATTCATTGATAAGAATCTTTGAGGAAGACGCTCCAAATGTTAAAACGACCAGCTGACGTCTATTCCACCGCCCTACAGCCAGCTGATGAATATTTTTCTTTTAGATATTGGGTCTACTATAATGTATCAAAGTTTTAGCCGGGAGGAAATGACTGAAAATTTTAATTTTTGTTTTGTGTGGGGGGGAGTGTTTGGGGGGCTCCCACCGCTCAACATGGCTCAACCCACCCACGGACAAGCAGCTGACGCTCACCAGGCTTTATGATACAACTCCCTGAAATTTTCCACCAAATATCACTTGAGAGGAAATGACTGACAAAATATGTTGCTGGCTCCCGGTCTATTAGGTGACCAAATAATAGTTAAGAGAATAAAAAAAAACACAAGAAACAGGACATTTCATTAGGAGAGGAGTAAATTAATATTGAAAATTGGGTTCTGAGTTGCCGAATCCATTCACAGTTAGGACCACTTGGCGTGCATTTGATGAACCTTTTTTGAATGGGCGATTCAGAGAAAACGTGGCCTGTTCGTTTAAGAATTAGGCGGTTTTCTCTGCATTTCTAGCCTAGTAGGTTTGCATTTTGCGTTAAAAATGATGATTTTTAAGAATTTTTTTATAGCTTTTTACTCTAATTCCGCAGTTAATATTTTCACAGAAAATGTTTTAAGTCATCGTCTACTAACCCCTGTAAAGTTTTCATCCTTTACTTTGAGTTTAGCCTGGGAACGTTTCCATGTTAGAACCAAAATTTATCATTGCTTTAAATGTTTTAAAACAATGCTCAAGAAATTAAATATGGAATTTAAATATTCCTTTTTATTTGATAATAGTCCATTTTAAGAATTTCATAAACTGGAATGGGTTTCTATGACCTGTTCCCTTAATTTCTCGTTATATCAGTTCAACACATTGATATAGTACATCCAAAGGATTAATATTTAATCTAGTCACATAAATTTATTAACCAAAAAAAAATCTCATATTACAAACATTTATAGTCACCTGGGATCTGGTAGTCCATGGGTGACTGAAAATGTTTTTAAGTATCAAAAACATTTTTTTTAGTAATCCAACTTGAAAGACAGAATAGATTATTAAAATGTGGGTTTTTCACGTTCTTGATTTATTTTTATATTTTTGACTCTATTTACGAACAAGTCACTCACTTCTTATTTATTCGTAGCAAAATATTTGATAAATTCTTTCTTATATTTCTAGAGCCCTTTTCTTGCGTTTTGAACTTTTGCTCCATCAACGTTGGGCAAAAGGTCGCATAAAGTTGGCTCAGAAATATTATGATTTCTCTTAAGACATTATTCCGATTTTAATTCATAAAGGAAATAATTTAACCAACTATTCAAAGCTATAAAATTATTAAATTACCCACTTTTTACTTTTATTCCCACCTTCACCATTAACAATAAATAATCAAAAGTTTTAAATGAATTTTTTAAACAACTGAAATTTTAAACTAAAAAAAATGGTTTTTACCTCTTGAACAGAGATTCTATCCCATGGCACTAATAAAGCTAATAGATTTCGTGACTAGAATTAAGACTTGGTATGATTAATGCAAAATTAAGACCATTGACCTTTGCTGTGTATTCGGTTGCTAATGATCTTGAGTAAAGGCCACTCACCAACTCACCGCCTTGACTGTTTATTTATGTAAATATCCTGCATTAGAAACCCAAGTTCGTCTTTGAGAGGTTTAAACCCGAATCATTTAGAGCAGCTTCGATAATGACAGTATTATGGAATTTAAAATCGAAGAAACATCATCTGAAAGTACCTATACTCATCCTACTCATTACAGTTTAATCAGCTAAGTAAGGCGGGTTTATAGTTTTGATGCTGGATTCAATAATTAGTACTTCTAGATATTAAAATTCGCTCTTTTTTATTGAACTTTCATGCAACTTGTCTTATCTGACGCTTTGTTTCTTAATATAGGTTTTGTGCCATAAAATTTAAACGACCAATTATTTGAAATTTTATCTGGCTTTATAAAAATAGGATTTTAACAACATTAAAGTTCCTTTAAAGTGTACCAGGCAGTATGAGTCTAACAACTATTCCAACCTTATAAAAACCATTTTTTTAAACTTTAATTCCATTCCCATAAGCAATAAATTTTCGATATTCTTTTTGGTTAAACAATGGAAAATTTTCGGGTAAAATTAAATACTTACATACTAATACATTTTCCGTTTAGAAAAGAAATTTATTTTTTAAGTGGAATTTTTTATGCTTTGCATTTAAGAACATACATAAAATGTGCAGTTTATTTTTTATTACAGGATGTCATTCACATGTGTAAATATACCTCTTTTTTGTGACATCGTTTTATTTAAACTTCCTATCGATTTTTTAATAAAAACCTAATTGAATATAAGTAAAATTGAAAACAGGTTAACGAAAATCTTTTTAGCCATCGCAACAACCAAAATGTTACTGTGGGAACCAAAATTTTTAATAGGAATATCAAAATTACTTCGCATTATCTGTGGAAGAATGAAACGAAAATCCGTCATCAAAATTTTTCTCAAAATTAATCATTACTGAAAATGAAAGCACAAACAAAATGATTGTATATTCTACCGACATTAATTTAAACCAGTCATTCAATACATAGATATAGTACAATGTATAGGACTGCATTTTAAAAATTCCTTATACTATAAAAGTGCTTTAAAAAAATGACTGAAATTGATTCTTCAATTGTTGTAAATTCATTACAATACACAGTTGGTTCAATAATTGAAAAGTTGATTGTATGTATTTGAATTTTTAATTGTTGATTATTTCATCCCTTGGAATTTCAATTAATTTGCCCAGCATCTGTTAAAAATCACTTGAAATTAGTTTTTAATTGTTGAACTTACTTATTGTTATAAAATCTATTCATTCGTTCCTTTTAAAAATTAAATGGAGATGCAGGGGTTACATAGTAAATGCTCAGTGAAACCTTAAAAATTGAAAATTCCTGATACTATAAAAGTGTTTGAAAATGTCATTGTGTGAATGTCTTTTTTTACAGGAATGTCCGTCAGGAATGGTACGGGAGGAGACGTTCAAAGGAATCTATGCTCAGTACTTTCCCAAAGGGGCCGACACAAGCCAATACGCCCACTACGTCTTCAACACCTTTGACCAGGATCATACTGGTGCCATTACTTTCACGGTAAGATCACTTATTAAAAATCTAACACGGTACTCTATGATCAGTTTTTAAACGTGTAAGGAACAAAGTGCTTTAGGTTTTTAGTGCTTTAGGTTTAGTTTTTTTAGGCTTTTCAACTAGATTAGTGACAACATAAGGTAAGAGTTTCAGAAATTCAGTACCATGCGAGAATTTTGTATGGATGAGGGATTCTATCTGTTTACCACGAACATAGGTAAGTAAAAATATGACTTGAATGGCCTTATATTGATATATATTTTAGAAAATATTTTATAGCTTTTGAAGTGTTTTTTAAAAATTTTAATCTGAATTTATCCCATTTTAAGTATATTTTGTTGAAATATAGAATTTTTTATTAAAATGAGATATTTAAGTAATGCAAGGTTTTGTAAATTAGTAGATCTGAACTTCGGACTCATTTAAAAAAAAAAACACCTATACTAATTGAATTTTTTTAGAATTCATTCCATAACGAATTAACTTGCAAATTATTTTCAGTTAATAATTGTTTACATTTTTATGTGTCATAATATTAAATAACCTTAATACTGTAATAGGTTTTTAAAATAAATATTCTGCAGTTATGTAAGAACTTAGTTTAATATAGAAAAGAGCGCTCTACCTTTTTCATCCTTAATATTCTTCCTTTGAAACCAAATGCTAATATATTGCCCTCATTCTGAGAAAGCTGAAATCTTACACTTCAATCATTTTTGAAACCACTGTTACTAGACCTTGAGAAATTGAGATCTTGATCTAAAATCATTTCCTAAGGCTACATTCTTGGTATTCTATTTTGCTCTCAAAGTTATCTAGCAAGAAATTGGAGAGCCGAGAGTTGTTTACTTTTAAGACGGAAAACAAATTCCGGAGCTCATGATCATTTTCATATTTGATAAAGCATGTAAACGAAGCGTGTTTCTTATTGTCTATAAAACTTAGAATTTTGGTCGGCTTCCAGAAACTATATCACTCTTTTTGTTACCACCTCGAGCACAATCTTACGAAAATTGCATCTTGATAAAAGAATAATGATTATATGAAACACGATATGCTTGATTCAATAGCTCTTCCCCGTAGAGAAAATATTTCTCAAAGAGTTGCTCCAAACTGTTTGGTTGATTTATTCAGAGAAAAATTTTAATGCTTCAGTTTTATGGAAATAACTGCAGGACATAGATTTTGCCAGACTTCTTCCTTATTTTAAACTTCATACATAAAAAAATTATAGGCAATTATAGGCAAGTTTATTCTTCATTCTTTGTCCTACCCAAACAATTACTTTACTTGTGATTATTTAACTAACAGAGGAAACTTCATACATAAAAAAATTATAGGCAATTATAGGCAAGTTTATTCTTCATTCTTTGTCCTACCCAAACAATTACTTTACTTGGGATTATTTAACTAACTGAATAGGGGGGAATCTCGATTATCCCCTTATGTTCGAACTGTGTTGTAAATTCCGTATGAGAGAGAAACTTAAAAAAATAATGTTTTACGAAGTGGTATTTCCACGAAAGTTGAAGCATGCGCAGTAAAAGGAGTTTGTATTATGTGTTTGATAACATTAAAATTGTGTTATTGAACTATCCTGGCATCAGCACCGATGGCCTAGTGGTAGAGTGTGCGTCTGGTAACCTAATGGTCCCCGGTTTAATTCCAGGCTGCTACTTTTGAGTATTTTGCTTTTATTTAAATTGTAATTTTTCAGAAATAGCGAGATTAGTTAGAGTTGAGTTGTTACTGTCGTGGAAATAAGCAGTGTCAATATTTTAACACTATATTAATGAAGTACTATGCATGTATAAAAAATTATGTGATGCGTGATTTTTAATGCTGTAATTGAATTGTCAGTTTGAAAAGAGAATAAGTCCAAAAGCTAAGTTTTGAGAAAATTGAAAAAAAAAAAAAAACTGTATAAGTAATGGAATTTTTTTTGTATAACCATCAAAAGTTTACTGAAAACTCAGGACCCTATTTAGAAAACATAAAAAAAAATATAAGTACATTCAAAAATATTTTCCAGTTGAAAAATTTGATGGACTTATTGCCTTTTTCAGCCTTATGAAATTTCAACTGAAGAAAAATATTAAGAACCACTTAAATTGACATTTAAATTATATTTCTGCTTAGTTCATAACATAAAAGGGAAAAAATAGAAAGGCTAGACAAATAAAAATTATAAATTATTATGAAACTGAGTATCATATACCCCAGGCAGTATCAATGAAGTAAAATGAATATGAATGGAATCAAACATTCATTGGGTAAATAAAAGTTAAAAACACTTTTAAAAATTAAAAGAAAATTTTATTTTGGCTTAGTTTACAGCACAAAGAGTAAGAAAAGAAAGAAAAATTAACTTTAATTCCAAATAAAAATAAAAAAATACAATAAATGGACATCGATTTCGCAAATAATTCAAGGGGCTATATGTGTCTACAGGGGGTAGTTATTTTTCCACTCTTTTCACTGATGTGTTGTGCAAAGCTTGGAGATATTTTTGAGCATAAAAAGTCAATTTGTAATTTTTGGACTTATTCCCTTTTTTAAACTGTCGATTCAATTATAGTGTTCGGCACTAGTTAACTAGAACTAGTTGCAACTAGTAGTTAACTACTGATCAACTATTAGTTAACTAGTAGTTTAACTACTTTTAGTTTAAAGTAGTTCAACTATTAGTTTAACTACTTTTTTAATTAACTACTAGTTAAAACTACTTTCAAATTTTTAACTACTTGAAAAAATTTTTTATTTAAAATTTAAAAAGATATTTAAAATTTTTATCAAAGGTAGAGTGTTTCAAATATCATGACCAGATATAAAGACCATTTTTGCGCGTATGAATGTTTTTTGTGATATAGATAAGAAAGATATATTAGAATTTTACCCAAAAGTATGTTATGAAATTAAATAGACTAGTTAACTACTTTGGGAAATAGTTAACTACTAGTTGCAACTAGTCCCAGGAAAAAGTAGTTTAATAATAATAATTTTTATTTCATTTTTGTACAAAGCGATACAATCGAAAATAGGGGGAAGGCATATTAGTCAGACTGGGGCACATTCCCATTTAGCTGACCAAAAAAATTATTACAAGCAAATTTAGTACAGATGAAGTTAACTACTAGTTACAACTACAATTTCCCAGACTAGTTAGTAGTTGGTAGTTAACTATTTTTTGACCACTAGTTGCCGAACACTATTCAATTATAAATAAACAATTAAGGGTTATGGTGCAAGAACCAGGTATCTCCACTTTTAATTTAAACTTATCTAAGTGGTTCTTGGTGATATCTTAAATGTTGGCGTACTTAAGGTTTATTAGGGTATATTAGCAGAGGGGGCCCATCTGACACTGCTACCAGTGACGTCACTGGCAGCGGAAGTGACGAGCCAAAGCTTACACTGGCCAATCAGGCTTGTTAAGGCGGAGCGTAAAGTTTCCATGCCACCAGTATGTTTCCCTTATCCCGCTCAAACTGAAAGTGATTGGTTGATCAAACAGTTAGGAGGCGTTACATATGACGTCACTGGCAGCGGAAACGAGACGTCACGAGCTTTTTTCATGTCTATGTGAAGAGCCAACCTTATATTCTATAAACCTTGGTATATTAGGTATTAAGGGTTGTTTGTTTATGCTTGGAGTTAAGTACGGGATTTGAACAGGCCAAATGTCAGCAACCCATCGTGCTTGTACCATGAACCCTCAGTGCATAAGAAAGTTTATTTATTGCGTGTTTTTAGTTTCGGTTAGTTTTAGTTCGGCGGGGGATTTTTTAAGACAATAAAAAAGTTTTAGTTCAAAGTGATGTTAATAATGGTGGCTAACAAGGTCCCAAGCAGCACAAACGTTCAAGATTCGTCCAATTTTTGTCATGTATGGCCAAATTTCGTTTACTTTTAGTAGCAGTTACGTAAACTTGACATATTTGGTACGAGCTGTGCCACAAGGGGTTTCGTGTTCGATTCCAAAGAAGGAATCAGTGTATCAGAACACGCAACCGTGAATCATATTCCTTGTAGCACAGCTCATACCAAATATGTTAAGTTTACGTAACTGCAACTAGAAGTACACGAAATTTGGCCATACATGACAAAAATTGGACGAATCTTGAACGTCTGTGCTGCTTGGGACCTTGTTAGCCACCATTATTAACATCACTTTGAAATAAAACTTTCTTATTGTCTTAAAAAATCCCCCGCCGAACTTACAACATCCCAGATTAGATGTAGACAAAATCTTTTCTTCCGGAAGTATTGGTTCGATTTCGGCCATGATGAAATTCACGAAGGGGGGGGGGATTTGTGGGTCATGCTACCGGACAGCCCAGTGTTATTTTCGAAATCGAATACTGCACCCCGTGAATTATGTTGGCGCCACCTATGCAATTCATTTTGAACTAAAGTTTTTTACTGTCTTAAAAAAAATACCCCGACCAACCGATGCCGAAACGGAAGACCGTGTTTAATTTGGTCATTTTTAGCCCAGGTAGCACATATTAATTGGCCAATATTGTGAAAACTAAAATGAACCCCGTCTAGGAATATTACTCAATATTGGAAAACAGCGTAGGCCAACATTGGTCCCTTATCTTGTCTGAGGAAATTAGCCAATTAGTCTGATTAGAAAGGTCAATTTCTCTAAGTGTAGATATTTTGTGAAAAAAAAAACAATATATTAACCCTTTATTTTTTACAAAATTCAGTTTCTCTAACACTTGAAAACATTGTTACTAAATTTAGGCTAATATTGTTTTTCTATACAGCAATATCACTGAATGAGTTGGAAAAAAAATGTAAAATTTTTAACAAATGACTTAAACATTCCAGTACCCTTTTCCCAATGATATTAAATGATTTTACTATAATTTCAATTTTGAATGGATGTTGTGGTTATTAGGACTTTGTGATCGGGCTGTCGGTGCTGGCTAGAGGAAGTTTGCAGGAGAAGTTGCGGTGGGTGTTCAGCCTGTACGACATCAACGGGGACGGCTACATCACCAAGGACGAAATGAGCCGCATCGTGGCAGCCATCTACGACATGATGGGCAAGAGCATGGACCCGCCCATGGAGGAATACACCACCAAGGACCACGTAGACAGGGTCTTTCAGGTAACCCTCCACCCCTCCTCTTTGGAATACAATAGACGGATCATGCGTGCGCATCCCCGTAGCTGTAAACTAGCCCATTGCAAAAAAATATTTTTTTGGAATTTTTGAAATGCCCCCCTCTCACGTTGTTACAATTGCTGAAACATTATTACGTTATTATAACATTATTATTATTAAATTTTCAGGTCTCTAGGTTAATTTTTTACCCCCCGCGCACCTGAAAAGTAGTTTTCCCATGTTAATGTATAGGGAAAATATTAAAAATATATAATTTTTTTATTGTTTTTTATTTAATAAGCCTTAACGCTGTCAATATTGAATTAAAACCTATACTATATCACCTTTGGGATAGGGTTACTCTCACCAAGAGGCTTGCGGACGGGAGCTGGATAAAGATGGACTTGAGTGTTTTATTGAACCTTTTTTTCTAAGGTGCCCCATCTATCCTGTTCCTAAAAAATGAAAAATGGTTTAAAAAATGAATGTATGTTAAATATTAGCTCATTTGTTTTGACCTCCGCCCACTTCAATTAACTGATTTCCTATAGAAACCATTGCATATTATGCAGTACGCAAAAAAATTCCCATAAACTTTTACAATGGGCTAGTGTAAACCAAAGGGGGCCAACCCGCAGCACACATGCCACAAAATGGCACGGCTGAGTTAAATCAGTAGCACGTGAAGATATTGAAAAATTTGGGAAAATAATGTGACGTCATCAATCAGGCGTCAGTGATGATAGTTTCCGTCCTTCCCCTCTTAAGGGGACATCCATAAATTACGTGAGGTGTTTTTTCCAAAATCTGGACCCCCCCTCCCCCCACGTGAGATTTACCTACAACTTTTTTTAAAAAAAATTCTTTCTCATACTTAAAAAACAAAGAAAATCGTATAATTTCCAACTTAAAAAGTTGACGTGAGATTTTAATCGACCCCCCCACCTTGGTGAGATTTGGTGAGATTTTTCCGAACCCTTCCCCTCCCCCTTTTTGACCTCACGTAATTTATGCATGTCCCCTAACTTTTTTTTCAGATAACATAATTCCTTTTTACGATCTCAATATACGATTTTGAATAAAATCTTTTGTGTAAGAGTTCTTGTGGGGAAATCTCTTTTCAGGTGCCTGAAAGATAGTAGCCAATTCACCTCGATCATTCTAATTTTCTAACTAATTTAGAACCAGCTTTAGGTAGATTAAAAATGTGTATGCGTGTATGTAAAAACTTCTAGTTCTTTTTCCATTGAGGTGGGCCACCCCTGCTGTAAACCATCATCTCAACTCGAAAAGCACGTGTATCCCAACATCAGCTTGTTTTCAGTCGCGTGTTTTGCTTATAGTACACCAAACGATAGCTGTGTTGTAAGTATCATATAATTAATGTTCTCGATGCTAACATGCAATTTTTAACTTAAAAAGTTATAGAACAGCTTTAGAAAGAGTCCTCCAATCGCCATGTTTAACCACAGCTCCCACAGCAACATGATTAAGTGTTGTCAGCATAGAGATCGAATTATTTTAGGATAAAAATAGTAATATTAATAATTTTATCTTTATGGTCATACTTTCAGCTGTGGGTAAAAAACATGGCGGCTGGAGGACTTTTTCTAAAGCTGTACCAAGGTTATTTTTTCTTAAAAAGACTACCGGTCAAATTGACTGCCTTTGAAGGATCTAGGTATGGATATGAGGCATATCGTCGGTGAAGAAGTGATACCTCGTAAACGACAACCTGAATAAGCTGCTTTACTTTAGCAAGTGATTTTAGCCATGGCAACTTTTGGCGCCGAATTAATTGCGCCAAATCCGAAGTTCGTGATAGCTATCTACGAACTTGGAATTAGAGAAAAAAGTGATGAAAGGGCCATCCGATTTTTTATAATTTTTGATGTCTCATTTATAAAGTTGAAAAATTGATATTTAAATGGAAACTTTATAGTTTCTATGGTAGAGATCATATAATAACAAAATACAATATAACTGAAAAAGATCAATAATTTTGAGTTGTCGGTTATTTAATTGATTTCTTCTGGTTTTTTGTTTAATTTCTTCTTGCTTTTTTGAAATTTCTGTCTAGATCAAGGATGGGCAAGCTGTCATAATAAGAGTGGTACTCTGGTGGTAGGACTGATTTAAGCTCCTGTAGGTGTTTATATTTTTGATCCGATATTTTCAAAGGTTCAGGGTTCGGAAAGTGGTTTGTCTTTTAGACAGTGGTAGATCGTGATGTCTGTGTAATGTGTTCAGATCGACCGATCAAGTTCTTTTTTCGGTTTTAAAGAATTACTAATGAAACCACGCCAATACAACATGATGAATACTTAGTCACAACCCTCGAGTGTAAAATAAAAAAAATTTGATTGTCGAGATGGATAATTAATGAAATTAAAAAATCAATCTACGCAATTGTCTGATCAAAAATCCAACAGTAGGTATTGTTTGTATTTTGAAGCAGGCGATTTGCATTGATCGAACAACAGTTGTTCACTTGATCCATAATGTCCTTTCACCGTATAAAGTCTCCACTATGGAGATTTTCTAACTCAGTTTTCGAGAAATAATTATTAAATTAGACGACTTTATAAAATAACCCTGTAGGAGAAAATTTTAGAAATTGAGCTTCCCCTAAATTCAGATCGTCCAGAACTCTTGATCTAACACAAATTTTGTATCTATTTTAACAAAGAAAAAATTTAAAGCTTTGACTGGCATTCCTGAATATTACAAATCTTTAATTATCTAGTTTTTACATAAAACTTTCCCATCATCCAAAATAGAGAGAAAGAAAAATGCACTTTAAAGTTTAAAATTAAAATTTCTTGTCGCAGATACCGATTTGTCTGAATTTTAAAAATCTTCGACTAAACTACAAGATCAAGTAACTCTATGATTATTTAGGTGCCTTATTGGCGAATAATCGCCTTGACGGAAAAGCTTCTTCTATAGTAAATCTAGCTAAGGTTGTCGTTTACGAGGTAGTATCACTTCTTCACCGACGATATGTCGGAGCTTCTAGTATTAAGAATTTGGCACCAAAACAGTGATTGTCGTGTGTAACTAAGTAGTGGTATTTATATAACATCAGGATTTTCCTAAGACGAAATTTCAAATATGAGATTTTTAGATAGACTCCAATTTTGCACCCATAAATCTCCCACTCGATCGATGGAAAGTTTTTTCAATCTTCAACGATCGAAAACCTTAAAGCCATGAAATTGGGTTACTGCTAATAACTGTGGGTCTTGGTTCAAAATTCGGAACAGCTTTAGTAAAGGTCCGCTTGCCGCCATTTTTAACCACAGCTCCCACACCATCATGATTAAGTGTTGTCAGTATAAAGATCTACTAATTATCTTATAAAGTATAAAGATCTTACTAATTAGATCTCTAACAATATTCTCAGATGTGTAATAACTATTATTTTAGGATCTAATAATAATAATATTAACAATTAGATCTCAATGGTTGTTGGTCATAAATTAAGCTGTGGTTAAACATGGCGGCTAGCAGACCTTTTCTAAAGTTGTACCCAAAATTCTTAGGCGATCGTCAGGGTATAGCAAAACACGCGACTGAAAACAACAGCAGCGATCAGCTAATGTTGGGATACACATGTTGGCGATGCAGGCAACTCCCACTTGCTCCGTCTATCAGTATTCCAAGATGAATGAAATATGTATCCTAATAAGACGGAGGCCAGATCGCGAATCCCCGCTAAGGCATGGATGTTTGTCTGTGGAGATGATTGAATGTGTGTCTCCCTGTGAAATGGGGTTGTGCATGCGAATGTGTGTGTGGCGTGGGCAACAGTACTTCCCCTCCGTGGCTTCGGTGCCCACTGGGTAACGGGATGTAAGTACTGATTTCGGCATGTCTGGAGGCTCAAATACCAGACAGCAACGTTAGTTGACCCTATGACGTCACTAACAAACAAAGTAGTTCCCATCGCGGTGTCTGAATTTTGAGTGAAATGAAGAACGTCAATTTAAAAATATGATTATTTTGTTAAACCCATGTATATAAAGTGTCTTTTTATCACGATTTGCGTACCGAAACTCCTCCTAGCAACCCACAGGCTTTGTGTTTACCCAGTTTCTTCTTCCGCGTAGTGACGTACTGGGTTCGGGAAACGTTGCTGTCGAGTATGGTGTGTGTGTTTGAAACTTAAAAACTATCCGGAGAATTGTCCCCATTTAACCATCTCAAGATCTCTTTAAGGGATTGAACAAGGGCTTGAAGATTATAGCTTGAAGGAGTAGTACCTAACCTATTCTATACCTTTAGATCTTCAAACTCCAGTATAACCAGCCAAGCTATATGCCGTGCTATGTCAGAACGTGTGACTCAGTCCGTTGGAGCCAGTAGTTAAACCCCTGTTGATTTCAGGGACGGATTAAAGAGGGGTCGGAGGAGGCCCCCCCAGAGAAAAATCTCCTAAAAGTAGTTTCAGAACCCTTTTTGGCATGCTAAAATTCAAAAATTTCACCCTGGGGACACCCCTTCTTTCTTTGCCTATAGAGTAGTTTAAGTCGTTTTCTATGATGATAAGATAGAAGTTCTTATTCAGGAGCGTATCCGAGGGGCGGACCCCTGCCCCATTGGGACTGACCTAAAACTTTTTGCACCCTATTTTAGGTGTTATAATTATGATTAGCCACTCAACAGAGGACGTCTATACCCCTCAAAAGGGTCTGAAAAACACTTGTATTTATGGACTTGTATTTAGGAAATTTGGGGTGTTGATATTTTAATGAAGAAATTATACAAAATTTTAAAATAATCGAATTCTATTTATAGTTTGGATAATTTTGATTTCGTTAAATTAGTACAATATAAGAAATTAGTATTTCATTAAAAAAAATATAGGTATAAGAGTCAACATAGTTCAGATAAGAGTGAAATGCTTATAAAATTCTCTGATAGACTCAAAATGGACAATCTTTTTTTTTTTACTTTATTTTATTTAACTTTATTTCCCTAGTCACTTTAAGGCATTTTCTGATCGCAAAAGTAAATTGTTTGTCTATACGAATTTAAAATTTAATAAAAGACATGTGCACGATACATTGACTGATAATCAAATATCTTACAAAATGAGGCCATACCTAAAACTTCAGTCTTATCTGTTTATTTCCGTATGGCAAGAAAAACTCAATATTTTATTTGTTTGAAATACTATGCAAATTTTGTTTCTTAGCTTTTAACGAGGTATTACGAAACTTCATTGGCTTGATGCCACGGAACTGACTAGAGTTTCGAAGAATGCAGTTAAGCATTAGAAATAAATAAGCTCTTGGAATTTTTCATCGTTTTTATCGGGTTAAACGGAGATAATTAAACATAAAAGCAAGAAGGAAATTCAAATGAAATTATCTTGCTTATTCTTGGGAAACCCACTGTTTTCCGTGAGACTTCACCGTCCCTGAAGTAGAGAGTAAAACTTTGAATAAATCAATTGAATTGCTTAGGGGACATCCATAAATTACGTGAGGTGTTTTTTCCAAAATCAGGACCCCCCCTCCCCCCTTGGTGAGATTTAGTGAGATTTTGCTGGATCCCCCCCCTTCTCCCCCATGTGAGATTTTCTCAGCCACTAGTTTTGTTTTATCGGCATAAAATTACCATCCAGATCGCAAAATTTTGATACAAAAACACGTTGAAATCGAAAACATGGTTTTAACTTGTAGTTATCACGACTGACTGGCTAATGATTTGCTAGTTTGACTAATCTAAGTAAGCATTTTTTCGGAACTTGTGCTAAAAAATATTAAAGAAAAAAACGTATATTTTCTAAACTAAAAGTTGACTTGAGATTTTAATTGACTCCCCCCTCCTCCCTCCCCTGGTGAGATTTGGTGAGATTTTCCTGGACTCCCCCTCCCCCCTTTTAACCTCACGTAATTTATGCATGCCCCCTTACACTCTTACTGCATTTTAAATCTAGGCTTTATCTAATGCATTTATTAATTTATTATAGAATTAAATCTACAGGGTGTTTCAGATAAATGTTTCATAACTTCTAATGGAGGTAGGGTGCATCAAGACGAACAAGAATCGGTATAGAAAGGGGGGTCTAAGGGGTTTGGTTTTTTTGGTTTGGTTTTTTGGTTACATATATTTTCCGGTATGTGTGCTTGATCTCAAGGATCCGCTTATACACCTTCGTCAAGTAAGACAGACACAACAGAATTTTTACTGGCACAAAGAAGGAAAATACACCCAGGGGCGAGGTGAGAATCGAACTCACGACGGAGCAGTGCGCAGACTGCTGGCGTGAAAGGCAGAGGAGCAAACCGAACAGGCCATCCCGTCCCCTCTAAGGGGTTAAAATCACGGGTGAAAATTAGCAAAAAACCTCGCATATCTGAGCAGAAAGCGATACAATTGTTCGATTTCGGTATTTTTTACATTCAACCAATTCAAAATTTTCATGTAAAAACGAGATACAAGTGTTTATTTTAATCAAAAACAGACCAACAATTGAATGAGGCATGCGTTGTTGGTAGATTAAAGCACTGAGCTATAAACAAACTGGAGTGACAACCTCTGATGATATAACATGCGACCGAACGTGCCGGCGCGGATGGTCACAATTGCCCGGTTCGCTTGAGCGAACCGGGCAAAACAAACGAATTTCTCCATTGACTAACATTGTGTGAGTTGAACTATTTCTAGAAAACCCCCTTTTTTAAAAATATTTTGAGCAACATTTAGAATGGTCCGATCATGCTGTGCATACAATTGTGCCAACAGATGGGGAAAACTAAAAGAAGATGGAAATCTTTTCCGCGTAGACACAAACTTCGATAAGGTGTGATGCGGTTTCGGCACGCTCAGTTGTCACTCCAGGTTGTTTATAGCTCAGTGGATTAAAGTTACAATTGTCCCTTGGTCAAACTTTAGTTCTTTGCGCTATATAACTCCAACCAACCAAACAACCAACAAAACTCTAGTATTAAGATGTTTTTGTCGTGACACTTTCTATTGCAGTCTATCAACTTACAACGCATCCTGTTTCATTTATTGGTCTATTTTTGATTACAATAAACACTTGCATCTCGTTTTTACATGAAAAATTTGAATTGGTTGAATGTAAAAAATACCGGAATCGAACAATGGTATCGCTTTCTGCCCAGATATACGAGGTTTTTCGCTAATTTTCACCCGTGATTTTAACCCCTTAGACCCCACTTGCGACCCCCCTTTCTGTACCGATTCTTGTTCGTCTTGGTGCACCCTACCTCCCCTAGAAGTTCTGAAACATTTATCTGAAACACCCTGAATTTGTATGATTTATTATTTATATATGGTATTTAACACCGCAGTTTAGGGTTCCAGATTATTGATGGTGTGATATTATTGAACTTATAAACCAGGGTCATATCCCAGGCAGTGGCGGATCCAAAGGGGGGCACTCTGGACAGCGTGCATCCCCTGGGCCCAAAAAAAAAATCCCAAAATGAGTTAAAACCCTACTTTTACTGGTCAAAATTCAAAATTTTTCTGGGGTAGGACCCCCATACCCCCCAGCGGTACCACAAGGGGATCTTGAGTGATATTTTTTAGATAATCCCCAACATTTTGACATTTTGTCTCAAAAGGTAAAGTGGTGGTCTGGAAAAGTGCCCCCCCTTGGAGCCGTGCTGGATGCTGGATCCGGGCCTGGTCCAAGGACCGGTTTAGGGGTTCAAACCCCTCCCGAAATTTGGACATCAATTTGTATACTGTTTTTTTTTCTTAAAAATTATGTGACTCACAAGGAGCAGTGTAACCCAAAAGGTCTCAAATGAGTCAAAACACTACATTTAAGGGTCGAAATTCCAAAAAATTTCTGGAGGACCCTCAAGCGCTACTGAAAATTTTGAAATATATTGTGTACCGTTTTTCCTTGAAAATTCTGTGACTTACGAGGAGTGATCCCCATTTTGTGTAACATAAAGGGTCTAAAAATTGAGTCAAAACACTACTTCCAGGATCAAATTTCCAAAATTTTCTGAGTTCTGAGTGAAAAATTTTCTAAACCCTCGAAATCTTGCTGTTTTTTATAATGTACTGGGTTTCTTTGAAAATTCTGACGTCTCAATGAGCGGTGCTCTTAGGGTGTAGTCCACAAAGGCTTTAAAATTAGCTAATTTTTTCTGGGGGAGGACCCCCAGACCCTCCAAATGTACTTAGAATTCATATTTACAAAATTCGAAATTAAGTTCACCAAAATTAATAAACAATGGGCAAGTCATTTGAAACTTGACGTAAGATGAGGAAAACCAATGGCTGGTTGAACAGCTGGTATGGTTGGTTAATGCACTGGTGTTCCGTTCTGAAGGTGCCCAAACCATAAGTGATATGCATTTTATAATTTTTTTCTTAGTATCAACTTAATATTAATTACTAGAAGAACTGACCAGTTGCAGGAACGGAGGGCTTGGTGTGTTAGTGCACTGCACTAGTGTTCTATCCTAAAGGCCCTCAGATCAAATCTGTGCCCCTCCCCGAGTACTTGGAATACGCATTTTTTTTAATGTAAAGTAGTATCAACTTGAAATTAATTGGAAGAACTGACTAGTTGCTGGAATTGATGGCTTGGTGTGTAAGTGCTCCAGTGGTAAAGCGTAATGTTTCGGGTCGTAATAGGACCGTGGATCGAACCCTGTCATTTACTGAGTAGTATTTATGTTGGAATTTTTTTCTCATTCTTGAATTTGCATATTAACTTTACATTAAAGACGTAAGCCAATGGTAGCAGTATTTTGTAATATTTTAAGTGCTGATTGAAGTGGAGGTATATATAGAAATATCCTTGACTTAATAAATTTACTTGATTAAATATCCTTGATTTTGGTTGTGTTCTCATTTATTTGACAATCTTGTCTAGAACTTCCTTTAAAAGGTTGTGACATGACAGACAGTAACTACACCGATTTAAAAAATTGCAAAGTTTATTTATTAAAAATCATTATAAGAACCAAAATCTCCTATTAAACAAACACGAAATCTTACACTAAGTTAGACTAACTAGTGGCCAGCCCAGAGCAGATGCAGTACTCCGCTTTTATTTAGTAAAAGATGTGACACACAACCACACAGTCTTCTTCTCTTGGAAGTAATCTGTAATCTAATGGCTTGCCAGCAGGTTCATAACCTCCTCAGTATTTCACTGTTCAGAATTTGCAACACAGCGCCTGCGTCAAAAGTTAACCCAATAAAGAACATGTTATAATAAGTTTTAGAGTTACTGAATCCCCTCTGGAGCAGTGGTAGGATGCTTGCCTAGCATGCGGCAGTTCCTGGGTTCTATCCCCTGTTATTATTTTATATATAAAAAAAACTATATTTTTTCAAAAGATATTTCAGCCAACCAACCAACCAGAGTTAATAAGTTAAATACTGCAAGCAGATTCTTGTATGAATAAACCTAACCAACCAACTCTTGCATTAGAATCGATTGTCTTTTATTATCGATTATAACTTCAATATTAATAGTATTCAGTAAATCTTTAAACTCCTAGGATCATGTGACCCGATGGCCTGGTGGGCTGGAGCGTAATGCTTCCAATCGGATGGTCCAAGGTTCAAACCCTGCCTACTACAGCTATTTAAATATTGTATTTTTATAATATTTTATATATATTAACTTTAAATTAATGAGTTACACCTGAGATCGCAGGAACGGATGGCACAGTCGGTAGTGCACTGGACTTCCGTGCTGGTGGTCCACGGTTCGGTCCTGCAGAATTCTTTTTTTAAATTGTAAAATATAAACTTTAAATTAATAAGAACTAAGCAGAGTAGTAGCTTAAGCGCAGTAGACGCTGCGCAGCAGCTTAAGTACTATGCGTCACACGATGCTGGCGCCATCTATACTATTAAAAGGAAACTAAAATTTATAACAACATGGTGGAATATCAAGTTCAAATTAATTAAAAGATTATCACTGCTGCAGGAACGGATGGCTTGGTGGTTAGCACACCAGACTGCCATCCGAAAGGCCCTCAGATCGAACCCTGGTTCGAGTCTGAGCCTTCTCCCCGTGTATAGCACTCGGACATAAATGCAGTTGGGCATTTATAAATTTTCCTGCGCATCCACGGGGGGTCCTAACGTTTTTTTCTTTGACTCTTAACTGTAACCGTAACGGTCATTTTCTTGAAAAATAGCACTATTTTTGACTATTTTTCCATGTTTTTTTATGTTTATTCGCCATACTTCAAGACTTTGTCCTTTTGCATCGACAGAAACTACGTAAATTTAAAGAGTCTTGGAATACTAATTAATAATAATTAAGAATGAAAGTAACTTCCATCCACAAACCCCAACCACCTACCCTGGCAGTCGCATTTTACTTAACAATTTCCTTGAAATTCTTTAAGTGGTGACTTAAAAGCGCAGGTGCCGTTAGATTAAATGGAATGATGCTGGACTTAAAATAATTTTCCAAATTTTTTAAGTGGTAACAAAAATGCTTTGGTTGATCTTTTCTAGAACTTCTTTCAACGAGCAGACAGTTTAGGTTCTTAATATGATGGACAACGGATGTACCGTAGGCGGGACTAACTAACTAAATTACGTTTGATTGTGTGGGGTAACAGCTAAAACATTATAGCTTTAGCTAACTAACTACCTGGCATAGCTACCTAACAACCCGTGCTGGACTATGGCCTCTCCAATAAATTTTCCTTCAAAGCCCTCTGTCTCTTGCCTTTTATTTCCAATTAAGAACTTTTAGGTCTTTTTTTTTAACCTGATCTAACAATATTTTAACTAGCCTTCCTCTTTTCCTTTGTCCCTGGCATTATAGATTTAGCCCCAGATGAAATAATAGGAAATGATAGAAAACACATGAGAAGGTTGAGCCGAATGCGTACATGACAGGTTGGTTGGTTAGTTAGTGAAGTTTTATGGCGTAAAAGGCCATGTTCTGAAATTTTAGCCAGATACAAGACCAAGATTGACAATTTGAGTGCTCTGGGTGTCAGAAGTTGACTGTATCCGTAAGAATTCGTCTCTGGAACGTGCCGTAATATCACATCCAATCGTCATCAATTGCAGGCAATTGTCGAAATATTATCATTCTTGGTGGTGGTATAGAGAGACAATCAGCATCTGTTTCGAGCACGTCGAACTTATTGTTCAACTGAAAAGGAATATAATGGTTATCATTTTCTGGGGAGGACCCCCAATCCCCCTTTTTAGTGAAAAGTGACAGACAATTCACAAAAACTAGGGACAAAAATTAATTAGTTGATTAAGATCCTAAAAATATTTGAATGGGGGCTTAAACAGAAAAGGATTGCTTGGGGCGTACTGTTCAACTGAAAAAGAACATGGATATCATGACAGATCTTGAGACTCATTCAGACTTACCACTTTTGGTGTTCTTTTTGGAGGAACCGTCCAAAGTGAAAAGTGTGAACTAGCGCGTTTCACAGTTTTTGTTAAAGCATTTGATAGTTACCGCTTAAAGAAGTAGGGAAAAAGTCTTGAGTAGATATTTTATGCTGGCATAGGTAGATATTCCTTTTGGAGAAATCATTGAAAGTGGTTAAGCCTTAAGACTTCGTCTTCACTAAGGTGAAACCAAGCCAACATCAGTTTCGGTTCTTAAAATAATGGACAACGGATGTACCGTTGGGCCTGACTAACAAACTAAATATCGTAGAATGTGGGGTACCAGCTAAAACATTTAAGCTCTTGCCCTAAATGAAATGTTAGGGATATGATAGAAAACACATGAAGAGGTTGCGCCTAAAGGTGGACGAGCTGCACGTGCGCAGAGCGTGTTCGCGGCTGTTCTCTTACGGCGCTCGGCTCTAATTTGTGTCCACCTTAAGGCACAAAAGAAAGGAAGTAGTTGATTGAGAAAACGTATTTCTCCTGGCGGTATGACTATAGATCAGTGGTTCCCAACCGGTGGTCCGCGGACCATCATTTGTGGTCCGTGAGAGTTTTGGAAGTGGTCCGTGGAGAGAGACCAGGAATAAGACAAAAAAATCCTATAAATAATAGAAATTTTAATGAATTGAACAAGAAAAGATTGAATTATACTTTCCACTATGTAATTTGTGGGGATAACACGGTCACCACTAAATTAATAACAATTCTTTCTTCTACTGAAAATATTTAAAGTTAATTTAGGAGATTCGGAAAAAAGTTAGAAGCGCGTAATTTTGTGGGTTCGGACGATTTACTTATCTTACAACAAAAACTACTAGTTCTTTTGAGATGTAATTAAATTTTTCTTAAAATATAATTTGATGCTTTAGCATTATACAAAATTTCATGCATTAGGGATAATAAGCTTTTATCTTGAATTTTTATGAAAATAAGGATTTTAAGCTGCAAAGAGTAGTCCGTGGAGATTCCAATTTTAGACTTAAAGGTCCGCGGACTTCTTTGAGTTGGGAACCATTGCTATAGATACTACCTTTTATACGGGAAAATGGACGTGTAAAACTTGAAATCTTTTCCCTAACTAACAAGTGACAGCTGGTGAATTGCTTAAAAAACATCACTTCAGGTTGCTCCAAAAGAAGCACCAACAAGCTGAACACTTTCATTAGCAATAGTTGCCAGTAGTAAATACCGTTACTAGCAATTCATGAAATAATGAACAAGTATTATGATTGGCTTGGAACGAAAGAGGGAAGAATACCAGAGTTAAACTATTTTTCCTTATTTTTTGAGTGGTGAATATTGGTTGCTTCGAATGAATTCTAGCTATAAGTCCTAATAAGCTATAAGTATCCACTCTAGTGTGCATTGATTAGGACTATCATTTTAACTTATTTATGCGCAGGGTTTGAATTTTATTAACACGTTTTCATCTTAAAAACTTGTTTTTCTGAAGGGTAAAGGGAAGAGGTTTGGAAGCACACAAGTAACGTTGCCAAGAAACTTCCAAAACTCAGAAATTTCCTTCTTCGTCCATAGAAAACTACTAAAACATCCCGATACCTTCCCCCAAAAAATATCCCGTCCGAATTTGTTTCCCGTCTTCGATACTGTTTGGAAATAAAAGAAAAGGGTTATTTTAAGTCAGGTTAAAGCTAAACTTTTCAATCCGCTTAATTTTCGAGTTATTAGTCATTGTTTTTTAAAATGCGTCACTTAAGAAGTGTGTTAAAATTTTATGGATGTTATTTTACAATTGAAAAAAGGTCTTGGGGCATGAATTTTAAAAATTAGGTTTGTAAAGCTAAGAAACCCCTTTACTTTGTCTTTATACGTTTTGAAACAATTAACTTGTTTTGCTGAAAAAGATTAGTTCCAGAATATCATTTCACCAGAAATCCATCTGAATCCACCCCAGTGGTAACCTTGGTTCAGATTAAAGTTTAAAAAAACGGGATTAAGGTAAATTTCTTTAGTAGGAAATAGCAAGAAGCTTACTTAATTAAAAATCATGTCTTTATCTGTATCATTCAAAGTTCAAAATCTAGCCTAATAGATATTCCCCAAACTTAATTTACAATTTTGAATTAAAAGCCATCTAAGAATATTTTAAGAAGAAATTACAAGACAAGTTTTATGGTGCAATACAATTAAGGAAAATTAATTTATATGTAAAAAAACTGTTGCGCGTCTTTTATATATGTAAGACCTGCATGATGTTAATATTTTTCCATATTCCATTTTATACAAACAAGTAACAATTTTGTTCTCATCTGTTTATAGGGTGGGTTGTGTAGTGAATGAACACTTAGCATTTGGATTTGCAATTCCTACTTTAAATATCCTTTTCATGGCTTTTTCTCGGTCAATACTTAAAAATAAGGTATGTTTCTATACAGGCTTTTTTTTTCGGCAATTTGGTGAAATTACTTTCAGATTGATAGTTTTGAAGTTATCTTGATTTGAGTGAAAACACACACTACGATATACCCGTAAATGAACCAAGTTTGGCCTATATATGAACACAGTTTTCCCAGTGAATTAACACTGAAAGTAGTCACCAGTTTTAGTATTTTGGAAAAATCTATAAGGATACATGGTTGATTAAACCAAACAAGCCTTATAAACTTTTCCAAAATACTAAAACCGGTGATTAATTTAAGTAAACATTTTTTCTAAATGAAGATTTTGTACAATCTTCTGTATTTTTATAATTAAAATTTTTAATTTGTCCACCAAGAGCCCTGTAAGCCATCTCAATATATTCCTTCCCAGTTATTGAACGGCCGTTTATTCACTGGGTATGTCAGTTTACTGTTCCAATAAATGAACACTCCCTTATATCCCCCAGTTTCCAAAATGTAGCGTTCTACATTATTATTTAACAAAGAAAAACGCTTAAATAATTGATTAAAACTAAGAAAAGGCATGAGCTATACATTTTAAACTTAGAAAAATATGACTGAGAGATGTCAATTCTTAACCTACAGGTTTTTTTTTTGTTCACATTCAGCTGCGTTTGAATTGAAAATTTTTTCACAGTTACAATTCAAATATTATACTTAAATGAACGATTGTTCCCCATTTGTAAGATCTTCTTGCAACTACTAAATTCTATTGGGAGGCTTCAGAGGGATTAATTTCCCTTATTATTTTGGGTCGACTGTTCATTGACTGGGTAGTTCATTCCTCTGGTAGGTGTCAATTTCCGGGAAAGATCTCAAAGGAAAAATAAGTTGGGGGCCCTACAGGGCCGTAACTAGACTTTTGTTTTGGGAGGGGTTTTGACCAAAACATTTTTCTCAGGTATCCCCTTAAGAGTACTTTTTTACGTCAAGTTTTAGATGACTTTTGTAAATTAATTTCAAAATTTTGTTAACAATGAATGTGAATTCCAAGTAAATTGTCCTCCCTCAGAAAACTTTTGGAAATTTCCACCTCAAAATAGCGTTTTAGCTCATTTTGAGCCATTTTTGGTCTACACCTAAGAGCACCGCTCATTGACTCGGCAGAATTTTCAAAGAAACCCAGTATAGCATGATAAACAGCAAAATTTCAAGGAGGATTTGGGGGTCCTACTTCAGAAAGGCCCCTAAAAGTGGTGTTTTAACTAATTTTTTGGACCCTTTATGTTACACTCCTCGCAAATCACAGAATTTTCAAGGAAAATCAGTACATAATAGATTTTAAAATTAAGAGGGGGGTTTGAAATTTCCAGAAATTTTTGGATTTTTTACACTTAAAAGTAGTGTTTTGACTGATTTTGAGACCCTTTGGGTTACACCTCGTCCTTGCGAGTCACATAATTTTAAAGGAAAAAACAGTATAAAAATTAATGTCCAAATTTAGGGAGGGGTTTGAACCCCTGACCCCCCCCCCTGGATACGGCTCTGGGGCCCTACGAGAACAGGAATCAAGGCAAATCTCTTGATGCCACATAAACTAGCTAGCGCCAAATCAATAGTCTCCAGACAAGAAACTGGCATACAGTCAGACGATTATCAAGCCTTAGAAGGGAGGCTTCTTTAAATTCTTCGCAAAGCACTCTAGATCCCGATGATCCCCCTTTCCTTTAATTAAGAAAATTATCGGACTTTCATCGAGTCTGTGTAAACAAAAACATATTATTCTGGCAACGCTGAGAACTAACGGTGCAGTTGGTATCAAATGGAAAGGGCGACGTTAAGGAATGATCGAGTACGTATGCTGATGTTGACTTTTAGTGGGAATGTGAATGGAATATTGAATTACTAGTGTTCGGCACTAGTTAACTAAAACTAGTTGCAACTAGTAGTTAACTACCGATCAACTAGTAGTTTAACTACTTTTAGTTTAAAGTAGTTCAACTATTAGTTTAACTACTTTTTAATTAACTACTAGTTAAAACTACTTTCAAATTTTTAACTACTTGAAAAAGATTTTTATTTAAAATTTAAAAAGATATTTAAAATTTTTGTCAAAGGTCAAAGGTCCTTCAAATACCATAACCAGAAATAAAGACCATTTTTGTGCGAAGTATGAATTTTTTTGTGATATAGATAAGAAAGATGTATTAGAATTTTGCCAAAAAGTATGTTATGAAATTAAATAGACTAGTTAACTAGTAGTTAACTACTTTGGGAAATAGTTAACTACTAGTTGCAACTATAGTCCCAGGAAAAAATAGTTACAATTATAATTTCCCATACTAGTTAGTAGTTGGTAGTTAACTATTTTTTGACCACTAGTTGCCGAACACTATGAATTCCTAGTTATAAATAAAGCATTGTGTTCCTGTTTTGTAACTCTGTACTCGAGCTTATAATCAGATTAACTAATAAAGAGAATAATAATAAAAAAAATGTCTTTCTATGTCGGACTTTTTTTGAACAGTTTAGTACACATTCAAACATACGCAAATATGTCATTTCAATGTGTTTTTTTTTCAGAGATTAGATCAAAATAAAGATGGAATTGTCACCATGGAGGAATTTATGGATTCTTGTTCTCAAGTAAGATGTTTTACAATTTTCTAAATCGCATTATTCTGCTTTTGTTTAAAGTTTTTTTTAAAAACATGTTTAATTGTAAACGGATTTCTGGTCAATTCCTAAAACAATTTTTGCTACAAATTCAGGTATTTTATAATCTTAAGTATATTATCGATTAATACCAATAAATATAAGGAAAGAGGGATAATAGTTTTTTGAACTTTTCTTATTAAAAGTTGAATAAAATAGTTTTAGACTTAAAAAAAGCAACAAATTGTTTTCCAAATAGCTGCAAAAAATTGCATCAATTTTAGAGAAGCTAAAAGGAACGGTTTTATTTTTATTTGTATATTTTAACCAACTGTTTTTATAGTAATAAATGGAATAATCCTAATTTAGGGAAATTTTTTCATTCACCTACAGCAGTGGTTCCCAACCGGTGGTTTGTGAAGGAGCCCGGCAAAGCACAAAAAAACCCAATAAATACAAATTTGAGCGAATTGAACTAGAAACGATCCGTGACAATGACTTTCGACTGAGTAATTTGTGGGGATAATAGTCACCACTTAATTATTAACAATACTTTAGTGTACTATAAATCGTTTGAATAGAAATTAAGAGTTCGGATAAAACTTAGTCTTAAGAACTAATTATATGAAAACAAAATGTATAATTAAAAAATTTCTTAAAATAGAATTATAATTCAGAGCATCATAGTAGGGGAGGTCAGGCTAATACGACATACCACTTTTTCAAAGCAACCGTAAAAGACAAATTAAATAGATTTCCCGTAGTTTTCAAAGCCAATGAAATGTTTATTTAATGCTCTAACACCCCCTAATTGGGTACATCATAATCTTTCTTTTTTCTTTTTCAAAAACTTACTTTTCTAAAAAATTAGAAAATTTGTCATTTTACCCGATATAAGGATAAAATGACATAGTAAATATTTAGTAGGAAAAAAAAGTAGTTTCTTTGGCAATAGCAATTTTATTTGATCCCAAATAATAACTATATTAGTAGTTAAGCACTTTGGCACAATCTATAATTACTTTTTTGGGGAAAGATAACCAGCTAATTTAAAAAAAAAACAACTGTAATGTGTTAATTAAAACAAAATTTTAGTTTTTTTTTATAGGAGGTGTTAAAGTAACAGAGTAAGCATTTTTTCTGAAGTAAACAATGGCGTCTGTTTGTATCGTTTTAGAAGCAATAAAAGAAGAAAAAAAGCGCCTGACACGTGCTGTCATTCTGCTAAATTTCAAGAAAATCGAAAAAGTCATTTTACTCGAGTATGTCGTATTAGCCTGATTTCCCCTATAAATTTACACGCTTAGTTTGGAAATATAAACTTTCATCTTACAATTTTGGGAGGGTAAAGTATTTTAAGCTATAATTTTGGGTGGTCCGTGAAGGTTCCAATTTTAAACTTAGTGGTCCGCGGATTGCTCTGAGTTGGGAACCACTGACCTACATTTCTTATTTACTTCTAGTTTTCTGGCAGAGAAAATTTTACGCTTCCATTTCCAATATTTTTTAATATGGATGGGTTGAAAAATGTAAACAAAAACAAAGTCCGAGAGACTTCCGGTATAGAACCTCAACATAGTAGATGCATTTGGCAACTTGGCGAGGTTAAAAATATTATTTTTCTCTCTCACCCTTTGCTAATAAAATAATAATAATAAAAGAGTGAATGCAAAAAAAGGCTGATTACTGAATGAATAAAAAATATAATACAAAAAAAATTAATAAGAAAAGAGCAAAACGAATTTTCGTGGTTGAAGTTGACTTCGAAACAAAAACAAACAACAAACAAGAATGAAAAGGATGCCAAAGCAATGCCAAGGATAACGCTAATGTGGTAACCCGGAAATAATATATTAGCACTGCCAGATGCAGAACGAAACTAGTGAAACCCATCCATACCAATTATTTTCCCAAAGTTACTTACAAATGTTATATTTGTACTTTTAATACCACATCTATAAATGAAGATTTGTTTGACGATTATTAAATTGTTTCATAAATTTTATGAACAATTAAACTGTCATCAAAATTAAATTTTAAAATTTTCTTGACAAATTTGAGCATAGATACTTTTTTTTCGCAAATGAAATAAATGGGTAAGCAGCAATGATGCAATCAATACACGATATGCGTAAAGTGTCGCGCATATATTTTTGTTTCAATTTTTGTTTTGTTTCATTCGCATCCGATGCCAAAATTAGAAACCGGTAGTCGGGAGGAAAAACATGCATTCGGAATTTTTCGATGTCTGAGACTTCAGACTCGAGCTGCCATCTAGGAATGGATCCAAAATAAACTAATGGTTCTCAAACTTTGGAACATCGCAACCCTTTTTTTTAAACAAAATCTAACGTGACCCACCTCATCTTCAGTCAATATTCCCCCCTCCCAAATTTTATAGCTTCGGGCGTGGGGGGGGGGGGTTGAATACCAATCACTAGCGGATCCAGGGGGCTATGGGGCTTCAGCCCCCACCAATTTTGTTATTTTCCCTATTCATACGGGTTTTTTCAGATATTTGAAACTACCGCATTAAACTGCGAAAGAAATTGTTATTTGACACTTTCTTTTCCTTCACGTAGGGGGTCACGCATAATCTGTATTTAGGTACGGTCCAAGCATTCTTTTATTTTCTTAACTAAATGTACCCCTTCGAATTTTCTGAGAACTGATAGTGAGAAAGAGGGTGTTTGAAAATTAAGTGGTGTAGGGGTGATCCCGAAATTCGGAGTGTACCAAAACGAGTTAAAATCATGTTTTAAGGGGCAAATTTTCAGAAATTTTCCTGTTGTATTGACCGGTGGCCATCTTGAGTAATGAATGCATCGAAGATTTAATCATACACTTAACAATTTTTTTCAAAAACTGTAACTGAGGTGACTAACTTCATGTTCCATAAAACTTTTTCATGTTTATTTCTCGCCAGTGGCGTATATAAGGGGGGGCCGAGGGGGCCCTGCCCCCCCCCCCAGAAATTCGGACTAGGTGTACCAAAACAAGTTAAAACACTGTATTTAGGGTCAAATTTCAAAAAAGTTTTCTGGGGGAGGACCCTTTTGTACTTGGAATTTTATTATTAACAACTTTATTACAATAAGTTCATTAAAATCCAAATCCTACCAAAAAATATATGTCCAAAATTCGGACTAAGTGTTCCAAAAACAAGATAAATCCCTGTTTTTAGGGGTAAAGTTCCAAAAATTTTCTGTATAATACTCTTATATACTCTGTATTTCTGTATAATAAAAAATACTCTTACACATGTTGATAATGTAACCTTAAATAAAAAACAAGGGTTTTGTTAACTGCATAATTTGTTTGAATATTTACGGTCGTATTCTGAGCCTCTGGCAACCTCTAACAAACATTGATTTGCTTGATTTGGTATTCTGACCACCGTTAATCAACTGTGATTAACAAATATTTGTTACTTAACAAATCAGCCAACAAACGAGTGATTTAAGTTGAACTACCAATCAGAATCGAGAATAGAAAAAATGGCGTCCTTTCATCAGTCTATTCCTAGGCCTATGAAAAATCGTGAACATTTCAATTTGAGACTCTGGAAGTATTTTTTCATTGTTAAAGCGTTATCATTAGAGAAAAAATAGTTTTACAATTGTATAACAGTGAATTACCATTTAAAATATTCTTAAATCACATCAATTAAAATCCGCAGAACAGCTCTCTTCTAACGTGTAAGTCCGCCCAGATAGAAGAACTATTTCATAACTAAGATCACTAAAAAATACATTCTCCAAAACGATGTATTTAAATGCTTCAGAAATACATATAAACAACTAAGGAAACCGTTTAAGATATTCCTAAAACCTTAAAAGTAATCTAAACTCTTGGCACTACTTTTCCGTTCACTGTTTTTATACTAAAACTTTCTCCCTTAACATAGATTAATGTAGTATGGTGGTGATGGTATTGGACTACGGACCCGAAGGTTGTGCTATCGGGTCCAGCAAATGATTTTTTTTAATTCTTTCAGAGCATTGAATTTTTTTTTTGTGTGTAGTAGAAAATTATCTTAGAATTTTACAAATATTTCTAGAGAAATAAGACACAAAAATATTTTTTTTTTATCGTTAACCTGTTTCTTTCTTAGAATTAAACTACCCACATCAAAAATTTCGCATCAAAGTATTGAATCAGAATAATAAATTCCAATTAAAAATAAATTTATTGAAAATATTTTCCATTTTAATTAAATTTATAATGATAGCTAAGCGATCATTATAATCAGCTAACAAAATATAATAAAAGGAAATTAATTTTTTCAGGCTGTTTTAATTTTAATTCGAAATCTTTCTGATCACCATTAAATAAATTTCTTGAGTTTTCTGATTTTTCAAATGATTTTAAATGTTGAGTTCTTTTATTATACATATTATTTTTTAAATGTAAAAAGTGAATCCAATAGAGTAAATTTATTCTTTAATTGAAGAACTAATTATTATTTTGAGAATTTGTTTCAATTCAGTAACGTTTTATAAAAGATATGAAATTATTTCTATAATTTAAGACATTTCCATATTGAGATAATAAAAATATTTTATATTTCTTTCTTGTATAGATAGTTTAATATTTAAGAATAATAATTAAGTTTAATATTAAAAGAAAATGTTATTTTTTAAGCTATAAAAGATTATAAAACAATAAAAAACTAATTAACCTTCATTAAAAATCATCGACTTTTAAAGTAATACAGTCAAAAACGCTTTTATTTCCTGCTTTTCGCGAATTTCTTTCCTATCCTATTCACAACTGAAAGATCTCCACCAATCACGATTGAGCTTTTTTTATCGCCAACGGTTTCGCTTGTTCGCCAGCTCTGGTGCCACTGACAAACGTAACAAACGTTTGTTAGTTGATCATTGCGCTCAGAATGCCGAATCAAGCAAACATGAATTTAACAAATTTTTGTTGATTTGTTGATCGGGCGATTTATCAGAAAGCACAGAATACGGCAGTAAGTCTTTTGTTGTTCCTGAAAAATTAGGAAAAATTGACTTATCTGGTTTTGAAACTAGACGACTCATATTCAGTGGCAGATCCAGGGGGTGGCACTCTGAAAAGTGCCCCCCTTGGACCCAAAAATTCACTCATAAGTACAAAAAAAAAGTCCCAAAATGAGTTAAAGCCCTACTTTTACTGGTCAAATTTCCAAAAAAATTTCTGGGAGAGGACCCTCATACCCCCCAGCGGTACCAAAAGGGAATCTTGAGTGATACTTTTTAGAAAATTCCCAAAATTTTGACATTTTTCTCAAAAGATAAAGGTGGTGGTCTGAAAAAGTGCCCCCCCCCTTGGAGCCGTGCTGGATCCGCGCCTGCTCATATTAAATTTAAGTTTAAGCTGATGTTGCATTTTATGTATTTGTAGGACGAACACATCAAGAAATCGATGACAGTGTTCAACACAGTATTGTGACCTCTGGCCCAAGGACTAGAACGCGCCTTCACTAGGAGAGTCTCCCACCCAGGGTCTCTCTGGTCAGCCACCATACAGCGGACATCAGATATTCAACAAACTTGCTAACACTAAGATTTTCGAAGTGTGCCTTAGATTTTGCTACACTTGTTCTTCGCTATTTCCTCATCATGAAATACTTCGAATAGGGGCTCCGCTCTAGCTCTTTTGTAAAAGAGGGATTTTTTGGAGACGGAGGATCTCCCCAACGAGATTTTCAAGTCCCATCTTGTCTAGATCTTTCCTTTCCTTGCCACTTGTTTTCTGCAGCAGCCTCCGCCGTCAGGGGACTCGCCAGTCGCTTGTTTCAAAGTAATTAGGTCCTGTGATGGTCACTTTTTAATTCACAGTTATGTGAAGTACACGAAACTTAAAAACTTTATAACACTAGATCAATAAGGATTTAAGTCGTCTATATTTATTATGGATTTATTGAGATTTTTCTATTGTAATGTTATTTTGATGAGATGTAGGTTGGATATACTATAAGCAAGTAGAAATATTTTCAGAGCAATAATAAAGATAGGTAATAAAGGAAATAGCTTGATTTTTATCAGATGTTAAGATTTTTACGAAGACCTTCACATTTTTATCCGCCTGACTTTTTAGAAAATTATTTTAACTACGTTAGCTTCAGTTATAACTAATTACGTACAACCAACGATCAAATCTTGTTTTCAACTAATGTTTGTAAAACCCCTCAGAATTCAATCATAAACTTTTTTCATTTTTTTTTCAATGACATTTATGGAACGAAAAAAAGTCCGTCTCATGCTCTACGCTTGTATTTAAAGCAGCAGCCTATATCATTGAGTCAATATCGTTGCATACAAGTAAACCTTGAAGGGACGGGAAACAATTTAAAACAATCATCTGAGGAATATTTAAAAATTATTTCATTTAAACTTTACCAAAACATTAACCACAAAAACAGCAAAAATTTTCAAATATCTACTATAAAGCTCTCAATAGTGTTCGATATTAGATTATAAAGTCCCCTGATTCTGTAACCATAGATTTTTTTTCTACTTTATTAACTCATGAATCTTATTTTTCATTACTACTACAGATCGAGCTTACGGATTTTTAGATAGTATCGGTAATATTTTGTCGAAAACCTTTCTGTTTTAAAAGAGAACTGGTTGTATCTTCATTTTTATAAGAATCCAAAGGATGTCTTTGAGGGGTGACTGTTAACGACCTACATAGTTCTCTTTTACTAGTTAAACAGACTTAATCACAGATAACAGTTTATCAACTATTTTTTGAAAAATACATTTTCCCTTCCTCTTTCAAGTGTTCTAGAAATATTGTCTCGACATCTTTTTCAAATAACTCATAATAATTCATAATGCGTCATACTTCAAATATTTGCATTTTTCTCTCTTAAAAACTCGATCAAAATTATTCGCAGTAATATTAATAAGTGTTAATCTTAAAGCTTACTTTCGTGAACTTCTGTTAATCATTAGTTTCTCCTTTCAATCATTGATAATAAGGTTGATGTAAATTGGATGCGTTCTTCTCAAACTACAGAAATGTTCTGCTTATTCCTTTAAGTTACAAATTCATTGAGAAAATCCGTCTGAATATGCATTCATGATTCAAACAAAGATTAGTCTTTCTTAGTTTTTTAAGGATTAAATTACATTTAATACAAACGCTTCATTTATACTCATACACGATTGATGAAATACAGATAAAAACTAAACTCCCATCACCTCAAATAAAACGTTAATTATAAGAGTGAATTTTGTTGTTTTCAACAAATTGAACTAATTTAAACTACGGTACAAAAACAAAAAAAAAAGAATAATCATTCAAAGTTTAGATGTTACATCACTTAACCTGATCAATGATAATCGAATGTTCTGGTCCCCCTATCTTGGAGTATGACGCATTTTAAGGATGTGTCCCTTTTACGTACGTCTATTCCGACCAAAATGAAGTACTACATATTCACCACACTGTAAAAAAACTGTTGTTTTAACGGATATTTAACAATACTTTATACAGCATTTCTCTATTGTGTTAAAATACAAATTTTATCTGTAATCCTGTTATTTGGACAGACTCACTGCTTCAATCATTACTTCGGCGCCATGGTTTTTTTTCGTTGTGTTCGTCTGATCGCTATATGCTGAGTTTAACATTCTAAAACTACGCATTATTGTTTTTTTTATTTCTTTTTTAATATTATATCTTCATTCTTGCTTTGGATGAACAAGAAAAGCTTCTAGAACTCCTCCAAACCGCAAGAAAATCCTGCCCAAAATTTTGCGTATTGCTTAATATTCATATCAAGAACTTCTCACAAAAATTAATGGTCCCATGGCCCAATGGTTAGTGTACTCGATTAACACGCGATTGACCTGGGTTCGATTCCAGAAGCTACAAATATCAGATTTCCTTTATAAAATATAAATTGTGAAAAATCGTATTTATAACCTCATGAATTAATTCTTGCCAGTAGCTTAAAATTAACTGATTAATCTGTATTGTATCCTGCACTGTAAAAAATTCCCGTAAAATTTACGGTTTTAAACTGGCAGCCTGGTTGGTAGTGCAAAATCGTAAAAATTACAAAGTTTATCAGTAAAAGTGACGGCGTTTTACCATTTTAATCCATGTTTTTGGGATTTCAAGTTAAAACACTGTTGTTCTTACGGATTTACTATGTAATTTTTACGGTTTTCAAACGTAAATTTTACGGGATTGTTTATACAGTGTGTTATTTTATACAGAAAAGGTCTGTGAATAAATAACAGGGATTTTCTGGCAGCAAATTTAACATTTTCCTGTTAAAATTCAACAGTTTTTCTACAGTGCAAATCGGTACTCTGGGAGTTTGAATAATATTCACCCCCGCGTGGAAGGAGTTACAACCTTTACCTGATTTAAGCAGAGTATTATTTCACCGATATTCTGTTTACAAATGACAAAACAGGGATAGGCTACTCTTTAAGTATTTTAGAATTAGATTTTTAACCCGATATTTCAATGGAACATTAAACTCATTTTTCAATTCATGAAAGAATCTCTAACATGTAGTATATCTAGTACGAAATAGACTATTTTTGACGGAGATCTTATAGATTTTCTTTGGTTTTCAATAAAAAAGTAAGTTTACTACATGATATGTATATAATGTGCCATTTACGTACTACGTGTAATCTTCGTCGAAACTTATCAATTTGCCGAGCATCAAAAGGACCATCGGGATTCGGTGGCACATCTTAAAGATTAAGAAGACTTTAGAAATACTAAATGTCTTACATGTCAAACATCGTACATAATTCATTGTGTTTCAAAGTGTAATTGTTGGAATCATAGACTTTCTTGTTTGTAAGTATATTCATATCCAGTGATAACTCGATATACTTAGCTGTAGCAATCTTATGATGCTCGCAAATATGTCAACTGAAAACTATTTTCAAATCATTTGTCTTCGATCGATATGACTCTTTTTGAATAAAAAATAATGAAACGTGATTGAGATTCTCATTTGTGTTTCAATTTAGAAGTACAGTCGACTCCGCTTATTGTGATCACTGTTATTGTTATCAAAATCGACCGGTCTCGATTAGTGTTCGGCAACTAGTGGTCAAAAAATAGCTAACTACCAACTACTAACTAGTTTGGGAAATTGTAGTTGTAACTAGTAGTTAACTATTTTTTCCTGGGACTAGTTGCAACTAGTAGTTAACTATTTCCCAAAGTAGTTAACTACTAGTTAACTAGTCTATTTAATTTCATAACCTATTTTTTGGCAAAATTCTAATACATCTTTCTTATCTATGTCACAAAAAACGTTTATACTTCGCCCAAAAATTGTCCTTATTTCTGGTTATGGTATTTGAGTACTCTACCTTTGATAAAAATTTAGAATATCGTTTTAAATTTTAAATAAATTTTTTTTTGAAGTAGTTGAAAATTTGAAAGTAGTTTTAACTAGTAGTTAATCAAAAAAGTAGTTAAACTAATAGTTGAACTACTTCAAACTAAAAGTAGTTGAACTTCTAGTTGATTAGTAGTTAACTACTAGTTGAAACTAGTTCTAGTTAACTAGTGCCGAACACTAGTCTCGATCACTCCTATTTAACTTATCACAAAATTTATCGTTTTATGTGAACATACAGGGTGTCCCAAAAAAGACTGATAGTTTAAAAATTTTTAATTAAAAAGCTAAAAAAGATAAAAATACGCGGTTTTGGCATTCTACAATGAAGACCAAAGAATTTTATGACACAAATTTTCGTAAATCATTGTTCCCAAATCCTCCGACAGGGTATAAAAGGATCAATCTTCCCATAGGAGATAATGGAATATAGGGCTGCCACCTGTCGAGATTTGGGAACTACGATTTACGAAAATTTGTGTCATAAAATTATTTGATCTTTAGAGTAGCATGCAAGAAACCGTGTACTTTTATCTTTTTTAGTTTTTGAGTTATTGATTTTTAAAATGTAGTGTGTCAGTCTATTTCGGGACAACCTGCATCTCTTAATGTTATAAAAAAATCTGGTGAAATCCCCTAAAAAGCTCCTTCATTTCCCGTTTGAAGGCCAATTTTAATACCCAATCATACAAAATGAGTCATTCATTTATTAGTGTTATGTGTGTTCCAATCTCATTTTTCTCTAAGAATGTGAAAGTTGCAAATACATACGAGGTAATCGTTTTAAATACTTCGATTAGGACTACATAGTTGTGATTATAAAGCTAAAATTCGAGTTACACTGTTTGAAACTTTCTAATATCAAATCGCTTATTATTGAATCGGATATTGTTATCATTCTATTCTTCGACAAAAGTGATCACATTAAGCGGAGTCAACTGTACTTTTTTATAAGCGTCTTTATTTTAGGTTCCTATATTTTTAGGAGTAGTTGTTTCATTCCACCTGGTTTACCCAACGTCTCAAAGATACTACATGCTCAAACACAACGGGAAAGAATGACATTTTGAACAAGATTGCACTTCAGGGTCTTAGGTTTAATCTATGGTATTACACTTTAGTCTGTTCATTTAGAACTGGCGCCTCAGACGAAATGTATTAGAAGCAGTTACTATTGTTATTATCATCGAAAGCATTTTCTTCTACAATGACAAGGCAGCCGAAACAGAAGTAGTTAAAATACTGTAAAAAAATCGGTCACTGAAGTTGTGTGATGACCGTTATGAAGCATTATTGAGCGTTTTTGATCTTGTTTCAGGCGCCAATTCTAAATGAACAGACGATAGACTTCAGCGTTACTTGACCCTGGAGAAACAAGCTGAGAGCAAATACAAAGTAGTTCCCAGCGCGTTGTCTGAATTTTGAGTGAAATTAAGAACTTCAATTTATTATTTTGATTAGTTTATTAAACCCACGTATAGCGTCTTTTTGTCTTTTTATCACGATTTGCGCACCGAAACACCTCCTAGCAACCCAACAGGCTTTCTGTTTACTCACTTTTCCTTCTTGTGGGCAAACTGTGTGTGTGTGGGGGGGGTAAAAATAAAATTCCAGATCCAATTATCAAGCTTAACTTATTTAAAAACTGTGTGAAGTTTTTTTTTTTACCTTTAGGGGTCAGGTACCTTTTAAGCTTTCAAAAAATCGGAAAAAATATTTCATTAATAAAATAAAGTAAACTTTTCTGAATCATTTTTGGTAAAAACGTCAAAGGATATTCAAATTTGAACAAAAATTATTTGAAAGACAAATTGTAAAAATAAGGCATTTAGCACTGTCGCGACTTGTTTAAATGTGGCTGGCTCAGTGAAAAGTGTCAGTTTTTCTCACTGCACGCACGATTTCTTAACTATTCAATGAAATTATTGTCCAAAACTTTTAGAGTAGCTTCTTTACCTATTTATCTTAAAATTACTGAATGGATTTGAAATTTACTCAAAATATTTTAATTCACAAGGAATAAAACTGTTTTCCTCTCAAAATTTGAAAATTTAACTTTGCCAATTTTTTAAGTAGTTAAAAAAATTTAAATAAGTGTTTCATTCTTCGTTAATTTAAAGATAACCTTCAGCCCCAAGTAGCACAAAAGTATTGGCCAACATTAAAAATGCCGTGGAATACAGATATTGCATTGTGGTAATGGCCACTATTTCTAAATATTGTGTAATTTTAAAACATTAGAAACAGTTTAAATAAGAATCTAAATTATAAAAAAATAATTTAATAATAATGTAAAAATGGTACTGGAATGTTTCAGCCATTTGTTATAAATTTTACATTTTACCAATATCATTAACATTATTACAGCCGATGTTAAGGGAAAATGTTAAGGGACCAATATTGGCCAATATGTTTTGCATTATTCAGTAAAATTCCTAGGTGGAGTCATTTTAGTGTTGGCCAATATTTGTTTTACAATATTTACCAATTAATATATGTGCTACCTGGGGCATCTTAAATATTCTTATTGACAAACTCCATTCCAGATCTTTAAAAGGTACCTGACCCCGGCGTTTTCAATGCGACAAAAAAAATTGTTATCGTCACATTTTGAGAAGTCCAACTCCAACAGCTTTACATATGAGTTCATTTGTTGTGTGATAGTAGTGTAAAATAAAACCAAACATTTTTTAAAACTGCATCAAAAATGTATTGTGCATAAAAAACTGCATCAAAAATGTATTGTGAAACTCACGAGTATACATATAAAAACACAATAGAATACATAGTTGCTTTTAGCAATTTTGCACAACGCTAACTCACATTAGAAAAATACTGGACTGGCGTTTCCCATGATGGAAAACAAAATATTTCTATAGGCACTTTTCGCTTACTCTTTAGTTATCGGAGATCTTGTTGGTGAAAAAACAACTCAGTTATTGGTGACTTCTTGGCACTGAACAAAAAGTGGAAGCAACACATTTTGAAGAGTCAGTCAATTCTTATTCCAAAGATTGTGTAAAAAATTGTGTAATTAAGTTGGAAAATTAATTCGTCACCTAGACGGGACTTGGTCCCCTTGGTGATGAATATGTTTTTCCTTTATAAATTTCTGTAATTAATATGCTATGTTAATAAAGTTTGCTATGTTAAAAAAATAAACTAAAAAAAGGTAGAAACGAGGTTGTACACTACTACAAATGTGTAACCATTGGATTTTTTTCAAAATTATTTCATAATTAATATTGAATTTCGAAAAATAACTTTATTGTGATTTAACTCATGATTAACTTCCTAACTTGTGTAAGTATTATTTCATAATTAATATTGAATTACGAGCTTGAACTTTATCGTGATTTAACTTATATTAACTTCCTAACTTGTGTAAGTATTATTTCATAATTAATATTGAATTTCGAAAAGAACTTTACTGTGATTTAACTCATGATTAACTTCCTAACTTGTGTAAGTATTATTTAATAATTAATATTAAATTTTGAAAAATAACTTTGTGATTTAACTCATGATTAACTTCCTAACTTTTGTAAGTATTATTTCATAATTAATATTGAATTTGGAAAAAGAACTTTATTGGGATTTAACTTATATTAACTTCCTAACTTGTGTAAGTATTATTTCATAATTAATATTGAATTACGAGCTTGAACTTTATCGTGATTTAACTTATATTAACTTCATAACTTGTGTAAGTATTATTTCATAATTAATATTGAATTTCGAAAAGAACTTTACTGTTATTTAACTCATGATTAACTTCCTAACTTGTGTAAGTATTATTTCATGAATTAAAACTAAACTAGAGGTAACTGTGACTCTTCCCTTCTCTCACAATACTTATTAAACTATTCCTGAATAAAACCGTGTAAAAAAGTCACCAATAAACCTGACTTATGAGTGGCCCTCCAAACCAAAGTGAAGAGTGGCCAAATGATTAGTTTGTTGAGCAACGTTACAGTAGAACACGATGAAGAGCGGTGCTTCAAACTGATGAATAGCTGTAAGATCTCCTGGCGTAAGATGTTGTTAAAAGAGGCTCTCGTTCACAAGTGTCTTTAGGAACATCCGTCTTCTTCACTAGAGTGTGAAGAACGTAGGATACAACGATGATTAGCTGAACAGAAAAACAAATGCTCAGTCGGGCAGGAACATTCATCAGAAAATTGAATCGTCAGTTTGAAAAAGGGAATAAGTCCTAAATAATGTTCGGCACTAGTTAACTAGAACTAGTTGCAACTAGTAGTTAACTACTGATCAACTAGTAGTTAACTAGTAGTTTAACTACTTTTGGTTTAAACTAGTTCAACTATTAGTTGAACTACTTTTTTTAATAACTACTAGTTGAAACTACTTTCAAAATTTCAGCTACTTTCAAAAAAATTCTTTATAAAATTTTTATCAAAATATAGAAAAAATTGTACTCTAACAAATTTAATTTTGATGGTAGAGTACTCAAAATACCATAACCAGAATTAAAGGCCCTTTATGCGCGTTTTTTGTGATATAGATAAGAAAGATGTATTAGAATTTGGGCAAAAAATAGGTTATGAAATTAAATAGACTAGTTAACTAGTAGTTAACTATTTTGGGAAACAG
This sequence comes from Tetragnatha montana, assembly GCA_963680715.1. Classification (NCBI taxonomy): domain Eukaryota; kingdom Metazoa; phylum Arthropoda; class Arachnida; order Araneae; family Tetragnathidae; genus Tetragnatha; species Tetragnatha montana. The sequence continues at coordinate 2,664,618 of OY796684.1, read as the reverse complement.
TTAACTACTAGTTGTAACTAGTCCCAGGAAAAAATAGTTAACTACTAGTTGCAACTAGATTTTCCCAGACTAGTTAGTAGTTGGTAGTTAACTATTTTTTGAACACTAGTTGCCGAACACTAGTCCTAAACCAGGTTTTGATAGGCTTACCATACGTCCGGGGTTTCTAGAGCTGTCCAGGGAAATGTCCTGGTACGCAAAAAGGTCCGGGGTTACATGCATTTAAGGGGATAGTGGACCTTCAAACCTTTTTTTTTTAGTTATTGCCTCACGATTATTAAATTTGGTACATAAGTGCAGTACTGTATAAAAACCTTATATAAAATTTTATGAAAAAGTAAAAAATCAATTTTTTAAATTGAAAAAAAAATTTAAGGACAATTTTAAAAATCTCTCTTGCGACATAATTTTTTACATTTCTTTTTGTTTTTATTAAATAAGTGTTCAAAAGTACATAAAGAACAAAAATTGGTATTATTTAGTTATTTGGTTCAGTAGTTATTTTGCTAGAAAATATTTTGTATATTTATACTCAAAATTTATAAAAGTTTCACTTTTTCTGGTACTAAAGCCAGAATTTTACAAACTTAATGTTGATCAATTAGTTAAATAATACCAATTTTATTTCAACTAATCGTTAGAAAGCTATGTTGAAAGTTTGGTTCATTTCCTTAAAAACTCTGTCGCAAGGAACGTTTTAAAGACGCGGAACATTCCAAAAACATGCGTGCAAGAACAGGCCGTTCGAAGGTGTTTCGGTACGTGTTAAAACACGTGGTAACTAAACTTCAAACTGGTATAACTTTTTAATTTATTCGCTTTTTTTCAATTTCGTTTTTAGATACTTATTTAGATTAGTTTTGAGTATTATAAAATCAAAAAAAAAAAAAAATTCCCGAAATTTGTTCGGTTTTGCCTATTTGAAGGTCCATATCCCCTTAAGATTTGCGAGACATTTTTGTTAAAAACTTCTGACAAAAATGCTTGAAATTGCATTATTTTACTTTTAGAACTTTATTTCATCATAAATTTTACATAAAAATGCATCCAACAAACAAATTTTGAAAAAAGTTCTGTCAAATAAAATGTACAAGTAAGAAATAAACTTTAATTTTTCTGTTCAATGTTTTTAATTTGAATGTTTTTTTTCTTAGTTTTTAATCTTTGATGAATCGATATGGTACTTATTATGTAATTTCAAAAGTATGTCCTGGGTTGGACCCAAGAAAATATGGTAAGCCTAGGTTTTGAGAAAATCGAAAAAAAAAAAAATTACTGGAAATTCAGAGCCCTATTTAAAAAGCATAGTAATCATTGAACTAAATACAAGTACATTCAAAAATGTTCTACAGTTCAAAAAAGTTGATGGACTTATTCCCTTCCTCAACCTTATGAAATTTTAACTAAAGAAATATCTTAAAAAAAACACTTAAAATGGGCATTTAAATTATATTTCTACTTAGTTCATACACAAAAGTGAGAACAGATAGAGGTAAAGTTGAATTTTAAGGTAAATTTTACAGTTTTTTAACTAATCTCATATTTTTATAATTTTTGAAAAGCAAAGTTATTTTAAGTCATACTTACAGAAAATGTTTCCAAGGAAAATATTACAATAGTACCAAGCCTGTAACCCGTCTTGTCCAGTAGGAAACCTCCTAGTGATGGTCCAATAAAGGCTCTAAATAAATAAATTAAAAATTAATTTACATTTAAAATTCTTACGTTCAAATTGTAGAGAGGCAAGTTGTTATAATGTGTGTAATATCTTCTAAAAAAGCTTTCGCTCAAGCGTAAAAGACAGACTTACCCCGTAGAGCAAGCCATAGAGAATAGCGCAGACACCATACCATAAGTTGCAAGGTTATTAGGGAAACCTCTATCCCTGAAATTCAAAGAATTGTTGTCAAAAAAACTTCACTGTAAAAAGAAAATTACACAAATTCAAGGGAAGGGGCTATGGAGCTGCAGCCCCCCTAGAATTAAAAAATTTCTTCCAATTTTAGTACAAATTCCTCTAATAATTTGAATTTGGTCCACTTTTTTTTCATGAAAACAGGTAATACTAGGGTATTTATGATGTTACTTTAAGAGGATTCCTTTAAAATTTGAAAATTAAATCCTTTTAAAATGAGAAAGTCATGGCAATATATAGTGTGCTGTCCTTTAAAAACAACCCACTCCAAATTGTACCCTAACAACCCATTGAGATTTTTTATATAAATAATTAAAATAATTTTACCATCTCATATACCCTGTCTTTCTATGCCCTTTAGAGTGTCAGGAGTGTAAAAACTGGTCAAAGAACGGTTTATTTACTTATTTTTTAAACAAGCTGAGATAATGTAGATTTTTGGCAAAAAATATGCTTCAGATTTACAGATTTTGTAAAAATGCATGTTACAAAGACTTTAGGGCATTTTTCGAGCGTTTTTATGTTATCCCATTACTATGAGAATAAAATATTAAAGTTTTAGCTCAGTCGGCCTATTAGAGTCCTTCTAGGAAAAAGTGGGTTTTTTTCAAATTCTTACTTAATTGGCTGCCAATTTGTAATGGATAGTTGGAATTAAAAATGCTTAGCACTAAAATGTTAGGGAGGATGAACCGCTATTATAGTTTTTTGTTCGATTTAATTATCCTTTTTATTAAGCTTTCAATGAAGAAAATATGAAACAGTGGGTTGTTTTTAAAGGACAGCACTATACACTAGGGTGGGTCGAAAAAACGCTTTTTTCGAAATCCGCTTACGGATAGTGCGGATTTTTGGCCAAATGGCTTCAACAACACGTGTAAAAAATTTCAGCTCGATAGGACAATTCCTTTTATTGCCGCAAAGCGCCCCAAATTTGAAAAAACGCAAAATTTCGATAAGTTATTAAAATTTTATCAAAAATCAGTTTTTTTGAATTTTGCTTTGCGAAAGTGCATATGTTTAGCCAAATGACTTCAATAAAACGTGTAAAAAATTTCACATCGATACTACAACTTCTTCCGGTATAAACTTGCGCCCCAAAATTGGGAACTGAAAATGAAAAAGTCATTTTTCCAATTTTTAAAAAAAAAATTCTAAAAAATCAGTTTTTAGAGTTTCCGCTTTCGGGTAACATGGACATAAAGCTAAAAACCTTCGATAAAACGTGTAAAAAATTTCATCTCGATTGAACAAATCCTTCCCATGTAAACCAGCGCCCCAAAAGTAAAATTTTTAACTTCACAAACTGTCGCTTCTTCTACTGTTCTACTGTGACTCGCCAGGTGCGATGCGAACTCCCCACAGGCAGGAAGTTCTCTACCACAGCACCACAGCGCATAGCCTCAAAATTGTTCGCTTGGAATATCTTTTAGCCAGTTACTGTAAGGCATTCTGCATCCACAATCAATTAGCTCAATGATTTGAATGACATGGGAAAGGTCATACTTCTGCTGTCTTTGTCTTTCGGCTAGTCGAAGTGAGTGCGGTGTTTCGAGGGGGTAAACACCACAGCAGGGAAATGACAGTAATGTTGTGAAGATAAAAATTCTACTTTTGGGGCGCTGATGGTTTACATTGGAAGGATTTGTTCAATCGAGATGAAATTTTTTACACGTTTTATCGAAGGTTTTTAGCTGTATGTCCATGTTACCCGAAAGCGGAAACTCTAAAAACTGATTTTTTAGAATTTTTTTTTAAAAAATTGGAAAAATGACTTTTTCATTTTCAGTTCCCAATTTTGGGGCGCAAGTTTATACCGGAAGAAGTTGTAGTATCGATGTGAAATTTTTTACACGTTTTATTGAAGTCATTTGGCTAAACATATGCACTTTCGCAAAGCAAAATTCAAAAAAAACTTATTTTTGATAAAATTTTAAAAACGTATCGAAAATTTGCGTTTTTTCAAATTTGGGGCGCTTTGCGGCAATAGAAGGAATTGTCCTATCGAGCTGAAATTTTTTACACGTGTTGTTGAAGCCATTTTGCCAAAAATCCGCACACTACCCGTAAGCGGATTTCGAAAAAAGCGTTTTTTTTTTACCCACCCTACTATACACGTTTAGGTGGTACCACAGACCCCCTAGAGAGAAATCCTGAATTGGCTACTGCAGAACTTCATTGATCATATTTTGCAAGTATTAATGTTTGTATATTTTTTATCTATTATGAAATTGAGGGTCGAAGATAAAACCCTATGTTGAATTAAAGGGGATTTTATTTGGTTTTTGTTTTAATGTTTTATTTTTCGCTATTGGTAGCAGACTATCTTTTGACATTTAAAAGAATTACAAAAAAGTTTGGGTTAAATCTAATGTTTAAAATTCGCTGATACAACAAAACTTTTACAAAGTGTTTGAAATTTTTTGTTATCTTTGAATATTAGTTAAAAATAAAAGTACAAAACCCCTCTCACTAAACGAAATGCAGTTTAATTGACCATCTCACTATGAAATTATGAAATTCTTAGTGAAATGTTGAAAAACATTCGAGTTAAAAATCTTTAATAAATAGAATTAAACCAAAATTATAACCTTACATTTTGTTACCTTGTTTGCTATTGAAAAACATGTTGTAAAAAGTTAAATTCATTTTTAAATTTTTGACAGTATGAGTTGCATTCATTTAAAAACATCAGCTAGCTAATTTTATAAAAATATCCATTATTAATTTGCGAAAATAGGGGCAACTCAATTCAACAAAAATGTTAAGATAGGGATTTTTTCGATTATAATTTCCCCCAAATGGGGAAAAAACTTACAGCGTATTTTGAAGCGCTCCAACGAAGGATGAGACTAGTTTCGCTGAAAGACCCAGACCAATCACTACGAGGCTTCCAATTACTGTTCCTAACGTCCTGAAAAAGATAACAGCCATTATTGCATTTGATATAAATTTATATAAACAACGTTTTCTAAAAAATGCTGTAGTACTTTTTAATCTATTTTGTTTTAATTCGAAAATAATTGTATTTTCTAAGGGAAATCAAACCTAAATACCAAAATTTCAAGTTTTCTTTACAAATTAAATAAAAAATAAATAATTTATTTGCACAAAATATGTTACATTTTAAATCAAAAAGAGAGGAAAAAAAAGAAAGAAAAAAAACAAAATTGAGATAAATAACATGTGAGTTACCTAGGGGTCATAGGCCCATACGGGTAACCGAAAAAACATTTTCAGATAAAAAGTAATACAATTAAATGCAACTAAGTTTTAAGCAAAAGTGTGATATTAAAAAAGATGAAGTGAAAATGTTTTTTTTTTCAAGTATTTTGTTTAAAAACTAGAGACCCCCAAGAGTTGTTTCTATCATATTAGTGGTGTGAATCAAAAGAGATGAAGATGATTTACCTAATTATTGACATTAAAGATAATAAAGTAATTAGCCAGCTTTTTGGGTACCTAGGACGAGCCCCTGGTTCTTTTGGTACTATTACATAGCTAAATTAATGATTGTTAATTCAGTGTATTTATTTTTGTGTTTATGAACGATTTGTACTGTTTTCTGTTTCTATCTTTGTCTTTGTTTTTCATTCTTGACCATGTCCAAATAAATTCTATTCTTAAAAAAACATTTTTCATTCATATTTAAAAAAAAACTTTATATTATTTTTAGATTTGTATGGGCTTAAAACCTTCTGAAGAAATATCAAGTAAAGTTAAGGCTTAAAAGCTTATTTGAGCTGAATGTTTAGTCTCCTTAAAAAAATAAAATGGGATGCTATTTTTTTCTACAGCAGCCACCAAAACCTTGTAAAAAAATCCGTTCTGCCTATGGTTCCGCCTTACAGGGAGTTATATAAGTTGCATCAATCTATTGGTGTAAGATTCCATTTCCACGGGTCATTGCAGACATACATGTGCGTTAGATACTTGAGTCAAGATGCATCGGATTGCTTTGATTATGTAGAAAGCTAAAGTGCATTTTTTTTACCCAGACCATCTATAGCGAGAAGCCGTGAGTAGCTGCATATTCTTTTTCCTCCGATTCAAATTTCAAGCATATTCCTCCGACCTTGCGGCCGGCCTCAAGATACTTATTTTCTCTGACTACCCGAAAGAAGGTTTCCCTTTATTCTTTTTCGCCTCGCATGTTAAGAATTTCTAAGAGTGTGGCTAGAGGTTTTTGATCTAGTTTCCGTTATGAAGTTGAAAGTTCTCATTTTTTTTTATTCGATGATATTAATAAAAATAAAAGATCAATAAGTGAAATCTAATATGTTCTATTCAAGCGGATTTATTTTCACGTTATAGAGTTAGCCGATAGTTTGTTTTTAAAATTTGGTAAATATAAGCTTATCATGAATCTTTTGGCCAATCAAACACTACTAATTTACTATTACTTCATATCAGCTGGTTTTCAAACGATGTTATAATCCCTAAAGAACATTTTTTTCCGGATTTCAGGAACGTTAAGCAACTGATATTTGGTTGGAGATATTTTTAAGAGATTTTTAAAAAAACACTGCAAATCTTATAGCGTCTTACAAAGCTAGCGGGCGTCGCTTACTATATGATGCCACGTGCCATAATTTTGGGCCACTTTGAGTTATGCATCCATCAATCTACTTGAATATTCAAATTTTGACACGAAATTGCCAAACAAAAGGTTTTGCGAAAAACGCCCTAGAATCGTCGCTATTGCCAGTTTTGTTATCGCCCCGTACATAGAAATGCAAGCTAATGCGAGTTATTATAGTTTTCTCATCTTCTAGAAAGTTGGGGGGAATTGAGTGAAATCTGAAGTCCTTGTTGCGCCGTAAATGCTCATTCACACTGTTTCACTTTCACTGTTCAACTGTTCATCATGAGTGATTCACTCCTGTTAATAGCTGGTTTCCATAGAAAAGTAAAGGAGTAAAGAGTGAAACGCCTAGTCACACTTTTCACTTTGGATGATTTCTAATGTTCGGCACTAGTTAACTAGAACTAGTTGCAACTAGTAGTTAACTACTGATCAACTAGTAGTTAACTAGTAGTTTAGCTAACTTTTGGTTTAAACTAGTTCAACTATTAGTTGAACTACTTTTTTTAATAACTACTAGTTGAAACTACTTTCAAAATTTCAACTACTTTCAAAAAAATTCTTATTAAAATTTTTATCAAAATATAGAAAAAATTGTACTGTAACAAATTTAATTAAGATGGTAGAGTACTCAAAATACCATAACCAGAATTAAAGGCCCTTTTTGCGCGTTTTTTGTGATATAGATAAGATGTATTAGAATTTGGGCAAAAAATAGGTTATGAAATTAAATAAACAAGTTAACTAGTAGTTAACTACTTTGGGAAACAGTTAACTACTAGTTGTAACTATTCCCAGGAAAAAATAGTTAACTACTAGTTGCAACTAGATTTTCACAGACTAGTTAGTAGTTGGTAGTTAACTATTTTTTGACCACTAGTTGCCGAACACTAATGATTTCACCAAAATGAACACAAATAGTGATAAGTCTGAATGAGCCTTAAGCAAGAATCCGCCAGATATTTAAAGATGTTTTTATAGATCAGTTCCATAGACCCTTGGTTCCCAAAAGCAACGTGGAGGGGCTAATAGGACGACACCAATTATTTTGTAAATGGTTTGTTTCAAGTTATTTTTATTGGGAATAGAAGGGAGTAAGTAATTTAACTTAATTTGTTCATTATAAAAATTAAATTTAATGAAGGTTCAAAACAAGAATTTTTGTATAATAACACTTAAAAAGTGGAAAAAATTATTTAAAAAGTATGTATTTTGAATCGGAGAATCTTCACCATTTTAGGAATCATTATGTTTATTTCAGGTAAATTTGCGTAAACAGAAAATTTTTTCTATTTCAAAGAAAATTGCAAGCTCTAAGATATTTTAAATATACTCACGGCTCAAATGGCATAAATGAAGCCGGTCCAATAAAAAGAATCCCAGTACAAGTCATGACATAGCCACCAATGCAGACAACAAGAGGATTAGCCTGCAAAATAATTACACATTTTAATGAAAGTAAGCTAAAATGACTCATATTTCATTAAAATCCAAAAGTACTTGTTAATACAAACTAGCTTACAACCGAATGTTTAGAGAAACTGGAAATTTTACAGCGAATTATTACTCAATAACCTAAGGGTACAGCTTGAAAAATGTAAAGTTTTTCCATTTACAAAGGAAAGTAAATTAAAAAACGAAAGAAAATATTTTTACAGGAAAATATGTACTACAATATTTTTAGTCATCTTAAGCTGTTGTATTATATATAACTATTAAAGAAAATACAAAAGTGTAAACAAAACTTAATTTCCTGTACAAGATCAATTTATTAAAAAATATAAATAGGTATTCAAATTCATATAAAAGACTCCTTCCATCCTATCTTAGGAATTTCAGTATAGCTCTAAGCTTAAAACGCAATGAAATATCAATAACTTTATCTTAAATAATAATTTACAATGACACATTGGAGCATAACTATTTTTCAATTTCATGGCAACCGAGAAAATAAATTCTTGAGAACTAAGGCTATTTCTGTCGCATGATGAATGATTTACCAGTTGACACGGACGCAAGATCTAAAAATTAATGGTCCTTTTAAGGTTCATATCAATTCCTGCCTCGTAAACCTAAGGTATCATCTAAATTTTTCCAGCCAATTGTCCACATCTCTATAATATTAACTTGCATAACAGAAAAATACAAACTCCTCGAAACGCTTTTCTTAATGCATTTAACTTGTCAGATAACATTTCATTTTAAAAAGATTAATTAAATCCAAGTCAAAGAGAGGCCACTTATTATCCCTACTTGTAGGGAGAAAATTTAAAAAAGCTCTCTTACTAAAACTAAAAAATTCGAGACAAAATTCCCCCTCTGGGTCAATATATTCAGGTCACTTACACAACCAAGTTCAAGTGTTAAACTTATAAATAGATATTTATTAAAAACAAAGAAAATTGAAGCCTCCCTTTTAACGATCAATTTATATAACCAGGCGTATTGGAGAAAAGAAAACCAACCGGCTATAAAAATAGTAGGCAGAAAGGCCGGATTTAGAAAGCCTTCGTGATATGAATGAATAATTAGCTCCATACTTGAAGTGTCAAGCACTTGCATAAGGAGGCAGACTAACTCATATAACTCAACCCTCTCATTCAAACTGGTGAACAATTACTAAAACTAGTTTTCCACAAAAACTATCTTTACTTTTCGTTACATAAGTCAAATGCGAAGGCCAAAGTCTTCGTGCTTCAAGCAGAAGCTCTCGGCTGAGAAATTTCGTCACGGTTTCGAGAATATCGAAAGTTACTAGAGCAAGAATAATTTAATTTTTAATTTTAAAAAACATAATTTACCATAGAGAAAGAATCAACATATATTTTTTTGTCTGTAGGTGTACTTTTACCAACAAATTTAATTATACTAGACTGCACCGTTTCCTGACCCTATGACGTCACTACGCGGAAGGAAAAACTGCCTAAGCAGAAAGCCTGTTGGGTTGCTAGGAGGAGTTTCGGTACGGAAATAATGATAGAAAGATGCTTTATTTATATACATGGGTTTCACAAACTAATCATATTTTCAAATTGAAGTTCTTCATTTCACTCAAAATTCAGACACCGCGTTGGGAACTACTTTCTTTGTTTTGTTTCTCCAGGATCAAGTAACGTTGCAGTCTAGTACAACTTCAGTCCTTGTAAAAGATATATTTACGTTGGTAGTTCCTTTACCCTTAGTTTTATGCATATTGAGAAAGCTTCAGATTAGTGTAAGGTACCCAATATGGACAGGGCTCTCAATATGGACACCTCTAATATCTTAAAAAGTAAGAAATTTGATCGAGAGATAACGCTTCATACCCGTGAAGAAAAGCAGTTTAAAAGATAATTTAGCCTGGAAAGTGCAAAAAAGCGCGCTGTTCGCCATTTAGAAGGAAACTTATTTTTTTGTGGTGTGTGATCGTAATTACAGATAAGTTTTAATTCTTATTAGATGTGGCAAAATTACTTGAAATATTGAAAAGTGGAGTGTTTTAGGAAGCTGATAAAACGTATTTCCGACTGCTATTGCGTATATTGCTTAAAATTTTTTCTTTGTTTATTTATTTCAAGATTTAGTAAAACTACGCCCTGTTCCCATTGTGGACACCTTATGTCCACAATGGAAGTACAACCAATAAATCTTCAGATTCACAAATTTGTAAAATAATTATCTGTTTAATGTTATTTTATTTAGCTAATTCATAATAAATTAATATTTATATGTATTTTTAATCTTAATTATTGTATCCGTACATTACATTACGAATTAAGAGTGTAAGTACATTTTTTTACAGGTTTTTTAGTGAATACCAGGTTTATCCCCTCTTCTCTAAAATCCATTGGAAGAGTGGCTCTTCTATATCCTCCTGTCAATATGTATGTAGTAGGTCAATAAGATCCTCCTATCCCTAATATGGACATGCATGTCCATAATAGGGACAGGTGGTTCCTAATATGGACACTTGGAAACATTTTTTGTTTTTATCATTGAAATTAAAACCAGAATAATTACAAGGTTGCTAATTTTAATAATGATAGTCAACAGTCCAGGGATAGTGGTCTTATATTTTGGGAGTGCTATGACGTGTTCATTAGGGTGAGTCGAAAAAACACTTTTTTCGAAATTCGTTTAGGCTTGGGGGGATTTTTGGCCAAATGTCTTCAATAATACGTAAAAAAAATTTCAGATCGATACGACCATTCTTTAACTTGCCGCCGAGCCCCCAAATGATAGAAAAAATGACCAATTTTCAGAATTTTTAAAAATATATTTCAAGATTTATATTGTGATAAAACTTGTTCAAATGTGTTATTTAAGACTTATTTAGATGGATTATATTTATTTGTGTGTATTAACTGCACCCTATAGGGCCTATAATTTTAAAGTAAAAAGTACTACTTAGCGACGTTGCACTCACTAACGCTTATAATGCACTTTGGTGGACGAAAGGAATTAAATTCGGAATTTCTTTGAAGGAACACCCTCGAATGATGCCATTTGGTGTTAAATTGGTATTTTAAACTAGAAAGGCCAGTGAAATAACAATAATGAGGCCTTCCACTGAGCTTTTAGTGTTAAAAATGCTTTTTTTACAAAAATGCTAATATTTCTAGCTGAACAAAGCCAAAAATTATCCTAAAAAAACGAGATAGTGTACTATTTTAGATCCTAAACTTTGAAATATCTTTGAAACTTTTATAGTTTTCATTTTTTATAATTAGAGTTTTAAACCGTACAGTTTGGAAATGGCATGGATTATTCCTATACCAGAAGTGAAAATTCGATTTTCTTTTTTAAAGTAATGAAAATTGTTTAACACTTGTTAATTTTTGTTAATGTTTTGAAGAAATGAAGTTTTTAGTTAAACGTTCCCCCTGATATGTTAAAAAGAGGGAATTTTCATAACTTTAAAAAAGAAAATCAATTTTCAGTTCTGATAATCCATGTAATGTCCAAACTGTACGGTTTAAAATTAAGTTCTAATTATAAAAAATGAAAACTATAACAGTTTCAAAGGTATTTCAAAGTTTAGGATCTAAAATAGTACACTATCCCGTTTTTTTTAGGATAATTTTTGGCTTTGTTCAGCTAGAAATGAGCATTTTTGTAAAAAAGCATTTTTTACACTAAAAGCTCAGTGGAAGGCCTCATTATTGTTATTTCACTGGCCTTTCTAATTTAAAATACAATTTAACACCAAATGGCATCATTCGAGGGTGTTCCTTCGAAGAAATTCGGAATTTAATTCCTTTCGTCCACCATAGTGCATTATAAGCGTTGGTGAGTGCAACGTCGCTAAGTAGTATACTTTTTACTTTAAAATTATAGACCCTATAGGGTGCAGTTAATACACACAAATAAATATAATCCATCTAAATAAGTCTTAAATAACACATTTGAACCAATTTTATCACAATATAAATCTTGAAATATATTTTTAAAAATTCTGAAAATTGGTCATTTTTTCCACTTTTTTCAAACTTTGGGGGCTCGGCGGCAAGTTAAGGAATGGTTGTATCGATCTGAAATTTTTTTTACGTATTATTGAAGACATTTGGCCAAAAATCCCCCCTAAGCCTAAACGGATTTCGAAAAAAGTGTTTTTTTCGACTCACCCTAGTGTTCATGGGGGTAAAAAAATTCATTTTCCTTAGGGTGTCCATATTGGGTACAGGTACCTTAGGAGTTAATGGTTACCCATACGGTTGATATGGCAATGAAACGACAAGCATTTTAACTGATTTATGGTCAGTAACCCAGCATCTGCTTAAGATTTGGATATTGATAACTAAAAATACGTTTTAGTATTGCATAAAACAGACATGCAGATTCGGTCATGCCACTTGATACCATAGCTTGATACAGTTCTTACATAAGTAACCGCGTATACGCCCTTGAGACAGTTAACCACGATATGTAACAATAGGTTGCATTTAGTTTTATATAATGCTCATGTTTCTACTTACCCCTTTGTCACAAACTTTTCCCCAAATAGGAGTAGTAATTGCATAAATTCCACCAGTTATGACAAAGATTACTCCTAGAACTACAGGTTTCAAGTTAAACTGAAAAAAAACGTTTCATACATTACACAACATATTTGAATCTAAATTTAATATGTTTGAGGATTGCCGCCTGGTATAGTTTTAGAACTAAATTGTTAATTTATTCCATGAAAGAAAACTAAAATTCTGATCACGTAAAACGCGATTTACTCTATATAAACGAATTTCTTTATAACTCGATGAAAATTATTGGGTAGCAGGGCCGTATCCAAGGGGGGTTTAGGGGTTCAAACCCCTCCCGAAATTTTGACATCATTTTTTATATTATTTTTTCCTCGAAAATTGTGTCTTTACAAATAACTCAAAGGGTCTAAAACTGAGTTAAAACCCTACTTTCTAGGCTATAATTTCCAAAATTTTTCTGGGGGAGGACTCCCATACCCCCCTAGAAATTTTGAAATCTACTATGTACTATTTACCTGTAAAAATTTTGTGACTTACAAGGAGTATTCCAAATTAGTAGTGTTCGGCACTAGTTAACTAGAACTAGTTGCAACTAGTAGTTAACTACCAATCAACTAGTAGTTAACTAGTAGTTTAACTACTTTTGGTTTAAACTAGTTTAACTAGTAGTTGAACTACTTTTTTTAATAACTACTAGTTGAAACTACTTTCAAATTTTCAACTACTTTAAAAAAAAATTTTGTTTAAAATTTCAAAAATATTTAAAATTTTTATCAAAATATACAAAAATTACACTGCTATTTATAACTTCAATGTCATGGTAGAGTACTCAAATACCACAACCAGAAATAAAGCGCCGTTTTGAGCGAAGCATAAAGTTTTTTGTGATATAAATAAGGAAGATGTATTAGAATTTGGGCAAAAAATAGGTTATGAAATTAAATAGACTAGTTAACTAGTAGTTAACTACTTTGGGAAATAGTTAACTACTAGTTGCAACTAGTCCCAGGAAAAAATAGTTAACTACTAGTTGCAACTAGATTTTCCCAGACTAGTTAGTAGTTGGTAGTTAACTACTTTTTGACCACTAGTTGCCGAACACTACACATTAGTGTTGGTAGGGTCTCAAAATCTCAAAATCAGGGTCTCAAAATCAAATCTCAAAGGGTCTAAAAATCAGTTTAAAACACTACTTTTAGAGATAAATTTCCAAAATTTTTCTGGAGTAGGACCCAAAATATTTTCAGGGGTGAATTTCCAAACTTTTTCTGGGGGAGGACCCACCCGACTCCCCAATTTTTAGTGTTCGGCAACTAGTGGTTAAAAAATAGTTAACTACCAACTACTAACTAGTCTGGGAAAATCTAGTTGCAACTAGTAGTTAACTATTTTTTCCTAGGACTAGTTGCAACTAGTAGTTAACTATTTCCCAAAGTAGTTAACTAGTCTATTTAATTTCATAACCTATTTTTTGGCAAAATTCTAATACATCTTTCTCATCTATGTCACAAAAAACGTTTATACTTCGCGCAAAAATGGTCTTTATTTCTGGTTATGGTATTTGAGTACTCTACCTTTGATATAAAAATTTTTAAATATCATTTTAAATTTTAAATATTTTTTTTTTGAAGTAGTTGAAAATTGGAAAGTTGTTTTAACTAGTAGTTAATTAAAAAAGTAGTTAAACTACTTTAAACTAAAAGTAGTTAAACTACTAGTTGCAACTAGTTCTAGTTAACTAGTGCCGAACACTACCAATTTTACTTGGTATTAACATTGTAAACATTATTTTGAAATTTAGTGCAATAAAATTTAAATTCAACGTACAAGTGATCTAAAACTTATTGTATGACAGTACTCGTAAGGAGGTACCTCAGAATTAATTTGAAGTCAAAACCCCTCCCAAAACTAAAGTCTGGTTAATGTTAACACTCACTAACACAACCAGAAATGATGAAAGAATCACAAGTTGTAATAATTCCCACCTGTCTAAGATGAGGCTCTAATGTGGCAGCGTTGAATCCTATGAAAAGCAATGATGACACAATAGACAGGGTATACGAAATTATCCCTCCATCAAAAAGAAATTTTTTCAGATCCCGTGAACCACTTTGCCTCTCAGCATCAACTGGAAAAAAAATACAATTGTAAATCGAATCAAAATTATGTACTGTTATACAATCAATAGTGTTGTATAAAAATATGTGAAGGTATTTAGGCGGGGCGGGAATATCCAAGGGTTTACAATTTTAAATTTTTTACTGATAGTATAATAAAAACGATACAAAATTCATAAGATACAGCCAATTGAAAAGCTTTTGGATCTTACAGCTAAGTTTTAATCCGATCAGAGTTTTCAAAAGAGCTTGATTCCATGTTAACCTTAGGTCAAGTTAGTGGCGAATACAGACGTTTAGTTACTGCTGCTCATTTAACGAAAAGTATAGTAACAAATTTTTGAAAGCTTGCAACAGCTACTTAAAGCACCCTGACAGAAATTAAGTTCAGAATTAAATCAGAAAACTTATATTAATAAACTTAAATAAAATACATTCTTGAAATAATAAATGTGAAATTTTTTCTTTCAATGAATTGTGTAGACATTTTAGTCATGGGATACCATTACATTTCTTAAGTGTAGTACAAATGTTTCTTACCGAGAGAAGGCAGCAAAAATGCTAAAAGCACACATCCTGCAATCAGGAAACTGCCATTTATCACAAAAGGTAGATAAAATCCCCCGAGCTAAAAGGAATCAAAAGAAATTAACAGATGAATTTCAGCATTTATTTGTACCAAAAGAACATTGACACCAAATAAAAAAAGCCTTTAGAAAGGAAACAAGTCTTAAAGACATGCTCTATTTTAGTATTACATTTTATCAACTATTTTGTTACCACGTTGTTGTATTTGATTACTATTTATGTTGTAGAAATTATTGCTCATAAATATCCCATTAGTTCAAGCTCGTATTTGTAATGCGGTACTTATACAAGGCAGATTCTTCTGGTTAAGTTAAACTAATAAGTAAAAATGAATAGTAAGTAAACTCGGTTTCTCTAGCGCTAATGCAAAGCGACCGTCTATGAAAATATAAAACGGGTTCTTTTCAATGAGGGTTGTTTTTTTTTTAAATTCCATTTTGCTCCTGAAAAAAAGTTTTAGGAATTTGAAATAATTTTGCTACTGGTGGATAAGTGCATCCTTGAAAATCAATTGGCATCTTTACTGGAAAAAAAAATCGGACAACTTTTCCTTTTAGCTATCGAGTATTCAAACACGCTCCTCGAACTTATTTTCCCCCAGCCCGGAGAATGTTCCTTCGTTCTAATTTTTCCCCTTTCAACCGCTTTCAATTATGCTTTCAATAGATCATAAATAAAAAAACAATATGATTACTAATGGTTACAAATCATTAGTGTTCGGCAACTAGTGGTCAAAAAATAGTTAACTACCAACTACTAACTAGTCTGGGATAATCTAGTTGCAACTAGTAGTTAACTATTTTTTCCTGGGACTAGTTGCAACTATTAGTTAACTATTTTTTCCTGGGACTAGTTGCAACTAGTAGTTAACTATTTCCCAAAGTAGTTAACTAGTCTATTTAATTTCATAACCTACTTTTTGGCAAAATTCTAATACATCTTTCTTATCTATGTCACAAAAAACGTTTATACTTCTCGCAAAAAGGGTCTTTATTTCTGGTTATGGTATTTGAGTACTCTACCTTTGATAAAAATTTTAACTATCTTTTTAAATTTTAAATATTTTTTTTGAAGTAGTTGAAAACTTGAAAGTAGTTTTAACTAGTAGTTAATTAAAAAAGTAGTTAAACTAATAGTTGAACTACTTTAAACTAAAAGCAGTTCAACTACTAGTTAACTACTTAGTTGATTGGTAGTTAACTACTAGTTGCAACTAGTTCTAGTTAACTAGTGCCGAACACTACAATAACTAGTGCCGAACACATTTATACACTTTTAGATAGTTCGGAAGAGCCTTCTTCGGCAGATACCATGGCAGATACAGAACATATGGTTTTGAACATACTGCAAAAATCACCTGCCGGCCTTATGTTTTTTGTTAATGGTGAACACAGTTTGAAGCGTTTGAATGAAGAGAAATTCCCTATGTGTTGGCGGCAAAAAAAGTTCGATGAGTGCGCTTATAAATTCGATAGCTAAAAGAAAAATTGTCAGATTTTTTCCACTTAGGATGTCCATTGATCTCCAAGGATGTACCTATCTACCAGTAGCAAAATTATTTCGAAATGAAATTCTTACTACTTTTTTTCAGGAGCAAAACGGAAGTTGAAAAAAACCTCGTGTTCAGGAACTAGACTGAACTGATGCCGAGAAATAAAAAAAGAGCAGAAAAATAAGTACAAAAATTATTACCTGAAACAAGGCTCCACCAATCGTTGGCCCTACTATCAGTCCTACTCCAAAAGCAGTTTCCATTAATGACTGAAAAATAATGGTTTCTAGTCACAAATATGAATTTTTCTTGAACTGCTTATTTGGAAATTACAAGAAATGTTTGAAAAATAAGTGGTTTTTTTAGTGTTTTACGTAAACATCACTCGTATCCCTCCTTGTTAGCAAAAACAAGCAAATAGAATACCCTCTTCCCCTTAGATGTTTACGTAATATTTTAACTACCTCCAACCTACTAACCCAAGTCCATAAATTAAAAAGTTCCCGTAGTAAAAAGTTTTAAGTTGTAAAAAAACCTAGAAACATTTCTTGGGAAAAGGCAGCTGAGTTTTTCTTTATTTTTTTTAAGTAACTGGGAATAATAGGAATGTCCTTTAATCTTCTTAGAAATTCTTTTTAATACATTATTTTCAAAGGAATTTTATCTCTTTCTCCTTATTTTTTTTCTTAATGTTATAAAACCGAATAGTAATAATACTACTACATAGATCCGCGCCTGATTAGAACACACTTGTATGCTGATACATTCACCAAAGCTTCTACTAATGCAAAGGTGCGGTTAACAGTTTTTCTATCCGAATAGAGAGGCCGAAAAAAGAATGAAGGCCATTTCACTTGCCTCCAATTATAGGTTAACCGCCATTACTGCCTATTAGCCGAATCTGAGCTACGTCCGCCGGCCCAGTAGAGACCGCAACAGCTCAGTCCAATAGCAGTTAAAAAATCTCTAATGTGTTACCGTTTAGCGCTGTGTTCAAAACCAAGGATCATAAATGGTCACTAAAGTATACCTTACTACAGGCTAGATTAAGTTACAAGATTTTTATTATCATCAATAGCTTGTGTGATATGGTTAGATTTTCCGTTTTGTTTATACAGGTTGTCCCAAGATAAATGGCCACCCCTATAATTTTTGAACCCCTACAGATATAGTCATAAAAGTGGTGTCTAGGTATAGTAAAGTGACCATGCCCTATCCGAGGCAACAACTTTCAACGCCCCCTAGCGGAAATGTTAGGAGTTTTATTTTAAAAAGTTTTACAGATTCGCTAAATTAATCAAGTACAAAGTTGTAGATCAGCATCGATTTAGTATGAAAAGACACCTTGTGCAGAGAAGCGACTCGAATAGAACCCCAAAAACGCACGCTCAATTAGTCCTAAAACGCTCCTCATAATGCGAAAATGAGAAATTTAATTTTGATGATTTAGATAAGTAGGTATTCTTAGATCATTATAAAAGGAAAATTTCTCATTTTCGCGTTATGAAGAGCGTTTTAGGAGGTAAAAAATTGGAAATTCTACCCAGTGACGAGAGAAACTGATGTTTTTAAATATTTAATTTGTAGTTTTGGAAATGAACTTACAAAACTGGTGGCTACTGTATCGGGGAAAGTTGCAGCGACAATTGTAAAAGACGCTGTCATCAGCGCTGCAGCCCCAAAGCCTTCGAAGATGCGGACGATGAAAGCCAACGATATGTAGAGGTTTCCGGCAGGAACATTGTCTAAAATCCTGTAAAAGAATTAAAAGAACGCGAATCTAAAGCTATCAATGTTTTACTAAAAAATACACTTTCTCTATAAGCGTATTCTTCTAGGTGTCAAACAGTGCTGGATCAATGAGAGTTAGATCCTTAAATTAAGCATTACTATCATCTAATGGAAAAATAATAAGTGGCTATAGAATGTCAACGCAGCCTATAAATCCTTAATTAAATATTCCAAAAAAATTTATGTTTATTTACGTAAATTGACAAGAAAATTATCGTGATTTTGCTGTCATAAAATAAATAAAGCAAACGAAAAAAAAACACATGGTCTTAGAATTGAGGAATGTTTTTTCTTGCCGTATGTGTAATTTCGTTTTTGTGGGGTGAATATAAAGTAATTTAGGGCATTTTTAACACTATGTTTAGGAATCTAAAAATAGATCAATGGGTGTTAATGGGTTATTGCAGATGAAATGGTTCTTTCTATTAAGTAGTAATTACCCAAATACACAGCATGCTGCTCCTCCCACAAGAACTCCAGAGGTAATGAGGAACTTCGGAGAAACTCTTGGAATCTAAAATTTCAAAAACATTGACTAATTGCATCAACATAAATTGCATCTAATTGCATCTAAAGCATCAACATAACTATAGTCGTACCGCCAAGAGTAACAGGAAAAAAACACAAAATAAAAAACCTTTGCAAATTCCATGTAATCGTATGTAGAGTGTTTCAAATAGTGTAACAATAGGCTATTTCCTAAAATATTTACCCTACACACATACTTCCAATGGCAAATTTTCATTTTAAGAGGTGAAAAATTAGATGTAGTTTCAACTCCATGGGGGGGTACTTAAGAAAACTAAGAAATTAATTACTTAAGAAAATGCAGAAAATAAATTTATATACGGCCCCCGTAGTTTTAAATTTCTAATTAGCCAAGTTTTCTTTATTATTTCCTAAATAAGACGCAAAAAATTACATCTCAATATCTTCAAAACGCACTGAGATATTAAAAATTTGAAACTCTATTACTCTATTTGAAACACCCTGCATATATCAACTATAACAACTTATATATTTTGAAGAAAATGAACTATTGAAAAAATCTATCCATCAAAGCCAAATTCCAGATTTGACCGTACCCAAATTAGATCAGGTCAAGTACTTGTATAATGCAACCAAATATTTGTTCCCTAGTACAATCAATGATTATTGTGGGGTTTTAATGATAAAAGAAATTCTTTTTATTTATAAATTACATTATTTTAATTTTTTCTCTAAATAAATATTGAATTTTGATCACCCTACCCTTTAGATGAAACGTGATAGTAAAGGAGTCGGAAGAAGTGAATGTTAGGAATAAATAAAGAATTAAGTTAATGTTGTAAAATATGAGCCTTTAGTACAAATGAAGACAAAAAAAAACCGGAATTTGAAAGTTTCTTTCAGAAAAAGATCTCAATTGCAAAAACAGCGCCTTTTCACCGATTTTGCGTCAACCGAACCTATTAATAGAGAATTATCTTTCCTTTAAGAAATTGTTTTCATTTCTAACACCTAAAGTTGTTTTTATGACTTAAACACTCATCTTTAAGTGCTATTCTTTTGAAAGATAAACTTCTTGCCAAACAATCATTGGCATTGTGGCTGTTGTTTTATAACTCGGAGTTCAAATATTTTCATTGTTTTAAAAGTAAACCAAATTCTACACAAGTTCCTTAATCTTATCAATTATATAAACGCTATTTTTCTTTCGTTTTCTGAAAAACCTATGTTAAAAAAATTATAAATTTCATTCATCACGTAACAACGATTACCCATACAGGTTTGTTAACGAATCCTTCCACTTGGATCAATTTAATCGCCAGTTTAAAAATGGGAATAAGTAAAAAAAAATTGCAAAATTTACTTTTTGTGCGCAAAAAAAATTTCCAAGCTTCGCTCTACACTACACATGAGTGTAAAGAAGGAAAAATAACTAAATCCTATCGGCAGATATAGCCGTTTGAATTTGGCAACATCGATGCCCATTGATTACAATGATTGAATTTGATTTAAAGTTATTTTGTCTTTCTTTTATTATCCTTTGTGCTGCAAACTAAGCTTAAATAAAATTTAGTTTTAATTTAAAATTGTTTTCACCTTTTTTATCCACTGAATATTTAAATTTTTATCCACTAATTATATACTCTTACTCCATTGATAGTGCCTTAATTCAGTTATATATTAATTTTTAATTTTAGTTGTCTTTGTCAAAAATAAAGTTTAATTGTAGATTTAAGTGTTTTTTAAGATTTTTTCATCTGAAATTTCGTAAGGTTGAAAAAGGGAACAAGTCCGTCACTTTTTTCAACTATAAAATATTTTTTAATAAACTTGTTTATTTTTCGATGATTATTCTGTACTCTAAATAGGGTCCTGAATTCCCGGTACAAATTTGATGGTTATACAACGAAAATTACATTACTTATGCATTTTTTTTCCTCGATTTTCTCAAAACTTGGTTTTCGGACTGACAATTTTTCCATTATGGCTTTAACCAAAGTGCATCTTATTTGGTACCAAGATTGAAATCTAAGAGAACCTTGTTCACTTACTAACAACAGTTGCGCAGTTAACGCACATATTTTATGTTGAATATAATCATTTAAATGGCATTTTACCAGGTTGACCTCCTCACACGTGTCTCTTACATTATATTTAAAAAAATTGTGTATGGCAAATCCTCCTGCTTTGAAACAAACTTTCAAGGCTGTTTTAAAGATTGCTTTACCTTAGACCATTTAAATATTAATACAGTCTTTAAGCAGAGAAGAAATACAACCGCAGAGTTACGTGCTTAAAAATTAAAACCAAACCTAATGGTATGTGGGATAATTACATGCATAAATACTTAATTATTTATTTTTTTTTTCAATAAAAGTCAAAGTGGTGAGTAAAATTGTTTCTTACTACCCAACAGTTTTCAGGAAAATACGCTAGTAAGGAACTTAATTTAACTTAACTTTTTAATTTGATAAATAAAAGCAATAAATTAGTGAGAAAATAAAGGTAAAATAAGAATAATAATGTTTTTACAGATAAAATACTAATGTTTCTTATCACTCCTTAGTTTTATATAAATGGGGTAATAAGACGCATGGAGTTTTAAAGAATGATCAGCAATCCTAAATTTAAAAATAACAAAGTTAACTATACATTTCTTTTAACCTCCAAAAAAAGTTCACTCTAAAAATTGGAAGAATAATTCATTTCCTAAAACAAGGTAAATTGAAATGGTGGAAAAACACTACTTTAGCTAGATAATTTACGTATCAATTTCAAAAGAAAATGTTTCACTGAAAGTTTTCTAAATGATAAAAATTTTGAGATTTAGAGTATGTTTTAAAGATTTTGTGTGATTTTTCAGATTTTTGGCACACAAAGCAGCAAAATAAAAGAAGTTTCCAGAAAGTAACCTTACTTAAATAAGTTTAATTAAGTTTTACATAGCTGCCATAATGAAATCATATAAAAAAAACAGCATTTTAGCATTACAATTTGATCATTTTGAAACCTTCAAGAATTGCACAAATAGAAAATAAGTTACAAAACAAATATTGGTTACATTTTACAATGCTTCGCGGAGGCGGATTGAGGTATTTTCCAAGCACGTAATTTTAATCTGATTTCGCGTTAAAAAGAAATTGGTCCCTCAAATATTGAAAACACTTTGATGAAAATGAGGATGCATAAGCGCGCTAAGACCAGATACATAATAAAAATAGAATCAAATCCTCATTCTGAGATAAGGAACGCCAGGAAGTGGAGAAAAATGTGAAGAATTCTTATCAGCATAGCGTGAAAGTTATCGAGCATCAATGAATGAACTTAATAGGAACAATAGCTGCTAAGCAGTTTATTTTTAACATGTTTTTAACCGACTTCGCAGTGTTGATAATATTAACAGGAGTACGACACGCAACATATCCATTGATTCATTTATTTTAAACGAAAATGTGGTGCACTGAATTTTTTTCACACATGGTCCTAAATGAGAAATGATCCTTTTTTACATCAAATATTATATTTCCGTTAAATTTTTTTCCTGCTATTTTAAAGCCTAATTTGACTTCGTTATTTCGGAGTTATGAGTGACCAAGTGCTTTGAAACAACTAAATGCACTGCAACCCCGCAAATTCCTTGTTTATTATTGAGTAAGTTGGGCAAAAAAGATTCTATAGTGGACTTAATAAAAATAAAAAACAGTATCAGAGCTATGCTTTGAATAAGTCAGGTCTTCATATTTTCAAAGATTAAATTCCCTTTTATGATATGACAATTTAGTAAAAATTTTCATGATACAAATACATAGAATATTTATAGCAAAAAAAGTTTCAAAAATTACTTTAATTTCATTTTGAAAAATATACCATTTTTAAATGGGTAAACTAAGTAATTTTAAGGGTATTAGATACTAACAAGAAAACGTTCCAGGCTAAACTCCCAGAAAAGGACGAAAATTTTACAGGGTTTAGTAGATGACACTTACTGTGAAAAAATTAGGTGCAGAATTACTGTAGAATAGCAGTAAAAAAATTCTTAAGAATCATCATTTTTAACGCCAAATTCTTCAACCCTTAGCCAAAACTTTATAGTGCAGATAGAACTTAATTTACGGTTATATATAGAAAGCAGAAAAAACTACGAATTTAGTTAGAACTTTAAAAATAGTAAGAAAGGCGAGAAAAAATAAACTCGATGAATTTCATGTACTATAATTTTAAATTACATTAAATTAGAAATTCAATTCGAAAATTTGACCTTGAAGTCATGAAGTTGAAGATGAGAAGTCAAATTTATCTAACATGAACAAATTTTCTAAAATGGAAACACACGACCAAAGTACTTTTATCTTGAATGAAGTTTTCTTCTGGTAAACTCTAGAAAATAGGGTTTTTCTTACTTTTTCTAGCACCCACCCCCAAGAAAATCATGGTTTGCATTATTAGTGTGCAATTCCCTGGCCTCAGCATTGAGTCTGATATTTTAAGAGTCGAAACTAGTAGGATAAACTTATTCCGATAGTAAAGTGACTAGTTTAAATGTACTTACAAGTTTTCCATAAATAGGAGACATAATTATCACAACCAACTCAAACACGCCAAAAACGAGGCCATACTGTGTGGGTGTGGCACCCTTTGATTCAGCCTGGAAAGAAAAAAACATGCACATTAACAATATTATTTATAAAAAATAAATTACGCTTTCGTTAGAAAATAGAAGTCCGTATCACTAGCGAATTGATTCCAAATGTAACGAAATGCATAAAGCTATTTATTATTATGGATTCGTTAAACTCCTAGATGATATTTTCAAATGAAAATATCTTAACAGCTGAAAATATGAAGAGTAAGGTACTGTAAATTAATTAAGTAATGCTTTATTGAGTAAAGAGAAGCTCTAGTACCCCTACAAAAGATATGAATAAAAATCACAGGTTAACAGATTTCTGATAAAATTGAATTGGATTTGTCCGGT
This sequence comes from Tetragnatha montana, assembly GCA_963680715.1. Lineage (NCBI taxonomy): Eukaryota > Metazoa > Arthropoda > Arachnida > Araneae > Tetragnathidae > Tetragnatha > Tetragnatha montana. The sequence continues at coordinate 2,640,709 of OY796684.1, read as the reverse complement.
GGGACTCGTGGCTCCCGAGCGATCATTGAGACTCGCGGGGGTTACGGAATGACACCAACCTTTTTCGCCCCTTTTTTACATCGTTAAATGTATTTTAGACATTAAAACTAAACGGATTAAAAGAGACTTATAATAGAACTTAAAAAAGACAAATAATTTCAATGTAAAAATGAATTTAATATCATTTTTAAAAGTACATACCGATTTTCTGTAAACTTTGTTTCGGTAGAGACAATTATCACATATGGCATTTAAGTTAATTTTGTAAAAAAAAATAATTACACAAATTACAGATACAAGTAGTTTCCTTATTCCTCAGACAATCCTTCCATCTTCCAATTTTGGATCGATTTTTTGGAATTATTGTGGAACAGAACAAACAACTGTCCACAGGGATCGATCTCAAAAAAGAAATAAACATCAGTGTTATCCTTGTGTGGGACTGGGGAGTATTCAAAATGTCTATCCCAAAAAATTCACCCCCTTTTTACTTGGAACCCCAGTAATTTTTACAAAGTTTTGCATTAAGTGTACAAAGATTCAAGCAATATTTCCAAAAATATTAAAATAAACCGTACACTCAGATTATAAAGATACACGTGAAAGGCCCCCTTAGAAATACTTATCAACCAACTCCAGGTAACGGGCTTGACTGGCTAACATACAATTTTTTTTTCCTGGCCCCCCTTCTATACTAGATTGCAACTTAAGTTGACCCTACGACGTCACTAATAAACAAAGTAATTCCAATCGCGGTGTCTGAATTTTGAGAGAAATAAAGAACGTCAATTTAAAAATATGATTATTTTGTTAAACCCATGCATATATAGTGCTTTTCAATCACGATTTGCGTACCGAAACTCCTCCTATCAACACAACAGGCTGCCTGTTTACTGATTTCTCCTTCCGCATTTGTGACGTACTGGGTTCAAGAAACGTTGCAAACGAGTATAAATTCAAGCACATGCGCGTCCAGATAAATGAATCGTCAGTTTGAAAAAGGGAATAAGTCCAAAAATCAAGTTTTGAGAAAATTGAAAAAAACTGTATAAGTACATTGAAAAAAGTTGTTGGATTTATTCCATTTTTCAACCTTATGAAATTTCCACTGAAGAAAAACCTTAAAAACCACCTAAATTGACCTAAAAATTATATTTCTGCTTAGTTCACAGCACAAAAGTGAGAAATAGAAAGACTAAGACAAATAAAATTCAAAATTGTTGTGAAACTGAGTCATTATATACTTTTATTGATATACTCCCGTCCCGCCTGCCTAAGCAGGCACTCGGGCTTTGATGGTACATTATTCACAAAAATAAAACAATAACAATACAAAAGGATCAAATCCTGAGGTCATAGTCCAAGTTTAAAATAAAGAAGTTTAAAAGCAGGTAAAATAATTATATAATTTAAATTACATCAGAATTACACATTATTATGTTTTTGCTTAAACTATGTTAAGAATTAATATTTTTATTAATAAAATCATGGTACTATGCCTTAAGATATTAATTTAGATTTACTGATTATTATGATTAACATGCATTCTCAAAAATCCACCAGTATCCCTAAAAATGAATTATTTATCTAAAAACTTATTTTTATTTTTATATTAGCTCATTAATATATTTAAAAACCTCAAACATTTTTTTAAAGTGTAGCATCAATTGGTGTTCAAGATTTCAAAATCCTTAAGTAAGCAGGATCAGGTGGTTTCGAAAATCAGTTCCTCCTGCCTTTGCCTGACCATGTCCCTAAGGGTGTCTCTAGCTCCCTTGTGCCTCAGCAGCTGTCCGATGCTTTTTTCTCTATAATTTTTTGGAAAACCACAGTTCCTTTTGCGATCAAATCTCCCGCAATGGTAGACAAGATGGTCTATGTCCTCCTCACATCCACATTCACCGCAGAGCGGATTTCTAGCGTGGAACCTTTGCTGGTATACCCCAAATGACCCGTGTCCCGTCAATATTTGATTAATGTAATGATCACCTTCTATTATTTTTGTTGATGGTTTCTCTATAAACTTGTATGTTGTACGACCTTTGGTTGAGCCTCTCCACCTCTCTCTCCACTCTTCCTCCGCCTCTTTTCGGAGTTTTCCCTTTATGTGGCTTACAGGGACCCCGAGGTCCACGTCAACATTCTTGCGCCTCGTTGCCTCCTTCGCTAACTGGTCCGCCAACTCGTTGCCGGAGTATCCCACGTGCGCCTTGATCCAAAATATCCTGACATCCTTTCCGTTTTCCTTATTTTTTAGTATCTTTTCTTTAATGTCGGCTGCTTCTCTAGTTTTTACGAAACCAGTAATGGTCTGGATGGCGGATCTGCAGTCGCTTATTATGTTCACCCTCTGGCCAGTGTCCAGTTTTGCAATCCCATCCACTGCTAGTTCTATGGCCGCTAGTTCAGCCTCATATACTGTGCTATGGTCTGGTAAGCGCACCTGGTCAATCCCGAGGGTCTCACCATTTTTTATTGTGACAAGCGCGTACCCTGTATGGTTGTCCAATCGTGATCCGTCGGTGTATATGTTTACGTCGTTCCCCTGCTCAGTGTCTGTCACAAACACCTCCCATCTCAAAAGTTTCCTCTTCCAGGGAGGTAAATGAATTTTTTCAGGGATCTTTAGCTGTTTCCTCTCCATCTCCATTCCACCGATTTCAATTTTTTTCTCTGTTTTTGTGATTTCGTATAATTTTTTAATATTTTTTATTTTTATGTCTATGGGGATTACTCCTGCAAGCACGGAGAGCGCATCTGTAGATACGGTATTATAGGCGCTGGTAATTATTTTCAGGGGGCCACGCTGTATCTGCCTTACTTTGTTGTTTATTTTTACTTTATTTTCATACCAGATCTCACAAGAGTAAGTAATCATCTTTTCAATGACTCTCAGATAAATTTCTTTTTTAACTTTGGGGCTCAGACCCCATTCAACTCTGCATTTTTGCGATAACATGTAATGTACGTTTAGTACCTTTTTTCTCAAGTGATTGAGATGTCTGATCCAGCTCAGCTTATTATCGATTATCACTCCGAGGTATTTTATGCTGTCTTCGTACTTAATTCTCTCTTGGTTTATCTTAATGGTGGGCAACCTTGTAAGCTTTGCCTTGGTAAATATTGTGTAAGTTGATTTTGCCGTGTTTATTTCTAGGTCATTCTGAGAGATCCATGTATATAATTTTTCTAGTATTTTGCCTGCCTTTTCTGTGATATGATATACTCTCTTCGTCTCAATGAGCACTATTAGGTCGTCGGCAAATGCTTGGACTTTTGCTCCCTCACCCAATTCCAGTTCTAGAATAGAGTTGATCATTATGAGCCACAATACCGGTCCGACACTTGAACCCTGTGGGATTCCTTTATTGTATTTTAGTTTAACTCCAGATGACTCCGCTGTTCGGTCCTTTAAGAAATCCTTTAGCATGTTTTTCAGGTAAACTGGTATGTTTAGGGCACCTATTTTGTCCTTGAGGATGTGCCACTGAGTCATTATAAGGCAGTATCAATGGAGTAAGTAAATATGAATGGAATCAAACATTCCCTTGGTAAAAAATGTTAAAACCTTTTTAAATTAAAAGCAAAATTTATTTTGGCTAAGTTTATAGCACAAAGAATAAGAAAAAAAAGACATTATTTTTAATTCCGAATTAAATTAAAAAGTACAATGAATGGACATATATTTCGCAAATTCAAGGGGCTATACCTGCCGATACGGGGAAAGTTATTTTTTCCTCTTTACACTCATGTGTAGAGCGAAGCTTGGAGACCATTCTCATCTCAGAGGTGGCGAAAATCGAAAAAAGTAAGCGGTTCTTTTTTTTCCCCGCTCGCGGTTTAAGCACGCTGCCCTTGTCCATGTGGGAATTAGAATTACGCACCCGCGGGCGTAAGTAAGAGATATTCTCAAAGCTCTAGCAGGAATTTGAGCAAAAAAGTCGAGAAATAAGTTTAAAAGTTGGACTATCGTCACCCTTAATTAAATTAATGAACTCATACTCTTTAAACATAATGACAGTTTCAAAATTGATAAAATAAAACGTATAAATAAAATAAAACGCAAATAAAACGAAAAAATAAAACGCCAGTAAAACATAAAAATAAAATAACACGCAAGTAAGACATAAAAATAAAATAAATCGCAAGTAAAACATAAAAATAAAATAAAACGCAAATAAAACATAAAAATAAAATAAATCGCAAGTAAAACATAAAAATAAAATAAAACGCAAGTAAAACAAAAATTAAATTAAAATTAAAGGGAATAAAAGAAAATTATTAAATACAGTGGAAGCTCTTATAGTGTAATTAATCCGTACCGAGTTGTGATACACTCGAGTGTAGAATATCACTCGTTTAAAAGTAATAAACTCGTTAAACTAAACTATCAATTTTGATGCTTGTCGGGAAGGTGGACTCGATTCCCTCAAAGATATATTTTTAGTAGACTAGCTTATAAAGCCTGGAGCAAATCTCAACCTGAAAACGATAACCAACCCTCAATCGTCAAAGGGATGAATTGAATCACTTATTTCAGAAACATGTCAAACGCCAATTTTTTCAAAAATGAGTTATTGGTGTCATATGATTCTGTAGGGGTAAACGCACATTCTAGTGTAAGAATAATAAAAGTAACGGAATTTTAAAATAGTTTTCCAGCATGTTAAATTTCAGCTTTAGTGCAGAAACATGTCAAACGACGTCGCTTGACTGGTTTCTGCACTTAAATTGCGGGGAATTTTGTTCATGCCGTCTCATCTACCGCTTGTTTGGGGCTGCAGTTTGTTATTTAATCGCATAAAAACTATATGCGATTGGAAAAGTAATTCTTTAGAGGTTAGGTCTATCAAGCTGTAATAAAACCCATATTTTTAAAGTTTTTGTACGAATCTCAAGACTGGACGTTTTGGTACCTATATATTTAAAATTTCCATGCTTGTGGCCATTTATTACATCCATGTGATTGATATTTTGGATTCATGAATCACTTCATTAAAAGTGAACATCAAATCTATACCCCAGATCATAATATTGAACTAATTAACTAATTTTGTAGGCTTTTAAAGCAAAATTGTTTTACTGTCCACAAAGTTACTTCTAAACAACTATCTAATTGACTTCAAAGATGTCTACATTAACATTTTGAATTGGCTGACCACTATTTTTGAGTCTAGAGTTGAAATCATTTATAAAACTAACAAGTAGAGGATCCCAACGTGTCATCACCGATTTGGTTCATTTTTGGTGTGTAAGTAGTGCATGACTAGGACATCAATTTTTGAAAATATTAAGAAGCAACTTTTAGAAATTTTGGAGAAAATCGCGATTAAAAATTTTAACATGTACTTATAAATTTAATAAGATTCGTATCTTGCAAGCGAATCGTGGTGTAGTGGTAAAAGCTGCGATTCCCAACCCAAAGGTCCCGGGATCGAGTCTCGCTGCATACCATAATTTTTATTTTTATTTTCCACGCAATTAAGAGTACAGATATGAAATAAACTCATAATAATATTTAATTATTAATTTTTAAATATTTTTTCTTGTGTATAAAAAATTATTTTGGTAAATATTTTATAGTATTTATAATAGGATCATAAAAAATTGGTTTTAATAATTTTTTTTTGGGGAAACAAGGAATGAAAAGATTTATTTTAAAACAAAAAAAATATTTTATAGATGAAGTTTTACCTTAATTTATCCCTAACTATCCAAAAGAAAGTACGCAATTTTGTTATGCTAAAAGGGTTTGTAATGGGGTTAAAAGGGTTTGTAAAAGGGTTTGATAGTTAAAATAATTTTTTTTTGGTAAATATATAATATTTACAATAGGATCATAAAAAGTTCATAGGATCATAAAAGTAAAAGTTAGATCATAGTTATTGGTTACCAGGTATTACCAGTTAGAAAAATTGTATAATTAGCAGAAAATTTGATTTTTCCCACAAAAAAATATTTAAAAAATGTTTTAAAATTGATAATTATAAATATAAATATGTATGTACTACTTTATTTCATACCTGTGCTCTTAATTGCGTGGAAAATAAAAATTAAAATTATGGTATGCAGCGACACTCGATCCCGGGACCTTTGGGTTGTGAATTGCAGCTTTTACCACTACACCACGATCCGCTTGCAAGGTACGAACCTTATTAAATTATAAGTACATGTTGAAATTTTTAATCGCGTTTTTCTCCAAAATTTCTGAAAGTTGCTTCGTAATATTTTCACAAATTGATGTCCTAGTCATGCACTACTTACACACCAAAAATGAACCAAATCGGTGATGACACGTTGGGATCCTCTCCTTGTAAGTATTTGTACATCTAATAACCAAAAGAGAAAAAAAATAAGAACTCTATAATAATTTTATAGGTTAGTATTTAATATGGAAATACTATTTTCAACTGATATTCCCACTTTTATTACCAAATCCTTAAAAGAATTAGAGTTAAGCTATGAAAATAGACCTGAATACTCCGTTTATTGCAGAAACCTGTCAAATGCAAAAATTTCAATATTTTTTTATGCAAAGAATAAAAATATTTAAAAAATTCTTTTTGTCTGTAAAATATCCTAATGAGGTCTACTTTAAGAAAAAAATTACTAAACACCTTCATAAAAATGTAGTGAGCTTCTACACAGTTTTTCTCGTTTATCTCAAAACAAGAAAAGTGGCGTTTGACATGTTTCTGAAATAAGTGATTCAATTATGGAAATTGCAGTTACCCGTGAACAAACTCAAACCCTTGGTTGTATATTTTACCATTATATCCTAAAAGTAGGAGTACTAGATCGTTGAGATTTAGAACACAGTTCGAATCATCCAATTGATCTTTCCTCACTTTAAACAATTATTTATTACTTAATGAATTCTTGATACTTTCAATTTAATGTTATATTACATTAATCTTTGCTATAAAATTTAAGATCAATATTTTACTCTTTGCTTTTAAATTGTGATTTTGATATTAAATTATTGCGTAGCTTAAATTCCTTAGAAAGGTCGGGTGCTTAAAAAAACGCTAATAAATTTAAAGTCTCAAATCAACAAAGACGTTGGGTAGCGCAAGGTTTCGTTTGCAATTGTAGCCGGTTACCCCGTGCAAAAGCAAGCGAGAAGATGCGATCTTACTTGGTGCTGTTTGTTATACTCTGAGATTTATTTAATGGCTAAATCATGTGTGACGCAAACAAACCGATCCAGAAAAGTATTCGATAAGCTGAATCGATTCGAAAAGAGAGCAATTTAATTAATTTAAGATTGGAATAAGAGCGCAAAAGTGCTCGTATAGAGACTAATTTTTGGGTCTTTATAAGAGAGAATTTTTATAAGAGCAGGTCTCTATAAGAGCTTCCACTGTAACTCAACTACATAAGAATAATAAAAATAAATATTTGGTTCCAATCTCCACAATTCAGCAGGTAGGGAGTAGTTATTTTCCCCCTCTTACCGCTCATGTGTGTGTAATGCAAAGCTTGGCGATATTTTTAAGCACTAAAGGTCAATTTCTCAGTTTTTGGATATATTCCCTTTTTCAAACTGGCAATTGCTTCAGTTTTTCCCTCACGCGACTTTTGTTACCCAGTGGGCAGTTTGCCGACCTTATATAAGATTAAATTTTATTTTCCTCGAAAGATCCCTTCCTAGGGTCACAAAGGTTAGATAGACTTCATTCTAAAGAGGTGAGAATCAGCAATTTGTATTCTGCATGAAAGGGGATATTTAAATAGTATTAATAGCACCCCTCCCAGAATAGAAGGAATAGAAGCTTAAGAAAAACAATACTACATCATGAACCGGTTTAGCTATAACCGTATAACCTTCGTAATGGTAAAAAAGATGATCATAGAACAGTCATAGAAACAGTCATAAAATAAGATAAGTAATTACACCTCTCAAGCAGTTCCCTAGTAGCACACTTGATCAAACAAATGTCAAGTTTACGTAACTGCTACTATAAGTAAACGAAATTTGGCTATACACGTGTGGGCAAAAATGTAAATCTCAAATGGTCCAAAAAATGGGAAATTAACTTTTCGTGCGCCAAAAAATCTTCAAGCTTTGCTCTACACACGAGTGTAAGGAGGGAAAAAAATAACTACCCCCTATCAGCAGATATAGCCCCTTGAAGTTGCGAAATCAATGTCCATTCATTGTATTTTTCATTAAGTTTGAAATTTAAGTTAAATTTATCTTTCTTTAATCATCATTTGTGCTGTAAACTAAGATAAAATAAAATTTACTTTTAATTTAAGAGTGCTTTCACCTTCTTTTATCCAGTGAATACATGACTTCATTGATATTCACTTACTCCATTGATTGTGCCTTAATGAATCAGTTTCATAATAATTTTGAATTCTATTTGTCTCTGTCTTTCTATTTTCCACTTTAATTTCCAGCCTAATTGTTGAATAAAGTGGTTTTTAAGATTTTTTTTGTCACCTGAAATTTCATAAGGTTGAAAAAGGGGAACAAGTCCATCAACTCTTTTCATCCGTAAAATATTTTGAATAAACTTATATTTATTTTTCGATGATTATTCTGTACTCTAAATAGGGTCCTGAATTTCCAGTACAAATTTAGTGATTATACAATAGGGTGAGTCGAAAAAACACTTTTTTCGAAATTCGTTTAGGCTTAGGGGGGATTTTTGGCCAAATGTCTTCAATAATACGTAAAAAAAATTTCAGATCGATACGACCATTCTTTAACTTGCCGCCGAGCCCCCAAAATTTGAAAAAAGTGGAAAAAATGACCAATTTTCAGAATTTTTAAAAATATATTTCAAGATTTATATTGTGATAAAACTTGTTCAAATGTGTTATTTAAGACTTATTTAGATGGATTATATTTATTTGTGTGTATTAACTGCACCCTATAGGGCCTATAATTTTAAAGTAAAAAGTACTACTTAGCGACGTTGCACTCACTAACGCTTATAATGCACTATGGTGGACGAAAGGAATTAAATTCGGAATTTCTTTGAAGGAACACCCTCGAATGATGCCATTTGGTGTTAAATTGGTATTTTAAACTAGAAAGGCCAGTGAAATAACAATAATGAGGCCTTCCACTGAGCTTTTAGTGTTAAAAATGCTTTTTTTACAAAATGCTTATATTTCTAGCTGAACAAAGCCAAAAATTATCCTAAAAAAACGAGATAGTGTACTATTTTAGATCCTAAACTTTGAAATATCTTTGAAACTTTTATAGTTTTCATTTTTATAATTAGAGTTTTAAACCGTACAGTTTGGAAATGGCATGGATTATTCCTATACCAGAAGTGAAAATTCGATTTTCTTTTTTAAAGTAATGAAAATTGTTTAACACTTGTTAATTTTTGTTAATGTTTTGAAGAAATGAAGTTTTTAGTTAAACGTTCCCCCTGATATGTTAAAAAGAGGGAATTTTCATAACTTTAAAAAAGAAAATCAATTTTCACTTCTGATAATCCATGTAATGTCCAAACTGTACGGTTTAAAATTAAGTTCTAATTATAAAAAATGAAAACTATAAAAGTTTCAAAGGTATTTCAAAGTTTAGGATCTAAAATAGTACACTATCCCGTTTTTTTAGGATAATTTTTGGCTTTGTTCAGCTAGAAATGAGCATTTTTGTAAAAAAGCATTTTTTACACTAAAAGCTCAGTGGAAGGCCTCATTATTGTTATTTCACTGGCCTTTCTAATTTAAAATACAATTTAACACCAAATGGCATCATTCGAGGGTGTTCCTTCGAAGAAATTCGGAATTTAATTCCTTTCGTCCACCATAGTGCATTATAAGCGTTGGTGAGTGCAACGTCGCTAAGTAGTATACTTTTTACTTTAAAATTATAGACCCTATAGGGTGCAGTTAATACACACAAATAAATATAATCCATCTAAATAAGTCTTAAATAACACATTTGAACCAATTTTATCACAATATAAATCTTGAAATATATTTTTAAAAATTCTGAAAATTGGTCATTTTTTCCACTTTTTTCAAACTTTGGGGGCTCGGCGGCAAGTTAAGGAATGGTTGTATCGATCTGAAATTTTTTTTACGTATTATTGAAGACATTTGGCCAAAAATCCCCCCTAAGCCTAAACGGATTTCGAAAAAAGTGTTTTTTCGACTCACCCTATTATACAATGAAAATTCCGTTACATATACAGTTTTTTTCGATTTTCTCAAAACTTCGTTTTTGGACTGATTCCCTTTTTCCAACAGACGATTCATTTTTAAGACGATAAAAAACTTTTAGTTCAGTGTAAGTTGAATATTCTCGATTTAATTAAAAATCTCAAATGAGCTAGGAATAAAAAAAACCGCAGAACAGCTCACCTCTTTGGGGAAGAAAGGAGCTTGCAAAGACACGGAAGCAGCCATCCAGAAATTGGCGTAGACCAGAGAAACGATGATGGAGAGTTTGTGCCATCTCGCGGGGGGAGGCGGGGGAGTGTCGTCCCTGGGGGGAGGGTCCTTCACCTCCCCGCTCAAACTCTTCCTCTCGTTCGACTCCCCCAAATCCTGTGCCTGCGTCATCCGGATGGCTCGAGGCGGTTCGCTCACAAGGCTGCAGGGAAAAGATTCAAATTTAAGTCAAATCATAAGCATTCTACAAATATTGTATTTCACAATTGGTGAATTCACCAATTGTGAATTCTCCTCTTTTACTGGAGAATAAAAAAATATTAATGAAAAAGTAGTGAATCGCACATGTAAACAACTATTTCTATCCTTGACAGCAACGTTTCTTGAACCCAGTACGTCACAAATGCGGAAGGAGAAATCTGTAAACACAAAGCCTGTTGGGTTGTTAAGAGGAGTTTCGGTACGCAAATCGTGATTGAAAAGCACTATAAATACACGAGTTTAACAAAATAATCATTTTTAAATTGACGTACTTTTATTTCACTCAAATAGACATAGACATAAGACACCGCGATGGGAGCTACTTTTTTATTAGTGACGTCAACTTAAGTTGCTGTCTGGTATAGAATTGTAAATTTTCACATCGTGGGGGCTAATGGGACAGTTAGATATGATAAGTATGGAAAGAAGTCAACATTACTCTCATTATAAATTTATTAAACGAACTCCTCTCATAGAAGATTATATTACCTCAAAAATTGATGTTTCACTGACTGACAAGGAGAGGATCCCAACGTGTCATCACCGATTTGGTTCATTTTTGGTGTGGAAGTAGTGCATGACTAGAACATCAATTTGTGAAAATATTAAGAAGCAACTTTCAGAAATTTTGGAGAAAATCGCGATTAAAAATCTTAACATGTACTTATATATCTGATAAGATTCTAGTCTTGCAAGCGGATCGTGGTGTAGCGGTGAGAGCTGTGATTCCCAACCCAAAGGTCCCGGGATCGAGTCTCGCTGCATACCGTATTTTTTATTTTAATTTTCCACACAATTAAGAGCACAGATTTAAAATATTTTTTCTTGTGCGTAAAAAATTTCTTGGTAAATATATAATATTTACAATAAGATCATAAAAAAATTGGATTAATTAATTTATATTTTTGGAAAACAAGGAATGAAAAGATTTTTTCAAAAAAAAAAATAATAATAATAATAATAATTTATATTTTTATATATGAAGTTTTACCTTAATTTATCCCTAACTATCCGAAAGAAAGTACGCAATTTTGTTATGCTAAAAGGATTTGTTATGTGTCTGATTTGATAGTTAAAATAAACATTTTTGCAGGTAAACATATAATATTTACAATAGGATCATAAAAATTGGATTTAATAACTATTTTTTTGGGAAACAAGGAATGAAAAGACTTCAAAAACAAAAAAAAAAATTAAAAAATGTTTCAAAATTGATAATTATAAATATAAATATGTGCTCTTAATTGCGTGGAAAACAAAAATAAAAATTATGGTATGCAGCGAGACTCGATCCCGGGACCTTTGGGTTGGGAATCACAGCTCTTACCGCTACACCACGATCCGCTTGCAAGACTAGAATCTTATCAGATATATAAGTACATGTTAAGATTTTTAATTGCGATTTTCTCCAAAATTTCTGAAAGTTGCTTCTTAATACTTTAACAAATTGATGTCCTAGTCATGAACTACTCCCACACCAAAAATGAACCAAATCGGTGATGACACGTTGGGATCCTCTCCTTGTGAGATTAAATCCAAGAGACCATTTTTTTCGAAGGAAAACTCTACAATAAACCCCAAAGACAAATGCAAGTTTTGTAATCTAGGCAAACCAGAAACTAGTGTTCGGCAACTAGTGGTCAAAAAATAGTTAACTACCAACTACTAACTAGTCTAGGAAATTGTAGTTGTAACTAGTAGTTAACTATTTTTGCATGGGACTAGTTGCAACTAGTAGTTAACTATTTCCCAAAGTAGTTAACTAGTCTATTTAATGTCATAACATACTTTTTGGCAAAATTCTAATACATCTTTCTTATCTATATCACAAAAAACATTCATACTTCGCGAAAAAATGGTCTTTACTTCTGGTATATTTCTGATTGTAATATTTGAAGTACTCAACCTTTGATAAAAATTATCTTTTTAAATTTCAAATAATTTTTTTTTCAAGTAGTTAAAAATTGGAAAGTAGTTTTAACTAGTAGTTAATTTAAAAAGTAGTTAAACTAATAGTTGAACTACTTTAAACTAAACGTAGTTAACTACTAGTTGATCGGTAGTTAACTACTAGTTGATCGGTAGTTAACTACTAGTTGATCGGTAGTTAACTACTAGTTGATCGGTAGTTAACTACTAGTTGATCGGTAGTTAACTACTAGTTGCAACTAGTTCTAGTTAACTAGTGCCGAACACTACCAGAAACATGGGAACACGCATTTCTACACTGTTCAATGTATCGTTTTTACAGATTAAAGTATCTTTCCCCCTTTATTAGGTATCAAAATAACTTCAATGGTTTCCTCACTTACAATCATAAGATTTTTTTTTTAATAGTAAATTTTATTAAATCAGCTCAAAGGTTGAACCAGTTCCTGTTGGGGAATTGTTTTTAAGGCTTCTGGGGAGTTCTTATTTTCGGAAATTGCATTCTGGTTTTATTTATTTACTTGGTTTTCATGTTCAAATTGTCTTGTATTTTGTCTGTTTTAGACGTTTAATATTTTAGTGTATGGGTCAGAGGTCCTTTTTTGCCAATAGATATTTATTTATTTATAATGGGACTACTTAATGGGGCTGAATATTTCTTTAAAAGAACATTGTAGTATTTATTTGACTTTGCATACTTAATAAGATTGGATGGAAACAAAATTAGTCATTACCAACATGTAATACTAAAAAAAGCACTAAATAGTTTTTTTTCAATTGGACGAATTTTAACATTTTAGGCAAAAAAATTAGCAAATTTAAATATTCTTCACATTTTTGTTTTTCCTATTAGGATAATTCCAATTAGTGAAGAAATAGTTAGGATTAGTGAAACTTAACACTGCAGAAGACATTGTGAAATTAAACTGTTCAATGCTGAAATTTCATCTACAACAATTTTTGCACATTTAATATAGTAGCATATGTTAATAAAACAGGCATTTAAAATTAATAAGTTACTTTTATTTTTGAATTCTACAGCACGTCCCATTAGCCCTGCACTGTGTCCCACAATGGGGGCTAAAGGGACAGTAGTATTAAATTTCAAAAGTCGATATAACACATAGATGAATAATGTTTTTTAATTTCCAGGAATATTTTTATAAACTTAAAATCGTTTTAAGTTCATAAAAATTATAAAAAACATATGCTTTTTTACTAGAATTTATTTTAAAAAATGCCCCATTATCCCCAACTTTCCCCTACATTAAATGACAGAATTGTTGAATGCTTTATCTACAATAGTAATAATAAATTTTACCCCTAATCAATAATTCAAATTACGAAATTTTTATTGATAAATATTCTCGATCAATTTTTATTATGAAACATTTTGAAATATGGATCAACGACAGATAAATTATTAAAAGTAAAAACTTGGCCAGATAAAAAGTGGTAAGTTGGCAGATTACTCCGTTGATTACGAAGATGATTATGAACTAAATCTAAAGATTACGAGTAATTTTGGGTGAATAAATATGAGATATACTGTTTAAGATTACCAACAAAATTTCATGACAAAGATAACAAACTAGTTCTAATTTCTAATCTAGATGAAACAAATAGGATTACTGATGCAGTTTTGTCTTATCATCGTCATGAGTATTCAATTGTGTTAGAATAAATTTTTTCAATACAATAATATCATGCGAAATTTAATTTTTATTACATTATAAAGCCTTTTTTATATTTTCTTAATTCGACCTTTTCAAATAAATAATTAAAATTTTACCTTTCTTCTTTTGAAAAATTTTAAGCTTGTTTCTTTGACATTAAAAAAATCAAAGGGGTAAGAAATTTCCAAAACTTTGTTTTATTACCTCTAAGAATTTAGACTTACAAATTACCTTTTTAATTTCACTAGCATATTTTTTCCTTATAAAATTTTTTGTGAGGTTTTTCATTTGACATTCTCCCTGTCAATTTTGACAAAAAACAATTCACATAGAAACTAAAAACTCGTTTTTAAAACGCACAATTCACTAAAATTGAACTACTAAATTTAAAAATGGTATTTTTTAGTTTTTAGTCAATAACATTTCTTTTTTAATGCTTTAATGCATAAAGGTTTAATTTGTTACTCAACTTATGAATATTTGAACCTTTAAGAAAGAAATTATCATTATTTTCTTCAACTAAAAACACTTTCCTTACCTCTTAAAATTTCAAAACAGTTTCTTTAAGCATATTGTTAAACAAATTAAATACATTTTCATCATGTTTTATAAATTAAACTTTTAAAACTTAAAACTGAGGACTCATTTAATTAATAAATAAGATCGAAAAAAAGAAAATAACCCTTAGCATTAAACATTAAAATTTTAATTTACCAATTCCTATTAGGTAAACAAAAAAGGGATGATTTTATCAAAAGTAGTTGGAGGGAGAATTTTTTAAAACTAAATTATTATAGTAGAATTTTTAATTCAATTATTTTTATACTAATGCATAATTCTTCATCAAATGGTCGCACAAAAACTAATGTGACTAGAAAATTAAATCAAATTGGTTATAATTGAGTTTATTGCAGGGGAGAAAAATATTGAGAGAAAAAAAATCGTTAAAACTGAAATTTCTTAATTGCAACCGTAACTGCTTAAGTTTGACTCATCTTCTCCAAATCATACTCGTCTTCATCCCTCAAGATCACTTCGCCAAAAAGAGTTAAAAAGTTTAAGTAAAAAGTAAAAGAAAAAACAGAAAATATTGGACATTTTCACACTGTAAAATTATTTACCAAATTGTTGGATATTTTTTTCGTGCAAAAAGGTTTTGTGAAAAAAAAAGTGGGTAACAAGTTTACTGAGTGGCGTGTATCGATAATTTCCTTTTTGTAAAAAAAAAGAATGATAAAATCGGGTTTTTTTTTTTTTTTTTTTTTTGGAATCTCTTGGGCCATAACTACAGCGCTCATACCCTCAGTTTGGTAAGCGCTTCAATAAAAACGAAGTCCTAACACGGAAAATAACGCAACTACTTTATTTGAGGAGCTAAGAAACCAAGGGGTACAAGTGCAGTTTTTTTTAGTTTTGGAGTTAAATGCACTAAGTATAGTTGCTGTGGAGTCAAATATGGTTGTGGTAAAGGGATACAAGTGAATCACTGTATGGTGAAAAAGTTTTTCATATGTATAAAAAAATTACTTAAAATTTTTAAATGAGAGTTTATCTTTGTTTTTCTCATCAACAATGTGTAGTCACTTGTACCCCTTGACTTCTTCTAGGCTCCTCATTTAAACTTCAGGTGGTTAATGGTTGAAATATTTTAATCAGCAACACGGAGTTTCGGCTCTTTCGGTTGAAAATAAGACTTTCTGTGAAATTTTATTTGAGCGGGTTAAATAAAATAAAGATAAAGCTAATAGTTACCTCATCAACGTGATCGGCGGGGAAGTCATGATGGCTTAATATAATCCGATAAAAAATCCTCAAGAAAGCGTTAATCGCGTGGACAAGGTGGCCGGAGAAGCATCCTTTCCTAATAACGGACCTCTCCCTCTGATCCTCAGCCGGCGAATTATGCGAGAGGGGGAATTATGGGGATGCTCCTTAAGAAAACCTGTTGCGCAATCTGGTCGCTAACCTTAGCTATCAACTCTCCACCTGAGATCGTTTTCACTACACCTCGCTTCATAACTGACCCTTCCGTTGGAGTGGGAAGAAAACGATAGTAATGGTTTCAAAGCTGGACATAGCAGTAATAAGTAGCCTTTTAGTACCCATAATACGCTTGCAAAATTTCACGTACAGTCGACTCAGCTTAATGTAATCACGGTTAATAATGTTATCAAACTTGATCGGTCCCGATCACTTCTATTAAACTTAACGCAAAATGTACCGTTTTATGTGATCAATATATAATGTTCGGCACTAGCAGGGCCGTATCCAAGGGGGGGGGGGTTAGGGGTTCAAACTCCCCCGAAATTTTGACATCAATATTTATACTGCTATTTTTCTTGTAAATTATGTCTCACAAAGGAGCGATCCTCTTCGGGTATAACCCAAAGGGTCTCAAAATGAGACAAAACCCTACTTTTAAGGGTAAATTTCCAAAATTTTCTGGGGGAGGACCCCCAACCCCCCTTGAAATTTTGAAATCTATTAAGTACGGATTTTCCTTCAAACTTGTGTGATTTACAAGGAGTGGTCCTCTTTGATGTAACCTACAGTGTCTCAAAATGAGTTAAAATGCCACTGTTAGGGGCAAAATTCAAAAATTTTCTGGAGTAGGAACCCAAAAACCCCTTCAACATTTTGCAATTTATTACAATATACCTTCTTTTTACCTTGAAAATTCGGCCGCTTACAATGAGTGGTGCTCTTTGGGTGTAATCTAAAGGGTCTCAGAATGAGCTAAAACACTCTTTTGAGGGGCGAATTTCCAAAATTTTTCTGGGGGACGACCCCCCCCCCTTCTACTTGGAATTCATATTGTTTATACAATTTTGAAATTTAGTGCATCAAACTTTCAATCCAGTGTTGTCATCCAAAACTTAACGTATAAAAGTACCCGTAAGGAGGTACCTCAGAAAATATTCCAGTCAAGTTCAGTGGTAGTCAGTCAGTGGTAGTTAACTATTTTTTGACCACTAGTTTCCGAACACTATCAATACATCGCGTAATGTTACCAAAATCTGGTGAAAAACCTCATTTTTTTCTGTTTAAAGGCCAATTTTAATAAATAATCATACAAAATGGGTCATTAATTTATTAATGTTTATAGTTTCCCCTCTCATATTTTTCTTTAAGAATGTAAGAGTTGCAAAATACATGCTAGGTAATCGTTTTAAATACTTCAATTAGGACAACTGTGATTTTAAAGCAAACACTTGAGTTACGCTGTTTGAAACTTTCTAATATAAAATCGCTTATTATCATCAATCGGATATTGTTATCATTCTACTCTTGGATAAAGGTGATCACATTAAGCGGAGTCGACTGTAATTTCAATTTTGGATATAGCGGTAATAAGTTGCCTTTTAGTACTCGCAATACGCGTGAATAAATTTCAGGTATTTTTAAAACTCTTTCAAACCTCTACAAAGAAAAGACTAGTGTTCGGCACTAGTTAACTAGAACTAGTTGCAACTAGTAGTTAACTACTGATCAACTAGTAGTTTAACTACTTTTGGTTTAAACTAGTTCAACTAGTAGTTGAACTACTTTTTTTAATAACTACTAGTTAAAACTACTTTCAAATTGTCAACTACTTCAAAAAAAATTTTGCTTAAAATTTTGAAAATATTTAAAATTTTTTATCAAAATATACAAGCAAATTGTTCTGCCATCTATAACTACAATGTCATTTTATGTGAAAGCATTAACGTTTTTGGGATATAGATAAGAAAGATGTATTAGAATTTGGGCAAAAAATAGACTAGTTAACTACTTTGGGAAATAGTTAACTACCAGTTGCAACCAGTCCCAGAAAAAAATAGTTAACTACTAGTTACAACTAGATTTTCCCCGACTAGTTAGTAGTTAACTATTTTTTAACCACTAGTTGCCGAACACTAGAAAAGACCGTTATGTTTTACCTAATAGAAGAGTTAAACAGGAAGTTGAGCAAACACTTTCAGTGTATATTCCATAACATTGAAGACAAATTGAGGCTGTTGGGGCAAGTACCTCCACTTTCAAACAAACTTTATTCAACAATGGAGATGTTATATTTTCCAATTTCGCGATACACTTACAATCATTGTTGCTTTAGGTTTAGAATGCTGATCTTTGCCCTGTTGCCAGATATGGGTTCTTTAACTGCAAGTCTTTCAAAAAAAAACTTTCTTAGAGACTTATTTGAGTGAAAATAACAATTGGGGTGATAGATTTTTAAGGTTGAGGGTAGTTAATAAGTAGCTACATTTTTAAAAAATCTAAGGAGGTCGATATCATCTGCTTGAAATTTTTCAAATTATTCAATCAACTCAATTAATTCATCTCAAGTAAATTTGAATTCAAAGTGGAGGTACCTGGTTCTTGCCCCAACGGCCTCAATTGCATTTCCGGTTTGAACCAGTAGCGAATCCAGGATTTTTGACTATACTAGACAGCAACTTAAGTTGACCCTATACGATGACAATCCGTTAAAACCCACAATTCCGAGTGTGACGTATGAAGGTGTATCATAATAATGTGCATGTTATAATAAGTTTTGAAGTTTCTGAGTGCCCGCTGGAGCAGTGGTAAGATGCATGCGGCAGTTCGTGGGTTCTATCCCCAGTTATTATTTTATTATTTTTTTTTAAAATACAGCTAACATCAAGTCCACAAGCATGCGCAATACGTCACACTCGGAATTGTAGGTTTTAACGGATCGTTATACGATGTCACTAATAAACAAAGTAGTTCCCATCGCGGTTTCTGAATTTTGAGTGAAATAAAGAACGTCAATTTAAAAAAAATATGATAATTTTGTGAAACTCATGTATTTATAGTGCTTTTCAATCACGATTTGCGTACCGAAACTCCTCCTAACAACCCAACAGGCTTTACCGATTTCTCCTTCCGCATTTGTGACGGTTCAAGAAACGTTGCTGTCAAGTATAGGGTTCCTAAACGTGTATATTGCCATGATTTTTCAAATTTTAAAGGATTTCACTTAAAGAAACATCCTAAATTCCCTATCACTACCTATTTTAAGGAAAAAAGGGGGAGAATTCAAACTAATAAAGGAATTCGTTCTAATTTTTAACCCCATAACCCTTCCCCCTGGATTTGCCCTTAGTTTGAACTACACAGGCGGAAGTCTTTAGGGTCTTTCTGAATCACGATTTGCGTACCGAAACTCCTCCTAACAACCCAACAGGCTTTACCGATTTCTCCTTCCGCATTTGTGACGGTTCAAGAAACGTTGCTGTCAAGTATAGGGTTCCTAAACGTGTATATTGCCATGATTTTTCAAATTTTAAAGGATTTCACTTAAAGAAACATCCTAAATTCCCTATCACTACCTATTTTAAGGAAAAAAGGGGGAGAATTCAAACTAATAAAGGAATTCGTTCTAATTTTTAACCCCATAACCCTTCCCCCTGGATTTGCCCTTAGTTTGAACTACACAGGCGGAAGTCTTTAGGGTCTTTCTGAATCACGATTTGCGTACCGAAACTCCTCCTAACAACCCAACAGGCTTTACCGATTTCTCCTTCCGCATTTGTGACGGTTCAAGAAACGTTGCTGTCAAGTATAGGGTTCCTAAACGTGTATATTGCCATGATTTTTCAAATTTTAAAGGATTTCACTTAAAGAAACATCCTAAATTCCCTATCACTACCTATTTTAAGGAAAAAAGGGGGAGAATTCAAACTAATAAAGGAATTCGTTCTAATTTTTAACCCCATAACCCTTCCCCCTGGATTTGCCCTTAGTTTGAACTACACAGGCGGAAGTCTTTAGGGTCTTTCTGAATCACGATTTGCGTACCGAAACTCCTCCTAACAACCCAACAGGCTTTACCGATTTCTCCTTCCGCATTTGTGACGGTTCAAGAAACGTTGCTGTCAAGTATAGGGTTCCTAAACGTGTATATTGCCATGATTTTTCAAATTTTAAAGGATTTCACTTAAAGAAACATCCTAAATTCCCTATCACTACCTATTTTAAGGAAAAAAGGGGGAGAATTCAAACTAATAAAGGAATTCGTTCTAATTTTTAACCCCATAACCCTTCCCCCTGGATTTGCCCTTAGTTTGAACTACACAGGCGGAAGTCTTTAGGGTCTTTCTGAATCACGATTTGCGTACCGAAACTCCTCCTAACAACCCAACAGGCT
Organism: Tetragnatha montana; assembly: GCA_963680715.1. Classification (NCBI taxonomy): domain Eukaryota; kingdom Metazoa; phylum Arthropoda; class Arachnida; order Araneae; family Tetragnathidae; genus Tetragnatha; species Tetragnatha montana. The sequence goes on along the minus strand of OY796684.1, from coordinate 2,620,324 downwards.
TTACCGATTTCTCCTTCCGCATTTGTGACGGTTCAAGAAACGTTGCTGTCAAGTATAGGGTTCCTAAACGTGTATATTGCCATGATTTTTCAAATTTTAAAGGATTTCACTTAAAGAAACATCCTAAATTCCCTATCACTACCTATTTTAAGGAAAAAAGGGGGAGAATTCAAACTAATAAAGGAATTCGTTCTAATTTTTAACCCCATAACCCTTCCCCCTGGATTTGCCCTTAGTTTGAACTACACAGGCGGAAGTCTTTAGGGTCTTTCTGAATCACGATTTGCGTACCGAAACTCCTCCTAACAACCCAACAGGCTTTACCGATTTCTCCTTCCGCATTTGTGACGGTTCAAGAAACGTTGCTGTCAAGTATAGGGTTCCTAAACGTGTATATTGCCATGATTTTTCAAATTTTAAAGGATTTCACTTAAAGAAACATCCTAAATTCCCTATCACTACCTATTTTAAGGAAAAAAGGGGGAGAATTCAAACTAATAAAGGAATTCGTTCTAATTTTTAACCCCATAACCCTTCCCCCTGGATTTGCCCTTAGTTTGAACTACACAGGCGGAAGTCTTTAGGGTCTTTCTGAATCACGATTTGCGTACCGAAACTCCTCCTAACAACCCAACAGGCTTTACCGATTTCTCCTTCCGCATTTGTGACGGTTCAAGAAACGTTGCTGTCAAGTATAGGGTTCCTAAACGTGTATATTGCCATGATTTTTCAAATTTTAAAGGATTTCACTTAAAGAAACATCCTAAATTCCCTATCACTACCTATTTTAAGGAAAAAAGGGGGAGAATTCAAACTAATAAAGGAATTCGTTCTAATTTTTAACCCCATAACCCTTCCCCCTGGATTTGCCCTTAGTTTGAACTACACAGGCGGAAGTCTTTAGGGTCTTTCTGAATCACGATTTGCGTACCGAAACTCCTCCTAACAACCCAACAGGCTTTACCGATTTCTCCTTCCGCATTTGTGACGGTTCAAGAAACGTTGCTGTCAAGTATAGGGTTCCTAAACGTGTATATTGCCATGATTTTTCAAATTTTAAAGGATTTCACTTAAAGAAACATCCTAAATTCCCTATCACTACCTATTTTAAGGAAAAAAGGGGGAGAATTCAAACTAATAAAGGAATTCGTTCTAATTTTTAACCCCATAACCCTTCCCCCTGGATTTGCCCTTAGTTTGAACTACACAGGCGGAAGTCTTTAGGGTCTTTCTGAATCACGATTTGCGTACCGAAACTCCTCCTAACAACCCAACAGGCTTTACCGATTTCTCCTTCCGCATTTGTGACGGTTCAAGAAACGTTGCTGTCAAGTATAGGGTTCCTAAACGTGTATATTGCCATGATTTTTCAAATTTTAAAGGATTTCACTTAAAGAAACATCCTAAATTCCCTATCACTACCTATTTTAAGGAAAAAAGGGGGAGAATTCAAACTAATAAAGGAATTCGTTCTAATTTTTAACCCCATAACCCTTCCCCCTGGATTTGCCCTTAGTTTGAACTACACAGGCGGAAGTCTTTAGGGTCTTTCTGAATCACGATTTGCGTACCGAAACTCCTCCTAACAACCCAACAGGCTTTACCGATTTCTCCTTCCGCATTTGTGACGGTTCAAGAAACGTTGCTGTCAAGTATAGGGTTCCTAAACGTGTATATTGCCATGATTTTTCAAATTTTAAAGGATTTCACTTAAAGAAACATCCTAAATTCCCTATCACTACCTATTTTAAGGAAAAAAGGGGGAGAATTCAAACTAATAAAGGAATTCGTTCTAATTTTTAACCCCATAACCCTTCCCCCTGGATTTGCCCTTAGTTTGAACTACACAGGCGGAAGTCTTTAGGGTCTTTCTGAAGTCACATATTTGAACTCGTCTGTAGGTCATTACCAGAAATTATAATTATCGTGTAGAGTAGAGAAATCAAGATCAATTCCAAATGAAGGGAAATTTTAACCAAATCTTCATTGCGAGAAAAAGCTTTTTGCAGACCTATCCAAAAATAAAGTTTCCTCCACAAATTTTAAAGTTATTTCCACACTAGAAATAATTTTAGGTCGATCCCTCTCCCCGAAACAAAATCTTAAAAATGACCAAGGAAGTTACATTTAAAATTTTATTAGTTAAAATTTCAAAAGAGGTTGTCAATAGCAAAACAAATGTGCAATTTATGATAATACCCATGTGTAAAGCAATGAAAATACAAAAATTGTTACAAAAGGTTGAAAAAACAAAGCTGAACACTGTAGAAGTTTTCTTAATTCGTGAAATTTCCCACGTGTGTTACGAGTTCCTAAAAGGCCATTTTTTTTACTAATATCCAACATTGAAATTCGTACTTTCGGTATTTTCACTTCATCCTAATAGCCATCTGCAGAGGCTTACGAGCCGATCTCTAAAAAACTTAACATTATCCAAGTTTTTAAGAGCCCTTATTACAACTTGCTCGAACTACTGTGACATATTCTAGGAATTCTTTTTAAAAAGACCAAGAAATTTCATCTGAATTCCAATATTAGCAGAATTATTATCACTTCACAAATGGTATAGTAGGATTTAAGCTAGAGAAAAATGCTAAATGAGCTAAATGAGGGAAAATGCTAAAATAACCTATTGGTTAGATCTATGGCAGTTTTTTAGGTGCAAAAATTTAATAGAAACTACGAAAAAAACAAACTTAATAGTATAGTAAATATTTCTTTAAAATCTTTATATTATATTTAAACAACTTTAAAATATTTTTCAAGTATTTATATCCTTCAGATTTTTCATTAGCATTTTCACGAAAGTGATCTAAAATATTTTAACATTCTAAGGTTTTTCTTTGTCATTTTATGGGGGGGGAAAGCCACGATGGTGGAATCCCTTAGCTGAGAGTAGTACTTAAAATTAAAAGTATGAGATTGAATAACTGAATACCATGTTTATTACGTCATAAAAAGAAAGAATTCGTTAAAAGAAATATCTTACTCAACGAGTGATTCTTAAGACAACGAAATTTTAATATATTTACTAGACTATAGATATGCTTTTGAGGTCACCGAAAACTCAGTCTCTTTTTTACCTTAAATATTCATTCATAAATAACCCTCCATTAGCAGTTAAAAACTTTATCAAAGAAATTATTTTCATTAATATACAGCACGGGTGTATCTTAAGACATTAGTTCATTAGTATAATGCCGGATTGTCATGAAAACTTTCATTTATAGTTAAAACCTTTATCAAAAAAAATCTTTTCATTTGATATGCAGGGATTAAGACATTAGTAATGCCGGGTTATCATGAAAATGGTCATTCATAGTTAAAAACTTTATCATAATTTTTTTTTTTCGATATACAGGGATTAAGAAACTAGTAATGCCGGGTTAACATGAAAATGCGTGAATATAGGAAGTAAATCTGTAAATGACATTTAGGGTGTTTACAGCACCAACGAGCTAACTCCGAGAGTTTTATGCAAGTGATTTTGTAGCAACTTATTGTTTTGTCATTTACATAGTCTAAAAACTTAATTTTGAACCAGTACAAATATTTTAAAGCTGCAAGAGCTTTTGATAACTTATTATAGTTAAAATAATTTGCACTGATTCACTACATTTCTCTAAAATACTTTAAAGCTGCAAGAGCTTTTAATAACTTATTATAGTTAAAATAATTTGCACTGATTTACCTAAATAAATAACCTCTTACACAAAAATACGTACCTCTTACGTTTTTCCTATAAATACTTAAGAAATAGTGAACTCTGGCCACTTTAACTATTTACCAATTAGTTAAACTTCCCATAGCGCAAAAAAAGACACGAAATTCACGTCTTGGAGTTTGAATGGTAAATAGGCATTCTTGCAAGTTGTTAATCAGTCCATTTTCTTATCAAAAGAAACAATAAACCCCGATAAGGAGGTTACAGTTCGTTCCCTTTATTGATTGTTTTCTTCATACAGATAATGTTTTTAAAACAAAAGATTGCGGTGAATTACATACAAAGTATATTTTCCAAAATGTAAAAGATCTTTCAATTGAATCGTCAGTTAGAAGAAGGGAATAAGTCCAAAAACGAAGTTTTGAGAAAATCGGAAAAAAAACTGTATAAGTAATGGAATTTTTTTTGTATAACCGTCAAATTTTTACTGGAAATTCAGGAACTTATTTAGAAAAAAAGGGGCAATCTACGGAAAAAAATAAGTGCCTTCAAAAGTATTTTACAGTTGAAAAATGTTGATGGACTTTTTCAACCTTGTGAAGGAAAATCTTAAAAACCTCTTAAATTCATCGTTTAAATTATATTAATGCTTAGTTCACAGCACAAAAGTGAGAAATAGACAGACAAAGACAAATAAAAATCAAAATTATTATAAAACTGGGTCATTAAGGCACTATTAATGGAGTAAGTGAATATGAATGGAGTCAAACATTCCCTCGGTAAAAAAATTCAAAAGCCTTTTTAAATTTTATTTTGGCTTAGTTTGCAGCACAAAGAATAAGAACAGATAGACAAATTAACGTTAATTCCAATTTAATTGAAAAAGTACATTGAATGGGCATCGATTTCGCAACTTCAAGGGGCTATATCTCCCTATAGGGAGTAGTTATTTTACCCCTCTTTTCACTCATGTGTAGAACAAAGCTTGGAGATCATTTTTTGGACTTATTATTCCCTTTTTCACACTTATGATTAATTTAATTATATTGCTGCAAATTTTGAACAAGTGATGTATTACAGATTAGAATTTGTTTGCGAATTATCAATATTCTAGATCGCAAATAGGACTGTTTGTGTTACCTAAGCTCGGGTGAAGGGCAATACGACAAGAGTGATATGGGTGTCAAAGTAGAAATGGTCAGAGAAGTTGAAAATCGGGGACTGGATGCCTCATAGTCAGTGGCGGATTAATGCAATTTTGTGGGTGGGGGCGGTTAGATCGAATATTCAATTTACTGTAGGTCCTCCCTGCACTGTAAAAAAAAGTTTCTTCAAAAAACGGAAATTTCCCGGCAGCACTGCTGCCGGATTATTTCCATCATTTGAGAAGGTGTCCGTATTTTCTTTTTCCATCATTTGAGGGAATGTCCGTTTTGTTTTTTTTCTGTCAAAGGAGGGAAAACTACCGTTATTTTAGGGAACGTCCGTTTTATCTTTTTCCGTCAAATGAGAGAAACTTTCCGTTATTTTAGGGAACGTCCGCTTTATCTCATTCCGTGAAATGAGAGAAACTTTCCATTATTTTATGGAACGTTAGTTTAATATTTTTTCGCCATTGGAGTAAAACTTTCCGTTATTTTAGGGAACGTTCATTTTAACTTTTTACGTCAAAGGAAAGAAACTTTCCGTTATTTTATAGAACATTCGTTTAATATCTTTTCGTCATTGGAGTGAAACTTTCTGTTATCTGATTCTATTGCGTCTGATATTTTTTCTTCAAAAATTAGAATTTTCCCCTAATTTGAAGAAAACGTTTGTACCTTTATTTTTCCTATACTCTATAATAATTAAAGATATTACTCGAGGAAAAAAATATTCGTTCTTTATTTCAATTGAACTAATAAACAAGCTTATTTCTATTTTTATGAAATACGTTTATTTTACTCGTCATTTTTTTACATTTTTACTTTCTTTACCCTGCCTCCCTGTAGCTTAACCAGCCTGAAAATTTGATAAATTTCTAGTAATATTAAAATATACTTTAATAAGAGAAATACTAGAGATTATACGTTTGTTACGTGCAATGTAATAAATCCGGACATTATTACTAATGCCCGCGTATTTCGGGCAAAGTGATAAATACCATTGAATTTATCACATGCCCCGTCTCAACTTCGGGCATTAATAATCCCCAGTTTATCATATTGCCCATAAAAAATTAGTTATCAATTATTTCACCTGCTCCACTATTAAAATTTTTGAGTTATATTTTGATTTGTCTAATCAAGCTAAAAAGTAACTTCATTAATACCTTTCTAAGTAAAATTTTAAGATCCAGTTTTATTTTCCTGTTTTAGCATAGGAATTACGAATTATATTAAATACTTCAATGTGGATACATACTATATTGTGGGACGTTGGACGGACCCCCTGATGTGAGTCCAGCCTCTCAAACCTTAATTTAATTTACATATATACTTCATGTTTGGCTATACAAATCATGTCAATTTATAAAAAAAATACAGTCTGTAATATAATTTTCCCAAGTAGCATAGTGAATTGAAGAGAAATTAAGATAATTTTTTCAATGGATCTCTAAATATTTTCTTTATAGGGTAGTGGATTTTCATTATATAATTCACAACTTTGGTTGATTAATAAAATATTTTAATATGAGATGAAAATATAGAATCAAACATAACTAACTAATCAACCCGAAAATTTTTATTGCTTTCAGAAATGAGTATTGGGTTTTACAATCATGATTAAAAAAGTAATTTAAACACAGTAATGGTATTTTCAAAATATTGAATCACATCAATATTTCATTATTCAGCAGCAGGATTTAATTCAGCAAAGACTCTGAAATGAAAATGTTCTTTATTGCAGTACATGAATTTATTGTGACTAATGTTTGCAGGATTTGTTTGCCAACCACACAATTTGGCAGGCACGTCAAGCGATCATATACTATAAAACCAAATCATTAATGCTTCTATTTCTCTAATGTTACAGTTCTTTGATTCTCTAGGTACCAATGCAACAATGAATAAAAGTGAAGTATTCACTGATTACACTATGCATCTTAAAGGCCTTGATATGAACGATGTAAAAATAGCTTTAACTAAAAATTTAGTTGAAAACTGTTGGATAAAAAAACGCCTAAAATTGGGGAAAATAGGCCAAAATTGAAAATAAATATGCGTTTTATGAAAAATCCTGACGTGTAGGATTTTTTTCATTATTTTTCCCGTAATCAGCACACCAAAATACATAGGAAATCGATGAAATTACTCAAACAGCTTTTTCGTTGCAGACCTGTGTTATCGTAACTGAGAAATTAAGTCCTTTTCTAGGGTTGATTTTGTATTTTTCCAAACCCAAGATTGGCCATTCTGGTTGGATTTTGCCTTTAACCCAAAGGAGAGTTCTGTGTGCTCGCAAAATTGTATCGTTGGAAAATAAATCAATTCAATAATAAATAATTCAATCTTGATTTAATCAGTTGCAACCGAAGGTAATTTAAATAATTTACAACACCGATCACAGTATCACAAAGTTAAATCAACAGTTACAAGTTATCACAAGTATTTAGACCATATTTTTGCGATCTAATATATTTTTTATTTCCAATGGCCAAGGTTACAGAAAGTCCACTACGCCATAGGCGTAGCGTGACCTAAAATGTTGGGGAGGGGCACTGCTGAAAAGTTTTCAAAGACTCGAATTTGCGTTTGAACCTAATAAACGGCCTATCGATGTAGAAAAAACTCTAGTCTTAACCACAGGTAAAAGAACTACTATAGTTGCAGTGGCGTATATATAGAAATTTATTTCGGGAGGGGCCCAATATATCCTAAAAGAAATTTTTTTAAAAAGCCAACAGCTAGAAGTTTGCACCGGGGGAGAGGACCAAAAATATTCCTAAGCCCCCCACCATGCACATTTAATAGATTCAATGTATTATTTGTTAACATATTTCCAGGTATGATTTGCATCTTGAGGAAGTTAATATTTAAAAATTGTGAATAATATAGTTCCAAGCACAAAAGGGGGGTCTGGGGGTCCTCCCCCAGAAAATTTTTGGAAATTTGACCCTTAAAAACAGGGTTTTAACTCATTTTAGTACACCTAGTCAGAATTTCGGGGGGGGCACGACTAGTTGCAGTAAATATATAGAAATACTTAGTGCAAACTAAATCTGATGTAAAAACAAGCATATAATAAGCACAAATAAAATGGACGTGAAAGCTGGAATACTGCTGTTTCGGAGACACCAAGCATCTCCTTCGTCTGTACCTAGAAATTTGGGTCAGCTACTTTGCCCCCCCTCTTATATACACCCTTAGTATTGATGTACCGCCAGGAGAAGAGCTTTGAACAGGGTTGCCGTGAGTAGACGAGTCCAAAAGAAGAGTGAAGCTGGTATGAATTGAACGGCAATATTTAGGTTTTTAAGCGTACATTTGGCGAATGAGAAAACGCGTTTCGCAAATGAAAATAAGATAATCATATTTTATTAAACTACATTAAAATATAGATTATCTTTGAAATTTCTTTAAATCGGAAAATCGGAAATACCTTATTTAGGCATGAAACATTTTTGTACGTTTAGTTTGCTATTTTGAGTGAATTAGTTACATTTAGTTTTATATAAAATAGCTCATATCACTTAAATTAATAATTTTATAATTTAATCACAATACTTGAAATTTAAATGAGGCGTTAGAAATTGTAAAGAGACAAAATATAGAAATCTTTATTCATTTTTTAAAAATATTTTATAACATTTAAATACAATCTAATGCGATTCATTGTCACTAGAACTGCAGTCAGAGTCACTGTCAGTGTTTGACAAAGATTCTGAATCGCTGTCCGACAAATTAATCACTAGTTCGTTTACAATATCTTCGATCAACCCATCTTTTTTCCAATAATCGCTTTCTATATTTTGTATGTCCTCTTAACTGACGACTTTGAAACTCCTGTTGCTTGGGCTATCCTCTTGATGGCATTTGCAATGGGCACTTTTAGAGAATTGGTGCTTTTTTTTCTTCAAAAAAACTCCGTGACATTGTGAACTATAGCACGTGCTTGAGAATTCCAAGTCTTTTCAATTTTGAATTTTGTCATTTTATTAAATATAACTACATAATAAGATAAATAATAAGCAACTTGAAAATTTTAAAAAAGATCAATGAACAAGTTGCAAGAATTGCAAAAATTTAAGGCGCAAATGAATACAAAAATTTCTAAAATCAGATCAGATCAGATATGAAATAGATCAGACTAGTTGATGCAGATCAGATCAAATAAAATTAAAGGTAACTACTTGATCGGATAAATGATAAGCAACTTGAGAGTTTAAAAGAAAGATTAATTAACACGGTAACTTATAAATCCAAAAAATTATGAAATATCCAAAATCAAATCCGGTAAATTGATGTAAATCACATAACATAATATCAAATTAAATAGATCAGATTCGGTGAAATATTTAAGATCAGTTGAAAAAGATCAGATCAGTTAAAATATATCAGCTCAGTTAAAATAGATCAGATCAGTTGAAAAAGGTCAGATTAAAAATATTTAATCAAATTAGATGTAATGCGAAAGAAAATCCCAAAATCCGTTACTCTAGAATCGAAAAAAAGATTTGGCTCGAAACATTTATTTTAGCGCCAAGTGAACCAGCGCCAAGTGACCATCACCCCCAAAATTCAGTGGAATAATCCGTTTCTATAACAACCGCCGCATCATCGTATGACGTCAATAGCTCTTCTCCTCGCGGTACGACAGTACCAAGAGATATACTATCATTACCGCCGAACTCAATTGTTATAGCTCTTTCATAAATTCTTATGACAGTTTTACCTCCTCAAAGAGCTTAAAAGATCCGAAATGAAGGAACTTGAAAATTAACGTTTTTAGCATTCAGATTTTTCGTTGATTTCAGAATTTTTAGTTGACCGACCGGTTGGGGGGGGCACATGCCCCCCTGTGCCCCCCCGACGTTACGCCTATGCACTACGCCACAAAGAGGTATAAACAGAAACAACAAACAAACAAATGAATGAAATGTGGCGAGAAAAGTCTAGGAACCCAATAAGTCCCTAGCGTGCCACGAGCTAATATATTCTAACTGTGATTCAGTATATTCCCGATTATAATTTTTAAGCAAAAATGACAAACCATCCATAAAATCTAAATAGACGATTCTTTTAAATAATTTATAATACCGATCACAGGTATTACAAGTCTAATCAAAAGTTACATGTTATCACAAGTATTTAAAACATATTATTGCGATCTAATGTACTTGAATTGTGGTTCAGTATATTCCCGATTATAACTTTGAAAAAAATATTGACAAACAATCCGTAAAATCCAAATAGACAACTCTTTTAAATAATTTACAATACCGATCACAGTATTACAAGTCTAATCAAAAGTTAGTAGTTATCACAACTATTTAGAACATATTTTTGCGATCTAATAAGACTAGTTAGCTATGCAATATTTTAAGACTTGAGCTACGTGCCGAAGAAAGCGATCGTACGATGTTTAAATATCTGTTTTATCAGAGTATTTCTATTTTAAAGCATTATCATTTACAGCCAATAATGAAAAAAAATAAGAACAATATATTTTACTTACACATAATAAAATAGCTGAAGGTTCGTTAGGCCTGAAGACGCTGGCACAAACTCCCATTACTTATTTACAACTCGTTGCTTTGAGTCTCACCAAAACAAGTGGAGAAATAGCACAATACGCATGCGTGAGGAGAGAGAAATTAAATAACGGAAATTTTCACGATAAAAATTCCGTTTTGAAGTTTACGGAATTAATCCATGAAAAATTCACGGAAAAGAATACGTAAAAAGACGGTTTTTTTTACAGTGTGGTATATGATTTTTTTTAAAATAATATTTTTCCTCCCCCAGAAAATTTTTGGAAATTTGACCCTTAAAAAAACAGCATTTTAACTCGTTTTTATCCACTTAGCCCGACTTTTGAAGGGGAGGCTGGGCCCCTTTAACCCCCCTTATGTACGCCTCTGGCCCATGGCATGGTATTGGGGATCTCCCCCTAAATTTTTTAAAGTTTAACAAGCACCAAAGTGTTTTTCAGACACGTTTGAAGGGTATAGACGTCCTCCTGTTGAGTGGTTAATCATAATTATAACACCTAAAGTAGGGTCTAAAAAGTTTAAGGTCAGGCTCAATGCCCCCCCCCCCTCGGATACGCTCCTGAATAAGAACTTCTATCTTATCATCATAGAAAACAGCTTAAACTACTCTATATAGGCAAAGAAAGAAGAGAGGGGGTCCGGGGGTCCTCCCCCGGGAAATTTTTGAATTTTAGCATGCCAAAAAGTGTTCTAAAACTATTTTTAGGAGATTTTTCTCGGGGGGGGGTGGTCGCCCCCTCCCTTAATCCGCCCCTGCTCATAGTCACGTCAGCACGGGATGAAAGAGACTATATTCGCAGTGACAGATCACAGAGCGACTCTTTTCGACAGCTATAGCATGCAAAATGTTTTTTAGGGGGAGTGGGAGAGTTTGTTTTGCTTGAAACACACAATGTAACTCCCCTAAAATCTCTCCCACCCCTTTACACATGCTATAACTTTAATTTTCCCAAATTTTTTTTAATTGTAAGACGTAAAAAGTTTTTCCTAGCGGCATGACTATACACACCTTGTCTTATTCCACAGTCCACAGTTTTTTAGTTAACATACGTTCTGGGCATGCTCTAAGAGCTAAGTCTAACCGTGCCCCATTTTACTCCACCTATAAAAAATAGATATAAAGCAGAAAATGTTCAATATTTTTCTAACTTGATTGACTTAAAATGTTCCCCAAAGCTTCTTTTATGAGAAAATACCATAATTACCATTACCATAATTTATTAAAATATAGTGATTTTCAGAAGTTTTTTAACTGTGTATTGTAGACTAAAATTCAGTTCGTAATCAATATTTTTTTATGTTGATATGTTCTTGAATCTAATTTTTTTTAAAAGATGGAAAATGTTGTCAATGGAATAAAAAATCTGGGGAAATCAATTTAAATTTGATTTACATTGAGTCAATTCAAAATGTCCTATTTTACCCCGTGCTTCATTTTACCGTTCCCTACCCTAGGCAAGAGAACACTTTTTAACTTTTTTTTTCTTCCTAGTAAAAACATTATTAAAACTTGTACTTGACTGGGTTTCTGCTATAAACAAAAGTGTTCAAACCTATTTAATAGCATAACTCTCAATTTTTTAAGGATTTTGTTGTGAAAGTCAAAATGTTAGTTAAAAAGAACATCTATTTATTAAATGCTAACCGATAAAAGAGTAGCCTAGTTTCAAAACCAGATACAAGTCGCTTTTTTCTAATTTTTCAGGAACAACAAAAAACTAAATATTCAAATAAATTATGCACTTACAAAACCCTTATTTTTTATTTAAGATGGTACGATACGGTTATATTATCAACATGTATAAGCTTATAGATTTAGTTGGAGCACTTTTCAGCATAAAAGTTTTAAAACACTTTTTTGTCACATAATTATAGATTTCCCTCAAAATTAGTGTTAGTCATAAAACATTAGATCTATATTTTTTAAAGCTTAATTCTTGGCAATTTGCTAGATCTGTATTTTAACAATCAGTACATAACATAAACTGAAAATTGAATTATCCGGGTTACTATTAATTATATTATTATCTATCTGGTTTTGAAACTAGACTCAAATGATTATGTAGTTTTATTTTTCTGTTTTGGTTAGACGCGATATCTACTCGTTATCACGTCCAACTCCACACTTAGAATGTGATCAGTAAATAGTGATCAGCCAATTTCAAATGTTAGTGTAGTCAGATATTGTTTAGATGTAACTAGTTAAACGATTTTGTTTTAAAAACCTTCAAAAATCATTTCCATATTATTATCATCCGGGGTATAGATTCGATACCCCCTTTTAATAAAGTGATTCATAGATCCAAAATCTCTGTCACATGGATACAATATAGGCCCACAAGCATGAAAATTTTGATCCTATCAAAACATCCTTAGTCTTGACTCTTGAGAATCGTACAAATTCTTTAAAACTATGGATTTTGGAACAGCTTTAGAAGGAGTCCTCCAATCGCCATGTGATTAAGCAGCATGATTAATTGTTGTCAGCAAAGAGATCTAATAGTACTATTAGATCTCTGACAATAGTCAGTACAGCTTTAGAAAGAGTCATCCAGCCGCCATGTTTACCCACAGCTGTAATTATGACTGACAACTATAGAGATCTAATTATTAATATTATTATTAGATCCTAAAATAATAGTAATGATACTTGACAGCAACGTTTCTTGAACCCAGTTCGTCACAAATGCTGAAGGAGAAATCGGTAAACACAAAGCCTGTTGGGTTGTTAGGAGGAGTTTCAGTACTCAAATCGTGATTGAAAAGCACTATAAATACATGAATTTAACAAAGTAATCATACTTTTAAATTGACGTTCTTTATTTCACTCAAAATTCAGAAACCGCGATGGGAACTACTTTGTTTATTAGTGACGTCGTAGGGTCAACTTAAGGGAACAGCTTTAGAAAAAGTCCGCTTGCTGCCATGTTTAACCACAACTCCGAAAACAACATAATTAAGTGTTGTCAGTATAGAGATCTAATCGTACTATTATATCTCTAACAATATTATACTAATTACTATTATTTTAGGATCTAATAATAATATTAACAATTAGATCCCAATTGGTGTCGGTCATAAATTGAGTTGTGGTTAAACATGGCGGAAAGCGGACTTATTCTAAAGTTGTACCATTAATTGTTGTCAGCATAGAGATCTAATAGTACTATTAGATCTCTGACAATAGTCTAGTCAGTACAGCTTTAGAAAGAGTCATCCAGCCGCCATGTTTACCCACAGCTCTAATTTTGACTGACAACTAAAGAGATCTAATTATTAATATTATTAGATCCTAAAAGAATAGTAATTAGTATATTATTGTTAGAGATCTAATAGTACTATTAGATCTCTATGCTGACAACACTTAATCATGTTGCTGTTGGAGCTGTGGTTATACACATGGCAACTGGAGGACTTTCTAAAGATGTTCCCTATAGTCTACTTATATACTTGACTGCAACGTTTCTTGAACCGAGTACGTCACAAATGCTGAAGGAGAAATCGGTAAACACAAAGCCTGTTGGGTTGTTAGGAGGAGTTGCGGTACGCAAATCGTGATTGAAAAGCACTATAAATACATGAGTTTAACAAAATAATCCTATTTTTAAATTGACTTTCTTTATTTCACTCAAAATTCAGAAACCGCGATGGGAACTACTTTGTTTATTAGTGACGTCGTAGGGTCAACTTAAGTTGCTGTCTAGTATAGTATAGTATATTATTGTTAGAGATCTATTAGTACTATTAGATCTCTATGCTAACAACACTTAATTATGTTGCTGTGGGAGCTGTGATTACACATGGTTACTGGAGGACTCTTATCGAAGCTGTGTCTTATTGTCTACCAATTACCATTCTTTTAGGATATAATAATAAAATTAATAATTAGATTTCTGTGGTTGTCAGTCCTAATTTGAGCTGTGGGTAAACATGGCGGCAGGAGGACTCTACCTAAATCTGCACCGATTTTACTATAGCATGTGGCCTGATGGACCAAACCTCAAAAGAATGAACTTTTTTTATTGACATATACTATTTGTATGTAACTAAATAAAAAAGAGCAATGCGAAAAGCTGCCCATGAGATTCCATGAACGAAGTTCTCGGCAGTTTAAAGTATTAGTCAAGCAACGTGGCATGGCAATCAGGTATCGACATTTAGCAAACACTTTAAAATGCTAACAGTTACACACACAAAGTAAATAAATTTAAGATTTGACAAGTATGCAAATAGGAACAATAAATTTCTAACCTTTAAATTAGCTTGAGCAGTTGGCATGAGGCACTTGGAAAGGAGCTAGAAAAAGTCTAACACTAAAAACATCACGGTGTGTATACGTAAATAGCTAAACTTGTGGAAAATCTTTAAATATACACCTGAAACAGCATCTCAGTTCCTCTGTAACCTTCGAACTTAGGCAACATCAAACGCGAAATTCATAATTTTTCTTCTGCGTTATCGAATGCAAAAATTTTTTAATAATAGCCTTAAATTATTTTAAAAAACATATAAACACTGACTTAACATGGTTCTTTACACATACTTTACTTTCAAAATTAGTTCTTGTTTTCCCATATAAGTGAATTAACTAAATCAGTTACACCTGTAACCAATGAGAGGATTGAGGGTTTAAGTCCGACATTTCTTTTGATTCAGTTATTTATTTTACGGCACCTTTTAAGAGCCCTAATCCTTAATTGTTGATTTTATATTACAAATATAAATTATAGGCTTCATTAGTAAATAAGTAAAACAATTTTTATAAAGAAATAAATATCCAAAATTATTAGGTCTCTTCGAATATAGTATTATATTCTCTTCTAGCTTATATGAGTTACATTTTTAGTACTTATCTATTACAATAATATAGGGCAAGACCGTATCCAAGGGGGAGGTTAGGAGTTCAACCCCTCCCCCAAAATTTTGACATAAATTTCATACTGTTTTTTTTTCCCTTGAAAATTCTGTGGCAAACAAGAAGTGGTCCTCTTCAGGTGTAACCCAAATGTTTCAAAATGAGTTAAAACACTATTTTTAAGGATAAAATTTTGAAAATTTTTCTGAGGGAGGACCCCAAAACGCCGCTCGATATTTTGACTTTTATTATACAAAGTTTTTCCTTGAAAATTCTTCAGCTTACAAAGAGCTGTCCTCTTTGGTCGTAACCCAGAGTTCTCAAATTAAGTCAAAACACTACTTTAATTAATTTTTTAAACTTTTTTTTATTTCACCGCTAGGGGCGCTGAAAGTCATCTCAAGATTCTCCACTTCTCCAGGGTTACTTACCTTGGTGTAGACCTTACTTCCATGACCCTAGAACACGTTGATTCTAAATAAGAGTCGTGAAAGATACTTTTGAAACTTTGAGAGATATTTTGCATAGGAAAATACAAAACCTTTTAAACTTTTTTTTTTAAACTCTCAATCATTTTATTTTGATCGTTTGAAAGACTGAATTAGTACAAAATATTCCTTATTTTTAACAAAATGTACGTGTTTAATCGTATCTCTTATTTATATAAATAAGTGAGAAACCAAAAAGAAAAGTTTTATTTCACGAGTCCATGTACTATTAGTTCTATCCCTCCAAAGCAATGCTTCATACTGATGTATACATGTAGGATCTTGTGGCGTATGATGATGTTAAAAGAGGTTCTCGTTCACAAGTGTCTTTAGGAACGTCTTTCTTTTTTACCAGAGTGTAAAGAACATAGGATACAAGGATGAGTAGCTGAAAGGAAAAGGATATTGATACATAATAGGTTGATCTCTTGTTATCTTAACATTTTAAGGCTGGCCAGATTGCTAGCGGACTATACTCGACAGAAACGTTTCCTGACCATATGACGTCACTACGCGGAAGCAGAAACTGCGTAAACAGAAAGCCTGTTGGGTTGCTAGGAAGAGTTTCGTTACACAAATCGTGATAAAACGACGCTATATATATGTTACGGCCAATGTGATAAATTCAGTGGAATTTATGAATGAAATTTATCACTTTGCCCGCCTCTTACTCTGGGCATTATTAATAATGCCCGATTAATCACTTTACCCATAACATATACATGGGTTTAACAAAATAATCATATTTTCTATCTTCATTTCACTCAAAATTCAGACACCGCACTGGAATTGTTTGTTAGTGACGTCATATTAGGGTCAGGAAACGTTGCTGACGAGTATAGTTCACTTTACAATCGGACCAGTCATTTGATTGGGTAGTCAGTATACTGCCTTAAAATCCAGATTTAATCACTTTACCCATAACATATACATGGGTTTAACAAAATAATCATATTTTCTATCTTCATTTCACTCAAAATTCAGACACCGCACTGGAATTGTTTGTTACTGACGTCATATTAGGGTCAGGAAACGTTGCTGACGAGTATAGTTCACTTTACAATCGGACCAGTCATTTGATTGGGTAGTCAGTATACTGCCTTAAAATCCAGATTTAATCACTTTACCCATAACATATACATGGGTTTAACAAAATAATCATATTTTCTATCTTCATTTCACTCAAAATTCAGACACCGCACTGGAATTGTTTGTTAGTGACGTCATATTAGGGTCAGGAAACGTTGCTGACGAGTATAGTTCACTTTACAATCGGACCAGTCATTTGATTGGGCCTTAAAATCCAGATTTATGCACTAGAATTAACTACAGTAAGCAATTTTCCCTTGTCGCTTTTAAAAGAAGTGAGATATTAAAATGTTCATCAATTTTTAGCACTTGAATTTTTGGGAGTGTAAAACTTTGGAAAATTTTATTAGAAGTTGAGGTAAAAACATTATAAATTCTAAGTCAAAATTTAAAAAATTTTGTATGAAAAACTGCAGGTGTTTCTGCAAGTACGCCCAAACTCTGCACAAAAAATTCCTTATATGGAGTACATAAAATATGCCCAAACAACCAAAATTGACGTCATATCCAATAAAAACTTAATTACTTCATTCCCCGTGGCGCGCATGCATGTGCAGTGGATAAAATGGGTCGTAGAGGTATAGTTATTTGGACACCTTTTATTCACTCCTTGCAAGGAATCTTTCTCTGCAAAGTTTGGGGGTACTTGTTGAAACACCCTGTATATTTATTCTATAGATACGTTTAAAACCCAAGTGTGTAACGTACTTACCAAAAATATATCCAAAGAAAATATAACAATAGTACCAATCCTATAACCAGTGGTGTCTAACAATAAACCTCCTATTGATGGTCCAATAAAGGCTCTAAATGAGAAACGTGAAAAAATTAATTCATTCGCACTTTCAAAAAGAAAAAATGCATGCTTTTATGAATTGAAATTAATTTCAATAATGGTACATTGTAAAGATTACCCTCTAGTTATTGACTTATTGAATTGTGTTACCCCGTAGAGCAAGCCATTGCGAAAAGGGCAGACACCATACCATACGTCCCAACGTCATTAGGAAAACCTCTTTCTCTGAAATTCAAAAAGAGAATGAAAGGAAACGTTCTTATGCTAAACTCACAGAAATGGACGAAATTTTTACAGGCATAAGAAGGTAACTCAAATCACTTACTGGGAAAAAATTAACTGCTGAATTTCATTAGGAGAGCAGTAAATTAATTTTGAAAATTGGGTTCTGAGTTACCAAACCCATTCAGTTAGCACTACTTGGCAAATTGGCGTGAATTTATAATCTTAAAACCATAAAATTAATCTAAACTCTTAGCACTACTTTTCCTTATTTACTCGACTAAGTTTTGATATAAAATATTTTGTACAAACGTTAACAACTAATCTAGCCTGGTGGTCAAGACCCGGCAAATCAATTCAATCAAATCGGGTCTAACCATAACCAAGGGCAATAATTAATTATTAATATAAAACAACGTTTAATCCACAATCTAAAAACATTAATAATAATAATTAATAATGTTTTTAGATTGTGGATTAAATGTTGTTTTATATTAATAATTTCTATTCTCCACAATAATTAATATTCGATTTTAAATTTCTGAGCGCATTAAAATCATATGACGGAAAAAGAAAAAACGGACGTTTCCTCAAAAGACGAGAAAAGAGCAAAGACGGGCGTTTCTTCAAATGATGGAAATGTTCCAGCAATAACGCTGCAGGGCAATTTCCGTTTTTTGAAGAAAAATTTTTACAGTGTAGTAAAACTTACTCATACTTACATCGTATTTTTAAGAATTCCAACAAAGGAAGAAATAAGTTTTGCTGCGAGACCAAGGCCAATCACTACGAGGCAACCTATCACAGTTCCCAAGGTCCTTAAAAGAAAACAATCATTCAGGTGAAGAAATGTGATACTTCAAATTTATTTTATAAAAACTTAAAATATTTTTAAGGGATTTTATGCAGTGTTCACCTAAACAATATGTTTTTAATTGAATGTAAACATAAGACTGTCTATGAATTGTATACACTATGTTGTGATTTATGCAATAATTAATCAAATAAGTGGATAGAGTATTTTTCCATTTAGAAATGATGCTTAGTGACAAACACTCAATATCTGTAAAGTCGAATAATGGTAATGTAAGGGTTAATAACCGAATAATTAAGTTTTATTTACCAGGTTAAACTACCCTAGACTGCAATGTTTCTTGACCCTACGTCACTACGTGGAAGGAAAAACTGAGTAAACAGAAAGCTTGTTGGGTTGCTAGGAAGAGTTTCGGTACGCAAATTGTGATAAAAAGACGCTATATTGTGTTTATCAAACTAAACATATTTCTAAATTGAAATTCTTAATTTCACTCAAAATTCAGACACCGTGCTGGGAACTACTGTTTGCTCTCAGCTTGTTTCTCCAAGGTCAAGTAACATCGCAGTCTAGCATAATACTGTGTTTTTTTTTGGGGGGGGGGGGTTAATTTAGAAATCCTTGGCTGAGAAGGAATAAAGTTTTACGGAAATCATTCTTCTGAAATGCAGTACTTACACTGTCAAAATCTTGATTTTCGAAGTATCAAAAATTTTTAATTCAAAAGTATTTTTCTCCCAAGGCATTTTATACAGAGCAGTGGCGGCTCGTGAGTTGATAAACTGGGGGTTCACACCCATTTTATAAAATTTAAAATTTACACAAGATCTAGAAAGAGAAGGATGTTGGGCCAATGCATAAAAAAATTATCTCTCTTAGGAGAGTAGTTTTAAATGCCTAAATTCTTCACTGCATGCGCTTTTATTTTGAAAAAATATGCATTTAATGGAAATAAACAAACACTTATGAATATATTCATTTCATTTTTTATAATACCATTGAGGGGAAAGTCATAATACTTATTCATAACATTATACCTAACAAACACCTTTTATAATTATTAATTATTAAAAATTAGTTGACATGAAGATTATAATAGTCTCTTCAAAAAGTGCTTTTCTCATTTTCTAATTAGCCTAAACAATCCAGACCACAAAAAAACCAAGCTGAGCTTCAAAAACGCAAGCCTCGGCACACAAAATTTGTGCTAGCGGGAATCCAAATTGCGAGGCCGTAAGCTTAAAATTTCCCCGGCAAGCAGTCGGGGTTTCTTCGGAATCTCAAATTTTTTATGCTCACACGTGCGAAAAAGGAAGAAAAATAAGAGTTCATTCTTTTTTCGATTTGTTTCGCGTTTCCGGTAGTAAATTTTTCTTATTCAATAGAGAAGGGGGGGGGAGAAACATAATTCTGAGTATAAAAAAGAAATTTAGAATATATTTCCATTGATATTTATTTATCTTTATATGCGATTTTTGTTCTACTTTTTCTGTGGGTGTTCACGTGCTCCTGTGCTCCTATGGACGAGCCGCCACTGATACAGAGTGTCTGAATAAGCATTATAAAATACGACAATTAAAAATCTCTTTAGTAGGTACCCCTTATAGGTATTTTAACAGGTACTTACGGCTCAAATGGTATAAATGAAGTTGGACCAATGCAAAGTATTCCTATACTCGTCATCACATAACCAGAAATGCATACAAATAGAGGATTAGCCTGTAAAATTCGTAAGCAAGAATGTACTTAACACTTTCTTTCTGCTACCCAGGTGGCACACCTATATAAAAATATATCAAAAAAATATCACTCGATGTTCCGAATGTTGTGGAATCTCAAACATCGAATTCAGGGTATTAAATTATTTAAAAATATATAGGGTAAATTTATTTCTCAGAGGGAATAAATGAAAGGTTTTACGATATTGTTAGCAAGAAGTAATGCTTTAAATTATTAAAATTCATATTTTATCTATGTTTGCAAGATTTGTAAATATAGCATCGAAAGAACTACTATATCGAAAATATGTCAGATTATAACGTTATGTCATAGGAATGATATCAGCTGATTATAAGCACAATCCCAAAAATTATATTGGAAACGCTATCAGGCTATATTGTCAACGATTTCAAATGACATTGTAAATTAGATATGAATGAAGAAATGCTTTTATTGTATTTATTGGTGATACCTAAAATTGAAGTCTTAAAAAGTATTGTATTCGAAATACCTAGTATTGTATTCGAAATACGAGCTTCAGTTAGATCTTAACCTATTGATTAAAAAAAATTAACCTGCAAAAGTTCAATTTAGATCCAAATGTAAAAAAATACTATGTATTCCACAATTTCAAAACTGTCACTAAAAAGTAACCTCACCAGTCACAATATTATAATAATTTCAATATTATTACTTTTTTTTTATATTTTATATCGTGGGCTCGAAAGTTCGGAAGGTCTTCTTGTACCACCTCGGTAGCTCGATGGTGTTCAGTGAAACAGTCAGAAGTTTTCAAAATACTAAGCTTATTTTTTTTGGATCTACGTATAAATGTCACGGACAAAGTCATAAACCGGGCCTTATTAATAATGCCCAAAGTGGAGGCGGGCACTGTGATAAATTCAATGACAATTATCAATGAGTATTAATCACTTTTCCCGTATAGCATATACAGTATACACCTATACATCCATATCTACATCCAAAGAAAGTGTTCTAGGCAATCGACAGTTTTTCAAAACATTACAGAAGTTTTTTTCGACGGTTTTTATATTTTTTCGGGTGACCGAATATCAAGTTTGCTGCCACGTGCTAGGTCGGCTATATCGTAAAAAAATCTCAACATTTTTGCTCCTTTTTCCGATTTTTCCTTACACAAGAGTAATTACAAAAAATCTTGAAGCATGTAAAATCAAAGAAACATGTAAAAACATGTCCCAAGAAACATGTAAAATCGTCGGAAAAAAAAAACTTCTATACAAATGTTTTTGAAAACGACACTTTTGAGCACCGCATTGACTGGGCTATACGACCTTGACATAGTTTTGTCGAGTTTGTAAAATGTTAATTTCTAACTTACCCCTTTGCTGATCATTATCCCCCATATCGGAGTTGTTAGGGCATAAATACCCCCGGTGATGATAAATACCAGTCCTAGAACTATAGGTGTCAAATTAAACTGAAAAAAAAATAACAACATGAGATCAAAATAGAGATAAATATCTATTTATGGCGGCCCGCGAAACTCCCTGAAAATCCCCCAAAAAGTAACTTCAGAACACATTTTAGTATACTGAAATTCAAATATTTTTCGGGGGAGGACCCCCGAACCCCCTATCTACCTCTTATATTATGGAGTAGCTTTGGTCGGTCGTTTTCTATGGTTAAAAATTAAAAGTTTGAGGTTTCGAGATGGATATTGTACCCTGAAATTACCCCTGAGCGTAGCAAGGGGTTATACATATACAGGCTTAGGTGAACCTTTATCCCGAGGAGGGACAAGATGGAGTACCCAAAAATTAGATGAAACACTTTTCTTAAGGAAATTTACAAGAGTTTTCTGGAGGAAGGCCCCTCTTTAATTAATATTCACTATTAAAAGATGCGTAGAGTCAGAAATTTACTTATATCCTCTGAAATTTTTGAAAATACAGTAGTACTTCACAATATGTAGATAACCTTCGTCCCTCTCTAACTGGAAAAGTTCCATATTAAAGATGCTACCCCCGAAAAGTATATCATGGATAAAAAGGATCCAGATTACTTTGCGGCCCGCCACTTGACTTGTGATTTCGTTTGCGGTCCTCGAGTACTTGGAAGTTGGAAACCGCTGATCTATAGTGATTTAAAATTCCTGGTATTATAGTGGTTAGAGTGTATGACTTTTAAGCCCTCTTTTTCGTTCACATGCAGCTGGGTTTTAATTGAAAAAGCTTCACAGTTAAACTTCAAACATTATGCTTGCCCCATGTTATACTTTGTGGGGCATGGGGAGATTTTAAATTTGTTTCAATAAAAAAAAACACACATTATGCTTGAATGAACGATTGTCCCACATTTATGAGGTCTTCATGCAACTACTGAATTTTAGTGAGTCTCAGAGCAATTAAATTCCATATCATTTGAGATTATGGGGTCAACTTTTCTTTCACTGGGCTGTTCACCCTATCCCCAAACAGAATCTGAACTGTTTAATAGCTTTCAACACTTTCACTTAACAACTATTTTTTATAACATGCACAGACCCTCTACAGGATTGTGCTAAGTTAATCAGTTATATGCAAGTGACCAGGCCTACTAATGTATTTTGAAATGGTGTGTAACTCAAGAATGTTTATTCTTTCACTGGTAATCTTTAAATAAAAGCGAAATCTCTTGTGAAAGAGCGATATTTGAACTCCGTCTGTTACTTCTTCCTGACTTGCTGTTCCAGGCCTTGAGACGTTTCGAGAATAGTATCATACTAAAGTGCGTGTCAGAAGTTAATGCACACCACGGTTTTTGTTGAATAAAATGCTAAATATTAATTTATTTTAATTTTTTAGTTATTTATATAAAATAGTTTGAATCCTAAGACTATTTTGATACAGGTTATTTTAATTGCTTTAAATTAAAACATTTTAAAACGTTTCTAAACTATGCTTGTCAAAAGTTTCAGCACCTAAGTCTTTTTTCATGCTTAATCTTTTCATGCTTAATCATTCATGCTTAATCTTTGACACAGTTTAATGATAAGATTTTATACATGTGTTTCCAGATACATGAGGAGACATGTTATACATGAGCCCATAGGCGTAACGAGGGGGGGGGGGTTATTGGAAAAACTGAAAAATTTTCCCTTTACAAAGAAGGCGGTTCACAAGGAACTGTTCATTTAGGAACTAACCCAAAGGGCCTCAAAAATGAATTTAAACACTACATTGAGAGACCAATTTTTAAAAAAAATTTTGGGGAGAACCCTTAAACCCCCCTCTAAAATTTTTACGTCTGTTATACTGTGTTTTTTCCTCGAAAGTTAAGCGTCTCAGATGAATTCTCAGTTGAAGTGAAGTTTTGTAAAAAAAATTGTTTATATTATACCTATATTGTGAGACATTTTTTAAAAGGGAGTAATATGTTGGAGGGGTTGACACCCCCCATGAGTCATCTCTAGTTACGCCACTGCATGAGCAATTAAATTCCTTATTATTACTGCTTATTCAGTGGGCAGTTCACCCTATGGTGATTCTCACCTGCCGAAGATGAGGTTCTAAAGTCGCAGCGTTGAATCCCATGATGAGCAGAGATGACACTATCGTCAGAGTGTACGAAAAAATTCCTCCATTGAAAAGAAATTTCCACAGATTCCGAGAACCACCCTGCCTTCCAGCATCACCTTAAAAAGAAATTTTAGGAATGTTTTTTAAACTCGACTATAGTTTTTATTAGATTTAATGTGACAAAAATTTAATTTGAAGTGATAATTATATTTTAGTACATACAGTGTGTTTCTAAAGTTTAAAATGTAGATAGATACTCAAGTCCAACTAAATATTAATCTAATTCTGTTAAATATCACTGTTAATGTGACAAAAATTTAATTAGTACATACAGTGTGTTTCTAAAGGTTAAAATGTAGATAGATACTCAAAATAACAAGCTGAAAATTGGTGTAAATGTTAAGAATTATAGTGTTTCGATTAATATTTCAAAATTAAAAAAAAATCGATCCAGGGGAAAAGCCACCATTTTGGAAAAAAAAACACCTCTAACCTTTTTAGTCCGTTTTAAAAAGGTTGTTTTTAATTACCTCCAGTTAATATTTTGTGCCAAATTTTAAAAAAAGTCTCACTTTTTGAGGACCTTTGTGTTTCATTACTGTTCAAAATGCGTTTTTTTTTGTGTTAAGAGTGATAATAATTGAAAGTCTACATAAATTAGTAAAGTATTCAATAAATATTCCTCAAGTATAACAAAAGTTTCCTTACCGACAGGCGGAAGTAAAAAAGCTAAAAGCACAAATCCTGCAATGAGGAAAAAACCATTCACTATAAATGGCAGAATAAATCCACCGGCCTATTAAAATGAAAAACAATACCACATTTTAATATTATATTAACTTAAACACCTATTTAATATCCTCTAACTTATAACTACTAATGGGAATAATAAGTCCAACTAAATATTAATCAAATGCTGTTAAATTTCACTGTTAATGTGACAAAAATTTAATTTGAAGCGATAACTATATTTTAGTACATAGTGTGTTTCAAAAGTCCGTTTCACAGCTTTTATTTGGAACCAACATCTCTTAGGTTCATGGAAGTAAGGTGTGCCCCTAGGTAAGTGACCATGCTGAATCTATAGAGAAGGCAAGAAAAAAAAATTCAGAGTTGTCGTGTAGTTTTTTAGTAAATAAAGACAAATTTTAATTAAAAATTCAAAGAAATTTGCAAACATGTTAATGTTAATAATCCTCGAATATTTAAGATGTTTCTTGTAACTTTTTCTGTGCGTTTTTTATGATATTGCAAGCAACTTTCTTACTGGAGTTTTTATTTTGTCTCCTTTACTTTTTTTAATTAATTTTTTAAACTTTCTTATTTTGCCGCTAGGGGAGCTGTAAGCCGCCTCGATGGATACAATGGTCACTGACTAAGCGGTAAACCTTACTTCCATGACGAAACACCCAGTATATCAGCATTTGAGTAGCTATCGGATATGAAAAGTTTTGTCCATTCACTTCTCTAAAATACAGGTTTGTAGGGTAAGAGTCTTTTCTATGGTTAAAAAAGGAAATTTTCTGACTTTCTGTATCTTAAAATCCTCTCTTTTCCCACACCCCTGACAATTGCTAAGGAGGATATGTAAGGAGGAAGGAGATGACAAATGCAAAATGCATATTCTTACCTGGAACAGCGCTCCGCCAATCGTCGGACCTACTATCATCCCCGCTCCAAAAGCAGTTTCTAAATAGGACTGCGAAAATTGGTTTGTTAGTGACCAACAGGAGAAAATTTTATCTTTTCATTGAAGGGTTTGAAACACAAGTGACTAGGGGCGGCTCGTGAGTTGATAAACTGGGGGTTCACACTCATTTTATAAAAATTAAAATTTACACAAGATCTAGAAAGAGAAGGATGTTGGACCAATACTTAAAAAATATATATCTTAGGAGAGTAGTTTTAAATGCCTAAATTCTTAACTGCATGCGCTTTCATTTTGAAAAAATATGCATGTAATGGAAATAAACAAACAATTATGAATATAAAATACTCCTTTCATTTTTTATAGTACCATTGAGGGGAAAATCATAATACTTATCCATAACATAATACCTCCCAAACCCCTTTTATAATTATTAAATATTAAAAATTAGTTGACATGAAGATTATAATTTTCTTTCCAAAAAGTACTTATCTCATTTTCTAATTAGCCGAAAAAATCCAGACCACAAAAAAACCAAGCTGAGCTTTAAAAACGCAAGCCCCGGCACACAAAATCTGTGCTAGCGGGAATCCAAATTGCGAGGCCGTAAGCTTAAAATTTCCCCGGCAAGCAGTCGGGGTTTCTTCGGATTCTCATAGTTTTTACGCTCACACGTGCGAAAAAGAAAAGAAAAATAAGAGTTCATTCTTTTTTCGATTTCTTTCGTGTTTCCGGTAGTAAATTTTTCTTATTGAGTAGACGTCGATGTGAGTAGAGGAGGGGAGGGGAGTAAAATAATTCTTGGTATAAAAAGAAATTGAGAATATATTTCCATTGATATTTATCTATCTTCTCTTTATATTTGATTTTTGTTCCTCTTTTTCTGTGGGTGTTCACGTGCTCCTGTGCTCCTATGGACGAGCCGCCACTGCAAGTGACTATAATGACTGATCGTGATGGATGGGTAAGATAAGTCCCCAAATCTACGCAAGTTGGCAATTTTCAGGGCTGAGGTATTTGCAAGAGTGAGGAATTTGCTTAATTTTATACTTTTTTGATACGTTATGGTTTGAAACTCCGAAATTTCTGATTTTTTAGTTCAAAAATGTGTTTTAAATAATTTAAAATTCAATTTTATTTTTGCCAAAACGCCAGGAAAGTCACGTTATCAGAAAACGGGCTTCTACTGGATGTGACGTCACAGCGCATGATTTGTGATTCAAAAGTGTTTTAGCGCCCAAACAAAAAACGAAATTTCAAAAATTTATATACAAAAATACTTGATGTAAACGTCATTCTTGAAGGGTTTTTTTATCTACTATTTTAATAAATAAATAATAAATAAAATTTAATCTCAAAACGTGCAAATACCTCAAAATTTTGGTGAAACAGTTTTATTTACGGTTTTTACCATACATATCTTGTTTATTAATTAGCTGGGAATAATAGGTATAATAACACGCAATATATAAGAAGGAGCAATGACAGTTTTTGGACCATCCAGCAAGCTAATTATTTTTTTTTCCTGTCTTTATTTGCCTCAATATTTTCTTCAAATGCTTGGTATACCTAAATATTTATCATGCTAAATTGGAAGTTCTAGAATCTTTTTTGTGCAATTTGACTTTGGATTTTAAATGAAAGTTCTTATCGAGAACACATGGCAGGAAAAGAGATCTGGCCGAATCAAAATTCTCCAAAAAAACTCGAATACAAAATCTAACATGAAATGTCACCAGTACCCCTTGTGTTTCAAACCCTTAAATTGTAAAATAATACATGAAAATACCATCGAATGCGAGTTAGATGTGAAGGTTAAACTCGTACCCTCACTAAAACAGTATGGAAGGATTGGAACTAGATTTCCAGCTCACGAAAATTACTAACCAAAAAATGAAATTTGTGAAATGAGAAAAACTCACGAAACTTGTGGCCACACTCTCTGGGAAAGCGGTTGCGACAATTGTATGTGACGCTGTCATCAAAGCAGCAGCCCCGCAACCTTCAAATATTCGCACAATAAAGGCCAACGATATATAGGAATTACCAGCAGGAACATAGTCTAAGATCCTAAAAAAAAAAGGAATATAAGATTTTTCCTTTATAGTACTACTTCCAGAGTGCAGTGTAGTTACATTCCATTTGCAGCTCGTCATTGTTATTTTCTTAATTTTATTTCTTTATTGTTTTCATTTCCGAGTCCTTTCAGGATGATTTTTAATTGAAGTTACAGATTTCTTTGAAGGTCTATAAAATTAGAATCACCAGTAAAAAAAAACTCAAAATTTTTTAATAGATTCGTCGATATCTATGTACTGTTTGCTGATTGCCGAGAGCATTTTCTAGTGTCTTATATTAAACTTCGGAATTCATATTTCTGAGGGTGTATTTTGTAGTGGAGTAGAATTAGGGCTTGACCCAGGGGGGGCTCATCTGGCTCTCCGATTACTTTCAGCCAGGATGACGTAATCGGCTGGAAGGCGTTGAAGTTTTGACAGGAGTGACCAATCAGGGTTACATAGGGAAATCGCGGAGCTTCTTATAGGGATTTTCTTACGTAGAAGGGAGTAATATAAGACGCGGAAGGGAAAATATAGACCTGTGAACTTGCCTAAGCAACAAATCATATATTTAAATATCAATACTTGTGATCTATATGGGTGCATTCAATTTTTTTAACTTCTGATGGGTTAAAACTGATTAAAATTTTTCATTGAATTAAATTATGAGTATCTTGTTTTCCTTCTCATAAGCAACTTGAAGAACAAGTTTATAGCTTACCAAATAGTGGATTAAATACAAACTATGAAATTTAAAACTGATTCCTATGCATAATTACGGAGGTTCATTACTTAAATCAATAGTGATCGATTTGTAACAATATTTTGAAAGTTAAACAAATTCCCACTGTCTGTATTTTAGAAAATTCTAAATTCAAAGAAAATACCGTTTTTTAAAGCAGTATTTAGTTACAATCCGATACTTTTAGATCACTAAAAAATCCTCAAATTGTGAGCTATTTGTGGGTTGTTCTCCTTTTGCATGTTTTGTATAAAATTGATTACGCTACTAATCGCCTTTATTACTAATTAATTAAAATTCAAAGTTAGTTTATTAGGTACTAATTAATCTGATCTCACTGAATTTATTATTCTAATGTATCTTATATTCTGATTATGATTGTAGTAACACTGATCTATCTAAGACATATTGATGAGTGTTAAAACAATCACATAATCAGATGATAATGATCACTTAGATTCTAAGTGATAATTTCATGAAGAAAAAATCAAATAATCTGTTGATTTCGAATTAAATTTTGATTAAACATGACAAACATGAAGGAGATAATTTATTGGGTATAAACCTTCACCAACTTTCCGACTCCCACATACGATCGCAGAAAGAAACTCGAACTGAAACTGTTAGTTTTGAAGTTGGATAAGTGTTCCAAAGTTACGATATGATCATTTTATAAGATCTCCAAGGTGAGGTCACATTGATCCTGTTTAAGTGTAAAATTTGAATAGTCTTCAAATTAAAATTAAATAAAAAAAAAACTTTTTAAAAACCACGTTTTTAAAATGCACTAAAAAGTATAAAATAATCTGAACTGTGTTCAAAATTTCAAGTCTCTACCTCAACGGGAAAATCGATTTCTAAATAAGCCCCCCTGGGGGTTCAGGGAAAGCAAATTTAAACGAAACAACGAGATAATATTGTATTGTCATCCGGATCTGAACTGTGTTCAAAATTTCAAGTCTCTACCTCAATGGGAAAATCGATTTCTAAATAAGCCCCCATGGGGGTTCAAGGGAAGCACTAAATAAGCCCCCTGGGGGTTCAGGGGAAGCAAATTTAACCGAAACAACGAGATAATATCGCATTGTCATCCAGATCTGAACTGTGTTCAAAATTTCAAGTATCTACCTCTTCGGGAAGTTAGTTCAAAATCGATTTCTAAATTCCACCCGAACAGACAGACAGAGGGACAGACAGAAGGACAGACAACAAAGCGACCTAATAAAAACGTGGTAAAATGATACATAATAGTAATTAAAAAATATTGCCAAGCTTTAATAATATAATCATTAAGTCTATAAATTGCTTTTAGTATTTTATTTCAACTCTTTTCAGTTTCCATGAAGGGAGCTAGAAATATATTGTCCCTCCCAAATCAAAATTGCTTTTAATCTAAAAGAAATTAATATGTTCCTAAAACCAATCTATGGATTCCTCTTGCCTTTGGGACGATCTACTTCGGTTTCTAACTTCAAATTAACAATAGATATTCATCAACATGAAGCTATAATATCAATTTAATCTAAAACGAAAACCCTTTTAGATTCATATCTTAAATGCTTCAAAACTGAATTGTTGGATCAAAGTTTAAATTTCCCTCTCTCCTGTCAAAAAAATCCCTTTCTATTTGACCCAATCGAAGGAGAAGCTGGGGTATCACGCGAATTACGTAATCGGCTGGAGAGCAGTACGTCACACGAATTTTCGTTCCTATGTGAAGAGCCAACCTTATCTTATTCTATTAACCTTGGGCTTGACCGTGAACAAATTACAACAAAAGCAAACTCTGCGGGAAATGGTAGGTTACATGGTCCTAATCAACATATATACATCCGTACTAGTGGTAGAAATATGGTTTTTTTTGGCCGCCATCTTGAAAAAACACCCAAACATTTTTTTCATCAAAAAAGGTCGTGTAAGGTATCAAACTATGGGGAATTTTGTGCTGAAAGAGAATATGATTTTTGTTTTTCTTAAAATTCATTAAAAAGTAAAATTTTTGACCAAAACCGCAAAGCAAATACAATGATATAAAGGGCCCTCCCTCCATACTAAAAGCAGCTTAAACGTTCTAAACTTTTTTAAAAACACTACTTTGAGACAAATGGTAGTTGACATGGTCCTAATCAACATACTAGAAATATACATCCGTACTAGTGAGTAAAATATCGTTTTTTGACCGCCATCTTGAAAAACACCAAAACACATTTTACTCCGTAAAATGTCTTGTAATATATCAAACTGCAGGGAATTTTGTTCTGAATGAGAATATGATTTTTGTTTTTCTTTAATTTTTTTTGATAAAAAATAACTTTTTGACCAAAAACTGATAACAAATTCAATGATAAATGGCCTTTCCTCCATACTATATAGTCCATATATCATACTATAGCGTCCTTAGCTTCTCGAAAAACACTATTTTGAGGGAAATGTAGGTGAAATGTTCCAATTAAACATATACATCCGTACTAATGGGAAAAATGCGATTTTTTGACCGCCACCTTGGAAAAAAAATTTACATGAAAAGTCATTCCTCAAACTGCTGGGAATTTTGTGCTGAAAGAGAATATGATACCTAAAAATAATTAATAACATATCCTTAGCTAAAAAATCCATCCATTTATTAATTATATTTGGACTAGGTTACAAAATTCTAGGATACTTTGATTTTTTTTTACAAATTTAATAGGAAACTACTTTCAAGTTTGATAGTTTTAAGCTTGAAAATATAACATTAAACATATAATTAAAAAATTTCAAGAACAAAATTATAGGTGCTATCAACACCGTCATAGTCCAATATCATTTTCATTTTCATAAGTATTAATTAGGTCTCCTGTATTACTACAGTTCTTTTCACAACAGTTTTTGCAAACTACGGAACAAGAAAGTCCATACGGCGGCATGTACATTTCATACTGTAACATGGCTCATTAGCTGTAGTTTGGCATGCACATTTAATCATTTCTAAAAGCTCCTTTGGTGCTGGACTTCTATCTGTCAATATTGGCTGGAATTCTCCTTCAACTAACTGCCAACCCCATAGCGTAGGATCAGGGCTTGGCATGAACAGATTCTTCCAAATAAAACACTGCAAGTTTACTCGAAGTAAATGATATTTTGCAGCATTTAACGGATGCCATATGAGCATTTAACAGTGTTTGATCGAGGATCAATGATTGGCTTTCTTGAAGGGTGTTTTCACACTGTGTTACTGCTGCTCAGATGAAGGCCAATAGGACAATAGTGATTTAGGTGTGAAAGCAGAGGTCCCAAGATGGTCAGGCAAGTTGAAAATCAGGGGCTGAACGCCTCATTGTCATGCCAGCACGGGATCAAAGAGACTTCATTTGCATGACAGTGCCGGATCACTCAGCGACTTTTTGACATCTTTCAAACTGTCAAAACACTGCTACAGGTCTATCATTGCCTGCTCCAACAGTTAATTGGTGGTTACTCCACCGAATTCCGCGAATTATCGTTCTTTTTTAAAGAGCTCCATTGATGGAATTCCATCAGTGCATAAAGCCACTATGGGTTCATCAAAAAAAAATTTTCGCGCGATTAATAGCAACAAATGGCCCTTTTAAACGAATCCAATTTCAATTTTCATCAACATGACACCCACATCGGCTTTTGGCGCTATATTGTAAAACGCCATCTTTGGAGAGTTTTATCTTGCGTCATACTGCACGAACGCCTAGCGTTATGAGATGGAGCACTATTGAGTATCATGGGCAACCTTATGAGATAAGAAATGAAGGTGATCTTAACAGCCACAAATGCTTTAAAAAATTTTTGGAGCCAAAAATTATACCCTACCTTTGAAGCACTCCTGAAGCTGTATTTGATCAGGACAAACCTTGGACACATGTTTTTTGGAATGTTCCGAACTTCCATTTTATCCATCAAAAGCAGTTTCTCTTTCAGCAAATTTCTTCACCCAATATTTCACCTATGGAACTTGAATGAAATTTCGTTGATTAGTCCTCATGCTCAAAATTCTTGTTCTGTTGCCAACTTTGGCAAACTTTGGGTTTCAGAAAAATCTTTGATGAAAATCTCCTCCTCAGGCAAAAAAGCAATCTGTTTGATTTAATGACGTGTCGGATAGAGGCTCTCATTGTAGCGCGTATGGATTACATAAAACACTGATTTTCGTTATTTAATTTTGTTCCTTTGTTCTGAAAATTTAATCGTTTATTTGCACCTACAAAGGTCACCAGCCAGCTGTGTAAATTTCATCAAAATCTAACAAGTCCTTCATGGTGTTGCATTTTTTATGAACAGGAGTATATTTTTTAAAGCCGAAGACTTGCTTTTTCCAAATAATGAACTGGTGGTGTCACATCCA
The DNA here is from genome assembly GCA_963680715.1 of Tetragnatha montana. NCBI lineage: Eukaryota > Metazoa > Arthropoda > Arachnida > Araneae > Tetragnathidae > Tetragnatha > Tetragnatha montana. Next base: position 2,587,640 of record OY796684.1, on the reverse strand, counting down.
GTCAACGCATGGACAAATGGCAAAGCTTTTGCAGGCCTCTTCTCCAATATCTCATTGCATTGCTTGAATGTCGCGAACTTTATCCGATTGTAAGGCAGACTGCATTAAAATGTTTGATGACGAATGATATAGTCATATAGTAGTAAAATTCGGTAAAACATCGGTGTCATCAGCTACAACTGTGACTTGTTTTTCCTGTGCTAGGTTTAACGCTTCTTAAACAATCAACGTATCTGCATCTCCTTCGGCATGAATGACAGAAAGGTCATTTCTTTGAAAATAATTCCCTAGCATATTTATGAATCTTTGTTTATTTTGAGAGTTTGAGAGGAACTTACTCTTCTTGACTATAACTGGCGAGTCTTCGTCAAAGATAACAGTGACAGATGACTGCTTTGAGCGTATAGTCTGTGCTCCATATCTTTAATGTTGGATTTTCCATACCCATCGAACACTATTGTCACTTTCCCATACTTTTTGCTGACATACGATTCGTATTGTCTCATGACATCACCAAATGTTTTATACGAGCCCCATGGTATCTGGTGAATTAAGGCACCACCATCCAGAACGTAGGAAGTATTCTGTTGGATATTAGAAGGTTGAAATCCACTTACATTCATCCTATCTAAGGTGTTGGATAATGAAGATTTATCAGTTTTCCTCATTTGTTGAGTACTGTGGTCAAATAAGGCAGATGAGATCGTTTAAAACCAAACCTTATGATAGAAGGTTCACAAATCATTGAATTTGCTATCAGTTTTCGGTCAAAAAAGTTATTTTTTACCAAAATTAAAGAAAAACAAAAATCAGATTCTTATTCAGCACAAAATTCCTGCAGTTTGATATATTACAAGACATTTTATGGAGTAAAATGTGTTTTGGTGTTTTTCAAGATGATGGTAAAAAAAAACAATATTTTCCTCACTAGTACGGATGTATATTTCTAGTATGTTGATTAGGACCATGTCAACTACATTTATCTCAAAGTAGTGTTTTTAAAAAAGTTTAGAACGTTTGAGATGCGTTTAGTATGGAGGGAGGGCCCTTTATCATTGTATCTGCTTTGCGTTTTTGGTAACAAATTTTACTTTTTAAGGAATTTAAAGAAAAACAAAAATCATATTCTCTTTCAGCACAAAATTCCCCACAGTTTGATACCTTACACGACCTTTTTTGATGAAAAAAAATTTTTGGGTGTTTTTTCAAGATGGCGGCCAAAAAAACATATTTCTACCTCTAGTACGGATGTATATTTTTAGTATGTTGATTAGGACCATGTCACCTACCATTTCCCGCAGAGTTTGCTTTTGTTGTAATTTGTTCACGGTCAAGCCCTTTTTCGACCTAATTCTACTCCACTATTGTAAGAAATTTCACTGAGAAATACCAGTCATCCTCCGATGCTTCGGTGGAAATTATGCACTAATTATTACGATGCAATAATTACAATATATTATCTCATTCGGGCCATTCACAAATTACGTCATACTGTTTTTGGCGGGGTTTTATGCCCCTCCCTCCCCCATGTCAAAAATTGTCACCGAACCCATTTCCCTTTAGAATGTCATAATTGTAAAACGAAAATTAAGTATTATTTAAACGTACCTATACTTAAAATTTTTACTTTATTTTTAATACTTTTAATATGTAACGTAATTCTTTCACATTACTGTTAAATCCAAACTATACTCCGTGTAAATAGAGTATTAGGCGGGTGAACGTCACGTCTTAAAACTCGTCGCCTTAGGAACTAAGAAGAAAATCAAAAGTCTTTTACTTTTATGCACCAGTTAAGGCAGGTCGCGGAAAAAATTAAACCATAGTAATTAGTGCCGAAACCATAGTAAATATCAGTTTGGAACAGAAAAGGTCCGCTTGCCGCCATGTTTAACCCCAGCTCCGACAACAACATGATTAAGTGTTGTCAGTATAGAGATCTAATCGCACTATTAGATCTCTAACAATGTTATACTAATTACTATAATTTTAGGATCTAATAATAATAATATTAATAATTAGATTTCAACAGTGGCGTAACTAGAGATGACCCATGGGGGGTGTTACTCTGACCAGTCAACCCCTCCAACATATTACTCCCTTTTGAAAAGTGTCTCACATAATATAGGTATAATCTAAACAATTTTTTTTTGCAAAACTTCCGAAGGGAAAACTTCATCTAAGAGGCTTAACTTTCAAGGGAAAAACACAGTATAACAGACGTAAAAATTTTAGAGGAGGGTTTGGGGGTTCTCCCCCAGAAATTTAAAAAAAAAATTCATCTCTCAATGTAGTGTTTAAATTCATTTTGAGGCCCGTTGAGTTAGTTCCGCCCTCCTTGTGAAGGGAAATTTTTTTAGTTTTTCATGTTTTAGAGACCATCGATGTAATGGGGGAGGTTACAACCCCAATAACCCCCCTCGTTACGCCTTATGGATTACAATGGTTTTCGGTCATAAATTGAGCTGTGGTTAAACATGGCGGAAAGTGAACCTTTTCTAAAGCATCAATTTTTAAGTATGATGCAACCTTTTTGTGATATTGCGTCACACAAGCAGGACCCCCTCCTCCTCCTAAACGTTTACCGCAATTTGTGGATGGCCCCATACGTGAAGTGAATTCTTTTATTTAAACATTTGTTTAAACTACTCTTGATCGAGATATTTTTAAGTAATTACCCAAACGCACAGCAGGCTACTCCTCCCAACAAAACTCCACTGGTTAGGAGAAGCTTGGGAGAATATCTTGGAATCTAAAATTAAGAAATCATCAGTTACAGATCAGTAAATGATATAGATTAGGTATGGACTATGGAGTTTCCCACCTTAGCATAAAAACGTTGAAAGCTTTGTTTGAAGGGGATAAGGATTATTGCGCTTACTTATAACATAGCAATAGCGCTTTTTTTAGGGGAAAAAATAGAAAATACGTCAACCATGCGCGAGTTATACAATATACACAGTCTCATAAAAATACACGTATTCTCAGTATTAAATGAAATGAAATGCTTACTAGCTTGCCATAAATTGGAGATATTATTAGCATGGACAGTTCAAACACACCAAAGACAAGGCCGTACTGCGTGGGTGTGGCTCCCTTTAATTCAGCCTGGAAAAGAAGGATGAAAGTGGGGGTTATATTCACTTTATAATATCTATTCAAATTTTACACCACGAGACATTTTAAGGGTATGAAAATCCAGAAGGACCTGCCTCTGAGGAGAATGCCTCTGAGAGGAGGCTCACAAGGAAAAAAAACTAAGGAGGCTTAACTCACAAAAACGGACGAAAAGTTTACTGGCATAAGAAAATAACTCAAAAAACTTACTGTGAAAAAATTAGCTGCGGAATTTCATTTGGAGAGGAGTAAATTAATATTAAAAATTGGAAAAATTAAATTTAAAAAAAATTATTAAATTCTGAATCCGACCGTGTAAGCCTACACTATTTTATTAAAAATTGGGTTACTCGTATATGAGTTGCTGAATCCATTCAGTTAGTACCACTCGGCGACTTGGCGTTCATTTGAAGAGCCTTTTTAACTGGAGGGTAACTGCTTCAGAGAAAACGCGGCCAGTTCATTTAAGAATTTGGTGGTTTCTCTGTATTTCTCGCCTAGTAGGTTTGATGATTTTTAAGAATTTTTTACACATTTTCTACTGTAATTCCGCAGCTAATTTTTTCACAGTATGTGTTTGTTTTTCCTGGGAACGTTTCCCTGTCAGAGAATCCAGCAGGGCTTGAAGCAGGGCCGCCGAGAGCCAAGTCGGGCAAAAGGTTGAGAAGCGGGCCCCCAATGACATATTCTCATTTCGAAGTAGGAGGTGAAATTTTCTGAAGTACCTCCACCCATGCATTCATACGCTTAATGTAATTTTTAGAATATTTCTAGGCAAGATCTGAATTTCACTCAACTTAAAAATATCGTTTTCTTGATAATACGATGAGTAACAAGTAATAAAGGGGGTCTTCTCCCAGAAAATGTTTGAAAATATGCCCCTAGAAAACTGGGAATTTACTCATTTTTGGACCTTTATGTGAACAAATTAATTTCCAAAGTATTCAAAATGATATCCGTCTTAGTACTCAATATGAAAAGCTTTTGGTACCGGGCCCGGGGTATCGTACCCCCTCGCCCCCCTCTCTCGTTAGGCCTGGCTTGAAGAGGAGGACACTTTCTGAGGATCACCTCTACCTTTGAACGCAAAATTACTTTTTTTCTATAAAGATCTCTCTTAGATCCCCCAAAGAAGTTTCTCCCCCAGAAAGTTGTAATGATTTTGACCCTAAATAACTCATTTTTGATCAGCACAAGCACTTAATGAACAGAAAAATTTGAGCAATCTGGGGAAAGTGACCCTTTGGACTTAAAAAAAAGGGGCCAAGAAGGGAAAAGGAAGATAAAAAAGGGGTAAAAGAAGAAAAAATCCTTTTTTTAAATAACTGAAAAATGTTTGGACTTTCAGAATCGACTGATTCTTCTTTCTCCTTTTTACCCCTTTTCTCTCTTTTTTCTCCTTTCTTTTTCAGCCCAAGGAGGGGGCCCCCCCAAGGTTTGTAGAGAGAGAAGGTTGGCTCACCTGATGGGAAGAGGGTGCTCTGCCAATGGCAATGCTCGTACAGCGGTACGAGCATTGCCATTGGCTTGACCCTCTTCCCATGTGGTGAGCCAACCTTCTCTCTCTACAAACCTGGCCCCCCCCTTGGATCCGCGCCTGGTCAGAGGAATGCCATACCCAGGTGCACTTACCTCTCGAGGGAAAAAGGGTGCCTGCAAGGAAAACGAAGCCGCCATCCAGAAGTTGACGTAAAAGAGGGAAAGGATGACGGAGAGCTCATACCGTCTGGAACGGGGAGGGGTAGGAGCATCCTCATCCTGTGGTTGGGAGGACTTGGCTTCCCCTTTGAGTAACATCCCCTCGGTGATACCCCCGTTTCGCCGAAAACAGTTTTTCCTTCCCCCCTTGTCGTAAAAAATCCCTACTGTCCCCTCTACCCTCCCCCTTAATCATCGATATTTCCCTCACATTTCGGGATCGGGCAAAGAAATCGATTCTGGAGTAGAATCGAATGCTTTTTCCCAATGGAACCCCTGTGGTGCACCGACCCTGTGACATTTTTATGACTTGTAACTCTTCACACCAATTTCTGACGCCCTTTGATATCCTGTCTTTTGTATTGGATAGTGTACTGAGCCAATTAGTTGGTTTCTTAGAAAACGTAAGTTCTTCACGTGAATATCTTATCTCCCCTCCTCTCCCCTAGGCTGTCTTCGTCGCTGGTATCATAAAAGTTTGCATTGACCGTTATGATAAAAAGACTAGCACAAAAATACTTTTTTTTTTTATAGAAGTTGAGTTTTGGGGATTCATTTCTCTCTCGGGGTCTTAGCACGAGCGCGTCGGTGTCTTCGTAGGTCTCTCTCGGTGTCGGTAGCGATGAACGAATTAAAATTTATAAAATCGAAACGAGGTGGTTATCTCGTCGAGTTTAATGATTTTCTTTTCCGCCTGGAAAGGAAGAAGGACAATACAGGGTATTATAAATGCGAGAGTGCTTCGAAGACGAAGTGCAATGCACGCATTGTAATTATATCAACCAGTTCTGATAGCCACCAAATAAAAAGGACATCTGGACATCACAACCACAACAAGCCTGTGAACATAATACAGAAATTAAAATTTTCTGCAAAGCTAAAAGAGAGAGCTATCAGGGAAAGTACTGTTCCTGTTCCAAGAATATACAAGTAAGTAATATATAATTTTCCTACAAGCCAATCTCTAATATAAATTTTTATAAGTAGTGGGATTTCCATGTTAATCTTTTCAAAAATCTGATATTTTTCAAAGGTATTTTAAATACTGCACGTTTTTAGGAATTTTGGATCGATTTAGACCATTTTTATTTTACATATATGCAAATACAACTAAGTTTCCAATAATAATTCTGTGTTTTTTTCCAAAAAAAAAAATGCACTATGAAGCAACATATCTAAAATTCTAGTTAAAATGCAGTGAACCCAATTTTGAATTTAGGTATCAAACATAGTGTATTCCTTTTCAGTTGCTAATTGCATGGAAATCCCAGCCCTGTTAATAAGCAATATACTGTAGAACCTCTGCATAACAACCCGTTTGTTTTAATGTCCAGTTGTAAAAGTACCATTATTTTATCATAGGAATAACGTTATTTTCTATACGTTATAGCAACCCCTAACAATTCATTCAGACTGTATAAAATATATTTTTAATTATTTTTTGTAGGGAAGAAATAGCTGAAACTGCTACATCTGATGAAGTGGCTTTGTGCCTACCAAGTTTTGCAGCATCTCAGAAATTTATGTATAAAGCTAGATCCTCCATAAGACCCCCATTGCCTCACAGCAAAATGGAGATCAATTTAACTGAACATTGGACTAAAACCAAACATGGGGACGATTTTCTCCTTCTTGATGATGGGGATGAAGAAAACAGAATGTTGGTAAGTAAAGTGTTATCTGATAACTATTTGCTTAATTATTATTTTCTATAAAATTTCTCCTCATATCTTTGGATCTATTTTCAGATTTTTGGAACAAAGGAAAATTTACATAAGCTTTGTATGTCAGAAAGAATCTACTTGGACGGAACATTTAAAGTCGTGCCGAAATTGTTTTTTCAACTGTACAGTATACATGGTACATACATGGGACAAGTGTTCCCTTTCATTTACGCACTATTGCCTGATAAAAGCCAGGATACGTATGTGCGATTGTTTAAAAATCTTAAAAGTAAAGCACATAGCCTTGGCCTCAAATTCGAGCCTATGCAGTGTATGCTTGATTTCGAGGCAGCTTCTATTAACGCATTAAAGTGTATTTTTCCAGAATGCATGGTTAAAGGGTGTTTTTTTCATTACACTCAGTGTATTTGGAGAAAGGTAAGCATAGTTAATTCTCGCCATAATTCAATTATAGTAAAAAAAATTTTTGGCTAAAAGATTAATATTGCACGTTTTAAAACTCACCTCACGGTTTACCAAGTGGTTCAATTTCTATCAAATTTAAGGTGTAAGTAGTACGGATACTGCTTTACCTCATGCAATAATTTTTTTCATTCCATTATGTTTTGTTTCGTTACACGGGCTTTAGCAAAACAGCCTTTTGTAATGCTCTCGCACTACATTAGGTCCTATATAGCTCTTTAGCTGCGCCCCCTCATTCCTATTCGAAATATGCTTGTCTAGGTCCCCTCTGCCTCACCACCAAATATTGATGATGAATTTTTAATCACCCTGTATAAAATATAAAATAAGTGTTTATGTGTCATTTCTATTTATTTAGCTAAGAAATTTAGCTTCTAAACTCTACTTTTTCCATTGTTTCAGGAAAAATATCTTTTGTTTCAGGGAAATAGGTTTTCTAAGTAAATTTTTTTTCCGCATACTAGAAACCATTTCGAAAACCTTTTTACTAGTTTTCCCATTTTCTGGAATAATGGTATATATAAAAACATACTACAAATTTTTATACAAGTTTGCAAATATATTGGATGGAAATGTGTGGCACATTATTTAATATTACTTCTTCTGTGGTATATTTGTGTAATGATACGAAAAATTTCAACACAAATAGCTGTTTAAAAAATTAAAATAATTGTATTCAGGAAAAAAAATCGCAAAGAGTGTATTGGTAAGTTAATTAATGGCTTAATGCAGGGCATGAAATTTCAGCTCTAAGGTACTAGCCAGACTAAATTTTTACCCGCCACTAATTTGGATTAATATCTTTTTTATTTTAAAAAATAGTGTTTGCAGACCCATTACCCCATGCAAAATCATTTTCATTACTTTAAATGATAAAATTTAAGGAGATATATTAATTTGTATACAAACGAATTTACATAGTATTCCATTTTTTACAAAGATAAATTGACTGTACGTATAAATTATTTAGCTTAACGCGGTGCTTTCGAGTATTAAATATTGAAACCAATTTAAACAGTTTTCCCGAATACCATCTACATCTCATTAATACAGAAAAAAAAATCTTGTGATTTAAGCTGTCATAAGCCTAATATTCAAGGATATTGCATCAGCCTGTTCTTATTAAGATTATTTGTTTGGGAAAAGGGTAATTCACTAAGTGATTTTTTTCACACTAAACGATGCTGTTTACACGAAGACCAAAATGGTGGATTGTAAAAAATGTGATATTATCTAAAAATTCTTAATCTTTAATGAATAAAGGTATAATGACCAGTTATGAAACGTAAACATCTACAAAATTTGATTTGAGAATTATATTTTACTTAAAAATTATCGATACAAGTTGAAGAAGTGTCAATTTCTTCAATTCGAATATTATTGAAATTCACGATGCCAAAACTGTACAATACAAGTAAGGTACGAGATCCAATACTAAATTTATATTTAAATCTCCTCTCCGACTATTGCATTTTTATGTAATGGTGATAGCAAAGTTGTCATTAAGAAAGTATTCAATTGTATAAGAATGAAAGCGATATATAAATCTTAGTTATATAGAGATAGGTCAATTTCTATAAAATCTTGATTCTTAAAGTTCCTAATTAGGCGAAAATATACACCTTAATGCGTATGTGTTTGGTATTTTTCGAGCAAAGCGGTGAAAAAAGATCTTTTTCTGTGTTGGGAAACACGTGGCGCATTGTGATTTCCTGCAATTTTTTTCGTACGAATATTTTTTCAGTCACGAATATTTTTTGATTGAAAATTAAGTGAACACAAGTAAAATAATCATCTTTGGAAAATTAAATCCACTAGAGCTAATTAATTATATTATAAAAACTAGTGTTCGTGTTCCGATTAACTAGATCTGTAACCGTTATCATTAAGAGAGTAAGTATTATTCATTTGTATAAAAATGAAAGCGATAAATCATACTTAATCGTTATAATCTCTAGAAACCTTGATTCTTAAAGTTCCCAATTCGTACGATTATTTTTTTAGTCATGAATATTTTTCGATTGAAAATTAAGGAATGAGAACAAATAAAATAATCATCTTCTATCCACTAGAGCTAATTAATTAAATTGATACTTTCGAGTACTGATAGTACATGGAGTGCTTACACATTATTAAAATTAAAATAAAACATTGCTTTCTTTTATCGCAGTTTTAAATCTTAAAATACACTTTGCTATATAATATTCGGGTACCTATAAGGTTTTACTAAATATGTGTATTTTAAAAAAATACTGTAAAAGTATCTTCAATCTCGGATTTTTTTATTTTTTTTTTTAAATTTTCAAAAAAGTTTTATTTTAACTCGTTTATACAAAAACATTCTGTTCTGTATAAGGTTTAATTGTGAGGTATTTAATATAATAAAAGTCAATGATTGTGTGTGTTTGTCTTTTATACAAATCCATTTTTCTTTCTAACTGCCCCAAACTATGTATACATACGTATAAATACCCAAGGAAAAGCATTGGCTATGTTTCGAAAATTTTAAATGATCCCTTGACCCCTTTTTGCTATCATTGTGCTGAAAATAGCTTTATTTCTGCTTAAAAAACTATCCGCTCACGGCTCACCCCCATTGTCCATTGTTAAAAAGAAAAGATAACACAAAATATTAATTTTTTAATAAAAAAACTAGATATAACTCACTAGATAGATTAAAAATCATACTAATATTTTATAATCTGTTTCAAAGAAATTCAAAGTTTTAAAACTGGTAAGTGTAGTTTAAAACATATTTTTTTCAGGATTTAATTTTTAAGTAAAAAGTTTCATGGAATAACATTGTTGTTAAAATAGTGTCCATGGAATAGGCTTTAATTATTGAATAATTTCACCTAAAAATTTAATTAAATTCCTGAGAAAAAATTATTAATAAAGGAATTTTAATGAATGTTCAATTTTTTTATTGGGATATGGTAAATGTAGAAATCGTTAAAAATCTATATAGTTTACCATGCAGAAAAAGAATTCGTATTCCTTGTGCACTCTTCAAAATACAAGAGTAGCACCGTGACAAATTCAACAATGGGTAAACACCTGTGTTTAGATAAGAAACCACCGTGCCCCCTGGAGAGCTTCAATTCGTTTCGCCAATTACTTTCCTAGGATTCCTAGGAATCGATTCTTCAGTAGGTTTGATTCACAGGCATTCGATTCAGCATTTAGGCATCGATTCTATGGTATTCGATTAGGAGGTTTGGCCGAAATCTCCCTACGGGGAAGGTGAAACAGGATGTAAGGGGGGAAGGAAAAGTGGTTTTCGGCGAAACGTAGGGGACACCATCCCCTCGCAAGATTGCCTCAATTCCTGCGCGTGCGTCATCCAGATGGCTCAACACTCCCCTTTCGAAGCTACGGGGGAAAATTAAGTAGTAAGTGATAGTGTTCGGCAACTAGTGGTCAAAAAGTAGTTAACTACTAACTAGTCTGGGAAAATCTAGTTGCAACTAGTAGTTAACTATTTTTTCCTGGGATTACTAGTAGCCAACTATTTCCCAAAGTAGTTAACTAGTCTATTTAATTTCATAACCTATTTTTTGCCCAAATTCTAATACATCTTTCTTATCTATATCACAAAAAACTTTATGCTTCGCTCAAAACGGCGCTTTATTTCTGGTTATGGTATTTGAGTACTCTACCATGACATTGTAGTTATATAAATAGCAGTATAATTTTTGTATATTTTGATAAAAATTTTAAATATTTTTGAAATTTTAAACAAAATTTTTTTTAAAGTAGTTGAAAATTTGAAAGTAGTTTCAACTAGTAGTTATTAAAAAAAGTAGTTCAACTACTAGTTAAACTAGTTTAAACCAAAAGTAGTTCAACTACTAGTTAACTACTAGTTGATCGGTAGTTAACTACTAGTTGCAACTAGTTCTAGTTAACTAGTGCCGATCACTAGTAAGTGAAGGGTGCTCTGAGAAAAATGACGATTTCAGATCTGAGTATATAGATGGTTTCATTTTGATGTGCGGAAATAGCATGAACTACATCTACGAAAACCGCAATCAAACTCCGTAAGCATCAGAACATTAAATGAAAAAAACTACTATGGCTGTATGAAAACACAATTAAAAAGTATGATAGTTAGGGTGCCGTGGCATTTGGCAATTGGCTTTGGCCAGAAGTCGGGCAAAAATGTCTCCGCTGAGATCAGTTGGTGCTTTGAGTAGAAAAATATTTTTTCTTGATTTCGGTGGGGCACGCGGTGCATTTTTTAAGCTAAACCTTTGGGAAAAATTTAAAGAGTGGAATTACTCCTGGCTAGTTTTTTAAAGAGTATTTCTGATTTTCAAGGAGTGAAATACTCTCTCAGAGGAGTTAAAAATATCTCTGGACAACACATTTATTTCAATTTTGAGATACCAGAAATACTTAGTTTCAAACAATTCAATAGTCACCACTCAAATTACATGTATTTTTGTTTAATATTTGCAGAATGACAGATTAGGATTACGTTAATAAATAAGTTTTATTAAATTTAAAAACGTGATAGCTCACCTCTCTCGGATGCGGCATCACATCACTAGAGTTAGAAGTTGATTTGTCACATTTCTGTGGCGTTACATTATGGACTAGTCATATTCGGATCAAATACTTTACCATCGAAGGGAGTAATTTTGTCAGAAGGATACCGGGCAGTGCTTTATGTTCCTGAAACATATCGTCGGCTTACAGTCGAAAGGCATTAAGTCACTGTTGGAAGATATTTTGAAAGCGGTGGAATGTCGCCAACGAACGAGCGGACTCTTGGCTCATCTCTAAAATCTCGTCAAACTGTTTTAAACCAGAAAGAATTCATACAGTAAAGCTTAAATGTTGGTCCGCGATTAATAATTTATTAAGTTGAAATTATTTTATCATATTTGAGTTATTTTAGGGATTATAAAAGATTTTATAATTCGATTTTTCAAAGGTTTTATAACAATATTTTATTTTTCATACACTATAACTAGAATGGCAACGGTAAAATGATAGCCAAATTTGGCATAACCTCGTACGGAGTAGTTGAGCATAAAGTGACTTAGTGCCTTTCGACTGTAAGCCGACGATATGCACTTGCTCAAAAAGGAGCACATGATGTATTATTTTTGAGAACCTGCCTGTTTTCAGAAATAAGTTTATGCATGTTTCAAACTTGAGTTCTTGAGTAAATTTGATTCGGAGCCAGTTTGAGTTTCTGAAACACTCAGGTTTGAGTATTTTTTTTTTTTACCCAGTTTTGAAAATGACGTTTTAAGAGTGTGGTGTCATTACGGATTCAGATCGGTATCTCTTCAGGATATCGCCTATTTCTCGGAATCGGACAAAAGAGAAACCATGGACGTATATAAGGGGGGGTTAGGGGGTCCAGGCACCCCCCTTAGCCTAAACCTTATGTCAGCCAAACAGAAAGGTTCCTGTCCCAAATATCCAAAAAATGAGAGAAAATACAACTTTTTCGGGTCAAATTTCAGAAAATTTTCTGAGGGAGGACCCCCAGACCCCCCTTTTTTGCTTGAGGGCATGTATTAATCACAAAACTTTGTAATTAAGTTCACAAAAATTCACATTTACCCTACATTTTACTCGGAAAAGGGAAAACTATTAGAAACATTTGGGTCACCAGAACCTCTTCGAAACAGTCTAGTAACGGCTCCCTTGGTCCTGAGGCTTTATAGGTTTTGCCCCCCAGTCAAAAAATTGAACTTATACGCCTATGATACTCCATTTTGTCCCTCCTCGTGATAAAGGTTAACCTAAGCCTTTATAACCCCTTGCTACGTTCAGGGGGAATTTCAAGGTAAACAACCTTCCTTTCGAAATCTCAAACTTTTAATTTTTCTCCATAGAAAACGACCGACCAAAGCAAAAATACCCCTTAATGTAATAGGCGTAAATAGGGGGGTTCGGGGGTCATCCCCCAAAAATGTTTAAATTTTAGTATGCTGAAAAGTTTAATTAAATTTTAGTATGCTAAAGCTACTTTTTAGGTGGTTTTCAGGGAGCTTCGCGGGCCGCACAAAATGACCCGGCGGGCCGCATGCGGCCCGTCAGTTGGAAAACCCTGTTTTAGCTAAACTTTCAGTGTCCACTGCGACTCCTTAAAAGAAGTTTCTTGAACACCCCCCTTGTAAAAGCTATAGCTACGTCCGTGGGAGAAACAATAAACAACCCCATATAGAAAAACCCCTTCAACACAAGGTCTAATTAACTTCATTAAATGACTTTGCTCTCCTCCGGGGGCTATCTTCGCTTTTGTTGGAGGGTGTCATTGTATGGGGTTGTCTTTTCGAGTAACTTTCGATTTTCTTAGGGGACATCCATAAATTACATGAGGTGTTTTTTCCAAAATCTGGATCCCCCTCCCCCCTTGGTGAGATTTAGTGAGGTTTTGCTGGCCCCCCCCCTCCCCCCCCACGTGAGATTTACCTACAACTTTTTAAAAATGATTTTCCCTTCTCATACTTAAAAAACAAAGAAAATCGTATAAATTCTAACTTAAAAAGTTGACTGAGATTTTAATCGACCCCCCTCCCCCCTTAGTGAGATTTGATGGTGAGATTTTTCCGAACCCCTCTCCCCCCCTTTTTGACCTCACGTAATTTATGGATGTCCCCTTATGAAATAAATACCCATGTGAATCTGTATAGTGACACTACCCAAAGAGTCAATTTCTGGTGGAGGTTACTTTGCAATTACCTCCTTTGCATTATGTTCATCGATAGTGAACAGTCCATTTCCTGTGGGAAGGAAAAAATTCCTTTTTTAATTTCGGCCCAAAGTAATAGTGTCCCATCCTACCCCAAGAGTAACACTTTTCAACAGTAGGTTCTTACAAAAAACACCTGGCTTTTAAGCTTAACTCAACTGTTCATTCATAAAGGATATATTAGTGAGTTAACAAAACGAAAAAAATAATTAAGTTAACAAAACAGAATTAGATTGAAAATTTACTTTCAAAGTCTAAGTAGTTATTTACTTTTGACTTAGTAGAACAATCTTTTTCATTCATGTTCATATGTGCTTGCAGCTTGCAGCTAAAATGATAAACAGCAACAAGTATAAAACAATGATTCCTCTAACTGGTGGAAGACTCATTTACTAAAAATAATATTATTTCTAAGAATTATCTAAGGTGTGCCACCCCTACCCCGTGTCCCACCTACCTCAATCCCCCTAAATATTTCTGTTTCATATAGAAAATCCTTTATTCTGAATATGTTTTTTCGATTTGAAAAAATTGGAGGAAATCACTTTTTGATAAAGAAATCTATTTTTCTTATCCCGGGTTTTTTCCTTTATACTTAGATTTTTTTTAGATTAAAAAATATAAAACGTAAGTTTTTTAGGATACTCAGGTCTTTTAAGTCATCTTTAATAAACTAATACTTATATAGAGTGCATATTATTATTAGTTAGCAAACACGATAGTAAACGCATATTAAATTGATATTCATATTCTAATAAAACGATTCCCGTACATTACATTTTCTATGAGAGTAGAACATATAATACTAATACATTAATGATTCATTTTTTAAGACTATGTATTAAAAATTGGCCTTCCAACAGGAAAAGGAGTTTTTTTAGGGATTTCACCAAATCTTGATAACATTAAACGATATAATGATACGATAAAACGATACATTTTGGGTTAATTTAAATACAAGAAGTGATCGGGATCAGTCAATTTCGATAATAGTATCCGATTGATAACAATAACCTTGATCACATTAAGCGGAGTCAACTGTATTACCCCGTTCAAATAAAAAGGAATAAAATTTACCTCATCAACGTATAAGGCGGTACGTCATTACGTTGTTATGGGAGAACACCGGAGAAGGGTGAATCATCACTCCTTTCGAACGCCCATATTTACTAATCTTCACCACACAAATTTTGAAAGAGAATTAAACAGTTCCTGGGAGCCCCTAAGGAACTAGTTAACTGTTATGCAATGAGGTAGTAGCTTACCTTGGACATACCTGCTGAACTGCTGATGGAAATAGTTCTCTTTTCCTACTTGTCTCGAATTGGTTATGAGTTGATCATGCAAATTTATGTCAAATTGCTGAATTCGGCGAGGGAGGTTTTTAGTCAAGATCACTTTCTCTCCTGTCGCTGAGTATATTTTGAAAACCTCGATGGGCTTTTGATACGGTTGTCAGTTTTGGGGGGAACAGAGGAGTGCTTTCCCCCAATAATGGGGATGGGGAACATACAGTCACTCCAGAAAGTATTCGTACACAGGGCCGTATCCAAGGGGGGGGGGTTAGGGGTTCAAACCCCCCCCCCCCGAAATTTTGACATCAATTTTTATACTCCTATTTTTCTTGAAAATTATGTCTCACAAGGAGCGATCCTCTTCGGGTATAACCCAAAGGGTCTCAAAATGAGTCAAAATCCTACTTTTAAGGGTAAAATTTCCAAAATTTTTCTGGGGGAGGACCCCCAAACCCCCTCGAAATTTTGAAATCTATTAAGTATACGGTTTTTCCTTCAAACTTGTGTGATTTACAAGGAGTGGCCCTCTTTAATGTAACCTAAAGTGTCTCAAAATGAGTTAAAAGGCCACTTTAAGGGGCAAAATTCAAAAAATTTTCTGGAGTAGGAACCCAAAAACCAACCCAACATTTTGCCATTTATTACAGTATACCTTCGTTTTACCTTGAAAATTCGACCGCTTACAATGAGGGGGGCTCTTTAGGGTCTAATCTTAAGGGTCTCAGAATGTGCTAAAACACTCTTTTGAGGGGCAAATTTCCAAAATTTTTCTGGGGGAGGACCCCCCAGACCCCCCTTTACTTGGAATTTATATTGTTTATACAATTTTGAAATTTAGTGCATCAAAATTTCAATCCAGAGAGTTGTCATCTAAAGCTTAACAAGTACCCGTAAGGAAGTACCTCAGAAAATATTTGAGTCAAACGGTCAAACCCCCCCCCCCCGAAACAAAAGTCTGGTTACGGCCCTGTTCGTACACCCAACAAATTTACACTAGTATACCTCCTATTACGGCTTAATTACACGTGCAAAATCCAAATTATCCTAACATATAGTATACGTTATTCTTCATTATAATCTACCAAAAAAAAGATCAAAAAAACATCAGAACAATTAGAAAACAATTATTTAAAAATATGAAGCGATTTGAAATCCCAAACAAATATTCGTACAGCCATTGCATTTCTGAAAAGCATATGTTGTTCCTAATCCTAATTTAAAAGCACGTGCATCCTATTTTTTTTCTGGAGGTTTATAATACCAATAACTTTCAAATCACTTCATTCTTCAAAATAAAAAAAAAATTCTAACTGTTTTGATATTTTTTCCTCTTTTTTTTGTAGATAATAATGAAGACTAACATACTATGGTAGGATAATTTTTGTTTCGATTTTGCACGTGTAATTTAGCAGTAATAGGATAGGAGGTATACTAGTGCAAATTTGTTGGGTGTACGAATACTTCCTGGTAGTTTAGAAAAATTAATTTTTAACTTCTGGTGACACCTAAAATTCACTGAATGTATGTCTCTTTGACCTTTGATAGTAGAGGAAGTTGCCCATTTTCGAATGGCTCCGAATATCAGGGGCCGTTTATCCTTTCATACACCCCATGATTTCGAAACCGATTTAATTTAGAATAGATTGAAGCCAGTGCTGAGATGTGAGGGCCCATCCTCGAAACATTTGAGTCGTCCTCTGAAATATTTCCTAAAATATCTAGTTTCTGGCCAAAAACAGCGAATCACCAATTTTTTTCCGCCTACAGCGCTTATTGAAACACAAAATCTTAATACATTTGATCATTTGAAAATGAATGCATTCCTAGCACCCCAAGAATGATTCTAACCCTGTTTTTTACGGGTCAAATTTCCAAAAATTCCCCCTTCTTAATATGCAGCTACTGGTAGCTCACAAAAACTTTAGACAAAAGTTAATTATAATAATAGTAATAACTTTATTTACTGCACAAAAATTGTTTTACAGAAACACAAGGAAAAAAACATTTGACGCCAAGGGGAACTTTAACAATTCCCGTTCAGGCGACAGAGAATGTATTTTACATTAAATACAAAATAAATGAAAAAAAATTATTATTAATTCAATTTAACATCGTATAAAAGAGGGTATAGTGCAGAAAGAAAAGCAGTTTTGAAAGGAAAAAGGCTTTGTAACTTTTTCTAAATAATAGATGACCATCAATCGTTGAAGGGGGTGAGAATATCGTGTACTATATTGACTTTCTCCTCGCTGAAAAAAATGACGATTTCTGATCTGAGTACACATAGATAGTTTCATTTTGATATGAAACATTTTGTTTCAAATAGGACGAAATTTTTATTTCAATTTTGAAATACCCAGAAATACTTAGTTTCAAACAATTCAACAATTCCCGTTCAGGCGACAGAGAATGTATTTTACATTAAATACAAAATAAATGAAAAAAAATTATTATTAATTCAATTTAACATCGTATAAAAGAGGGTATAGTGCAGAAAGAAAAGCAGTTTTGAAAGGAAAAAGGCTTTGTAACTTTTTCTAAATAATAGATGACCATCAATCGTTGAAGGGGGTGAGAATATCGTGTACTATATTGACTTTCTCCTCGCTGAAAAAAATGACGATTTCTGATCTGAGTACACATAGATAGTTTCATTTTGATATGAAACATTTTGTTTCAAATAGGACGAAATTTTTATTTCAATTTTGAAATACCCAGAAATACTTAGTTTCAAACAATTCAACAATTCCCGTTCAGGCGACAGAGAATGTATTTTACATTAAATACAAAATAAATGAAAAAAAATTATTATTAATTCAATTTAACATCGTATAAAAGAGGGTATAGTGCAAAAAGAAAAGCAGTTTTGAAAGGAAAAAGGCTTTGTAACTTTTTCTAAATAATAGATGACCATCAATCGTTGAAGGGGGTGAGAATATCGTGTACTATATTGACTTTCTCCTCGCTGAAAAAAATGACGATTTCTGATCTGAGTACACATAGATAGTTTCATTTTGATATGAAACATTTTGTTTCAAATAGGACGAAATTTTTATTTCAATTTTGAAATACCCAGAAATACTTAGTTTCAAACAATTCAATAGTCACCACTCAAATTATATGTTTTTTTTTTTTATTAATGTTTGCCGAATGACAGTGAATGACTAGGTCGAAATTTTTTTGTTAGTTTTACTTAAAAACGTGATAGCCCACCTCTCCCAGTTGGGGCCTCACATCACTACGATCACTACTACATCACAAGTTGACTTGTCACTTTCCTGTGACGTTACATTATGGACTAGTCCCATTCTGATCAAATACTGTACTATCGAAGGGAGGAATTTTGACAGAGGCCGATTTTGTCAGAAGGGCAACGCTTTATATTCCTGAAACAGGGGCGTCATTTCAGTTTTTGGTTGGGGGGGTGACTCAACATCATAAGTTCTAAGTAAAAATGGGGGGTTTGGGGGTCACCCCCAGAAAAATTTTTAAATTTTGCTTCATTTTTACAACATTTAAGTTATATCCGAAGAGAACAGCCCCTTGTAAACCACATAATTTCTAGAGAAAAAAATATACAAATAAACGTCAAAGTTTCAAGGGGAGCCGGAGGTCCTCCCTCAGAATATTTTTTGAAAATTACCCTTTAAACTAGGTTTTTATCTCCCTTGCAACCTCGTTGGGGAGCACCCAGAGAGAACTGCTTGTTGTGAGTGGCAGAATTTTCAAGGAAAATATACTGTATAACATAATATATATTTAAAAATTTTAAAGGGGGGTCTGGGGGTCCTCCCCCAGAAAATTTTTTGAAATTTGCCTCTTTAAAGTAGTGTTTCAGCTCATTTTGAGGTCCTTTGGGTTACATTAAAAAAGAACAGTTCCTTGTAAAGCATAGAATTTTCTAGGGGAAAAAAAAGTTATAAATAAACGTAAAATTTTCAAGGGGGGGTGGAGATCCTCCCCCAGTAAAATTTTTTGAAAATTCCCCTTTAAACCAGACTCCTAGGGGCTTCAAACTCTTTGGTTCCCAAAGGGAACTGCTTCTTGTAAGCGGCAGAATTTTCAAGGGAGACAAATTGTATAACAGACATCAAAGGTCAGGAGGGGGATTGGGGTTCTCCCCCAGAAAATTTTGAAATTAGACCCTCAAAAGTAGTGCTTTAACTGCTTTTGGGATGTTTTGAGTTAAATCTGTTGCTCCTTGTGGAAGTTACAAAACTTTCCAGGGACTCTCAGCAATTTTTCACTTAAGAGTGGAAACCTTGGGGGGGGCAATTGCCCCCCCTAAATGACGCCCATGTCCTGAAACATATGCACTTGCTCGAAAATGAGCACATGATGTATCATTTTTGGAAACCTGCATATTTTCAGATATAAGTTTATGCATGTTTCAAACTTGAGTAAATTTGATTCGGACTGGGCTCCTCCCAGCATGTGAAGAGAGCAGCATGTGAACGGTGTATAGTCCATGGACTTTGTACTGCTCTTCATTGCATAGTTGGGTGTAGAAAAGGGGGATCATGTAACTGTTGGGTGGGTGGAAAATTATTTAACTCCTGTAATTAATTGAATCGCCAGTTTAAAAAGGGGAATAAGTTCGAAAAATAGCAAATTGATTTTTTGTGCGCAAAAAAAATATCCAAGCTTCACTCTACACTGGAGTGTAAAGAGGAAAAATAACTACCCCCTATCGGCAGATAAAGCCTCTTGAATTTGCGAAATCGATGTCCATTTATGGTATTTTTTGTTTAAATTTGATATTTAAGTTAATTTGTCTTTCTTTTATTATTTGCTGTAAACTTAGCCGAAATCAAATTTAATTTTAATTTAAAAGTGTTTTTTTCTTTTTTTTTAACCAATGAATGTTTGACTCCATTGATAGTGTCTTAATGACTCTGTTTCTTAATAATTTTTAATTTTATTAGTCTTAGTCTTTCTATCTTTCACTTTTGTGCCGTGAACTAAGCAGACATGTAATTCAGTTGTCGATTAAAGTGGTTTTTAAGACTTTTTTCAGCTGAAATTTCATATGGTTGAAAAAGGGAATAAGTCCATCAAATTTTTTCAACTGTAAAATATTCTTGACTATAGTTATATTTTTTTCGATGCATATTCTATACTCAAATAGGGTCCTGAATTTCTAGTACAAAATTTGTGGATATGCCATGAAAATTCCATTACTTATGCAGGTTTTTTTTCCCGATTTTCTCAAAACTTTGTTTTTGGACTTATTCCCTTTTTCAAACTGACGATTCAATTAAAGATTATTTTACCGGGCTAATTCTGTAATTTCCCGTGGGAACGGGAATCCCAGGTTTTCCCCATTACAGCATAGTTTAGAGGGCAGGGTTGGGCAAGTAATTTTACTATGGGTCCAAATAATTTTGAAAATTTTTATCGGGGTCCAGAGAAAAAAAGGTACTCAATTACTTTTAAATTCGTATCTTCAGTTACATATATTTTTACATAGATGTAATTTGAGTAGTGTACGGTATCTTTTTGTTGAATTAAATTGTTACATTAAAAAACCGTTAAAACCGCCTCACATCACAGAATCATTTTAAAAATCAAATCAAATCAAATCAAAATCAAATCTTATTAAGTATTTAAAAAAGCATAGATAAAGCTATTGCTTAAACGAATGAGTGACGTCAGCAAGAGAATGTTGAGAAAGGTGGCCCAGAAATTTGGATTTCCTTCGTTCATTAACTACAAAGAAATAAACTTCTTACCTTTCAGCACTTTTCCTAAATTATAAAATTCAAATCCATAGAATGAACTTTTGTCTTAAAACTTGTAAAAAATTATCTTTATATTGAAAAGGGGGGTCTGGAAGACTCTCCCCGGAAATTTTACCTTTATAAAGAAGAAATTGAAACACTGATTTTTTTTTCAAATCTTATTTGAATAACAGACTATTATTTAGCATCCGACATAAATGTATTTTATTTTTACTTTAATTGTCCTTTGCGTTCAACACCGAGTAGGGTATTTTTCTTATTGCTCTTTTTATCTTTTTGCTGCATTGTTTAATAAGTAAATTGAAAAGCCAACACCGCGTTCGTAAAAATTATAAAAAATATACTATATATTATTCACACAAATTCAAAATCTTGTCTTTTTATAAAATTTTTCTAATTTCAATTTGTATCAGCAAATTAAGTAAATAAGTAAAAATTGGTAAAGAACTGACCACTTATTTTTGTTTTACTTACTTACTTACTTCTTATCCCTGATAGGCCCTAGTGGCCAATGGCCACCAACGACTATCCCTAAGGATGTCCCTCATGGACTGGCCAGCCAGTTTAGAGCAAAAGGACGCTCTGGCGGGGGAAGTTTTAGAAATAAATTCTTTTCTTAGAAATAGTTATTTTTAAAATTAATTTCCTCTTTTATTTCAAGATCGTTTTCAATTGAAATTAAGTTGCCAAACTTGGGATTCCTGGAAATTCTTTCATTTGAAAGAATTCAATCAATTTAATTCAATTTTATTTGAAAATAAGAATTAAATCATGCATCGTCTCCGTAATTTTCTGAGATATTCTTCGAATAATTTGAATATTTTTCACAGTGTTCTTTAATTTTTTGAATTAATTCTAATTTTTGATTTGAAGTGCGAATGGAATCTTTAGGGTTACAATATTTTGGCGATGTTTGGCGCTACTTGGCTAACAGGTTTTAACATTGCACTCAATCGGAGTGAAATATTTTACACAGCAGTAAAGAGCCTAAAGAGCAGGGCCGTATCCAAGGGGGGGGTTTTAGGGGTTCAACCTCCCCCCCCCCCCGAAATTTTGACATCAATTTTTATACTGCTATTTTTCTTGAAAATTATGTCTCACAAGGAGCGATATCCTCTTCGGGTATAACCCAAAGGGTCTCAAAATGAGTCAAAACCCTACTTTTAAGGGTGAAATTTCCAAAATTTTTCTGGGGGAGGACCCCCAAACCCCCTCGAAATTTTGAAATCTATTAAGTATATGGTTTTTCCTTCAAACTTGTGGGATTTACAAGGAGTGGTCCTCTTTAATGTAACCTAAAGTGTCTCAAAATGAGTTAAAATGCCACTTTTAGGGGAAAAATACAAAAAAATTTCTGGAGTAGGAACCTAAAAACCCCCTTAACATTTCGCCATTTATTATAATATACCTTCTTTTTACCTTGAAAATTCGGGCGTTTACAATGAGATTAAGCTATATGGGTGTAATCTAAAGGGTCTTAGAAATGAGCTAAAACACTCTTTTGAGGGACAAATGTCCAAAAATTTTCTGGGGGAGTACCCCCAGACCCCCCTTTTACTTCGAATTCATATTGTTTATACAATTTTGAAATTTAGTGCATCAAAATTTCAATCCAGTGTTGTCATCTAAAACTTAACATATAAAAGTACCCGTAAGGAGGTACCTCAGAAAATATTTGAGTCAAACCCCCCCCCCCGAAACAAAAGTCTGGTTACGGCCCTGGTAAAGAGCCAAATGGCCGCGGTGATGGTGTAGTGGTCAGCGTGCCTGGCTACGAGCATTACTTACCCAGGTTCGATGCCTTGCGGCTCCTGCTTGGGTAGCTAGTCATTGGTCGACTCAGCCCTTCATCCTCCCGGGGTCGATAAAATGAGCACCAAGCTCGCTTGGGGAATCAACTGGGGGTCCAGCGTCGGGCTAGCCACTCGGCCTGGACACAAGCTAAGTAATTAGCACCCCAGGCCCAAAGGCTAAGGAAACGGAGTTGGGCACCGCCTGATGGGCCACTAGGCCCGGGGCAGAATTTGATTTGAAAGAGCCAAATATAGCTACCCTGCAAAACGATAAAATTAATTTTAACCAATCAACGAAAGGGAATCTTCCTTTAATATCTAAAAATATTAAGAATTAATAAACAAATAACTGACAACTGAGTGGCAATAGACGACATTAGTGTGACGTCACTTGCTTGTTTGGAAACGTTGATTCTATCCGTGATTGGTTCCGTGATTGGAGGTAAATCCGTACCAATCCGTACGGAACCAATCACGGATGGAATCTACGTTTCCAAACAAGCAAGTGACGTTTTGACTAATGTCGTCTATTAATTAAATTTATTTAGCCATAATGGTAAACAAATCGAAGAAACAGGTAAAAGAATGACATAAATCTTAAAAACTTCTTAATTCTTTTTAAAAATTAAACTAAAATTATAATGTGAATATAGATTTTTTTATTGTGAGAATGTAATGAAAGATATTCTCTTAAAACTCTTCTTCTAGCCATTTTCCTCTCATGTGTGATTTAAAAGCTGTATTTTTTTCTAAAATGCATCCATCATTTATTGTTTCCGATTGTTATTTTTTTTTTTGGTGGATTATTTTGGTTTGGTTTGGTTTTTTGGTACATATATTTTCCGGTCTGTGTGCTTGATCTCTAGGATCCGCTTATAAACCTTCGTCAAGTAAGACAGACACAACAGAATATTTTTACTGACACAAGAGAGAGAAAATACACCCAGGGCAAAGGCCGGAATCGAACCGACGGCCAATACAGTGCACACAATGATTATTTTTTATAATTTTTACGAACGCTGTGCTGTGGTGTTGGCTCCGCCTACTGACCGTTCTGTCTATTAGTTTTTCTGAGGGAAAAAAAGAGTAAATATCATGATTAACAAAGTAAAAGAAGGTTATTTTATTTAATGCAATTTATTTCCCAGAAAAGAATTTTGAGATGTTACTATTGTTACTGGAAACATCGACTGGCACGCCTATTGCATGTGCAAAGTGCTTAATCTGTGCATTAAGAAAGAAACCGGTAGTAGAAATAGAAAACTGGCAAGGCAATAGTTTACTGATTGATGGAAACAGAAAACTACTTTGTTGATACTATTATCTGAATCCAAATAAACGAATATCTTGATTTTCAAATAAGTTAGCTTTAGAATTTAAAGTTGTCGCAAATGTAGCTATGGTAAGATTTTATAGCGAATACTTACGCAATTTACATTGTGTTATAAAAATAGAAACTATTATTGTTTGCCAAACTGTCAGATAGATCAAGACTTCAATACTTCAAGATTGTTTTTGTTTTATTAGTTTTGCTTTCGATTTCTGAACTTTTAAACACTTTTACGTACTGTAGTAGTTTTCTTTTGAATAGCTACTTCCGGTATGATTTCTTTGTGAGTCACTACAAGAATGGATTAATTTGGGAAAAATAAACTAGTGTTACTTCTGATTCTTTTCTCTTGTATATGTTTAGTGTTTCATTCTTTCGTTTGCATTTAGCTGTTTCTTAGACACTAGTGAAAAGGGAATATAATAGTTTGCTTTCTTAAAGCAATGTTCAAACACAACACATTTTCAATTAGTAGTAGTAGTGGGATTCAAAAAGTTAACCAAACTATGTTTGTACATTTACTACGTTGTAAATGGGTTGATATTAAGAACCTAGACCATTATTTTTGTATTTTTGACAGAGTCAGGCCAATCTGTTAAAACAGTAATGATTCAACAGGAATCCACAAAAGGCTTTTATTTAATTTAGTAGGGACAGATGGTTTGGGCTCCTCATAACAACTCTAGTGTGTTTTAAAATGATTGATAAAATCACTTCATTAGATTAATTTATGGTAAATCCGAAGAAGCCGGGCTTGGGTGACATTTTTGGCAAAATTTGGTGTTGGAAATGCCGTTTATTGGCGAGTAAGCAATTTAACTTCTTTAGAACTGGGTTGCCAGAATGAGAATTCACTATTTTATCGCAAAATTTGGCGCATGCCTGGCTTCTTTGGATGACCCTGGTTTATTAACAGATCTCAAACAAACCAATCCAGAAATTGCATTTGATCTCACGATTCAATTATAATAACACTCTTTAAATTTAGTTGGTAGTATATATGTGTTAAAAACTGTTTGCTTTAAAAGCTTTGACTGTATGTAAGTAAAAAATGCATGTCAAAAAGTATGGAGTTAGGTTAGAAAAACGATTGATTATAAGTTGTATTCCATTTTGAGACAGTTTAACGAAATCTTTTGGGTTTACCATATCATTAAATTTCTTTACATCTAAGATGTTGCAGCTTATTTACCTAATACTACAATACTTCATAGTTATTTTACTTTTGTTTTAGATTCTCTTACTTGTTCTACTACGTGAATCTACATCTTTTTAATCTAGTTTTGAAACCGCTCCTGAATTTTTCGAAATGAAGGTAAGTATATATATATGTTTGATATTTTTGAAAAATAGTCTTAAAATTTGTACGTATTATTCTTTTAATAGTGTAGTCCAGCAATACTAAAAACAGAAATTTGTATCTAAATTATATAATATTTTCTAGATTGCTTTTGATATGTTCAATTATGCTAGTGGACAATTAAAATAAACCTTTTTTGGTTTCTTTTATTAAGTTAATAAACCTTTATTAGATTTACCTATTTTCCAAATGGAGTCTTTATCTGTTCTCAGAGTTGTATCTGCTATCACAATGGTCACGATCAGCTTTTCTCCTGAACAAACACAAAATCAGGCAATTTCTGCTTATAAGATTTGCTACTGGGTTTAGATAACTATTTTGGTAGTTGCGTACTTCGCTGTTGAATGTGCCGCTAAATTCGAAAATGTCACCAAAGCCTGTTAACTCCGTCTCTGATCTTGAAACTCTGCCATAGAGAACACAACATTAGAGAAATATCGGAATATCAAATTTACTTTATTGATAAACAATTAAACACAATAAGCCACACAAATGCTTAAATAAAAAAATTCTAATAAATAATAATGTAACCAAACATTGTTTGGGTGGGCTAAACTCTTTAATTTCATTCAAATTGAAATAATAATAATAATAATAATCTTTATTTAACACTATGGAAATTACAAATAAATATATAAAATAATATGAGTTACCAAGGGGAAACAGTCCCGTTCAGGTAACCAAAAAAAGTGCGAACATTGAATGATATTTAAAATAAAATAAATAGATAGGTGGGTTGAATTAGATAGCAATAATAATATTCAAAAATGCAAAAAACAAAACATAGTACAAATAACAATAATAAATGATTAATTTAAGTTACAAAAGACAGAATTATTTAAATTAAAGTTTTACAAGTTGGCAAACAGCCTGGCAAAAAATAAAAAAGTTGTATCTTTAGCAGATCTCATTTTATATTCATCCCATTTCCAATTTTGTTTTTAGTTTATTTTAAATTAAAACAAACAAAAAAAAACCCCTTGTATTTGGTTGGCTCGTTTTTTTAACCTGTGTCTGGCAATAACTTTTGCTCTTCATTGACTTATGACTTCTAATATTGGCATTAAAGCCACCTTTTGGTGACTTCGGCATTTATGGATTCAGCAGCAAGGGTGGACAACTTAGTACGCAAGTACCACAATTTGATTTTGCTTAAAAATAGTTTGGTAATGACGGAAAAGTTTCAACCAAAACAAGCATGGGTGATTTGAAAAATATTCCAAGACAACACCTAGATGATTTTTTTTAAAAAGTTTTTAATTAAAATTGAAATATCTACTAGTGACTGGAAACAATTTTAAGACAAGCTACGAAAAGTAAAGCAGATTATAAGCTAATATTTTGGTAGACAGTATAATAGTATTGTGTCAAAACCTGCAGATTAAGTTATTTACAACCATTTATTTTCTTTTGACTGATAAGTATTTTAAAGAGAAAGATAAAATAAGAACTTTCCCCGATTATTGTAACATTCAGTGCTCTTAATAAGTAGTACGGGTTAATTTATAAAATTACGTGAAATTTCTTCAGAAAATTTTGTGAATAATCTAATGTTGACAGAAAAGTTTTCATTTTATGTAGGTTGATTTTATAGTTTTATAGGTAAGATTCCCTTAAGAATTGTTAAATTTTGTTCTTTGCAGATTATCTTATTTAACCCATTAAATAACAAATCTTTCTATAAATCAAGAATGTCTTTAATTATGTTTAGTTTTAATTTTAAAAATCCACTGATATGATTTGTCCCAAAATGAGAATGGTGGTAATAGATTTATTTCTTCCTCACAGTGATACGAGTTGGGTGATAATTTTAATACCTTGCTAAATCAAGTGAGAAACAGGAATTTGTCTAATCTGGTCATCTAGGATTAGGGAAAATTCTAGACATTTTGTGAAAAAATAAACAATTTATTTCTATTTTAGCATTGAATTAAAAAATTCACTAGGTAAAAACATGTTCCCATCAATAAAAGATAAATCCACTGGATTTTTCTTCAAGTAACAGACTCAAGATTTACTAAACTTAAAAGTCATTCACAACAATGTTTTTTACTTATAAAGTTAAGTTGAAGAGGAGAGTTTTATTGTAGCTCAAATTTGAAAAAAAAAAAAAACAGCTTATAATCCTTATTTTAAGACTAGACATTTTGGAGCTATGGTGGCCTGCATTTAAGAAAGAATAAAAGAAGTATCAAGTTCATAAAAATTAAAACTTATGGGTTATTTGGTAATTATTTAACCTTACAGGCGGACCTGGAAAAAGCTGTAACCTTCCCCCGAACCTAATGTATTGCTCCTATGGAGCTGGCAGGTGCTTCCCCCGAACCAGGTTCAGGCACTTTTTCCAGGTCCGCTTACAGGTGTTCAGTAATTCAGAATACTATGTTTTATTATACAAAATTCTGTACTTTAGTAATAACATAAACTGAAATGAAAATATGGAGAGATTTTTGGGGGAAATTTTGGACCAAATTAATTGTTCTCCGGGGAAATATTGGGACCTGAAACATTTTCTGTAAAACAGTAAAATGTAATTTTCTCTTTTTTCTGTTCTCTGGCCCTCAACTTCTTATAATAAAGTTTGATTGGCACTCAATTAACTAAAGGTGGACCAACTGACCTATATTATTGATTAAAACCCCCTAAAACCTGCATATACTTTTAGGAGGTTTTTATTTTCCTGAAACTTAGACTTTGGATGATTTAATTTCGATCCTGTTGAACTCTATATGGTTACCATGCATTATTCCTCTAATAGTCATGCATCCTTCTTTTTTAGGAAAACATGGCTACAGAGAAGGTCACATTGTCTGATGCACTCTCTAATGTGGATGTTCTTGATGAACTGCCTCTGCCTGATAAACAGCCGTGCATCGAGGCACAGCCATGCAGCATTGTGTACTATGCCAACTTCGATTCGAACTTCGAAGATCGCAATGCATTTGTCACGGGAGTGGCTAAGTACATTGAAGAAGCCACAGTCCATGCTGAATTAGTAAGTTTAGTTTTCTATTTTATCTTCCTGTACTGCTCAGACAGTTTCACTCAGGGTTGCTGATTTTTTGGATTTAAATGAATTACTAGCTCTGAACTTCCCAAAACTGGTTAATAATTTACTGATATTGTAATATCCATGTTATATAATAGTTTAGCATTACTCAATATTCCAATATTTATCTATTTTAGGCATTAATTAATTGAATTAATTAAGGGAAGTAGTTTGCTATCATTTCATGGTGAGATGCCCAAACCCATCCTAAAATGGTGAATGAACAATTAATTGTACTATCAGTTACTAAAATTTTGTTATCCTTCTTTCTATAACTATTTTTACCCAATTATCAATTTTTAAAAGAAATGGTGACGATTTCTAAAAAAAATCTATGTATCAATTTTATGTAAAATTTTAATTCCAATAATTCAGTTGAATTAATTTCACTAAATGTATTGTGCAATTATTTCTTTAAAATAATAATTACTTATACAAATAAAATCAAATTAGCAACTTATTGACAGTCATGTACCCAGAGTATTCGCTGTAGTTGAAAAAATAATAGTTTGGAAAACATGACTAAAACTATAAAAGCAAGCTTTTGATAAAAATCATTCTCATGCTTGTTTTTAAAAAGGGGATGTATACCTGAAAAACATTTAAACATTTTTAATTCTAGTTTAATTTATCACAATTATTGATTCCAAATGCTGCTATTTACCTCTTTTTGTTGTAAATATTTTTGTAATTGGTAGTACAATTTGTTCTTGAAATTACAGGAAATTTTATGTAGATAGAGGAGCCTAAACCTATCTCCCAGTTATTTTAAGCATATGCAAATAGCAGAATTAAAAAAAATTGAAATGCAAATAACCTTGTAAAGCATTTTAAAGCATACAACTATTTTTTTTTATTTAAATTGTTTCAGTTTAACATTTTTGATTTAAATCAATGATTTTTTTAAAAAAATCAAGTGATTTAAATCAAGCAACCCTGGTTTCACTTATCTAAGTGGTCTCGTTAGTAGCTTCTTGCTTTTAACTTGTTTTTTAAGGTATTATGAACCAGTTTGTGTGAATTCGGCTTGAAAAGGATATTTTACCATATCTCATATGACTTCGTTGTATATGTAATTTATAATAAAGGCGGAAAATAATTACCCACCAATCCTGTTCAAGTCAATGTGTGTTTGTATTTTATGCAAATTTACGATTTTCTTTTGTTCTGGATAAAAAAGGTTAAAAATTAAACAACATAGGCTATATTTTATGACACTTTTTCTGTCTTTTAAAAAGCTTTATTTTTCTTCTAAAAAAGATTTTGTGGCAACATCACTCTATTGGTCCAAATTTTTATAGCCTTACTTTTTGATCAATAAAAGTTTTTATTTTTGTAAGCCACAACATTTTCCCCCTCAATTTGACTAATCCATTAATAACCTAAGGGAATGTAAGGTAAAATATCATATTTTTAAAATTAAATAAAAAGTTTAAATAAAAGGTTAAATAAAAAGTTTATTATAGTAAAAGTTTAAAAAATAAAAAGTTTATTATGTATATCAATTTAATTTAATCTAATTTTTTAAACAGGATTTTATATTTTTTCCAATTTTAAAATGAAAGGTTTTTATAAAACATCAGGAAAATAGTCTTTATGGAAACAGAAACTTTTTGTTGTCATTAAAAAAGT
Organism: Tetragnatha montana; assembly: GCA_963680715.1. NCBI lineage: Eukaryota > Metazoa > Arthropoda > Arachnida > Araneae > Tetragnathidae > Tetragnatha > Tetragnatha montana. The sequence goes on along the minus strand of OY796684.1, from coordinate 2,557,763 downwards.
TGATTAACTAACAAAACAATATTGCCAATGTTATTTGTGTTCCCTTTCAATGACAATAACATGATTTTATATTCCTAAATTATAGGAATTAATATGCTCTTCTTATTACTGAACAATTATGAGAGCACTTTTTAATGTTAAGGTTATTTTTATGGGATGATTGTTAACACAATTCTTTAAAGGTTTGATTTTTGTATAGCCAAATAGATTGAAAACTTATCTAAAATGGTAATCAAAATCCTGAAGATATGACCAGTCTCCAAATGCAAGTATTCAGTAATTTTTGTTGATAATATTTTTTCTTTTCTACTAAGAATATTTAGGTTTTTTTGTAAGAATCATCAGAGGTAATAAATTCTAGACATTTCTAAAAATTATAATGCTTGACACATGGATGCATTTTATTATCTGTGATCCAAAATGTAAGACAGGGAATGTGTTAAAACGTTTATGCAGTTCACTTTGAATGACTCAAACCTCTTTTATTCAAAGTTTTCTCATGGACTCCTATTAAATCAATGTTTCAAAAGCATCGTGAATAAATACAAGTGCAACTTCTTAAAATCAAAGTTATCCCAGTAAATCTTTCAAATCATATTGATTGTTTGCCTTCCATGGTTAGTATCATCACCATGAGGGGATGTTGTTTTATTTTTGTATGGCATCAGTCTTCTCATTTCTTGACAAAATGAAGAAACTGCATTTTCAATGTTACTATTTGTTTTTTCAGTTGAGATATTTGTTTGTAAACATTCACCGTGACTTTCTGTAAACCAGACATTCAGACAAGAATTAAACCATTTTTAGGGGCAAAGGAGTGTTATCATTTGTGAAATACAAGGATGAGGTTTTTCAGACATTTGGAGAATTTTCCTACTTTTTTTTAGCTTTTCATAAAAATTTCAGATTTTTACTGTTTGAAAAATTAGCTTATGAACTGTAATTTCTCAGTGAGAATTGCATTTTTAATTCTAGCTATGTTCTTGACTTTTGAGGCTCTTTTATATGTTAAATTTTAATGTTTGAGGCCATTTAATGTAACAGCTTAAGGTTCTTATTTGGTTTGCAGCCTGGAATAATCAGTTTCAGGATTTCATCAAATTCTAAAAATACTTTCATAGTTGTTCTCCCTTTTACTTATATGTATGAAAAATCTTAACTGAATACTGAAATCTTTACATAAGTACATTTTTACAGTGATTTCAATAGAATTTTCAATTGTAATTTATTATAATTTATCCAACTTTTAGGATCATTCAATAAGCATTTTTTTTCTCTACTTTAATTAGGCTTTCTGGTAGTAGCCAGTAGGTAGTAGTAATCTGTCGTAGGCCTGGTAGTAGTAATGGGTAGTTTTATTTCCTTCAGATCATAACTATACTGTAAAATGTTTAATTTTAGTGTAAGGATTTATTGTTAAAATTTGTTAACCTTATATAGATTTATTCTCAATTTTTTCTCTTAACTATTATTTATCACCTAAATGGACCAAGTGGGTCCCAGGTGACTATGTGTATTGTTCTTGTGTTATTTTTGTTTTCAAATAAATGAATAAACTTTAAAAAAAAATTGAAGCTAATTAAATACTGTTGATCAAATGTCGTTCAGTTTTCAGACCTTTTGCCTTTTTCCCAATCTCGTCCCTGTAAATGGAAAGTAAATTTTAAAGTTTTTACAGTATCATACAGTATTTCGCACTTTTTTTCTTCTATGGTTTTTTAGAATCAAATGCTTGAAGAAGGTGATATCCATGGCAGTCAATTTATATACTTTATATCGTCGGCTTACAGTCAAAAGGCACTAAGTCACTTTTGGAAGATATTTTGAAAACGGTGGAAGCTTGTCGCATCTCTAAAATATCGTCAAACTGAAAAGCTAGTAACCTAGCATAGATGGTTGGTTTGTTTTAAAACAGAAAGAATTCATACAGTAAAGAGCTTAAATGTTGGTTTGCGATTAATAATTTATTAAATTGAAATTATTTGATCATGTAATTGAGTTATTTTAGGGATTAAAAGATTTTTTAATTCAATTTCTCAAAGATTTTATAATAATATTTTCTTTTTCATACACTATAACTAGAATGGCAATGGTAAAATGATCGCCAAATTTGGCATAACCTCGTACGGAGTATTTGAGCAAAGAGTGACTTAGTGCCTTTCGACTGTAAGCCGACGATATCTTATCCCTGTAAATAGAAAGTAAATTTTAAAGTTTTTACAGTATCATACAGTATTTCACACTTTTTTTCTTGTATTGTTTTTTAGAATCAAATGCTTGAAGAAGGTGATATCCATGCAGTCAATTTATATACATGGCGGTGCTGTTCAAGAGCTATTCCCCAGCCCAAATCGAATGAGCAGCCGAATCGCGTGGAAATCTATGAAAAAACAGTGGAAGTTTTAGCACCTGAAGTTAACAAACTTCTAAACTTCATGTATTTTCAGGTACCTTAGCTTGTTGTGTTTCTTAATGCAATACTTTCAAATTAAGGCTTAAAATGAATAGTTATTTATCAGAGCCTACTGCTTAAAAATTTAAGGTTTTTCGTAATTAGGAGATATTTACATGAAATCTGATATGATTTTTGATCAATTAATTAATCTGGGGTCTTCAAAGTGTGACTTCCAAACCAAAATTAGCTGCCAGTCTCTAAAATGTAGCCAGCCCACTGTAGCTGACAGTGGCGGATCCAGAGGGGGGGCAACAGGCCTTTTGCCCCCCCCCTTGGGATCCTGTACCTTTTTTTTTAAATTACAGTAAAGAAAGGAAAAAAATGTAAGAGGGAAGAGAATATTTAAAAGTCAAACACTAAATAGGAAGCATAAACATATAAGTTAGTATGGGAGGGCTCTGGCACTCATCTGACCTTGATAATTTTTAACAAAAAAGAGACCGACTTCAAAAATGCGCCTAAAAGTGAGAAATTATTTTTATCCAATAAACAACAATACTACTTTTTAACATAATTTTTGAAGTCGAAACACTTTCACAATAAATTAACATTCCTCGCTAACATTAAAAAAAGAACACGTTATTAGCATATAACATAAGATAAAAGAAGATTTACAATTAAAGGCACAATATATTATTTTCTGTTTGACGAATGACGAAATGAATGACGAATGACATGACGAGAAACAGATTCTTTACTTCAGAGTTTTGTAAAGTTCAGTCGGTATTTATTCCCCGTTTCAATAATCTGACTCTTATAGTGGTGAGTAAGCTTGCCACAAGTTTTTGATTTATTTATCATAACTCCTCTGGTATACGCTAGAGGGCGTTTAAATTTAAATGGGACCAACTTGAAAACAATTCTAATCTAACGCAACAAACCGCGTCCAAATCGGTCCAGTAGAACATACCAAAAGGGCCTGGCAAAGATTCAACATTTATATTCGACGAATTGATAACCTCCTCCTTTTTGAAGTCTGTAAAAAGGTTAGTCTGAGAATTAAAACCCCCATAGATAACCATTGGTCACATTCCACACCTTGCTTTACCTCTTGCCATGTACTGAAATTTATGGCTGTCTCAATTCCTGCTTGAAAGAGAGCAATCCACGGGGGGGGGGGGGGCAAATTAAGAACCAAGAATCCTGAAATGGGCACAAGGCACACGTATAGGGTGCGGGCGAGGAGGTCCTGCCCCCCCCCGAATTTCGGACTAGGTATATACAAAAATAAGTTAAAATCCTGCTTTGTAGTGTCAAATTTCAGAAAATTCTCAGGTCCCCTTTTGTATTTGGAACATAAGTGTTCACAACTTCTTTAAATTAAGTTCATCAAAATGCAAATCTTATTTTAAAATGTATATTCAAAATTCAGGCTAGAGGTACCAAAACTAGTTAAAAACCTGTTTTTAGAGTTAATTTGTTTTAAATCTTCTGGGGGAGAAGACTTGTGGGGGCAATCAACCATATTAGGCCCGGAAATCTTATGGAAGTATATGTATTATCGGGTTTAGGAATAATTTTAGGTCCTCTCCCTTCGTTGCAAATATTTAGCTTTGCACCTAATAATGAGTTAATTTTTTGGAGGATATTTGGGCTCCTCACGCGAAATAAATTTCTATTTACGCCACTCCCATCTAGAACAGAAGGGACCTTTCATCTTCATCTTTAGGATCTTTCTCGGAGGATGGGACCTTAATTAAAATCCCATTCCCCGATCCCATCTTAAATGTTCAAAAATGAGTCAAAGGACTACTTTTTAAGGTAAAATTTCCAAAAAGTTTGCTGGGGGAGAACCCCCAGACCCCCTTCTTTCCCTGGGACATCATCCAAGTATTTTCAATAATAGGTTCAAACTTTCAAAATTCTTCTGAAGAACCCCCAACCTTCTTAAAATGTAGTTGCCCCCCCCTTCGGTCCAGGCTGGATCCGCCACTGGTAGCTGACTGGATTTTCCCAGTATCCTGTTATGGGTTTTTCCCCTCTAAATTATAAATTTTATGAGCGCTTGTTTGAATGAGCTTTCTTCTTTGTTAAAATGTTTTTCAAATATGCTGAACTAGAAACAGTTAAAGAATATGAGTGCAATTAAGCAACATAGAAACACAGTTTCCAAACAAAGCCGGCACATTTCCCACCTTTCAGAGAGATTTGAGTGACAGCATCAAATGTGATTGCATCACTCTGTAGGGTGTTATTTGTATTTTATAAGAAAAAACAAGCTCATTTTCAGATTTAAGAAAGAACTTTTAAAAGAATCTGTAATAGTTCATTATTATATGTTGAATAAGAAACAGTTTTAGACTTAACACTTTTCAGTGCCACTGTTAAGTATTTAGTATTGTGCAAAATATTGATTTGTTTACTCATTCATAATAATTAATTTATAATATCCCCTTCGTTCCCACTTTTAGAGGCGAGCTATTGAGCGATTTAGTGCGGAGGTGAAACGCTTGTGTCATTCAGAGAAACGCAAAGACTTTGTTTCGGAGGCATACCTTTTGACATTAGGAAAATTCATCAACATGTTTGCAGTGCTCGACGAGTTGAAGAATATGAAGTCCAGCGTAAAAAATGACTATGCCACATATCGTCGGTAAGTAAGCAGTTAAGTTGTGTACGTAATACCTTGAACAATAGGTGAGATGATTATAGCCAGGAAGGGGGATTTTGCTTTTTTGATCATTGAAGACAACTTATAACATCCTGAATCCCCCCTCAAAATTTTCTTAACTTTGAAGAATATGAAGTCCAGCGTAAAAAATGACTATGCCACATATCGTCGGTAAGTAAGCAGTTAAGTTGTGTACGTAATACCTTGAACAATAGGTGAGATGATTATAGCCAGGAAGGGGGATTTTGCTTTTTTGATCATTGAAGACAACTTATAACATCCTGAATCCCCCCTCAAAATTTTCTTAACTTTGAAGAATATGAAGTCCAGCGTAAAAAATGACTATGCCACATATCGTCGGTAAGTAAGCAGTTAAGTTGTGTACGTAATACCTTGAACAATAGGTGAGATGATTATAGCCAGGAAGGGGGATTTTGCTTTTTTGATCATTGAAGACAACTTATAACATCCTGAATCCCCCCTCAAAATTTTCTTAACTTTGAAGAATATGAAGTCCAGCGTAAAAAATGACTATGCCACATATCGTCGGTAAGTAAGCAGTTAAGTTGTGTACGTAATACCTTGAACAATAGGTGAGATGATTATAGCCAGGAAGGGGGATTTTGCTTTTTTGATCATTGAAGACAACTTGAATCCCCCCTCAAAATTTTCTTAACTTTCTCCGGCCCCTATAATAAGGTGAGATATAGGAAGCAAACTTGACCTAGACCCACCGATATAAAAATTTGTTTTAAATCTTGGAAAATACCAGGAATTATACAATATTATTACTTATAATTATTAATATTATTGCATTTTTACATAACCTCCTCAGTCCCCTTGTATCAGATGTGATACAAAAGTTTCAGATATTTTAAAGAATTCTGTATTGCTAAAAATGTTTGGAGACCGCTTGTATCACATGTAATATGAAGTGAAAAACAACATATAAATTTCTTTTTAGACAGTAAATATTAATACTTCTGCAATATTAAGATTTTTAGGATAAAAACATGTCAATACATAGTCTAAAAAATTCAATTTTTTTAATATTTATCCAAAGGTTTGACTATTTTTAAGGTATACATTTTCTTTGTTAATAAACAAATAATCAATTAACGCCAAAATCAGAACTTTTTAATGATATATTAATTAGTAAGGACCTTTGAAACTTGTTTGTGTCACATGTGATACATCAGGACTCAAACTGATACAAACCACATAGCTACGGGATTTTTAAGTCAAGTAAGCTTTACAATGCCAATATGTACTGTGTGTTAAATTGTGATTGATAACTTTAATCTTGTTGAGCATGTTGGTTATTCAACAAAACTTCTGCTTGCAACTGACAATATTTTAGGTTAGTTACAGGCATGTGATTTTTCCGCTAATTAGCGGAAATTAGGGATTGTCGTTTTAGGGCATTTTGGTCATCCCGGGATTTCGGGATAAAATTCGACATCATCCCGGGAAATCCCGAAAATTTAATTAATGCCAGAATTTCAAGGAAAAAAATTTTTTTTGGCTGTAAAATCAAAACTTGCATAAAGACTAAATTAGAAAAAAATTATGGGGAGAAATTATTAATTTTTAATGCTACAATTTTTCAGTTCTAGGCTTTAAAATTTCTTAAATGATATTAAAATATTTTTTTGCAATTTTATATTCACTCATTATAATAGTACACACATATATCCCATAAAACCTTATGAAATGACACGAACTTAATATTTTAAATTTGTTTAAAAAATACTCCAGTTAAAAGTGTACTTACCCTAAAAATGCTTTTAACCCTCCGTCGGTCGCAATACTTTACTGATGCGTCCGGTCGCAATGCTCCAAAAGGCGCAATTAAAGGAATCACAGTTTTCTACCCTCGAATTTAAATGATAGTGTCTTAAAAGTAGTAATATATATCCAAAATGTTTTTCAGACATAAAAAATATGCAATTTATTTTTAATTATTGAGAAAAAATTTAAAAAATAGCCATAATGCCATGTATCCCCTAGAATCCTCAAAAAATAGCTTAGAATCGCTTTTAACACTCTAATATATATTGAAAAAATTCCAGGGGAGGACCCCCAGGCCCCATTTTTAGCTCAAATATATTATTGCTTTACATACGTTGTTACTGTATAAAAGGGGGGCGCGATGAAATTTACGATTGAAAATTGGGTGACCAGTATTGAAAGGTTGAGAAGCACTGATTTAAAACATCCTTAACTTTAAAGAAAAAATTAAATATCCTGAAAAGATGCCCCTTATGACCCTCCGTAAATCCTCTAATTGCCGAAATCGAATCCTTACTTTCGCAGAAAACGATTTTGCCTACATCCTACCAAAATAACCCAAATCTTGGAATATATGGAAGAAAACTCTATTGCAAGTGTAGGTTCAACCGCAATTCATCATAAAATCAGCTATAAAATAAATAAATTACGTAGCGTAAATAATATTACGTACCTTTATGGAGTGCAACGTCTCCGGTCGCAATGCTCCAAAAGTATACTGATCGAATAATTGTGGTGAAAAACAGTCTAGACATAGCTCGCGAATCCAAATAACTGTTTGGTGCCATACATCTGGTAAAGATAGGAAGCTACTAAAAATTTCAGACTTCTTTCCCCCCTAATAAGGGAAAGGGAAACAAAGATGTGCGGGGTGCGCCAAAAGTTGCAGTTGCGACCGACGGAGGGTTAAATTCCCTTATAGATATGTAGATAGAAGAGGAAACTATGATTGTTTGTTTTTTAAATGTTGGAGCAAACCACTCGTAGAACCTCCTTTACACTTACTTATCAAAGAACACTTTTGCATTTTGCTTCAGAGTTCGGTCGTTTTATGAAGTGCTCTATGCAAATGTACTAGCCTTTTCTGCCGTAATACAAAATCAGAATATTCTCAGCCCGATCTTCAAAACGTGTAATCTCTTTAAAAGCTGACGACTTATTGAGATCACGAGTACTGTATTCATTCGGAAATAAGGTTCAAACTATCCTCATAAATAATTATTCATCACATAAATAAAGATTATGAGTTTCTAACATATATATATGCTAGAATTACGATCATTGCTTTGTGGTTGAAAATGGCCTCGTGCTGGGAGTTATTACGATTTGTATCTCTTATCACTAACATACTAAAGAATGAAAAAAGTTGATGAGTAACCAAGTTTCACCATTTATATGTCAACATGCGAGCATTGTATGTATTATACAAATCGGCGAGTTCCTTGTTTATTGCTTTTTAGCTGTAAAGTTCTAAGGAGTGGGAGATAATTTAATTCAGCAGTGATTGACTTAAACTTAAACCACCTCATTTCCACTAATTTATAAGTATTTTCCAAGGAAAGGAAATAATTGTTCATGCAATCAGGAACGATTTCCAAGCGTTTGTAGCAGCGTAAAAGAAATTTAAAATTTTGAGGGAATCCCGGGACGGACTGAGAAATCCCGGGACGTGTCCCGGCCTTAAAATTCTACGGGATCCCGCTTTCCCGGGAAACAATCCCTAGCGGAAATCCGCTAATTTTAGAGGTATTGATTATCGGAATTCCGATTTTTTGAAATTTTATATTCCGCTCAATTTGTGATGCACAACCTGCGGCCCGCGAACTGATTTGAATTTTTTTCAAATAATCCCTTTGTTAAATAATCCTTACTTTCCAGATTTTTTCCAAGAAAAATGACTAGTTCGCGGAAAAATCGCAATTTTCGCACAAGTTTCGTTTTGCGTGCGGAGTGTCCCATTCCTCCCGCGGCTGCTTTCTCGGTCGGCCGCGGGCGCCAAGTTGGAAGGCGGCTTCCTGTGTTGCTATTGCGATGTAGAAAAAACAACTTTATAGTTGTTGGAAGCCTACAAGTCCGGTGTTCGGGATCACATTCTCCGGGAAAAGTCGAAAAATAGCGATTTTTCGCGAAAGTTACGGTTTTCGGGCGCCTAAGTTGAAGTTGGCTTCTCGTTGTAATTGCGATGCAGAAAAAACTTTTGCGTTGTCAGAGGAGCTTATCTAGTGTGAAACCTCTCAGATCGCATTTTTGTTGATTTTAGTTAGATATATAAGGAGGGAGCCAGGAGACTTCCCCCCTCAAAAAAAAAATCTGACTAGGTGTTCAAAACAAGTTAAAACCCTGTTTTTTAGGGTCAAATTTCCAAAAATTTTCTGGGGTAAGACCCCCAGACCCCCTTTTAGATTTGGAACTCTCTTTTTCACAACTTTTTTTACATTAAGTTTATCAAAATGCAAATCTTACATAAAAATTTCACCCCAAAAAAGGACCCCCTAGACAGATTTATTTGGGACCCTCCTGAAATCATTTTCTATATATAGCACTGTAACTCATCTAGACACTTCTAAAAATTTTCAGATAATTTCTTTCTGGAGCAATCACTTGCCTGTTAGTAAGTAAATTTAGTTTCTTAAGGAGTATGTATGTGCAAATAAATGCCAGAATCCAATGGGGGTAAAATTTCTGGTCAGGCTAATATGTATCCTTAGATCTAGAAATTTCATGTCCTGTCTTTTATTATTTCTGGCATGTATTGTATGTAGACCTTAGCCCATGAGGGAAGTTGTGACAATGAGTTTAGTTTATGGTGTAACTCTTTCTAACTGATTTTTCTTTCATTTTCAGTGCTGCTCAATTTCTCAAAGTGATGTCTGATTCACAAGCTTTACAAGAGAGCCAAAATTTAAGCATGTTTCTAGCAACCACGAATAAAATCAGAGACACACTGAAAGAAAATCTGGAAAAGATTCCCGGCTACGAAGAACTCCTCGCGGATGTGGTCAACATCGCCGTGGAGATGTACGAATCCAAAATGTACCTGCTTCCTTCAGAAAAGCACGTTCTGGTTAAAGTTTTAGGCTTCTGTCTATTTCTAATCGATGGTGAAATCTGTAATATCAATAAAATGGATCAGAAGAAACGTATAAACATTGCCAAAATAGACAAGATATTCAATGCTCTCGAGATGGTACCACTGTTCGGAGATATGATGATTTCTCCTTTCAATTTCATCAAGCGTAGTGCTCACTTTGAAATGTCTCGCTGGCCATTGGCTAGCTCCAGCTCTCCCAGTCCACAGTCAGATCTGATTCAGTACCTCTCGGGTATCAGAGAAGACTATGTGCGCTACATAAGCGAACTCTCGAGGCATAACAATGAAGTAAGTTTCTTTTTGCATTTACTTGAAAATTTTAAATTTTTTCCCCAAAAATGTAACTGGTAAACTTTGGAATTAAAAGTAGTTCATTGTTTGTATTACAGCTATGAAATAACATCCTTATTTGTGTGAGACTACTTTTCATACTTAAAAACAAAGTGGATATTTTCACGAAAGTTAAAGCATGCGCAGTAATAGGAGTTTGTTATTACTTGTTTTATAACATTAAAATTATATTATTGAACAATCCTGGTATCAGCACCGATGACCTAGTGGTATCAGGGGCGGATCCAGAGGGGGGGGGTCATGGCCCCCCCCCCCGAGAAACCCTAATAAATAGCTTAAAAAACACTTTCTTAATGCTAAAATTCAAAAAATTTTCTGGGGGAGAACCCCCACACCCCCCTTTAATATTTTGATATGTGATTTCTGTTTTAGAGTGTTTTTCCCTTGAAAATTCTTCCGCTTAAAAGAAGCTATTCTCTTTTGGGAAGTTTTAAAATAGATGAATACTAGTTTAAAAGGGCGCATTTGCAAAAATTTTCTGGGAGAGGACCCCCAGCCCTTTTCAAAATTTGGCATCTATTTATAATTTCATCCTTGAAAATTCTGTGGTTTACATGCTTTCAAAATGAGCTGAAACTTTAATTTTAGAGGCAAATTTTCAAAATTTTTCTTCACCTATTAATTTCTCATGGTTACTTATTTACTGTTTTCTCCTTGAACTTGTTTCTCTCCTCTCCTTTTAGGAGTACAAGAAGTTGCCCTCTTTAGGTATTATCCAATGGGTACCAAATGTACAAAAATTAGTAATAAAACTTCTACTTGAAGCCAAATTTCACACAATTTTCTGGGGGAGTACCCCCAGACCCCCCTTTTGCTTTAGAACTAGCATTATCTGATGAAACCTTTTTAACTTTAACAAAATTTTGCATTTTATCTATACTATACTCGGAAAATTGGGAGCCAAACACCTCGCGAAACATAGGTATTGTTATGCCCCAACCAAAAGGGTTTCGCCCCCCTCCCACTTTCTAAAAGAATGGCACGGGCCCTGGATATCCTCTAAGTTAACCCCTAGAAAACTGCTTAAAAGCAAGCACTCTTCAAAAAATTTTCTGAGGCACTGAAAATCTGGTCTGGATCCGCCCTTGAGTGGTATAGTGTGTGCCCCCGGTTTTATTCCAGGCTGCTACTTTTGATTATTTTGCTTTTATTTTACTTGTAATTTTTTAGTTGTAGCAAGATTAGTTTGAGTTGAGTTGTTACTTTCATGGAGATAACTAGTGCCACATAAAAAACAAAACGTGAAGGTATTTTTTGAGGGCAATGTGCCAAAAGTAATAATTAGGGAAAAATTGGGGAATTTTTTAGATTGATAATTAACCACCATGTAATATTAACCTTGTGACATTTATACAAACCATGCCTTATGTTAATTTCATTGATTTATTTCAAATTAAATGCTTGATTTTTAAAGTTGACATGGTGCAGATCTTTTTAACAACTATCTTAAAAGAGCATACATCTCTGGTCTCACTAATTTTTAAAAATGGGTGTTTTTATCGTGGGAAAAAATCAGTTTGCTGTTGTGTTCATAGATTGCTGTTAATTCTCAATATCTTAAAAATAGCTGTATGTGTCTTAAAAATTTAGGGGCCTCTGATAAAGATAGGTTTAGAGAGCATCTCAAAAGGTTGTTGGTTGTTGCCAAACTTTAAAGGGGGCTGAAGGGTCCCTGTATATTTTATGATTAGCTTCCTGTTAAATTCATGTTAATAATTATATAGCTTTTCTACTTTTTCTCTAAAAATGCTTCAAAATTTCAAGTATTTGTGATGCACTCATTTAAGCATGTAAAACACTGGGTGACATTTTTATTAAAATGCTACAAATCTTACACCCTCAGACAGAAACTATCAAATCTGTTAAATAAAGAGTGTTTAAATCAAAGGCTAGCCTCCCACTTTTCTCTTACTTAAACCTTCTGTTTTAAACAGGTAACCACAACAGTGAAAGAAACTCCTCGCACAGACCATGAAAACAAGGAGCTAACGGAATTGGCGTTGAAAGGTCTTATGCTGTTGTCTGCGTGGAATACTCATGTGACAGAACTCCATTCGTACAAACTTATGCACCCCACAGATCATCATCTAAATAAAGAATGCCCTAAAGACGCTGAAGAATATGAAAGGGTAAGAGATAATCTCAATGCCGCTTAGTGTGAAATCAGTTAATGTTAGTATCAAAATTGCTTTTCATTTAAGTTAACCCAAAATGTATCACTTTACTTGATCATTACATCGTTTAGTATTATCAAAATGTGCCCCTCCTTTTTTCCTGTTGGAAGGCCAATTTTTAATACATAAATATACAAAATGAGACAATGATGTAGTGTTATGTGATCTGCTCCTATATTTTTCTTTAGTGATGTTTAATTTGCGATATACATACTAGAATATGGTTTTAAATGCTTCAATTAAGACTACACAGTCACATGGGCGTAGCCAGGTCCCATGTTAGGGGGGGGCAAGGATACCTACCTTTGCCCCATGGCATGGTCCCAGGTACCCCATGGGGAGTACTTTTACACGTTAAATTTTAGAGTAATTATACGAAGGGTTTGTACTTTGCACACTTAACGTAATTAATAGTGTAATAAATGTGTGCTCTAAGAAAAAGGGAATTGACCCCTTAAAGTAGTGTTTTAGCTCATTTTCAGACTCTAGCCCGAACAGAACCACCTCTTGTAAGCCACATAATTTTCAAGGAAATTTATGTGGTTTATGACTAAAAGTATAATTTGTAGAATCTAATCGAGTAACTATCGGTAAGTAAGTAACTATAAGTATCTATAAGAAAGTAAGTAACTATCTATTCTATTTTATGTCACTGGATGAAACTTTCGTATGTTTGGACGTTAAAAAAACATCAAGCTTTAGGAAGATACGCTACTGCTTCAATTACATAATAATTTAGAAGAGAATAAAGAAGAATAAAAAGTTACATGAAATTATTTTTTCGGACATCTCTTTCAAATTTAATACCATACAAACACCAAAACTATTTAAATTCAAAATTTTTTTAAAAACCCTTTTCCCACAAGTTGCTACCCAAAATTTTTTTGTATACTTTTTAAATAATTGCATTGCAGGCAATGAACCACAAGCTCCATTTCCGACAGTATTCTTTAATCAAATTCTGCCCAGGCCTAGTGGCCTATCAGGCGGTACTCATCTCCGTTTCATTAGCCTTTGGGCCTGGGATGCCTATTATGTAGCTTGTGTCCAGGTCGAGTGAATAGCCCGACGCTGGACCCCCAGTTGATTGATAACAATAATAAATTATGAAATTTATTTGATTACAATAAAATACTTAAAATAAATTAGAACCTTACCAGAAAAATTATAACAATTTTTATTTTCCAGCTGATTCAAATTGAGTAAATTCTCTCTAATTCAATGTTGTAGCAATCTCTCCTATACTGTCAAACAAAATCTCAGGCGATAACAGCTTGCATGGAGATTTACAGGTCACGTAAAAACTAACAATGAAAGGGGGTGAAAAACCCGGGAATTCTTCATTAGTTACACAGGATTGGTTCTTCGTACAATGAACCAATAGCTGATGAAGAGATCAAGAGGAGGCGTTGCGAATCCTTATAATTGATTCCTTTGGACGGCCTGGCCCGTCCACAGCATTTTACTGGAATTTTCAGGTCAAGAAATCTAGTTTTATGGAGAAATGAAAATCCTTCCCCTGCACCCCCCTGGCTACGCCCATGCTATTGAGACTCCACTGTATCAACACTGGACACATCTGAGTTCATTCAAGCGTGGGTTTCAAGTGGATTTCAGTGGAGTGGAGGGGAGAGGGAGGTTTCAAGTGTCACTGGTGATAAACAAGCTCAACTATTGCCCACACTCCAAGATAAACATGGGGAGGTCCTCTGTCGACGCCCCTGTTTACCAATAATTACGGCATCCTCCTTGTGAAAACATGGTCTTATCAGAACTTTTCTCCCCCGCCATTACTTGACCTCGGTCAAGGTTCAGACATTGCTCAGCTAACTTTGAAAGCAACAAAAAGTGTAAGAAAAATAATTTAGATTTGTAGATTCCAGAAAATTTTTAAAAAATAATTAACAAATTGAGAATTTAGGGGGGGGGGCAGCTGCCTCCCCCTGGCTACGCCCATGCACAGTCATGAATTTAATACAAACACTCGAGTTTCACTGTTTGCCACTTTTCATTTTCAATCAGATATGTTATTCTGATCTTGGACAACTGTAGTTATGGACTTTGAGTCAACTTTAGTTATCTGGGTTATTGTGGGCAACCGTTGGGGGTAGAAATAAAATTCCATTGCCAATTACCATGTTTTATTTCATTTGTAAACCGTCTTAAAGTTTTTGTCCCAAAGAGGTCATGTTCGAAATCCAATAATAAGCAACTAAAATTTGTCTCATTTTAAAAGTGGCTTTATAAGGACAAACACTTGAACTAATTTTTATAAATATGATAAACATAATAGGGAAGACTAGGGATGTTTTTCTTTGCTGCAAATTACCAGTTTTCAGAAATTTTGGCATGAACAATGGTATGTGTTTCCTTTCACCAAATAATGTTTTTTACTTGAAATTAGATAATTTTAGCAAAATATTTTTTTTTAAATCCCCCGTACTGAAGATCACCCATGTTATGATGCTTTTAATCAGTTTTTTACTTTGATACAGTGTGCACACAATATGTTTTATAAGTAAAACTAACTTTTTTCTGAATGAGTAGTTTTATTAATGAAGCTAAAATTACTATAATAATTATAAAAATCAACTTATTTACTTCTTAGTATGCAATAACAAAATTAATTAAAAGTTGCAATAGTTGTATTTATTGAAAATAAAAGTGGAGATATTTGAGGTGCCAGCATACTTGGAAAAAAGAAAAGAAATTTTTGCTCAAGTTTTCAAAACCTGCAAAGTTAAATGCAATCAATACAGTTATGCAATATTATACTTATTTGTCAGATTCACTACAGTTATAGTTTATATCTATTACTTAATAGAAAAACAAAAGTAATCATGTTTTCATTATGTTAAAGGGATACTTGATCCCTGGGATTCTGTATCCTCGAAAGAAAGGACAAGTATCTCTAATATGATATTCATACAAAACATTCAAATACAAATACAAAGACTGACGACCAGCTACAGGCTGAAAGCCCAACAAGGCTGGTCCTATGATTATGAATTCCCCAATTCCCACAGCCTATCCAATTGCCTCTTAAACTCAAACACTCCCTTTGTAAATACTATATTTTCTGGCAACGCGTTCCATATGTCAATTACCCTATTGAAGTAGTAGTACTTCCTTAAATCCCGATTGACCTGTGTCTTATTTAGTTTATACCCATGGCCCCTTGTTCTGTTATCCTTGCTGAAACTTAAGCCCTCCGTATCCCCTTGCTTTACCAACTTGAATAGCTGAATCAAATCCCCCCTCTCTCTTCTTTTTTTCAATGAATACATATTGAGCCTGCTCAAACGTTCATTATAATCCAGGTGTGTTATCCCCTTAATTATTTTTGTAGCTCTGTGCTGTACCTGTTCAATTACCTCTATATCCTTCCTCATGTATGGAGCCCAGAATTGTACTGCATATTCAAGATGAGGTCTTACTAATCCCTTGTATAAAGGCAATATTATATTCTTATCCCTTGAAGTTACAGTCGTTTTTATATAACCCAATAACCTATTTGCCTTTTTACCTGCAGCTGTACATTGATGACCCATTTTAAAGTCCCTATGTATTAATACCCCTAGATCCTTGACTGATTCTCCCTTCTTTACCTTTACTCCTTGTAGACGGTACTCAGCTTCACTATTCCTGTAACCCATATGCAGTACTTGGCATTTTCCCAAATTGAAAGACATGCCCCATTTTACAGCCCATTCAGATATCATATCTAGATCTCCTTGTAAATTCTCTATCTGTATCTTGGTATCCACCTTCCCCCATATTTTTAAGTCATCTGCAAATATGCTTATTCTATTCCTGATCCCCTGCCCTATATCATCTATGAATATTATAAATAATATTGGTCCTAGTACTGATCCCTGAGGAACCCCACTTGTTACTTCTGTCCATTGTGAGTAATGTCCCTTTACCTGCACTTATTCATTTTGAATAATAAACAAATTTTGTTCACTAAAGAAATTACTTAATTATTAAAGACAGTCTATGCTTTAAAACTACTCTTGATTAAATTTGTTAAGTTGTGCATAACACAGACAATACAAACATTAACAAATTTGCTTTGAAAAAAGTTGAACTTGCCACATTCAGACAATCATTTCTTGAGCTAAAATAAAATAGCTGAGCAAGTATATTTGTGTAACAAGTAATATAACTTTAAAATTGTAGCTAGATTTCAAACCTCTACTAATTGATTTTGGTATATTTCTTTGCAAAGGGATTATGTATCCCCAGTCTCTCCTAAATAGCCCTGAAATTTTATTTCTATCCCCTATTCTACTTCTACGACATTCTTTGTTACACATAGCACTCCAATTTGTCACTGGCGCAGTTAGTGTAAACAAACTCATAATGTAGGTTAATTAATAATGCCCAGTTAATCGCATTGCCTTTTACATTTATGCAGTTCTTTTCCAAATTCTTCCTGTTCTGATTCTTCAACTTGTATCATTTCAGGCGACCCGATACAATTACAGCGATGCCGAGAAATTTGCCTTGATCGAGGTTATTGCGATGATCAAAGGTCTGCAAGTACTCATGAGTCGGATGGAAACAGTCTTCACTGACGCAATACGGCGATATCTCTACGTGGAATTGCAGGAATTTGTGCAAATTACTCTGCGGGAGCCTCTACGCAAAGCTGTGAAGAACAAGAAGGATTTGATTCGATCCATCATTCTCTCTGTGCGGGAGACATGTGCTGACTTACTAAAAGGCAACGAACCCGAAGAAGATCCTGCACTAAAAGGCAAAAAGGATCCTGATTCTGGCTTTGAAATCAAAGTTCCTCGGAGAAACGTAGGACCTTCAAGTACAGAACTGTACATGGTTCGGACAATGCTCGAATCTTTGATAGCAGATAAAAGCAGCGGAAGCAAAAGAACTCTTAAACGTGACTTGGATATGATGCATATTACTGCCATTGATAATTTTCATAAAAGTTCGTTCTACTACAACTATCTTCTGAATTTCAGCCGTAAGTATTGAGAATAGTTTCTTGGTAAAAATTGAATTGACTATCCGTAATAACTTACATTGTTTCTTTTATCATAAATGGGTCTTAAAAACTAAATTAATGAGGATTTTGGGACTCTAGGTGTCAGTACCAACACTAGGTCCACTAATCCTGGTTTGACTGTAGGGTCTTATATTTTTTAATTTTGTAGTTTACATTGTCATTTCATTTCTAAGCTATCATTTAGCAATAAATAATTAAGCAATACTGTTTAAGGTAACCTATTCCTTAAAGTATTTTGCTTAATGCGATAAGGTACTATTCTGTTACCCAAATTGTGAAAAATCCCAAGAATTCAAGCTTAATCACTTATGTTTAATATGAATTGAGGAAGCTTGTGCAAGAACGAGGTATCCACTTTCAATTCAAATTTACTTTAGATGATTTTTGGCATTCTTTAGAGTTGCTCTGTAAACTTTGCATAGGATAAGATAAATACATTAGTCAAAACAGCAACCCTTGTATTTGTACTATGAGCTCTCTGTGCAAATAAAGAAGTTTAAGTTTGTACAAATGTGTTTTTAAGTTTCAAGCGGTTGATATAGATCTCCTTAAATTTTTCAAAACATAAAGCTACTTATTGATTACCCTCAATCTCTAAGATTCTATTACAACACTGTTGTTTTCACTCAGATAATTCTCTATGAAAGTTGAAATGAGGCCCTAGGTTATTTTTTGGCAGACTTTCAGTTTAAGAACCCATTTCTGGCAACATGCAGAGATCTGCATTTTAAGGAAACAATAATTGGAAATGTATTATATAATAATAATAATACTTTTATTGGCAAAAAAAGGCCCACTGGCCCATACACCAAAATACACATAAACAAAATATTACATACAATTAAACATCCAAAATCCAACAAAATTGAATATGAGAAAAAAAAGAAAACAAAGCAAATAAATAAAAACTAGAATAAAATTTCAAAAATAAGAATAAGAACTCCCAGGAGCCTTAAAAACAATTCCCCGACAGGAACTGGTTCAACTTTTGAGCTGATTTTATGAAATGTACTATTGCAAAAAAATTCTTATGATTGTAAGTGAGAAAACCAATGAAGTTATTTTGGTACCTAATAAAGGGGAGAAGATACTTTAATCTGTAAAAACTATACATTGGACAATTGGAAGTGTATTGCTAAATCTCACCGTGAATAAACTTGGTTTGAATGTGGAGATACCTGGTTCTTGTCCCAACGGCCTCAATTGTAATTTAGTTTAGTCTTTGATTCTAAGTAAATATGTTTTATGTATTCAAATGCAATTGTAAGCCAACTTGTGTGATAGTCGCTCAATCCCACTTACCACTTAAATTCACTGTATTTTGTTCTTAAATGTTTATGACTTGTCTTTTTTTTTTCAGAAACCTTGTCGGAGTGTTGTGACCTCAGCCAGCTGTGGTATCGGGAGTTCTATCTGGAAATCTCTATGGGCAAAAGAATACAGTTTCCGATTCAAATGTCGTTGCCCTGGATTCTCACTGACCACATTTTGAAAACCAAAGATGCATCGATGATGGAATCTGTTTTATACCCTCTTGATCTGTATAATGACAGTGCTTATTATGCATTGACCAAATTTAAAAAGAACTTCTTGTATGAGGAGATAGAAGCAGAAGTCAATCTTTGCTTTGATCAATTTGTTTACAAATTGTCGGAGCAAGTTTTTGCTTACTACAAGAATCTGGCTGGAAGGTAAGTCTTTTTTGTAATTCTTATTCGTTTCGAACAGTGTGGTCCAACCCTCAAAGAGATTCTCATGGCCCCCACCCGGAAAATGTTTCTTAAAATTGAATCTGACAGTGAGGTTTTTTTCAGATGTGTTAAAAAAACTGGTCTTCACATGTCTAACTTCTAAAAAAATTTCCGGGAGAATCCCCATCAAATATCCTTAAAAACTTAAAGAAAGATAAATATTTACAAGGAAGACTATTAGAGCTACTTTACAAGTAAGATTATTGTGAAGTGTTCAAGAATTCAATTTTTCATGTTGTGTGGGGGGCAATAGAATATTCCTTTTAAAGCATAATCCCCAGTTAAAATCAGGAAATGCTATGAGTTATTGAAAGAATTTCCACCAGTGGCAATTTCAAAAATGCTCTCTGTTCATTGATCTGCTCTGTTGAAATAAGCTTGACTTGTCTGTATTAAAATTAGTAAGTAAATAGTAATTTTTCTTTCTTATTGAATCTGGTCCTTGCTTTCTTATACTAAAGTTAGTTAGGCACTCGGGGTACTAAAGGTTGGACCACACTGGTTTAGTATATTAGAAAAAGTACAGAGGGGTCGAAAAAAGTATGCTTAAAACTAAAAATCATTAGAACTAATAAATATTTTTAAAAAAAATGTTTTGCATGTTTTCTATGAAAGAAAGAGACTGATGAACTTTAAATTCTTTTCATGCAAATATGTTGTGTTTCTAAAATACATATACATCTGGTGAGATTGTGATTTGAGAGAACCCTGTGTGTTTTTTAAATAAACTTATTTTGGAGTTACTTAATTGGATGTCCGCTTTAGGTAGTATTGGAAATTATTTCCTTCTCTCAGCAGATTGAAATTCTCTTTTTAAAAGGGTTCCCATGGGTCATTGAATTTAATTTCACCTAAAAAGTCAGGGAAAGTTGCTGATTTTGGCCAAAAACCTGGAAAATCATACAAAATACCTGGAAAATGAACAATTTTTAATGTCTTCATATCAATCTTGGCTCTAGAAAGTAAAAAAAATAGACCATTTATTTAAAATATATGTTCAAAAAGCAAGAAATATCTGAAAAATAATGTGAATTAGTAGGGGTTTTTTTACCGAAAGATCTTCAAAATTGACCTGGAAAAGTTGGAATTTATTTCTGATGACGAAATTAAGTGGGGCCCTGTTTTAATTCTTAATTTCTGTCATGACAAAATGAGTGTGAAGACAACTGGTTTTAAATTTAAAATATATTGGTTAATTTAGCATATTTTAAATCAGAAAATGTTTACATTAAGGTTTTATCAATCAAATGTCTTTATTCTCCTTTGCTTACTTTATTTTCTTACAGCATCCTTCTTGACAAGAGATTTCGGTCTGAATGTGCTAGCTACGGAACTTTATTTCACTACCCACAGGCAAATCGATATGAAACACTTCTCAAACAAAGGCATGTACAACTTTTGGGACGTTCCATTGACCTGAACAGATTAATAGCTCAGAGGGTCAACTCTGCTCTGCAGAAGTCTTTGGATTTAGCAATCAGCCGGTTCGAAGCTGGTGATATTACTGGCATTGTGGTAAGATAGTAGATAGGTGTTTCAACTTCTAAAATTACTGTTGCATGACCTACAATTTTGCTTATCTGTGAATACTTTTTTCAGGAGCTCGAAGCTTTGATTAATGTCAACAAGCTCGCTCACAAGTTGCTTGGAAAGTACCTGACTTTAGATGACTTCAATGCGATGTTTCACGAAGCCAACCATAATGTGTTAGCCCCATATGGCCGATGCAGTCTGCACTGCTTCTGGGAATTGAACTTTGACTTTCTTCCCAATTACTGTTACAACGCAGCAACTAATAGGTATGTTGTTTAACTTCTTCATGTTGTATTTATGAAGTGTAATCAGGGTCGGAAAAAAACATGTTTTTTTTTTCATAATAAACAAAAAACATGTTTCTTTTTTACCCTCAACACAGAAATGCTAAAAAAAAACATGATTTAAAAAAATTAAATTGGGTTTTTGAAATTGAAATCGGATTAACAAAGTCCCCCCTTGATATCAGATGGCATCTCAAGCTTTTTAGTGTGTTTCTTGAAGCTTGGCTGAAGCAAAACAATTGTTTTGGAAATATGTTACTAGGTCAACTTCAGCTTTAACATTAGAGATTGTCATATATTTTGCTAAAAGGTTTAAGATACCAACTGAACATCCATAAGTTATTATATTTATATTCCTTTTAGTGCTTTTCAGTTCCTTACATAAATCGACGACATTAGCAGCATTGTTTGTTTAAAATATTAAAATCAAAAATAAAGAACAGGTCAAAATTATAAAGAATAAGATTTCTAAACAAGTTTATTTGTATTTGTTAGTAAATAACTTTCTAGAAAAAATCAAATAGCACAGTTGGAAGTAAATACTAAGTTTGATACTAATGCCATCTGTTTTAAAAGTAACAAGCCTGAGTATAATTACTTCACTAATAATAGATAATCACATATCTTACTTGACTTATTAAATTTGTTAATTTCCAGGTTTGTCAAAGTAAAGCACATAGTGTTTGGACAGCCTGTCTCGCGTGAAAAGCCTCCTGCTGCTCAGCCTCACTATTTTTATGGAACCAAAGTAAGTTTCAAATTTATATTATGTAATTTGTAATTGAATAAATGCAAAGCAGTGTGACTGTCATGTTGGTTATTTATAGAAACTTACTAAGAGAAGTAAGTTTATAATATAACAGGTAACAGGCTTTATCAAACTTGAAATTTAGAACAACTGAAACTATAGTTAAAATGTCTACTTTATATGTTTGAGTTTTTAAACTCTTTTCTCTTTCCGTGTTTCTTATTTTCACTCATCACAAAATGTGTTTCAAGAAATTCCTGTCTGCCCAACATAATTCCTTCAAATGCATGTTTTTTACAAAATTCTAATGTTACTATAAGTATTTTCACTAGAATCAACTTTCTAATCAAAAATATGGAAGTTAAGAGACATAAAATCTCTCAAAATGTCATCTGTGATGGGTTTTTGAATAAAACTTTATGGCATACAAGAAGCACATTTTTCCAGTCTTGTTTTAACTTAGTTACTAACTTTAGTTTAATTAATAGCTATACCTTATGTTATTATACAAATATTGTGAATATAAAAATATGAATACTTAATTATAAACTTTTCAATAGTCAAAATTTGGTTGTCTCTGAAAATGTCACTCTCCTGGCATCAATATATTTTAGTCAGGATAACTCATTGAATTTTATATATAATTGAGAAAATGTTTATTAAGGGATGAGAAATTATTAGTCTTAAATATAAAAATGAGTGTGTGAAAAAGTTTTACAATGAAATAATTGTTTGAGGTCAGTGTCATACCATGAGTTAGATTTTTTATGTATCTCTGATTGTCTTGAAACTTTGGTGCTGTTGAAAAGAATTAGTTAGGAGCTAACATTTAATAAAAAGGTTTTGTTAAAAGGTGTACATTTTAAAAGATTTCTACTTATATTTTCACGTTTTGTGACTTACCTTTATAGTTTTTTCGTATAGTTCACTTATAAGCTGTGTCTACATTACTTCAACTTTCTCTTTCATCTCATTGATTTCAATAAGCGAATGTGTCAACTATAAGTTTAAATCCTTCTTTTGACTCCAGTTATTAAAACAGGGAAGATGCAAGGGGTGTAGATTTCTGGTTATTTTTCTTCCAATTCAACACCCACTATAATTGTTTACAGTTTAACTATGATGTTCTTTAAATATCTCATTTTTTTATGTAAAAAGTATATCCCTTTGAATGAAGTTTTATATCCTACAGGACATTAGATTGATTTTTGAAATCCATTTAAATATCATAGGATTTTACTGTATTGTTTTGTGCAAGAATTACTAAAAAGAGACATGGTAGCTCCAAATGAAATAAGAGCTTTTTTAATTTGTAGAACAGGTATAACTTTGGCTACTTTAATTTTTCTTTTCGAAATATAGTAATATGGTTGAAATTGTCAAATATATGAATAGTAATATATAATGTAGTCTTCACTATAAGAAGGTTTTTGAGTTGTTTTCTGAAGTAAGGGTACTAAAGAGAAAAGCTTTGTTGCTCGTAAATGGCTTTTCCGCCTTTCTATGTTAGTCCATGAAAATTTTAAATGACCTTAAAAAGTTCTTGAAATGTGTTTGATTTTTTTCCTCACAAAAGATTAGGAACTATATTACTTTAATTTTTACCTCACTAAATCTCTTCCATTTCCAATTTCAGGCCTTGAATGTTGCTTTCAACACAATTTACGGGATGTACTCGGGCTTTGTCGGATCCCCGCATTTCCGAGCCATGGTTCGACTTCTTGGATACGAAGGAATTGCCGTGGTCATGGAAGAACTTTTGAAAATAGTCAAAAGCCTCATCCAGGGCACTCTGATTCAGTACACCTCAACTCTGATGAACGTGATGCCCAAGCTCTGCAAACTCCCCCTCTTCGAGTACGGTTCCCCGGGAGTTCTCCAGTACTATCTGGCCCAGCTGACCGACATTATCTCCTACTCGGACGTCAAAACGGAGCTCTTCGAGGCTTTCCGAGAGGTCGGCAACGGGATTCTGTTCTGCATGCTCATCGAGCAGAGCTTGAGCCAAGAAGAAGTGTGCGACTTGCTCCACGCTGCCCCCTTCCAGAACATTCTCCCCAGGCCCTACTGCAAAGACGGAGAGAAGCCCGAGACCAAGTTGAAGAGGCTGGAGGCCAAGTATGCTCCCCTGCTGGTGGTGTCCAACGTGGAAAGGCTAGGCAACCCCAAGCAGGCTGCTATCGCTCGCGAGGGGGATCTGCTTACCAAAGAACGGCTGTGCTGCGGCCTATCCATTTTCGAAGTTATTTTGACGAGAATAAAGTCGTATTTAGACGATCCGATACTGTCCGGAACTCCCCCCAGCAACGGGGTGATGAACATTGACGAGTGCTCGGAATTCCATCGCCTGTATTCCGCGGTGCAGTTTGTGATGTGCATCCCAGTTTCTGAAAATGAGTTTACTGTCGAGTAAGTTGTGCGTTTAATTTCTTTTTCCAAATCAAAGTTTATTCCCAACAATATGCAAAGCAGTACATACAATAATATGAACAATTTAAGTAGGGAAACAAGGGGGGGAAAACACAAAAAGCAAAAGGAAAAAACCATTGAATTGCTATTAAATCCCAAAGGATAGCTCCTTTGGGATTTAATAACAATTCAATGTGCCTAACAATTCAATAACAAAGCCCTTCCATGGGTTGACGGAATTCTAAGTAAAAAGTACATGGAAACAAAAACAAAGTGAAGTAAAATCAAAGAAGGAAATATAATACTAAACATTGTATGGAAAGACAATAATATTTTAAAACCTAAAATAAAATAAGCTCGCTAATTTTTGTTATGCTTAATTTTTACCACCTAAAACAAAAAATAAGTAAGAAACTTCTAATTAATCTGTATTATTCATGGGTATATTCAATAATTTACAGTTTAGCTATATGGGGAGGGGATTATTTTGTAAATTTAAAAAGAATCGGTAAACTACAGGGAAAGTTCTTAAGGTTTTGCTTAATAACATTTATGCTTGTATTCTACACAAACGTCGTAACTCATTACCATGTGAGTTACCCTGTTTTTTGGACTTTTTCGTATTCTACTCCTCCATAAGACCATGTTTCATGTAGTAAAATGTAACCCTACAAATTTGGGTGGTAAGTCGAACTCAGTGTATTACTCAGTTCTCTTTAAGAATCTTTTTCGAGTTGATTTTTTACTCAGGTTGATTTTTGCTGAGCTCTGAGTTGAGTGAGCTTTTTTGAGTTGATTTTTTACTCGAGTTGGTTTATTTAAATCTCATTTTTTGAATAGTTAACGAATTTGTACGAATTATTCCTTTTAATTTGCAATTATATGGTAACCAAGCTATTTTTAGAGACTTGTTTTGTAATTTTATTTCGCTCCGATCGGGACCTACGAATTTTCAAAGTTGAAGATCCTTCTAGACTTTTCCAGCCAGGCGATTTGAAAGATTCAACATTCTTCTATCTGTCGACACATTCAATCAAAAAAGGTCGCTCATAATCCTTAAAGATTTTCCGATTTGCTTTCTTTTCTGTACGTTGTTGCTAGCCATTCTTTATTTTGATTTTGAACAATTTTTAAAATGTCCGCTGCCGCACTTGGAACAGATCTGATCTTGTTTGTTACGTCACTTGGCTGAGTAGCCAATCGCATGTGGTCGCACAAGTTACCACCAGAGTAAGTGAAACTCAGTTGAATATAGGAAGTAGAATATCGATTTTTCACTCTGTCTGAAATTCAGTCTCACAGGGTTTCAATTACCGCGGTTAACTCAATTGTGTAGAATACAAGCATTACTCAATTACTATAAACCACTTAAAATCACTGAATATTCTTCCTCATCTTTTTTTTATAAAATATGCCTGCAACCTTAGTCAAATCCACAAGAATGTACAAAACCTAATAATATAAATCCTCGAAGACATAATGTAATTTATAAAATTCCTAAGCTCAAAAAAAAAACAATATTTTGTAATAATTTCTGTTATATAGCCCCCAAATTTTATAATATGCTACCATTAGAAATCCAAGATAGTCCATCCAAATATTTATTCAAAATGAAGCTAAAGGATTTTTTGTTTTCAATAGAAAATTTTTTAATGTAGGTTTTTTTACTTCCTTCCGTTACTTATGGTTTTATGTATCTTGATACATACCTGTATGACCGAAAATATATAATAATTTAAGGACACCCTGTGTTTGCCACTCCTTTGTTTTTTATTCTTTTAACTATTATTTGGTCACCTAAATGGACCAAGAGGTCCAGGTGGCTATGTGTTTTGTTCTTGTGTTATTTTTGTTTCTAAATAAATAGAAAAAAAAGTTTCAATGTTTTAAGGACTTAAGCTTGTGAGATTTTGCTTAAAGTTGTTTCATTTTTTGTAGGGAATTGTTTGGAGAAGGCCTCAACTGGGCTGGAATCACAATGATCATGCTGTTGGGGCAACAGCGGAGGTTCGAGGCTCTTGATTTTTGTTATCATTTGCTGAAGATCAATCGGATAGATGGTAAAGATGAAACTGTCAAGGGGATTGTAAGTTGTTATTTCAACTATTTTTCTTCTATGCTTAATACAGTATTCAAAGTTTTCTTACTCCCTTGGATTTCTTATAAATGTTAAGAAGAATTGTTCATTTCTTTAATACTTAGTTTTTTATAAAACTTTCAAATCATGACCTTTAATTGTTAAAAAATCTTGACCGGAATGGCACATGCAGTGTTTAGGTTTTGCTTTGGTACAACACAAAAAATAACAAATTTTGAACTTAATTAAATCAATTAATAAATAATTTTAAATGAAAATGTGATGTATGTTTTCTCCAAAACACTTGGGTAGTTATCAATACTGAGAAAGTTTTGCTGGTGAACATTCACTATGTATTTGTCTAAGCCTTGTATTCAGAACAGGAATTTAGCAGTAATTGCTAAATAGAAAAGATTGCAGTTATTTGCAAAATTGGAAGAAATATTTTCAATCTATCAGTGGAGCAAAGGCAAACTTCTTTTAATTCAAAGTAGTAAAAAATTCCAACTTTTTAAGTGATCCATTCCATGATGAATCATCCAAGTTGCACTGTATAATGAGAAGTAGAAGGTATTAACAAAATAAGAAAGTAAAAATAGTGAATTAGGGACTTTTTATAAATGTATCTTAAATATCTAAGTATAATCTTAGGTTTGAGAGAATGTTGTACCTTGGGACATTAAACTTCTAACAATATATTTTGATCAATTATGTGGGGTTTTTTTTTCATGTTAAAATAGTAACTTTCACTAATAGATGACACTAGTAAAAAGTTTTTAAAATTACATTTGTCAAAATAATTTCTCTGATTTTAGCCTCTGAAGAGAATGGTTGACAGGATTCGCCGATTTCAAGTGCTCAATAGTTCGATCTTTGCCATTCTTAATAAGTTTCTTAAATCCAGTGACACTGACAACTTGCCAGTTGAACATGTAAGATGTTTTCAACCTCCAGTTCACCAGTCTATTGCAGCAGTTACTGCTCCTCAAAGTGCTACTATTTACATGAGACCAGATGGATTAACAAAATAAAGACATAGGTGGTATTTAGTTTCTTTTTGTTCAAGCATTATCTTCTTTTCGACTTCTAAAAAGTTTCACATTGTTTCACAGTCTCTTTATAGTTTTATATGATATGCAATATTTAGATGTTTCATAAACATTGTCCAGAAGTATGTATATTTTTCCTTAAATAATATTGTATGTAATGTAAATAAGAAACTTTTTTACTTCCATCACATTGAATGGAACTTCATGTGGAATACCCTAAATGTTTAGAAATTCCTCCTCCGTGCTTTATATTTGTAACTTCTTTAATTTTTATCATAGATTAATTAGATCATTTCATGCCTCTGAATGTTTGTGGGATACCAAATCTCAATAAAATCAGCAACTTCTTGTTCTTGACTAATTTAAGAAAAAGCATTGCATTTTTTTTTTTTTTTGCTTAATATGCATTTATATAAATTTTATATTCCCATTCTCCCAAGCAGTTTTGCTTTACCATCTTGAATTTTTAGGATTTTAGCTATTTGTATATTATTTTGAAGGAATTCTATTACTAATTTCGAAAATGATTTTAATCTTTGTTTTTCATCATTATCATTGCATAATTTTTTTTTCTGTGAAACACATTACACCTCTCCTGCAATTTCACTTACCTCCCTCAATTCTATGATTGTCAATTTTATTTTTATATATTAATGATAAAAACATTGAAACAAGACTTTAAATATGAAGTTCTATTTTCATTTCTCTGAATATGCATTACAAAATATCAAAATTCAATTCAAAAATCCATTTCTTATCATTGCTACACCACAAACTTAATAAATATTTTTTATGTTTTGTAAATTTCCAAAGCTTGTGGCTTTAAAGAGATGTACATAATTTTCTGAAATTATCTTCAGGGAAAAATTATTGGTAGAAAAATCTGAAATTTTTTTAGAGGCCATTATAAAAGGATTGAAATTTGTTATACTTATAAAAAGTAATTCATTTTTTCTCTCATAAAGGGTGCATTGTAATAAAATTCCATTTGAATTTTGGGGTGCCACCAATAAATTGCCATTAAAAGAAATGTTTTTGAAAAAAAAACTTGAAATTCAACCTTTTTTATTTTAATGAGTTTAATAACTTGTCATTTGATTATTTCGATTGACAACTCTTTATAAGGCTTCTGGTATAAAAGTGAGAAGATATTTTTCATTGTTGCCATCGATCAGAAAGAACACAAACTCTTACTTTTGCTTAAACAAATTCCCATTCCAGAATTCTAAATTGCTTCAAAAGGTTTCCCCCTTTTATAAAGGCTAGCATAAATCTTGTTTGAAGTACTTTTTTCAAAGCAGTATATAAAAGAATGATTTCCTAAAAGCTTCTTCCTTGCTGTATATAGCTACAAAAAGGTAATGGTATCAATTGTTTGGCTTACGAGGTCAAGTTTCCATAAATGAAAGTGGAAAATATTGATTTCCAATGTTTGTGGTCAGGTTTTTTTTAATATTTGAAAGAATATAGTTTGGTATGCTACATTGAAATGAAATTTTGAAAGTGTTGTTTCACCAAATTTAAACTTGCCTCATGTCGTATTGTTTCACACAATTTGCTTCACCCCACTGAACTTGTTATGTAATTTGTAAGTGAAGTAAGTCTTAGGCAAGTTCATTACATAATTTTTCATTTTATAAAGTAAGCTTTGTGTATTGTATTGAACTGGGTCTTACTTTATTTGTACTTTTGAGCTTTGTCATCAGTATATCATTGTTTTTCTGCTGTAATTGAAATTAGCTCTTTGAAAATTTAAGTATTTAATGTTAATATTGTATTTAGTGCTATATATGTTTAAGTAATACCTTTTTTATTAAAGTTTGACTTGATTTTTTCTGTTCAAACCATTAATTGAGCTAGGTATCATAGTTTTTCATCAATTTCGTGTTTATGTGTATTTTATTGCATTTATTTAAGAAACAAGTGTATAGTTTGTTTTTTATAGTGTTTTTGTAATCAAGTTTTTGAAATGCTTTCAAACGGCTTCCTTTTTTTAAATATATATATAAGAATGGAAAGAAATTTTGGATTAGAATTGTCTGAAAGTTTAATATCGAAGGAAGAAGTACAAGTAAGGGGAAATATGTTGGGCATATATTATATATGAGAAACTTAAGTTGCAAATTTAGGTCTTATTCTACATTTTTTTTTTTGGTCAGAAAGACAATTATTTCTATGGGTAATTATTAGTGATAAGTTTTTTTACTGGGGTTTATTTAGTTCATGTTTTACATTTTAAGTCTATCTAGTAAAATTATTTTGAAATATTTATAATTGGTTCTAGTGAGAGTAGTTTTTTTATTTAATTATTTCTAAGTTTGTGTTCAGGGTTTATTTGCTTTAAAATGTTACACAAACCTTACGTCTTATTCTCTATTACAGTTTTATTTAGCTTTTTTGTGTAACCAGTAGGGATCTTGTGAACTTTTTGGTTTAGAGCTATGCAAATAGAGGAATTGTCAAAGCAGTAGGCTATAATACCACTGTGTAAGTGTTTGTTAAATTGAAAATGGGGTTCTATTGGAATCATTTACTTTTTCATTGCAACGTAATTACTTATAATTTTAAACTCAATAATAGTTTTGTTTTCATTCCCATGTTTATTCAATTTAATTTAATTTTTAATTGCCTATTCTAAATGAATTTAAAACAAATTTGAATTACAATAAGTCCAGTAAAAAAAGTTGACTGGTGCCCAAGTGAACTAATGATAAGATAATGCTAAAGAAAAACGTTTTATAATTATTAGGGTAATTCTGTTTTGAAAATATATTAAGTATACTTTATTAGAACTGAAAAGCTCGTACCAATTATAGGATATTTTTTTTTCGATATTATATTAATATCAAGTTTTTTATGTGTCAACTAGTTTTTTCCCACTGAGCTTATGAATTTATTATGATCGATATTGCAATGAAACTTTATATTAACTATGTTGTGTGCTTTTCTAAAGTTGTTAACATTGTACACAGTTTGGGAAGCTCCAAGACCTTTATTGATTTCATATTTTCATTTCTCTTAAATTTAAACTCCCCTATTTGTTCCTAACCACTGATGTGTATTTAGTAAAGATATAATAAAGAATGCTTCTTTGATATATAATTATGTGGTAAGATGTTTTTTACATATTGAAGTCTTTCTATTTATCTGATTTACAAATGAATGACCTGTAGGGTTCTTACTGTCATGAACATATTTATTAGGAAGAGTTAAGAGATTAAAAAAATTCACATTGCTCTTAAGGTAATTTAACTTTCCAAAATCTGACTAAAATACCAATAAATAGAAACAGTACCATCATTCACTTGAATTTTCAGAGCAGTGATCTTTTAAAGTTTTGAAATTTGCCTGGGTATTTTAGATGGTGTAAAGTAAAATTTATTTTATTTTAATAGAGTATGACAATTCAATTAACATAGTTTTTAAATAGAATTTCTGCATTGCAATTTGTTGGGGTATTAAGTTGTTCTAAAAAAAAAAGTTTTCCGTGTGTTTTTTTTTAATTAATTAAAAGTTGTGTTGGTAGATGCACATTTGTACATAAATATATACTATGATGTATAAAAAAATATTTAGGAAGTCCTCAATCAAAAGGTATAGTATTATCTGGTTTTGACAACTGTAAATGGCTATATAATTATTATTCCTAGAAGTTCGTGTAATCCACTAGCTAAAAGTTTGATATTTCCCATGCTGTTTTTATTATTTGCTTCTTGAGAAGGAGGAACAAAAATCATTTTGCTCAATCTAACCATGATTCAACTGTTTTGATGAAAGAAAATGCATAATTTTAGAAAAAAAAAACATATTTGTTACTAAGGGGATCTGTTTATTATAATTATTCTTAAGAAATTCTATAAAATATATGAGTTTTCTACTTTCATTCTTCTATTCATTAATATTTTTATAAAAACAAGTATGATATTCTCTTTCAGCATAAAATTCCCTTCAATTCTATGTCCATCCATTCTTTTTATGATGAAATTTTGGTGTTTTTCAAAGATGGGATCCCTAAAAAAATTATTTGTCCCACTAAGAATGAATGTAGTGTGTTGATTTCGACATTTACCACCTACCTTTAAAGTTTAATTCTTCGTATAGCTTCGTAATTAACATTATCACCTACCGTTTCCAACAGGTTTCCTTTTTATTACAATTTGTTCACACCTGACTGTTATTTCTACTCCACAATGAGGGACTTGCATGGTTTTTTTTTTTTTTAATTTATCATTTTTATCCGATTCTCCACGAAAAGTTAGGCTGATTAGCAAAATTTCAGGTTGATTAAGAAAGTTTTTCAATTAAAAAACCTTTTTTTAAAAGTCGCCTTTTTTAAAGAGCGCGAAAACACATAAATCGAGTTGACAAGACAGTGACGTCACTATATATGTGCGCGATCGACCTCTTATACCTCTTACGATAGACCTCTTCCCATGAGACAGATCAGTGACGTCACTGTCTTGTCAACTCGATTTAAGTG
This sequence comes from Tetragnatha montana, assembly GCA_963680715.1. Lineage (NCBI taxonomy): Eukaryota > Metazoa > Arthropoda > Arachnida > Araneae > Tetragnathidae > Tetragnatha > Tetragnatha montana. The sequence continues at coordinate 2,525,927 of OY796684.1, read as the reverse complement.
TTTTCGCGCTCTTTAAAAAAGGTGACTTTTGAAAAAGGTTTTTTAATTGAAAAACTTTCTTAATCAACCTGAAATTTTGCTAATCAGCCTAACTTTTCGTGGAGAATCGGATAAAAATATAAAAAAAAATCATGCAAGTTCCCCATTGGATGGATTTTATACCAGAGCTGCAAATTCGCCCCTTTCCATTCCTATTTAGAGTATGCAGGTCTAAGTCCATGGGTGTCATTTAGAGGGGCAACTGCCCCCCCCCAAAGTTTCCACTGTTATTTGAAAAATAGCTACAAGTCCCTCGAAAATTCTGTAAATCTGTAACTTCCACAAGGAGTATCGGGTGTAACCCATAGAGTCTCAAAAGAAGTTAAAACACTACTTTTGAGGTTAAATTTTAAAACAATTTCTGGGGGAGAACTCCCAAACCCCCTCTAAATGTTTAATATCTGTTACACAGTGTTTTTCCCTTGAAAAGTCTGTCGCTTACCAAAAGCGGTTCCCTTGGGTGGGGTGTTCCTCAAAGAGTTTGAAAAGGAGATAAAACACTGGTTTAAAGGGGAATTTTTTAAAAAAAATTCTCAGGGAAGGTCTCCGGCCCCCTTGAAACTTTTATGTTTATTTATAATTTTTTACCTAGAAAATTCTGTGGTTTACTAAGAACTGTTCTCTTTGGATGTGACCCAAACGGTCTCAAAAATGAGCTAAAACACTACTTTAAGAGGCAAATTTCAAAAACACTTCTGGAGGAGAACCCCCAAACGCCCCTCTAAATTTTTGACGTTTATTTATCATTTTTTACCCTAGAAAATTCTGTGGTTTACAAGGAACTGTTCTCTTTGGATGTAACCCAAATGAAAATGAGCTGAAACACTACTTTAAGAGGCAAATTTTCTGCGGGGTCCCCCAGACGCCAGACCCCCCCTATTTTTACTTGGAGCTCACATTACAAAATTTTTACATGTGTAATATCAAATACTACTTTTAAGTGATCTAAACTTTTAAGTATAAATATACTCGTTAGGGGGTACCTTAAAAATAACGTTGAGTCAACCCCCAGAAAAACCCTGGTTACAGCATGGCCCGGCCACCCTTAAAAAATCCTTGCTCCTCCCAACCAAAAACTGAAATGACCCCCCCCCCCCCGTCTAAGACCCCTCTACCATTTTCGCCATAGATTTCCTACACCCTGAATTAAAAAAAAATATGACTTTGAATTGTTTTACGTTAAACTTTTACTAGTAGCAACTGCAGGGAAACCACACAGCCTAAACTTGCGGCTGAGGTTTTAAAAAAAACCTACTGATGCTTTTGCGATTTCAACTTAAATTTTATTCACTATACGCATCTGATCTCAAGTACCGAGTTAAAGCGTTTCGATAAATATTAGATTACAATAGACAGATGCCCCGCTGTGTGTAACCAAGAGATTTGGGGAGAGTAGTAGGTTGACTTAGGGAAAGTGGAGCGAAAAATGGGTTGAGAGTGTGAAAGAGTGTATTGACATGTCAAGGTCTTATTAACGGTCTTTACTTTAAATTACTACTTTTAAGGACTTGAGGTAGATGAAGGAAGGAGTTCAGTTGGACCATCCTAGTTTTACTATTTTATTTCAACGCCTTTACTCTAAAAAACCTGTTGATTTTTAACAGAAAACTGTCAACAGAAAATCCCTGTAATTTGTGCACAGACCTTCTCTATCAGGATACAATGAGGGACTTGCATGATTTTTTTTTTAATTTAATATTTTTATCCGATTCTCCACGAAAAGTTAAGCTGATAAGCAAAATTTCAGGTTGATTAAGAAAGTTTTTCAATTAAAAAACCTTTTTTAAAAGTCGCCTTTTTTAAAGAGCGCGAAAACACATAAATCGAGTTGACAAGACAGTGACGTCACTATATATGTGCGCGATCGACCTCTTTCTGTATACCTCTTACGATAGACCTCTTCCCATGAGACAGATCAGTGACGTCACTGTCTTGTCAACTCGATTTAAGTGTTTTCGCGCTCTTTAAAAAAGGTGACTTTTAAAAAAGGTTTTCTAATTGAAAAACTTTCTTAAACAACCTGAAATTTTGCTAATCAGCCTAACTTTTCGTGGAGAATCGGATAAAAATATAAAAAAAAAACCATGCAAGTTCCTCATACTACTGCACAAGCCGGAGAATATATGTGACAAATCCCAACTAAACTTACCGAAAGAATTTCTCGGTTAAATTAATTTTATCGGATTAAATGTAGCTTAATCAGTTAATTTCAAGCTACTCCCAAGAATTAATTCATAAAAAATAATTTATGAGGTTGTATAGGGGCCGTTCAAATATTACGTAAGCATGTTTTTGGTCATATTTTGACCCCCTCCCCCTTGTCAGCAAAGATAAGCAAACTGCTAACCCCCACTCTTAAGTAAGAAAACTGCCCTCCCCCCCCGAAAAGTTAAAATGCTTGACATTTTTTTCCGAGTTCAATTTTTTTTGTAAATTTTATTGTTAGTTAATTTTGAAATATGTATTCGCGAAAATGCAGTGTTTGTAACGTCTTACGTAAACATCACTCATATCCCCCATCTTCAGAAAAAATAAGCAAAGAGCAAACTCTTTCCCCCCTTGGTTGCTTACGTAATACTTAACGGCCCCTAAACAAAAACTTTCATAATTTTCGAAACTTAAAAAAAAAGCATCGGTCATCACTGGGAATCGAACTCTCCGCGTGGTAAGAGAGTTCGCTAACCATTTACCACTGTACATTAGGCTAATGACGTAATTAACGATTTTGAGAAGTTACTAATATAAACCAATGTGCAAAATGTTGCGTATGATTTTCTCGGGGTTTGGGGGGAGTTCTTGGCGTTTTTCTTGGGTTTTTACTGTGCATCCAAAGTGAGAAAGAGTATAAAATAATAAAAAAAGAATAAATACAATAATGCGTAGTTAGAATAAGAAACACAACGAATAGTAATCAGACAAACACAGCAAAAAACACGTCGCCTAAGAGGTAGATTTATTAGTATTTTACAAAATTGGAGGTATGCTGTTGTATAGTTGAATATCCGCTAAAGCCACAGTTTTATAGTGTATCTGTACACTAGTAAAACGAGAGGTAAATTTTAATTAATATTGTAAAACTGTGTAATGTTCTCAATCTAATACGCATTTGTATAATTGAGGGAAAACGAGAAAAGGTCCGCTAGCCGCCATGTTTAACCACCGCTCGATTTATGACCGACAACCATTGAGATATAATTGTGAATATTATTATTAGATCCTAAAATAATAGTAATAAGTAGAATATTGTTAGAGATCTAAAAGTACGATTAGATCTCTATATTGACTAGCCGCCATGTTTAACCACCGCTCAATTTATGACCGACAACCATTGAGATATAATTGTTAATATTATTATATCCTAAAATAATAGTAATTAGTAGAATATTGTTCGAGATCTAAATGTACGATTAGATCTCTATATTGACAACTCTTCATGTTGTTGTGGAAGCTGTGGTTAAACATGGGGGCTATCGGATCTTTTCTAAAGCTGTTCCGAAATGCTTTCTAATGCTTAAATAAAAAACAGGATCTGCATATCGACCTCGAAGTATGAAACATAATATGACGGCATAGCTTCGATAAGAGCCCTCCAGCCGCCTTGTTTACCCACAACTTTCACAGCAACATGCTGTTGTCATCATTTGAGCTGTGGCTGTGGGTAAACATGGCGGCTGAGGACTCTTATCGAGGCTGTGCCCCAATATGGCTTATAAAAATAAGTTTCCTAGCTATTAGAGATTGTTTTCAGGAATCCTGTTAATTTTTTTTCCGATCGGGAAAATAAACTTGTATATTTTGAGTCTTTCTTGAGAAATCCTGGTAGTTTTAAATACACATTTCGTAGCTCTCCTTTCGTTGAACAATGTATTTTCTTATAACGAATTCGTGAACTTAAACCTTTTTACGTAAATGAAATTGCATAACATCTTCTAGCCAGTGATCAAGTTTGAAAACATGATTCATTAGTTTTTGTTTCATAGTCATTTTTAAGTGTGTTTAATTATAAACAATCTCCCCATTTGGGGTCGAAAAAAAAACACTTTTTTCAAAATCCGCTTTGTGGATAGTGTGGATTTTTTGTCAGACTGCTCACAGCTTCAATAAACCTTGAAAAAATTTCAGATTGATACACATTCTTAAGAAGTTTCAAAAAAGCTTTTTCTTCTAACTCTAAAAGTAAAAGCTATTTTCCATGCTCTTTCTTCGTGTATTCTTTATGTTATATGAAGATCAAAGATACAGCGGTGCAATTTTTAATCAAAAGGTTCCTATACAGGGTGTCCCGTAAATGATGTGTCACACTTCTAGGGGGGATAGTAGACACCTAGACGAGTCAGAATCACATAGGATTTGGGGTCCCAGACCCAATCCCTGGGAGTTAAAAATGGAGCGACACCCCAAAACAAGTATGGAAAAATTCAATTTGTAGAAGAACTACTATTGGTAAAAATGTAATTATGGTCTCAAATTTTGTGGTTTAATATGATCTTCAAAATTATCTTGACAGTTTTCAATTTAAAATTTTTTTTTATTACGAAAAAAGTTAAAAAACAACAAAAAAATGTGAAAAATATGCCAAAACTTTATTTTGTTTTCCGAAATCCTTTCTTTTGATTTGATAATCTGAAAGAGCATAATTAATTAACCTTAAGTCCAAGGTTTCACGTAAATAGCATCAGTATTAAACGCTTGAGAGCCTGTTAAAGTCAGTTTTATGGGAGCAAAAACGGCTTCGGAAAACGAACGTTCAGGGAGAATCTACAAGTTACGGATAGATGCTCGCCAAATTTCCCAATATTATTTGCGATTTCCTCGCCAACCTACGCTTCTACAGATAGTTCAAACTTCCTTGGCGATGTGTGGCCTTAGTTTTCGGATCGTCACTAGAAGTCTAAAAGGAAAATGTATTCAAACTATCAAATCAGACACTCAAGAAAAAATTCTTACTATACCTAAGAAAATAAGCAATGTTTGTTTAGCAAAAGGGATAGGTACAACTTATTTTTTCTTAAGTCTCTGTTTTGTTAAGTTCAATAAACATTTATCTTCTAGACTTCTGTGACGGTCTGAAATCGAAGGCAAAAATTTAAGTAAATTAATTAATTTACTAATTTTTTTTTCAAAATAATTCCCATCCCATAAAAAAGTGAACCACCATGCCAACTTTGAACCCTTTTTGTAAATAGTTTTTGTCGTTATTTTCCATTATACCCCTGCACTAGGATAGGTCAGTCGGCGGATCCTCGATCGCTGGGTTCGTGATTTCGAATTGCGATACAAGGTTGGTTTCTATTAATCGAGAAATGTCAATGGGAATAAGCAAAGTGTATGGGGGCTATCCACTCACTGTCCGATAAGCAATATCTTAGGTTTGTCATAACTTTCAATAACCTGCATTCTTTTATTTTGCAAATTTCTTATATCGGAAGTTGAGGGGAGACCCTGCATACCCACTTGCTTATTATATCATTCTTTAATTAATAGGAACCACCCTTGTATCGCAACCCGAAATCACGAACCTAGCGATTGAGGATCCACCGACTGACGTATCCCAGAGCGGGGGTATAATGATGGAAAATAACCACAAAAACTATGTACAAAAGATATTTTACGAGCCATGTTTGTAAATAATAGATTCTTCTGTTTTTTTTACCTAAGTTATCAAATGTACAGTTTTTCTCATTAAACGCAATAAGTAGTAATGCTGTTTGCATGATTGATACATTTGTAAAACCAACACAACTATCGATTGAATAAAAAACTATCGATACTATCAGATAATTTCTAACAATTCATACTATTGATTTTTAAGATCGATAGTTCCTAAAAATCAGTAGTAAAATCATGTTTGTTCTTCATGTTCAAAAATTTTTTTAATTAAATTAATTAATCTCTTGTTTCCTAAAAATAATAAGAATTAAGAACCAACATTTTAGGCTTTTGAAATTTTCATCCCGCCAAATTGTTCAATTGGCGCATTTCAGATATTTTCATACTGTACTCATCTCCTGTCTCGCCAAATCGGGCGAGGAATGAAAGTTGGCAGACATCTATCCGAAACTCGTAGATTCTTCCTGAACATTCGTTTTCCGAAGCCGTTTTTGCTCCCATAAAACTAACTTTAACAGGCTCTCAAGCGTTTAATACTGATGCTATTTACGTGAAACTTTGGACTTAAGGTTAATTAATTACGCTCTTTCAGATTATCAAATCAAAAGAAAGGATTTCGGAAAACAAAATAAAGTTTTGGCATATTTTTCACATTTTTTTACTGTTTTTTAACTTTTTTCGTAATAAAAAAATTTTTAAAGTGAATACTGCCTAGATAATTTTGAAGATCATATTAAACCACAAAATTTGAGACCATAATTACATTTTTACCAATAGTAGTTCTTCTACAAATTGAATTTTTCAATAATTGTTTTGGGGTGTCGCTCCATTTTTAACTCCCTGGGATTGGGTCTGGGACCCCTAAGTCCTATGTGATTCTGACTCGTCTAGGTGTCTACTATCCCCCCTAGAAGTGTGACACATCATTTACGGGACACCCTGTATAGAAATAAGAGCGTTTTTAAAAACTTTTCTTTTTAGAGACTAATGAGACTAAGAGACTTTTTAGACACTAATGGGGTAAAGCAAAAGCGGTATCGTTTGTGATTTGGATGATTGACTTCTTACGTTAGATGTAAATTGTATTTCCTCAGTTTCAATTTATGACCCCTTTTGAATAACCCCGAACTCAGCTCAAAACGAATACTTGGGAAGTGAAGCTTTTAATGTATGGAATTTTGATACAAACTGGGAGCTCTATCCTTTTCGTTGAGAACAGTACGTCCACTTAATATCAAACACTTGGAAACTTGGGAAATCATCCCGACCCTTAGACACTAACAAGGAAACATTCGCAGGCTAAACTTGCAGAAATGGACGAAAATTTTGCAAGCATAAGAAGATGACTCAAAACACTTACTGTGAAAAATTACCACTGTCCATTTCTGGGAGTTAAGCCTGAGAACGTTTCCTTTAGTCTCATTTGATTGGTTTTGATATTTCCAACTCGATGTTTTCAGCGCTCACGAACCAATCAAATGAGCTTCTCCGCTCGCAATTCCGAATATTCCCGAGGCAGATCATGAAGACGGTGTTATTTGATTCTAAATTAACGAGTACTATATCCCTATTTTCCTAAAAAAAAACTTCTTAAAATTGAAATTTGTAAAAATGGGTTTTTTTGTCAAAGAAGAAAAATAAAACAGGGATGGGGGCAGGCGCGGATCCAGCACGACTACAAAGGGGGGGACACTTTTTCAGACCATCATTTTTACTTTTTTGAGAAAAATGTCAAAATGTTGGGGATTTTCTAAAAAGTATCACTCAAGATCCCCGACTGGTACCGCTGGGGGGCATGGGTACCAGAAAATTTTTTGAAATTTGTAGGGTTTTAGCTCATTTTGAGTACTTTTTGCGACTTTTTTTCGTACTTGTGAGTGATTTTTTGATTCCAAGGGGGAATGCCCCCCCCCCTGAATCCGCCACAGGATGGGGGTGACATTGACATCTTTCGTCTCGGTTGACTGCACCCAGGCTATCCCTACATGTCGTACCCCCGCTCGATATGCCCTTTCAAATCTGTACAGAGTACTAAACCTGTTAGTCGCGGCATGAAGAATAACTGCAGCTGGGACTTGAAATCTTAGGTAAAGAGAGGGTACTTAAATCATACGCACGCTTTGCGGATAAGCTAAGTCGATTTGCTACGGCTGTCGACACTATCATATACTCGCACGTGCATCCATGGAGCTCAAAAAGCTTCCCTTCATCCAATTCGGGGAGAAAAAACCCTCTTATCTTTTCCATGAATTGGTAATTTCCACCTTTTTAAAATGCAATCTGATTTCCTATCTTTCCATTCTATAATTTTTGAGTTAATTCTAATTCTGCGTGTCCAGTGCATACGCTTATCACGACCTAACTGCGGGTGTCTAATCCTAATAAGTTGGCTACATGCTCTATCCCTATCCGATGAGACCACTTTCAACTCCCCGTCCTTCGTTTTACTTAGCATATTGTGCTTTCGCAATGCTTTTTATTGAAGTAAACGCTCTTAAATGACTTATTTAAGAAATAATAGCATTGTATTAGAGTTAATTATTTATTTTTAGTGAAAAAACAGCTGAATATCGATTTACATAATTTACTCAAATATATATATATAATTTTTAACTGTAAGGCTACCATACGATTCACAACAGCTATTTTATGCATTTAGTAGTTATAAGCATTGATTTAAATAAAATTATTTAAGATATACCACTTTGATGACTATAGTAATTAGCAAAATTTAAAATAAATTAAAAGCGATTATAAAACTAAAATTTTTGGTAAATTCTGAAGAAAAACAGTTGAATTAACAACATATTTTCGGAATATAACTCAAAAGAACTTTTAAATTAAAAAAATAAAGAACACTTAGTTGTGTGGAAAAACTCATAACCTACGAAACAACAGTAAAACTCCAAATTTTGCAAAAAATTTCACTTTTTTTACTCTAAATTAATGAAATGTATTTGTTATAATGTATATTTCAATATAATAAACATAAAATCAACTGAAACTTTTAAAATTTTAATATTAACCCACTGTTGAAACGTGCCCCACCACTGTTGAAAGCTGCCCCACCAGGTGGGGCAGGTTTCAACAGAAGAGAACCTTTTTTATAACGCAATTTTAGAACTTTTAATTTTCTCAAGGAACTTGGGTAAAATTACACAATGTGTCCGAAAGTCCATGGTAGGATATGCAAGTTAAAGTTTTACTTTTCGTCAATTTGTTTGGTCACAAAAAAATAAAATCCGAAATTTGTTGAAAGGTGCCCCGCTCTCCCCTACCCTGAAATTCACCCTGAGCGTAGCAAGGGGGAGGGACAAATGGAGTATCCAAAAATTAAGTGAAACGCTATTTTTAGGGAAATTTACAAACAGTTTCTGGAGGGAGGAATACTCCTCTTTAATTAATATTCACTATTAAAATTATTTACTATTATTATTATTATTATTTTATTATTTTTATTATTATTATTTTAAAAGATGTATAGGGTCAAAAATTTCTATATCCTCTGAAATTTTTGAAAATACAGTAGTACCTTCACAATATGTAAATACCTTCGTCCCTCTCTCGCAGGAAAAGTTCCTTCTACCCCCGAAAAAAATCATGGCTATAGGAGCCAGATTACTTTACGGCCCGCCACTTGACTTGTGATTTCGATTGCGGCCCTCGAGTACTTGGAAGTTGGAAACCCCTGGTATATTACGTTGTAGTTTGTAGTTATTTCTGAACTTTTATGATTTCGTGAATGAATAACTCGCTCATAACCATAAGCCATTAACTTTGACAAGCTTTCGATTTCAACCAAAACTTATGGTTAAAATTAAAAGTTTTTGTGTCTTGAAATGTAGTGATATTACAAGTTTAGATTTGTTTTTATTCCAAATTTATTAAATGATTGATTTTAACAATATCCTTAAAAATATCGTGTAACCATATGAATGGCAAAAAATAAAAGATTTTTTATAAAATATGCAAATCACTGCACGAAAAAACACTTGGAAAAAATTACAAAACTTATGAGTGGTTTAGAAACATATACTATATCATGAACATAAGATTTTTAGCTACTTTTTGAACGGTCCTTAAGACAGGGGGTCGACGGGCCAAAAAAGTTTAGGAACCCCCGGTCTAAAGTATCCATTTGGTCGTCAGTCAACAGTTATTACTCCCAAATGCGAGTGAAGGGCATGGCGGAAGGGCCGTCTGCACCCTTTCAAAGTGAGGGGGTCGGTGAATATAGCGTTCCATTCAATACACCCTTTGGAAGGGTTAAAGGTCAGGGGCAGTTAAATTGTATGTACTTTAGGGTGAATGAAGTGCCTAATATATTGGATCCACCGATTACTGAGCAGTGACGTATGCCCCTAAACCAGTAAACTGGATTGAATTTTTATTTATTGTAAATCCGGGTGAAAAAATGAAGAGGTTAAAAAGCAGTAACCACCAAAATCGCTATTAAGTACTTTCAGATTTTATCAGCAGTCTCATTCACTTTCATTAGAATAATCCTTTCATTAGATAAATTTCATTAGATTGTATTATCAGTGACCCTATCTTACTTTTGCAAAGTTGCATGTAAGCATTTATCAAAAATATTTTGATGATTTCATTAAAAATGTCTTTTTAATGCCTTTCCTTTTTAAATGGATTTTATCTTCGTTTAAAAAAATGTTTAAAACCTTTTCTGAAGCATTTGACTTTTAATAAACAACTAAAAAATACTACTTTGAAAAAGTTTAAAATTTTACAGAATTAATTTTAAAATAAAGCTTTGAGCAAAACTGATAATTTTTTTTTTAGAAATTACCAAGAAAACTAATTGGTTTTTTTGTAAAATAGTAGTGGATTTACCTATAGGGGAGATTGAACTCAGAGATGAATAAATTTGCATTCGAGCTGTACTGCCGTCCTTAGCAAGAAGGGCGTATCTCGGATTTTGGCTATATTTTCAGGTTTTTGCATATCTAGAATCTTTGGAGTCTTCTGCACCTTATGATACCTCATTCATGTACTTATGGGTACGAAAAGGTACACACAAACGCTAGTGGAAAAGGGCGAAACAATGAAATTTCTTGAAATCCTTAGGCGAAAAGTGCTTGTACTGAAAATCTTGATTTTCGGAGATGCGCCCTTCTTGCTAAGGACGGCAGTGTAGGTCTCATAATATAATTTAAGGTTGTACAAATTCAAGAAAAACAACGTGGTTTATTTGCGCCAAAAGTTAAAATATTTTTTTAAAAACATACTAATTTGTTTTTAGGATACTTGGATCCACTTCGTCAGTATAAGATTTTCACTCATTTAATAATTAAGATTGTTCTGTTATAAGACCTTGATAATTTTATTTCAATCGAATTAACTAAATAGAGTCAGCGCAGCTTCGTTGCCGAAACAAAGTAACTGGTACATGGGTACCAGGGACGAGCTCTGTGCTCTTTTGGTGCTTAATACTTATTCTCTTCTGCTATGTAAGTGTGTGTTCGTCTTTCTTTTGTTTTTGTGTGTATTATTCCTTGTAATTTGGGTTTTTTTTAATTTTTTTTCTATTCTATTGATAACTTTTGTACTCCCAAAACTCTTTTTAGTTTTTTAAAAATACACTTTAAAAATCTACTTTTATTTGTAAAAAAATCAAAAATTTCATTTGCCCCCAAATTTTCTGGGGTAAGAAAACAGAAAGTAACTTTTTTTCAATTTCGCGTCTCTCCTGGGGTAAAAAAAAACTTCGCCTCCTTAAAGTGAGGCAGGGCCGTATCCCAGGAGGGGGTTCTAGGGGTTCAAACTAATATCAATTTTTATACTGTGTTTTCCCTTAAAAATTCTGCAAATTTATAAAGAGCAATCATCTTCAGTTGTAATTCAAAGGGTCTTAAAATGAGTTAAAACACTACATTTGGGGGGCAAATTTCAAAAAATTTCTTGGGGAAAACCCCCAAACTGCCCTCCAAAAATATGACGTCTTTTATTGTGTATTTCCCTTGTAAAATAAATAATTTTAAAAGAGGTTCTTTTGAGTGTTCACCAAAGAGGAGGTTTCAAAATGATATAAAGCACTAGTTTAAAAGGACAAATCTCAAAAAAAATTCTGGGGAGGACCCCCTAGACCCCTCAAAATTTTGACATCTACTTAAACTCCCCCCCCCCCTGAAAAATAGGTAGTTTACACACAAGTAGCTTTTTCGGATGGAACCCAAATATTCTCAAAATGATGCTGAAACGCTATTTTTAGAGGCAAAGTTTCAAAAATTTGTAATTTAAGGGATAATAACATATAAATGAACTCTATTGAGGTTACCTTAGAAATAATGTTGAGTCAAAACCCCTCCCGAAACACTTTTTGACCTCACGGCATTTATGGACGTCCCCTAAGATAAAGCGCCCTCGGAGGAGAAATCAAAAGAATTAAAAATGGGACCGAATGATGAACCAGGTGGATCGGAGAGAGAGCGAATCGAGGCAGCACAACCAAGAGAGCGCATTGGATGACAGGACAGGCATGGCGAGAGTGTGATCCGAAGAATAATGGGCTATTCAATAGTTAAATGAAAGTTCAACAAAAAAAATGGACTTAAAAACTTTGGTCAATGAACCTTTGAGTTTAAGAAATAAATTTCATCATTTATTACTATTATTTGCGATGAATTAAACCGAGATTAAATTTATTTTTTGTCATTGGACACTGAGAAATTAGGACATTAGTAAGGATGTTGTACGTAAGCAGAGATATTTTTAACTCCTCTGAGAGAGTATTTCACTCCTTGAAAATCGGGAATACTCTTTAAAAAAAGTAGACAGGAGTATTTTCACTCTTTGAATTTTTCACTCTTAAACCGTCAGCCACGGCATCCTAAATTATCATACTTTTTAATTGTGTTTTCATAGAGCCATAGTAATGTTTTTTCATTTATTGTTCTGATGTTTAGGGAATTTGATTGCAGTTTGTTTGATTAAAACCCAAAATAGCATCCTCATTTTTTTTTAAAATTTCATTTTGTCCATTAAAATGCAAGCGTTATTAATAGAAATCTTGTATCTGTATTTGTAGTTTATGCTATTTCCGTATTTCACTCCTCATAATTGAATCACTTATTTCAGAAACATGTCAAACGCCACTTTTCATGTTTTGAGATAAACGAGAAAAACTGCATAGAAGCTCACTACATTTTTATGAAGGTGTTTAGTAATTTTTTTCTTAAAGTAGACCTCATTTGGATATTTTACAGACAAAAATAATTTTTTAAATATTTTTATTCTTTGCATAAAAAAATTATTGAAATTTTTGCATTTGGCAGGTTTCTGCAATAAACAGAGTATTCAGGTCTATTTTCATAGCTTAACTATAATTTTTTTAAGGATTTGGTAATAAAAGTGGTAATATTAGTTGAAAATAGCATTTCAATATTAAATACCAACCCATAAAATTATTTATAGAGTTCTTATTTTTTCTCTTTTGGTTATTAGATGTACAAATACTTATTTTTATAAATGATTTCAACTCTAGTCTCAAAAATAGTGGTCAGCGAATTCAAAATGCAAATATAGACATCTTTGAAGTCCATTAGATAGTTGTTTAGAAGTAACTTTATGGACAGTAAAACAATTTTGCTATAAAAGCCTACAAAATTAGTTAATTAGTTCAATATTATGATCTGGGATATAGATTTGATGTCCACTTTTAATAAAATGATTCATAGATCCAAAATATCAATCACATGGATGTAATAAATGGCCACAAGCATGGAAATTTTAAATATATAGCTACCAAAACGTCCTTAGTCTTGAGATTCGTACAAAAACTTTAAAAATATGGTTTTTACTATGGCTTGATGAACCTGACCTCTAAAGCAGCGTTTCTCAACCGGGGTTCCGCTAGGCCTTCACAAGGGTTCCGCGAGAAATTCGAAAAAGGTGTTAAAAAAAAAGATAAAATCCAAGATCCCCCCCCCCCCCGAAATTCTGATTAAGGGTATCAGAATGAGTAAAAACCCTGTTTTTAGGGTCAAATTTCAAAAAAGCTTCTGGGGTAGGACCCCCAGACCCCCCCTTTTTGTACTTTGAACTCGGTTAGTTAAATTTATTTTCATAATAAGTTCAGCAAAATGAGAATCCTACATAAAAATATATTAAAAAGGTACATTAAACTTATTAAGTATGCAAAAGATGGGCTTAGAGAGAATTTTAGGCTTCCTCCCCGATGCAAAAATCTAGCTTTGGGCCTGATAATTACTTAATTTCCTTAAAGGATATTTGGCCCCTCCCGAAAGAAATTTTCCTTTAAAATACCTCAAGTATGTAGTTGCCCCCCAAACAGCTGTTTGATAATTAATGCGGCACTCGGGCTGAAAAGTTTGGAGACCCCTGTTCTAAGATACAGTGGGGGTTCAGGATCAGGGGTAAGGCCTTCCAATGGTTAAAATGCCCAATGGCCGTTAAAAAGGACTATCCAAATATTCAAAGAAAATCTATTAATATACTATTGCAATTTTCCACACCATATATATGTGAAACCAACCTTTTCTTGTTTAAAAAACATAAAAAGTAAAGAAAGAAATAGTCTTCTTTCTATTGAAGACGATATTCGGGTATGCCTTTCGAAAATAAGACCCAGAATTAAAAATATATGTGCCAAAAACAGACTCAAATTATCACATTAATTAATATTTAATAATTGTTTTATTTTTTTAAACTTGCTAAAATTGTTTAAATACTTAAAATTGTATTTTCAAAACCTTACAGCTGTATTCTAATGATCCTAATAAATAAATATAGTAAATAAACGATTTCTTCGTTACTTATTTTCCGTTTTATGTAATAATTTAAAAAATAGTAAGACAAATATTGTTACATGGACGCTAGGGTTCCGCGGAACTTGGGCATTGTCGAAAGGGTTCCGTGGGAGTAAAAAGGTTGGGAAACGCTGCTCTAAAGAATGACTTTTCCAATCGCATACAGTTTTTGTATGCGATTAAACAACAAACTGCATTCCCAAACAAGTGGTAGATGACACGGCATGAACGAAATTCTCCGCAATTTAAGTGCATAAACCTGTCAAGCGACGTCGTTTGACTTGTTTCTGCACTAAAGCTGAAATTTAACATGCTGGAAAACTATTTTAAAATCCCGTTATTTTTATTATTCTTACACTAAAATGTGTGTTTACCCCTACAGAATCATCTGACACCAATAACTCATTTTTGAAAAAAGTGGCGTTTGACATGTTTCTGAAATAAGTGATTCAATTGAATTTCACTCCTCCTAAAAAAGTCAAGGAGCATTTTTACTCCTCCAAAAAAATCCTAGGAATAACACTGTACGTAAGGAAGTTAAACGTATAGCTTTTACATTCATATTTAGGTGAAAAGTGAGGAGTGTTTTGACACCCCATCAAAGTAATAGAGGAGAGGCGCTACGGAAGAAAGGTTGCGCGGAAGGGGTAAATAAAAGGGTTGCCCACAAAGCACTTGCGGAAGTGCGCAACGGTTCCTGGTGGATTAGGGCACGCTTGAGAGTCGTAATTGAATCGGAGGTCGATAGGGTTAAAGGTGCTTATTATCTCTCCTCCATATTATTGACTCTTCTGGTAAGCGGCTTAGCGCCCGCTCTGTTTGACTCTCCGCGGCTGAGCAAATGCCCTTTCAGCCCCCTCGCTTCACCTGGAGCTCAAGAACGACTTGTGAAAGGGTTTTTAATAGGAAGACCAGGAAGAATCGTCCGTCAGTGAGAAAATAAAAAAAAATAAGTAACGTTGTATAACCACCAAAATTTTACTGGAAATTCAGGAACCTATTTAAAAAGCAGAGTAATCTTTAAAACAAATATTACATTCAAAAATAGTTGAAAAAAGTTGATGGACTTATTCCCTTTTTCAAATTATCAAATTTTCAACTGAAGAAAAATGTTAAAAACCCTTTGAATTGACGTTTAAATTATATTTCTGCTTAGTTTACAGCCCAAAACTTGTGAGCTTGTGAAAGGGTTTTTAATAGGAAGACCAGGAAGGGAATGAAGCGAATTTGAATCGTCAGTTTGAAAAAGGGAATCCAAAACCAAGTCCAAAAACCAAGTTTTGATAAAATCGGGGGGGAAACTGTATAAGTAATGGGATTTTCGTTGTATAACCACCAAATTCTTTGTGGAAATTCAGGACCCTATTTAGAATTCAGAGCAATCATCGAAACAAATATAAGTACATTCAAAAATATTTTACAGTTTAAAAAAGTTTATCCCCTTTTTCAACTGAAGAAAAATCTTAAAAACCCTTTAAATTGACATTTGAATTATATTTCTGCTTCGTTCACAGCACAAAAGTGAGTAATAGAAAGAATAAGACGAATAAAATTGCAAATTATTATGAAACTGAGTCATTAAGGCAGTATCAATAGAGAGAGTGAATATGAATGAGGTCAAACATTCCCTGGATAAAAAAAAAGTTAAAAACACTTTTAAATTAAAAGCAAATTTTATTTTGGCTTAGTTTACAGCACAAGGAATAAAAAAAGAAAGAAAAATTAACTTGAATTGCCTTTTAATTTTTTTTGACAGTCTATATGTGTGTGATTTTGTTCTAGTTTTCTTGAAATTTTTATTGTTCATTTTGTTTTACTTTCGTTACTCAGTTAATGTTTTAATGAAATTGGTCTAATTTCCAAAAATTTTCTGGGGGAAGACCCTTCAGACCCCCTTTTTACTTGGATTTCTATACTGCCCACAAATTTTTTACATCCAAATTTTTTAAAAACAATGTACCCCTTCTCCACTATTTTCAAACTTATTTTATAATAGTTTTAAGTCTCAAAATAGCTTAACAATACTAGTTTTAAAGGTATTATTTAAAAAAAAAATATCTCCCAGGGAAGATATACTGTAAATTGAATATTCCATCTAACCGCCCCCACCCCCAAAATTGCATTATATTGAAACTCTCTAGCATCAAATCGCTTATTATTATCAATCGGATACTGCTATCTCTTGGGGGGAAAAGTGATCACATTAAGCGGGATCGACAGTATTTGAGTGACGTTAAGAAGAAGCAAAGTCATAGCGGGAGGGGTTCTCAATAAGATATGAATTAGTAATGTGCTTGCTATTTGTGTGGCGCCGACAGGGGCATGATCGATGGGGGCCAATTTGTTGACAAACAAGCGGGGGTGGCCTTTGAGTTCGGCCACCAGCTGCTCCGCCCACCCTCCAAATAGAGCGATATCCGGTGAAAGATGCTTTTATGCACTGCGAGTCAATTTTTCTCTGCCGCATTGTGCACCCTTTGCTTTGTTCCCCGTTGATGTCTTTTTATGCGCCCAATAAGGCTTTCTGGGATGGGCAGCGGCAGTTAAGTGGGAAGTTTTTCCATACCTACCTACCTACAGTCGCTCCAGGAAGTATTCGTACAACCAGTGTTATTCCTAGGATTTTCTTGGAGGAGTAAAAATACTCAGACTTTTTTAGTAGGAGTGAAATTCAATTATGAGGAGTGAAATACGGAAATAGCATAAACTACACATACAGAGACACAAAAACCGCAATCAAACTCCCTAAATTTGAAACTAATGGAACTCCCTAAGCATCAGAACAATGAATGTCTCCGCTGAGAACAGTTGGTGTTTTGAGTAGAAAAATATTATTTGTTGACTTCGGTGGGGCACGGTGCATTTTTTAAACTAAACCTTTGTGAAGTATTCAAAGAGTGAAAATACTCAAGGCTAGTTTTTTAAGGAGTATTTCTGATTCTCAAGGAGTGAAATACCCTCTCAGAGGAGTTCAAAATATCACTATTATGTTATTCTTCATTATAATATACCAAAAAAGACCAAAAAATATCAGAATAGTTAGAAAAAATTATTTAAAAAATGGAAATTTGAAAGCTATTGGTATTATGAACCTCAAGAAAAAAAATTGCATGCACGTGCTTTTAAATTAGGATTAGGAACAAAATATGCTTTTCAGAAATGCAATGATCCCATGTTAAGTCTATGGCTGACGTTTATGTTTGTTTGGGCTTTCAAATCGCTTCATTTTTTTTAAATATTTTTTTTCTAACTATTCTTATTTTTTTTTTTGCTCTTTTTTTGGTAGATTGTAATGAAGAATAACATACTAACAGTGAATCGGTGAACTGACGCTTTTATTCCACTGATGATGTCGGGCACAGCTTCCGACGAAACGTTTGGTGTTTTTATTTCTGGAACACGGCCTATAAGCCCGAAAGTTATGAACTTTATTAATAACATACTATGTTAGGATAATTTTTGTTTGGATTTTGCACGTGGAATTAAGCTGTAATAGGTATACTAGTGCAAATTTGTTGGGTGTACGAATACTTTCTGGAGTAACTTGTATGTAGTGGAGAAGGAAAATTTCAAATGGAAGGAATGACAAAGACAATTCCTAATCCAAGCGCGGATTCAAGGGGGGCACTCCGAAAAGGGCCCCCTCCTTGGGCTGACAAAGGAAGGGAAAAAAATATGGGGTTCTCAAACTTTTCAACATCGAGACCTACTTTTTATAAACAAAATCTAACGCGACCCACCTCATCTTCATTTAATTTTCGCATGTAAATTTCCTTGTAAAACTTCAGCTTCGTGCGTTCTCACCACCCATTTTGCTACAATAATACATTACACGCATGATTAGAGGTTAAATTTAACTTAAGACACTAACTTTTTAGAAAATTGAAAAGAAGGGTTTGAACCTGAGCATATAAAATTGTTCAATTGTAGAACAACTATGTGCTCCACAATAAAAAGGGGGTCTGAGGGTACAAAAATCACCAGAAACATGCTTACGTAATATTTGAACGTCTAATAATTACAAAGTTTTACTGCACTGGTTTTTGTAGAGTGAATTAGAACAGGCATTGGGGGAAAACAAAACTAAATGTGTATTATCTTTCATGCAGTGTGCAAAGGATTCATTAATTATGTTATTGGTTTGGATTAGGGCTCTAAAAGTTTTGATGGCATCAATAAAGTCAGTCAGAATTTTTTCCCAAGAAGATTTAATTGAAGCTCTTATTTGAAGAGAAATACTGCTTTGGGTACTATACTTCCTTACATAGACTGTAGCATGGCATTGCTTACTAAAATATACAATTCCTTAAAACACGAGTAAATAGGTTTTTTTAAATATGTAATTCCAACTTATGAAAGGTAAGAAAAGCTCTTAAATCTCTGACTATAAGAATATAAAATGATCGTAGAACGGATGCCGTCAATTTTATTCAAAATATTTTTTCGGCAGAATATAAAGTTTTATAGTCCATTGTTTCCCCTATTGTAGTGAATTTTCACAGTGTCCTCAATGAACGTCTACTGGATATTCTTAGGTTGTATTTGGTATCCCCTCTCTTACCTCTGAAAAGTTTTCTTCACACAGTTTTAGGGAATCAAAGACAGATCCTTATCATGGGGAATATGATACATACTTTGGAGACAATTTTTTAATTCTGAAAGGAATTTTCCACATGCTATAGTAAAATAAGATAGAGTGCTTATGTTAACTTATTAACTTATAAGTTATTATTGTGTATTAACTTATTATAACTTATGTTAACAAAATGGTTGTGTCGTTTGAGTTATTTAGGGTGAAACTGGTTAAATTGAATCGTCAGTTTGAAAATAAGTCCGAAAAAAACAAGCTTCCAGAGTACAATAATAAAACAAACTATAAATAATGGAATTTTCATTGTATAACCACCATTTTTTTTTTTTTTTTGGAAATTCAGGATCCTATTTAGAATACAGAACAATCATCGAAGAAATATAAGTATATTCACACACAAAAGTATTTTAGAGTTGAAAGAAGTTGATGGACTGGTTCCCTTTTTTCAAACTTATGAATGAAAAAATTCCACTTAAATTTACAACTGAATTATATTTCTAGTTAGTTAACAGCACAAGAGTGAAAAATGGGAATAAGATAAATAAATTAATAATTATTATGAAACTGAATCATTAAGGCAATGGAGTAAGTGAATATCAAAAAAGTCAAACATTTGCTTAATAAAAAAAAGATAAAACAGTTTAAAATTATAAACAAATTTTATTTTGGCTTAGTTTACAGCACAAATAATAAGAAAAGAAAGACAAATTAACTTAAATTTCAAACTGAATTTAAAAAAAAATACAATGAATGGAAATTGATTTCGCCAACTTCAAAGGGCTATATCTACCTATAGGGGGTAGTAATTTATTCCCTCTTCCCACACTCATGAATAGAACGAAGCTTAGAGATTTTTTAGCACAAAAAGTCAATTTGCCATTAAAATTTTTTCATTAAATATTCACTATCGATATCCTACATAACTACAGGCTGGGTTCAGTTCTAGTACTTTAGAATCGCTCATTTGAAAAGTGGTTTTTTTTTCTTAAAATAGGTACTACAGGTTTTCAAAATTTTCAGAAGTGACAAAAAAACTGTTTAACCCTTTCAATCCTAGACCGAGCGATATTACCATTGAAGCCTATGAGAAATTCGTGGTGGCTAGTAATGAAAGAGTTAACGTCTATGCATTATTAGATAAATTTGATTTTTTTTAGGTTTCCCCTCTGGATTTATATTAAGCTTTGTGACTTTAAAATATGGCCAGGAAATGTCAATTAGAATCGTGTGATCATCCAAATCAAATTTATCTTACAAAGCTTTATTCAATTTCTTAATTACTAAATATTTCTAATATCTGATAATCCAGACATATTGGCCAATGCCACATTACAAAATATCTGGTATTCCACGGCATTTTTAACGTTGGCAATACCAGTAGAATGTTGGCCAATACTTTTACGCGTCTAGAGGAAAAAAAAGCAGACTGTCGTACTCTATTAATTTTTCAAACGAATGACTTAATAATCACTGAATCGTCCCCAACAGACCTCCCTCCCCAAGACCGCCCCCCCCCCGAACGAAACCGAAACCCACCCTCTCAGTGTATCGAAACAACCTATTGAACTCGAAACAGAGCAAACGAAAAGAGAGTGCAGAGAAAAGTCGAATCGGGGATGTGATCCATTTGTGTTCGTCCTCCCAAACGAGCCCTTTGTGGGCTTTTTGACTTCACTGTAAACGCTAGTGACAGCGGATCGGGCAGTTGGTCATACCGCATCCTCCTCCCTTTCAAGCCCTTTGTCAAGCCGCGAGGATTAAGTTGTTCCTTCATCGTGGGACCAACTGCTCATCTTTTGCCGGGCTCTATTAAACGACTGTATAATCCCGCGGCATTCATACGGCATTCATACTGCTCATTCTCTCTTTCATATCATCTCTCCGCATGAGAAGCCGGCTTTTTTTTGTCTCGTTGGGGGGAATGAGATACTTTTCAACCTATTATGTAGTATTATTATTATTACCCTTGTAGTGCGGTGCAGTTTTGTTTCTTTTTTAACAATGATCTATTTTTTAACCTTTTATTACTCGTTGCGTAGTGGGATTTTTTCTGCAACAAAAGATGAGGAGTTTGGGAGTGATCGTAGTGGGATATGTTGAGGTAATCCGGTATTGATCGAAACTAATAAATAACGTAGTAAAATGTTCGTTATGAAATGTGCCCTAACTTACCAAGAAAAATGACTTTTAAATAGCATGTTCTTTATGTGCTATCACGGAACCTTAGCAAAACATTTGGAATGAATTGGTATATCAACTCAATTCTTCAAATCAATTAAACAAAGTATTTAAAGCACAGCTTTTGCCACTGTAAGACTCCAGTCTCGAGCCATACAGGTAAAAATGCAGTCATTTTCCTGTCATGAATATGAGCTAAATTTTAGTTTTTAAATCAAACTGACGGATTATTAAAAATGAATTTCGAAGTAATTTTTTATTGGTAGTTAAGTACATCCTTCAGGATCAATTTGCATCTTTACTGGAAAAAAATCGGAACTTTTTTTCTATTAGTAATCGAATTTACAAGCTCGTTCCTCGAAATTATATCCCGCCAAACCCGTGGAAAATTTCGCTTTCTCCTTCGCGTTATCACCATAGAGGCTATCGCTCCGTTCGCCCAGCATAAACATTAAACAATGGGGTGGGCAGGGCAGGTGATAATTGCATGCTAAAGTTGAAAAAAAACACCTCTCGTATTTGGGAAAAAACAAAGCAAGTATTGAATAATAAGTAAATGCAAGAAAATGGAAGTCATTGATAAAATTGACAAAAATGTTTGTATTTCAGTACTTAGTGACAACCTGGGAGTATATAAGGGGGGCCGAGGCCCGCCGGACTAAGAGTACCAAATTAATTCGGACTAGGTGTAAAAATTTGGACTAGAATTCGGACTAGGTGTACCAAAACTAGTTAAAACTCTGTTATTCAGGGTCAAATTTCCAAACTTTTCTGAGAGTGGACCTCAGACCCCCTCTATTGTCCTTGGAACTCTTTATTAGCATTTCCCCCCTATATATTAAACTCGCCAAGATGCAAATTCTACTTAATTTGTTCTAATTGAACCAAATTAAATATGCATGAGAAGGAGGCTCAAGAATAATTTTGGGTCCTCTCCCCTGGTGCAAATATCCAGCTTTGGGCCTGATAATGACTAATTTTTTTAGAGGATATTTGGGCCCCTCCCGAAATACATTTGCGCCACTGAGTGACCAACACTAAAGAGTTACCTAAGAAGGAAAACTATTTGTACAATACTAATGTTTAATTTAAAATGAATGAATATTATACCTATGAAGGAAAACCTTGAATTAATAGGATACCTATTCAAATCAAATTCTACCCAGATCTAATAGAGGCCTATCAGACGGTGAGCATCAGAAATAGCTATATTGCAATTACAAAAATAAAATGTTTTTGTCAAGTCTAAGTATTAGAATCAATCAAATTCTATTTCAAGCCATTTTTTATAATTCTTTTGTGTTCCTACGTATCATAAGTGTATGAAATAACTGGAAATTTATTTTAATTTCTTCAAATAGTCCTAAATCATTTATAAATTTAAACTTAACGCTTTGAATAAACATAAATTTCGAATGTTATTCATTCTTTAAAACCTTTTTTAAGGCGGGTAAATGCATTTTCTCACAAAGAACTTCCAGACGACTGTAATATTCGAAATGATTTATCGAAGATTCAAACAAATATCACGCAGCCTCTTTCATGGTAAGAATATTAACAAATCCCGCATTGACACATAAAAGCTTTGATTCTGAGAGATTTTATGGTTCAGATTTTACACTCCATGGTTCGGAAAATTCTTTTCGGCTCCATTGAAGACATATTTATGATTCTCATGAATGGAAAAAAAGTAAAAAAAACTTTGCTGTTTTTGTTTCCGAATTTTATTGGTCCAAAAATTTACTTTAAAAGAGAAGGGAATTGATAACCTTGTATCCTTATACTTGATTCTTCTGGAAGATAATGTTAAAAATCAAAAAATGATTTTGTGCTAAATACTTCATTAGAAATAAAATTTAATTCAAACCCTGAAGATTTTTTAGCGTACTAAAATAGTTCGTTACAAATATCTTTTAAATATTACCTCTTTAAAAATGGCTAAAAATTTTTAAAATATTTTTTCTAGTTTCCTTGTAAAAAATATGTGGGGTTGGAAAACGCCTTGAAAAGTGCTTAAGCGTTGTAATAGTTTAGTGTGTAAATGTTTTGGGACCTCATTATTGGATCTCCTCCACAAATTGATGGATAAATCACGGTTAATTATGGCTTTTAACGCAATATTTTTACTACTACTAAGGTAATAAAGGACTTTTTCATCTAATTCACACCAGGGCCGTAACCAGACTTTTGTTTCGGAGGGGGGGGGGGTTGACTCAAATATTTTCTGAGGCACCTCCTGACGGGTACTTTTATATGTTAAGTTTTAGATGACAACACTGGATAGAAATTTTGATGCACTAAATTTCAAAATTGTATAAACAATTTGAATTCGAAGTAAAAGGGGGGTCTGGGGGTCCTCCCCCAGAAAATTTTTGGAAATTTGCCCCTCAAAAGAGTGTTTTAGCCCATTTCTGAGACCCTTTAGATTACACCCATAGAGCACCACTCATTGTAAGCGGCCGAATTTTCAAGGTAAAAAGAAGGTATATTGTAATAATTGGGGAAATGTTAAGGGGGTTTTTAGGTTCCTACTCCAGAAAATTTGTTGAATTTTTCCCCTAAAAGTGGCATTTTAACTCATTTTGAGACACACTTTAGGTTACATTAAAGAGGACCACTCCTTGTAAATCACACAAGCTTGAAGGAAAAACCGTATACTTAATAGATTTCAAAATTTCAAGGGGGTTTGGGGGTCCTCCCCCAGAAAAATTTTGGAAATTTTACCAATTTTTTTTAAAGTAGGGTTTTCACTCATTTTGAGACCCTTTGGGTTATACCCGAAGATGATATCGCTCCTTGTGAGACATAATTTTCAAGAAAATAGCAGTATAAAAATTGATGTCAAAATTTCGTGGGGGGGGGTTGAACCCCCCAACCCCCCCCCCCCCTTGGATACGGCCCTGATTCACACCCTAAACCAGTGTTTCCCAACTCGTCGTCCGTGAGAGGCACACAAAAAGCTCTAATAAGTTGAAATTTGAGCACAATGAACGAGAAAGGGTTCAATTATTTTTATTTATTTACTGCCAAACAGAAACATATCCAATTACATGGCAGAATAAACGAGTACAAGATAAAAGAATAAAAGTACAGAATAAAAGAGCAACAGTACATATTAAAAAACAAGTTTAACACAGGACATAAAATCATTACTTAAATTATTAAAAGAATAAAAAAAATAAATCACTATGTAGTGGCATGTTGTTTACAATTTTAGAGAATTGCAATAGTGTTTGATTTAAAATATAATTTTTATTATTGGATTTTCATTTTTCTAGGGTAATATTGAGTGATAACAAATTACTGGTCTTAAAAGAAATAAAAAAA
Source organism: Tetragnatha montana (assembly GCA_963680715.1). NCBI lineage: Eukaryota > Metazoa > Arthropoda > Arachnida > Araneae > Tetragnathidae > Tetragnatha > Tetragnatha montana. The sequence continues at coordinate 2,501,399 of OY796684.1, read as the reverse complement.
AACCCTCTTTTGAATTTTCTCAATAATAATAAATGAGACTTATTTGAAGGATTCCAAACTACACAGTTGTATTCAAGGACAGAACGAATTATATTCGAGATGATGACTTTCAGATGTTTCATTTGAGAGGATAACACTCACCACTAAATTGTCAAAAATATTTTCCAACATTTCGAGTGAAATCGAGAAATGTGGAAAAAATAGTACAATTTCTTGATTGATTTAATTTTAACCTTACATAAAAATATCTTTCGAGATGTAAAATTGAAATGTTCTTAAAATACAGGGTGTATCTGAAATGATGCGACAAACTTTGAGGGTACTCATCAAGAGACCTTGATTGACAGACATTGACTTGACTTGATAGACATTGATGAGTACTATCACTTGATAGTACTCATCAAGACGAACAAGAATTGGTATAGAAAGGGGGTCGCAGATACGCCGTTAAAGAGCTAGGACCAAATGTAGTGCGAGCGCGTTTCAAAAGGCCGTTTTTAGAAGGCCCGTGGGACGAAACGAAACAAAACATAATAAAATGAAAAACATTATTGCGTGAGGTACAGGAGTATCCGTACTACTTAAATCCTCAATGTGATAGAAATTGGACCACTTGCTAAACCAAGGGGTGAGCTTTAAAACGTGCAATATTCATACCTGTACCTCACGATACTCCTGTACCTCACGCAATAATGTTTTTCATTTTATTATGTTTTGTTTCGTCACACGGGCCTTCTAAAAACGGCCTTTTGAAACGCACTCGCACTACATTAGGTCCTAGCTCTTTAACGGCGTATCTGCGACCCCCCTTTCTATACCAATTCTTGTTCGTCTTGATGAGTACTATCACCCCTCAAAGTTTGTCGCATCATTTCAGATACACCCTGTAGAATTATAGTATTTCAAAACATCATAAATTCCCATGCATAGATAGGGAAAATTGAACTTTATCTTTCAATTTTGTGAGGGTGGAGGATTTTAAGTTAAAGGAGTGGTCCGTAAACATTTCAGTTTTAGGCTTTTAGTGGTCCGCTAAGAGTTGGGAACCACTCCCACTGGCCTAAACGAAGGGAGTGAAGTATAATGTTTGCCTCAGTGAAGCTCCCTCCCGATCTATTCCCCAGTTTCTAGGAAAATAACCTAAACAAAAGGAAGTTCAAGGAGTGTCTCCCAAATTTTTTTTAAAATTTAACTCCTTAAAACGGATTTTCAATTTTGGGTGTTATTGATGTAGAGTGTGGCTTACCACTTTTAAGTTAGATTATGGTTAGAGGCAACACTCAGGGTTCGATTTAGAAAATTTTCTGCACTAACACGCAAAAAAGGGGCCCCAATATTTATAACACACTATAATTGGTAGCTTCGTATTAGCCTGTTGACTTTTTCAAAGATAATGTCTCTATAAAGAGCCTTGAAATCGTAAGTTTATAATTTTATTTTACATTTTGGAAGAAAAAGTATTGGAGTTGCGTTCCAAATTGTATGAAAAGTTATTTCTAAACTTAAATTTAAATAATTTTGAGGTTTTGGGGGCCCTTGAATAAGGGGGCCTCTACCCTAGGCCCAGTGGCGTATATAAGGGGGGGCGAGGGGGCCCTGGCCCCCCCCCCCGAAATTCGGACTAGGTGCACCAAAACAAGTTAAAACCCTGTATTTAAGGGTCAAATTTCAAAAAAGGTCCAGACCCCCCTTTGGTACTTGTATTTTTATTACTAACAACTATTCCTATATTAAGTGTTTAGGACCTAAATTATCACCTAAAAAGCTACATTGGACCTATTAAATATGTGGGGGAGGGTCTGGGGAGTAATTTTGGGCCCCTCCCGAAATAAATTCCTATATACGCCACTGCCTAGGCCTCACTAGCCTAATGGTAAATCAGGGCCTGGTCCCACTAAAATTCACCAACAGTAATGCACTTTATTCAGTGGCGGATCCATGGGGGCACTCTGGACAGTGCCCTCTCTTGGACCCAAAAAATCACTCATAAGTACGAATAAAAGTCCCAAAAAGTATTCAAAATGAGTTAAAACCCTACTTTTACAGGTCAAATTTCAACATTTTTCTAGGGGAGAACCCCCATACCCCCCAGGGGCACCAAAAGAGGATCTTCAGTGATACTTTTTATTAGAAAATCCCCAACATTTTGACATTTTTCTCAAAAGGTAAAGGTGATGGTCTGGAAAAGTGCCCCCCCCCCCACCTTGGAGCCGTGCTGACTCGACCGTTCTTATCGACCATTTTTTATCGAACAAACTAAAAGTGAACACTACATCATTTTCCAATTTTTTCCCATATCAAACTAAAATATACCAATAAAGAAGTATAGGGGCCCCCAAAAGGATGCCCCCTGATTAGTGGAGTGTCTCCGCCCCGAACTTTGAGCCGAGAGCCCTCCCCCTTGCCCGCCCCTCCCCTCCCATTGGCTGAGGGGCCCCTTTGGCCGGGGGAGTGCTAGCCTAGGCCTCCCGCAGACAGATCCCATCCATGTCCAAGTCGTTCCTGGTGGAGTCTCTGCTGGCGCCCCGGCCCACCTGGGTGCCCGCCTTCTGCGCCCTTGCGCCCCTATGCCCCGAGTGTGCCCCTAGGGGCTGCTTTGCGCCCCAGCAGTCACAGCTACACGGATGGCACGAGCCCAAAGAGGACATCAAAGAGGAAAGCGGTGAGACTCATTTTATCAGATTTTTTCAAAGATTGTTGTTGTTTCTAATGCCACATGGAATCCAGGCGCAGATCCAGCACGGCTCCAGGGGGGGGGCACTTTTTCAGGCCATCACCTTTACCTTTTGAGAAAAATGTCAAAATGTTGGGGATTTTCTAAACAGTATCACTTAAGATCCCCTTTTGGTACCGCTGGGGGTATGAGGGTCCTCCCCATGAAAAAATTTTGAAATTTTACCTGTATAAGTAGCGTGTTATCTCATTTTGAGTACTTTTTGGGACATTTTTTGGTACTAATGAGTGATTTTTTGGGTCCAAGGGAGGCACTTTCCGGAGTGCCATCCCCCTGAATCCGTCACTGATGGAATCAGGCGTGTATGCAAGGTGGGGCACACCAAAAAGTGACCCTTTGGACTGAAAAGGGGGGGGAGAGAAAGAAAAGGCGGTAAGAAAGAAAAAAGAAATTAAATTTAGAATGACCAAAAATTTTTCAGTCATTTAAACAAATGTACTTAATTTCTTCTTTTTACCCTTTTTTCTTTTTTCCCCCCTTCTTGGTCCCCTTTTTCTCAGGGGGTTAGTTTCCTCTGATTGTTCATACTTTTTCGCTCATCAAGCGCCCCCCCCCCAGATACCTTTTCACCGTCTGAAAACAAATTGCACTCTTAACCCTTTCGGTCCTAGCCACCCCAGTTTCTCCATAGGCTTCAATGGTAATCTCGAGTAGCTTAGGTTTGAAAGGATGAAAAGAAAATTACAAGGTTCAGATTACGATCATAGGATCAGAAACATTGTTTTGCTTATACTGTTTAGCAAACAGGGGGTGGCAAAAATGAATTTCATTGGGGTATCCTCCATCCGCAAAGATGTACAGAAATTAAGGCTAAGGGCGGCTCATGAGAAAGTGAATCCCATAAAATGACAGGAGTCCGACTTTAGCCACGAAATGTTATAGATGTTTTCTGAAGACTTCCCTATTCTTACCATGTTGAACCAGTTAAAATCTATCAGGCACGGTTGGAGTGAAAAAACTTTTGAAAATTTCTATTTTATCCTTGAAGTGAAAAAAATAACCTTGGAAAGGTACTACATGGGAAGTTATAAACACGCCTGTAAAGAGTCAAATGGAAACGGCTACGGAATTCAGCAGTAGCAAGTTATCATATGGTTCTAAAAAGTCTTAAAAAAGTGGTAACCATCGATAAAGATAGAAAAGCAACAAAGATTCATACATTTTATGACAAAGATGTATTGGCATTTTGGTGAAGCTTGACATTTTGAACCCTAAAACTAAAAAGAATAAACATTCCAAAAAGAGAAAAAGTACATTTTGTACAAAGTACATATAAAGTACACTTACTTAGCGCCCCATAACATAAGTTAAAAGATTTTGAACCTTTGAGGTAAACTATTTCATGCTTTTCAAATATTTTTGAAAAGGGTGTTTTCCACCCGAGACAACCACATAGAGACAGCTTTCCCCGCTCCGTACGGCAACCATGCATGTCAAAAACAGTCGAACCTGTTTGAGTGGCAAAAAGAAATCTTTAACATTGGAAGTCCCATAGGCGGGTGAATTTTGAGGTATAAAAACTGCTCTTTCTCCCAGAAAAATGATAGAAAAAAGATGCCGACAATTTATTACACGAGAGGAAACAACGACGAATCAATTCCGTGAAGAAAAAAAGTACCTTTCTCGATTAGTTTTTTTTCTGTGAATTTTTTAAACTCCGCGGTTTTGGAAGAAAACGACTTTAAACTGCATTTTCAAAATGTTGTGGGGGAAATTTTTTGTAAAAAAGCTTCACATTATATAATATGAACCCTTCTGATTCGATCTGAGTCATTTCCGATTAGTTTAAACTAGTATTTAAGGGAGAAAATTGTGGATTTAGTGGTCGAGGTAGAAAATGGAAGTTGGCATAGCTTGGCGGTCTGACCTTGGCGTGCGTTTGTGTCGTAGTTTCTTTACGTGGTTCTTCGAAATAACTAAATATGTAACTTGTTTTTTTTTTTTTTACATTTAAAATTGCCAAATCATCTGTAAGGCAGATAGATATATTATGCTTCTGCTTCTCGACGCAAAAATATTAAATTTCTAATAATTGTGTCAACTTTAAATGTAAGTATTTAATTCTTACCACTGATTTAGGTTTTTATTTTTGATAGGGGGAAGTTTTCAGTAAAACAATCTTTGTTAATCTTTTCTTACCATGTCATAAGCCATATTTTAAAAAAATCTATGAACACTATCGGATCTTCTTTTTTAACTTTAAAGTTAAACTAATGAAAAATCATATAAAGAGGAATTAAGTGTAGAGCATTTGCGTCCAGCGTTTGGTTAATTTAAAACATACGTATTATTAAAGAAACTTAAAGAAAGAAAGAAATAATTTACGACATAGTATATATTCCTTGAAATTATTTCTATGGATTTTCCCGCCAATCTAAGGTACAAAGAAGATGGGACAGCTGTAATTCTCTCCTAACGCCAGGTGGTGGTTTGAGACATCTGACCACATGACCAATCACCTGTATTTAAGATAAGAATCTTTGATATTTGTTTAAATGTATCACACTTTTCTCTCATATGAAATAGAAACATGGTTAAAAGTTGCTGCGCCATCAATTGCTGTGAAAGAGCAACTAAAAACTCCACCGTTTCGTTTCATAGGTAAAATCTTATTTTTACCTTACTAATTTTACTGATTTTACTAAATGCTAATTAAATTTTAAATTAAATGATGTTAAAAAATTATATATGTGTGTGTATCAAGATAATAAATGGTTTAAGAATGGTTTAAGATAATAAATAAGAAACTTAAGTTTAATATAATGAATACATGCCCTTAATATTAAGTGTGTTTTATGAATAAAACTAATTAATTTGATAGTGATACCTTTAATGATGAAGGGCATTTTATAATGATTTAAATAAAAGGGGATTTTGGAATGGTATTATAGTCACTAGAATATTTTAAGCAATTGTGTTGTAAGTGGCATTTTGAAGTATTAAAATATTTGTAATTATTAGCTGTCTGAATTAAAATTAAAAATACAATATTTCTTTAAGTGGACTCATCAAACACCACTTAATACTTGAAATACCTGTTTTTGTGGGGGAAGGAAGTAGATTTCCTAAAAAAGAAAATCGGAGAAAAATTGGGAGATAAGCATTGTTTATTGCTATGGTGGAAACATCAACTAAATATGAGATTTAGAACAAACGAGATTTTATTCTTAAAGCTACAGAAGATAAAACTTCCTTAAGAAGAAAAAAAGATAAGTTTAAAAAGGTCCTCGTGAGTCATCCACTGGTATAAAGTGATCGAAAAAGGCTGCACGCGAAAAAACCAAACACGCCAATAGTCCGATTTTGTCACCAATCTGACAACCCAGCCCACCCCAGTTTGAGTGGAAAAATCGAGAGAAAATCGACATACGAAGAAGAATGGAGCAGGTGTTCAAAGCTGTCTGCATATGCATTAGCTCCATGGAGACAACACGTTATCAGACCCTGTAGAACTTGTTTTTCCCTTATAGTAGATTGTATACAGAAAAAACAACTTTACAATGTAGTTACTTTACAATATTGATCTTGTTTCACGTTTGAGGCGATTGAAGCAACAACTAGCTAACTCCAAAGTAAAGCTGTACGTACACAGATGTACGAGGGTTGTTTTTTTTTCAACTTCCGTTTTGCTCCTGAAAAAAAAGTAGTAGGAATTTCGAAATAATTTTGGTACTGGTAGTTAGGTACATCCTTCAGGATCAATTTACATCTTTACTGCATAAAAATCGGACATTTTTTCTATTAGTTATCGAATTTAAAAGCGCGCTCCTCGAACTTTTTTCCCGCCAACCCATAGAGAATTTCACTTTCTTCTTCGCGCGACCGCTCCTTTCGCCCAGCATTTAACATAAAACAATGGGTGAGCAGGTGAAAATTGCAGGAGGGGAAAGCGAAATTCTCTATGGACTGGCGGGAAATAAGTTCGAGGAGCGCGCTTGTAAATTCGATAACTAACATAAAAAATGTCCGATTTTTATGCAGTAAAGATGCAAATTGATCCTGAAGAATGTACCTAACTACCAGTACCAAAATTATTTCGAAATTCCTACTACTTTTTTTTCAGGAGCAAAACGGAAGTTGAAAAAAAAAACAACCCTCGTAGCTGTAAAAAAATATTTTAATTTAACTCAATAGATGATCATAACAGTTTAAGAATTCCCTCGCAGTCATTTACAAACTTGTCTATTTCAACTTTGCTTTCTTTAGAGCAATTTTTGTAGACGACACACCATCAAGTAAATTACTTTCACAAAAAATTTCAGTAAATTAAAATAGTTATCGTAACGTCACACATGATTGGCCCATGAAGAAAAAATTGATCCAAACAGTCATACGCTTTTAAATCCGATATTTGATAACCAGTTATAATTTGCAATTCAAAGGGTAAATTATTGAACAGTTTTGATGCGATATGAAAGAAATGCTTACTATAAAAACCTCTTTATGAAAGCTTGGGATGTGATAGATTTAATGAACTCTCCTTTCAACTTATCTGATTTTTTTATTGCAAAAATTACAATTACGGTGTACAATAAAAGATAATTCGATAAAATGCAACATGACGTAAAAAAGTAAATTTTGGTTTCGTTATTGAACACTTGAAACATTTCTTTTAAATTCTCCACCCCAAATCATGATTCCATAGCTAATTAATAAGAAGAACCAAGAATGTAACATTAATGAGGCGAAGCTTTTTTAGTATTACTTCCAACATAGGGTTTCCATATTATAAAAGTTTAAATATTTGATACTCTATTAAATATATATTTATGTATAAAATTTACAATTAAAATTGCAAATTAACATTAATTACAAATTAAGAATAAAATTTAATATTTAGATGAAATATTAGATTTAAGATTAAAATAGCAAATTTTTAGTTTTAGTACTTAAATATAAAGTTAATCATTAATAAAAAACAACTTTTCATTTTCAATCTTGATTTAAGTTCGAGAAGGTCACATTACTAAAATAAAATAAAGAAGAATCTTCCACATAGGTTATCATTTTCCCAAAAAAGTTCAATTTGCAATAATCATTTTGAAAATTAAAAGTAATAAAAGGAATTTTGTGGCACTCCGTGAATTATTGCAGTAATATTTTCACTTCAGAGTTTATTTCAAATTTTTAACAGTTGTTTTCTATTGGAAATACACGATATAAACCAGTTTAAACCAGTTTTAGTTTTCAAACTTTTATAGTGTACACTGAGAGAAATGAGGATTTCAAATCTGAAACCTTTTGTTTCAAATAGGACGATCAAATGTTTTCATTTTGAAATACCAGAAAAACTCAGTTTCAAGCTATTCAATAGAAACCACTCAAATATACTTATTTTCAATGTATGTTTGAAAATTTGAATAGTTTAGGAAATACCTCCATTTATGCCGTGACGTCATACGTGAAATGGAAATCGGCTTGGCACGGTTACGCTCGTCTAGCACCGTTCTATATGTGAATATGCACTTACTTAACAATAAGTGCATGGTGGATCATTTTTGAGTTATCTGTATGTTTTCAGAAATGATTATATTAGTGTTTTTTGTTTCGGAGATAGTTTGACTATGTGACATACTCAGATATGAGTATTTTTTTTACTCAGTTTTAAAAATGTGGATTTGAGAGTGTACTATAGATTTTAATGTATTTCGAATTTGCGTTAAACTCAATAAAAATTTAATAGTATCACTTATATTTGAAACGATTGTTATCCTTTTACTTATAAATTGTAAAATATTAATTAATCTAGCATTTTTTAACATCTTTACAAAACTTTTGTGTAGGCATAATTTTTAATTTACTGTTTTGTCCTCCAATAAAAATTTTTAAAAATCCCATTAAAAAGTCATTGGTTATAACAGAAGAATTCTACAGTTTCAAATTTTTGTCGGTTCTCAAAACTTGGAAATGGACTAATTCCCTTCTTAAAACCTAAAATATGGTGATTCAAATATCCAATTAACTTTTTAAATTTAATAAACTTACATCTTGAGTTATGAATGACTTACTTATATTAAGTTTTAGTTTACTGTGATAACAAATAATATGTAAGGATCATGGATTTAGTCACAATATGCAGGTTAATTTCAAAAGTCCGAGTTTCATGGTTTTTATTCGGAACCAACGTCTCCTAGCATTGAAGCTTTTTGCTTTGATTCACACCTGCATTTTACTAAACCTTTTCTTCACATCTTAAAAATAACAAAACAGTTCTCTCCATTTGATCCACGAGGTTATCAGTAAAAAGCCAGATAGAACAAAAAGTTTGTCTCCTTGTGAGAGGTTGAAACACCTGCTGTTTAGCTTTAACCATGGCTTTAACCGCTCAGCATTAAGATTCATTCCCACCCGTCGACCGCGAAAAACCCATGGAAAAACCATGCGAAAAACAGTCTTAGGCAAAGAAACGAATCTGGCTCACTTATACTGTATCCATATCGGGAAAAGAAAAAGTTCACAAATTTGCAAGTTTTTTTTAACTTTTTAGTTAAAATTTGTCTTCATTAAGCTACGTAAAAACTACTTAATAACAGAGAAAAACTTGCAAATTTGAGAATGTTTTCTTTTTTGAGGCCTGAAAAAGTGCTATTTTCACTAATATCTCCTTTTAATCTACCTTAATTCCTTTTTTACAAACAAGGATATTTTTACAAACTGGAATTACCAGGAAGATGTCGGTAGTGGATGCATTGCGTCTAACTAGTGCTGTTTTGCAGTCGTATTTTTTTCTATTTTGTAGTATGTATTCCTTATGGTTCTGAGGCCTTCTGATGCACTGATTTTTTTATTGAGGTGTGGTAAGGGTCTAGCTCTAGGGGGATGATTTCGTGAACCCTATCCCAAAATATTAGCATAACCCAAGAGGAACATCCTTTAAAAATAGTTGTTGTAAGGAATATATTATATGTATAAGGGATACATTCAAATAACGAAATATAAATTAAATTCTTTACTCTTTTCTTTTACTCACCACTTTTCTGTGCAATATATAAATTTTATATAAAATATCTGTTTAATTTATATCTCACCATTCACTTGGGCTTCATTCCATGTCTCGAGACAATCGCTCGGCAGATGTTGAGTGGGTGTGTGTAAAATGAGTAGACACTAGTAAAAACCGGGATTGGTTTATTTAAGGCATAAAACTCATTATCAGAGTTTGAGTTCTATTGGGGGTTTCGATTAAAAACAAATATTACTTTGGAGCGATACGGTATAGTAATCAAATAATAATCTTTAATTCACGATGAAAATATTTCAATCAAAAAATAAAACTCAAACAGCACTAAAACATATTGTTCACGCCTCGCCAAAACCGCCTATCTAATTTTTCGATATATGCGTTCTCTTCAGTTATTTTGCAGAATAATCCAGTAATCTCTACATTGACGATTTGGCGATCTTTAAAATTTCTCTTCTTTTCAAAAAATCTCTTTTAAATTTCGGAGCAAAATATAAAAATTAAGAAATAACGATCACCAGTAATGATTACGACACGAGTTTTTCTTTTCTGATCGCCAAACGATGATACGTATTTGATGAAAACACTGTCTGATTTTTAAAAGTGGCAAATAAAAATTTCGAGCTGAATTTGAGTTTTTCCTCCATCTTCATAATGGGTAATTGCAGCATCTCTTAAAATTCAAAGTTTTCAATTTTAACTTATTGAACATTCTCTCCTGAATCCGAAAATACTCTTGTCTTTTCCGAGAAAAATTTTGTTAGTTAATTGTAAGATATTTCATTACAGAAAAGCTGACGTCAAAAGAGCCTCTCGAAAATGTGTGAAACGCCGTTTCCATGGAAACATAAGGCTGTAAAAACAAAACAAAAACTATACTAGACAGCAACTTAAGTTGAGCCTATGACGTCACTAACAAACAAAGTAGTTCCCAACGCGGTGTCTGAATTTTGAGTGAAATGAAGAACGTCAATTCAAAAAGATGATTATTTTGTTAAACCCATGTATATAATATAATAGTGACCATGTTATATAGTGCTTTTCAATCACGATTTGCCTACCGAAACTCCTCCTAGCAACCCAACAGACTTTGTGTTTACCGATTTCTCCTTCTGCATATTTGTGACGTACTGGGTTCAAGAAACGATGCTGTCAAGTATAGAGTTCAATGTAGTATTTCAAAATGGAATGAAGATAAAAAGGCTCGAGTGACGTCACAAGCTGTTTCAGCTCAGACAGCAAAAAGAAGCTGTTTTAAATAAAAAATAACTTATATATTAGCGCTTTGAAAGGTATATTAAAAAGTTTTCTGGAGGTTTTAAGCTTAATGTGTTCAGTATGGCTTAAGATTTGTGGATTATGGATTGGTTACATATATTTTCCTGTGCTCTAACATTAAGATTTAAAAAAAATTGAGTGTAATTAATTCCAAACCAAATCCCAATTGGGTTTCAGATCCCAAGCAACCAAGCAGCAGCAAGCGAGTTCGCACAGCTTTCAACAGCAGCCAACTGCTTGAGCTGGAGCGGGAATTCGCCAACAACATGTACCTGTCTCGGCTGAGAAGAATCGAGATAGCTACCTGCCTCAGACTCTCCGAGAAACAGGTCAAGATATGGTTCCAGAATCGAAGGGTCAAGGAGAAGCGGTTGGGGAAAACTGACCACAAGTGCCACTGTCTGCGAAGGACTTCCATTGACCGCAGTCCGCAGAAGGACATTTCAACTTGCTGTGATTTCGAAGACCAACTCAAAAAACCATTGAATTGATTGATTGTCGATTGAATGTATGATGCTTGGTGCAGCTGTAAAATTTGACTCTGATGAAATTTTCAGGTAGGGTTAGGGTTACCATGTGATGTCGCAATAAACCAGTGGTTCCCAACCGGTGGTCCATGGATCCCGAGAAACCCTAATAAATAGCTTAAAAAACACTTTCTTAATGGACATGTGAGATCTGTTTTAGAGTGTTTTTCCCTTGAAAATTGTTCCGCTTAAAAGAAGCTCTTCTCTTTTGGGAAGTTTTAAAATAGATAAATACTATAGTTTAAAAGGGGGCATTTGCAAAAATTTTCTGGGAGAGGCATCTATTTCAAAATTTGGCATCTATTTATAATTTTATCCTTGAAAATTCTGTGGTTTACATGCTTTCAAAATGAGCTGAAACTTAAAATTTTAGAGGCAAATTTTCTAAATATTTCTTAGGGGTTACCCCCCCCCAGACTCCCTATTAATTTCTCATGGTTACTTATTTACAGTTTTCTCCTTGAACTTGTTTCTCTCTTCTCCTTTTAGGAGTACAAGAAGTTGCCCTCTTTAGGTGTTATCCAATGGGTACCAAATGTACAAAAATGAGTAATAAAACTTCTATTTGAAGCCAAATTTCACAAAATTTTCTGTGGGAGGACCCCCAGACCCCCCCCTTTTGCATTAGAGCTAGCATTATCTGATGAAACCTTTTTAACTTTTCGCATTTTATTTATATTATACTCGGAAAGTTGGGAGCCAAACACCTCGCGAAAACATAGGTATTGTTTTGCCCCAACCAAAAAGGTTTCGCTCCCCCCCCCCCCAACTTTCTAAAACAATGACACGGGCCCTGGATATCCTCTAAGTTACTATAAACCCCTAAAAAGCTGCTTAAAAGCAAGCACTTTTCAAAAATTTTTCTGAGGCGCTGAAAATTTCCAATGTAATACCCTCTGACTCTGACATGCCCCCCCCCCCGAAAATCTGGTCTGGATCCGCCCTTGCCATGAAAGTCTTGGAAGTGGTCCGTGGAGAGACCCGGAAGCACAAAAAAAAAATCCTATAAATAATACAAATTTGAATGAATTGAACAAGAAAAGATTGAATTATACTTTCGGCAACTGTTGAATCAGTGGGGATAATAGTCACCACTAAATTAATAGCAATTTCTTCTTCAAGTATGAAATTTTATATAATGTAATGATTTTAACATTTTATGAAATATTTAATTAAATCTCACTCAAATTAGAAATTGTTATGAGATAAGTAAATCTTCTAAAGTTAGACACAATTTTGTGGATTTCGCAGATTTACTTATCTCGCAAAAATTACTAATTTGCGTGAGATGTAATTAAGTTTTTCTTAAAATTTTGTTTCCTAGCATCATATAAATTTCCATAGTTAATTATGGATACTAAACTGTCATCTTGTTACGAAGGGTGGTCCGTGAAGATTACAATTTTAGACTTGGAGGTCCGCGGACTTCTTTGAGTTGGGAACCACTACAATAAACAAAGATTATCTAAAATCTAAAACAGAGGTTCTCAAACTGTGGGTCGCGACAAGATTTTGAATTTTTCTGACTATACAGCATCTTCTTCTTAATAATTTTTACAAACGTGTTGTTGGCTTTTGAAATTTATAAAATTACCATATAGTTAAAATAAGAATAAAAAGAGCAATAAGAAAAAATACCCTGCTAAGTGTCGAACGCAAAAGGACAATTAAGGTAAAATACATAATTGTGCGTTTCACTTTAATGTGGTAAATTGTAAAATAAAATTTTTAGTGTTCGGCAACTAGTGGTCAAAAAATAGTTAACTACCAACTACTAACTAGTCTGGGAAAATCTAGTTGCAACTAGTAGTTAACTATTTTTTCCTGGGACTAGTTACAACTAGTAGTTAACTGTTTCACAAAGTAGTGAACTACTAGTTAACTAGTCTATTTAATTTCATAACCTAGTTTTTGCCCAAATTCTAATACATCTTTCTTATCTATATCACAAAAAACGCGCATAAAGGGCCTTTAATTCTGGTTATGGTATTTTGAGTACTCTACCATCTTAATTAAATTTGTTACAGTACAATTTTTTCTATATTTTGATAAAAATTTTAATAAGAATTTTTTTGAAACTAGTTGAAATTGTGAATGTAGTTTCAACTAGTAGTTATTAAAAAAAGTAGTTCAACTAAGAGTTGAACTAGCTTAAACCAAAAGTAGTTAAACTACTAGTTGATCAGTAGTTAACTACTAGTTGCAACTAGTTCTAGTTAACTAGTGCCGAACATTAAAAATTTTAAATAATAAATTACTGTGTTTAACCTTAGGAGCTCCCCATCGGGGGGAGCAATATAAATTTTAAGAATTTTCTATGAAATGATGTTGTAAGTGCAATTTATACCAAATTACTAAAAATTGAGCTGAAACCCTGTTTTTAAAAGTAAAATTTCAAAAATCTCCCCGTTTCCCCTTTTTAAAGTGGAGCTCAAATTCAAAAACTTGATACGCTCAGGTTAAAATCCTTATTTTTTTTTCTAAGAGAAGTTAATTTAACCTCTTCTACATACAGTTTGTTAATTTATTATTGTAACAAAATAGTTGGTGACAAAAAAAAACCACACGCATGAAGCTTAATGTCTTGTAGGTGGCATGGGAAAATTATCTGAAGATGAGGTCGGTCGCGTTAGATTTTGTTTATTAAAAGTGGGTCGCGACGCTCAAACGTTTGAGTTTGAGAACCCCTGATCTAAAAAAATGTTAAAATGTGTTCAAACAATAAGGAAAAGTGGATAGTAAAACAATAAATACTATCCACTAGATTAAGGTATACTAGATTAAGGTATACTAGATTAAGGTATACTAGATTAAGGTATGAGTGTTTTAAAATAAAATTTGAAGCACGGTAAAGCTCTAGCCACCTATTTAATAACATGTCATTACTCAAAATGATATTTATTGTTTATAGCCATCAGGGTTATGGTGTACTCTGGGGGTTCCTGCTATTAGGTTTCACAGCATTATTTTTTAATCTAAACCTCCCTTTGTTCTACATAAAAATGTAATTCAAAAAAACTTTTCAGAAAATTACTTAAGATCCTAATTATTTAAAAAAAAAACAGACCAAAAGATGAACTGTTTGGTTTTCGAATCGAAGAAATGGACGACAGAATATGCCTGGTAACCCACTCTTTTACATTTAGTGCGAAAGGAAAAAAGAAATATGGTAAAACGCTATCAGATTTGAAAAAAAAATTTTACCAAGCATTTCCTTTATACGTCTCTATTTTTTTTAGATAATTATATTTTAGTTTTGTGTGTAACTAACTTAAATTATCATTTCTTTTAATAGTATCTTTCTTGTGTTGCGCACTTTCATGTAATGTGTACCGTGTACACAGGTCTCGATTTCAAGTAAGAAAGGTCTCGGAACGGTAACCTTGTGAGGGCTGAATTGTATTCCAAATTATTTTGTAGTTAAGAAAAAAAAATTACGATCTCTAAGTATAAACCCAGCATTGAGTTTATCAATATAATTTTAACTTTGATTCATGATAAAGAAAGGTAAATATTGGTTGAAAATAAGGATTATTAATGAGATAAGCTGTTAAAAAATTTATCACATGCTTAACACAATTTTACACTTTTCATTCCGTTGACCACATGAATTTTTAAAATATCTAACCTGCATACTAACCTATTTATATGCTCACCCTGTATTGTTAAGAAATGTTTAAGGATATGTTTTAATTAATGTATTTTCTTAGTTGTGTGTATAAGAACTTATTTTATATATTGTGATAGTATTTATTGTTCCAGAGCTTTGGGCTATAAGGAAGTTAGTATATATGCCTTGGGACTAAATGAAGCTATTTTTCATTAGTAATAACTAATAACTTAGTAATTGCACTAAACCTTTTGTAGTTAATAATAGTAAAGAAGATCAAAGGGTAATAAGAAACTCTAGCATTTTATCCCTGAAAATTAATTTATAGTATTTATCTCTTTATTATTTCAATATTTTATTGTTTTTATTTTATTTATCAAGTTAAAAAGTTAAATTCATGTTTATTGAAAAATTTATAAGATTCCCTTTAAATTTCAGTACTATATCAAATTTGCCTTTTAATTTAAGTTATGGTGAGTAAAGTAAAAATATGAAGTTGGTAATGATATAAACATTCGGTATAAAAATCAGCTTCATAAACCTAAGGGAAAATCCTATGGAGTTTTGCATGTTT
The DNA here is from genome assembly GCA_963680715.1 of Tetragnatha montana. NCBI lineage: Eukaryota > Metazoa > Arthropoda > Arachnida > Araneae > Tetragnathidae > Tetragnatha > Tetragnatha montana. The sequence goes on along the minus strand of OY796684.1, from coordinate 2,485,715 downwards.
CTCATTACCCTATTTGTGCATCTTATTACCCTACTCCCCCTATTTATAGTCTGTGTAAATAGAATCGGCGGTTGACCTTGAGTTTTTTCTCCATGTATTTCTTCTGCGTTGCCATGGTAAAGCATGACGTGAAACCGCCGATTTTATTTACACAGACTATAGTAAAGTAAAAGGATTCCCCCTCTTCTTGGAGTATATGACCTGACTTTTAGGCCGAGAACCTGTTCTAATCGGTTTGTTTATTTGTAATGGATTAACAACTTAAAGTATTGGATGATCCAAAAACGGGTTAGTGAAGGAAAATCCATGATAAAGCCCCTTGGAATAGCTTATTTAAAGCTCAAACTGAAGAATGACAGTGATTGGTTTCAGGACGACCAGGATATTTTCCTGAGTTTTAATTCAATCACCAGTAAAAAAAAATACTGATATTTTTAATATCTTACTTCATGTGTAGCATAAGTAATAATGATTCATTTATTTATGGCGATGTGAGCGCATAATTTAATAAGTTGCAGTCGGAAACAGGACGGTTGTGAAGACATTTACTTAGGGAACCCTTGAAGAGAGATATGTTGATAATGATAAACAGTGAATGAACATAATCTCCAATAATAAAGGATTTAATTGTTCTGGAGGGCAGAAAGTGATCTATTAGCACCAGATGCTGATTATACTTTAATTCCGTTCACTAGTTTTGCTGAATCTTCTTCTTCAGTGGCACACCAGCCCAGGGTGGGCCAAGGCCTTCCTCAGAATCGATACCCAGGTTGCCCTTTTCCTGGACAGACTCCTCCAGTTTTTAACCCTGAGAATTTCCAAATCTGCCTCGAGACAATCAATCCACCGGATCCTCGGTCTCCCCCTTTTTCGGGTCAACAACGGTTTGGCCTCGAAGATCCTCTTGGTGGCCCTTTCGTCGTTCATCCTAATCAAGTGCCCTGCCCATTTCAATCTTTGAATGGAAATGTATTTTATTATATCTGGCTCCTGGTATATCAGTTTTGCTGAATGCTGAAGTAAAATTAATGATGAAAATAATTGATGTTCTTATGTTAAAGTGGCATTAAAGGAAGTTTTGGAACAAAATTTACAGATTCTTTTTAAGTTGTAATAAAGATGTACTCCCAATTTTTTATACAGGTAGCCCTTATTTGGATCATCCTTTTAAAAATAGCCATTATAGGCTGGACTGCCCAGTGAATAAACACTTAGCACATTCGGATTTGCTATTTGTGCATTTTAAATATGATTTTCAGGGCCTTTTCTCGGTCAATTCTTAAAGATAAAGTATGTTTCCATACAGGCTTTTTCTCGGAAACATGGTGAAAGTACTTTCAGATCGCAGAAATTGATAGTTTTGAAGGTATTTTTATTTTAGTGAAAACACTGCGATATCCTACCTAGTAAATTAACAAAGTTTACCCTAAATATGAACACCGTGGTCCCAGTGAATGAACATTGGAAGTAGTCACCTATTTTAGTATTTTGGAAAAGTTTATAAGATTATTTGATTTATACATGGTTGAATAAACCGAACAAGCCTTATAAACTTTTCCAAAATACTAAAACTGGTGACTCATTTCAGTGAACATTTTTTCTAAATGAAGTTTTCTTACTATCTTCTTTAATTTTGTAATTCAGTTTTTAATTTTACTACTAAGAGCGCTGTTAGCCATCTCAATATTTTTACTATTGTCACTTTACTCTAGTCACCTCTATTGTCACCTTATTCCCATGATTCTACGAGGCATTGTTGTTGTTTAAAACTAAAGGTGAACTTTCCAAACACCATGTAGATAAACATAGACTTTCTGATCAACACACCCCGTTCATTTACTATAAGGCCACAATTCTAAGCCTTGGGCTTTACACCTAGCTTAGTTTCATCATTATAGTACTCTAGGAACACCTTATTCCCATGATTCTACGAGGCATTGTTGTTGTTTAAAACTAAAGGTGTAAAGTGAACTTTCCAAACACCATGTAGATAAACATAGACTTTCTGATCAACACACCCCGTTCATTTACTATAAGGCCACAATTCTAAGCCTTGGGCTTTACACCTAGCTTAGTTTCATCATTATAGATAGAATAAGATTAAAACTACAAATATTCACGATGAAGGCCTTTTCCTAGTGAATGAACGGCCTTTCAATCACTGGGAAATGTTATTTTAACGTTCCAATAAATGAACACCCCCTTATCTCCCCCAGTTTCCAAAATTTAGCGTTCTACATTACTTTTTAACCAGTAAAAAGTTTTGAATAATTGATTAAAACAAGGAAAGGCTTAATCTGAACAATTAAAACTCTGAAAAATATGACTGAAAGATGTCAGAATTCTAAACCTGCAAGTCTCTTTTTCGATCACATGCAGCTGGGTTGAAATTGAAAAAATTTTCAGTCACAATTCGAAGATTTTACTTGAATGAACGGTTGTTCCACTATGAGATCTTCCTTCCTGAAACTGCTTAATGTTATTGGGAGCATCCAGAGCAATTAAATTCCTTATTATTTGAGATTATGTGGTCGACTGTTCATTCATTGGGCAGTTCATCCTACTACCTTTCAGTATGAATAGTGTGGGTTTTTGTGAAATGAAAACTGGCTATTTAAGTTTTGAACACGAACACTCTTGTGTTATTTTTGGAATTAGTTTTTTTAATTTTAGTACCAAAATTATGCATTTGAAGGGAATCGGTGAGTTTATAGGTACCAAAAAAAATGGTATCTTGTAGCCCGTATTTGGGCCTTCCCCTCTACTTCTTTACAATTATTTCTCTTGCTATTGTCGTTTAAGATTTTGGCATGTAAATTTAAGAGAATATTCTTAGCATTAACATAAAGTACGTGTGCCTCAACATTTGCCTATTTTGAGCTTAGAATATGAATTAAGTTCACAACGGAAAATTGTATACTCCTTCTGATGAAAAAAAATATTTTAAAAACTTCTAAAGGTTTATCAGTGCCATTAAAGTTACATTATGAATTAATTGATAGGGTTTTTTTACAAAAAAAAAAACCCTAACATAGATTTTGTGAAAACTAAATAACAATTGATTTTTTTAACTTAGTTGTATGAAAACAAACAGAATCTTAGCAGCACGAATGTCTTGGCAGCACACGTATGTAAATTAATTTCTTAAACCTTTTTTTATCCAAATTAAGTATGTAAATTCTATTTTAGCATAAACTGTATAAAAATATGACTGATTTTGAATAAAGAGTATTTTATTAATGTATTATTTGTTCCAGAATTTTAAGGTTTTATTAAAAATTTGGTGGTGCTGGTGGTTGCATTTTGTCACATCTAAGTTTTTGAAGCCGACCTATTAAGGAAAAAAGACCCCTTTAAGAGACCCCCCTTGAATTAAACTTGATAAACCCAAACATCATGTATGTCCAAGTACTATACTCGGACAGTCACCAATTAAATGTTTTTGGAAAAGGTTTTAAGTCTAGCCTCTTTCCTTGCTGCCGATTGAAGCCCGGTGGCTCAGTGGGAATGCATCTTGCTGCCAAGCCACAGACCCGGGTTGGGCAAGTCATGCTCAGCCTCAGATCTGCTCATGGCTTCACCCAGTGGAGGCTGGTTATATTGGAATATGAAGGTCTGATGACCCTCTAGTAGGTACTCTCTCAAAAAATCTCTTGTCTTATCTAACCATTGAAAGATGTTCAAGACTAGTATCACAAAAATAAACTCACCACTTAAGGAATTTAGAAAAAAAATTTTAAGTCTAGCATCTTTCCATTTAATCTAACTGCACCTGCGCTCTTAAGTCACCACTTAAAAAATTTTAAGAAAATTGTAAAGTTAAATGAAACGGCCAGGGTAGGTGGTTGGGGTTTGAGGATGGAAGACTCCAACTAATTTTTAATTAGTATTCCTAAACTCTTTAAATTAACGTCGAGGCAAAAGGATAGTCTTGAAGTATGGCAAATAAACATAAAAAAACTTAGAAAAATAGTCAAAAATAGTACTATTTTTCAAGAAAATGACCGTTACGGTTACAGTTAAGAGTCAAAGAAAAAATAGTTAAGACCCCCCGTGGATGCGCAGGAAAATTTATAAATGCCCAACTGCATTTATGTCCGAGTGCTATACCCGGGGAGAAGGCTCAGACTCGAACCAGGGTTCGATCTGAGGGCCTTTCGGATGGCAGACTGGTGTGCTAACCACCACGCCATCCGTTCCTGCAGCTGTGATAATCTTCTAATTAATATAAAGTTGATATTCCACCATGTTGTTAGAAATTTTATTTTACTTTTAATAGTATAGATGGCGCCAGCATCGTGTGACACATAGTAGTTAAGTTACTGCGCAGCGTCTACTGCACATAAGTTACTACTTAGTTCTAAAAAAATCTACAGGACCGAACCGTGGACCTACAGCACCGAAGTCCAGTGCACTAACCACTGTGCCATCCGTTCCTGCTACCACTGGTGTATCTCATTAATTTAAAATTAATATAATAAATATAATATAAAAATACAATATCTAAATAACCGTAGTGGGCAGGGTTTGAACCTTGGACCTTCCGATTGGAAGCACTACGCTCCAGCCCACCAGGCCATCGGGTCACATGATCCTAGGAGTTTAAAGATTTACTGAATACTATTAATTTTGACGTTGTAATTGATTTTAAAAGACAATCGATTCTCATACAGTCTAATTGGTTGGTTGGTTGAAATTTCTTTGAAAAAATATAAAATATTAACTGGGGATCAAACCCAGGAACTGCCGCATGCTACGCAAGCATCCTACCACTGCTCCAGAGGGGATTCAGTTAACTCTAAAACTTATTATAACATGTTCTTTATTGGGTTAACTTTTGACGCAGGCGCAGTGTTGTAGATAACTGCTAACCTGTGAATATAGTCTAGTGAGGGAAAGATGCTTCACTTAATTTTTTTTATTATTTCACCGAGTGGTGACTGAATAGGAACATGTTAATAAATTAAATTTAAGGAATTTAGTTAAGTATGATGATTGTATGCAGTGAATGACTAAATGAAAGAAATGAATATTGAGTGGCTTAAATAAATAACAATGGATAAAGGCACATAAACTGACAAATGATTTCTGCTTTTATTTCAGTACAGAACATTCTCACAAATTTCACAAGTTTGAACTTAAAACAATACTTATCACTACATAGAAAGCTACACACATCAACCAATTAAATTGTGGTACAAAATAGAACAATAAATCTTGTTCTAATATTTTGAGTGTAGCCAAATACTTCCTCTAGAAAATTGTATAAATAGTGGTAAAGGAGGATATAAATCAGTTTAACCCATACTGGAAATTTTTTTAAACACTGAGTAAGAGTTTAAATCTATTTAGATGAAGCAAATACAGTTTTAAACCATGAACATTTCAAAAATAGTCTTCTGTTATTCAATGGGAAATAAAAAGACAGATTAGAAAGTTACGTTAAAACCATGAACCACTACTTTTCCATTGGAATTTTATAAAAACATTTATCACTTATAAAATTTTATACTCTACTTTGAAGCGATTTATACCTACGAAATCATTCATAGAATTCTACTTTTATGAAACAGCTAAATGTATTAAGCATAAATGTGCCGCAAGAAAGGATTTTAGTCTGAAAATGTTTTTTGTAGTTATAGAATGTTTTTTTGTTGAAACTCAATCAGGTGAACAACTACCCTGAAACAGACTCAAAGTCAATAACAACTTTCCTATCCTTTAAGTACATATTTCCAACAAACTTGGAAAAAAACACAATACGGTTTGCAATGCTTCCATTAAATAATAATTGCTTAGGTTTTCTTAATGTTTATAGTTCCTGTTTTCACAAACACATAAATTATTCATAGTGATAGTCTTGCTTGCCCAAGACGTTTTCCACCGTTAGTTTTTTAACCATACGTTTCACGAACGGAATGGTCAAAAAGATAACGAGATTAAGTATTTTTCTTGGCAAGAGCGGTAACCGCCTTCATTATGGGTGCTGTCCTTCGGCTTCCAAGCGTTTGATAAGTAATCGTGTGATATTTCATCATTCTGTACTTAGCAACCAGGAGTTTAAGGGCCTCCTTATACTTATTCTTGCATTTAACACAGTGTATACGATCTGCGGTTGGATTAGCTTCTGTTTCGTTTCCATGATTCTGGCATCAGTTCGTATTCATGAAAAGATTTCTTAAGCAGCTCAACGCATTCTCGGCTTTATCACAATCGATTATGACTGAAATGACGGACGCGATGACAAACGATTTTGTCGGGGCTGGTAAGAAAACCCGAAGGCAAAGAATCGTTCGTGTATGCAGTTGCGTTCCGACATTTCTCTATAAATACCCTTTGAAAGAAGTGCCTTTTTATTTATAAAAAGGAGAATTATAAGTTAAATGATTCTCCCCACAGAGTATAGAGCTTACAGAGATTCCAAGTGGCAGTTTTCCTCTTGAGTTCCACTACTTCTTCGGTACGTAACACCGCCCCTTAACGAAGGCGAAAGTGATTCCTGATTGGATATGGAACAACATGAGCTGCTTCAGCGGGAGAGGATTGGCGGAGACCATGGAGCTAGGAGGCGGTCCATGGGTCCCGTTTGGGGGGTGCCAGTAGGGTGTTTCGAAAGTCTATGGTAAAATTTTTTTTTCGAATTTCCCAGATGCCCCCCCCCCTCAAGTTGTTACAAATACTAAAACATTATTATCTGCAAATTTTCAGGTCTCTAGGACGATTTTTGACCCCCGCGCCCTTCAAAAGTAGGTTTCCCATGTTAAAGTATAGGGAAAATATTGAAAATATCGTCATTTTTGGTTCTTTTCAATTTTACGAGCATGAACGCAGTCAATATCGCATTAAAACCTATACATCATCTTTGGGACATCATTGCCTCAAGATCCTATCGGAAAAATATTCCATGGCACCTATTGGGGGGTAGTTACATGGGGGTGAAAAGCGAGCTTTCACCGAAAAACGAGGATGCTTGCCGCGGGTGCTGGTTATGCTCGCCGGCGTTTGCGGAGGGACCTGGATAAAAGCCTATTTAAGTGTTTATTGAACATTTTTCCTAAGGTACCTGGTCATTTGGAACCCATCTGGCGGGAGTTGTGTCTGGACCCCCCATGAGAGGCCTTCATCCTGCTCCCGCCGCAAGCATCCTCGTTTTTCGGTGAAAGCTCGCTTTTCACCCCCGTGTAACTACCCCCCAGTAGGTGCCATGGAATATTTTTCCGATAGGATCTTGAGGCAATGATGTCCCAAAGATGATGTATAGGTTTTTATTCGATATTGACAGCATTCAGGCTCGTAAAATTGAAAAGAACCAAAAATGACGATATTTTCAATATTTTCCCTATACTTTAACATGGGAAACCTACTTTTGAAGGGCGCGGGGGTCAAAAATCGTCCTAGAGACCTGAAAATTTGCAGGTAATAATGTTTTAGTATTTGTAACAACTTGAGGGGGGGGCATCTGGGAAATTCAAAAAAAAAATTTTTTGAAACACCCTAGGCCTAGGGTGCCAGTGTCTATGGGAAAGTCAATGCTTTAAAAGCTGCCATTACCGTCTATGGGGAGGAGACCGCTGTAAGCTCTATACTCTGTGATTCTCCAGATCCGACATCAAAACCAACTCAAATAGAAGTGGGGCCAAACAAAAGCACTGATAGATGATGAAATTAACATTCGAAGATCCTAGTTAAGTGATACAGTAAACGAAAGTTTCGCCTCAAATGCAAAAAAAAAATCCCCGGTACTTATCCGTTAGCCGGGCGCAAACGAAAAATCGCCAAATAATGAGGAATGAATTAAGGAATTCTCAATTCCAACGGTCGCCTCCTGCAAAAGAACATCTGCCTATGGCGCATTCGATTCGTTTTCCGTTGACTGTTTTGTTGCTTGGCGAGCGTTTGGTTCACCATTGGCGACATTTGCGGCCGGCTAATTCCTTTAACTAAGAGACAAACTTTTCCTCGAGACTTCTTTTTTTCTATTATTTTCTGTGCGTTTGGCACTTGGTCAAGAAGAAGGGGGGAGCGTGTCAGTTGCAGATGTTCTTGTAGGAGTTCTTCCAGACCTCCGCGAACGTGATGAAGGAGTGGAAGCGGAAGAAGATACTCAGAGGGAGGGTGGTCCGCACGATCACCGTCCACGCCATGAAGCCGTAGAAGCCGAGCTGCACGGGACTGGCTTGCACCTTCTGCATCTCGAACGTGTAGATGATCCAGAAGGTGAGGTTCACCATGAGCAGGAAGGTGATCACCTGGCGGCCGGGCTTGGTGTTGTCGTGCTCGGGCAGGTGCGTGGACCGGCAGGTGACGTCAGCCACGAACAGCGACTGCAGCGTCACCTGGATGATGGTGAGGCAGCTGGTGATCATGACGAGGAGATTCGGGGTGTAGTGCAGGGGCGAGAGCGTGCCCGCGATGATGCCGAACATGGCGTAGGTGTAGAGCCCGAACGCGCTCACCCGCAGGAGCAGATCTCGGAGGTGATCCTGGCGGTCGTAGTGGAAGCGCAGCGCGCGCACGCGGAAGAAGCCCACCACGATGGCGAAGATGGAGATGAGCATGATGATGGAGTGCGAGAGGTCGGACAGGTAGACGGCCAGCAGGTTGAGGTTCTCGTGGTGGATGAAGACGAAGAAGACGATGAGGCAGATGGTGGAGATGACCAGCAGGAACAGCCCCAGGAAGAGCCCCCGACTCGAGCCCGCGCAGTTGACGCGGTGGAAGGACTGCGAGCTGGAGGTCCTGGACAGGGCGTCCTCGGCGCTCTGCTCGATGCGAAACATGGGGTTGTGGCCGATGTTCTTCCACATCACGTACAAGACAGCAGCCGCGATCAGGCTGTACTCCACGATGAACGGGTACAGGAAGGGCGAGGCGTCCGACACGATCGAGCCCATGATGTTCTGCTTCTCGCACGGGTTGCTCAGGTTCAGCGTGCTGTTCGTGTGCTCTAAAACCAGATTCATATTCAATGCATTCCTCACGTACAAGGTGTTTCGGAACAGCTTTAGAAAAGGACATGTTTAACCACAGCTCAATTTATGACCGACAACCATTGAGATCTAATTGTTAATATTCCCTATTGGAAAAATTTTCATAATGTTTCATAAACCAGTATCAAATTATACTGGATCCAGTATAAATGATACTGGTTTATGAAACATCAAGAAAATTTTTTCCAATAGAGTTATTATTATTAGATCTTAAATAATAGTATTTAGTAGTATATTGTTACAGATCTAATAGCACGATTGTGGCCGCGGTGGCGTAGTGGTCAGCGTTCCTGGTAAAAAACAAAAAGTTTAAAGTTTTAGTTAAAGTTTAGTTCAGTTAAAGTTAAAGTTTTAAAGCTAAAGAAACTGTAGTGGTCAGCGTGCCTGGCTAAGAGCATTACCGACCCAGATTCGATGCCTTCTGCTTGGGTAGCTGGTCATGGGTCAACTCAGCCCTTCATCCTTCCAGGGTTGATAAAAAGAGCACCGAGCTCGCTTTGATATCAACTGGGGGTCCAGTGTCTCGGCCTGGACACAAGCTAAGTAATTAGCACCCCAGGCCCGAAGGTTAATAAACGGAGATGGGCACCGCCTGATTGGCCACTAGGCCTGGGCAGAATTTGAGTTTGAATAGTACGATTAGATCTCTATACTGACGACACTTAATCATGTTGTTGTGGGCCTGTGGTTAAACATGGCGGCTAGCGGACTTTTTCTAAAGCTGTTCCGGTGTTTCCACGGCTTTTATTTGGAACCAACGTCTCTCCTAGGGTCATGGAAGTAAGGTCTATCCCTGGTAAGTGAATATAGAGAACCCGTTGAGATAACTTACAGCCCCCCAAGCGGCGAAATTAAAAAAAGTTTAAAAAATTAATTCAAAAACTTAAGGAGATAAAAAGTAAACTTCAATGCAAAACTTGTTGGCAAAATCATAAAAAAAAAGTTCTATGAAAATATCTTGAATATTCGAAGAGATATTGACGACGCCTTGAAAAAAGGGGCCGGCCACAAATTTAGAAAATTCTCCGATTTCATGTCGACGAATTTGAATTCAAACATAAAAGAAATCCCATTTTTGAGCTGGAGATGATTTTTAGTTTTGGACGGTCCATTTATCTAACTTCAAAAAAGTACTAACTTTGATCATCAATATCTCCTCGAATTTTTAAGATATTTTCACCAATTTTTTCTGTGTGTTCTTTATCATATTACCAACAAGTTTTGTATTGAAGTTTTCGTTCTATCTCCTATAGTTTTTTAATTAGTTTTTTAAACTTTTTTATTTCGCAGCTAGGGGCGCTGTAAGTCATCTCAATGGATTTTCCAGGGTCACTTACCTAGGGGTAGACCTTATTTCCATGACCCTAGGAGACGTTGACCCTAGGAGACTTCTGAAACACCCTGTTGAGGAGAAATAGAAGCGGAGTGAGCAGAGCATTCCCATTGAACCCGAAAAAGAGTATCCATCATTAGTAAGGCTATGCTTAGCAATTTCAAAACTATTACAGGCACGCGCTAAAGCTTGGCGACAATACGCGAAGCCAAGAATGCATGCATTAGCAACACTGCACGGCATGAAAGATCGGCAGTGAAAACAATATAAAAAAAACCTGACATCACGTGACGGTGGTCACGTGTTTGCTGTATTTGGCGCTCTTTTTGGAATTTATCTTAGCCACTCTTACCAATGCTCACTGCACCACTATGTCTTCTCTATGATTATACACAAATTTTTAGTCAGGATTGTAGAAGCTCTTGTAAAAACCAGCTGTCTCACCTTTTGAAAGTATATTAACTTTGGCGAAAGTCCTTAACGGTAGCCATATTGGTGCTATTTTAGAGCCGATCTGTTTGTTGTTCAAACAAAACGAATCTCAAATACTCATTGGTAATAAAACAATGCCAAATTGGCGACCACTAGTGACTTTCACCAAAGCGAACTCTTTCAAAAGGTGAGACATCTGGTTTATATAAGAGCATCTACTACTATATTCAAATTAGAGCATGAAATCTCATTTAAGGGGACTTGGTACCAAATTTTTTTTCTCTAATAACTGGATTTTATTATCTTTTAAGGTGTTAAATTATGTATTTATTTCATACTAATTCATATTTAGCCCAAAAAGCGAGTTCAAAAATTTATTTTTTTAAAAAATTACAGAAAACTTCAAAAAATGCCCGAAATTACCCTAAATTTAAATTGTAACTCCTCCCTTAATATATATTATTTTGACTTGATTTTTTTTCTTAACATAAATCAAACATATATAGTCACTTGTAGGCATGGAAATTTGATTATCTATAAAAGTTTCAGAAAAATAAAAAAAAACCTCTGAAATTTGGCCTCTTTTTCGAAAAAATATCCGAAGTTTCCCCTTTAATGCTCCGTAAAAAAAATTGTAATTAAAATAATTTAAAATCCATGCCTGAAGATGTTAAACAAATGTTACTGATAATGACTACAAAGTTTGAAGTGGTTTGGATGATTGGAAAAAAGCCTTAAGAGTTTAAACATTAAAAACCTTATTTTGAGAAAAAGCCGTTTAAAGATAGAAAACTAGGCTTCTTAAGCCTATCTAGACCTCAGAAACCTCAAAATTTTTAAACTTAGAATCCGCATATCATTGTAAAACTTGGTAGGAATAATTTTGAGGGTACTATCTTCACTTTGATTGCAAAATCTCAAATTCGATATTTTGACCAAATTTTGGTACTGAGTCCCCTTAAATTTTAAAACTACACTCAAAAAAGTTAAATTTCTCTTTCAAACTTATTACAGGTTAACCATAAACGGATATTAGGTGGTTTATGGGGCAAAAGACTCTTATAATAATTTTAAGATGCTTCATATTGTTCTTCCTTGTAAGGGGGATTCTCCATTCACCAAGCCCCTCAACTATCCCCTTCTGAACCCATTCGTCAAAGAGAGACCGAGTACTAGAATGCTCTTAGGGGAGAGGAATAGAACAATGTGTTAATTTCTCTTCTTAAAATCAAAAATTGTTAATTTTATACAAAAATAGAGAGAAAGTACCTTTATTGTTGAACACCCAAAAGCCTCCTGTTAAAGAAAAAATAAAACCAGTGAAATAAATGCACTAAACCTTTAAAAAACTAAAACAATTTGGTCATGCAAAACTGGAAATAAATCAGATTTAACACTTATCAATCCTCTCCCTCTCCAGAAAGCAGCTCTTAGCACTGTTTGCTGTTTAAAAAAAGATCGTGAAATTAAGTTGTTGTTATTACATGCAATAATTACTAACGACTGCAGTAGAATTTATTAAAGCATTCCCTTTTACTCTTTATAAATCTTTGTCTTATTAATGTTCCTTTTCAATAATAAAGAGAAAATATTGAAGCAAGTAGTGCCTCTACTTGCTCTTAGAAGGTAAGGGATGTCTAGTCTATGTTAGGTTTTACACATGGGCGGATTTGCTGGGGGTTATAAGGGACAATGCCTTTAATGGGGTAACTTTGGCCCTTAAAAGGAAACTTTCGCCCAACCATCAGAAAGAGATTCTACGAGCTGTATCTACAGGGTGTTTTAGATAAATGTTTCATAACTTCTAGGGGAGGTAGGGTACATCAAGACGAACAAGAATCGGTATAGAAAGGGGGGTCGCAAGTGGGGTCTAAGGGGAGAAAATCACGAGTGAAAATTAGCAAAAAAACTCGCATATCTGGACAGAAAGCGATACAATTGTTCGATTCCGGTATCTTTTACATTCAACCAATTCAAATTTTTCATGTAAAAACGAGATGCAAGTGTTTATTATAATCAAAAACAGACCAATAAATGAAAAAGGCATGCGTTGTAAGTTGATAGACTGCTATAGAAAGTGTCACGATTGGTTTGGTTTGGTTTGTTGGTTACATATATTTTCCGGTATGTGTGCTTGATCTCAAGGATCCGCTTATACACCTTCGTCAAGTAAGACAGACACAACAGAATTTTTACTGGCACAAAGAAGGAAAAAACACCCAGGGGCGAGGTGAGAATCGAACTCACAACGGGGCAGTGCGCAGACTGCTGGCGTGAAAGGCAGAGGAGCAAACCGAACAGGCCATCCCGTCCCCCGAGTGTCACGATAAAAACATCTTAAGACTAGAGTTTGGTTGTTTGTTTGGTTGGTTGGAGTTATATGGCGCAAAGAACAAAAGTCTGACCAAGGGACAATTGTAACTTTAATCTACCAACAACGCATGCCTCATTCAATTAGTGGTCTGTTTAACACTAGAAAGACGGCACTATGCTGTATACCTAGAAAGACTGAGTGGGCCTATTTGGCCCATCTCTGATTTTTTGCATACGGAGCTAATTATACATCTAAAATGTAATAATATCATATAAATAACTGTTAGAGTATAAGATAGGGTGTCAATCTTCAGATATCTATAGGATTTTATAATTTTTAATTATTAAAATAAATTGTAATTATGGGCATGAAAAGTGCTTTGGCTATATTTTTATCCATAGATCTGATAAATGAGTTGCTACTCTTGATAAATGACACTGGTAGGAATAATTAATAAAACCCATTCAATAAATAAAACAAAGTTTTTAAAACTGACCTGTTTATTCGTATTTTGCATATTTGGAGGAATGGACACAAAGCATTTCTCTAAATGCGCATTTTCCACAAACCAATTTTTTACTGTCGAAACATGTCTTTAATGTATGGTTTCCTTTAGAGGATACTATAATTCTACAAATAACCCTTTTCTCACTGCTGACTTCTCTTTTTATGCTTTTCCCCCCTTTTTATGGTAGAAATGGTTGTTTCTTTGGCAGACACGTAAGGGGCACGGAGCTCTTCACATAATCTCAAGATGAAATTTCTACGACATAATTTCTTTTTCCCGTCTACTACCTTGTATAAGATCCATGCATTTACAGCAGAGATATCTAATATGTTATAGAAAACATGCATAGGCCAACCTTCCAACAGCTAGAGCCTGATTTGGTGCTATACAGTCGTATCACTTGATCCACAACGATGTCAATTCCATACTTAGTTTCGTTGTAGTAAGCTATAGTATCCGTCTTTTTCTTTTCCTTCTAGTTGTCTATAATACGGTGTTGTGCAGTTAAGGTTATGTCTTTATTTTTTTAAATAAACAATTGTTGAATAAAGATTTTGTTTTCCTAATTTTGCAGTTGGCGGAACCTCTCTACGGTTTCTTCTAAGTGTTCCAACCAGGCTAGTTTTGCTTGGGATTTTAGTTTTTCACACAGTTTTTATGTTGTAAAATAGCTGTCAGTTGTTAAGTTCCTTTCTTTTCCCCAGTATGGCTGGGTACACTTCACAACGCATCATTTTCAATGCCTAAACAGGGAATGAAGGTTAGCAGTTTCCCCATTCAAAGAAAACAGCTGGTACAGTTCAAGTTGTAAAATGTATTTTTGTGAGAAACAAACCTTATCGGTCACCTTGTTGACCGAAATTCAATGGTGAGAACCTTTATCTTTATTGTGGGCACCATAAATTCATCCCTTGAAACGTCCTCCCCTCGACCACAACCCCAACTGTGAAAGGGGCGTTCTAAACCGAATCGAATTGAATGGAACTTGAAAGAGATAACACTTGTAAGAGATAGCAAACAAAGAAGATCCCCTCCCCTTTCTTTAGGAAAATTTCATGGAAATACAAGCGGAACGAAGCAAGGAAAACACAGCAGAGGTGGTACGGTCCAAAAAAGCCCGCTCCGTCTTTCTAGGTATACGGTTTGCTATCTTTGCTCCTGTGAGACTAAAATGAAAACGGTTTGGTATGCACTTTAATTGAACCAAATAAGGAAAAGTCAGAAAATTTCAAGCCATTCGGTTGATTAGAGTTGAAATGATTAAGCCGCAAACAGCGCGATGGGCCAAAAAAGCCCATCCCGTCTTTCTAGTGTTAATTAGAATAAACACTTGCATCTCGTTTTTACTTGAAAAATTTAAATTGGTTGAATGTAAAAAATACCGGAATCGAACAATTGTATCGCTTTCTGCTCAGGTATGCGAGGTTTTTTGCTAATTTTCACTCGTGATTTTCACCCCTTAGACCCCACTTGCGACCCCCCTTTCTATACCGATTCTTGTTCGTCTTGATGTACCCTACCTCCCCTAGAAGTTATGAAACATTTATCTGAAACACCCTGCATATCTATATAAAATAATGTGATTATCACTTATTCAATGCTAGGGAAAACAGGTAGAATCATTGTCATGAAATTCTTAAAATACGATCACATGGAAGCTTCCAACTTAGGTAGTATCAAACTGGCGATTTTTTGTTAACAACTTTTCTTTGGAAAGGCAATAAAGAAAGTGATTCGAAATTACTAGGCCATATTTTTCAATCAATTATAGTCTTCTAACCATTTTCAATGTCATTATTTTGTTTCACTTTGTGGTTTGACTATTAATGAATTTTTATTTTGCTGGGGTAACTTTGACCCAGTGGTAACTGTTGAAATATTTCAAATAATCATTGATTTTAAATAAAAGGTGGACTAATGTGGATGAGAAATTAATTCTCAACACAAAAAATATTCAAATTATAAGTAAATAAACCTTAAAGACTATATGGTGTAAGTGGTATCATTAGTGTCACATCAAGTGTTCAAAGAAATATCAGTTTTTTGTTCCAGAAGTGGGGTTTGCTCCACATTTTAGACAATAAATTCATCAAAATATATACCATGAATGTTAAAATACTGTTTACAGTTCATATATGTATTTTCTTTGAATATTTCCCTTGGAAACTAAAATAAAATCAGTTTTGTAAAAGAAAACATTTGAATTTATGTATTATTTTCTTACAAATCAATCTTGAAACGAACTTGGAATATATTATTATTATTGATAGATGCATGTAAGCAATGCCTAAAGCCAACTCAAGGCCTTAAATTTTTGATTTTTGAGGTCTGGGACAAAATCACCCCAATTCAAGGTAACTTTGGCCCTAAATTTGAATTTTTTTTAAACAAATAGTAAAAACTTGAATCCACACTTTGAAAACGGTTTGTATTACAGTTAAACAGTTAAAAAGAATATAAACCCCTGATCTTGTCGAATTTGTTTTGGTTAACCACTTTTATTTGATTATGATGTGAAAAAACACTACATTATGGCAAAAGTTACCCCATTTTAATGTATCTCATTTTCCATACAGTAAAGAGTATCTCTTTAGACTTTAGGGACAGTGTGCCCCCAAAATCTGGAGCATGACCCCCAAGGTCTCCCCTTAAATCCGCCCGTAGTTATACCATGCAAGCACTTTGTTGATTTTTAACAGAAAACTGCTGCCAGGAAAACCCCTGTAATTTGTGCAGGGGAATCCTGTTTTTGCATACAGATTTTATCTGTATACAATAACAAGATACAATATTTACTGTTAAATCAGATTAAATGTACAGTCACTCCAGAAAGTTTTCGTACACCCAACAAATTTGCACTAGTATACCTATTATAGCTAAATTCCACGTGCAAATTCCAAGAAAAAATTATCCTACCATAGTATGTTATTCTTCATTATAATCTACCAAAAATAATAGCAAAAAAATATCAGAACAGTTAGAAAAACATTATTTAAAAAATGAAGTGATTTTAAAGCTATTGATATTATGAACCTCAAGAAAAGAAATTGCATGTACGTGATTTTAAATTAGGATTAGGAACAGCATATGCTTTTCAGAAATGCAATGATCCCACGTTAAGTCTATGGCTGTACGAATATTTGGGCTTTCAAATCGCTTCATTTTTTAAATATTTTTTTTCTAACTGTTTTGATACTTTTTTCTCTTTTTTTTGGTAGAATATAATGAAGAATAACAAATACAAACACAAAGACTGACGACCAGCTACAGGCTCAAAGCCCAACAAGGCTGGTCCTATGATTATGAATTCCCCAATTCCCACAGCCTATCCAATTGCCTCTTAAACTCAAACACTCCCTTTGAATATACTATATTTTCTGGCAACGCGTTCCATATGTCAATTACCCTATTGAAGTAGTAGTACTTCCTTAAATCCCGATTGACATGTGTCTTAATTAGTTTATACCCATGGTCCCTTGTTCTGTTATCCTTGCTGAAACTTAAGCCCTCCGTATCCCCTTGCTTTACCAACCCGAATAGCTGAATCCAATCCCCCCTCTCTCTCCTTTTTTCCAGTGAATACATATTGAGCCTGCTCAAACGTTCATTATAATCCAGGTGTGTTATCCCCTTAATTATGTTTGTAGCTCTGTGCTGTACCTTTTCAATTACCTCTATATCCTTCCTCATGTATGGAGCCCAGAATTGTAGTGTATGTTCAAGATGACTATAACATACTATGTTAGGATAATTTAGCCGTAATAGGAGTGCAACTTTGTTGGGTGTAGGAATGGAGTTCTTAGAGCTTATAAATAAGGAGTTAGTTAGTTTCATGCTTATTGGCGAAAATTCTTCAAGAACCTTTGTCTCGCTCACCCGTGACTCTGAACGGCAGGATGAGCTCCTCGAGACTCGAGCCAAGCCCACTTTCGCGCTGGTTCTCGGCAATCGCTTCCAGGGCTTCCTTCCCTACCGTTCGAATCCACACGCACAGGTTCGTTGCGATGATGTGCATCAGCCCGAACCGAGCGACCACTTTGAATTTCTGAATGTTCAGCTGCAACAAACGATTAACATCAGCACTGCTGTAGTGCTGTATAAAATAGTTAACTACCAACTACTAACTAGTCTGGGAAAATCTAGTTGCAACTAGTAGTTAACTGTTTCCCAAAGTAGTTAACTAGTCTATTTAATTTCATAACCTAGTTTTTGCAAAAAATTCTTATACATCTTTCTTATCTATATCTAATGTTCGGCACTAGTTAACTAGAACTAGTTGCAACTAGTAGTTAACTACTGATCAACTAGTAGTTAACTAGTAGTTTAACTACTTTTGGTTTAAACTAGTTCAACTATTAGTTGAACTCCTTTTTTTAATAACTACTAGTTGAAACTACTTTCAAAATTTCAACTACTTTCAAAAAATTCTTATTGAAATTTTTATCAAAATATAGAAAAAATTGTACTCTAACAAATTTAATTAAGATGGTAGAGTACTCAAAATACCATAACCAGAATTAAAGGCCTTTTTTTGCGCGTTTTTTGTGATATAGATAAGAAATATGTATTAGAATTTGGGCAAAAAAACAGGTTATGAAATTAAATAGACTAGTTAACTAGTAGTTAACTACTTTGGGAAGCAGTTAACTACTAGTTGTAACTAGTCCCAGGAAAAAATAGTTAACTACTAGTTGCAACTAGATTTTCCCAGACTAGTTAGTAGTTGGTAGTTAACTATTTTTTGACCACTAGTTGCCGAACACTATCTATATCACAAAAAACGCGCAAAAAGGGCCTTTAATTCTGGTTATGGTATTTTGAGCACTCTACCATCTTAATTAAATTTGTTACAGTACAATTTTTTTCTATATTTTGATAAAAATTTTAATAAGATTTTTTTTAAAGTAGTTGAAATTTTGAAAGTAGTTTCAACTAGTAGTTATTAAAAAAGTAGTTCAACTAATAGTTGAACTAGTTTAAACCAAAAGTACTGAAATTACTAGTTAACTACTAGTTGATCAAAAGTTAACTACTAGTTGCAACTAGTTCTAGTTAACTAGTGCCGAACATTACTGCTGTACAGTGGAAAGTATACAGACATTTATTTCGGGAGGGACCAAAAATTATTCCACAGCCCCCCCATGCATATTTAACAGGTCCAATGCAGCTTTTTAATACCTTTTTAGGTAGTTTTCGTCTTAAAAAACCTAATAAAGAAAATTATGAGTGATAGAATTCCAAGCACCAAAGGGGGTCTGGGAAAATTTTTGTAAATTTTAATCTAAGAAACAGGTTTTTAACTAGTTTTGGTACACCAAGTCCTAATTTCGGGGGCTCGGCACACCGTCCCTGCTACTGTATGAAACTTACACTGCATTAAAAACTTCTCTTTTGGTGATGGAAAATTTCCGTATGCCTAGAAAACTTGTTTTTATCGAAAATTATTCCATGAAAGAACTACGCTAGGTAAATTTTCCAATATAAATTAATGTTAAATTATAAGTACGGTAGAAACTCTTATAAAAACCAGATGTATCTCCTTCTGAAAGAGTTCGCTTTGGTAAAAGTCACTAGTTGTCTCCAATTTGGCATTGTTATTTACCAATGATTTTTTATATTCGTTTTGATTAACAACGATTCGGCTCCAAAATAGCACCAACCGTTAAGGATCTTTCGTCAAAGTTAACTCTTTCAAAAGGTGAGAGCTGGTAAGTTACAGTAATTTTCAGTAGAGTAATTTCCAGTACAGTAATTTCAAGTTAGGAGTATCAAGATCACGTACGCACAGTGCGAAATTTTTGCTCACCAACTCCACATTGGCGAGTAAATTTGATCTTTATAATAATGTGTTTAATTGAACTGAAACTTACTGCTTGGGGTTGTGTAGAAAAAAACTAAGATTTGCTGAAACCATGGTAACTAAGAAGGGGAAAGGGTAGAGAGAGTGAATCGAGTGATGCCTCAATTCGAAATACAAGGTTTAAAATACGTGTTTAAAAGTTGAAACTTAATGTGAAAGGCTTATCTGGCAGGGGAGCCCATCTATTGAATTTTACTTTATCTTCATTTTTTTATTAACTTGAGAGGTTAGCATTAGGTTTCAATACTTACCCGAGCATTTACAAATATGAAGTACATTTGAGCAAAAGTAAAGATCATTTGAAGGATAGGATTGAGTCCTAAGAAGACATTGTAGCAGAGTGATGTTGGAGGCACTTCAAAGAATGAACCAAACTCAAGACCGTTATACACCATCGTTCCAAGGCCAAAAGCTGGAAAAAAAAATAACACACTACATATAGAGGGTGTTTTAAAAGTCCGTTTCATGGCTGTTATTTGAAAGGAACCGACCTTATAAAATACTGAGTGAGCAGAAAAAAAAGGTTTTTTTGGTGGGCGGGGATAACTTTTTAGTCTCACAAAATGAAATAAGAAAAGCACCATTTTAATTAATTTGTCATGATTTTCAAGTGTTATACTTGAAAATATAGGGTTGTGTAAAATTTTCAGCTTGTAACTTTTTTAGCCTAATTTTTAACTGAGCATAATCTCGAAAGATTTTCAATGAAAATTTTTGAAAATTACATAACCCTTCGTGGAGTAACAAGATACAGTCGCTTGGGGTAATAAGATACAAGTAAATAATTCTTTTACTTAAAAGGTGCATTATTTTTTCAAAGAAAGCTGATAATGATATAAACATTCTGCAAAACATCAGCTTCGTAAACTTAAAGGAAAAATCCTGTGGAATTTTGCATGCTTCATATTACTCCCCTTTCTCCTGTTTTGAATAAAATAAATCAATGTAAAAAGGATCAAATGGCTGAATGGGGCAATATTTTCGACAATAATTTTAGGGTGAGGAATCTTATACAATGTATTGGAAATTATTGATAATGCTTAGGGCAGAGTGATAAGCTTCCCTCAACCTAAAGAGACCGGAAACACTTAAGAATGCTCAGATCTATGACAATTATGGATAGAACAACACACGGACGTAGCTATAGCATTTACAAGGGGGGTGTCCAAGAAACTTCATTCAGGGGACACTGAAAGTGTAGCTAAAACAGGGTTTTCCAACTATATTTTTGGAGGAGGACCCCTGAAAACCCCCTATTTACCCCCTATTACATTAAGGAGTAGCTTTAGTCGGTCGTTTTCTATGGAGAAAAAGTAAAAGTTTGAGGTTTCGAAAGGGAGGTTGTATACCTTGTAATTCCCCCTGAGCGTAGCAAGAGGTTATAAAGGCTTAGGTTAACCTTTATCACGAGGAGGGACAAAATGGAGTATGCGTAAGTTCAACTTTGACTGGGGGGGGGCAAAACCTATAAGACCTCAGCCTCAGGACCTAGGGAGCCGTTACTAGACTGTTTCGAAGGGGTTCTGGAACCGCAAATGTTTCTAACAGTTTTCCCCTTTTCGAGTAAAATGTAGGCTAAATGTGATTTTTTGCGGTTAGTCAAGCAAAAAAGGGCGGTCTGGGGGTCCTCCCCCAGAAAAGTTTGTGAAATTTGATCCGAAAAAGTTGTGTTTTCACGCATTTCTTGGATATTTGGGACAGGAACCTTTCTGTTTGGCTGACATAAGGCCCTCTAAACACCCCCTTATATACGTCCATGGAACAACATCTCAGTAATGAAGTTGACTCACCTATCGCTCCGATTCGTAAGAACAGGCTGCCATGACTTTTGTCGTTGTCAGAGATGCGATACTTCTTAAGTCTCGGGGGAACAGGCCCTTCGGGCCCATTGTCCACCCCCTTTTCGCCCAGTCTTCGAAGGCTTTCGAGAATGGTGATCTTTTTGGCTACTGCACTGAGGCCGCTTCCCGCTGTGGAGTCACGTAAAAGGTAGATGTAGATGTAAAGTAAGAATAAAAGGGACGTAGTGTACAGGTATAAATAAAAACCCTGAAAAAGGAAACACAATTTCAATATGATACTCTACATTATGAACAACTAATATAAAAGGGACGTAGTATACAGGTATAAATAAAAACCCTGAAAAAGAAAACACAATTTCAATATGATACTCTACATTATGAACAACTAATATAAAAGGGACGTAGTATACAGGTATAAATAAAAACCCTGAAAAAGAAAACACAATTTCAATATGATACTCTACATTATGAACAACTAATATAAAAGGGACGTAGTATACAGGTATAAATAAAAACCCTGAAAAAGAAAACACAATTTCAACATGATACTCTACATTATGAACAACTAAAACATAAGACATCTGGGGAATTCAAAACATGTTTCTTATTTCATAACTGAAAAAATAAACAGAGATATATGGAGAAGAAGAGAGAGAGAGAGGGAGAGCGAGCCCGTATCCAAGGGGGGTTCAAACCCCTCCCGATATTTAGACAAACTTTTATACTGTTTTCTTTTTTCTTAAAAATTATGTGAATCAAAGAGTGATGCAACCCAAAGGGTAATTTTTTTTCCAACTTTTAATTAACTTTTAAGGGTAAAATTTTTTAAAAATTTCTAAGGTGGAACCCCAAACAAAAAATTTTGAAATCTAATACGTAGTTTTTTCTTGAAATTTCTGTGACATACGAGAAGTGATCATCATTTACCTAACATAGAGAGTCTTAAAAATGAAATAAAACACTGGGAGAGTGAGAGAAAAAGAGAGAGAAAAACTTATGGTTTATTTCTACACTTTAATTCCTTTTTGAAATTTCAGTTAGAGAGAAAGACGTTATAAAGAAACTTGTAATGTTCAAAAGAAGACTAAAAACGCCAAAAAGGAGAAAAATACAACAAAAATTAGACAAATTATACTGAAGCATGATTTTTAAAGTAAAACATGATAATTCTTTGCAATTTAAAATATACATATTTACCCTATTATTCGAGCAATACGCAAGTATTACGCATGGGGTCTATTACTAGACCCCTTCAAGGAGGAATATGTGACTTTTCTCAACAAGGTAGGAAGGTTAAATACATTAGTATGTATTTTAAATTAAGTGAGAAATTATTTGAAAGAGGTTAGATATTGAAAAACACTATCTATTAATCCCGTTACACAACATCTAAAAAATATTACTTTACATAAATGTGACCAAAATATATAGTTACTGTAACAGCAAAAACGTTTTGACACTACTCAATCACTTACGCCAGTAAATAAAATTTCAATTTATTTACACTCTACAACAAACTTTAAAACTAAGTAAAATTTCTCTCTTAAGAGGTTAACAGGCTGACCAAATCAAGCCACGTAAACAATAACAAAAACTATTCTCTCTCGTAGACATTAATATTTAACTGTTGCCTTCTTAAAACAACCTGAAAGACATATAAATATCTAAAAATTAATTAAATAGTGGCTTTAAACTAGCTCTCAAAAATATGGTTCACTTTAAGAAATTAAGTTATCTTTAGGGGAAGTAGGTTAGAGTCCTTAAAATGTAACAACAATTCTTTAAAAAGTTAATCTACTATTTCCTAAATGTTACAGTATTGAAAGACAGTTTTAAAACAACGTTTTGATGAATAAAAAAATGTATAAATATGATTAAATTTTAAATTGTTACATTAAAATGCTATAAATACTCAGTATTTACCACCCTATCCATACAAAACAAAAGGAAAAAAACTTCAATAAAATCAACTTGAGTAAATGTTCTTAAATCACAGCAATTAAAATCCACAGATCAGCTTTCGTCTAACGTGCACGCCTGCTGAGATAGAAAATCTTCCATTTCTATGTAAAAAGCCAACTTTATCTTATTCTATTAACCTTGATATGCACTTCATAACCTAATGTTCCCCTATTCAATTCCAGGCTGCCGTCGATGCCGTTTTGCATTATTTTGCTTATTAAAATTATTTAATTTATTAATTCGTATAATTATAATGTGTATGGGGTCCATATATTCTCTGTTTTTATCAAAGTTTAGAATTTTTTAAAACTATATTTATAAATTTTGAGAAAGGTTTTGTAGTTATGATGTGAATAAATCAATTTGGAGGTAGCTGTTGTCCCTAATTTTAAATATTTTAATGAAATAAATTTTATGTATGTATGTAAGTTTATCCAATACATAAATAGATTTTATTATAAAAATTAAAACAAAAATGAAACAAATATGTATATTAACCAAAATAAAGGTATTAATTGAGAAATCTTTAGTTTGACAAACTTATATTAAATTAACTTTATTAATATTATCCTAAATAATATAATAGACTAACAGCTTAAATTGACCACTATTCTATAAATTTTTAATAAACTCTACAGCTATTAACGGCTCGTAATATGACGGTCGCCGAGCCGAGCTCGGTACTACTCATATGACGGACGCATATACCCAACCCACGGCGTCTTCTATTGGTCAAAAAAGTTTAGAGACCCCCCCCCTTTGGACCAACGACCCCTGTTTTAAACAACCATATGGGACTCTAATTAGAAAACTAAGGGAAGAATAAAGCTACTGAAATGGAGGAAAGCCCGAAAAAATGCCGAGATAAATTCCAGCAGCCGAAAAGACGTGGAGGCAGCCCCTATAAACAATGCACTTATTGAGAGACAAAGGGTTAAAGAACAAAAGAAAAGATGCAAAGAAATGTCGGATGACACGATCGCTCCGAAATAAAAGTCGCCTTCGAAAGAATACCCAGGCGTCTTTTGGGACACAAAATATGAAGGCTTAAGTAGGTATTAAAGAATAGGGCGCTGTAGACAGAGAACTTATTTTATCCTATTTCGAGATTTCGGAGGTTCCTAAAACGTTTTTAAGATTTTTTTTTACTAAAAACATAAGTTTGTGTGGTTCACGGATATTTACAAGCGGTATGGTTGAAGTAGTACAAAGACTAGGAGCATTTTATTTGCTTGTAAAAAAGAGACTAAAAGTCCAAGTTGTTGATTGTAAAACGAAACTAAAACTCAGAATGAAGTAGGTAGAAAATGCCTTTTAGATATGGTAGGGTTTTTTTTTCGATTTCGGTCAAATTATTATGTGTCTTATAATGAAACAGAAATCACTTAAACATTTCTTTAAACTCACTGTCGATTTTTATTTATTCTTTTTTTAAATATGATTTATGGGAGTAAAACAGTCAATCAAACTATGAAAATGTGTAGAGTAAGGGCTTATTTTTTCTCTAATACTATTTTCGAAATTCCAAATTTTTTACATCTATGATCTCTTAATGCAATGAGATGATTAAAAACAACATTGAAATAATTTTGTTCGGATTTTAATATAGGGTGTTTTAATATAGGGTTTTATTTGGAAGCAACGTCTCCTAGGGTCATAGAAGTAACGTCTACCCCTAGGTAAGTGACCATGGAGAATTCATTGAGCTCAGTAAGAGTATTGTTTCCAATATTATGAAAAACTCATTGAAAATATTTCATGAAAATATCGTGAATATTCTAGGAGATAATAGCACTTTTTCAAGCCTCATATATAAACTTTCTGAAAGAAAACAGTTTCTTAAGCTAGATAATGGTCTTAAACATATAACTAAAATAACTAAAATGTACTGTACACAGATCTAGATATCTTCCCATTATAAGATACTCGGGATCTCGGTTTGAAAGTTTCTTTCCCATTTCATCCAATGAAAATGTTTACACAATTATTTTCCCTTTCATGTGTATGTGCCCCAATTGTAAACAAAAAGTCGCTCCATCAGGCATCAATTACAAAAACCCATCCAAAGAACACTACAACTGGGTTCAAAGCTGCTAAAAATATAATGTGAAAGTTATCGCATCGGCACGATTTGATATTTTAGCGAGGTTTTTTCCATTTCCTCATAAAAAAAATTCAAAAAGATTTTTCAGACGTATAGACAATGTCTTATTGTTCCAAGGGAGACTGCCATTTTTCGGCTGTGGTGTGATTTATATAACTAGCGTTTCGTCAGACTATTCAGTGTCAAGACTATGTTGTTTAATTGGGACCATCCTTAGTTTTTACTAAAAAAGCATTTCCGGCTATTTTTTAATTTTTGTAAAGTATACCTTTCATTTGATATTTGATCTCGATTCTCAAATAATGGCAAGTGTCAAAAATTTACAAATCTTTATTACGGAAAATCGGTTCTTCTATACCGAAAATGTTAAAACAATTTAAAAACTTTTGTGTACCTTTTTCTCAAACTATTGAACATAAAAACTTGAAAAAATTTTAATGCAATTAATACACACTAGTCTTTAAAAACAGATATGAATATTTATTAATAGTATAATTTTTAGGATTTTTTGTAATAATTGAGCCTTACTTCAAAATTATTGAAAATTGTCATTGGAAACTGATCTACAACATGTTTACTCAAAAATATTGAAAAAGGCTCATGTCAATACTTAAAAGTAGATGTCAAAAAAAAAAGTATGGTGCAAATATTAACTTAATACATACAGTAGATGTTGAGAAAAAGGTAAACACAATTTTAAGAATGTCATTCTGAGAAAAATGCATTTTAATGTCGAAATCTTTTCAGATGAAATAGACTTTTGTGTTTTTAAAATACAATTTAACATATTTCTACTTTCAATCTTTGCTTAAATTAGTCATCGTTATAAAGGTCTGGAACTGGAAATAAGAATGGTAAAAAAAATATACTTTTTTTTAATACATGTTTTATTTTTTAAAACCCCTGCAACTCTTACTACGATTAATTTGTGTCATCAAGAATATGAGCTATCAATCATTTTCATTTACATATGCATTTACCAAAAGTAAAAACAATGCCATAAAAGTATTTTTACATAATGATGCTTTAATAATAATCAGACACGCATGAGCCCTAAATAGCTCAATAGATATTATATCCTTCTGATAACAAATATTGAATAGCAAAAAAAAAAAGGTTTTACGGAGAAAAAGTAGCATTTCATATCCTTCAAACAACCGTATTCTCGGCAGTTCAAGATTATAAGGCAATAAAATTTCCTATTTGTTGTCCGTTTTTGCAAAGATTGTTAATTATACCTACACCGCTTTAGGGCTCAATTAAGGTTCCTCCTTAAATGGTTCATAAGTATTTTTCAATTAAAAGTAAATTTGATTTGAAAAAGTACACATTTGAAGTCGTATCAACTTATTTTGTCAAGGAATGAGATATTAGTATCTCTTACAGGGTGCTCAACTCTTTAAGCAGACACCAAAAGTAAAGAAGAGCACAATTAGGGCTCAATTAAGGTTCCTCCTTAAATGGTTCATAGGTATTTTTCAATTAAAAGTCCTCAATTAATTAATTATCCTCCTCAATTAATTATCAAAGTAAGTATTTTTCAATTAAAAGTAAATTTGATTTGAAAAAGTACACATTTGAAGTCGTATCAACTTATTTTGTCAAGGAATGAGATATTAGTATCTCTTACAGGGTGCTCAACTCTTTAAGCAGCTGTTAGACACCAAAAGTAAAGAAGAGCAAAAGCTAAAAAATCGCTTCGCAATCTGAAGATTTATCTCTCCAGCAAATGACACTCGTGAGAAAATTTGTGTCTGTCATTCCGTCAACTAACTTTATCTCTCTTAAAAATGTAGCAAAGTAAATTTTCACACAAAGCTGGTTTATTTCTCATTCTTAGCTGGTAACATTCTGTATATTGCTAAATTTTTATTAAGTATCTTTGACATCGATAAGAATACAACAATAGATGTTTTATAATTATATCTGCAAATTATTGTAATTTGAGAGACGTGCTGATTGCAGCTTGCTACTTTCCTCCTAACTCTGAATTTGATATTGAGATGCAGAACTTTTTCACCCTTCTTGTAACTTATGCGAATTCAAATATAATAGTATTAGGTGATTTTAACGCAAGAGTGGGAAATCTGGGAAGTACTCTGGAAAATTCTTTTCAAAATGACCTGTTGTCAAACTCCCCATATACTAGATACTTGAAGGATAGGATTTCAAATACCCGAGGGAGGAGTTTATTTCAAATTTGTCAAGATAGTGATCTTGTTTATCTAAATGGTCTACTACCGGGAGATTCTGAGGGAAATTTCACGTTCGTTTCGTCTAGGGGTGCAAGTATTGTGGATTACATAATAGTATCTAAAACACTACTTGACTTGTATATATGTGATTTCTCTGTAAACCCGGTATTAGGATCAGACCATCTTCCTTTAACAGCAAACTTAATCTTTGAAAATGTGATCTCTAATCGCACACCCTCAAATAGTCCGTATCAGAGTAAGGCTCTTATGTCTCTCTGGAAACCGGAAATAGTAGATAAATTTAACTCAGATTTAATTGAAAAATTCAGAAGTGATGAAACAAATAACCCAGAAGACGTGATAACCAAATTTAGTGAGGTTGTGGAGCAAAACAATCTCATTCGCAACGTCTCTACAAATAACAATTCAAAATTTATTCCTATAAATAGTTGGTACGACAGTGAATGTTATAAGCTAAAATCTTATCTGCAGAAAGCTCTTAAAAAGGTAATGAGCAATTATCCTGACAATATTGAAAATTATAAAAAGATACGTAACGAGTATAAAACGTTGTGTAAATCTAAAAAATGTAACTATTTTACCAAGATACAGAATGAAATTTTAAACTCTAAAGATTCTCAAACTTTTTGGAATATAATTCGGAAATTCAAACGTAAAAAAACTATCATGTCCTCTAACGTACCAAATTATGTGTGGTTTGATCATTTTTCTAAATTATTTACAGGCAAACAACTAAATCTTAACTTAAACCATTTAAACCAGCTAACTTTAAATAGTCCGCCAAACGGCTTTGACCCTATTCTGGACTGCAGCATAACTGACTCTGAGGTAGAGGAAGTCTTAAAGACCCTAAAAAATAACAAAAGCCCTGGCCATGATAACCTTAAACCGGAATATTTTAAATATTTAAATGGTACTGCAATCCAATTTCTAACAGAAATATTCAATAAAGTACTACAATACGAATCCTACCCTGAAAAATGGATAGAAATAGTGATTCATCCCATTTTTAAGAAAGGTGACCCTTCTAACCCAGGCAACTATAGACCGATATCTCTAATACCTGTAATCGGAAAGATTTTTACCGCAATATTAAACAAAAGGCTTAACTTATGGCTAAAATTAAAAGATTCTTTATACGAAGAACAAGCTGGATTTAGGAAGGGTTATAGCTGCAACGATCAGGCTTTCATATTGAATTCCCTAATTCAAGATAAACTAAGAAAAAAACGAGGCAAGTTATACACAGCTTTCATTGATCTCAAATCGGCTTTTGACAGCATTAATCACTCTCTTATGTGGTCAGTACTCCGAAAACTGTCAATTTGCCCAAAATTTATCAACATCCTAAAAGATATGTACGATAAAGCTAAGGCGAAAGTTAGAACCCCAATGGGAACAACTGACTCTTTCAACGTGGATACCGGTGTACTACAAGGAGAAATACTGTCCCCTTTACTATTTAACTTATTTCTCAACAATTTAATTGATCGATTAAATGAATCCAATATTCCTGGTGATTACATCTCTTCTTCTATATTCCTGCACATTCTACTTTACGCTGACGATGCAGTAATCCTGGCTGAATCTCGCATTGATCTACAAAAAAAGCTCAACTTACTCGAAAAATTTTGCTTCGAATTTAATTTGGCAGTCAACATCAACAAAACAAAAATTATGATTTTCAGGAAGGGTGAAAAACCTTCTAAATCGGATAAATTCTCTTATCAAAACTCGGAGTTGGATATCGTAAGCGAATACGTTTATTTGGGAATTCCTTTTTCGTCAAATGGAAAATTTAATCTGGCCAAAAGATATTTTACTTCAAAAGCTATTGCTGCAATCGGCGCGTCATGGTCTATTTTCACTGGATCTCGAACCAACTCGATTAAATCATGGTTTAAATTATTCGAATCACTAATTCAATCTGTTTTTACTTATGGCTCCCCAATTTGGTCCGCAAACAACATTTTCGAATTGGAAAAATGTTTCTGTGTTTTTGTAAAAAAATTATTTACTCTCTCTAGAAACACACCAGGCTATATCCTAAGATTAGAACTAGGTCAGACACCAATTGCAGTTACATTGGTAAAATTGTTGTTGAAGTATTGGATAAGAATTCTTCAGTTACCTGATGATAGATATACTAAAATATGCTACCAAAAGTTATTTTCCAACACGATGTTCTCCTCAAATCCTGAGTATAACTGGGCTTTATCAGTCAAAAAAATCATTGAAAACCTGGGATTTAGCTTTATTTGGACATCTCAAAATCCTGACCTGGCTTCCTATTATCTACCTACTATGTTACAAACCTGTCGCGATCAATGCCTACAACGAGACCTCTCAATGATGGAGAATAGCACCCACTTTCCCCACTATAAATTTATAAAGAATTGTCCCACCCCTGAAAACTATTTGCTATCCGGCTCCGATATTTATGTAAAAAGAATTATTTTCCAATTACGTTTAAACCAGAATAAAATCTTCTATAAGGGTCAAATATTTGAAGTTTATTTTAATAACAAATGTTCCTTTTGTAACACCGATGATTTTGACACATGGAACCATATATTTAACTCATGTCCTATTTATAGCTATTATCGAAACAAATATTTATCATACACAAAAAATTTTACCTTTGTCTTGAATGAGCCTAACGTTAACTATTTCAATATTCTATGCTTCCTGACTTCCGTTTTTAAGCTTCGCCGGGAAATTGGAGAGGATTTCAGTTGATTTATTTTAGTTCATATTTTGTTACTGCACTCGGTTTGTACTGTCTTGACTTGTATTACAGTGATGTGTAAAAACTTATTTAAATATGTTAAATCTCTTTTTTTTTCTATTCAAAGTTCATGGCATATAAAACTATTTGTGTTATTTGTAAACGGGCAAAGCCCAATACAATAAACTTTTTTCTATGTCTATGTCTATGTCTACATCGATAAGAATGTAATCATGTATTTACTATCTATGTTTATTTAGAACTAAATTTAAAAAATAATAAAAATATCCATAAATTATTCCATATTTTTTGTTTCCAACAATTAATTGTAAAATAAGTTAATCTTTTGTTTCTGATTATAGCTCCCCCATAATACCTCAACAATTTTGTTTTTATAAGAACATTTTTGTTTTATAATAAGAACTAACATATCTCATTCATGATTTGAAGTAATTCAATTAAGATACTTAAATGGTGTTTACAACTGGAATTATTTGTGAAATGAATTGTGAATTGAATTTAATGTGAAAAAAAATATGTATTGGAAAATAACCCATTTTAAGTTAGTTATAAAAGAAGGAGAAATAAAACAAAAAAAATCAAAACCCTGATTCGAAATTTACTAAAATAAATGAAGGAAAAACTCTACAAACTAATTGAATAGTTAAAACCTGAGAAAGATTTCTTTCATTCGTTTTGTAATTAGCAATAAATTTCTTTAGTTGATATTTTGTCCTTTTAATATCAAGTGTTGAGATGCATAAAATTCAAAGAAGCTGCTAAAGTATATTGCAACATTTCACAAAAATAACAGCTTATTCAAAAATTAATTATAAATTTCTATTAAGATATTCATGAGATCTACGTGTATGATTAAGGAAAGGGCTTCTAACTCACATTGAGTCAACTTAAGTGTTACCATTCATTTATTTTACCAGTTCCTCTTTAATTTTACAAAATGTAACTTCTGTAGAATTCAGTCAGGTAAGCCTGTAGTATTTGTATTTATATCTCTCTATATATAATGAAGGTGTCCGTGCCTGGGTTCCTGCCTGGGTTTGTCCGGAACAGATTTGGCTCAATTTCTCCAAAACTACCCGTCCGAATCGAACCAAACTTGGTACACATACGTATGGGGACGGGGGAAAGACAATGACATCATTTCCAAATTTCTAAAACCACCCCTTCACCCCCTTTTAGGCCTTTTTGTAAAAATCGCCTTACTTCTCCACTAAAGAAGATCTGTTTAACTCGCATTGTTGCAAATAATACAACAAAAACAATTTTAAACATAAAACAAAGTATTTAAATATTAAAAACTTCATTTTCCATGAAACTTTAAGTTGAAATAGAAAGTTTTAAGAATTAGACTGGTTAAAGTAAAGATTACATCATGCAGTTTTTTTAGAAAGTTGATGATAGAAACACTAGATCAATTTGTTATTTAACCTTATAATTTGTTTCTTTGGTGTAGTTTAACGGGATTTTTTTTTTCAATTTAAACAGGGGGTATTTACAAATTTTGGGATTTCAAAAGTCTGTAATAATTTTAATGGATTTTTTTCACTTAGAATCAACTAGAATGGATAATTGGGTAACTGTCGTAATTAAATGTGCAACACCGGAACTGGATGGTTAGGTTAGATTTACACAGTTGGAACCGGGAGGGAAAAGGCATAGGGAGCACGGTGATGAAAATGCACCGGGAACACCGAGATGAAAAGGCACCGGGGACACCAAGATGAAAAAGGCACCGGGATATGAAAAAATACTGGGAACACCGGGATATGAGAAAATACTGGGAACACCGGGATATGAAAAACTACCAGGATGATTGGTAATTATGGTTACAGAAAATTAGGCATGTAACTTGAGAAAATTTTAATAAATTGATACACTCCACCCGTGCAAGGCCGGGCATATCAGCTAGTGTGATAATAATTGTGAGGTAAACTGCTCGATTCCTCAATTTGCTTGGATTATTGGGAGATTATTGTATTTGTGGCAACAAGGAGAATAAGTTTTTATAAGTGCGAGTGAAACGTGTTAGTGGTGATTATGTTATTATGATTGTTTGTATGAATGGAAGGTGCTGCTGTTGATTAAAGAGGTTGATTTTACCCATCGGTGTTTTTATTGAAAGGCTCATGTTTCACTGGCTGGACCCAACATTGTGGTGACCCGGACGTGATTATCGGCGTTTTAAGTTGGTACGGCCAGATTGAAACTTGTGGAAATGGAGCAGCTAATCAAGAGGAGAACGCCGGTAAGGGGATCAGTTACGAAGTATTGTAATCTAATTGAAGCAGCATTGAAAGAAAGTGTTATAGACTATGATGTTATTGAAGTAAATCGGAAATTATTAGAAAGATCAGCTTCTAAAATGGAGAACTTGGATGAGCAGTTATTAGATCTGATTTTGAAAACAGACTATGATAAATACGAGGAAGAATATTCGCAAATCGAAGAATACCAAGCAAAATTAGAGCACGTGAGGCATAAAATAAAAGCGGACTTGGAGAAAGCTCCAACGGCGGAGAGCGTACCCACTAGATGTAAGCTACCAAAACTGGAAATGAGAAAGGTTACCGGAGAAATTAAAGACTGGCTGGGGTTTTGGTGTCAGTTTCAGCGAATCCATGATGATGTGACCGTCAGCAATGAAGATAAATTTCAGTATCTCATCCAGAGTATGGCGGCGAGACAGCAGAGGCAGGATCAGGGAAGTATGAGGAAAAACTTTCACAGTTGCTGATATTTTTGAAAAAGGAGGTACAGGGGGAAGAGCGTATTGTCCTGGCGAAATCCGGGTTTCATTCGGGTGAAGCATCAGGAGGACGAAAAGTGAAATCGAGGGAAAGCGAGGATTTAATTCCCACGGCCAACGACCTTTTTTTGAGGACAAAACCCTGGAGATCATGTTTATTTTGCGGCCATCCTCATAAGTCACAATTTTGTTATAAAGGTCAGGCAATGAGTTTTAGAGAGAGACAGAATATTTTAATGAGGAAAAATGCGTGTTTCTACTGTTTGAGAGTGGGGCATTTTACTAAAGATTGTACGGCCGACGTTGAATGCGGTCGATGCAGAAAGAGGCATTGGACGACTTTATGTCCATGGAAAGGTCCTTCAGGGGAAGGATCCTTGGAGTCTTTTAGAGAGATCCCTGGGGAGATCCAGGTCAATGATCCGAATACAGTTCTTTCCGACCACAGCCATCCCGAGGTTCTGCTACAGACTCTTTTGGTGTCTGTGGGAGCTGCTGGAAGACCGTACGGGCGTTGATTGACACCGGATCGCAGAGATCTTATATTTTGAAGTCAACCATTCGTCAGATGAGAACTGTTCCAGAGAGATTAGAGAATTTAACCCATGTGGTCTTTGGTGGTGCTAGTTCTACGAGGGCTCATAATTGTTATAGGGTAACTGCCAGTAACTTGAGCCATCCCTTTTCATGTGATCTACAGGTTTTGGATCAAGATATCATTTGCGGGAATGTGCCTAGCATGCAAAAGGGTCCCTGGATCGAAGAGATGGCGAGAAGAGGAATTTACCTAACTGATGTTGGCATGGGGTCTCGGCGAGTGGAGCTTCTAATTGGAGCCGATTACGCCGGAAGCCTATTTACTGGCAATTTGTTGGAGGTATCGTCGGGTTTAGTAGCCATGGAAACATTTTTGGGTAAACCTGAGCTTCTCTACGCTGGAGCTACTTCACTTTTGAGTCAGTCTGGAGACCTTTCGGAGTCGGGGAGATTGGAGACCAAGGAAATAGCGGATCCAACTGAAAAGCCAAAAGAGCGAGACGAGGAGGAGGTCGTGAATGGATCTAGTGCTGATCGTCCAGTGAGAAGAAACTACCCAAGTCCCTCACCCTTTCGTCATCTGCAAATGATGTTTCATATGATTATGGGTGTTTTCATAATATTTATTATGTCCAAAGGTGAACACCAAAGCATGATCGACAAATTGAAAGAGCGGGTTGAGAAAGCGGGATGTATTGAAATGGAAGAGAGAGAGCATTTGAGGTTCTCATGGTGGGAGGAAGAATTTTGGAAGAGTGTGGTCAGACGGTCAAGAGGCTTTCTAAACGTATTTTAGAAAATACTTGGATGTATTCCCGAGGGGTTTCAAGCATCATGTATGAAGGGAAAGAAACTTCAGGCCCTGGATCCCTGGGGTATTCTTCAAAAGTGTTGGAGTCTGAGTACTAGACCCACGGTGGGAGTTCCAGTCAGAGGGTTGCGTTCCCTAGAGGTCCGAGGGAAGGAGTACCCAGAAGCTGCTGATGGAGGGACTAGAAACACCCCAGAAGAAAGAGAGGTCAAGTTCCTGTTGGACTATTTGAGACTTTTTAAATTTTTTGGAATTTTTGGAGTTTAAGATTTTTAAAGCTTAGGAGTTTAAATTAACTTAGTTCCTGAAAAAGTGTTAACAGATGTTTAGAGTTAAAAGTTTCTTAGTAGTTGATTAGTAGATTTTTATTGTTGAACTAATTTTAATTAACTTTTAGGCAGTTTACCTTTGTAAGTTTTGATGAATCAAAAGGTGGGAGTGTGAGGTAAACTGCTCGATTCCTCAATTTGCTTGGATTATTGGGAGATTATTGTATTTGTGGCAACAAGGAGAATAAGTTTTTATAAGTGCGAGTGAAACGGTGTTAGTGGTGATTGTTATTATGATTGTTTGTATGAATGGAAGGTGCTGCTGTTGACTAAAGAGGTTGATTTTATCCCACGGTGTTTTTATTGAAAGGCTCATGTTTCACTGGCTGGACCCAACAATAATAGTAAGCCAGATTCACTCACTTAAAACTAAGTATCCTATACAGTGCAACTGGAAATTACAGAAAACCTTCGAATAAAAGACGTTCGAGTCATTCAAGTTGCGCTGTATTTTAATTAAATTAATAGCGCCACTTTTTTCATAAAGTAATGTTGATGTATAGAAAGCACTACCTACAACATTGCAGTAGATAAAAAACTATTATGATGCGCGTGAAATTGCAGAATGAACATGTTATAAAACCTTAATGAGATAATAAACACTTTCTTTCATTAGCCACAGCTTTGATACAGATAAATTATTTCCCGCACGATCATGAGATAAGCTAAAATTATCAAAATGAGTTGAAATATCAAAATGAATGGATAAGAAATGGTTGTTACCTCAAAATAAAGGAGTGGAACTTGTGGAGTGACTATTTCCGATATAAAGAAGGCGACGCATATCACAACTACCAACTGAGCGTACATAGAACTTAAGATGATAAACTGTTGAGTCCTGCAAAGAAACATTAATCCATACATTAATTACCACATTAATAATAATTTGTGTATAATCAATGCACAAATGTGTTGCAATGGAAATAATGTGTATTATTTCCATTTCAACAGAAATACTATTTAATACATAGTATTTAAAGACTTTAACTATTGGAAAAATAATACGGACGCTTAGTGTTAATATTTCTCCCCTTGCCGTTTTTGCAACACTTGATGTTCTGGTAAATTAAGATACAAATACGAGCCCTTACGTCTCTAGAAAGCAATTATAATCAAGGCTTCATTTGAGGTAGAATTTCATTTGAGGCACAAAAAAATTACAGTATATTGAAAAATATGTATTTAGTTATATAAACATTTTTAATTTTTAGTGCTTCCAACTATTGTTATACATATTTATCATTTATCTCTCGTTAAGTGTTTTTGTAATAAGTATTTTAAGGAAATAAGCAATAACAATACATTTTAGACCAATTTTTAATTTTTTTTTTCGATAATTCCATTCTATTCAAAGAAATGAATCATGAATTCACGGAATGATCTAGGTTTAAGAATTTTAATGAAATCTGCTTACTTTTTTTAGGTTTTCAAAGCTTGATTTTAATTCAAAAGCTTGATTTTAATTAAAACATAAGCCTCTTCCTCACTGCTTTTTATGTAGTTTACTTGGAAAAATAAAAAAAAGAGGTCAAAATAATTTTTTTTGGTTCAAATATTTATGACACCCCAAATTCTAGTTACCGCTCAGGCACCTATCTTCAAAGAAATCGAGTCCTAATTATTAATAGTTACCAAATTAAGTCAAGCAATTAACAGTGAAACTATTTACATTACCTACGAATTAGGAATTTATTATGATTTCTCTTCACGCTTGAAAATAAACAACTCAAGTTTTGAATATTGGAATACAAAAACTATTTTGGTTCAACAAAATTGAAAACACTAAATTCATAGGATTTTTCTCTCCAAAATAACATGTAGAAGCATCAAAGACTCTTTATTAAAAGAAATTTTTAAAAAAAATTAAGAAAAATTAAGAAATTCTTATTCTTAAGAAAAACAGACTCTTTATTCAAATTCCCCACATTGGAGCCTCATCAATATTTCAAGGAAGTAACGAACAATAAAAACACTTTATATCATAGGTTAAAACAATGCTGCCACTTAAAAATGTAGGAAGTAACGCTTACAAGGAAATTTATGCAAATTATTAAAAATCTTCCAAAATATTTAGAAACAAAGTGGGAATCGAACCCTCAATTTTTGACGAAAATTGTTAGCGAGAAATTATAATAGGGGCATTTCACAGTAATAATTGTAGAGCCCGTAACATTTCATTTTGTCTTTTAAAGTTGCATAAATTTCAAATTTTTCAAAATTTTCTGTTCTCATACTAACATAGCCTGTAAACATCAGATTAACACAAACTATAAAAATTTGAAATTTATACAACTTTAAAAGACAAAATGAAATGTTAAGTACTTTACAATTACCGGGAAATGCCCCAGTAGCAAATTTTAAAAATGATCTCATAATGATTGATATTTGTAGTCATATTTATTTATGTATTGTTTAATTACTAATATTTTTAGATTTATTGGATAAATATATTATAATATTCCATCTAAAATTGCACATCTCAACTAGTTTTAATGAAAAAAAAAGCGCTTTCATGTTCCTTACGGCCGTATTCCCCACTAACCTGTTATCCTGGAATCAAAACTTCTAATTGGTAGTTGAACAAGTTTTAAGATAATCAGAGTCGTCGAAAAAGCTGTGTGATTCCAGGTTAACCTTAAGTCAAGTTAGCGGTGAATACAGCCGTTAGAAAGAAAATCAGTTTTACATAGTTCTGCTGGAGTAACTCAATTTTACGATCCATCTTTGACAACATCACAATACAAGACAAAACGCTGCCAAGGACCATATCTAATAACCAGCGGACTAAATAATAGTTCTCATGAATACAAAATTAAGACATAAATTACCTACAGATACACCAATGTTTCCGGCATCGATTGTGAATTAAAACCTTAGTGAAAACAATAGAGATCGATTATAGATTTATGTACACTAAACGTAAATTAACACATATACGAGGGACCAATAAAATTATCTTTGATTTTTTGAGAAACCTCTCTCCTAATAAACACTATTACACTTTAAAGTTGTAAACTGTATTTACTGTAAATATACGTGTAGCATACGGGAACTTAGATTGCTATACTCGACAGCAACGTTTTCTGCACCCAGTACGTCACTACGCGGAAGGAGAAAATGAGTAAACACAACACTGTTGGGGTTGCTAGGAGGAGTTTCGGTACGCAAATCGTGATAAAAAAACTGTATACACGGGTTTAACAAAATAATCATATTTTTAAATTGACGTTCTTCATTTTACTCAAAATTCAGACACTTTGTTTGGGAGTATAGGATCAACTAACGTTGCTGTCTAGTATAGAAAAATTATATAAAAATTTTTAGTCATTTTTAAAGAGGCTTTTTTTTATTTAGAAGATGAGGAAGGAGAAAATGAGTAAACACAAAGTCTGTTGGGTTGCTAGGAGGAGTTTCGGTACGCAAATCATGATAAAAAGACACTATATATACATGGGTTTAACAAATTAATAGTATTTCTGAATTGAAATTCTTAATTTCACTCAACATTCAAGACACCGCGCTGAGAACTACTTTCTTTGTTAGTGACGTCATAGGGTCAACTAACGTTGCTGTCTAGTATAGTTGAGAAAAAATTAGCAACTTTTTAAAACCTTTTACACAACAAACGTCACAAAAATACATCTTTCTAACTTCGAAATCTGGTCCGAGTTTCTTCTCAATGATGTTTGCTTAAAATATTCCCGTAAAGGAAGTTAAGGTTTTATAGCTACAAGCATTGTCTGAAGAATAACGCACTTATGTACTTGAAGTGTCAGGCACAGGCCACGATTGGGTTTTAAAATGTGGGGTTAGGAGAAACGAATCCTTCCTTATTCAAATGGAAGAACCGTCATAAAAGTGGGTG
Source organism: Tetragnatha montana (assembly GCA_963680715.1). Classification (NCBI taxonomy): domain Eukaryota; kingdom Metazoa; phylum Arthropoda; class Arachnida; order Araneae; family Tetragnathidae; genus Tetragnatha; species Tetragnatha montana. Next base: position 2,447,157 of record OY796684.1, on the reverse strand, counting down.
CGATGGGTGACAAGGGTTTTAAAACTTTGTATGTCTTTTTTCTCGGGTTATTACACGAATCGTCAGTTTTAAAAAGGAAATGTGCAAAAAATGGCGAATTGACTTTTTGTGATAAAAAAAACTCCAAGGTTTGCTCTAAACATAGTGAAGAGCTGGAAAAAAAATAACTATACCCCCTATAGGCAGATATAGCCCCTTGATTTAGGCGATATCGATGTCCTTACATTGTATTTTTTGATTAATTTGTCTTTCTTTTCTTATTCCTTGAAACTAAGCTGTAAACTGAGCCAAAATAAAAATGTTTTAAAAGAGTTTTTACCAGTGATGGTTTGATTTCATTGATATTCACCTACTCCATTGATACTGTCATACTAACACAGTTTCATAATACTCTTTTAATTTTATTTGTTTTAGTCTTTCTACTTTTCACTTTTGTGTTGTAAACTAAGCATAAATATAATTTAATTGCATATTAAAGTGGTTTTTCAGAATTTTTTCAGCTGAAATGTCATAAGTTTGAAAAAGGGAATAAGTCCATCAACTTTTTTCAACTGTAAAATACTTTTGAATGTACTTATACTTTTTCAATGATTCTTCTGCATTCTAAATAGGGTCCTGAATTTCCAGTAAAAATTTGGTCGTTATACAACGAAAATTCCTTCCTTATACTTTTTTTTTCGATTGCCTCAAAACTTGCTTTTGGACTTATTCCCTTTTTCAAACTAACGATTCATATCTTTCAGGAGTTTAAACATAACAAAATAGTAGTAGTACAATAGGAGTAGAATAGTAGTACATAAATAGGAGTAGAATAGTAGTACATAGATAGTAGTAGAATAGGAGCACTTTTTATGAATGATAAAAAAAGTTTTTTCCATGTTTATAAAATTATGAGTTACTAGGGTTTTAATGAGCATATAGGATATTAATGATATAGAATCCACACGAATCATTAGTATGGAATATAGTCAAACAATTATAAATTTTCTATTTGTATATCTTTTAACGTTTTTCTCATGAGCTTTCTAGACCGCACTGAAAGATAACGAATATCCTAACCATGCTAAACTTAAAGGGAAACATTTCACACATTACTTTAAGAAACTTCCATCAGGAAGTTAGATATTTAGTTTTACCCAGAACCCTTATGTTCAAAGCTTTCGAATTCATTTATAATTTTTGCAATATGGAGTTAGAATATTTAGAGAAGCTACCTATTTTTCTTTCCTAACTATGATTATAAGAACCAACTATTCAAAAAAGAAAAACACCATTAAGTAACTGACTGATACATGGATTGATAGATTCTCATGAATAAAAATACTAATGAAAAACAACCACACGCCATCGACCACACGCTGAATTGGCAGGTGACAGACGAATCATCGAGTGGAACCATGAAAAATCAGCTGCTCTCTTGAAACCAGAGAGACAGTGAAAAAATACTCCATAAAATGCGTTTAATATGTAGAATAAGTTTACGTAAGGCAAAAAAAAGAATGCTTGCGATCATTTGGAAACATTTTTTGAAGGTTGTAAGCATGGTTGTAAGGGGACGTCCGTAAATTACGTGAGGTGTTTGTTCCATATTTTAGACCCCTCCCTCCTCCTTGGTGAGATTTTGCTGGACCCCCATCCCCCCGCGTGAGACTTTCTCAACCACTAGTTTTGTTTCATCGGCATAAAAATTACCATACAGATTGCAAAATTTTGGTACAAAAACACGTTGAAATCGAAAACATGATTCTAACTTGTAATTATCATGACTGACTGGCTAATGATTAGCTGTTGTGACTAATCTGAGCATTTTTTCTAAACTAAAAGTTGACGTGAGTCCCCCCTCCCCCCTGGTGAGATTTTCCTGGACCCCTCCTTGACCTCAAGTAATTTATGGATGTCCCCTAAAGGTTTTGCCTAAAGGTTAAAAGCCATTTTAATAAATTAGAGATACTTCAAACTAAAATAGCTAGACTCATAACCAATAGCCCTTTTTACTATAGGAACCATATGATTCTTAAGAGCCTTAAATTAACAACTATAAAAGATCATTTCATTAAAATAGCTCTGAAATTTTTTCAAAAATTAGAAAATAGCAATAACCCCTGTGTCCAAGGCATAGCCCGGTACGATGCTATTTTACCATCTAACTGGAGGAGACCTCGGGCTATATTGAACGAGGTCTCTTATGCACAAACATATTGAGTCGGATGTACGGTGTTTTTCTTTATGTAAGCTTCTCAAGATATTACCTTGTTAATCAATTACTCTTCATTGTATTTGTATTTTTTTTTTATTTGTGTTGATTGTTGATTGGGGATGTGGGCCCTGGGGGCCTAGATACTGATACAAATATGTAGTGTTGGTTTTTATTGCATTTTTCTTAAAATTTTAAACCCATATTTTACTATTTTAACTTATTCATGTCTTATTTTAAAGTTTTTAACTTGTCAATCAACGTGTTTTTGTATCCTAAGTTGTGTTAATTGTTGATCAAAGATAAGGGCCCTACGGGTCTAGGTGCTTTGTTTTCAATAAAAAAAAAAAAAAAAAAAAAAAAAAAAGGTTTTGCATTGAGTCTATAAAAATTTTGCTCTTCAAATTCTTTTAAAACTCCATTCTAATGAGCTCGAATAGCAAACTATACTCGACAGCAACGTTCTCTGAACACAACGCGGAAGGAGAAAATAGATAAACACAAACCCTGTTGGGTTGCTAGGAGGAGTTTCGGTACGCAAATCATGATAAAAAGACCATGTATAATGGTGAGATTTGGTGAGATTTTCCTGGACCCCTCCTTGACCTCAAGTAATTTATGGATGTCCCCTAAAGGTTTTGCATTGAGTCTATAAAAATTTTTGCTCTTCAAATTCTTTTAAAACTCCATTCTAATGAGCTCGAATAGCAAACTATACTCGACAGCAACGTTCTCTGAACACAACGCGGAAGGAGAAAATAGATAAACACAAACCCTGTTGGGTTGCTAGGAGGAGTTTCGGTACGCAAATCATGATAAAAAGACCATGTATAATGGTGAGATTTGGTGAGATTTTCCTGGACCCCTCCTTGACCTCAAGTAATTTATGGACGTCCCCTAAAGGTTTTGCATTGAGTCTATAAAAATTTTCACTCCACATTTTTCTTTTAAAACTCCATTCTAATGAGCTCGAATAGCAAACTATACTCGACAGCAACGTTCTCTGAACACAACGCGGAAGGAGAAAATAGATAAACACAAACCCTGTTGGGTTGCTAGGAGGAGTTTCGGTACGCAAATCATGATAAAAAGACCATGTATAATGGTGAGATTTGGTGAGATTTTCCTGGACCCCTCCTTGACCTCAAGTAATTTATGGATGTCCCCTAAAGGTTTTGCATTGAGTCTATAAAAATTTTTGCTCTTCAAATTCTTTTAAAACTCCATTCTAATGAGCTCGAATAGCAAACTATACTCGACAGCAACGTTCTCTGAACACAACGCGGAAGGAGAAAATAGATAAACACAAACCCTGTTGGGTTGCTAGGAGGAGTTTCGGTACGCAAATCATGATAAAAAGACCATGTATAATGGTGAGATTTGGTGAGATTTTCCTGGACCCCTCCTTGACCTCAAGTAATTTATGGATTACTCCATTCTAATGAGCTCGAATAGCAAACTATACTCGACAGCAACGTTCTCTGAACACAACGCGGAAGGAGAATATAGATAAACACAAACCCTGTTGGGTTGCTAGGAGGAGTTTCGGTACGCAAATCATGATAAAAAGACCATGTATAATGGTGAGATTTGGTGAGATTTTCCTGGACCCCTCCTTGACCTCAAGTAATTTATGGATGTCCCCTAAAGGTTTTGCATTGAGTCTATAAAAATTTTTGCTCTTCAAATTCTTTTAAAACTCCATTCTAATGAGCTCGAATAGCAAACTATACTCGACAGCAACGTTCTCTGAACACAACGCGGAAGGAGAAAATAGATAAACACAAACCCTGTTGGGTTGCTAGGAGGAGTTTCGGTACGCAAATCATGATAAAAAGACCATGTATAATGGTGAGATTTGGTGAGATTTTCCTGGACCCCTCCTTGACCTCAAGTAATTTATGGATTACTCCATTCTAATGAGCTCGAATAGCAAACTATACTCGACAGCAACGTTCTCTGAACACAACGCGGAAGGAGAATATAGATAAACACAAACCCTGTTGGGTTGCTAGGAGGAGTTTCGGTACGCAAATCATGATAAAAAGACCATGTATAATGGTGAGATTTGGTGAGATTTTCCTGGACCCCTCCTTGACCTCAAGTAATTTATGGATGTCCCCTAAAGGTTTTGCATTGAGTCTATAAAAATTTTTGCTCTTCAAATTCTTTTAAAACTCCATTCTAATGAGCTCGAATAGCAAACTATACTCGACAGCAACGTTCTCTGAACACAACGCGGAAGGAGAAAATAGATAAACACAAACCCTGTTGGGTTGCTAGGAGGAGTTTCGGTACGCAAATCATGATAAAAAGACCATGTATAATGGTGAGATTTGGTGAGATTTTCCTGGACCCCTCCTTGACCTCAAGTAATTTATGGATTACTCCATTCTAATGAGCTCGAATAGCAAACTATACTCGACAGCAACGTTCTCTGAACACAACGCGGAAGGAGAATATAGATAAACACAAACCCTGTTGGGTTGCTAGGAGGAGTTTCGGTACGCAAATCATGATAAAAAGACCATGTATAATGGTGAGATTTGGTGAGATTTTCCTGGACCCCTCCTTGACCTCAAGTAATTTATGGATGTCCCCTAAAGGTTTTGCATTGAGTCTATAAAAATTTTTGCTCTTCAAATTCTTTTAAAACTCCATTCTAATGAGCTCGAATAGCAAACTATACTCGACAGCAACGTTCTCTGAACACAACGCGGAAGGAGAAAATAGATAAACACAAACCCTGTTGGGTTGCTAGGAGGAGTTTCGGTACGCAAATCATGATAAAAAGACCATGTATAATGGTGAGATTTGGTGAGATTTTCCTGGACCCCTCCTTGACCTCAAGTAATTTATGGATTACTCCATTCTAATGAGCTCGAATAGCAAACTATACTCGACAGCAACGTTCTCTGAACACAACGCGGAAGGAGAATATAGATAAACACAAACCCTGTTGGGTTGCTAGGAGGAGTTTCGGTACGCAAATCATGATAAAAAGACCATGTATAATGGTGAGATTTGGTGAGATTTTCCTGGACCCCTCCTTGACCTCAAGTAATTTATGGATGTCCCCTAAAGGTTTTGCATTGAGTCTATAAAAATTTTTGCTCTTCAAATTCTTTTAAAACTCCATTCTAATGAGCTCGAATAGCAAACTATACTCGACAGCAACGTTCTCTGAACACAACGCGGAAGGAGAAAATAGATAAAAACAAACCCTGTTGGGTTGCTAGGAGGAGTTTCGGTACGCAAATCATGATAAAAAGACCATGTATAATGGTGAGATTTGGTGAGATTTTCCTGGACCCCTCCTTGACCTCAAGTAATTTATGGATATCCCCTAAAGGTTTTGCATTGAGTCTATAAAAATTTTTGCTCTTCAAATTCTTTTAAAACTCCATTCTAATGAGCTCGAATAGCAAACTATACTCGACAGCAACGTTCTCTGAACACAACGCGGAAGGAGAAAATAGATAAACACAAACCCTGTTGGGTTGCTAGGAGGAGTTTCGGTACGCAAATCATGATAAAAAGACCATGTATAATGGTGAGATTTGGTGAGATTTTCCTGGACCCCTCCTTGACCTCAAGTAATTTATGGATGTCCCCTAAAGGTTTTGCATTGAGTCTATAAAAATTTTCACTCCACATTTTTCTTTTAAAACTCCATTCTAATGAGCTCGAATAGCAAACTATACTCGACAGCAACGTTCTCTGAACACAACGCGGAAGGAGAAAATAGATAAACACAAACCCTGTTGGGTTGCTAGGAGGAGTTTCGGTACGCAAATCATGATAAAAAGACCATGTATAATGGTGAGATTTGGTGAGATTTTCCTGGACCCCTCCTTGACCTCAAGTAATTTATGGATGTCCCCTAAAGGTTTTGCATTGAGTCTATAAAAATTTTTGCTCTTCAAATTCTTTTAAAACTCCATTCTAATGAGCTCGAATAGCAAACTATACTCGACAGCAACGTTCTCTGAACACAACGCGGAAGGAGAAAATAGATAAACACAAACCCTGTTGGGTTGCTAGGAGGAGTTTCGGTACGCAAATCATGATAAAAAGACCATGTATAATGGTGAGATTTGGTGAGATTTTCCTGGACCCCTCCTTGACCTCAAGTAATTTATGGATGTCCCCTAAAGGTTTTGCATTGAGTCTATAAAAATTTTTGCTCTTCAAATTCTTTTAAAACTCCATTCTAATGAGCTCGAATAGCAAACTATACTCGACAGCAACGTTCTCTGAACACAACGCGGAAGGAGAAAATAGATAAAAACAAACCCTGTTGGGTTGCTAGGAGGAGTTTCGGTACGCAAATCATGATAAAAAGACCATGTATAATGGTGAGATTTGGTGAGATTTTCCTGGACCCCTCCTTGACCTCAAGTAATTTATGGATATCCCCTAAAGGTTTTGCATTGAGTCTATAAAAATTTTTGCTCTTCAAATTCTTTTAAAACTCCATTCTAATGAGCTCGAATAGCAAACTATACTCGACAGCAACGTTCTCTGAACACAACGCGGAAGGAGAAAATAGATAAACACAAACCCTGTTGGGTTGCTAGGAGGAGTTTCGGTACGCAAATCATGATAAAAAGACCATGTATAATGGTGAGATTTGGTGAGATTTTCCTGGACCCCTCCTTGACCTCAAGTAATTTATGGATGTCCCCTAAAGGTTTTGCATTGAGTCTATAAAAATTTTTGCTCTTCAAATTCTTTTAAAACTCCATTCTAATGAGCTCGAATAGCAAACTATACTCGACAGCAACGTTCTCTGAACACAACGCGGAAGGAGAAAATAGATAAACACAAACCCTGTTGGGTTGCTAGGAGGAGTTTCGGTACGCAAATCATGATAAAAAGACCATGTATAATGGTGAGATTTGGTGAGATTTTCCTGGACCCCTCCTTGACCTCAAGTAATTTATGGATGTCCCCTAAAGGTTTTGCATTGAGTCTATAAAAATTTTCACTCCACATTTTCCTTTTAAAACTCCATTCTAATGAGCTCGAATAGCAAACTATACTCGACAGCAACGTTCTCTGAACACAACGCGGAAGGAGAAAATAGATAAACACAAACCCTGTTGGGTTGCTAGGAGGAGTTTCGGTACGCAAATCATGATAAAAAGACCATGTATAATGGTGAGATTTGGTGAGATTTTCCTGGACCCCTCCTTGACCTCAAGTAATTTATGGATATCCCCTAAAGGTTTTGCATTGAGTCTATAAAAATTTTTGCTCTTCAAATTCTTTTAAAACTCCATTCTAATGAGCTCGAATAGCAAACTATACTCGACAGCAACGTTCTCTGAACACAACGCGGAAGGAGAAAATAGATAAACACAAACCCTGTTGGGTTGCTAGGAGGAGTTTCGGTACGCAAATCATGATAAAAAGACCATGTATAATGGTGAGATTTGGTGAGATTTTCCTGGACCCCTCCTTGACCTCAAGTAATTTATGGATGTCCCCTAAAGGTTTTGCATTGAGTCTATAAAAATTTTTGCTCTTCAAATTCTTTTAAAACTCCATTCTAATGAGCTCGAATAGCAAACTATACTCGACAGCAACGTTCTCTGAACACAACGCGGAAGGAGAAAATAGATAAACACAAACCCTGTTGGGTTGCTAGGAGGAGTTTCGGTACGCAAATCATGATAAAAAGACCATGTATAATGGTGAGATTTGGTGAGATTTTCCTGGACCCCTCCTTGACCTCAAGTAATTTATGGATGTCCCCTAAAGGTTTTGCATTGAGTCTATAAAAATTTTCACTCCACATTTTTCTTTTAAAACTCCATTCTAATGAGCTCGAATAGCAAACTATACTCGACAGCAACGTTCTCTGAACACAACGCGGAAGGAGAAAATAGATAAACACAAACCCTGTTTGGTTGCTAGGAGGAGTTTCGGTACGCAAATCATGATAAAAAGACCATGTATAATGGTGAGATTTGGTGAGATTTTCCTGGACCCCTCCTTGACCTCAAGTAATTTATGGATGTCCCCTAAAGGTTTTGCATTGAGTCTATAAAAATTTTTGCTCTTCAAATTCTTTTAAAACTCCATTCTAATGAGCTCGAATAGCAAACTATACTCGACAGCAACGTTCTCTGAACACAACGCGGAAGGAGAAAATAGATAAACACAAACCCTGTTGGGTTGCTAGGAGGAGTTTCGGTACGCAAATCATGATAAAAAGACCATGTATAATGGTGAGATTTGGTGAGATTTTCCTGGACCCCTCCTTGACCTCAAGTAATTTATGGATGTCCCCTAAAGGTTTTGCATTGAGTCTATAAAAATTTTTGCTCTTCAAATTCTTTTAAAACTCCATTCTAATGAGCTCGAATAGCAAACTATACTCGACAGCAACGTTCTCTGAACACAACGCGGAAGGAGAAAATAGATAAACACAAACCCTTTTGGGTTGCTAGGAGGAGTTTCGGTACGCAAATCATGATAAAAAGACCATGTATAATACATACATGGATTTAACAAAATAATCATATTTTTAAATTGACATTCGAATATCTTTATTAATGCGTAAAAACAAATTGTATTTATTTGAAACCTTTATTATTTTAAATGTATAAGTTCAGTAAAAACAATCAATATGGATGGATAAATATAAAATCTTTGAAAAGTGATTCTTTGAATTAGAGTTTTAAAAATATATGTATTTTATATTGAACCATGAATTTTAAATTGACAAAAAAAATATCTTGTATAATTTAGAGTTCAGAAGATCCTACACATTTTAGTTTTAAAAATATGATATTTAACTTTAAACTATACTTTTTACTTATCAATAGACATGGGGTACTTTTCTTTGGGCATGTGACTAATAGCGCATAATTTTTAATAGGAGATTATACATGTTTTATTCTGTGTTTATTCTCCAGTTCTAATGCCAATGTTTTAGAGATTTTTCTGCGTTTATTCCCAAGTTCTAATGATAAAATTTTTGACTTCATACTGTTCATACTGTTTGATTCATACTGTGGCGCGAGATTTTAAAGCACTATTCTAAACAGAATAAAAAATGATAAACGGAATCTACAAAACCGTGAAAACCGGCTGGCTTATTTTCAACGACGAAAGAAGTCTCCAGTCTCTCTCATCTGATTCTCGGAGAAAAGCGCCGTTACACCACTTTATACGCCTACATGCATAAAAAACATTTATTGAATACAAGGACTCCGAGGGACTCTTCGTATAAGAACAAAGCCCAAACAAATCGCGGAGCATATACGAGTGGCAGTCATACATCACAGCAGGTTCATGGAACTAACCGAGTTTTCTCCTCACAGCGTGTCAGCTGACTTTACAGGGGAAAATTCTTTAAAAGAATCAAGTTGATGGGTGAAAAGTTAGATGTAGGAGATGTGATAGATTTACGGGTGAATACTCCCTATTGACACAAATTTCCTATCTCTTACTAGTAATAATTTGAATTCGTTAGAAATATTAAATTTTGTGATGAAGCGGGAGTATTTTGCTTCATATTAATAATCTGTATTAATATGTTTAAGTTATTTACAATTAGCTAATATTTTTTTTTAAATTGATGAAAAAATCATGTTGATGGAAGAAAGTAAAGGAAATGTGAGAAATTTACGGGTGAATACTCTGTAATGAAACAAATTTCCTACATTTAATAATTTTTTAATTTTAATATTTTATTTTCCTTTAAATTATTAATTTTGTGATGAAACGAGATTATTTTGTTAAAAATTTTTTAAATTTTTTTTGGAAATTGATGCAACAATCATTAAATCACTGCTTCGATCGAAAAAAAAAATCAGTATACATATTTATTTCAATAAAAAGTTATTTAAACATTTGAAATATTTCAAAAATCATTTAGAAAAGGTTTTTCGTGTTGTTTAAAGAAACGTATATATTTTGACGCAATGAGACGGGGACTGGAGTTTTAATAATTCAGTTTTAAATTTGAAAAATTTAAAAAAAAAATTAAAAATTTAATGATCTTACTTTTAAAATGATAAGTAGATAAAACTTTTACCTAATACCTAACCTCTTAATATCCCTTTTAATTTTGTTTACAGACATACATATTGTTACTACATTTATGGCCGAGTGTTGTAATAAAACATAATACATACTACATAGCACATACTTTTTATAACAAAATGGGGTTAAATTTGATAAATAACTTTAATTTTTTATGTATGAACTAGGCTAGATTACTAAAGTTGATCTTAAGTTAAAAATTCAAGGATTAATCCATAGGTGATATGGTTTTACATAATAATGAATTCATACTGAAAAAAAGACAAAAAAGTAAAAAATTAAAAAAGATCAAAAACATATGGTTCACCTTGCCAAAACTACTCTATCAATAGTTTCCAAAACAATCCTAATAACTCTGTATTATGATTTTTCACAAGCATTAAAAATCCTAAATTAATCCTGATTCAAAAAGTATTACTAAAAATAATATTCCAATAAAAATTTTGATTGGATTTTAATATTTGTTTCCATAATTATCCATTTCAAACTCTGTTTATTCATAAATAAACATTTTTTTGTATAAAAAATTACTAGAATTTTCACACAGATGAATATAACGTAGAACTTAAAAGGTTGCTAAGTTTCCTTATATTTTTTATGCAGTAAAAATAGACAAATGGCAAATTAGCGTTGATGTATTGGAAAAACGTTACATACGTATTTTAATACAAGTAGTACTATAGTAGAAAGATACTGAAGAAACCATTTTATTAAAGTAAAGGATCATGCATTTAAGTGTGTCATGCATTAGTGTGATTGTGAAATCCGACGTATACATTATGGGCTTTTTTTATACTTTCAGGAAGCATATGTGTGGCTGAGTAATATATATGTACTTTAAAGAGTCCTTTTTATATTTTGTACATAAAATAGACTTTCATGATTAACTTAAAAAACTATAACTTAACTTAAAAATTATATCACAAATGCAATATTTTTAATGTGAAAAATGATTATATTTTTATATTTAAGCAAAGTTTCTTAAAGAGAAAAAGTTTGCTCTATAGGCTTTAGAGTTTCTAAAGCCTATAGAGCAAAAATATTTCTCATCTTAAAAATGCTTTCGGATTATATTTATTTTAGATAAAATGGGAGAAAATGATTAAAACATTTTTAATAAATATCCACCAAATGACGAGTGTCGTGACGATAATTCTACTAGGTGAAGTAATACTTGCCACTCTACTATAGGAAGGAAGTTAAATATACAGGGTGTTTCAAAAGTCCGTTTCACGGCTTTTATTTGAAACTAACGTCTCCTAGCTTTGTCATGGAAGTAAGCTTAGGTCCATGGAGAATCCAATGAGATGATTTATATAAAGATGATAAAGTCTACTAGGTGAAGTAATACTTGCCACTCTACTATAGGAAGGAAGTTAAATATACAGGGTGTTTCAAAAGTCCGTTTCACGGCTTTTATTTGAAACTAACGTCTCCTAGCTTCGTCATGGAAGTAAGCTTAGGTCCATGGAGAATCCAATGAGATGATTTATATAAAGATGATAAAGTCTACTAGGTGAAGTAATACTTGCCACTCTACTATAGGAAGGAAGTTAAATATACAGGGTGTTTCAAAAGTCCGTTTCACGGCTTTTATTTGAAACTAACGTCTCCTAGCTTCGTCATGGAAGTAAGCTTAGGTCCATGGAGAATCCAATGAGATGATTTATATAAAGATGATAAAGTCTACTAGGTGAAGTAATACTTGCCACTCTACTATAGGAAGGAAGTTAAATATACAGGGTGTTTCAAAAGTCCGTTTCACGGCTTTTATTTGAAACTAACGTCTCCTAGCTTCGTCATGGAAGTAAGCTTAGGTCCATGGAGAATCCAATGAGATGATTTATATAAAGATGATAAAGTCTACTAGGTGAAGTAATACTTGCCACTCTACTATAGGAAGGAAGTTAAATATACAGGGTGTTTCAAAAGTCCGTTTCACGGCTTTTATTTGAAACTAACGTCTCCTAGCTTTGTCATGGAAGTAAGCTTAGGTCCATGGAGAATCCAATGAGATGATTTATATAAAGATGATAAAGTCTACTAGGTGAAGTAATACTTGCCACTCTACTATAGGAAGGAAGTTAAATATACAGGGTGTTTCAAAAGTCCGTTTCACGGCTTTTATTTGAAACTAACGTCTCCTAGCTTCGTCATGGAAGTAAGCTTAGGTCCATGGAGAATCCAATGAGATGATTTATATAAAGATGATAAAGTCTACTAGGTGAAGTAATACTTGCCACTCTACTATAGGAAGGAAGTTAAATATACAGGGTGTTTCAAAAGTCCGTTTCACGGCTTTTATTTGAAACTAACGTCTCCTAGCTTTGTCATGGAAGTAAGCTTAGGTCCATGGAGAATCCAATGAGATGATTTATATAAAGATGATAAAGTCTACTAGGTGAAGTAATACTTGCCACTCTACTATAGGAAGGAAGTTAAATATACAGGGTGTTTCAAAAGTCCGTTTCACGGCTTTTATTTGAAACTAACGTCTCCTAGCTTCGTCATGGAAGTAAGCTTAGGTCCATGGAGAATCCAATGAGATGATTTATATAAAGATGATAAAGTCTACTAGGTGAAGTAATACTTGCCACTCTACTATAGGAAGGAAGTTAAATATACAGGGTGTTTCAAAAGTCCGTTTCACGGCTTTTATTTGAAACTAACGTCTCCTAGCTTCGTCATGGAAGTAAGCTTAGGTCCATGGAGAATCCAATGAGATGATTTATATAAAGATGATAAAGTCTACTAGGTGAAGTAATACTTGCCACTCTACTATAGGAAGGAAGTTAAATATACAGGGTGTTTCAAAAGTCCGTTTCACGGCTTTTATTTGAAACTAACGTCTCCTAGCTTCGTCATGGAAGTAAGCTTAGGTCCATGGAGAATCCAATGAGATGATTTATATAAAGATGATAAAGTCTACTAGGTGAAGTAATACTTGCCACTCTACTATAGGAAGGAAGTTAAATATACAGGGTGTTTCAAAAGTCCGTTTCACGGCTTTTATTTGAAACTAACGTCTCCTAGCTTCGTCATGGAAGTAAGCTTAGGTCCATGGAGAATCCAATGAGATGATTTATATAAAGATGATAAAGTCTACTAGGTGAAGTAATATTTGCCACTCTACTATAGGAAGGAAGTTAAATATACAGGGTGTTTCAAAAGTCCGTTTCACGGCTTTTATTTGAAACTAACGTCTCCTAGCTTCGTCATGGAAGTAAGCTTAGGTCCATGGAGAATCCAATGAGATGATTTATATAAAGATGATAAAGTCTACTAGGTGAAGTAATACTTGCCACTCTACTATAGGAAGGAAGTTAAATATACAGGGTGTTTCAAAAGTCCGTTTCACGGCTTTTATTTGAAACTAACGTCTCCTAGCTTCGTCATGGAAGTAAGCTTAGGTCCATGGAGAATCCAATGAGATGAACTACAGTGCCCCTAGCGAATAAATTAGAAAAAATTTAAAAAATTCAGTAAAAACATTGTTCGCAATATCATAAGAAACGCGCACAAAAAGTTTCATCAAAGTATCTGAAATATTCGAGGAGAAATTAGCAACAACACTTTAGCAGACCTCAAAGAAGAAAGTTTTGTGTTTTCTTAGTTAAATTAATGCAAATTTCAATTAAAAATCAACTACATACAAAAAACTTATAACTCAAAAGCCAAACATCAGATTGAAATATCCTCATTATACACCGTTTATTACATATGCTTAAAAGACTGACAAATCAATTTAAACCTATATGTTCACATTATACTCCTGCGCCCAATAATACGCAAAGAATCATTCTAGGTAAAGTCCAAACAAAGCTGTCTTAAGGTCTCTGATCCACTTTTGATGGTAGCTCTTCCATCGTTTTGCAACTTAATATACTCCCCGCCCATAAAATGAAAGGTGACGTCTCTTCTTATCGTATCTATGAGAAAGACAATGCCCAAGTCACCCATCGGTGGATGCTAGATGGAAGGCAAATTTCAATCTCTTAAAGTATTTCTACTAGCAATTCAAATGATGAAAATAAAATCTAGAGTGCGTGAAATTTCTTCATCGTAAAAAGCATCTCTAGCAACTGTGAAAATATATGTTCCAGGGATTCATACGAGCTCGTGTAACAATACAGTAATGGTTACGAGGATAGGTTATGTGTGTATATGTAAACAAAACAATAAAAATGTTCTTTCGCATGGAGTGAAAACTCTGGAAACAGACCAATATTTTACTTATTATCTAACCAAGTTGTAAACGTTTGAACCCCACTAAAAATAATCTGAAGATTTTCTTAAGAAAAAGCCACTTTCTACAGAAATTCTTAAGTTTTTTAGCAGATTTACCACTACCTTTAAATTGTCTTCAGAATTTTTGAAGACAATTCACAGACATTTTAAAGACCTGTCGTATCTTTATATAATCTGCAGAAATATTGAAGACAAATTATAAAGACATTTTTCAGAATGATCAAAATCTTCAAATTTTCTTCAAAATATATTGCTTTCACAGAATCTTTTTTTATAAACAGATTAGCCCAAAAAATCTATATTTTGTAATAATTTCTGTTATATAGCCCCAAACTTTATAACATGCAACCATTAGAATTCCAAAATAGTCCATCCAAATATTTATTTAAAAAAACTAAAGGATTTTTTGTTTTAAATAGAAAATATTGAAAAATTTTTATAATGTAGGTGTATATTATATTTTGGATAGTAATATTTTGGAGAAAATCTTCAGAAAAAAAATCTGCAGAATATCTGCAGTTATTTGAACATCTTCATTTTCAAGAAAATCTTAAGAAAACATAAGCTTAAGATTTTCTTCAGAATGAAGATGTTCAAATAACTGCAGATATTCTGCAGATATTTTTTTAAAGAAAAAGTGACGATTTTTTTCAGTAGGGAACGTACTTCATGTAAAAAGGTTTTGAAAAAGGTAGTTTATAAAACAATATATCTACAGAAGAGCAAGTTCAATTTGAGATATAAGTTAACTGTTAAAAACCTTAACGAATCTTATATTAAAATACCCACTTCAAAGAACTCAAAAATAAACATGGGAATCGCTTCAATTATAAGATTACAGTAATTCTCAATGTAACAATGTTAATGTTTAGTACAAAAAATAAAGTAACTTTATCGACACAAAGGAAGATACAATGGCTTACTATCTTTTAAAATACTAAACTTAAGTTTAAAAAAGTAAGTTTAAAGGTCTTAAAAATTACATTTAAGAAGTAAAAATAAAGTTAAAATCTAATAACAAATATCGACATACATCTGATTATGTGTGAGTTCTGCTACTACCTTACATATAAATTTAAGAAAACAATTATTATATTGATTTTCATTGAAAAAAAAATAAGTATGCTTGCATAAGTCCATATTAAGATGTACAATTATTGTACATCACACTTTCTAAAAGAACTATTTTAAAAAGTTCATTGCAACTAAAAACGCACGGAGAGAAATAATGTGACTTTATCAATTTCTAAATTACCTTGCATGTTTTAGGAATTTGCAATTACCATCCAAAAAAGAAAATTAATTATTTGACCTCTTGACAAGATCAGTTAGAAATTTAGTAAAACGTATTTTATAGAGGACAAAACATTTTATTCTATATTTCATACATGATGCACTTCTTAAAATAAAATTTATCATAATAAGATGTTCTATTATAAATACGCTGTATGAATCATTTGATAAAAAAGAATTGTTAGTTAATTATAGAAGTTATAACAAATAAATTTGTTTTTATGCAGCTAATAACTGAAATTATCTTTTCATTTTATGATTTTTGTTATATGTACTAAAATGCATTACCTTATATTTATATGCTTGTGGTTTGATTTACTGCATATAAAAGTTTAAAAAGTTATTTCTGAAGAATTGAAGGATCTTTAAAATATCTTCGAATTAAAGTATAATAAGTCATAACTATGCAAACTTTCAGTTAGTACACAAATTAATCTTTAAAAATTATCAGTGTTTTGATAAATAAAAGGATTGCATTCTTACATTAAATTTTGAGAGAAAATTACATCATTAATCTTAAAATGCTAATATATATTTATCATTAAAATATTACCATTGTAGTCAATAGTATTTTAACAAACATTCAATCTTAATTTTAAAGAAAACAAGCTAATCGCAAAGACAATGACAAATAGGTACTTAGAATAAAGAAAAGTAAGATGTGCGATCGTATCTCTGAGCAATAAAATAATTTTGAGTTTATGACACTGAAATTACAAAAATGAAGGTATTATAAACGAACTTTAAAATACCAAGTAAAAACCTGTGTTTTTTAAAAAAAAAATATTTTAAAATTAAAAAAGCACTTTTTAACTTTTTTATTTTAAATGTATTAAACTTTAAAGATGCGTTATTTATCTGAATTTAGAAAAAATATCTTTGTGCGAATTAGTATAATCTATCTTTAAAATAATATTCTCTCTCAGGTTCAATTGTTTAAATAAAATATTTCGCAAACATAAAATATCAATGAATTGACAGCGCACCAATAAAATTATAAAACTCAGTTTTATTACGTCTTTCAAAATCACTCACTCTCTTAGTCAAGTATTCTTACATGATTTATTAGTTTTTAATGAAACATAATATTAAAATTATGTTTTAAAACTAATACATATTCACTTTTTGTCTTACGTTAGTTAAACTGCACTATGTTTTATTGCTGAAATCATCATGTTAAGTTAATTAATAGTTTATTAAAAACTTTTTATGCTGAAATTAAATAATTGAATAAAACCGATAAAGATTCATTACGTATATAATCTCTTTTTCGAAATGTAAATTTTCTATTTAAATTATTTGAACCCTCTTTAGGATAAATTTTTAGGAGAAATATTTAAATTGTAAATACAATTCATTGTTTTAATTATAAGGGGTTTTTTATTATAGTGTTACATCTATGACACAAAATTCCTTTAAGTTTATATTTATCTGTATAAAAACACACTACCAGCTCTTAAATACCTTTTAACGTATTAATTTAAAACTTATGATACAATTTTTTTTATTTTTTGAATATGGAGGATATATTTGCTGTTGCTGAGTGCGAAATAAATATCGAAATCACCTTATCTTTATATTATATCTTAAACTTAAAAAATATAAAAAAATTCGTTATTACTTTCAATTAAAACATCGAATTACACATAATATTGATTTTTAAATGAAGTTCTATAAAATAAGTAAATTGTATCAAATAATATATTTTCATTAAAAATATCTTAATATACAATAATAAAGTATAAGGAATTTTGAAAATTATAGGAAATTTTATCAAAAATTGGAAATGGAAAATTTTTGAACTCAAATTAAATTATGTGATATAAATGAAAGTAATTTCTTGATTAGCATAAAATATTAAAAGTTTATTTTGGATGAAATAAATATACATTATTCTAGATGCATATTAGTTGTAGGCGTCAATTTACATTGTAAAAGTGACAAGGATTTTAGTGTAGTGATTATACTATTTTACTTCTAAAAACTTCATAAATGACTTGATTTTTAGTTACTTGGTTGATCCTTTACAATCTCAATACACCAAGTATAATTTAATTTAACTTATATTACGAAAAAGTTTTTTTCATTTTATATCAAGTCCGTGGTATCCATTTTTAAAGTTACCCAAAAATTACTTTTAACGAAAATTTTATTATTTTTTAGGAATTTGTTTTCTTTTATAGAAGAAATCGTTTCAATTTCTTCAACTGAAGACTATAAGTTTTACACAGTTACTCAGGAATTTTATAAATTCCGATAAAAATTAATAGTTTATGTATTCCCGTATCTTAATCAGTTTAATTGAATATAAGAAATAATAATTGGAATTACATCGGTTAAACTAACCAACTTAATCCCAAATATAAACCTACTCCAAAATTGTGTTGAGTAAATATGACATTTTTGTTTATTATTTTAAACGCCTTGGTATTTTTTAAATGTTTACATTTTAAAAAAAGTTTAAATTCGAAGGACGTTTTCGGTATTTAAGGAAGTTTAAATATTTTTGCATAAATTTTAAAAGCTGTTTTTATTTCTTGTTCACATAAATTACGTAATTACGTATTATTTTTAAAAAATTTGTAACATATTAATCCTTATTTACTCTTTAAGTAGTCCATCTTTAGTATATTTCTAACCTTAATTTTTACGTTATTTTAAACTGATTCAATCAAACCTACTGATACTGATTCAAATTTTTCAAAAACTTTATTCCAGATATTTATGCACCCATTCATCAATTGAAAAACAATTTTCCTAGAAATATTCGCAACACCACAAAACTAGCGATCAAAAGTTAAAGCGATCAAGTTTTTTTTTATTTATGTGTCAGAAGTCTGTCCAGTTCAAATTTACAACCTTTTAGTGGAACCTTTCCAAATTCACTGCTTCATAAAAATTAAAATTCAGTTTTAGGATAAAAGTACCTTGACAAAATACACTTTAAAAAGCAAATTCTCCAATGAGTTCTATTCTCTTAATTATAAAATTGTCAGTCGTTACAGACTAGTTTTGCATTTGTTTTTGATATTTTAAAAAATTGCGTGCGTGTTTATAATTTGATTTTTTTTAATTTCAAATTTGATTTTTAAGTCACATTTGTAGAAAAAATTTACAAGAATGTGATAAGTCTGTATAAAAAAATAAGTAATTAAACAAAAAAAATTAGATTTGGGAACCCGGCTCTAAGGTTATCCAAGAGTAATTCCTAATCCACAGCTCTCCCTTAAAAAATTAACTTATTTAGGGAAACCCAGCTCTTAGGTTATCCAGTGCAATTATTCCTGATCCACAGCACTTCCTTAACAAACCAACTTAATAAGGGAAGCCCGGCTCTAAAGTTATCCAAGTGCTACTCCTAATCCATAGCTCTTCCATAACAAAATCAACTTAATTTTAGAAGCCTGGCAATAAGGTTATCCAAGTGCAATTCCAAATCCACATACCTTAAGCAAATAAACTTAATTAGGGAAGCCCAGCTCTTAGGTTCAATTAATAATCCACAGCCCTCCCTTAACAAACCAACTTAATTAAGGAAGCCCAGATCTAAAGTTATCGATGTGCAATAATTCCTAATCCAGAGCTCTTCCTTAACAAATCAACTTCATTAGAAAAGCCCAGCTCTTAACCTCTTAACTAACCTTAATCCTCTTCCTTAACAAATTTACTTAATTTGAGGGGCCCGACTCTAAGGTTCAACTCTTAATCCATAGCTCTTCCTTAAAAAGTTAACTTAATTAGGGCTCTAAGGTTATCCAAGGGCAATTCCAAATCCACAGCTCTTAAAAACAAATTAACTTAACTAGGGAAGCTCGACTCTAAGGTTCAATCCTTAATTAGGAAAGCTCGACTCTAAGGTTCAATCCTTAATCCACAACTCTTCCTTAACAAGTTAAATTAATTAGGGAAGCCCGGCTCTAAGGTTCAATTCCTAATCCACAGCTCTTCCTTAACAAATTTACTTAATTAGAAAAGCTCGACTCTAAGGTTCAATCCTTAATTAGGAAAGCTCGACTCTAAGGTTCAATCCTTAATCCACAACTCTTCCTTAACAAGTTAAATTAATTAGGGAAGCCCGGCTCTCAGGTTCAATTCCTAATCCACAGCTCTTCCTTAACAAATTAACTTAATTAGAAAAGCCCAACTCTAAGGCTGAATTCCTAATCCACAGCTAATAAATGAACATAATTAGGGAAGCTCTTGAAGGAGGGAGTGACTTACACGAGATGGCTGAGGATCCTCCAGACGGACTGGCTTCTTGCGGCCTCCTCCACTGGAGCCATGGCGCGCTCTGAGATTGACAGGCAGGCGGCCGAGACGGTGCCTTCAATCACGCCAGTGTCAGCCCCCGCCGCAGATGGCTGCTCATGACGTTTTTACAATCCGCTTTAGCGTGCTTCTATAAAAAACAACTGCCAAGACTTTGCCTAATGGGGCTATTTCGCAAAAAGCGGTAAAACGGCGCTATTTTTGCATCCCAAAAAGACCATTTTCATCTTAATAGATGAGTCTGGTGCCTCAAGGAATCGAATTGGGACCTATCGGGTACAAAACTGTTGGATAGAGATGATATGAAAATGAAGGAACTGGTAAAAATATCCGGTTTAAACAAGTTTCTCCCTTTACCTTTTAATTCTACATCCACTGAAAAATTGGAAAGATCACTTTCTACACAAGACCGATTAGAGACCTTTTCCGTTCCTTAAATATTTATTCTTCACGCTTTTTTACTCAAAAACATGGTGACTGTGCGTGTGCACTCTATCAAAACCCTTTGATTTAACAAGCAAATCCTGTCAGCTGCGCTACGAGAAAAACCTGTAATTTCTGCAGAGAAATCCTGTTGTATTGATACAGACTCCGCAGTCAGACTACAGAGAAATCGTAACCGATACAGATTATGGCTCTGTACGTTTCTCAGTATTCTAAATGCGGAGTCTGCAATGAAACAGGATTTTCCCTCCACAAAAAAATGGTTTTATGGTAGTTGGTCCTGAAAGGATTTCTTTGTTAAATCAATAACAGGTTAATTTTTAGAGTGTATCCAAGCCCCATGAGGAAGAAGCATGGACAAAGTATTTTGATCTATACTTTTGTATTACCATTATAAAAATGGATTTCTCAAAACTCTAATGGACGTATTCTGAGTTAACTAACCAGTGGTTAACCGAGAATCAAAGAAGGAATCACTGACTCAGCTTAGTGGAATCCATCTTTGACCACTGGGCAGTAGGGTGGGCCGAAAAAAACTTTTTTTCTTATTTCAAAACGCTATACCGCGGAAAACTTGCCTCTTGGGTAGATAAGTAAAATGCAACAAAAATTTTTAAAATCGGTTAAAAATTGCCCTAGCGCATCAGCCCTAAAGTTTGAATAAATACGCTATTTTCATTGTTTTTCGAGTAAATGGGATAAAATAAAATAACTTCTGTAAGAAGTAGATACAGGCATACATTAGTAGAACAATGACCAGAAAAGTAATTGAAATAAAAAAATTGAATAAATTTTAAAATTTATTGGTAGTTTATTACACCTGAAAACTTACGTTTTTACTAGAAATTCACATATTTCGATGAAATAAAAAACTTTTTCCTGATTGAGCAAAATTTTGTTTTTAATAATATTCTGCCTTGCTCGATATCGCTCACAATCCCCCTCAACAGTTCTGCCGTTTTTACAGGTCGCTTCGCGATCAGAGCTCGCTTTTGTTGCTCATCAAAATAGCATCAAGATCTCTCGCTAATCCGCACAAATAATACCCTAATAAAACCTAACATAGTACTTTCTCTAGCTTATCAAAAATTCCCAAATTTCTATTGAAGCAAAACAATTTTTTGAGATAGTATAAAACTATGATTTTGAGTAACTCAAGACTTAAGATCCAACTCTTTCAATACTTTGAAGTTGAAGTGTATTTCAAGCCTAACTCAAGATGACTTTCACTTATGTCACCATTTAAAAGCATTTGAGTGGCATGGAAATCTGTCTAAGGTCTAGTCTGTCGTTGTTCTATCTTATTGGACTATAAATCATGCATCATGGTTTGTGATTGGTGAATCTTCCCTACATGAAATTTAGTATGAAGCAAAGAGTATTCCATTTAAATATTTTGATTTGGTCTAGCTTGAAACTTATTTTTAAATTTCGACCCCTTATTGACTCCTTTCATAAGTTAAATGGACTAAAAGTATAATAATTCTTCCTCTTTTATGAACAATATTTTACTTACTCAAAAGCAAGATTTCCGAAAGGACAAAGCATGTATTTATTCCACTTTTAGTAAATTTTCTGGTATGAATGTTGATATTTCTTATTTTACTTTAAACTTTAAACACATTTTCTGAATCCATTTGAGGAGTATTTACTTTTTAAGTAAACGCATGCAGCAATATATGATTCTGAGATAAAAATAAGTTTTTATTAAATCAATTTCGTTTTTATTGATTAATATGATACCACTTAAGTTATGTGAAAGTGAACTGACCATGGTTCACAAACGGGTAGTAAAGCTTTTAAGAAAGCTCTCTAATTTTATAACTTATGCCCAATCAGGCAGATATTATTAAGTAAAATCAGGCAGATATTACGTAAATGATTTTCCGTTGATATATAAAGTATGACACTCAATTTTGTTTAAATTTATCATCAGAAGTTATTTCCCATTCACCAACCCTTATAAGAAACGATGTCATTGTGTGTTCAAAGGTATCATATCATTGGAATAAAAACCCAGCTTTTTACCTATAATAGCTACTATTTGCGCTTTTAATCACAAGGCTACGATCCTTCCAGTCATCAAAATACACTTGAATTAGATTCCGGCTCACCTTGTTTTCTATAGGATGTATATTTAATTATTTTTCCAAAATACTAGTTAGTGCAAATTCAAGAAAATAATTAAAATGTAATTATGGGGAAAATATTTGAATGAAATTTTTGATAAGCTAGAGAAAGTACTATGTTAGGTTTTATAAGGGCATTAATTGTACGGATATTAGCGAGAGATCTTGATGCTATTTTGATGAGCAACAAGCGAGCTCTGATCGCGAAGTGACCTGTAAAAACGGCAGAACTGTTGAGGGGGATTGTGAGCGATATCGAGCAAGGCAGAATATTATTAAAAACAAAATTTTGCTCAATCAGGAAAAAGTTTTTTATTTCATCGAAATATGTGAATTTCTAGTAAAAACGTAAGTTTTCAGGTGTAATAAACTACCAATAAATTCTAAAATTTATTCAATTTCTTTATTTCGATTACTTTTCTGGTCATTGTTCTACTAATGTATGCCTGTATCTACTTCTTACAGAAGTTATTTTATTTTATTCCATTTACTCGAAAACTAATGAAAATAGCGTATTTTTTCAAACTTTAGGTCTGATGCGCTAGGGCAATTTTTAACCGATTTTAAAAATTTTTGTTGCATTTTACTTATCTACCCAAGAGGCAAGTTTTCCGCGGTATAGCGTTTTAAAATAAGAAAAAAAGTTTTTTTCGGCCCACCCTACTGGGCAGGTAGCCCAGAATACGACCGCAAATCTTCACTTTCAGATATTTTTCAGGAAAACCAAAAAGGGTGATACAGAACCACTTAGTTATGACTTTGACGAGAATACTCGTTTTTGCTGTGCATTTTCCAGGGGAAATATCCACTTTTGGAAAGAGCGTTTTTGACCAAATCTATAAACATGGAAGATATGTGATAACCCCCTTCCCTTATATAATGTTAAAAAGTACATAATTATGACCTCATATTAATCGACGAAAGATTCACTTGGTGAAGTTTCCAAAGCGTAAAATACATTGTTAAATAATGCACGAGGTTTTCTTTTTCCTTGAGAGACTTATGATGCGGTCATGTTGAGTTATCGTTTGGATTCAGGGGATTTGGGTTTATCTCGATCATTATTTTTAAACACCGGGGGTTTTTTTCGGAAACTTTTCAAGAAAGGACCAGCCAACCCTTTGTTAGCATTAGTTTTAAAAACTCTTGACATAATTTTCTCACTTATCACACCATAGGAACTTAATCATTAGAGAAATTAGCGCTTTACTTTTTTTTGAGATGCGTTTGTTCCAATGAGAAAAGTATTTGATAGATGAGTTATAATAATTGTATTAAATCTACTTTTTTTGTTAATTATAAATAACATTTTAAGTTGATAAAGCAACCTGTTTTATGATTATTATTTTACAGAACTGAGAGTAATCGCTTCCAAAAAGTTTTTTTTTACAGCTAGTTTATCTTTTCAACAGCAATTAGTAATAATGGTAGCAATTAGGATATCTTGATGGATTCATAGCATAATTTCTTAAGGAACAGAAATAGTTATTTGATTTTAGAAAATGTGAATGTCTATTTTTACTAATTCAACGTATCATAACAAAAACATTTGAAACTATAAGCATTTTGAAATTGTCATGGTTATCCATCCTTGAAAAGGTATTTGGGTATCTTGAAAATAGTCAACATCTTTTTGAGATTTATAGCTCAAGATCAGGTGCATAGCTAAAAGGGGATTTATGAGGCAAAAACTTTCCCTTTCAGGGCCGTGTTGTGGAAAAATCGCGCCTGGGGCGGATGGCTTTTTTGGCGCCCCCCTGGATTTTTTGCGCCCCCTCCCAAATATAATTTCTTTACATTATTCTTAGACAGATTCGCAAAAAAATGTTTGGGCAAAAATTTGGCGCCCCCTGAACACGTTCATCGTGGTTCCGATGGAAAGTATTGAAGAATCTACGAAGTCCAATGCTAAAATAATTTTAAATTGCAAAATACTAAAATAATAAATTACAAAAAAGAAATTCGGGCACAAATTCAGCGCCTCTCTTGAATACCTGAATACTGCGCCCGGGACGGACGCCCCCTTCGCCCCTCTCTTAACACGGCCCTGTTCCCTTTCTTATAAAATCTTTTACTTCACCATATCTTATTGTGTTTCTTCTTTGCTACTCCACTCCTTATAGTTAATATTCGAAGAGGATTGCGAAAATTTAGAAAAATGAGGAATGTGAATGTATGGTTACTTCATTATTACTTCACAATGTTATTTCTAATCTGTTTTAATGGCATTCAGTCTTTTTTTATAAGAAAGTATACACCCCTTTCACAAGATTGTTTTACCGCCAAGATTTCTTAATAAATCTAAAAATAAAATATCGAGGAAGATTCATGTTGAAAGGTAGATAGATAAATAATTCACTTTAATGGAATAAGACTGCAAAATATTTCTAGAAAAAATCCTCTTCATTAAGAAAAATATATTCTTTACTACTCGTTTGACATTGTAATAAATCGAAGAACTTTTTTAAATTAAGCCTACCCGTTTTAACGTCGTTCAATGAAAGCTAAAAGTATTTAAATGTCTTGATAAGTAATCTCTCTATAGAGGTAACGGTGTAAAATTACAATACAAGTACTCCGTTGTCTATTTAAAATTCCTTGTATACCTTGTTTGTCTTTTGGATATCTAACGCATTTTAAATGAAGGAAGTTAACTGAATTTAATCAAGAAACTTGTAATGATAATTTCTGATTTACCAAATCATAAACTGAATTTAACAGTTCCAGCATTCATTCACAGTTCCACTTCACAAACCAGTTTCGACACTTTCAAATCCTTCTGCGTGACAATATTCATAAAATTCGGTTCCTTTCTAAATTTATAGCTTCCCACTCCATTATATTGACTTCTGATTAAAGCAACTACGGGTTTCTACTTGCCAAACATTTCAAGTATTTCTCCTACAACTCATTCAAGGTATTATCTACGAGAGCAATAAAATTACAAATTCTGAATTACATCAGAATTTCCATTGTATTTCTGCAGACTCCGGATGACGACTACCCGAAACTGCTTCTTAGTACAAGCCTGCTGCATTTCCATTAATCACTTTTTTTATGTTGGTTAACTTGTAAACTTAATTTAAATGGATTGACATTTTCAGAAAAGACTCTGTAGGACGGATAAAGAAAATCTTAGAGACTCATACGTAATTTAAATTGTTAAATTGGTTCAATTCCATGCATTTCACAAATCTATCGGTACTATACAGGGGCGTCATTTCAGTTTTTGGTTGGAGGGCAAGGATTTTTGTAAGTGCTTTTACAGCTCATTAGAAATGGGGTTTATATTCGAAGCTGATTATATTAGCAAAAATAATTGAGTTTGTAAAACCACTACTTCAAAGAGCATTAAATTCATACTACTTAATTATACATAGTACTACTTTGTAAATTACAAATTCCTGTTCGAATAAATCTTTATAGCCAATTCCTAAAAAATACTTTTCCGACGCCCCTATTTGGTCTAACCATGCCACTTTGAAAGATGGCAAGCAAATAAGGCACCGTTTAACCTCAAAACTACAGTCCGCAATTTTCCCTTCACGAGAGTGATATAATTTCTCTTAACACGGCAAATTACCAGCACGAGCCAATTGCCGGCGCGAAGTGTTATTGAGAACACGGACAATAGGGCTGCTAAACAATGACATACGCAAATTGATTGTTGGCGTTTAACTTTCGAGTTCACAGCATGAACAATGAGCAAACTTCCACCACAGTTAAAGCAAACAGGTCGTGTGACACTAGGAACAATGTAATCATACGGAACTGGACGATGCTGCTGCTGCTGCTGTATAGGAGAAAGTCGTTCTCCTCCGTTTAAGTTCACTTTGTTGACGGATATGCCTGGAACGTAGCGGACTTCGGTTCCAGGGAAGCGCGGATACAAGGGGGGGGGGCAACTGGTCAATTGCCCCTCCGTGGACCCACCAAAAAGAGTTAAAACCCTGGGTTTTTTTGGGTCAAATTTCCAACATTTTCTGGGGGAGGATCCCCAGACCCCTTTTTGTATTAATAACATTATCGAAGAGGTTAATGTTACGACAGTTGAAGCATTCGCAGTTATAGAAGTTTGCTATTACGGTGTTTTAAAACATTAAAATTACGTTATTTATCAATCCTGGCATCAGCACCGATGGCCTAGTGGTAACCTGATGGTCCCCGGTTGGATTCCAGGCTGCTTCTTTTGAGTATTTTGCTTTAATTTAACTTGTAATTTTTCAGAAATAGCTAGATTAGAGTAGAGTTTAGTTGCTAGTTTCGTGGAAATAAACAGTGCATTTTTATATTAAGTTCTTCAAGATGCAAATACTATCTAAAACTATTAACTTTTGAGTCCTCTCCCCCAGTGTAACAATCTAGATAATGACTACATTTTTTAGAGGATAATAAATTTCTATATACGCCACTGGAGTGATGAAAAGAGAGGAAGAAAAGGGGAAGACCTGGGGGGCTATCTAGAGGGCATATGCCATCTAGGGGCAGATGACCGCTCATCTCTAGGAACTCTCTGAGGAAAGTTAAAAAATGAGTCAAGAGACTGCATTTGATCTATACTGCCGTCCTTAGCAAGAAGGGCGCATCTCCGAAAATCAAGATTTTCAGTACAAGCATTTTTCGTTTTTTAAGTTTCGCGTCCAGTTAATTATACTTTTACCCCATTTTCGGGACATCATACGGTAGGTCCAATCATTCTCCAACTTACTACGGCCTTTTTTTCATGGTCATAACCAATTTAGAGGAGATACGCCCTTTCCGCTTAGTAAATGAGGGTGATATTCGCTTTTCTACTGTAATTTAGCAGCTAATTTTTTTACAGAAGGTGGTTTGAGTCATATACTAACCCCTGTAAAATTTTCGTCCAATTCTGTGAGTTCACCCTAGAAAACGTTTCCTTGTAAGCATTTTGGTTGCCAAGAACATATTTCGAATTTTTGCTAAGCAAAAAAGCCGTATCTCAGGAGATGCGGCTTTCTTGCTTAGTAGAGAAAGGTATTCGGCATGATATCCGCCTTTTAGGCTTAGGAAAAACGACATACGCCTAATCGCCTAAGGATTTCAAGAAATTTCAGAGATACGCCCTTTTTCACTAGCGTTTTTGTGTACCTTTTCGTACCCATAGGTACATAAATGAGGTATCATAAGGTGCAGAAGACTCCAAAGATTCTAGATATGCAAAAACCTGAAAATCGCCAAAATCCGAGATACGCCCTTCTTGCTAAGGACGGCAGTATAAAATACTCGGGTAGAGACCTTAGGGAAAAAATTGGGAGTCAAAACCCTTCCCGAAAAACAAAAGTCTGGTTGTACGGCCCTTTAGACGACCTAAAATGGGTTTTAGTGTCAAATTTTCAAAATTCTTCTGGCATCTGGGGGAAGAACCCCCCAACCTTTTTAAAATCTGGTTGCCCCCCCCCTTATGTCCAGGCTGGTTCCAGATGATCCTCTCATCTGGAGTTGGCTCAACAAGAAAACTGCTTTTGTAGCCAAATGCACAGTCCGTGGACCACTTAATGTAGCAATTAAGTACTGTGCTTAAAAACGTTCATTCGTTTTGGGTAACAAAGACCAGATGATGACCAAAGTAAAGACCAGATGATTTAAGATTTTGTAGTATGAATCAATCTGTGACAAAGGCGTTTTATATAATTATTCAAAAATTCCGCGTTTGTGAACATTTGTTATCTCCATGTGACTGGTACTTTGGAACTCTGAATCAATTTATATTTTAGATTAGTTGATCGCATCTCTACCCCAGATCAGAAGAGTTCATTGTGATTTTGAAAGCTTTTTAAACCAAATTATTTTAATGTTCATTAAGTTAGATCTAAACAAAATCTGTTTGACTATGAAGGTTTCTAAAATAATACTATTTTGGGTTCTTAAGTATTATCCCGTCGACTGTGTCGCTTAATCCGAAAACGTTATCAAATCCAATTGACTTTACTATAACTGTGCCGCTGAATTAGGCGGCCGCTGAACGGTCGATGGGATAATACGTAAGTACCCTATTTTGAATCGGTCGACTACTTTTTAATGAGTGTACAGTTGAAGTGGTT
The DNA here is from genome assembly GCA_963680715.1 of Tetragnatha montana. Taxonomy (NCBI): domain Eukaryota; kingdom Metazoa; phylum Arthropoda; class Arachnida; order Araneae; family Tetragnathidae; genus Tetragnatha; species Tetragnatha montana. The sequence continues at coordinate 2,418,460 of OY796684.1, read as the reverse complement.
TATGAACCACTAATCAAATTATCTTACCACTAATCAAAACAGGAAATTTAAGAACTATAGTACAGGGTGGTATAAAATAAATTAACCAGTTTGAATCTTAGTAGCGCTGGTTATAGTTAACAGATGTCGATAAGTTTGATATTTATGTAATATAGGCCATGGGAGATATAAAAACGCAATAAACATTTAGTTCTATTTTGACCAATAGATGGCGTTTTCTTAAGGCCAGATACCATGTTCAATATTTTAATGAAAAGAAATGAAAAAGCACAAACTAATCCCATTCATGTTTACAGCTACCCATCTTCCCTGTTTGGCTTCAGAAATGGTTAGATAGCGATATTGATCGAAATTATTACACTTTATCAAGGAATAAACCAATTATCAACCAACACTCTATCAACCAAATTCAAGAAAAATAACGCGGTTTATTTGCACAAAAAGTTAAAATAAAATTAAAAACATACAAATTTGTTTCTAAGATACTTGGATCTTCTTCGTCAGTGTAAAGATGGAAAACAAGGATTACAATCGGTAAATATTAAACGGGAAACAAAGTTACAGTGAATATCAACACAGGCAAAAACAAAAATATTGAAAAATAAAGGGGGGTTAAGACATCCAAATCGGAGAGAAAAAAGGTGCATTGGACAAATCATTCAATAATTCAATCAAATCAATTCAATTCAATCAAATCAATAACTTTAACAAAATTGAGGTCAAGTGTTGAAGTGCAGTTTTGAATGATAGATAATAGCTGATGAAAAGTTAAAAACATGACCGTTTTTCTAAACATGCTTAGCTATGACTGATTTATCGAATTCTTGCTTTTTGACATAATGAGGCATTTTCACGTTTTGAGATTAAATTTTATTAAAATAGTAGATAAAAACCCATGAAGAATGACGTTTACATCAAGTATTTTCGTAGTCTAGTTTCTGATAAATAAATTTTTGAAATTTCGTTTTTGTCAGGGCGCGAAAACACTTTCAAATCCCAAATCGTGAGCTGTGACGTCACATCTAATAGAAGCCCGTTTTCTGATCACGTGACAACAGTAAACACAATGGTTTTAGTGCGCTGCGATGCCATATGCAATAGAAGCTCGTTTTCTGATAACGTGACTTTTCTGGCGTTTTGGCAAAAATAAAATTGAGTTTTAAATTATTTAAAACACACTTTTGAACTTAAAAATCAGAAATTGGGGAGTTTTAAACCATAATGTATCAAAAAATTATAAAATTAAGCAAATCCATCACTCTTGCAAATACCTCATTGTTATGTTCTTTTAATTTGAATTTATGAGCGCGTCTAGTTTGTCCAATGTACACAATAAACCACAATTCTGTAAATACCCCAATTTTATAACCAAAATCCAACTAAAAAGGATTGACAGCACACTACATCGATACCGATTTATACTTTCATTGCTCCATCAAGACTCGACCAAGTACAAAGGAAGCAATAACTTTCCGAAATAATAAATTCCCAATTAGCTGGAAAGATTGGTAAACTTGTAAAGTCCATTCTCATCCGAATAGTTATAATGTCCTTGCTACGTAATTCAAGGATTCGAAGGAAGGTATCTTTGCATAAGATTTATTGCCTTCGTCTATAAAAGACAGCTTCTTTTGTGTGAATTCTAACCGCGGATGAAAACAGTTTTATTCATAGCTGCTTCTTTCTTGTATATGCGCGCTTTTGTGCCAGAAAAGCTGAGACTCTCAATGTCGCCCACAGTCTTTCTCGTTCAGTTACCTAGCTGATGCGATTATCTTACGCATTTAGAGACAACTAATTCAGACTATTTAAATTGGGAAAACGTAATTTTAAAAAAAATTACACTGTTTTGCCGATCATTGGTTTTCAACTAGTTTTTACAAACAATATCATTCTATAGCTATATTAGAAAAATGCTTTGGAATAATTAGAAAGTCGAAAGAATAACTGATATCTTAACTTTTATTCTAAGGTTAAATTAAATACATAATTTCAATTACAAACGTCAGTTCTTCAATTGGTGAAAGTTATGTATGAAACTAATTTAAAATCACATTTTTTACAGTTTTTGTTTTAGAAGGTAATTTATGTTTTTTAGATTCCTTATTATAATTTATGATGTACTAATTTATAAAGGAACTGATATGGGAATTCAAATTTTAATCTAAAATTATTCCAATTAAATTTGTCACTTTCTACTTTTATGTTTTCCTACTTTTTTTAAAATTATTGCCTTTCAAATACCCTTAAAATAGACGGACGCGGTATTCTTAATTTTTTTAAAAAAATGCACAATTTTAATGTATTAACCCTCAAGAGTTGATTCTTTTTTCAATACAGATTAATGACAAAAAGAAATCTTTCAAGAAATAGTTTTTCTCAGTGGATTTTAATTAGAATCTTCTTGAGATATATTCCTAATTTTGTTAATTCATACTACAACAAAATGATTAATGTTAGTTACAATAGATACATTTATGTTATGGCTCGGGATTTTATATTTAAGTTCTAATACAATTATATTAGTAACAATAGCATTACTTGATTGACGAAGCGGACACAACTAGCAGGGAGTTCGGAGGGTAAGAGTGTTTCCTATATTGAATCTTTGGTTATCAATTTTCCTATAAGTATTGTGAACGAATTGTAAAAGAAGATTAATCTCATAAAGATAAATTAATCCAAGAATTACAGATTATCACCAATCAGGAAAAGAAATTATCAGGGAATTCATGAAAAAATTTAAAAGTTTTTTTTATTGTAGGCCAGCTGACTGTAATATTGAGGTCATTTCATACATAATATTTATATCTTGAAGTGCTAGTTTTAAATAGTTTCTTTCGATGACGAATTTACAACAGAAGAAAATAACATACTCAGTTTCTCCTTTCCCACTACATACAGTCACAGGGAGTCTCTGTACATGAAGGAAATCTTTTGGAGTGTTATGCAACAAAAGTAAAAATTTCCAAAATATTTAACAACAATAAAACTTTTTAAGGAAGTAATTTAAACAAATCAAGTAAACTAAATAAAGTATTCATTATATAAAAGAAATATAATTCATTATATAGTTGTTTCAGTGACCTAATGTGGAATAACTTAAGTTTTAACGAATTTATTCTTCCATTATAAATTTGTTAACTAAGACTAAAATTGGATTTTGTAAAAAAAAAATAAACACGTCTAATTCGAAATACTAGTATAGCTTTAAAATAGCAACATCATGAAATTACTTATTTCAATTATGCTCAGTTTTAGATGTATTTCGCATAATAAGCAATAAGAATTTATTTTAACAAAAAAGAGTGTCTTACACATCGGGTATTAATATTCAATATCAAAGGAATGTTTGAAAACAATATTTTAATAAACGCAAAGTGATATTAAATAAAATATACATGAATGTGGAAATCTAAGAAAATATAAAATTTAACCTTAATGATAAATACAGAATTAATTTAACTAACTGAGAGATTTTATGAAACTAAAAACTTTTCTTAAAGTTTTAACTCTAACTATTCAACTCAACTATTCGCACTTTTCAGAAGGGGAACGAACTAAGTGATACTACAAACCACATCTTTTATTTCCCAGGTCATAAAGTCTCAACATTTTTTTAGAAAAGAAGCTTTGAAACAGTTGATCATTTTTCAACTAAAAAGTTCCAAAACATAACCTCTTTTTTGGAACTTATCTTGCTAAAAAGTGTAAAATTTGGAAAACTTTAAAAGCTAAAACAAAGCGGAAATCACAAGCTATTGTTTCCAAGGTAAGTATAAAACTAATGCTCACAATAAACATTTTACTAATGGTTTAGATGTTGCTGTGAACAAGGGCATATATGTTTTTATCTAAAGAGCAAATGTCCAAATATTTTCTACGAGGGTATAAACTGCTCGAATCTTGTACCTAGGTCTTTAAGAATGACATCCATGTTAATATGCCTTTTTCCATGCAGCCTAGTAACGTCATAAATACAAGGGCTTTATTTGCAAAAAAGCACAGGGTAATAAAATGTTCGTAACGAAGCTCGGAAATTATGAAAGAAGGCATGTTCAAATGAACAGCTGGATAAATAAGTATTAAGGTTGTAAGCTCCAAGACATTTCCGACTACTTAAAAAAGTACTAATAATAGTAATTAACTTTAAGTGCTTCGAATTTTCATTTTTTTTATTCAGAGAAAACAATTTTCTAAAAAGGTATACATACTGATAGTATACCCACATAAATGCATTAAGCTGTTAATTAAAATGTATGAAGTAAATTCTTGATAGAAGAATAAAAAAATGTTAACACCACATACGTTAATATGAAATTGAATGCTACTTACTTTAGTTTTTATTATCACTACAAAATCGTTAAACTACCATAAAATTTGTTAATTTAATTTTTTTTAAAATAAAGGTAACATAGAGGAAAAGGTTTATTACTGACATAAAATCAGAAAAACAACCCAGAGACACTATTCTTTTTCAAAGCTAAGTTACCCCAACTTCACAAGAAACTTTAACAAGAGGGCGTTTTAATTAAAATGGGACCAACTTCAAAACATTTCTAATCTATTGCAAAAAACGCGTCCAAATCGGTCCAGTAGAACATACCAAAAGGGCGTGGCAAAGATTGGACATTTATATTCTACGAATTGATAACCTCCTCCTTTTTGAAGTCGGTAAAAAAGATCCTTCTAGCTTTATCTACATTAAAATGTTTTTAAATGTTAAGTAACTAAAATCTATTTTCATATGTTATTCATTGAAAGTTTTTTTATAAAAAATAAGAGAATTGCACGCATATAAATCATCATGATCAGCTTTCATAGACCCATATTCATGTTATTTAGCAATAAATAACTTATTTTATTGTATGAGAACATTTTGAAAGGATTTAAACGTTTTTAAAAGTAAATACTAATCAAATCTTTTATGGAAATATACTCCTGTTCATAAAAAATGCAACACCAAGAAGGAATTGTCCGATCAACTTAAAATTTTTAGGGTTCATTCATTATGGTTTGCTATTCAAATGATTACAAATTCAGAGTTATAGCGCATGCGTGAGATGAGCAGCACCTTTTCAATCATTAATTTAATTGTATGTATAGGGGGCTGTAACGGGTGGTTAAGAAGTTGTAAGAAGGTTGTCTGCCGCTGATTATCTTGTCATTAGAAGTCATTATACCCCTTATACCTTAACGGATGTCATATGAGCATTTAGCAGTGTTTGAACGAGGATCAATGATAGGCCTCCCTGAAGGGTGTTTTTCACACTGTGTTAACGATGCTCAGATGAAAGCCAACAGGATAATTGTGATATGGGTGTAAAAGCAGAGGTCCCAAGATGGTCAGGCGAGTTGAAAATCGGGGATTGAACGCCTCATAGTCATGTCAGCACGTGATCAAAGAGACTTCATTCGCATGACAGTGCCGGATCACCCAGCGACTTTTCAACGTCTTTCAAACTGTCAAAACAATGCTACAGATCTATCATTGTCAGTGACAACAATTAATCGGTGGTTGCTTCACCAAATTCCGCGAAATATCGTTCTTTTTTAAAGAGCTCCATTGATGGAATTCCATCGTGCATAAAGCTACCATGGGGGTCCACAATTTTTTTTTCGCGTGATTAATAGCAACAAATGGCCCTTTTAAACGAATCCAATTTCAATTTTCATCAACATGACACCCACATCGGCTTTGGACGCTATAGTGTAAAACGCCCTCTTTTGGAGTGTTTTATCTTGCGTCATACCACACGAACGCCCAGCGTTATGAGCTGGAGCACTGTTAAGTATCATGGGCAACCTTATGTGATAAGAAATGAAGGTGATCTTAACAGCCACAAATGCATTAAAAATTTTTTGAGCCAAAAGTTATACCCTAACTTTGAAGCATTCCTGAAGCTGTATTTAATCAGGACAAACCCCGCACAATTGTTTTTTGGAATGTTCCAAACTTCCATTATATCCATCAAAAGCAGTTTCTCTTTCAGCAAATTTCTTCACCCAATATTTCACCTATGGAGCTTAGCTGAATTTCCTTGATTAGTCCTCATGCTCAAAATGCTTGTTCTGTTGCCAGATTTGGTAAACTTTGGGTTTGCGAAGAATCTTTGATAGAAATCTTATCCTCAGGCAAAAAATCAATCTGTTTGATTCAATGACTTGTCGTATGGAGGCTCTCATTGCTGCGCGTATGGACTACAAAAAACACTGATTTTGGATAGTTAATTTTGTTCGTTTGTTCTAAAAATTTAATCATTTATTTGCATCTACAAAGGTGACCAGTTGTGCAAATTTCATCAAAATCGAACAAGTCCTTCATGGTGTTGCATTTTTTATGAACAGGAGTATATTTTAGTACTGGAGATATTAAAGGAAAACGTTTTCCCTTTTATACATGTATAAGTGTACTTGGATTTAGAATGATGATTTATATCTCGGATAAGATGGAGGATTAGCTATTATTTCTAAGAAACGTTTCTATTTCTTCAAAAGAACCTCTAAAATGTGTACTACTTCAAAAAAGGTTAGGTAAGAACGTAACTCAATTATTCGCATCTCTTACACTTAGAAAACTAATCAATTTTCCCTGGAATAAAAACGGAACAATACGGTACTTCGGATTTAAAAAAAAAAACCTTATTTTGAATCATGTTTGGAACTTATTAGAGATTTGGCCAGCATGCGAGTGCTTGTCTTAAAAACAGCAACATGAGTTTAAGCTCCCTATTCTAAGCGCATAAATGGGCAGCCAAAATAAAAATACCATTGAATGGAAGCATAAAGAAGTCAGGAGAAACATTTTCAGGGTCAGAATTATGCGCATAATTTGTTAAGGTACGTGAGTTAGGAACCGTTTTACGAGCCGAACGAGTTATTTGTGATTTTACCTCGGAGTGGAAACAAATTCAGAAGCCAGCAACAGGAAAGGAGAGAGGAATAAGAATTACAAGAATATAATATTTTATTACAGACGTTAGAGGGCTATAAAACATTGCACTTTCCCTTCGCCACTACATGACAGAGCTTGCTCATCAGGAGGCCTTGGGCAACCAGATCCACGGGTCAAGTGATGCTCTCGGAGAAAAATTCTTTTCTTTTAGCGTATTTCCACGACGGTTGAAGCATGCGCAGTAATAGGATTACGTGTTTGAAAACATTAAAATTATGTTATTTGGGGCCATTCATTAATTACGTAAGGGTCCCGAGGGGAGGTTGGAAAAATCTCTACATACCCTTACTTGGGGGAGGGGGGGTCAAACTCATTCTTACGTACGATTTTCTAAGTTAATGTACGCAAATTCCAATTTTTCTAATTAAATTACTATTGAATAACCTCAGAAAAACTTAAAAATGCTGACGATCTCGGTATATTATCGAAACTTTAATTTTTTTAATGTATCAGATGTATCTTTTTTATTGGAATGGCATTAAGTTAAGATAAAAATAAACCTGTAGAATCCATCTTCCAGTTGTCAAAAGTTGAAACAAAAAATGGAATCTTACGTTACATGGAGGTGGGGGGGGGGTCAAAAATCATCCTTACGTAATTAATGAATGGCCCCTTTATCAATCCTGGCACCGATGGCCTAGTGGTAGAGTGTGCGTCTAGTAACCTAATGGTCCTCGGTTCGACTACTTTTGAGTGTTTTGCTTTAATTTAACATGTAGTTTTTTCAGAAATAGCGAGATTAGAGTGGAGTTTAGTTGTTACTTTCGTGGAAATAACCAGTGCCTTCTTTTAGGTAGACTCAAAAGGACGTCATTTGGAGGGGTTTGAAAAATCTTATGTACCCTTATATGGGGGTGGGGGGGGGCCAAAATCATCCTTACGTAATTAATGAATGGCCCCTTTATCAATCCTGGCACCGATGGCCTAGTGGTAGAGTGTGCGTCTAGTAACCTAATGGTCCTCGGTTCGACTACTTTTGAGTGTTTTGCTTTAATTTAACATGTAGTTTTTTCAGAAATAGCGAGATTAGAGTGGAGTTTAGTTGTTACTTTCGTGGAAATAACCAGTGCCTTCTTTTAGGTAGACTCAAAAGGACGTCATTTGGAAGCCGTCTTGGGAAAATGTCCGTGATCTCAAGAGTCTTGGTTTTCAATATCCAGAAAACCAGGTTTGAATGATATCCAAATATCCAGGTTTGGCGGATAAAAAGATCGAATGGGAACGTTTAAATATCAAATCAAGCAGCGTTTTTCATAAAACACGGATAATCGATTGGTGATCAGAAAGGAAAGAAAAACACGTTTTGATCATTACTGGTTATCTTAAATTTAATGATTATTTGTGAACATTATTTTCTGAGAAATGTTTTTTGTTTCAATATATTAAATCACTTTTGTCACTTGAAAGATCACTAAATTGCCAACGGAGAGATAGTAAGATAGGATATTCACTAAGATAATTTATATAGTTAAAATATATTATTATGAAAAATTGTTTGCCTATTATACAATTCATTCTCTGTCTAATCAATGCAATAAAAAAACTGTTCATGAAAAAACAAAATTCACTTTCTATCTTTATTTCCTTACCTTCCTTAAATATCCACATAGTATTCTATAAAATAAAAAAAAAACCTTTAAAAGACAGAGGGAAGTTAAATATTAGTTTTAAAGCAAGGTTCTTTGAATTGAAATCGAAAAAGTTGAAAATCGAGCACTTCGAAGTACTGTAAGGAAATAAGCGTGATAAAAAAAATCGAACTTTCTATTCCCTTCTCACACAAAAGACTCATGGAAAAGGTCATGGAAAGGCAAAGTCAACTAGGCAAAGGCAGCTAGGGGGAAATGAATAGAATATTAGGTTGATGAGTACAATAGGAGGATTAAGGGAGTATTTCAGAGGAACCCCTCTTGGAGGCTTTTCAGTTGGCAGCTTTTTATCTGGTATACTTTTCTTCACGTCGATCTACACATGTTTTGGTGAAACGTTAGTTATTGTCTAACTATCGTTCAATGTTATAAAAGAAATCCAAAAAACGAATGGGTGTATTTAGTTTTTTAAAAATATTAATCTATTACCTTTACAATAAAAAATAAAGCATATCTTCCATCTTTGAATGACATTCTTTGAGAATTATATTTTAAATTCTTTTTAATTTTAAACCTTAAAATACCTTCAATTATTCTATGGATGGTTGTTATAAGTCCTTTCGTGTTTTATATGTCCGTTATGGGAACTTAGCAAAACACTGTTATAGTATATTTGGAGAAAACTCCTTATGAGGTTTTTAAAATACACAAGCAAGCATTAAAAAACTTAAATATAAAATTACTTGGTTGGTTGGTAGGTTGGTTGGTTGGTTTATGATTACTCTGGATTATGCTTTAAAATTACTTATTAAACTTTTTTAGTCGAAATTAATCTAAAATTAATCGAAATAATTCGATTGAAAATCGCAATTAATGCATTTGCATTGTAAGTCCTGATTTTCTTTATCAATTTATTATACCCATTGAATTATACCCATTGAAAAAAAATATTTTTAAGACAATACATTCGTCTTGATCAAAAATTAACTATTAACTATAAATAAATAACCGAATCAGATGCTTTATTTAAACGCAAGCTTTGTTACATACATGACTTGATAAATATACACTACTCGAATTGTTAATTTCTGAAACAAAAATACAAATATTTGTTAACAGTTCAAAGGTTAAGTAATTTTAAAAAAATAGAGGAAATAAGGTTGTATACATTATATTATACTGCTTTGCTGATCATTGTTTTTTATAACGAGTTTTTATTAACAATATCATTCTATAGCTGTATTTGAAACATGTTTTGGAATAATTATGAAATCAAAAGAATAACTGATACCTTAACTTTTATTCTAAGGTTAAATACATAATTTCAACTACAAACATCAGTTCTAAGTTGGTGAAAATTATGTATGAAACTGATTTATAGCAATATTAATTTTTACAATTTTTGTTTTGGAAGGTAATCTATATTTTTTAGATTCATTATTATTATGTAATTAATAAAGGAACTGAAATGGGAAATTAAATTTTTATCTAAAATTATTCCAATAAAATTTGTCACTTTCTATTTTTATGTTTGCCTACTTTTTTAAAAATATTGCCTTTCAAATATCCTTTAAAGAGATTGACGCGGTATTCTTAATTTTTAAAAATAAATGCACAATTATCATGTATTAACCCTCAAGAGATTATTCTTTTTTCAAATTAGATTAATGAAAAAAAGAAATCTTTCAAGAAATAGTTTTTATCAGTTTTATCAGTGGATTTTATTTCGAATCTTTTTGAGATATTTTCCTAATTATGTTAATTTATACAACAAAATGGTTAATGTTAGTGTCTAAATCGTAGTACACTATTTGGATGTGATGTATTAAAATTCTATGAATTTTTAAAACCTATAATAGGCACAAAAAACTTTCATTAAAGGGTAAAACGTTTTCTTGTCTTTAATTTAACAGCAATTGATTTACAGCTACTACTAAATTTGTTAAATGAAATGTTAATATTAAATTACGTGATATTAATTTTCATTAATATCATGCTATTTAATGTTAAAATAGTCATTCCCTGTCTTTTATGCATCTGCTGTTAATTTACAACTACTAATTACATCTGGTTATATGGAATATTAACATTAAATAGCATCATCTTATTGGAATGTAAACATTAAACGATTTCCAACCTTATAAAAGCAAGCAATTATATTCTTTTTCTTTATTATTTTTTATGAGATAAATAAAGGTTTAGAAGAGGTTATTTTAATCACACATCATTCTTTAACATAAAATGTCAAGAATTAACATAGATTTCTGTAATCAAACACTTTTAAGAATCTATCTACTAGGGTAAATAAAAGGAATAAAACTATAAAAACATTCGGTAAAAAAAATCTTCCAAAACGGAAGGCAGGTTAAATTCGTTAGAACAATAACAAGAAGAAGTAGATTCCAGATTGACATATCTCGAGTAAAAATACATGGGTAAAATCTAAATCTTTAAATGGATATCTTTTATATCATTAATAATTCAAATTATTATAATGATGCTTATATTATCAGTGCAATATGTATATATAAACTACTTCTAAAAAAAATCTTCCTTTCCATTAAAGGAATAATATTTTTTAAAAAATAGAGTGGTTTTTAAATTAATTTCTTATGTAAAGAAAAATAACACAATTCTTATACAAGAAAAATCTTCAAGTTTTTTTCTTAAGAATAAATTCATTACATAACTGAAGTTTTTTTTAATGTGTGTATACTTATATTTATTTTTTTAATTGTTAACTTTTTATTATTTGTCATCCCTAAAGAGAACACGAGAATGTGCAATATGACTAAAAATCTTACATTTTAAATAGTTTGCATTTTAAACCTCGGTGAAAATATAATCTACAGTTGGTTTAGAAAACAAATGAAAAAACTCCCTTTATTTACTTATAAAACTTAATTAAATAACAATACAAAGTGATAAAAATTAAACATTTTTAGAAATTTGAATAAGTTATTCATTTATTGGTAAGACCAAGAAAATGTTATCTAAATTATTTAAAAAAAATACATAGTCTATTTTTCTCTAGGATGTAAAGTAAATGACGTAAAAAGAAAAAAAAGGAAAAGATAGCATTATCTCTGATTTAAAGATTTAAATGTTCTCAGTTCAAGCATTGTCCACAACACAATGTAACACCTGTATCGACTAATATCAATAAATCTGATTACATTTTATGAGAAACAAGTAATCATGTAAGAAAGTCTAGTAACATTGGAAGCAACATCTGCTTTAACTCTTTAAATGACAGATAAAAGTACATAATTTTAGACAAATGTGTTCGTGTGAACTTTCAACAGGTTTTATTAGTTTCTTAATGCTTAATGCTCTATGGTTAAAATTCTTCTTTGAAAAATGTTTAAAAAAAATAAGTTTTAAGAAAAAATAGGTTTCTTTACTAAACTACAAGCGAAATAATTAAAAGTTAATTTTGCCTTAATTTTAAACAGTTATTCGTCTCTTGAAAAACTTTAAATTACTTAGTTATACTTGGAAAAACTCTCATTTTATGAAATGTTTCCATTAAAAATCATATTTAACAAAAATGTCGTTCTGTTTCTACATTCATTCAAAAAATCATCATTAAAACACTGGAAAATTGATGAAGCATAGAAAGCATAGAAGCATAGAAGAAGCATAGAAAAAGTTCACACCAGTGTGAATATTTTGTGTTAGTATATTTTCTAGGTTTCTTTGTGTGTGAGCAATCATTATTCTACTAAATTTCTTTCTTAAGTCAAGAGTCAATTTCTTTTTTTTTTTTTTTAATTTTTTACAATTGAAAATCTTATATCTAAAACGCTTAACACTGAATCGAAACAAAAACCTCTAAAACCCAAATAAAAAAGAGGCAACGTTTATAAACGGTACTTCACTTTATATCCACGCTTGTCGATAGAGTCGTATCGCTTCATTCAAGAAATAGCGCAAGAAATCTGATATCGTCTTGAATAAAAACAAACTGTCCACGTATGGTCTGCCGTTATCGAATATTTATATCGAAATTAAGTTTGGCGAGATAATTCGAAGGTTACTATTGAGTATCAGTAGCCCTTAAGAACTGAGCTTGCTGTGTTTTTTATAATCTTTATGACTTTATTTTAAGCTAGGTTTATATCAATCACATTGCAATATGCTATCTAAGTACATTCAATATTTATCTTCATTTTTTTTCAACTTTTCTCTTTGCAAAATATTATAGTGCTGTCCTTTAAAAACAACCCACTCCAAATTGTACCCTAAAAACAACCCATTGAGATTTTTTAATTACATAATTAAAATAATTTTACCATCTAAAAAACCCTATCCTTCAATGCCTTTTAGCGTGTCAGGGATGTAAAAACTGGTGAAAGAACGGTTTATTTACTTATTTTTTAAACAAGCTGGGATAATGTAGATTTTTGGCAAAAAATGTGCTTCAGATTTACAGATTTTGTAAAAATGTATGTTATAAAGATTTTAGAGCATTTTTCGCGCGTTTTTATGTTATCCCATTACTATGAGAATAAAATATTAAAGTTTTAGCTCAGTCCGCCAGTTAGAGTCCTTCTAGGAAAAAGTGGGTTTTTTTTCAAATTCTTACTTAATTGACTGCCAATTTGTAATGGATAGTTGGATTTAAAAATGCTTAGCACTAAAATGTTTGGGAGGATAAGCCGCTAGTACAGTTTTTTGTTCGATTTAATTATCATTTTTATTGAGCTTTTAATGAAGAAAATATGAAACAGTGGGTTGTTTTTAAAGGACAGCACTATATCTGTTTAGCTGAAATACTGACACAACAGATTGCAAGAGTAAAATTTAATGAAAGTTGGGTTTATTTTAATCCTAATCACTTTTTTTTTACAAAACTCTCGTAAATACTTTTAAGTAAGTCTTTCGTTTTAGAAGTGAGTTTGAGTAACATTTAGGTATCTAGAAATATAGCTCCATTTAGACATATTGTATTATTATACTTAATCCCGATTTTCACTAGTATCGTTTACGGCCGTAGATTATTTGAAAAATTACATTCCATTTTCAGGTTAAACATCAACTTAAGTATTTTAGGTAAAAAGTAATCTCAATAACTTATGGACTCGGACAGAAATGTTTCCTACCATCGGAGTTATTGCTTATAATAGTGTTAGTCAAATTCATTCTTTATTATTATTACTGGTTATACTATAATACAGTAAACTCCACTAATCAATCGGATAATATAATCAAAATTGACCGGTCCGAATCACTCCTATATAAATTGACACAAAATGTATCGGTTTATGTGATCAATATATCGCTTAATGTTATCATAATCTGGTGAAATCCTCTAAGAACCTCTTTTTTCCGTTTGAAGGTCAATTTGAATACATAATCATACAAAATGAATAATTAATTTATTAGTTTTATATCTTCCACTCTCATATTTTTCTTTATGAATGTGAAAGTTACAAAATGCATACTAAGTAATCGTTTTAAATATTTCAGTAGTGTTCGGCAACTAGTGTTCAAAAAATAGACTACTAACTAGTCTGGGAAAATATAGTCGCAACTAGTAGTTAACTATTTTTTCCTGGGACTAGTTGCAATTAGTAGTTAACTATTTCCCAAAGTAGTTAACTTTTAGTTAACTAGTCTATTTAATTCCATAACCTACTTTTTGGCAAAATTCTAATACATCTTTCTAATCTATATCGCAAAAAACGTTTATACTTCGCGTAAAAATGGTCTTTATTTCTGTTTATGGTATATGAGTACTCTACCTTTGATAAAAATTTTAAATATCTTTTTAAATTTTAAATAATTTTTTTTGAAGTAGTTGAAAATTTGAAAGTAGTTTTAACTAGTAGTTAATTAAAAAAGTAGTTAAACTAATAGTTGAACTACTTTAAACTAAAAGTAGTTAAACTACTAGTTAACTACTAGTTGATCAGTAGTTAACTACTAGTTGCAACTAGTTCTAGTTAACTAGTGCCGAACACTATATTTCAAGTAGGATTACATAGTTGTGGTTTTAATACAAACCTTTAGTTACAATATTTGAAACTTTCTAGTATCGAATCGCTTGTTATTATCAATCGGATATTGTTATCATTCTACTTTTGGACTAAAGTGATAACATTAAGCGGAGTCCACTGTATATAAAGACTAGTGTGATAAAGTTTAGCTTCAATGAATGTCTTACTTCCTTATTTATTCTAATAACTATTCGGTGAAATGTATAGAGTACTGTTTTTGTAATTGGGTCATTCAGAAACTGTAAAATAATCTCATTAAAAATTTCAGTAAGAGCTCATTCATTAAAGACATGTAACGAAAATTTGCTTATTACCTCAACAACCCTATCCAGATCAGTTACGTAAACAACATGTAAACTAACACGTGGGGACAATGTTTAAGGTCACATGGTAAAACAAAGTATGAGCGAATAACTTTTATTTCCCTCTTTACGCTTTGATGACAGGAGAGAGTAGAATAAGTCTTAAAAGATTTTCTTCGCTTAAAATTAATACTTTTTAGCCCATTGCTGAAAGTAAACTGTGAAAGACCACGTTACATGTATAACTCTTTTGGAAAATATAAGTTCATGCTTATTCGGAAAAAAAATGTACATCATATTAGTATTTCACATCTTCAAATGTATAAGTAAAGTATCTCTCATCTTACAAAATATGTACAGTGTCTTATTGCATCAATTTGTGTGTCTCTTAAAATGTAAAACTCCCTTCAACTGAAAATTTTCCGAAATTAATTTTTTAATTAATACTGCTGGAACATTTGGTTTTATATTTTCATAAAACTAAAAAAGCGCATATACATTTCAACCAATGAAACAAAATCTAACATAACATGGACGTTCTTTATACTCAAAATCTGATAAATGCAAGCTTATCAGAATGCAAAACTTTTAAATGATATTACTATTATCGAACAAATAAAATATACTACCGTGTGAACGTCTTACGTTATCTATTTATTGTAACGTAAGTCAAATCACACAAGAAGTCAAATCTTTCGACCCAGGTGTTGAATTTCCCACCTGAATATGATTACCAGACACTGAATGGATCAGTCCGGTCAATCAAAAAGATAATTTTGACTGTAAGCTTTGTTTTCATCAGACTGTAAGTAACCCATCAACACAAAAGGAAGGGTGTTGGTATTTTTTGAGGGAAGGGAGCTCTTTTAAAGATTTCAGTGGTAACGAAACTTCTGAGTATCGTAACTGAATCGTCAGTTTGGAAAAGGAAATAATTCCAAAAACCAAGTTTTGAGAAAATCGGGAGGGAAAAAACTGTACAAGTAGTGGAATTTTCATTTTAAGACCACAAAATTTGCACTGGAAATTTAGAACCCTATTTAGAGTACATCGAAATAAATATAAGTACGTATTCAAAAATATTTTACACTTGAAAAAAGTTGATGGACCTTTTCCCTTTTTCAACCTTATGAAATTTCAGATTAAAAAAATCTTGAAAACCACTTTAATCGACAACTAAATTATATTTCTGCTTAGTTCACGGCACAAAAGTGAAAAATAAAAAGACTAAGACGAATAAAATTTTAAATTATTATGAAACTGAGTCATTAACGCACTGTCAATGCAGTAAGTGAATATCAGTGGAGTCAAATATTCATTGGATTAAAAAAAAAAATAAAAAAAAAATAAAAAAAAAAACATTTTTAAATTAAAATAATCAAATTTATTTTGGCTTAGTTTACAGCCCAAAGAATAATAAAAGATAGACAAATGAACTTAAATTTCGAATTTAATCAAAAAATACAATGAATGAACAATCAAATTCAAGGGGCTATATCTGCCGATAGTTTTTTTTATCTTTACACTAATGTGTAGAGCGAAAGCTTGGAGAATTTCCTGCGCACAAAAAGTTAATTTGCCATTTTTTGGATATTCCCTTTTCCAAACTGGCTATTCAACTTTGCAATTTGAAAACATTTCCCGCAGTTTATTGATGAATAATAGGGTTCTGGTTACATATCGCCGCTCCGGTGCAACAATGACGCAAATGTAAAAATTGAAATTTCTACTACACGGGAGCTTGGCAGCAAGGCTTCTAGATTGGCCACGATATCGCGCGAAGTCGAAGTCAATCTTTGGTGATCATTTCAATTGTCGCAAAGATAAATCGCCAAAAACGGCTTGAAATGCCTAAACGCTTAAATCATGGCCTAACCAGTATCGCACGTCTTCTAATATTCTACACTAAAGTTAAGCACCTTCAGGCGCAGTCAGTATTTGGGAGGGTGACCACCAACCATCGCACCTCACAGTGCACTGTGGTGTCGGATGAAAAAAATATTAAAAAAACTCTGTAGTATTTGTATCTAACCACTTTAATTTTTTTAAATCTTTTGTTTTTGTGCTGGTTATGCAGCTGTGTATTCTAGATTTCAAACGCCTCGCGAGCAGATGGAATTTTTTGGGTCTTGGCTTTATTGTTTTCATTCTGTTTTCTGAGTAAACGTCGGGGCAAGAATTATTTATTTCTATTATTTTATTTATTCCTTTTGGAAGCGAAATTAAGTTCTATCATCTAGAAATACTTCATTTAAGAGATCTACAAATTGTATTAATTTTAAAGTAGGGTCGTTATTTTATGACCACCATGTATTTGGAGGAACTTAAAATTGTTATTATTTCCAATTTTTTGGTTAAAATCCATATATTTTGTGGGATTGCGTAACCCGTTGAACCCTACAATCTCAGCACTACCACCATCGGTTCTATCCAAAACATGGACATGTAAAGTAAAACGCGAGCAAGAAACGAAAGAAAACGCACCGATGATTGATTTGATCACTTGGTCACCCTCCCAAATACTGACAGCACCCGAAGGTGCTTAACTTCGGTGAAGGAAGTTGATAATCGATATGCCAGCTAAACCATGATTTTTGGCGATTTTTTTAGCGGCGATCGCCAAAAATAACACCGTTGTTTCTTGGCTCGACTTTGATTTCGCTACCAATCTAACTTGTTGCCAAGCTACTGTCGTACCGCGAGGAGAAGAGCTATTGACGTCACACGATGATGCCGCGGTTGTTATAGAAACGGATTATCCCACTGAATTTTGGGGGTGATGGTAATTCACTTGGCGCTAAAATAAATGTTCCGAGCCAAATCTGAGTGGCTATCTTTCAGCTGTGTACTTCTTTCGATTCTAGAGTAACGGATTTTGGAATTTCCTCTCGCATTACATCTGATTTGATTAAATATTTCTAAACTCACCTTTTTCAACTGATCTGGTTTATTTTAACTGATCTGATCTTTTTCAACTGATCTTAAATATTTCACCGAATCTGACCTTTTTAATTTGATTTTATGTTAAGTGATTTACATCAATTTATCTGATTTTATTTTGGATATTTTATAATTTTTTTGGATTTATAGTTACTTATAGTTATAGTAATATTCTTTCTTTTTAAACTCTTAAGTTGCTTATCATTTATCCTATCAAGTAGTTACCTTTAATTTTATTTGATCTGATCTACATCAACTAGTCTGATCTATTTCATATCTGATATGATCTGATGTGATTTTATAATTTTTTTTATTTATTTGCGCCTTAAATTTTTGCACCTTGTCCATTGATCTTTTTTTTTTAAACTTTCAAGTTTTTTATTATTTATCTTATTATGTAGTTATAATTAATAAAATGACAACATTTAAAATTTAAAAGACTTTGAATTCTCAAGCACGTGCTATAGTTCACAATGTCACGGAGTTTTTTGAAGAAGAAAAAGCACGAATTCTCTAAAAGTGCCTATTGCAAATGCCATCAAGAGAGAAGCCCAAGCAACAGGAGTTTCAGAGTCGTCAGTTAAGAGGACTTACAAAATATAGAAAGCGATTATTGGAAAAAAGATGGGTTCATCGAAGATATTGTAGACGAATTAGTGATTAATTTGTCGGACAGCGATTGAGAATCTTTGTCAAACTCTGACAGTGACTGCAATTCTAGTGACAATGAATTGCATTAAATTGTATTTAAATGTTATAAAATATTTTTAAAAAAATTATAAATATTTCTGTATTTTGTGTTTTTACAAGTTTCTAACGCCTCATTTAAATTTCAAGTACGGTGATTAAATTATAAAATTATTAATTTAAGTGGTATGAGCTATTTTATATAAAACTAAATATAACTTATTCACTCAAAATAGCAATATAAACGCATACTAAACTCACAAAAATGTATCATGCTTAAAAGTAATTTCGATTTTTATTAACGAGAAATTTCAAAGATAATATACAGTGGAAGCTCTTATAGCGTAATTAATCCGTACCGAGTTTTTTGTCGCTATAAGAGCAAACTTCGAGTGATACACTCGAGTGTAGAATATCACTCGTTTCAAGCAATAAACTCGTTAAGCTAAACTATCAATTTTGATGCTTTTCGGGAAGGTGGACTCGATTCCCTCAATGATGTATTTTAGTAGACTAATTTATAAAGTCTGGAGGTTATCTCAACCTGAAAACGATATCATTGGGATTTAGAACACAGTTCGAATCATCCAATTGATCTGTCCTCACTTTAAACAATTATTTCTTATTTTATGAAGTCTTGATACTAATTTCATGTTATATTACCTTATTTTTTGCTTTTATTTTAATTTATATAAAGTTTAAGATCAATATTTTACAGAGTATTAATATTCGCTCTTTAAATTTTGATTTTGATATTAATTTATTGCATAGCTTAGCTTCCTTAGAAAGGTCTGATGCTTAAGAAAATTTATTACATCAATTTCACCTGCATCTGCATGCAATTTGAAAAATTTATGTCTTAAATATAAGTCAAAAAATTGGAAATAAAGAAAGATAAATGAATACGCTAATAAATTTAAAGTCTAAAATCAAAAGGACATTCGGTAGCGAAAGGTTTCGTTTGGGATTGTAGCCGGTTACCCCGGGCGAAAGCAAGCGAGAAGAAGATGCGATCGTTACTTGGTGCTGTTTGTCATACTCTGATATTTGTTTATTGGCTAATTCTGGTGTGACGCTCACAAACCGATCCAGAAAAGTATTCGATAAGCTGAATCGATTCGAAGATTAGTCTTTATAAGAGCACAAAAGTGCTCTTATAGAGACTAATTTTTGGGTCTTTATAAGAGAGTATTTTTATAAGAGCAGGTCGCTATAAGAGCTTCCACTGTATATTTTAATGTAGTTTAATAAAATATGATTATCTTATTTTCATTCGCTAAACGCGTTTTCTCATTCGCCAAATGTACGATTAAAAACCCAAATATTGCCGTTCAATTCATACCAGCTTCCCTCTTCTTTTGGACTCGTCTACTCACGGCAACCCTGTTCAAAGCTCTTCTCCTCGCGGTACGACAGTACTCAACGGTAAATATTTACCAAGTTGCATTTTCGTCAATGTTGCACCGGAGAGGCGATATATTTTCCGGTGTCTGGACAGACACATCAGAATTTTTACTGACACAAGAGGGAGGAAGTACACCTAGGGCACGTCCGGAATCGATCTGACGCGCAGACTGCTAGCGTGTTGGCTGCACGTAACCCAACCAGGCCACTCGGCCCCCTTCCCTGTGGTTTTGAAGTTTCAATGTGGAAACATCTAAACTTGTTCTGTACCTCATAAATAAAATTGGGAATTCACCCATCCAAACAGTTCGTTCGCGATTTCTAATTAGCACCTTGGTATTACAAATCATGGCCACCGGTGGTTCTTCTGCAGAGTCTTGTGTAGCTGTATCGAAAGATAATGATTATTCCGACGAGTTTCATCGCTTCCTATATATCTTAAGAGAGTTTCGTAGCGTCCGGAGCACTTATTTGTTTCTTGAATATAATTTTAATGAGCCAACTAAACGTCGACTGGCACCCCTGGCTAAGTATTTTCAAGAGATTAAAAAGCTGCCGAAAAATGTACAAGAATCTTTGGAAATATTCGGTTGTTACGGTTTAGAAACTCAGGACTATCCGATGCACAAGCACCCAAGCCTAAATCCCAAACAACGCCGTCATTTCTCGTTGCTGCTGAGGGAGCTGAGAAACGGATTGGAGGATGGGAGCATAGAACCAGAATTAAGATCCGCCCTTCTAGTAGTATTAATTTACTTTTTGGGACCCCCCCTTTTTTTCCTGATGAGTAGGGTGCTGTACTATTTATACCCACCCCCTGGGACATTCGTACATGAGGAAGATGACACTCCATCAGATCTGGATGTAAGAAAAATGTATCCATATGAATACTTGGTAATAACTTTGCAATATCGAGCGAAGATTACACTAAGTCAAGATAAGCTTGATCGTTACTTCTCAATTTGGGAAGATGTTTGTGAACGAATCAATGATGACAGCTATGGAAGGAAGGACAGCAAGGAAACTATGAGACGATTTTCCGAAGTGTTATCACCTTCTCACCAAGATCTGATGCGAATGGTTGCACGTGTACCCTGGCCCCACAAAGGCTAATCTCCTGTTTAATCTCAGTCAACAACAACAGGAACGGACCACCAGAACTGTGACGGAGAGTGACAGATTCCACCAGTATTCACTTTTTGAAGGAAACTTTTAACCTTCTGTATTTAACACAATGATTTTATTATAACTGCCATGATATTATTTGTTTTTAATGTTATAAATTTGTGTATGATTGTGTAGTCGTGGAATTTAGTATTTTATTGTGGAGTTTGAAATGGATTTCTGTTTGTAGAATTTAGATGTATGCAAAATTCTTGCTATAATAAACAGAAAGTGACATGTTTGTATTTAAATCTTGCTTCAAAATATTTTCAATTTTTAACTTGGTATTACCTTGATTCTAAAAATTTCTCATATCTTTGTTCTGGTTCAAGAAAAAATTAATTGTATTGTGAGGCTCAAAGCATTAGTTTCATACCTAATAATTTTTTTGTTAGGTAACCAATTTAAAACCAAAAAAACACAAATGAAAAAATTGTTCCATGAGGTTATAATTAAAAAACATTCGTTTATGAGCAGATTACCTTAAAAACATCTCTACTATAGTACTAAAATTCAGGGTTAAACTGTATTGGTAGATCTTAATTTATTGTCATCGGAAGAGAATGATTGTTATTTGCTGTAGTTATAAAAAAGGAGTTGAAGATATTCTGGTGATTATTGAGAGATTATTAGTACTAAACGACAAATAAAAAAATTCAATTCTAAATCCCATTGGAGTACTTTTACGACCCAATAGTGCAAGGTGGTTATACTTAGTTGGTTTGTGTTTTATGGTGTATGATCCATATTAGAATATTATGCTCCAAACAAGACAATTAAAACAACTTGAAAACTTAGAAAGCTAAAGGCCTTTGTCGGATTTACTCCATACATCTCTCAGTTAAAATGCAATGAAATGCTTCACTTTCGGATGGTTATAAAAAGAAAACTAGAGTGGGACAAATCTTCTCATACTTGGTCACAAGTCAGAAGAGGTTGTGCAGTTTTGTCTAGTAAAGAAAAAATTTAGTTCAAAAATTCTCCACGAGAGGAATGGTGTTGTATGACATACTATCCAACAAAAGAACTAGGAGACTGCTCCGTTGTCAGTTCGATTCTGACCTTACCCCTGGGTGTATTTCCCTTCTTTGTGTCAGTAAAAATTCTGTTGTGTCTGTCTTACTTGACGAAGGTGTATAAGCGGATGCTTGAGATCAAGCCACATACCAGAAAATATATGTAACCACAACCCAGAACCCTTTTCAAAAACAGACCAATAAATGCAACAGACATGCGTTGTAGGGAGAAAGACTGGAATGCAAAATGTTACGACGAAAACATATACTCGAGTCTGACCAAGGGACAATATTGTAACCAGTAGTGGATTTCTAAATAGGCTAGCTAGGCTGAAGCCTACGGCGGCAAATTTTCGCAGGCGGCAAATTTTTGACGGTGGAATTTTTTTCCGCAAAAAAAAAAAAGGAGAAGACAAAGGAAACACAAGCACTGGAAAGACGGAGAACGCTCTTTTCAAATAACCAAAATCCCCCGCCCAGAAGTTTTGAGTAGTTTGATTCAGTAAAGTAGCAAATCTATTATTCAATGTTTTCTTTAGACCACATATGGGTAACCTCCACCCTGCCTCTCCATTTTTTTCGGCCCGTGGAACATTTAAAAAATTGTCATAGAGAAAAGTCAAAAGAAATCTCAAAAGGACTAAAAATTTATTATGAGAATCAAATTTCAAAATTTTTCTGAGGGAGAACCCCTAAACCCGCTCCACAATTTGGAAGTCTGTTATATAGTGTTTTTCTTTGAAAATTCTGCCGCTTACAAGAAACGGTACCCTTTGAGTGTTCCCCAAAGTGGTTTCCAATGAGATAAAACACTAGAGGGGAAAATTTAAAAATTTTCCTGGGGGAGGGCCCCAGTCCCCTCGAAATTTTGACATCTATTTATATTTTTTCCCCTTGAAAATTGTGCGGTGTACAAGGAATCGTTCTCTTCAAATGTTACCCAAAGGGTCTCAAAATCAAATAAATCACTATTTTTATAGGCCAATTACAAAAAAAATTCTGGAGCTGACCTACAGACCCCCATTTTTACTTTCAGCTAACATTGTAAAATTTTGACATTATGTGCACACTGAAAAAAATCCCGTAAAATTTACAATTTTAAACTGGCAGCTGAGTTGGTTGTAGAAAACCGTAAAAATTACGAATTAAATCCGTAAAAACAACGGTATTTTACCTTATAAAACAAAAAACATGGATTAAAATAGTAAAACACCGTTGTTTTTACGGATTTACTTTGTAATTTTTACGGCTTTCCACAACCAACCCAGCTGCCAGTTTAAAACCGAAAATTTTACGGGAATTTTTTCAGTGTATAGGCGGCAATTTTTGGTTCAGCCTATAGGCGGCACATTTGGAAATCCACCACTGATTGTAACTATATAACTCTAAAATTTGCAGGAAGTTATCTTTTCACAGCAAAAGGTTTGTGTCGCAATCGAACCATTGTATCTCTCTCTGTGGTTTTGGATTGGATTGGAATGGTTACATATAATATTTTCCGGTCATGCGTGCTTGATCTCTAGGATCGGCTTATAAACCTTAGTCAATTAAGACAGACACAACAGAATATTTACTGACACAAAGAGAGAGAAAATACACCCAGGAAGGCCGGAATCGAACCGACGGCCGAAACAGTGCGCAGACTGATAGGGTGGTTGGCTGCACGTAAACCAACCAGGCCACTCGGCCCCCTTCTCTGTGGTTGGTTGGTTGGTTGGTTGGTGTTACATATATTTTAGGTATGTGTGCTTGATCTCAAACGATCCGTTAAAACCTACAATTCCGAGTGTGACGTCTGAGTCAATTTCCTTAGCAGAGTTTATTGCGCATGCTTGTGGACTTGATTTTTGCTGTATTTTAAAAAATTTAATAAAATAATAACTGGGGATAGAACCCACGAACTGCCGCATGCTACGCAAGTATCTTACCACTGCTCCAGCGGGCACTCAGAAACTTCAAAACTTATTATAACATGCACCTTATTATAATACACTATCATACGTCACACTCGGAATTGTGGGTTTTAACGGATTGTATTGGTTCCGTGATTGGAAGTAAATCCGTACGGATCCAATCACAGATGGACTCAACGTTTCCAAACAAGCAAGTGACGTCATGACTAATGTCGTCTATTGTTGAGCAAAGTTGAAACAGACCAATCAGTTTCTTCCATTTATGGTCGGTCAATTAATAGTGAAATCGAAAGATAATTTTACTGACATAGATGAAAAGTTTGTGAAAAGGGGCGGCTACAGAATTTTATCAAACAAGCCTTGAATATCTGGAGCAGTGGACTTGCTATCTTACCAAAGAAATGGAGATATTTTATTGGGCAGATTTAAAAAAGGTCCCCGCATGGGAAGCCTTTCAATAATCTCTGGATGTATTAATTGAAAAGGAATATATTGACTGTAATAAAGATGCAGAAGTTTTTGACGAATTTTCGTTAATTTGTAACTACATTACATCGCAGAAAGTAACCGAATGGAATAATCTAAATGTTTCCACGGAAACTCGTTGGGTGGAAGTATTCAAACACTTTCAAGCCAACAATCTATAGCATGAAAACTTTTCTATTTTAATTGAATATATTTTATGTTTGCCTGCTACAAATGCTCCAGTAGAAAGAGTATTTTCTATGATGAACAAATTGTGGCCATCTGAGAAGACCCAGTTACGAATTTCAGTTCTAAAGGCGATGTTGGTAATTAAGGTAAATATAAAAAAACGTGCCAAGAGTTTCATTCTTACTTAAAATCATCACCAGCTATATTGAAGCAAATTTGTTCCTCTGATAAATATAAATATAATTAAACGTATCGGGTATATATATTTTTTAATTCGTAACTTTTAAGCTAACTGACTTTTTCTGAATAAATAACTTTAAAAAAGTGGGTTTTTTTATTGACTACCTGTTAATTAACCTAAATGTACCTATGTCCCGTTTTGAGTCAAAAAAATAAATGGTCACGTTATGTATGACACACTATCCAACAAAAGAACTAGGAGACTTCTCCGTTGTCAGTTCGATTCTGTTTCGTCCCTGGGTGTAATTTCCTTCTTTGAGTCAGTAAAAATTCTGTCGTGTGTGTCTTACTTGACGAAGGTGTATAAGCAGATCTTTGAGATCAAGCACACATACCGGAAAATATATGTAACCAAAAAACCAATCACAAATCAAAATTATAAACACATAATCATGTTATTTCTCACGTTTGCGTAAGATATTGCATAGCCCAACAAACGGTTTCTTTTTAAAAGAGATTAAAACGTTAAAACTTATCTCTTAGTTTCCTAGTGTCAAATTAAGCTACAAACTAAAGAATTAGCTATTTACGAAACGCGTATACATTTGCTATTTATAATAGTAGCTTGGGATGTCAATCATATTTCCAAAAATTTTGAAACTTTGATAGAAATATAAAGTTTTCTCATGTTGGATCAAAACCCAAAGATGGACAAGGCGGCTTAGTGGGATTACGTGCTGTCCACCACGCTAGCACTCTGTGCACTGAACTTGTCATCGAGTTCGATTCTCGGCCTTGCCCTGGGTGTATTTTCTCTCTGTGCCAGAAAAAATCTGTTTGTGTCCATTTTACTTGACGAAGGATTATCAAGGAAGGAAGGTGCTAGAGATCAAGCACACAAGTGGAAGAATCAACACAGGGTGTCTCAGATAAAGGTTTTAGAACTATACAAGGACCTATAACAAGAATTGCTATAGGTTAGGGGGTCAGTTCAAGGGGGAAAATCTTAGTTAGTTATAAATAAAAGTTATCTTTTCACAGAAAAAGGTTCGTGTCGGAATCGGAACAATGTATCTCTTTCTCTGTGGTTTTGGAGTGGATTTAGGTTACATATAATATTTTCTGGTCTGCGTGCTTGATCTCTAGGATCCGCTTATAAGCCTTACAGCCGTATTGACCATTGCGAGTTAAACCGAAAGTATGAGTAAAACCTCGCATCCTAGCGTTAACGTTATCGACCAGTCTTACTCCCGAGTAAAACCAAGGTAAAACCTACGTTGTGTGACCCCTCAACTTTGCCGAGTATAACCTGGTTTAAGTAAACAAAATGGCCGCCGGCAATATGTTAGTAGCGTTAGTAGAGAGAATTAAGGTTAAATGTGTGAAAATACAAACCTTTTAAGCTATATTTAGGTGATTCATTTCATTTGTAATCATGTGCATTTGATTTAGTTTTAAAAATAAAGACAATTAACTAGTAAAGAAACGTTCAAAGTAATACTGATTTACGTTTTGAGTTCGTGTTCATATTCATAGATGGCGCCCCGCAAATATGACTTTTGGTATTCTATTATAACATAATTTAGGAAGCACTGATTTCCCCAGTTTTAAAAACCTTTCTTTTAATTCAATAATCCATTTAAATTACTCCAAAAATTTCTTAATTTTGGAGAGGTGTTTCAGAATTTTTGAATTACGGTAAGTATTTTTAAAATAAGATTGAAATTATGCCATAGAGAACGTGGGAAGCCGAGGTTCGATCGCGTGAACTGCCGTGTGTCTCCGCTGTCCAATCAGAAGTGTTCTTACATAGTCCCGCCCTTCTTACTCTCGAGTAAGCTATACCGATGTTGGTCGATAAGCTCGGCATTTATTACGCGAGTCTTCTTTACTCTCGAGCTATCCTACTCTCGAGTTAGCTTCGATCTTACTCGAGATGGTCGATACGGCTGTAAGTCAATTAAGTCAGACACAGCCACTGAGCTATAAACAAACTGGAGTGACAACTGAGCGTGCCGAAACCGCATCACACCTTATCGAAGTTTGTGTCTACGCGGAAAAGATTTCCATCTTCTTTTAGTTTTCCCCATCTGTTGGCACAATTGTATGCACAGCATGATACGACCATTCTAAATGTTGCTCAAAATATTTTTAAAAAAGGGGGTTTTCTAGAAATAGTTCAACTCACACAATGTTAGTAAATGGAGAAATTCGTTTGTTTTGCCCGGTTCGCTCAAGCGAACCGGGCAATTGTGACCATCCGCGCCGGCACGTTCGGTCGCATGTTATATCATCAGAGGTTGTCACTCCAGTTTGTTTATAGCTCAGTGGACACAGCAGAATTTTTACTGACACAAGAGGGAGGAAGTACACCTAGGGCACGGCCGGAATCGAGCTGACGGCCGTTACAGTGCGCAGACTGCTAGCGTGTTGGCTGCACGTAACCCAACCAGGCCACTCGGCCCCCTTCTCTGTGGTTTTGAAGTTTCAATGTGGAAACATCTAAATTTGTTCTGTACCTCATAAATAAAATTGGGAATAGACGACATTAGTGTGACGTCACTTGCTTGTTTGGAAACATTGATTCTATCCGTGATTGGTTCCGTGATTGGAGGTAAATCCGTACCAATCCGTACGGAACCAATCACGAATGGAATCTACGTTTCCAAACAAGCAAGTGACGTTTTGACTAATGTCGTCTATTCACCCATCCAAACAGTTCGTCCGCGATATCTAATTAGTACCTTGATATTACAAATCATGGCCACCGGTGGTTCTTCTGCAGAGTTTTGTGTAGCTGTATCGAAAGATAATGATTATTCCGACGAGTTTCATCGCATCCTATATATCTTAAGAGAGTTTCGTAGCGTCCGGAGCACTTATTTGTTTCTTGAATATAATTTTGATGACCCAACTAAACGTCAACTGGCACCCCTGGCTAAGTATTTTCGAGAGATTAAAAAACTGCCGGAAAAGGTACAAAAATCTTTGGAAATATGCGGTTGTTACGGTTTAGAAACTCAGGACTATCGGAAGCACCTAAATCCCGAACAGCGCCGTCATTTCTTGTTGCTGCTGAGGGAGCTGAGAAACGGATTGGAGGACGGGAGCATAGAACCGGGATTAAGATCCGCCCTTTTAGTAATATTAATTTACTTTTTGGGACCCCACCGTTTTTTACTGATGAGTAGGGTGCTGTACTATTTATACCCACCCCCTGGGACATTCGTACATAAGGAAGATCCAGACACTCCATCAGATCCGGATGCAAGAAAAATGTATCCATATGAATACTTGGTAATTACTTTGCAATATCATGCGAAGATTACACTAAGTCAAGATAAGCTTGATCGTTACTTCTCAATTTGGGAAGATGTTTGTGAACGAATCAATGATGACAGCTATGGAAGGAAGGACAGCAAGGAAACTATGAGACGATTTTCCGAAGTGTTATCACCTCCTCGCGAAGATCTGATGCGAATGGTTTCACGTGTACCCTGGCCCCACAAACGCAAATCTCCTGTTGAATCTCAGTCAACAACAACAGGAACGGACCACCAGAACTGTGACGGAGAGTGACAGATTCTACCAGTATTCACTTTTTGAAGGAAACTTTTAACCTTCTGTATTTAACACAATGATTTTACTATAAATGCCATGATATTTGTTTTTAATGTTATAAATTTGTGTATGATTTTGTAGTCGCGTAGTTTAGTATTTCACTGTGGATTTTGAAATGGATTACTGTTTGTAGAATTTAGATATATGTGAAATTCTTGCTATAATAAACAGAAAGCGACACATGTTTGTATTTAAATCTTGCTTCAAAATTTTTTCAATTTTTAACTTGGTATTACCTTGATTCTAAAAATTTCTCATCTTTGTTCTGGTTCAAGTAAAAATTAATTGCATTGTGAGGCTCAAAGCATTAGTTTCATACCTAATTAGTTCTTGTTAAGTAACCAATTTGAAATAAAAAAACACAAATGAAAAAAATTGTTTATGGGGTTATAATTAAAAAAATTCGTTTATTAGCAGATTACTTTAAAAACATCTTGACTATCGTACTAAAATTCAGGGTTAAACTGTATTGGTAGATCTTATTTTATTGTCATCGGAAGAGAATGATTTTTATTTGCTTTAGTTATGAAAAAAGGAGTTATATTGAGGTTGAAGATATTCTGGTGATTATTGAGAGATTATTAATACTAAACGACAAATAAAAAATTCAATTCTAAATCCCATTGGAGTACTTTTACGACTCAATAGTGCAAGGTGGTTACATTTAGTTGGTTTGTGTTTTATGGTGAATGATCCATATTAGAATGTTATGCTCCACATAAGACCATTAAAACAACTTGAAAACTTAGTTAGAAAACCTATACATCTCTCACAAGGAGAGGATCCCAACGTGTCATCACCGATTTGGTTCATTTTTGGTGTGCATGACTAGGACATCAATTTGTGAAAATATTAAGAAGCAACTTTCAGAAATTTTGGAGAAAATCGCGATTAAACTCACGCCGGAGCAGTGCGCAGACTGCTGGCGTGAAAGGCAGAGAGCAAACTTAACGGGCCATCCGTCCCCGTTGTAAGTTGATAGACTGCAGTAGAAAGTGTCATGACAAAAACATCTTAATACTAGAGTTCTGTTGGTTGTTTGGTTGGTTGGAGTTATATGGCGCAAAGAACTAAAGTCTGACCAAGGGACAATTGTTACTTTAATCTACCAACAACGCATGCCTGATTCAATTATTGGTCTGTTTTTGATTAGAATAAACACTTTCATCTCGTTTTTACATGAAAAATTTGAATTGGTTGAATGTAAAAAATGCCGGAATCGAACAAGTGTATCCCTTTCTGCCCAGATATGCGAGGTTTTTTGTTAATTTTCACCCGTGATTTTTACCCCTTAGACACCATTTGCGACCCCCTGACCTAAATCGATTCTTGTTCGTCTTGATGTAGCCTACCTCCCCTAGAAGTTATGCAACACTTATCTGAATCACCCTGTATAACTCTAAAATTTGCAGGAAGTTATCTTTTCACAGAAACAGGTTCGTGTCGGAATCGGACCAATGTATCTCTTTCTCTGGGGTTTTGGATTGGATTAGTTACATATAATATTTTCCGGTCTGCGTGCTTGGTCTCCACTTATCCGCTTGGATCCGCTTATAAACCTTCGTCAATTAAGACAGACATAACCGAATACTTACTGACACAAAGAGAGAGAGACAAAATACACCCAGGAAGGCCGGAATCAAACCGAAGGCCGAAACAATGCACACACTGCTAGCGTGGTTGGCTGCACGTAACCCAACCAGGCCACTCGGCCCCCTTCTCTGTGGTTGGTTGGTTGGTTGGTTGGTTGGTTGGTTGGTTGGTTGGTTGGTTGGTGTTACATATATTTTCAGGTATGTGTGCTTGATCTCAAGGA
This sequence comes from Tetragnatha montana, assembly GCA_963680715.1. Lineage (NCBI taxonomy): Eukaryota > Metazoa > Arthropoda > Arachnida > Araneae > Tetragnathidae > Tetragnatha > Tetragnatha montana. The sequence continues at coordinate 2,388,217 of OY796684.1, read as the reverse complement.
TCCGCTTATACACCTTCGTCAAGTAAGACAGACACAACAGAATTTTTACTGACACAAAGAAGGAACATACACCCAGGGGCGAGGTGAGAATCGAACTCACGACGGAGCACTGCGCAGACTGCTGGCGTGAAAGGCAGAGAGCAAACCTAACGGGCCATCCGTCCCCCCCTTCTCTGTGGTTTTGAAGTTTCAATGTGGAAACATCTAAACTTGTTCTGTACCTAATAAATAAAATTGGGAATTCACCCATCCCAAACAAGGTTTTCGTTCGCGATTCATAATTACTACTTTGATATTACAAATCATGGCCACCGGTGGTTCTTCTGCTGAGTCTTGTGTAGCTGTATCGAAAGATGATTACTCCCACGAGTTTCATCGCATCCTGTTTCTCTTAAGAGAGTTTCGCAGCGTCCGGAGCACTTATTTGTTTTTTGAGTATAATTTTTTTAAGCCATCTGTTGATCAAGTGGGATCCCTGAACGAGTATTTTCTTGAGATTCAAAAACTGCCGCGCAATGCAGTACGTTCTCTGGATCGATTGATTGTATCTTACTACCAAGCACCTGAGGACTATCCGAAGGAGCCTGACCTAAATCCCAGACAGCGCCGTATTTTCTTGTTGCTGCTGGGGGAGCTGAGAAACGGATTGGAGGATGGGAGCATAGAACCCGGATTAAGATCCGCCCTTTTAGTAGTATTAACTTACATTTTGGGCCCCCACTGTTATCAGCTGATGAGTAGGGTGCTGTACTATTTATACCCACCCCCTGGGCCGTTCGTACCGAAGGAAGATCCAGACGATCCATCAGCACTGGGCGATGCAAAAGAAATTTACCCTACTGAATACTTAGTAATAGCTTTGCAATATCAAGCGAGGGGTACACTAAGTGACGATGAGTTTGATCGTTACGACTCAATTTGGGAAGAAGTTTGTGAACGAATCAATGGTGGCAGCTATGGAACGGCGGACAGCATGGAAACTGTGAGACAATTTTTCGATATAGTATCGAACTTTAAGATCTTCCATCCCGAACCTTACTACCGAGATCTGATGCAATTGGTTTTACGTGTACCCTGGCCCCACAGAGCCAAGTCTCCTGTTGAAGAATCTCCTGTTGAAGAATCTCCGTCAACCAAAACATGTTGTGGTTTGTCTTGAGAGTTTCGTAGCCTCCGGAGCACTTATTTGTTTCTTTATTTAATTTTGATAAGGCCACCTGTTGTTGAAGTGAGATCCCTGGACAAGTATGTTCCGTCTAGAACAAATTGACGGACCACAAGTGAACGGACCACCAGAAATGTGACGGAGAGTGAAAGAATCTGCCAGTATTCACTTTTTGAAGGAAACTTTTAACCTTGTGTGTTTAACACAATGATTTTATTTTATAACTGCCATTATATTTAATGTTTTAAATTTGTTTATGACTATGTCATCCTATTGTTTAATATTTTACTGTGGAGTTTGAAATTGATTTCTGTTTGTAGAATTTAGACATGCGAAATTCTTGCTTTAATAAAGACAAAGTGACATATTTTTATTTAAATCTTACTTCAAAACATTTTCAATTTTTAACTTTAATTACCTTGATTCTAAAAAATTTCTCATATTTTTGTTCTGGTTCAAGTAAAAATTAATTGTATTGTGAGGCTCAAAGCATTAGTTTCATACATAATTATTTCTTGTTAACCAATTTGAAACCAAAAAAACACAAATGAAAAAATTTACTCGGGAGGTTTTCCTAAAAGTATTCAAAGTAGTTTTAATTAAAGAATTTCATTTATTAGGCGGATTACCTTAAATACATCTCTACTATTGTAGTAAAATTCAGGGTTAAACTGTATCGGTAGATCTTATTTTATTGTCATCTAAAGAGAATGATTGCTGATTTGTTGTAGTTATTATTTTCCTTCAATTTATTTACAAAAACAAAAATTTTCCAAATAGATGACATTAGTGTGACATCACTTTCTTGTTTGGAAACGTTGATTCTATCCGTGATTGGAAGTAAATCCGTACGGAACCAATCACGGATGGAATCAACGTTTCCAAACAAGCAAGTGACGTCATGACTAATGTTGTCTATTATAAATTCACAAATGTTCACACACAATAGACGACATTAGTGTGACGTCACTTGCTTGTTTGGAAACGTGTACTCTATCCGTGATTGGTTCCGTGATTGGAGGTAAATCCGTACGGAACCAATCACGGATGGAATCTACGTTTCCAAACAAGCAAGTGACGTTATGACGAGCCACAGCTCGTCCATGAGTTCAGATTTCCAATTTTTATTAATAGACGACATTAGTCATTACGTCACTTGCTTGTTTGGAAACGTTGATTTCATCCGTGATTGGTTCCGTACGGATTTACTTCCAATCACGGAACCAATCACGGATAGAATCAACGTTTCCAAACAACCAAGTGACGTCACACTAATGTCGTCTATTGTTAAAAAAAAATTGTTAAAATGCAGTTATGAAAAAAGTAGTTATATTGAGGTTTAAGATATTTTGATGATTATTTTTTAAAAGATTATTAATACTAAATGACAAAATAAGATTCGAACCGTCGCGTCGGGATGTTTCTAAGAAAAATTCCTATTCTAAATCCCATTGGAGTACTTTTACCCAATAGTACAAGGTGGTTATATTTGGTTGGTTTTTGTTTTATGGGGCGTATGATCCATATTAGACTATTATGAGGCAGACAATTAAAACTTTAAGGAAGCTGAAGGCCTTCTTCAGATGTACTCTATACCGTTCTATTTCTATGCAGAAATGTCATTAAAGGTGATTATAATTAGACTTCACTTTGAGATGGTTATAAAAAGTAAACTAATGAGGAACAAATCTCATACTTGGTCACAGGTCAGAAGAGGTTGTGGTATTTTGTCTCTGGTAAGGAAAAAATTTCGTTCAAAAAGTCTCCACGAGAGGAATGGTGCTGTATGACATGCTACCAAACAAAAGAACAAGGTTTTGAACTTTTATCCCCATATTATAATCACAAAATAATGTTATTTCTCACGTTTGCGCAAGATTTTGCATAGCCCAATAAACTGTTTCTTTTTCAAAGAGATTAAAATATTTTTAAACTTCTCTTACTTTCCCAGTGTCAAATTAATCTACAAACTAAAGAATTAGCTACACTACCCTACAATAATGGACCGGACAGCTGCAAATTTGCATGAAATGGAGTAATGGTTTGGGGCTGTTTTTTGCGGTATGTGCGGATATCACTGCATGTTGTGACTGGTAAATTAAATGCCGATGCCTACAGAGACATTTTGGACAATCGGGTCCTACCTACCCTTTGGCAAATTTATGGAACGGACAAATGTTTCTTTCAAGATGATAACGCTATATGCCATGCTGCAGCCTCTAACAAGCAGTGGTATTAAGACATGAAAGTTAAACGTCGTACCTGGCCTGCTCAGAGCCCTGACCTAAACCCCATAGAACATTTATGGGACAAATTAGAGCGACGATTAAGGAATAGGGAGCCCCGTCCGAAATCCTTAACAGAGCTATAGTGGCATTCTTGCAGGAAGAATGGACAAAAATACCCCTCACTGTGTATCAAAATCTTGTAGAAAGTATGCCCAGAAGGGTTGCTAGTGTAATTGCAGCACGTGGGGCCTCTTCCCCTTATTAAAAGATGCATTATTTACTTTAAACCAAAATATCTTGCTGTCCGGTCCATTATTGTAGGGTAGTGTATTTATGGAAGCCTTGTATAATAGTCGCTTGGGATGTAATCCTTTATGGAAGTGTGTATTTGGACGGCAAAAACGACAGTTGGCGCATGCGCCGTAGGTCTCGCGGTTACGTAGTAGTCCCGGCGCTCGAATCAGAACTGTTGCCGGGTAAAAAAGAGTAGAGTTTAGTTGTGTATTTGCCAGCCAAATAGACAGTGCCATCATGTATTACATAAAACCAATTCAATGGTTAATGCCAAAATCATGGCACTGTCTATTAGAACGGCCAATACAACTAAACTCTACTCTTATTTCCACGGCCACGGGGAACTCTTATTTCCCGCCGGGACTGCTAAGTAACCGCGAGACCTACGGCGCATAGGCCAACAGCCGTTTTGGCCGTCCATATCGACACTCCGAAAAATCATATTAAAATGTTTATTCTATTCAAGAACAGACCAATAAATGCAACAGACATGCATTCTAAGGAGATAGACTGGAATGGAAAATGTTACGACAAAAACATCTTAATACTCGAGTCTGACCAATGGTCAATATTGTAACTATAACTCTAAATTTTGCAGAAAACTATCTTTTCACAGCAAAAGGTTCGTGTCGAAATCGGACTATTGTATCTCTTTCTCTGTGGTTTTAGAGTGGATTGGTTACATATAATATTTTCCGGTCTTCGTGCTTGGTCTCTGGGATCCGCTTATAAGCCCAATTAGGACAGACACAACAGATTTTTACTGACACAAAGAGAGAGAAAATACACCCAGGAAGGCCGGAATCGAACCAACGGCCGATATAGTGCGCATACTGATAGCGTGGTTGGCTGCGCGTAACCCAACCAGGCCACTCGGCCCCCTTCTCTCTGGGTTTGAAGTTTGAATGTGGAAACATCTAAACTTGTTTTGTACCTAATAAATAAAGTCGGGAATTCACCCATCCCAACAGTTCACAATTACCTTGATATTACAAATCATGGCCACCGGGGATTTTTCTGCAGAGACATGTGTAGCTGTATCAAAACATAATGATTATTCCGACGAGTTTCATCGCATCCTATTTATCTTAAAAGAGTTTCGTAGCGTCCGGAGCACTTATTTGTTTCGTGATTTTAATTTGTTTAGGCCACCTCATGGTCCAGTGAGATCCCTGGACAAGTATGATCCTGAGATTGAAAAACTGCCGCACAATGTACGCCGTTCTCTGCATCGATTCAATGCTTCTTACAACCCAGCACCTGAGGACTATCCGAAGGAGCCTGACTTAAATCCCAAACAGCGCCGTGATTTCTTGTTGCTGCTGAGGGAGCTGAGAAACGGATTGAACGATGGGAGCATAGAACCGGGATCAAGAACCGCCCTTCTAGTAAAATTAACTCGCATTTTGGGACCCCACCATGTTTCCCTGATGAGTAGGGTGCTGTACTATTTGTACCCACCCCCTGGGACATTCGTACATAAGGAAGATCCAGACACTCCCTCAGCACTGGGCGATGCAAGTCAAATGTATACATATGAATACTTGGTAATAGGTTTGCAATATCGAGCGAAGATTACACTAAGTAATGACAAGTTTGATCGTTACTTCTCAATTTGGGAAGAAGTTTGTGAACGAATCAATGATGACAGCTATGGAAGTGAGGACAGTCGGGAAACTGTGAGACAATTTGCCCCAGTGGTATCACCTTACAACCAAAATTTGATCCTGATGGAATATCTTGGACATATACCCTGGCCCCACAAAGGCAAATCTGCTGTTGAATCTCAGTCAACAACAGGAACGGACCACCAGAACTGAGACGGAGAGTGAAAGAATCTGCCAGTATTCACTTTTTGAAGGAAACTTTTAACCTTGTGTGTTTAACACAATGATTTTATTTTATAACTGCCATTATATTTAATGTTTTAAATTTGTTTATGACTGTGTAATCCTATTGTTTAGTAATTTAATGTGGAGTTTGAAATTGATTTCTGTTTGTAGAATTTAGACATGCGAAATTCTTGCTTTAATAAAGACAAAGTGACATATTTTTATTTAAATCTTACTTCAAAACATTTTCAATTTTTAACTTGTAATTACCTTGATTATAAAAATTTCTCATATCTTTATTCTGGTTCAAGTAAGAATTAATTGTGTTAGGCTTAAATCATTAGTTTCATACATAATTATTTCTTGTTAACCAATTTGAAAAAAAAAAAAAAACACAAATGGAAAATTTACTCGGGAAGTTTTCCTAAGTAAGTGTTCAATGTAGTTATAATTAAAAAATTTCATTTATTAGCGGATCTCTACTATCGTACTGAAGTTCAGGGTTAAACTGTATTGGTAGATTTTATTTTATGGTCATCTATAGAGACTGATTGTTGATTTGCTGTAGTTATTATTTTTCAATCAATTTATTAACGAAAACAAAAATTTACAAAATTTTAAACATAGATTCACAAATGTTTACACAGAATTAAAAGAAAAGAGACAATTGCAAATACATCCCAAAGGAGCCACAGATCGTCCATGAGTTCACAGATTTCCAATTTTTGTGAATTGTTAAAAAACATTTTTGTAAATGAAGTTATGAAAAAAAGTAGTTATATTGAGGTATGTTTAAGATATTCTGGTGATAATTGAGAGAATATTAAAACTAAATGACAAAATAAGTTTCGACCCCCCGGGATGTTTCTAAGAAAAATTCAATTCTTAATTCCATTGGAGTACTTTTACCCAATACTACAAGGTGGTTATATTTGGTTGGTTTGGGTTTTATGGCGTATGATCCATATTAGAATATTTTGCCCCATACAAGACAATTAAAACAACTTTAAGGAACCTAAAGGCTTTTGTCGGATTTATTCTATACCATTCTATTTCTATGCAGAAATATCATTAAAGGTTATTCTAATTAGACTTCACTTTGAGATGGTAATAAAAAGTAAACTAACGTGAAACTAATCTTCTCATAGTTGGTCACAGGTCAGAAGAGGTGGTATTTTCTCTAGTAAAGGATAAAATTTAGTTCAAAAATTCTAGATTAGAGGAATGGTGCTGTATGACATGCTACCCAACAAAAGAACTAGGATTTAAACTTTTATCCCCACATTATGATCACAATTTGTTATTTCTCGGCACTGTCTATTTGGACGATCAATATACAACTAAACTCTACTTTCATTTCCACGGCAACGGTTCTGATTGGACTTATCGCCGGGACTGCTACGTAACCGCGAGACCTACAGCGCATTGGCCAACTGCCGTTTTTGCCGTTTTGCATACCACAATAAATTGTTTCTTTTTCAAAGAGATTAAAACAGTTTAAACTTCTCTTAGTTTCCTAGTGTCAAATTAAGCTACAAACTAAAGAATCATTAGGTATTTACGGAACGCGCGTACATTTGTTTTGTATAATAGTATCTAGCTTAGGATGTCAATCATTTATTACATAAAATCAATTAAATGGCTTCTGTAAACATCAAATGAAAATGTTTATTCTATTCAAAAACAGACCAATAAATGCAACAGACATGCGTTGTAGGGAGAAAGACTGGAATAGAAAATGTTCCGACGAAAACATCTTAGTACTCGAGTCTGACCAAAGGACAATATTGTAACTATAAAACCTCTAAATTTTGCAGGAAGTTATCTTTTCACAGCAAAAGGTTCGTGCCGGAATTGGACCATTGTATCTCTTTCTCTGTGCGGTTTTGGATTGGATTGGATTGGTACCATATAATATTTTCCGGTCTGCGTGCTTGATCTCTAGGATCCGCTTATAAACCTTCGTCAATTAAGTCTGACACAACAGAATATTTACTGAATCAAAGAGATAGAAAATACAGCCTGGAAGGCCGGAATCGAACAGACGCCCGATACAGTGCGCAGACTGATAGCGTGGTTGGCCGCACGTAACCCAATCAAGCCACTCGGCCCCCTTTCTATGGTTGGTTGGGTTGGGTTTTGGGTTACATATATTTTCCGGTATGTGTGCTTGATCTCAAGGATCCGCTTATACACCTTCGTCAAGCAAGACAGACACAACAAAATTTTTACTGACACAAAGAAGGAAAATACACCTAGGGGCGAGGTGAGAATCGAACTCACGACGGAGCAGTGCGCAGACTGCTGGCGTGAAAGCAGAGAGCAAACCAAACAGGCCATCCGTCCCCCTTCTCTAATATGGTTTTGAAGTTTCAATGTGGAAACATCTAAACTTGTTCTGTACCTCATAAATAAAATTGGGAATTCCCCCATCCCAAGAGTTCGCAGTTTATAATTAGCTTGATATTACAAATCATGGCCACCGTTGATTCTTCTACAGAGTCTTGTGTAGCTGTATCGAAAGATAATGATTATTCCGATCAGTTTCATCGCATCCTATTTATCTTAAGAGAGTTTCGTAGCGTCCGGAGCACTTATTTGTTTCTTGATTTTAATTTTGATGGGGCACCTGTTGGTGAAATAATTTCCTATGACCTGTTGGTGAAATAATTTCCAGTCATATTCGTGAGATTGAAAAACTGCCGCACAATGTAGTACGTTCTCTGAAACTATTCGATGGATCTTACTGCGAGGTAACTGAGGCCTATCCGCAGGAGCCTGACCTAAATCCCGAACAGCGCCGTGATTTCTTGTTACTGCTGGGGGAGCTGAGAAACGGATTGGAAGATGGGAGCATAGAACCTGGATTAAGATCCGCGCTTTTATTAGAATTTACTTTAATGTTGGGACCCCACCGTTATTAGCTGATGAGTAGGGTGCTGTACTATTTATACCCACCCCCTGGGACATTCTTACCAAAGGAAGTTCCAGACGATCCATCAGCACTACTGGCCGATGCTAAAGAAATGTATACTACTGAATTCTTGGTAATAGCTTTGCAATATAATGCGAAGGCTGTACTAAGTGAAGATGACTTCGATCGTTACATCTCAATTTGGGAAGAAGTTTGTGAACGAATCAAAGGTGACAGCTATGGAAGGGAGGACAGCATGGAAACTATGAGACAACTTTCCGAAGTGTTATCACCTTACAACGAAAATCTGATGCACGTAGCTGCACGTGTACCCTGGCCTTACAAAGCCGCATCTCCTGTTGAATCTCCGTCAACCACAACACCAGAACTGTGACGGAGAGTGACAGAATCGACCAGTATTCACTTTTTGAAGGATATTTTTAACCTTGTGTATTTAACACAATGATTTTATTATAACTGCCATTATATTTAATTTTAATGTTAGAAATGTGTATACGACTGGACTGGGTAGTCTTACAGTTTAGTATTTTACTGTAGAATTTAGATATATGCGAAATTCTTGCAATAATAAACAGGAAGTGACATTTTTATTTGAATCTTGCTTCAAAATATTTTCAATTTTTATCTTGTAGATTGTTACTGCTTGACCTTAATTCTAAAAACTTCTCATATATTTGTTCCGGTTCAAGTAAAAATTATATGTATGAATAGTGAGGCTCAAAGCATTAGTTTCCTACCTAATTATTTCTTAACCAATTTGAAACCAAAAAAAACACAAATGAAAAAATTTACTCGGGATGATTTCCTTAAAGTGTTCGTTGAAGTTATAATTAAAAATTTTCAGTTATTAGCGCATTACCTTAAAAACAATCGTACTAAAATTCAGGGTTAAACTGTATTGGTAGATCTTAATTTATTGTCATCAAAAGAGAAGGATTGTTGATTTGCTGAAGTTATGAAAAAAGTAGTGACATTGAGGTTTGTTTAAGATATTCGGGTGATTATTGAGATATTAATATTAAATGACAAAATAAGTTTCGAACCATCGAGATGTTTCGACTTTAAGGAAGCTAAAGGCCTTTGTCGGATGTACTCTATACTGCCGTCCTAAGCGAAAGTGCACATAAACTAGTTTTCTTATAAATTCACTTTCTTTCCCGATTGGCGCGTTTTTTTATTTGGCAAGACAATTTAAAAATATTTAAACAAAAGAATAGTTTAAATTTCATTGTGCTGTCTAACTTCAATTTATATTAGAACACTCTATAACCGGAATATGCGAGTACCTACTGCAGCTGAATTGCTATGTCCTGTGTATTTTTATTTGCTGAAAGCTGCATCTTGTTTTCCTTGTCTTGTGCCTTATTGTCGTTCTGTTTCTGAAAGACATTTATTTAAACACAAGGACAATATTCAATTTTTTAAAAAATCCGAGTGAGTGTCTCCATAAATTTGTAATTGAACCCTGTTTGCCTTAAAGATATACCCATTTCGGACTCTAACGCAGTTCAACGCCACAGCCGATAATAGAGGCTTTTTTGGGTCTTCTTTTGGTCTTCTTTTTTGGGAATTCTTGGTATTCGAGTAAAAATTTTCAGAATTGAATCACTTATTTCAGAAACATGTCAAACGCCACTTTTCTTGTTTTGAGATAAACGAGAAAAACTGTATAGAAGCTCACTACATTTTTATGAAGGTGTTTAGTAATTTTTTTCTTAAAGTAGACCTCATTTGGGTATTTTATAGACAAAAAGAATTTTTTTAACATTTTTATTCTTTGCATAAAAAATTATTGAAATTTTTGCATTTGACAGGTTTCTGCAATAAACAGAGTATTCATGTCTATTTTCATAGCTTAACTCTAATTCTTTTAAGGATTTGGTAATAAGAGTGGGAATATTAGTTGAAAATAGCATTTCCATATTTAATACTAACCCATAAAATTATTATAGAGTTCTTATTTTTTTCTCTTTTGGTTATTAGATGTACAAATACTTAGTTTTATAAATTATTTCAACTCTAGACTCAAAAATAGTGGTCAGCCAATTCAAAATGTTAATATAGACATCTTTGAAGTCAATTAGATAGTTGTTTAGAAGTAACTTTGTGGACAGTAAAACAATTTTGCTTTAAAAGCCTACAAAATGAGTTAATTAGTTCAATATTATGATCTGGGGTATAGATTTGATGTCCACTTTTAATAAAGTGATTCATGAATCCAAAATATCAATCACATGGATGTAATAAATGGCCACAAGCACGAAAATTTTAAATACATAGGTACCAAAACGTCCTTAGTCTTGAGATTCGTACAAAAACTTTAAAAATATGGGTTTTACTATGGCTTGATGGACCTAACATCTAAAGAATGACTTTTCCAATAGCATATAGTTTTTGTATGCGAGTAAATAACAAACTGCAGCCCCAAACAAGCGGTAGATGAGACGGCATGAGCTAAATTCCCCGCAATTTAAGTGCAGAAACCAGTCAAGCGACGTCGTTTGACATGTTTCTGAACTAAAGCTGAAATTTAACATGCTGGAAAACTATTTTAAAATTCCGTTATTTTTATTATTCTTACACTAAAATGTGCGTTTACCCCTACAGAATCATATGACACCAATAACTCTTTTTTGAAAAAATTGGCGTTTGACATGTTTCTGAAATAAGTGATTCAATTTATCATAAAAACAGGAAATTAAAATGGTAAGGAGGTTATCATTTGTTTTGAGTTTGCAAGGTTTTCGAGATATCAAGTGTACACAGTAGGTAAGAAATTTTAAGTCGACTTCTTGGGTTTCGAGTGAAAATTTTCAGAATACATCACAAAAACAGGACATTAAAACGGTAAGGAGGTTGTATTTTTTTTTTTAGTTTAAAAGGTTTTTGAGATATCAAATGTTTATACGGTAGAAGATATTTTAAGTTTATCTACTTGGGTTTCGAGTAAGAATTTTCGGAATGTGTCACAAGAAGAAGTTAAGAGGAAATTATTTTTTCGAATTAGCACGGCTTTCGAGACATCGAGAGTATGATGTAAGAAATTTTTAAGTTGATACACTTGGGTTTAGAGTGAAAATTTCCAGAATATATCACCGAACATTACACGAAAGGGAAAAGAGACGTGCTTTTCGAATAAAAATAATAATGAATACTAAGCATGGCCATCGAGAGTAAAAAGTTTTAAGTCGACTTATTGGGTTTCGAGAGTAAAAATTTCCAGAATATATCACCGAACATTACACGAAAGGGAAAAGAGACGTGCTTTTCGAATAAAAATAATAATGAATACTAAGCATGGCCATCGAGAGTAAAAAGTTTTAAGTCGACTTATTGGGTTTCGAGAGTAAAAATTTTCAGAATGTATCACCGAACATTACGCAAAAGACACAATTATTTTTTTCGAATAAGCAAGGTTTTGGAGACATCGAGAGCAAACGGCATAGCCAAAAAAAAATTTCGGAGGGGGGGGATATCTGAATTTCGAGAGGGGACATCGGATAAATTTATTCCTTTTCTACTGTCAATAAAAGTAAATTTCTAACTTTCTGGGGGGATATCTGGCCAAGCCCCTGAAAAGTGTACTGTAAAAAAAAATGTTTTTTGACAGAATTCTGTTAAATTTGCTGCCAGAAAATGCCTGTAATTTTCGCAGGGAAATCCTGTAATATAGAATCCTGTTATTTCTCTTCCTGTAACCTGTTTATAAACCTTCTCTGTATTAAATAACAGAATACAATAGTTAACGAAAGAAAATCTCTCGGATAAATTAATTTAATCGGATTAAATGTAGCTTAATCAGTTAGATATAAGCCGCTGACTTGCTGTTTTAGGACTGTCTCAAAGAATATCAGTAAAAATGACAGAATGTTTTTATCAGTATTACAGCTAAAATTCGTGGGTATTAAAAAATTTCTGTCAGATTTTGCTCACCTCCTGTGGTCTCTGTTGGCGGGGGTCCTGTCTCCGAACTGGCCAATGTCCATGCCCATGGTCTCCGGATTGGAGACCCTGAGGGCCGTATGGTGGCCGTCGGGCGCCTCGGGGCCATGGCGGGGCGGCTGACGGCGGGGAGTCAGGTAGGCCAGCGTGGAACACGGAGCGGGAGCGAGCGCTGCAGCCGCGCGTCATTAACTGACACCGCCGGCCATTGTCTCTCCACTCTCCCTCACTCGCACCTACCTCAATTAATGCCCGCCCTCCCTCGCTCCTCAACAATGCCCATCCATCCTATGGAGAAAGCTCACGGTATCGGAATGATCGGTATCAGAATGATCGGTATCAGAATAGGCCAGAGGTTCTCAAACTGTGGGTCAGTTTTTGGTGGGCCGCGACAAGTTTTTCAATTCAAGAATTTCCTTATAAATTATGTTGTAATTGAAATTTTTCCTAGATTACCAAAAAGCCGAGGTAAAACCATGTTTTTAAGAGTCGAATTTCAAAAATTTTTATGGGGGAGGACCCCCCTTCTGACTCTGGAGCTCATCGTTGCTCCCACAATCAAACAAGCTTAGGTTCAACTATTTCTTTTTAAATACCTAAAAAGTTAAAATAATCTCTAATGCAATTCATTATTGTAACAAAATAGTTGATGACCAAACCCCACACGCACAAAGCTAAAGTCATATAGGGGATATGGGAAAATCAACTGAAGATGGGGTGGGTCGCGTTAGGGCTTATTTATAAAAAGTGGGTCGTGATGTTGGAAAGCTTGAGAACCCCTGCTATAGAGAAATCTCGAGATATGTATCGGAATGGGGTAGAACCCATGAGGGTCTATGTATTCTTTAGGCTGTGGCCACACTACAGCGAATCTCGGCCCAAAACTATAAAAACAACGATAAAGATCGTTATATTAGTGAGGGGATACTCCCGATGACACCCGTTTTCCTCCGCTACGGGGAGAATTCCACTACTTCTTCTAGAAAAATTTCGTATTCAATAGTCTACTCCCCGAAATCATGTGCATATGAAATTTTCCTGATTACTTTTGCGGCCCTCCACTAGACTTGGCGCTTATTCGATTGCGGCCCACGAGCACTTTTAAGTTGGAAACTACTGCTTTATATTTCATAAGGAATATAATGAGGTCGGGAGGGACACTTATCTCCAGTATGGGAATGCGGAAAGACACATGAGAGTCTATTTTTATAATCGACAGGGACTTGATGAGGGACACTAATCTCCATCGATTAATCTCTTAGTATCGGAATGTGGTAGAACACATGAGAGTAAGAACCTCACAAGAGAAACATGAGGTTGGGACATCCTTCTCAAAGTACGGGGATGCGGTAAGACCCATGAGGGTCGAGGGTAAGGGACGCATCTCCAAGTAGGGAATAGTTTTTAGAATGGTTCATGGAGGTTTCTTGAAGGGATTCCGAATTTGTTTTCTTATGGGGGACTAAGATTTTTTTAAGTGAATCGAATCTTCTTGTTGAACATAATGTGGAAAAGTTGTGAATAATCGAGTTCCAATTACTAAATTTCAGTCTAAAAAAACAGGCTTTGTTTTGGTACACCTAATCCGAATTTCGGACATACATTTTCAAGAATTTAATATATTTTTTGGTAGAAGCTGAATTTTGATGAACTTATGATAAAAATAGTTGTAAAGAATTGAGTTCAAAGTACCAAAGGGGGGTCTGGGTGTCCTCCCCCAGAAAATATTTGGAAATTTGACCCTAAAAAACAGGGTTTTAATTCGTTTTGGTACATTTAGTCGCTCCTCTTATATACGCCCCTGAGTTCCGACCTCCCCTCTTTCTCAATGATAGTAATTCTAAGGAGTATTTTTTGTAAAGAAAATACAAGAATGCTTGAACCGAATGCAGATTTTGAGTGACAACAAGAAGGAAAAGAAAGGGTCAAGTAGCAACAATTTCTTTCGCATTTTAAGAATGCAATAGTTTCTAATCTGATTAATAATACCTCTGATAAACACATATAAAAAGGGAAAAACAACGAAAATAAAATTAAAATGTGTCATATTATAATGGAGTAAAGAATTTTCATTTTGGAGGAGGGGTTAAAGCCCCCAAGACCCCCCCCCCCCGAATCCACTAGTGCTTGAGGGACTTATATCACCAAGATAATTATGGAGATTAAACTCAATGTAAGATTAAAATTTTTATTTGCCACTTTTTAAAATCATCATGAATGGCGTTTTTCATCACAAACGAATCCTCGTTGGCTCTCAGAAGAGAGAGAAAAAAACACGTTTTAATAATTACTCTGGTGATCATAATTTTAATTATTATCTGTGATATTATTTTCTGAGTAATATTTTTTGTTCCAAAATATAAAAATTATTTTTGTCACCAATTGACCAACGCAGAGATACCTTTCTGCTCAAAATTTAACCATTAAAGCTGGTTTTGGCGATAAAGCGTGATCATTAAATTCACACCCAAAGTATTACTGACCAGTAGTGTTCGGCAACTAGTGGTCAAAAAATAGTTAACTACCAACTACTAACTAGTTTGGGAAATTGTAGTTGTAACTAGTAGTTAACTATTTTTTCCTGGGACTAGTTACAACTAGTAGTTAAATATTTCCCAAAGTAGTTAACTACTAGTTAACTAGTCTATTTAATTTCATAACCTACTTTTTTTGGCAAAATTCTAATACATCTTTCTTATCTATGTCACAAAAAACGTTTATACTTCGCTCAAAAATGGTCTTTATTTCTGGTTATGGTATTCGAGTACTCTACCTTTGATAACAATTTTAAATATCTTTTTAAATTTTAAATAATGTTTTTTTGAAGTAGTTGAAAATTTGAAAGTAGTTTTAACTAGTAGTTGATTAAAAAAGTAGTTGAACTACTTCAAACTAAAAGTAGTTAAACTACTAGTTAACTACTAGTTGATCGGTAGTTAACTACTAGTTGCAACTAGTTCTAGTTAACTAGTACCGAACACTACTGACCAGTGGTCTCATGTTTGTTTTCATAACTATAGAGAGTGACCGATACAGCTGTTCATTGACACTCAACTCAAAAATCCGTGTTTTCCAGGGCGATACTTGGACACCTAAACAAGATTAGCGAAGATTCCTTTTTATCTGTTGCTTTGACGATGTTCAAAATAATAATAATACAGAATGTTTAACTAAGTGCTTCTTCAGAGCACCTAAATGGGTTTTCCATTTGGTGGTAACAACAGGACTACTGGTGATATGGAGAGCAGGACAACAGCCAGAAATTCCAGAGGGGAACAACTGCACCAAAAAACGAAAGAGGGAACAAAATCTGCTAAAGGAGGCTGAAAACCCATCTTCTTGGTTCAGCAAAGAGTGAAGATAACTATTCTAAACACAGGTAATATTAGACGTAGACGTTTCAAAAATCAAATAAAGGCAGATAAAAAGGCTAGAATAGCTTCTAACTTTTGACATGTAGGTATATGATTAAATATACGTATGTAGGTGACCTACAATAGGTCTTAATAAAATAAATGTCTTAGCTTAACTATATTTATATTCGCAGGAACGGATGGCTTGGTGGGTTCGCCCGCCAGTATCCCATCCCAAAGGCCCTCAGATCGAATCTGAGCCTCTCCCCGGGTATAGTACTCGGAAATAAATGCAGTTGGGCATTTATAAAGTGGGCCGTGGGGAGCCTAGTGGTTAAGGCATCGGCTTCGGGATCGGAGGGTCCCGGGTTCGATTCCCGACACCGCTGAAGACCCACCGAGTATAAGTGGAGTACGTGCTCGTTAAATCTGTGGGTCCGAAAGTCCTGTGGTCCGTCATGGCGCAGTTTACCACGGGTCCAGGTGTCTGGAGACTATTTCCCTCCCCTTCAGAGCATGGCAAAATTGTGGAGGTGGTGATAGATGGTGGCGACATCTATCATCCGAGGCTTAAGTCGGACTCCTGCCATTTCATGGGCCTCACTTTCTCAAGAGCCGCACCTCCTTTGCCTTAAATCCTGTACGCTTTGCGGATGGAGCTTGGATATTCCAAGTGGCATAAGAAACAACAACAACAACATATTTATATTCAAATAGACCCTGTATAATATTTGCGGTGTATTAAAATGCTAAACAAATTCAAGCGTTAGGGGTAGTTATGTAATGAAACAAGCCCATAAGTAGGTATATTAATTGCTTTTATGTTTTTTCTTAAGCTACTTTTGATATTTTGAAGTGTATTTGCTATTGCTTAAGACGTTTAATAGAAAAAGTTTTTTTGGTAACATATAATTATAATTTGTGTAAAACCTGCCTATTCAGGACTCTATTTATAAGCAGCCTGTGCCAAAAATTCGAGTATATTTTCGAGTGTACAAACCACGTGTTTATTTGAATTTGAGTGAGAAAAAAACTTACGCAGCATAAAATTTCTACATAAAACTTTTAAAAATATATATATTATTTTTTGGTGGAAAAATATTATTTAGAAAATAATCATCACGGACAATCATTAAAAATTACTATCGCCAGTGATGATTTAACACCTGATATTTTCTTTCCTGATCCCCAAACGATGATGCTGGTTTGAAAAAAAAACACTTCTTAAATTGCAAAAGAGGAAAATAAAAACGATGATCCAATTTTGTTTTTTTTTTGTCTTTATAATTATCAATCTCAAAGACAATACAGCGTATTACTAAAATTTAAAAAACGTACCTTTTTTCTGAAAAAGATATTCCTTGACCATTATTGCAACTAAACATCCCGAACATGGGGAGTTGCATAACGGAGAGATGCTATATATTTCGTTAATATTATTTTACTGGTGAGAATTGTCAGGGGAGTTTAATTTCAGAAAAAAGATTTTCAAGCCCTTAAAAAAATCTGTTATCTGTTTTTTCAAGATACTTTAAAAAAAATTCAAAGAATATACATATATAGATCATTTTTGACTGCGCCAAGCCCACAAACGTGAAAATTCATTAAAACTCGAGTGTGTTCAGGGAAAACAAGGAGATGGGAAAATAGACTGCCCTTGTTGAGAATTATTTATAAATATAACTAATTAAAACTAACATAATGGAATAGTTAAGTGGATATCCAATCCATGCAAAATCAGTTTTAAAAAAGTATCTAAGTAGTTGTTTGGCTTAAGAAAAACTGTGTTATTATATGCATCCATATGGAAGATAATTAAAGTTGTTTTTTTTTCAGCTTTAGAAAATCTGCAGCTTTTTTGTAACCGATGAAAACTCTTTGGGCTGGTTGCAAAATTGTCGTAGAATGAATGCAGAATTAAATTGTGAAAGACTTTAAAGTTCTATTGCTAGAAGATTGCACTTTAGACATTTTTACAGCAATTTCGCAATTTTTTTTTTACGAGAATTCATGCAAGTAGTCACCACTACTGGCTCTGTTGCCTCTTGTTGACCAATTCTTATATTTTGTAGATTTTATTTTTAAAAAAGATAAATAAAATTATTATTAAATTTTAAAAAGAATAAAGAAAGCAACTTCTTTTAAGAGAATATTGTGAGAATTTTAAGAGAATTACGTTTTGAATTTTGAAATAGAGACAACAATTTTTAAGAGATGCGTCACATAAGATATTGAATAAATATAAAATTTACTTCTCAATATTTCAGATTATACTTTTGAGAGATTTATGATTTCGAAATATGTTTTCAGTTTAAAAGTATTTAAAAGCTAAAAGCTAAATCGTATCCTAATATCTCTCTCGCATTTATATTTCGCTATTAATAATATTTCACCTCTTTTTACACATTTCAAAAATGGATGTTTGTATTTTATTGCTCGTCCGTGGACGTAAATCAAATTTTGAAACATTGAAAATAGCATTTCAAAAGTTGCGCTTAAAATTGAACAGGCGAAACGGCGAAACTAGTGCCTTAGATAGTGCCATCTGTTGATAAATTCTAGAACTGTTACTTATCAGACAATTCACTTTCTTCTACTTTTATTTTTTTACGACAGAACAGATAAGGATCATTGATAAACCCAAAAGAGCATTACAACTTGAAACAAGAAAAATTGGTGTCAGAAGATAGCTAAAACAAGAGTAGATTGTGTTTATTTAATTTCTGTTTTAGTGAATAAATTTGCTTTTCATGGAATTGAAAAGATGTTAAAGAAAAGTTTCAGAATGTGTGTTTCAGAAGGGAATATTGCAACAATATTTCGTTTCGTTGTGAATAAACTTTGTTATTAAGATTAAGAAAGTCTAAAATCTAAAGAATTTTATTAGATTGAAAGAATGATTGTATTAAAAAAGAATTGAAAAGTATGAAAAAGAATGTATCAATGAAATTTCCGCCACTCTTGAATGTTGGATTATTTTTTTAAAGGTTGGAAGAAACATTTAACTTTTGTAATGAGAATAAACGTCAAGAGTTTTTAAATAATTATTAATAATATAAACTAATGACACTAAAAAAACTAAAACTTAGGTTTTTTAATGCAAAAACACCGTATTTTGGAGATAGAATTTAAGTGTAAATTAAAATATCATTCAATTTATATGACTGACTCTTTAATTAAACAGATTAAATATTACTGATTTTGATAATAATTTTATTGGATTATATTTTATAGATATGACTCATATCTAAAAAATATAATCCTATAAAATTCTTATATAAATTTCACTATTCCTAAGTTACAGATATTCGAGATGTTAACTACATTTTATAAAAAAAAATTAAGTTGAAAAACAAACTTTCTCAATTGTCAATCCACTTTATTTTTATAGCAGAATGACAGCAATATTTAATGCGATTAACGATAAAGTTGAAGACGACTGTTCCTTGACATTCGTTTTTGTTTTGTTTTTATAGATTGCAACTTCGCTACATTATCTGTTTGTGCGAGACTTGTTTAATCACCTGCCCGTAAATACCGTTTCCGACTGCCGCTGGATGCGTAAGGAGTCATCTGGTCGTAAAATCACGAAAAGGGGTATAGGTACCAAAAAAAATATCAGTTATATTGACCTCATTCCAATTACGAGTCAGTTCAATACACTTATAAAATGCACTCTTAAATTTCAAACCGATTTCATTTCTCTAGTACAGTCGGCTCCGCTTAATGTGATCACATTTTTTTTCAAGATCAGAATGATAACAATATCCGATTAATAACAATAAGCGGTTCTATATACCAAAAAGTGGCTAACAGTGTAGCTCGAGTGTTTGCTTTAAAATCTCGACAGTTTAGTCCTATTGAAACATTTAAAAAGATTTTCCTAGCATGTATTTTGCAACTTACACATTCTTTAAGAAAAAAAGAGTGGATCATATAACACTACTAAATTAATGACTCATTTTGTATATATTTATGTAATTGAAATTAGCCGTCAAAATGAAAAGAGTTGACTGTAGATGTAGTTACGATTATATTGTCATGAAGTTACCTTGTTTCTATAGTACCATAAAACGGGGTGCAATACCTTTAAAGCCATTGAAAATAATAAGAGACAAAACCTATACCACACTCTATCTTTACAAACAATTGATTTCGGTTATCAGACTAAATTTTACAAATTTTAGGCAAAATGTGTGAAATTCTAGTATTAAATAGTATACTCGAAAGTTTCTAAATCAGTCTTATCATTCTTTGAGAGATATTTATTTTGGAAAGTATTTTAAATACATTTTTAAAACGTGAAATACATTTGTTTCATTACGAAATATTCGTCAATTGTTCGTAGTGATTGGATGGATAATAATTTATTTGACAGTTGTTTAGTATGTAACTGCACCCTTATCCGAATTGTAATACAATGGAAATATTTTAAAATTGAGAACTTTTTTTTTTAGAAATTCCATTAGCTTACTCGGAATTCTCAAAAATATCCGAACACTTTGATACCAAAAATGTGTCATTCGAATCAGTAATTAAAAAGTTTTTATCTGGAAACCGTTCACTTTTTTTTAGAATAGAGAGACTAAAAATTGTATCCAAGGGTATATCTTATCTCGTATCTCAACTCATGAATGCTTACAAATGCATTCATTAATTTATGTATCATATGACACCGTCTTATGAAATTACCGTGAGAATCTTTTAATAGCATCCTTCTCGTTTTCGTTTTGAACACATGGTTTGAGATCTTGAAGAAAAAGGACTTTAAATTTTATGTATTTGCAGTTTTGTTTACTATCCACGTTTCTCTTACAAACTTTTAAGGTATTTTGTTTCAATGCGTTCTTCGTCCAGACAATTTATTACTCTGTCTAACAATTTTATTTACTGTAGAAATTTCTTAGAATTTTATTTACATGTTCTTCTTTCGTCTGATACTTTTAAGCCTTAATTTCGCAATCTGTTTTCAAATAGTTTTTATTCAGCAACTTAGAAAATAATTTTTTTTGTAAAGTTTTGAGTGAAGTTTGAGTTATACTAACTTTAAGTTTTGATTTAAATAATATTAAAGATGGATACATGAAGTGAATTTCACAACACTCGATTTTATGGCGCAAAAGCACGTCTGTGAGAAAAAGTTAGATAAGACATAAAGATGGTGGGAAGCTCTAATTGAATCGTCAGTTTGAAAAAGGGAATAAGTCCAAAAAATGACGAATCGACTTTTTGTGCTTAAAACAATCTCCAAACTTTGCTCTACACATGAGTGGAAAGATAACTAACTCCTATATAGGGAGATATAGCCCCTTCAAGTTGCGAAATTGATGTGCATTCATTGTATTTTTCCAGTTAATTTGGAATTAAAGTTAATTTATATTTCTGTTCTTATTTGTGCTGCAAACTAAGCCAAAATAAAATTTAAAAATGCTTTAAATTTATTTTTTTTTATCAAGGGAATGTTTGACTCTATTCATATTCACCTAATCCATTGATACTGCCTTAATGACCCAGTTTCGTAATATTTTTGAATTTTATTTGTCTCGGTCTGTCTATTTCTCACTTTTGTGCTGTGAACTAAGCAGAAATATAATTTAAACGATGCATTTAAGTTTTTAAGATTTTCCTTCACAAGGTTGAAAGAGTCCATCAACTTTTTTCAACTGTAAAATACTTTTAAATGCACTTATATTTTTTCCGAAGATTGCCTTTTTTTTCTAAATAAGATCTTGAATTTCCAATACAAATTTGGTGGTTATACAACAAAAATTCCATTATTTATACAGAGGTGGTTTTTTTTTTCCAATTTTCTCAAAACTTGGTTTTTGGACTTATTCCCTTATTCTAACTGACGATTCAATTGTCTTTTGGGGTTTTTCCCCCAACACTCCTGTGCGAGTAGGGCTTTCCTTTGTTGGCTAATTGACCAAAACATGCCGACTTTTAACAATAAAACCAAAGTCTAAACCGGCCCAAAAAGTGTAACATGGCCCTTACTCATTCCAGTTGCACCGTCAAACCATAAACCGCTTGAAATCAATGAGTTAACAGTCATTATACTATAGACAGCAACTTAAGTTAACCCTATGACGTCACTAACAAACAAAGTAGTTCCCATCGCGGTTTCTGAATTTTGAGGGAATTGAAGAACGTCAGTTTAAAAATATGATTATTTTGTTAAACCTATGTTTATATAGTGCCCTTTAGTCACGATTTGCGTACCGAAACTTTTCCCAGCAACCCAACAGGCTGTGTATACCCATTTTCTCCTTCCGCGTAGTGACGTACTGGATTCAGGAAACGTCAAACCATAAACCGCTTGAAATCATCATCATCATGAGGGGGGTGACTCTACTTAAGGGTAACAATTACGAGGTGGACTCACCGATCTACATCTTCCGGCTGGATATCGATCTCGAAGTCACGTGCTTGAGCCATGCGGGCCTTCTTCTGAAGCACCACCTGCAACAAACCCCCTTACAGCTAACGAATTACGAAATTAAATTATTATAAGTCATTAAATATTTCATCCAACAATACACCAATACCAATGGTCAACACCAATAGTTATCCAATATAGGCCAATATTCACAGAACGTTATTAGTTGATATTTTCCTGCCACCCGGGTTGCCCAATATTGGTATAACCCAAGAAAGGTATATTACAAATTACCATCTAGAAAATATTTATAGGTGACCATAATATAAATAATGCAATAAACATCAACGAAAAAATGTTAAGGCAGCGTTAATACCATGAATATTGTTGAAACTTTAAATATTTAATGGGGCTTATCAATAAAATTCAATATTTGAAAATATTCTGGAGATTTATTATTTTTGTATGTTTTTTTTTTTTACATTTACCTCCATGTTTACATTCACCCATTTTGACTCTATATCCATATCTGGAGCTTATTGTTATCAATATTGAGGACTTTATTATAGGAGTATAGTTATCTAGTATTTAGAAAAAAATTGGATGAAAGTATTGGAGATTTTTCAGAAATTTTGGATTTGCGTTTGTTTTTTATATTAGACGGTGTTTTCCATTTTATATAATAAATTACTTTATTACGATAACCTACAAAATTTAATCATTCTAACTAATATTTTTGTAGCTTCAAGTTCGTTTCATAACTCCGTGCTTTCACAGTTCAAATTATTCCCAAATAATATGAGAAGAATAATTTTTAATGTAATTTCAAAGACTGATCTTAATTCACTAGCTGTTACGACCCGGCAAAGCCGGGTCTTACAGCTAGGCTAGCCTTTTATGCGAGCTTCGCTCGTTACTACTTCAAGTTCCTATTAATTATACATTAAATAAGAAGTTTAACTTTAATAATTTATTATTGTTGAATTAGAAACCAACTTCCCTAAAAGTAACTTTTTAACCTTTATTAAGTAAACCAACTTTCTTGAAAGATATTTATTTAAAAGCTATTATATTATTTTAAAATTTTAATTACTTTTATTTATTTATTTTTCTGATTATTGCGAGATGGCATCGAGTCAGTGAGTGACGTGGGCTTTTATATTTTTCTGATGATTATGATTATTATTGCGAGATGGCATCATAGTGTGCGAGCGTTCCAGAATCAGTGAGTCAGTGAGTCAGTGAGTCAGTGAGTGACGTGGGCTTTTATATGAGAGATAACAAAACTAATGAGTGGGGCTGAGATTTCCATGTAGTATTTATACGTATATCTTTTCAGAAAACTGCTGATATTACCTATAGTGTTCTTAAATATTATGCGTTTTGAGTCTTTAGAAACAAATTTTATTTTACATATTTTTACGTACTTCTGTGTATTTAATGATATATTTTTTGCCCTACTATATTCATCAATTATACCTGCATTAATAACCTTCTCTATCAGAAAATGCTCAAAAAGGGGGGAAATTACATTAGGATGGGAAAAGAGAAGTTGTTCATGTTGAGCGACTGTGTAGCCGGTACAAAACACTTTCAAAACGAGATCTTCAAAGCTTTTCGCTCAAGAATTTGATACATATCAAATCGAATACAAATCGATAACAAACTCGAATAACTCTCTTTAATGACTTCAAATTTCAGACATTTAGGTATTGTATTTCTGTCAGTGTTCATTGAAAAAAAAATTAATTACATATTCTCCCTGTTTCTCCATGTTATTGATACTACATATTTTACGCTCTTAGATTCATATTTACTCAATAACATAAATACATTATATATTAGGTGTATTGTGTATAGGTTACGGGCAAAGTGATAAACCGGACATTATTAATATAATGGCCGAAGTGAGGCGGGCATTATTATTTATTTTTATCGATCACATTGCCCGTAACATATACATTTTATTACATGGAAACCCAAACCCCACCAATGAGTACACGAGACCCACGGTTTACCTGATTGGTCTTGATGAAGGACATGGCTGATCCTCGGAATCCGACCACTTGTCTAAACTCACAAAATCCCTCTGCGATTCCGAGTGCCTGTTACATAGCTGGTCATCCCCATCTCGCCTCCCCGTTCCCGCTCACCGTTGCTGTCCTCCCCACACCCGCGAACACACACAGCAGCATCCCGCGATCACGGATCCAAGCGTTGGTATGGAAACAGCATCCCTGCTGGAAGCGCTGGAGCAAAGACCAGGTCCATCGGGATGCTAGGACGCGATCGCTCGCGCATGCGCAGATGCACACCCTGGTTGTTGACCCTACGTCGGTTGCGATGCCAACGGGGGTGGGCCAATAGCCCCTGTTTTATTTACTGGGACGCCTCGCTCGTCACTTTGAATCGTGTGTCTATATCGTGTTTGCATATTATCAGTTTGCAAAGATTTAATTGAAGGAGTAAAGAAAGAGTGGGTACCGCCAATATTCACACTTTTCACGATTCCTCCAAAATGAAGAGCAAAAGTGAATAGTCTAAATGAGCCTTAAATGTTATTAGAAACTCGTTCACCATACTTTTATAAAATCGGATGGTGATTTAACAATAAGAATGCGATAAGGCGCTACACACTTTGGAAATACGCTTATTTTAAAAATAGCTTAATTGATATTTAATATTTTTAGTGGTGACCATAGTGACCAACTTAACGGGGTCGGCAAACTCATTCCGCAAAAGAGACAAATGGTTTAAATGTTACGGGCAATGTGATTAATCCGGGCATTATTAATAATGCCCGCGTATTACGGGCAAAGTAATAAACACTCATTGATAAATGCCATTGAATTTATCACATTGCCCACTTTAACTTTGGGCATTATTAATAATGCCCGGTTTATCACTTTGCCCGTAACATATACTATACTATTATTATGGAATTATCTCTGATACCACCCCCAAATATCGAGCAGACAAGGAATCAGGGGCGCACATAAAGGGGGCGCCCCCTCCCAAAATTTGGACTAGATGTACCAAAACAAGCTAAAACCCTCTCTATTATGGTCAAATTTCCAAAAATTTTCTGGGAGAGGGCCCCCCAGACCCCCTTTTGTACTTGGAACTCTATTATTCACAATTTTTTTGTAATGATCTCATCAAGATGCAAATCCTACCTAAAAATGTATTAAAAAACTACATTAAACCTATAAAATACGCAGGGAGGCGTAGTAGTAGATGTAGCTTGTTTGATGCTTGTTTGATGTAGCTTGTTTCAGGGCAAAAACCTCTAAAAATGTACAAAGTGTACAAAGTAAAACTGATTATTGTGATTACGAAGATTCCCCTAATGTGTCCCAAATATTAGCTGTGCAGAAAAAACCCTGTGAAAAGATTTTGGTTGATGTAAAAATTGAGAATTGCCCACTTAAAATGGAAGTTGACACAGGCGCAACCTATTCCCTCATTTCCCTGAAAACTTTCAAAGAGCTTAGCATAAACAAAGACATCCAACCCTCAAATTTGAAATTGTTTTCCTATAGTAATCAAAGTGTCCCAGTGCAAGGAAAAGTAAACGTAAATATTGAGTGTAACGGGCAAAAATGTAACGTGGATTTACATGTGGTAAAAGGAAATTACGATTCACTTTTTGGTAGGGATTGGATGTATAAAGTAAAGCTTAATTGGAATAAGCTATTGGGCACGGGAACTTTAAAACAAGTATCAGAAGTTAAAGAAAACATCAAGATGTTAGTTTCAAAATTTCCAGAGGTGTTTTCCGAAGATCCAGGTTGTCTCAAAAACTATGAAGCTAGTTTGAGCATTAAAGCGGGTAGCAAACCTATTTTTGTTAAAAGTCGAACTATACCTTTTGCTCTGAAAGAACGTGTTGAAAATGAACTGGATAGATTAGAATCTTTAGGCATAATTTCTAAAACTTTGTATTCGGAGTGGTCAACGCCAATAGTCCCAGTGGTTAAAAGTTGTGGGAAAATTAGAGTTTGTGCAGATTATAAAACCACCATAAACAAATGCCTAGAAGTGGATGAATACCCGATTCCCAATATCGAGGAAATTCTCTCCAAATTTGGATCTTGTAAATATTTTGCAAAACTAGATGTTAAGGATGCATACATGCATTTAGGGGTAACGGAGTCAACCTCAAAATTATTAACGATCAATACACCTAAAGGTCTCTATAATGTGCATAGGTTGATGTACGGCATAGCCAGTGCACCTGCAAAATGGCAGCAGACCATGGAATCTGTGTTTAAAGATGTAAAAGGGTTGCAGGTTTTTTATGACGACGTTGTCATCGCATCAGAAGATTTGGAATCACATTTAAGTAGTTTAAAGAAATTTTTCGGGATCTGTGTTGAAAACGGTATAAAACTAAATAAAAAGAAGTGCGAACTTTTAGAACAGAAAATTTCATATTTAGGGTTTATGATCGATTCTGAAGGTCTCCATCAAACTAATGATAAAACCAAAGCAATTGTGAATGCTAAACAACCCACTAACGTAACTGAGTTAAAATCTTTTTTGGGGTTAGTTACATACTCAGCCGTTTTATTCCCAACATGTCGGATAGGCTTAATCCGCTCTATCGTCTTTTGGAAAAAGGACAAGAGTTTGTGTGGAATAAAGAGTGCTGTGAGGCATTTGATGCTGTTAAAAGTGAGATTTCTTCAGAACGGGTACTAACACACTTTGACCCTAAAAAACCCTTAGTTCTCGCCACCGACGCATCTGTGTACGGTCTTGGAGCTGTTCTTTCGCATACATTTCCCGATGGTTCCGAACGTCCAATACTGTTTGCAGGAAGACGACTGTCAAAAACGGAGCGCAACTACTCACAGATTGATCGTGAAGCCCTCTCAATTTATTGGGGTGTTAAGAAGTTTTTTAACTATCTGTACGGTAGACATTTTGTTTTGTTGACTGATCACCAACCACTCACCCGAATTTTTTCTCCCAATGAAGGTTCACCTGCGATGAGTGCGACGAGACTGTTGCATTACGCCATATTTTTGCAAGGATTCGACTACGAGATCAAGTACCGGAAGACAGGCGATCACTCGAATGCTGACTTTTGTTCGAGATTTCCAGATGAAGATGCCGTTAATTTTGTCGATGAAGTTTATGTTTTTCAGGTTAACCAGATTGAAATTCTTCCAGTCACTAGTAAGATGATCGCTGATGAAACTCGGAAAGATCCGGAAATGGCTGTGATATTGCGAGATCTCATGGGCTCAGGTAACAATGTGTCGTCTAACTCAGGTGAGTATACTGTTCACCAGGGATGTATCCCAGATAGCACGTATGCTTGCTTCAAGTTTGAGATTTCCTGTAATTTAAGTTGACATGTCAAACTTGCAAAAAAAACCTTACTTCAATTAATTTTCAAGCTGGATGTTTCAAGATGGAAAAAAATCCAACTATTTTCAAACTTGAGAGTTCAAACGAAAAACAAGCTTGACTTTATCAAACTTACTTCGATCATTTTTCAAGCAAGGAAATTCTAGCTTGGTTAATACAATATTTTTCAATCATTAAAGTTGGTTGAAAATACAAGCAAATCACAAGCTTGACTTTATCAAACTTACTTCGATCATTTTTCCAGCAAGGAAATTCTAGCTTGGTTAATAAAATATTTTTCAATCATTAAAGTTGGTTGAAAAAACAAGCAAATCACAAGCTTGAGTTTATCAAATTTACTTCGATCATTTTTCCAGCAAGGAAATTCTAGCTTGGTTAATAAAATAGGTTTCAATCATTAAAGTTGGTTGAAAATACAAGCAAATCACAAGCTTGACTTTATCAAACTTACTTCGATCATTTTTCAAGCAAGGAAATTCTAGCTTGGTTAATAAAATATTTTTCAATAATTAAAGTTGGTTGAAAAAACAAGCAAATCACAAGCTTGAGTTTATCAAATTTACTTCGATCATTTTTCCAGCAAGGAAATTCTAGCTTGGTTAATAAAATATTTTTCAATCATTAAAGTTGGTTGAAAATACAAGCAAATCACAAGCTTGAGTTTATCAAACTTACTTCGATCATTTTTCCAGCAAGGACATTCTAGCTTGGTTAATAAAATATTTTTCAAACATTAAAGCTGGTTGAAAATACAAGCAAATCAAACGCTTGAGTTTATCAAATTTACTTCGATCATTTTTCCAGCAAGGAATTTCTCGCTTGGTTAATAAAATATTTTTCATTCATTAAAAATGGTTGAAAATACAAGCAAATCACAAGCTTGATTTTATCAAACTTACTTCGATCATTTTTCCAGCAAGGAATTTCTCGCTTGTGTAATAAAATATTTTCCAATCATTAAAATTGGTTGAAAATTTAAGCGAATCACAAGCTTGAGTTAATCAAACTTACTTCGATCATTTTTCCAGCAAGGAATTTCTTGCTTGGGTAATAAAATATTTTCCAATCATTAAAATTGGTTGAAAATTTAAGCAAATCACAAGCTTGAGTTTATCAAACTTACTTCGATCATTTTTCCAGCAAGGACATTCTAGCTTGGTTAATAAAATATTTTTCAAACATTAAAGCTGGTTGAAAATACAAGCAAATCACAAGCTTGAGTTTATCAAATTTACTTCGATCATTTTTCCAGCAAGGGATTTCTTGCTTGTGTAATAAAATATATTCCAATCATTTCAACTGCTTGAAAATTCAAGCGAATCACAAGCTTTAGTTGATCAAACTTAGTTCGATCATTTTTCCAGCAAGGGATTTTTTGCTTGGGTAGTAAAAGTTTTTCAATGATTAAAATTATTTTGAAAGTTCATTAAAAGTTTTTGTTCTAGTTAATATATTGTTTAAAGGATTTCAATACAAAAATGGGAAAATAAGTGTGCCTTTTTAATTGTTCAATAAATAATTGTTGGTTCAGTGTAAACCAAGAATATTAAATATACAAATAAATTTTCATCCTATAAAGATAAAGACTTATGAAATTTTATTATAAACTATCGTTAACTACGTAAAACAATATAATTAAAGATTTGGAGAAAAGTGCATAAAAACATCCCTGAAAATTCCATTAAATGTTTCCCCAAAGTTTGTGTTGTTTAGAACTATCTCTGGTCATTGAAAGTTGAAATACTAATGAGATAACGATGAAATATGATACTTTATTTTTAATGAGTAATATTAATTTTCTGTTGACATAAAAACAGTTAGTAATAATTAAAAGCATTTAACAACACGCATGTTAATTACTAGAAGAAAAAAGCTAAAAAAACCCCAACAGGTTTCAGTAGGATAGAAGATTAAAAGCATTGATTACATCAATATCATGGTGGTTGATTGAGACGAAGAGGATATTTATTGCAACAAATATTTAATTTTGGTATTCTAGAACATATTTTCCTTACGAGAATTCTAATTAAACGGATTCTATTATGTCCGGTGTTTTACCGAAAATCGCCGATAATTCTTATATAAATCGGTTTATTTTTTTAATAATGGTTCAAAAGGTGATTGATTCTTAAAATATACATCGAGATTCATGTCATATCCGATTTTCATGAAAAAATCTTTATAACTTAGTAAGTTATTAGACTTATTAAAAAATATATAGGATCGTTAAAAAACACAAGTCCAATTTTTGCTTAATAAATCGATAAATATTATTTAATTTTTTTATTTTATTTTACTTATGAGTAAAGGACCGTTATGGCAAAGTTTTTCCAGAATTACGGGTTTCCATGGTGATTATGACGTAAATGAGAATTTTCGAAAGCAGAATGGAGCTTACTGGTCTTTGACGCGAATGACTCTGGAATATTTCCCAGATTTGAGTTCTCGGTTTGTTTACTTTTAAAGTTAGATTTTAATGCTTTACATATTTAGAAAGCTTATAAAAAATGATTTTAGGAATTGGAAATTTTGAGGGGAATATATACATATTGCGCTTGTAATTTAGGTTCAATGAATTTTCGTTTTACTTGAAATTTTTTCCAAATATGGAGATAAATATTTAAGATTTTAACATGTTGTAGTAGACTTTTAGACGAACAAAAATATGTATCGCAATAAGGGGTTGATGAATTAGTTCTGGATTTATAAATTATTCAAGTTTATTACTGTATTTATTATGTATACGGCCCCCTAATTGAAATTGGACCCTGAAAATTTAATAGATTGTTTGAATTCACACCATGAACAACATATTAAAATTTCATGGTCCTAGCTTTATGGGAAGTCCCTTAATTAGCTTAATTACTTGCACATCCGGTGTATTTTAATACTTGGAAAAAATTCCAGTTCAAAAACCTGCCTACCGATTTCGATGAAATTTTAGTATGTTGTGGAACTCGAAGAGACGCTTCGTACAGCGTATCTCACTAATGTGGCGTGTGAAATTTATTTATTCCCACAGTTGTCACATGCAGGGCTTAGGCTTAACAGCTCCATGATACATGAGGCATGGGCATGCCAGAGAGTAAACAGTTGTCATTTAAAAAGGAAAATTCATTATTTAACAAGTTTGTTAAACTAAAATTTAAAAAAAAATGTTTTCTTTGATATTTAATAACTATTTAAGTGATTTATTACCGAATCTTGGTTGTTTTGATTGGTTTGATTCTTATTCAGTTCATAAAAATTACCTATTTACTCAACGAACTAACATCCTAAATGAAAAAAGAAAATAAAAATTTCAATAACATGGACAGTTTGCTTGAAATAATTGGAAATAATGATAAAAAATACTAATTGTCGGTTTTTTTTGTGTTTAATTTCACCCCACACACAAACCAAGTGAAATGAAGCAAGAAATATTGTTTTGGCGGGCGTTAGTTAGGGTTAGCCACTAGCGTCAGCGTGACTAGCGTAATTCAAGTAAGTACAAATATTTGCTTATATTGTTGATGCCCTTTTAAATGCTTTTAAAATATATTTTCTCTTTAAAAGCAAGGGTTTTTATGTTTGCACATTAGAATGTAACAAAAATTAAGATAGTGATAGATAAATAGTGCTAGTTGAGATATTTTGAGGGTGTTACACAGGGCCGTAACCAGACTTTTGTTTCGGGGGGGTTTTGACTCAAATATTTTCTGAGGTACCTCCTTACAAGTACTTTTATATGTTAATTTTTGGATGACAACACTGGATTGAAATTTTGATGCACTAAATTTCAAATTGTATGGACAATATGAATTCCAAGCAAAAGGGGGGTCTGGGGAAAATTTTGGAAATTTGCCCCTCAAAAGAGTGTTTTAGCTCATTTTGAGACCCTATAGATAACTCCCAAAGAGAACCACTCATTATAAGCGGCCGAATTTTCAAGGTAGGTATATTGTCATAAATGGCAAAATGTTGAGGGGGGGTTTGGGTTCCTACTCCAGAAAATTTTTTGAATTTTGCCCCTAAAAGTGGCATTTTAACTCATTTTGAGACACTTTAAGTTGCATCAAAGAGGACCACTCCCTGTAAATCACACAAATTTGAAGGAAAAACCATACTTAGTAGATTTCAAAATTTTGAGGGGGTTTGGGGGTCCTCCCCCAGAAAATTTTTGGAAATAAGTAGGGTTTTGACTCATTTTGAGACCCTTTGGGTTATACCTGAAGAGGATCGCTCCTTGTGAGACATAATTTTCATGAAAAATAGCAGTATAAAAATTGATGTCAGAATTTCGGGGGGGGGGGGGTTGAACCCCTAAAACCCCCCCCCTTGGATACGGCCCTGGTGTTACATTTCATTATTTGATAAGTTTCGGCAATTCAGCATATTCTATGCTGCGTCAGCTAATCCAAAAAAACTTCCGAAATCTTCCCAAGATTTTTTGGGTAAGAAATTTGATAAAATTTCCAGACCTGTGCACCATATAACAAGCAGCCTATATAGTAAAGCCTGATTTTAAAGATTCAACTGCTTTAGTTTAACAGACTCCCATTTTTAAGCTCATATTCATTAACCATACTTTTACGTTAGGGGACATCCATAAATTACGTGAGGTCAAAAGGGGGGAGGGGTTTGGAAAAATCTCACCAAGGGGGGTGGGGGGGTCCAGATTTTGGAAAAAACACCTCACGTAATTTATGGATGTATTAAATAAAATTAACTTTTTTAAAAAAAATTTGCGAAATAATGAAATTACAGTTCAGAGAATATTCTCTGAACTGTAGGGTGACTTTTAAATGGTAAGTTTCATTGAATTTGTTATTATTTTCAGGTTTCTAACACTAATACTACATGACCATTTCATATTATCAAAAATTTTTACATTTATTTCCATTTATCAATCAAAAAATAGAATATTCTCGATTATTCTCAAAATTCTCGCTCCTGGAGAATATTCTCAGAATATTCTCGTTCTCCGAGAATATTCTCCGGAGAATATTCTCGACTCACATCTCTAAACAGGATATTCAATGAAATTGTACCAAATTATTTTTTATGATCTGTAAATGTGTGAGATTTAAGTGGGCATTCCACATTTTAGATTGCTGTATAAGAGTAATCTTAGTTGGAGGGTGGAGTCTGCGTTGACATAGACTGAGATTGGCCACTACTGACTTCCTGTTCTCGATGGCATCCCGGCGAGCTGCATCTCTTCACCTGACAGCGACTTGGATGTCCTCCTCATTATGTGCCCCCCCCCTCCCCGAAGATCCCCTACGCCACTCTTGGATGGAACGCTACACAGCAGCAGGTGGGTGCTCCCTTTCTTCCGATTCATGTATCGGTACTTACGTATTATCCCGTCAACCGTGACGCTTAATCCGAAAACGTTATCAAATCCCATTGACTTAACTACTACTGTGCCACTGAATTAGACGGCCGCTGAACGGTCGACGGAATAATACATAAGTACCCAATCTTACAAAATGAATTTTTGTTTTTATTTACGGGCCTTGCAAAACTCGCTTTCTGAATGGCCCCTGTATTCATTCAGATATTTTTAAATGTTGTCACACCGATACCAGGGATTTCGTGATACCCGTCATGCTGATTTGTCTCGCCCGTCACACAAAAAGTCATACAAAATGATAATTTTAAAACCTTTTAACATTTTACATGTGTTAAGAACTGCAACAATCAGAACTACTGAAACCTTCAAGTATTCAAGTGAAAAAATTGAATCTTGTGTAATAACCATCTTTTTTTGTGACGAGTGTGACAGAAGGAGGATCTAAATTTAAATGCATCAAAAAATGTTTTTTCTTTAAATGTTTTTTCAAAAATTGAGTGTTTTATTGGATAATCAAGGTCAAAAATAGTGACATTATGCTCATACAATGAAAATTCTGCTGCATTTAGTATTTTTTTGGTCAATATGAAAATACCCTATTTTACATACTTGAAAAGTTTTCAAGTAACTTTGAGCCCCCAAAAAATTATCAAATAATAATATTGTTAAAGCTTAGCTCTCTTTAAATCCATCTTGTTCATATCTCTACCTTTAATAATAAATAATCTCTCATATAAAAGCCCACGTCACTCACTGACTCACTGACTGATTCTGGAACGCTCGCACACTATGATGCCATCTCTCATATAAAAGCCCACGTCACTCACTGACTCGATGCCATCTCGCAATAATCAGAAAAATAAATAAATAAAAGTAATTAAAATTTTAAAATAATATAATAGCTTTTAAATAAATATCTTTCAAGAAAGTTGGTTTACTTAATAAAGGTTAAAAAGTTACTTTTAGGGAAGTTGGTTTCTAATTCAACAATAATAAATTATTAAAGTTAAACTTCTTATTTAATGTATAATTAATAGGAACTTGAAGTAGTAACGAGCGAAGCTCGCATAAAAGGCTAGCCTAGCTGTAAGACCCGGCTTTGCCGGGTCGTAACAGCTAGTTTATAGTATAATTTATAAACCAATTTGCATCAATTTAGCCCTTATGTCCACTTTTTCATGGAATGACCCTAATATTTATGTAAGGCATTAAAAGTGTACTATTTTCAAAAATATCTTCTTGCGTATAAAACAGGGTTCCCACGGTCCTTAAAAGTCCTTGAATTTTGAATATACTCCAGCCGTCTTTCGCTGATTTATCTAAATTTCCTTTCCACATTTAACGGCAATGTTTGAAACCATAAAACTGTGATAACTAACTTAATAACTTAACTTAAGATGATTAACCAAGGTTATCTAAATTATTATCTAAATTTCCTTTCCACATTTAACGGCAATGTTTGAAACCATATAACTGTGATAGTAACACCCTCTACATCGGTTCCACAAGTGAACAAACTAGTTAGAAAATTAAGTTGGAGTCAGTAGGCAGTTTAAAAACACCTCCAATTGCTCTAGAAAGATTATAATTTTTAAATGTCTGCAAAAAAAGGTCCTTGAAAAATTTTGTTGAGGTCCTTAAGTCCTTGATTTTCAATGTTTTTGAAGAGATGAGACATTTTTTCTTTTAAGCCATGTAAGTTGTTCATTGATATTTAGTACTATATTTAAAATAATGTCATTACTGAAAGTTTGGTGCAAAAAATAACTGAAAATTAGAGTTTTTCTTGCATAGTTTTAAAGGGAAGTTAATATTAGGGTGACCATAAGTACCGCTTTTGACGGGTTGTCTGTGGGACATCATGAATTCCAAGATCCACTTCTGCTTATACTGGGTATTAGGGTGGAGCGAAAAAACCTTTTTTTCGAAATCGGTCAACGGCTAGTGCTCAAAGTTTGTGGTTGGGGGTCCTTATAACCCACAAAAAATTTCAGTTCGATAGGACAATATCTTCAGTCTGCGCTTTTCGCTCAAAGTTTCGAGTTTTTACTAAAAATATCAAAAATACGAAAATTTCCCAAAATATTCCTAGATGCTCCAAAATGGTTTTGATGGTAAATAATTACATATATTGCTTCCATGTTGCTTAATAATAGCGATTTAGTGTGTTTTATTAAAGCCAAAATGTTTTATACTTCGTCAAAAATCGTCAATATAATCCAAAAATAGAGCATTGATACGGATTGCGGGAGAGCAATAGCCCGCTGTAATAACTCGATCACGACGGCTTGAATCACCGAGAATAGTGAAATAAAAGGTAAATAATTTATTTCCAGCCCTTAGTTTATGAAATAATTGCGAATCAAACTCGTAATGTGGAAATTCAAATTTAAACTAATTACGCGAAAACACGCTGCTGTCTTTTTCTTTCATCCGTCAATATAGGGATCATATCCATGTCTGAGGGAAAGATATTTTCTATTTGTGTTACACATATATTGTCCGAAGCGTTGTCACCACTGTCACCCCGGAAGAGAAAGGGGAGGGGGTCATTAGGTCAAGACCACCGCCAGTTTATGGGTGGCCCTCTGCGGGGACCGGTGATGGCGCTTCCTTGAATTGCGATAGCGGTATTGGAGGGCTGAGATAAGAAAAAAAAAATACTCGGCACCCCAAACAAAGAGAAAACCCACAAGTAGCGACCATCGTTACAGGGGCATTCAGACCCCCACGAGAAGATAGCTCTCAACGGCAAAAATCCTTCTTTATAAGCTGCTTTTTAAGCTGATATTGTATCAAAGAATAGAAAAATCTCTCTCTATAACCGTTTTTAAAATCATGCTTTTTGGGGACATCCAGAAAGCATACTTGTTGGTATGCTACCAGACAGTCGCTTAAATGTTCGTAAAAACGCTGCAAAAAAAATCCTGGAAGCAACAAAGAGCCAAAGCAGGAATCCCCAGTTAGAAACTTCAATGCTTAAAATTACACAGTTTTAGTTAATTGGAAAAAAGTAGAAATAACTCCACCTCCAATAGCACGCCTACTAACTAATGAAAACTTGGAAGAAATAACAAAAGGAAGTGATGATTCTCTACAAAAACTAAAACCTTTGTTTAACATGCCGTGCCATAGTCAGGTGGTAGAACGGTGTGTGAAGGATGTATCTGCTGCATCGATAATGGTTGTAAATGTAAGCGGTTACAACTCCCGCGATGGTTTCATAAAGGCTCGATTGGAAGACCGAACGATATTGCCGAAATTTGACACCAAAGCGTAATTCAAAGTCTAGAGGCGCGGAACTGCACTGAGCGCAGTCATACAATAGGGGGGCGGGCGGGCGGGCGGCATTCGATTGAAGCCACCTCCTTGTGGTGAGTGCTGGATAGTCGATTTGTAAGTTATTTTCCTCTTATTTCACTATTTTCGGTGATTTAAGTCGTCGTGATTGAGTTATTACAGCGGGCTATTGCTCTCCCGCATTCTGTATCAATACTCTATTTTTGGATTATATTGACGATTTTTGACGAAGTATAAAACCTTTTGGCTTTAATAAAACTCACTAAATCGCTATTATTAAGCAACATGGAAGCAATATATGTAATTATTTACCATCAAAACCATTTTGGAGCATCTAGGAACATTTTGGGAAATTTTAGTATTTTTGATATTTTTAGTAAAAACTCGAAACTTTGAGCGAAAAGCGCAGACTGAAGATATTGTCCTATCGAACTGAAATTTTTTATGGGTTATAAGGACCCCCAACCACAAACTTTGAGCACTAGCCGTTGACCGATTTCGAAAAAAAAGTTTTTTCGCTCCACCCTACTGGGTATGCTTATACTTATAACAGGTATGCTCAATAACAATTATACCCTAATATTATAATTGCTCAATAACAATTATAACAGGTATGCTCAAACTCTACACACCCAGATTCCTTGTATGTAGTGCATTAAAAATGCCTACTGAACTATAACTCTACAATGTTTAGTTTAGTTTTCGATGAAATCACAACAGAAAAGCTACATACTACTCCGAGTAGGGATCATGTAAAAAAATTCACTGGTAAAATGTGATATTGTTAGGTATTATGCATAATTTTCGGATTAATCACAATTACTGTAACATAAATTTGCTAAATTATTTAAGAATTATCATTGTGTACATTCTATTTTGTTTAACAGGTTTTTGACTGGAACCCCCAGGGCCATTGAAACAGGGAAAGGCTACAAAAAGATTGGAATGTAACAGAAGCAAAGCATCTTGCCACCAACTGTCAGGTGTAAACATGATGGAGGCCCTATGCTCCAGTTAATGGAGTGCGAGAGGAATAAATTAAGTAAGTCATTGTATTTTAATTACAGAAACCAATAAAATTAAGAACATTAAAACTGTTATAAAATTTTTGGATACTGGGCTTATATAAAATCAACATTCTAGTAGAATTGATAATCAATTATTTTAGTCTATATCTTTTTGCGCTAAGTGGCTAGGAATGAGAAAATGCAAATTCAGGTAGGGGGTGGGAAATTCGGGTAGCTAGCATGGGCATGAAATTTCTCACTAGCCAAGAGGGTACTTACGTATTATCCCATCGACCATTCAGCGGCTGTCTAATTCAGCGGCACAGCAATAGTAAATCAATGGGATCTGAAAATGTTTTCGGATTAAGCGACACGGTCGACGGGATAATACGTAAGTACCACCAAGAGTAAAAAATCCGATATTCTTGGACGTAGAAATTATAAAAATTTTAAGAAAAAATACTATGGTAAATTGTCATCTGCTTGACCACAAGAGTTAGTGTAACAAATAGGACCATATGGGATTAATTAAAAGACCTGCCTGTAGCAATGAGCTTCATGAAAGATAAACCACTTCTTAATAAGTAGGGGAAAGTGGGAGATAATGGGACATTTTTTAAAAATAAATGCTAGTAAAAAAAGCATAAAAGCAGTTATTTTTATAATGTTTATGATTTAAACCATTTACATTTAAGTTTTGTTTATAAAAATATTCCTTGAAATGCCTTTTTTATTTACATATGCTACTCTATATATTGAATATGCAAAAATTGTTGTGGATGAAATTTCAGCATTGAACATTTTAATACCACAATGTCTTCTGCAGTGTTTAGTTTCACTAATCCTACTTATTTCTTCACTAATTGGAATTATCATAATAGGGTATGGATAATTCTAGATTTAGTAAAACTTATGGGTTTAAAGTAATTTATTTATTTATTAAAATATTGACTTTGGTTAAAATATTGACTTTGGAACAAAATATAATAAAAGTCCCTTGTTTTGTTTTTATGAATTTTTTTTTTAAATTCATTTAGAACTAGATACTTGAATGCATCATAAAAACCACACAATTGATTTTTTAATGCTTTAAAAAGAAACTCTTTATTTTTTTTAAATATATGAACACCAAATTTGTTTTTAATCCATAAAAAAGACAAGATATTTGAATCTAGGATAAAAAACAGTTGGTTTTTATTTATCAATAAAAAAACCTTTCTTATTATAAAAATGTACATATAACCACTGTCTTTTCCATGCTATAGAAACTTTTTAATGCAGCTAAAAAATCTGATGGTTTATATATAATTTTTACTTTTTAAAACTTAAATAAAATTAATTTTAATTAATAAATTAGTTAAGTCACTTGAACTATTTATTCAATGCATTCATAATTTAAATCAATCAGAAATATTTATATTTATGTGTTAAAGGGAAATTAAAAAAAAAAACAGTTTAAACCAAACCTGAAAAAACCTGTTTATTTTTTCAACCCTGCTTAATACATATATAGGAAATTTTTTTTGAAGGATCCTATTTAAAATTACTAATTTGTTTGCCTAAAATGTTAAAATTTGTCCACTTAAAAAACTATTTAGTTCTTATTATCTTATTCTATTATTAACTTTTTTTTTAAATTTTATATGTTGGTAATGACTGTCTAATTCTGTTTCCATACTACCTAATTAAATATGCAAAGTCAAATAAACACTACAATGTTCTTTTAAGAAATATTCAGCCATATTAAGTTGTCCCATTAGCCCCCACAACACATGTAACATTAGCCCCCATGATGAGGAATTTACAATCCTAGAAATAGTTCTTTAAATGTGCAATTTTTCAGTAATATTTCTTATTTTCCAATATTTGTAGAATATAAAAGTGTCCTTAAATAAGATTAAAATATTCTTAAAATACAAATGTTTGTTTGAATTTTTGCAATTGATATCTGGTTTTGTATTCCAATGAAATTTATATATTTCAAAGAGCATATTAACAATCACATTAAATAAAAGAAATTTAGCAATTTAGAATAGACAGTCTTTAGATGTTAAGCAAATTGCAATTCACTGTTTAATTTCCGGATAGTTGCAAACTTATTTATCAGAATTTGAGGACAGTAAGCAGTGTTTAAGGGGTTTAAAAAAATGTCACTAAAATATAGGGGTTTCTTTCAAGAAGGTCCCATGGAAAAACACTTTTCTAAAAGGGTCCCATAGCTTTACTCAATTATTATTATTTTCATTTTATTACTTTAAGAAGTCCAGGGATTATCGTGTCAAATTTTCAGGTGAATTAAACTGCACTACCCTCAAAAAATTGTTTGAAATAAGTTAATTTCTTACAACTAAAATCTAAACCTTTGTCTTGAAAGAGAATATACAATGCAAATAACAATGAGGTACAAATATTTTTTTTTATATCTTAAATTTTGCTTATAAATGGTAGTAATCTAATATTTATCCTAATACATCTTTAGTTTTGGATTTCAGATAGTACCCAATGCCTAATAAATATTGTAATTGTATCATCCACATTAAAGAAATATGTATTTATAATCTCATCTTAAATAATAACTCTTTGTTTATGACTCAGTGACGATAGGGGTAAACATTTAAGACCATGTGACAGGTCTATAGAGTAACAGCAATGGTGGAAAAATAAATTTAATTTTTAGTTTGGCACAAAACCAGTTGCACTAATCTTTTACTATGTGATACTTATAAGTTATACATATTATAATATTTTTTACCTTTTTCACAGGAAAAGAGAAGAAATAATAAATGATGGAAATGATCTATGATCTGGTCTTTTTATGTTTAAATTTTTTTGTGAATAAAGCATTATTTTGAATATTTTAGTTAATAATTTATTTTTAACAATGGTGTTTGTGAAAGTGAACTTTCAATACTAATGATTCAATTAAATCTAAAGCAATTAATTTAACAGATAAGTTGTTGAGCATTTAAACTGGATTAATAATTATGATTTCAACTTTAAGAACGGTTAATTTATTAATCTTTAACGTTACCATAATTCAAAGCTGCTATTATTTCAACCTTAAAACGGTGTAATATTCAAGCTTAAAATTAGCTATTAAATATTAATTTAAGGCTGAAACAAGCAATCACTGGTACAAATATATGCATAAAAAATTAAAAAAAAAAGTTTGAAATTTCAAACTTATAAATTATTGAAATTTCAAACATGGAGAATAATTGAAATTCAAACCTGAATAATAGTTGAAATTTCAAACCTGAATAATAGTTGAAATTTCAAACCTGAATAATAATTGAAATTTCAAACCTGAATAATAGTTGAAATTTCAAACCTGAATAATAATTGAAATTTCAAACCTGAATAATAGTTGAAATTTCAAACCTGAATAATAATTGAAATTTCAAACCTGAATAATAATTGAAATTTCAAACCTGAATAATGACTGAAATTTCGAACATGAAAAAAGATTGAAAGTTACAACATGAAAAATGATTGAAATCTCAAGCTTTAAAGTATTCTTTTTTCCATCTATATTTCAAACTTGAAAAATAATTGAAATTTCTATCTTGAAAAATGCTTACTTTTAGCATGAAAATTCAATCCTTCTTTATACATGATTCAAGATCGCCGTGGTACAACTATACACATTAAATACTGCTAAACTACCGTAATTTTCAAGTTTGATTCAGGTTTATCAAGCTTGAGCGCCTAAGTTTGATTCAATCTTTTTTCAATCTTTCTGTGCTATCTGGGATACTAAAAGGTATAAGAGTAATGATCCCAAAGAAGTTTCGTGCAGAAGTTTTAAATGAATTGCACCAAGGTCATTTAGGAATGGTGAAAATGAAAAGTTTGGCCAGAAGTTTTGTATACTGGAAAGGTATTGATGCTGATATTGAGAATATGGTAAAAAACTGTAGAGTATGCATGTCTCTTTCTAAGAATCCGCCAAAAGCGCCAATTCATCCTTGGGAATTTCCATGTCAACCCTGGCAAAGACTTCATGTTGATTATGCGGGTCCCTACGCAAATTTGTACTTCCTAATTATCGTTGATTCCTATTCTAAATGGGTGGAAGTTTACCCTACGAAGTCAATAACCTCAAGTGCGACAATCGGAAAACTAAGAGATTGTTTTTCAA
Source organism: Tetragnatha montana (assembly GCA_963680715.1). NCBI lineage: Eukaryota > Metazoa > Arthropoda > Arachnida > Araneae > Tetragnathidae > Tetragnatha > Tetragnatha montana. Next base: position 2,346,924 of record OY796684.1, on the reverse strand, counting down.
GGTTTGGATTGCCAGTCACGGTAGTTTCTGATAATGGTACTAATTTTTCATCGAGTGAAATGCGAGAATTTTTCAATAAAAATGGAATAAAACACATTTTTTCTGCTCCCTACTTTCCTCAGTCCAACGGACAAGCGGAACGGTATGTCCAAACGGTGAAGAAAGGATTAAGGTCAGTTTCTAAAGCACCGGGAAATTTAAAACTAAATCTTAATAATTTTCTGTTTTCATACCGAACAGCACCTCATTGTACTACTGGGGAATCTCCAGCAAAATTATTATTCAAGAGAGATTTACGTTCACGATTACATCTAATGATTCCCGATGTGCGTGCCAAAGTAACTGAATCTCAAGAGAAGAGTTTTCAAAGGTATGATGATAGGAAACTGCGTTTTTTTGAGGAGGGGGAGAAAGTTCTTTACAGAGACTATGCTCGTGATAATAAGTGGCTACAAGGTAAGGTTTTTCGAAAAGTTGGAAGTGTGTTATATCAGATTGAAGATCAAAGTACGGGTAAAGTTGTAGTGCGGCATACGAAACAAATTTTGTCGGATAAATCTGAAAACGTAGTGTTGAACAATAATAACAATGACTTTTTCACTCAGATTCAAGAGCCGATAATTCCAGCTCCAGTGAAATTTGGAGGAACTCAACATTCGCCAGAAATTCCTACTTCGACGCAAAGTGTGCCTACAATCTCAGATGTCATACAGAGTCCAGGTTCTCTGTCCACCAACGATTCTCCAGCTGTAACCGTACCTATGCCAGATCCTCCTCTGCGACGGTCTACGAGACAAAGGAAGCCGCCGGACCGTTACGTTCCAGCTTAGAGGGGAGGTGTCATGTCTGCGTTCCTGTGAGTGACGTCAGCATGAACTGTGCATATAAAAGCGCTGCGTCGCTGCTACTGATTACTCACTCTCTCTTTCTGGCTACAAGCTATACGCTGTGTTCTTCGTTTCGTTCTGTTAGTTCTTGTTAATAAATTAGTTTGTTGCACATCGACTTGTTATTGCCTACGCACAGCACCCACGATCGTACAATTAGGAATAATTTTGGATCCTCTCCCCCGGTGCGAACATCTAGCTAAGATAATGACTAAATTTTTTAGAGGATATATGGGCCTCTCCATAAATAAATTTCTATGTACCCTACTGCCGGGGATCTTTAAACTATATAGTGATCCTAAGTCAACTAGTGGTCCTTCGAGATGGTCTATGAACAGAGGTTGCAGGTCCAATAAAAAATGTCTTTAGATATTTTTAAAACAATGTGTGTTGAACGAGATAAGGTGATTGCAATATTCTTTCTGATGATTATCAACTGTTGAATTTGTTGGATAAAAGTCATCACATAGTATAGTGTTCAACCATAACTTGTTTTTCTACATAGGGGATGACAATAGAAGATGTCACGCTTGGAGGGGGTTTATCAATCTGTGACACTTTGTGGACAAGGGGGCGGAGAGGGGAGTTACAAGAATTGTGACATCACTCACTCCAAATCAGCAAACGACAATTTAGGGGGGAATGCAGCTTACACAGAAGTAGAAATGACGATCTTCAAATGGTCAAAAATTTTACACCAAATTAAACATGTAAAATGAAGCACATTCATTTGACCCCCACAAAGAAAATCCTCTACTGCCCTACAGACCATAGAGGAGAGATAGTGGCTTACCAGAAGTGATTCCCTTTGGGTGTTTCCCAAAGAGTTTGAAAAGGAGATAAAACACTAGTTTAAAGGGGCGATTTTGTTAAATATTTCTGAGAGAGGACTCCCAGTCCCCCTAAAAACTTTGACTTTTATTTATAACTTTTTTCCCTCGAAAATTCTGTGGTTTACAAGAAACTGTTATCTTCGGATGTAACCCACAGGGCCTCAAAATGAGCTGAAACACTTTAGAGGCAAATTTCAAAAAAAAAATTCTGGGGGAGAATCCCCAAACCCAATTTTGACGTCTGTTATACGTTATACAGTGTTTTCCCCTCAAAATTCGGCAGCTTACAACAAGCGGTTCCCCTTGGGTGTTCCCCAAAGAGTTTGAAAACGAGATGAAACACTGGTTTAATGGGGAATTTTCAAAAAAAAATTCTGGGGGTTACCCCCAGACCACCGTTTTTACTTAGAGTTCACGTTGTAAAATTCTAACATTATGTGTAATAGAGTCAGTCAACCCCCTCCCCCCCCAAAAAAAAAGTCTGGTTACGGTGTGACCCAGCCCCAAAAATATCTGTCCCCCCAACCAAAAACTGAAATGACGCCCCTGACCTAGTGATTTCTTCATTTTGAAGGTCATGTCCAGTTTGTGTTATGCTTAAACAGCGGTAGAAGGACAAAAATAAGTGTCTAAAAATGCCGTATTTGTTTTGCTTTCGCCTGGCAGAGAACTAGAGGCCACAATCCACTTCATAAAAACTGCTCTCCGAAGCAATAGTGGGGGTATATGGTTTATGGAGAAAAGACATAGCGGTTTCGTTCTAACACCCATCATTACTGCTCAAAATTTACATAAAAGGTGTGTCATAGAATGAAGGTAATGACACTGGCGTAATTTCAGATTGAGAAAAAAAATGATCGGTTAACGGCTTCGTTCCCTTGAATGCTAGAGGTTGTCTTAAGTAAATACTTTCTCTCTGTAGTCTCGGCTTGACGTGTAAATATTGGGAGTGCGCCAATGATGGGGAGTGTTTTTCTGCGGTTGAAAGGGTTTGACCTGGAGAACCGAAGCGAGTAGAAAACATCTTTCAAGCGCAAGGCCTTTTGGAAAAAAAATTATAAAAACGAGTGCTTGTGCTAAGTTGAGTTTGATCTCCGATGCCACTCCACCTCTTCGAATAATAGTTACATAAACACATATAGTGCTGTCCTTTAAAAACAACCCACTGTTTTATATTTTCTCCATTAAAAGCTTAATAAAAAGGATAATTAAATCGAACAAAAAACTGTTGTATCGGCTCATCCTCCTTAACATTTTAGTGCTTAGCATGTTTAATTCCAAATATCCATTTCAAATTGGCAGTCAATTAAGTAAGAATTTGAAAAAAAAAACCCACTTTTTCCTAGAAGGACTCTAATTGGCGGACTGAGCTAAAACTTTAATATTTTATTCTCATAGTAATGGGATAACATAAAAACGCGCGAAAAATGCTCTGAAGTCTTTATAACATACATTTTTACAAAATCTGTAAATCTAAAGCACATTTTTGCCAAAAATCTATATTATCTCAGTTTGTTTAAAAAATAAGTAAATAAACCGTTCTTTGACCAGTTTTTACATCTCTGACACTCTAAAGGGCATAGAAAGACAGGGTATATGAGATGGTAAAATTATTTTAATTATTTATATAAAAAATTTCAATGGGTTGTTTTTAGGGTACAATTTGGAGTGGGTTGTTTTTAAAGGACAGCACTATATTGTACCCGATTCCGACTAAAAGTAACACCTTACAAAACAATATAGTAGTATGCAAAATGGAAAATTCATCCTCTCTATAAAGCTGCCCCCACAAAAAAAAATTTCAAAATTTCATGTTTTAAAATTTGTTATATTTTTTGCAATTAAAATAAAAATATCAAGTAGGTATATATTACTACTATTATAAAAACATTTTTTAAACATGATGTGGTGAACATTATGTTAAACACTTCCAATGCCCATCACTGAATTACATATTTAAGCAATTGTTATTCTGGTCTAAAATATAGCAGTACTATATATCCACACGCTATTTATCTATGCCGAATTTCCAAACTTTTACCGCTTTGAAATTTCAAAGCTAAATACTATAGACGAAATTTAAAGAATCCAAGATTTATTGTTTTCAATGTAAAATGAGTGTATAAATTTCCATAAATTATCAGATCTCAAGGTAAAAATTTGTAAGAAATTATTCGCTGGAAACATCAACCAAAAACATTTTTTTAGAATGGAGATATTTCAAAACATGTTTTCAAATGTATTTGAAAAAGAATGATTTAAATACCTAAATTAGTGAAGAAGTCAAAGATATCCATCTGAATTTAAAAATAAGCTTCTTGAAAGATTGTATCATTATTTAAATATTAGTTAGAAGTTACATTTTTAGTGTTCGAAAATTCCGAGTACGTATTTTTATTTTATTGTTGGTTGGTTGGTTGGTTGGTTGGTTGGTTGGTTGGTTGGTTTAGTTGCTCTGGTTTTTGCTATGCGCTTATACCAGGTATCCTTTTTTTTGTAATTTGTTGTTTTTAGTTTTTGTTACCGAGCAAGTTTGTCTCTACTCTGTGATTTGTCCGTGTCTTTTTCTTCCGATTTTTATTTTATTATAGTTTTCTTCTTTCTCAGGCGTGAAAACTCAACAAGTGTAAGCTTTTTGTCTTTGGTTTAATATTGTTTCCCGTAAAGCTTTTCCGAGATAGTTTTTTCCATGATGTCTTCCAATTTTTGGCCATAGGTATTGATTATGTTCCGGCAGTTCCTATCCAGCTTTTCCAATCTCGATTCCAATGATTCTGGGACTAATTCCTCTTCATCTTCGTCTTGGCTTATGTACTCTGGGTCTTCATCCCCCCGGGATGGGCCACTCAAACTAGATTCACTTTTGGTTGAGTCTTTGATTTTGTGTAGATCGTCTTCATCTTGACTTATATTCCCTGGATTTTCATCCCTTCTGAGTGAGCTCTTCAAGCTAGATTCACTTTTGGTCGAGTCCTTAATTTTATGTAGGTATACTACGTTAGCAATTTTTTCATTCAATTGTTCTAGTCTTACTGCACTGCCTTTTCCTTCCTTATGGTTTTCTTTCCTATGTTCTTCCGGATCGGATGGATTTCCTACATTTGAGGCTTTAATCAGAGTTTGAGCTAATGCCCGATCTAAAATTTCTTCTACTTTGGTAGATATCGTTTTAATTAGTCTTATTTCTAGTTCTTCGAATAGCTTTGCGTGATCAGCTTGAACTTTTGACTGATCAGACACCTTTCCAGGTAGCAGCTCAGATATGATTTTTGTGAGGTTTTCAACCGCCTCTTCTAGTCGATCGATTCTTCTATTTAGGCTTTCTATGTGTCCTTGCTCCCTTCCCGCGATCGTAGGTGCTTTCCTTTGGTTTGAATTTTCGTTTGACTTCACGATTTCGGAATAACTTTTCCTTGGAGGCAAGGATTTCTTGGCTTCCCTAATGGAAATATTTTCGGATTTTGCTTTGTTTAAGATTTCACCTTCTCTCTTTACGATCGGACATCTTATATCTAGTGCTGCGTGGTCACTACTCCCACATCTGAAGCAACGTTGGCTTGCTTTATCACAGTCGGAAGCTTCGTGGTTTTCTCCACATCTTGAGCACTTTATGTTTCGCTCTTTGCAATTACCTTTAAAGTGTCCGAATTGCAGACACTTGTGGCAGATTTTAGGTTTCTCTATAAATTTTTGGGCGTTGTAAATTACGTATTCATACTTGACTTGATCCCTTTGTGTTCTTCCAAGTTCTTGTAATAAGATCGTGGGAGAAGCCGCATTGTCACCTTTTTTGGTGAAACGAACTATTTTGTTCACTCTTACTCCGTGTGCCTGGAGCCTTTCGTTTATATGGCTTACAGAAGCTTTCGGATCTATTCCGTTTATGATATACTGTACTGTGATTGAGCTTTCGAATACGAAGCTTGCAATGTCTCTTCCCACTATTTCTCTTTTGTTTAGTACGTTGATTGCCGATTTCAAGCTGTTTGCAGTTACAATAATTGTTTTATTTCTTGTAAGAAAGACTTCATCATCTGGGTTTAATAAGTCAGCAAACTCTTTGTTTAGGTCCTCATTCTTAATAGGAAGCTCTTCGGAGTTGGCACTCTTCAAGCCCAGCTTTATACACGTGGCGCCATTTTCAAAGGCAATTCTAACTTTTTCTTCAATCGGTAGCTTATTTGTGTAAATTCTGTCTTCCTTGGCCCTTTTGTCTTTGCTAAACTCTACATCGTTGTCTTCTTCAAAGTGGTCAGCAGACCGTTTGAGTTCTTTTCCGCCTCTTTCCCCATGCGTGCTCACGTTTTCGTCGCCCTCTACCTCCAGTTTGTTGGTGTGACCGAACAATCTCCAAAAAATCACGTAGCACTAAGACAAACTATTATTCACGCTTTGAATTCGTCAAATAATAAGTAACAGGAACAAATTATGCTTCGAGTCGACCTCTGACTCTGAAAAAATTTCAGTATCACCACAACGCGTCACCAACTTCTGTGTCGTCTCTTATTTTATTGTAATTTGTAAATATTGAAATGATTAGGTTGCCACAGCAACAAAGATAAATCTAAAATAAATCAATAAATTTCAAAAATAAAAATAAATCAAAAGATAAATTAATTATACATCGAAATACTTTAAAATATTAAAATTGTTCGAACAAAAATATAAAAATTTTCTTTAAAAAGAAGCCATCTAACACTTTTTAAATTCGTACTACAAATAAAAAGATAATTAATTAATGTATTATGAAGTATGTTTTATATTGTTTTGAAATTTATAGTTTCTTGCTCTGTAGCTGCGACTTTATGGAAATGTGCCAAAAAATGGAAATCCTATTGTGAGTTTAAAAAGACTGAAACCGGACATTTATGATTATAAAAATTTGTCATTCGGGTCAGTAATTAAAAAGTTTTTTCTCTGGAAACCATTCACAAAACTTTTTTTAGAATAGAGAGAAGAGAGACTATAAAATAATTCAAAATTAATAATTAAATTCAATTAAATTCCGTTGATTAAAATAATTTAATTAATAAATTTAAAAATTAATTTAATTAAAATAAATATAAGTTCTCCTTTATTAATAATTTACATTTACACTCTTGTAATTTCCTCAGAAAAACATTCTCACACGATTGTGTTCAGTAATCCTTCTACTAAAAACTTCACACCTCATTTGATTGAGATATCCACAGCTAAATAAATCTATGAAACTTCAAATATCAAATCTTTCTCATCTGACAACATAACAAGAGTTTTTGAATGCTGAGAAACTTTCCAAAGACGCAAAGCACACGATTTAAGGTAAATGTGGGTATAGTGGACACTTTAAGGAAAAGTTTCGCTTAAATTCTCTATAAATATCAATCTATTTGCCTGTAAACGGTTACCATCCTATTTTTAGATCAACTGGATCTTCTTCTTTCGATTTTACCAATTAAAACTGTAATTAGATCGGGGAAAGTATTTTTAATGAATGTTTTAAAAGTACTCTAAATTGCTTCTATAGTGGCCACATCGATGTATCTGGTGTTTCTATGGTGGACGCCCTTTGCATCAAAAGTGGACACCTCTCTTTTTCTGCCTATATGAGGGGGTTTATGCATGAAATTGAGTAGGTATGGTCGTTTAGTTCTAAAAAAGTCTTGCTTCCTAGCGAAATATATTTTGGATTAAAATAAAATCAGTTTTATTTGACTTAGAATTACAGACTTAATGGTTTCCGGCCCATAGCCTACGTTGTAGCTGATTTGAGAGGAATTTCCCGAAGCCAGGATGAAACCTAATTCGTACAACACCCGTTTTATGGCATAATCAACAGTTTCTGAAGAAAATCTGATTCAAATTAAAAATGATTTATATTTTTTTTTAAAAGCCATTGCAGTGACCACTATTGGAAAATCTAAGATTCTGTGTTGGTAAAGTGGCCACCCCCCTAAATCCTCGTAAAGTAAAAATTTTCAAATAAATTTTTTTCAGTATGATTGTATACAATCTACTTAATCTTAAAATGAATTTAAAAGTCAGTGAAACCGTAATAAATACTAAAAAATCAGTTCCGACTTAACCGTTTCCATAACGCGATTCAATAAGCAAAATCAAATTTTAGTCACTCGGCCGATGGTGTTATTTTCAAAGACTTAAATATCCTTCCCATACTGATCTGTGGTATTGGTGGTTATTTAACTGATTACCTGATAGCATAATCTACTATGCCTATGAATTTTAACGCTATTTGATAACTCTAACTAGTATTAATTAAAATTAATCAACTAGGTGGCCACTATTGGGACAGTGTCCACTATACCCACATTTACCTTATGTACTGCTTTCAAAATAAGTGAAAACTATTCATTTCTGTACAGCAATCACTTCATAGTGATTTAAATTCCACTGGTAATGAGGCTATTATTTTTAATGAGTCCAACTTTGTAAAGTTTAGTGAGTTAAAGACTATTTGCAAAATCATTGGTTAGATAACCCACTGAAAGATTCATAGAGAATATATTTTCTCTTTTGATGGTGATAATAATTCAGAACCAATTCACACACTTTTGAAACGTTATCAGAAAGTGATAAGCATTAGAAAATTTTTTCTCTTAAAAGTAAAGGGTATAATAGTGCAGTGACTTTACTTAATACTTTATATTATTTTCATCAAATCAATTTAATTTTTATTATAAAAAGTAACCAACCGATTCTCAAAAAATTTCAGTGCGAAAAGTAATTAAACGTTAATTAATATTTATTAGCTGTCGACCAATCAACGAAAAGATAATTTAGTCCTTTTTCCCGCCAAAATAATATTTAATTAATCAATATATGTATGAGTGGTAATTAATCAATTTTATTTACATTTAGAAAAGCTTTCTTAGCCATAATGATCGAAAAAAACAGGTAAAAGAATGACATAAATCGTAAACTTCTTAACTCTATTTAAAAATTATTATAACTAAACTTATAATCTTAATATATATTTTGTATTGTTAGAATATAACTAAAGATATTATCTTAAAACAGTTATTTTTGCGTGAATCTATTTTGCTATTATTTTTTCCTCTCATGTGTTATTTTCATCTGCGGAATGAAGTTAATATTTACTTATATAGCAAGAAGAAACGGTAACAGCTGTAATTTTTTCTTTTTTTTCTAAACTGCATCCATTGTTTAAGGGAAAGTGGGAGCTAATGGGACATTTTTTAATATTTATAAACGCTATTAAAAAAACATAAATGCAGTTATTTTCACAATTTTTATGAACTTTAAACGATTTTACATTTAAGTTTATAACATTATTCATCTATAAATGTCATGTCACTAATAAATAAATGTCACTAATGTATTACTACTGTTATGAATTTTAAATGTCTTTATTAACGTACATGAACTATATTGAATGTATGCAAAAATTGTCGTGAATGAAATTTCAGCATACAATTTAATTCCACAACTTCTTCTGCAGTCTTTAGTTTTACCAATCCTAACTGAACTATTTCTTCACTAATTGGAATTATCCTAATATGATAATTCTAGATAGGATTAGTATACACACATGTAAAAAAAATGCATTTTTGAAGGGTATTTAAAATTACTAATTTGTTTGTCTAAAGTTAAAATTTGTCCAATTTTTAAAAAAAACTTTAGTTCTTTTTTAGTTTACATGTTGTTAATGACTGTCTAATTCTGTTTCCATTCAACCTAATTAAGTATACAAAGTTAAATAAACACTGCAATGTTTTTTTTTAAAGAAATATTGAGGCACATTAAGTTGTCCCATTAGCCTCCACGATGTGAAAATTTACAATCCTAGAAATAGTTATTTATATATGTGCAATTCAGTACTTTTTTTAGTAATATTTTCTTATTTTCCAGTATTTGTAGAATCTAAAACTGTCTTTAAATAAGATTAAAATATTCTTTAAAACTTAAAAATTAAAATCAATCACATAATTTAATACTTGCTATAGCTTGTTGAAAACATACTTGGCTTTTTTCTGCGCAGTAAAAAGCTGTCATGGCAGATATTCCATGCTGCAAATGTCGCCAGTCAGTTTTTGGTGGGTCGCGACAATATTTTGAATTTGTCTGAATAATATGTAGTATATTTTTTTATAATTTTTACGAACGCGGTGTTGGCTTTTCAATTTACTAATTACCACATATAGTAAAAAACATAAGAAGAGCAATAAGAAAAATACCCTACTCGGTGTCGACTGATGCAAAGGACAATTAAAGTAAAATGCATAAGTCGGAGTCAAATGCAAAATAAGTCTGTTATTCAAATAAGATTTGAAAAAAAAATCAATGTTTCAAAACGCAGGGCTAACCCTACAAATGATAACGTAACTACAAGGTCATAGCACTACGATGAAAAAAGCGATAGGAAATTTTCCGACTGTTTTCCCTCATGGCGTTCCGGTCGCTAGAAACAATGCATGTAAACCCGCCCTGAGTGACATACGGCGCGGATCCAAGGGGGCACTCTGGAAAGAGCCCCCCTAGGAAAAAAAATACTCAAAATGGGTTAAAACTCTACTTTTTACAGGTCAAATTTCAAAACTTTGTTCTGGGGGAGGACCCCCATACCACCCAGCCCCAGCGGTACCCAAAGGGGATCTTGAGTGATACTTTTTGGAAAATCCCCAATATTTTGAAATTTTTCTCAAAAGATAAAGGTGATGGTCTGGAAAAGTGCCCCCCCTTGGAGCCGTGCTGGATCCGCTCCTGGAAGCATCCTAGTATAAGAACATGGATTTAAAATATCTTTTACAATAAAATCGGAATTTTATTCCAAAGTATTAGAGAATAATGTGTTTTTTCAGTCATGAAACTACATTTCACAGTTTCAAATATGTAATACACCAAGAAACTTTTCTTCAGTTTTCATTTATCTAGTGGATTTTCGCCCTTTCGGGGGGCACGGGCCCTTTGTCACCCTCTTAATTGTATCCACCATTAATTTAAAGCTCATCTTTTTAAATAACCCAATGGGTATTTGCAAAACAACATGACTTCTTGATCGCGCTGATCTGATACCCTAAGAGGACTTCTAAACGTGAAAATTAACAGCTGATTCAAATGTATCAATTGATAGTCATTTTTATCGCCCACTGACGTCAAAGCTTTGTTTTGCGACACATCTTGAGATTCTCCCTAGAAGATTTTTAAAGCTCTTTAATCACATGAAGATTAGAAAGGGTAAACTGGCCTCTTTAATCCTTCCCCCTAAAGGGGTAAAATTAAAATGCGTATAAAGAATTGAGAAAAAAAAAATAAAATTATATAGGGCCCAGTGAATGAACACTTAACACTTAGACTTGCGATTTTCCCACTTTAAATATCATTTTCAGGGCTTTTTCTCGGCAATATGGTGAAAGTGCTACTTGCAAATCGCAGAAATCGATAGTTATGAAGGTATTTTGATTTTAGTGAAAATACTAAGATATACCCAGTAAATGAACAGAGTTTGTCCTAAATATAAACACCGTTTTCCTTGTGAAGGAACACTGAAAGTAGTCACCAGTTTTAGTATTTTGGAAAAGTCTATAAGATTATTTGGTTTATACTTGTTTGTGCATGCTTTTTCGCAGTCTACGATCATCCAGGAACTGTATACATTCGTGCAGATATTAATACAAAAACTGATTATTGTTAGCATTGCAGTCGGTTTGGGGGGTAATAAATGGTGGAATGTGAGCAGTTAAAATCGTTAAAGGATGATTTGCAACATGCATGCAGGATGATACAAGAAGCAGAATATAGTATTTAAACTGGACCAAAACCCAATGTGTTGGTGATTCTAAACGTCAGTGTATTTGGTATCAATTTTTCACACTATAAAGTAAAATAATATCTTTTAGTTTTGGGATTTTTTCATAATAAGTACTGTAAATAAAAATTTTCTTTTCAAAATTAAAGTGTGTATATTTCATTACTGATATTTTTAGAGTGTGATGTCAAACTTTTATGCAGTGGCCCTAAGTATAACACCATATTGTACCTAGTAGGGCCATTTTGGAATTTTTAATATAGCTTTCTGTTTCAATAAATTTTTATATTATGATTATTTAATTATCAAAATGGTAAGTAAATAGTGTGAGAATATATGCGTGTTTTTTTCAATCCCCCTCTTCCGGGAGGAAATATCTTAAGTAATTTATAATTTCTCCTAAATATTTTTCACTAACTTAGCCAAAAAATAAATTTACAGGAAAAGGATATTTAACTCATACAAATTGTAACTAGCAATGGTTTAAAATGGAACTCACCTTTCCTAAGTAAGAGTTAATTTAATGAGGGGGGAAATGCCACCCTCTAACATAGTATAAGGCAGTTTCATTTGTCTTCCAGATTTATTAAAAAAGATGTATTCAAAAATCCTAGTTTTTATTTTGCAAATTCTGCATTCTTTAAGTAAAATACGAGAGGAGAACATATATTACTAATAAACAAATGATTCATTTTTATGTTTATGTATTCATATTGAGCTTGAAACGGGGAGAAAAGGTGTTTTTTAGAGGATTTCTCCAAATTTTGATAACATTAAGCGAAATGTTGATCACATAAAGCGGCGCATTTTACATTAAATTAAATAGAAGTGATCGGGACCGGTCAATTTCGATAACATTATCCGATTGATAACAATAACAGTATCTTCTGCTGCGAAAAGATCTTTTGGACTTGGTGTGATTAGATTTACATCCAAGGGGGATAGGCAACAACAACACAATAACTGTGATTATATTAAGCGGAGTCGACTGTACCACATAAATCGCGCGATTTCACTAATTTATCAAATGTAATAATTGAATCGCCAGTTACAAGAAAGGAATAAGTCCAAAAACGAAGTTTTGAGAAAATCGAAAAAAAAAAAACTGTATAGTAAGTAATGGAATTTTTATCCTATAGCCACCAAATTTTTACAGGAAATTCATGACACTGTTAAGAATACAGAACAATCATCGAAAAAATTATAAGTGTATTTAAAAATGTTTTACAGGTAAAAAAAGAGGATGGACTTATTCCCTTCTTTAACCTTATGAAATTTCAGTTGAACAAAAATCTTAACAATCACTTAAATTGACAATTAAATTATATTTCTGCTTTGTTCACAGTACAAAAGTGAAAGATAGAAAGACTAACACGAATAAAATTAAAAATTATTACGAAACTGCGTCATTAAGGCGCTATCAATGGAGTAAGTGAATATCAATGGAGTCAAACATTCATTGGTAAAAAAAAAAGAAAAATCGCTTTTAAATTAAAATCAAATTTTATTTTGGCTAAGTTTACAGGCCAAAGAATAAGAAAAGAAAGACAAATTAAGTTAAATTTCAAATTTAATCAAAAAATACAATGAATGGACATCGATTTCGCAAATTCAAAGGGCTATATCTGCCGATAGGGGGTAGTTATTTTTCCCCTCTTTGCACTCATGTGTAGAGCGGAGCCTGGAGATATTTTTGAGCACAAAAAGGCAATTTGTCATTTTTTGGTCTTATTCCCTTTTTAAAACTGACGATTCAATTCAAAGCGATAGAAAAACTTTAAAATATGTCTTTCCAGTCCTAAATGGGTGGTGGCCCTACCAACAACAGGGGAACATGAAAGTCGTTTCCTTCCTGTTTGTCAACAACCGCCCCTTCAAAGTATATTCAAAGTAAGCGGGAAACACATTCTTCATTCGTGAGAAGACTGGTCAGACTACAGGGAGCGGGAAGGTCAAGGGACCCCTGTCCCCTTCTTGGAATAGCAGTGCAATTATTGCAAGCCATCCATTTAGTGCGAGGGGAGCTCTTTCCCTAGCTATTTCCTTTCAGGGGCTACCGCAGGATGTGCAATAGAATTCTGTGATACCACGTTTTTTCGTTTGGCGGGAAGGCTGGATCTTTGCTGTGCGGATAGCTTTGCACACGCCTATCTAGGAAGTAAGTTTATTTTATTCACGAGCATTTATGAAGTTTCTAAGTAGCTTCAAACTCTATTAAAACATTTATTTGTTGTGCTTTGGTAAGTCATCACTATACAGAAAAATAAATTTTGCCTGATTGATATAAACTGACCCTACTCATGAATATTATGATTTGGGAAAATTAGGTAGTTGAGTTTTCCATGAGCTCTATTTAATTACTTTACCTTAAAGCTTAACAACTTAAAACGTATAACTGCGTTGTAAATTTTAAAAAACTAATAAATTACATGTTTTACATTTTACAACTCCTCCTTGGGCTGTTTTATGCAAAAAATTGCATTCGAATCGTAAAATAATTACTGTAGAATGATTATTTATTCTAAGACTGAAATAATTCATCAAGTATTTTTAGGAGTATTTTTTTAACCCAGTGGAATTCTGTTAGTGAATTCAAAAATTAAATTTTTCTGCTTTGATGAACAGTTATCATGTACAAATTACAAAAAATGTTAAATTTTGACAAATCAAAACAATACAATTTTTTCCGCGATAATTGTACCTAGACTTTATACGAGCAAATAAAACGTCATTTCTCCATTTCATCTTGTTATCAACTTTGCCTATTTGTTTGGATTTTAATCTTATTCTTATTTCGTTAGTATGAATTTTATAATGATCCATTTATAGCTATGTATAAACTACATTTTGCTTTGGTGGGTTTCCAATCGGTGATGTAACAATTCTTGAACCCCCTTTGTTACATTGATATTTGATGGCCTCCCCTCCAAGCGTGACATCATTTATGGATTATGATCATTTATGGCACAATTTGTGAATGGCCCCTGCCTCCCCACCATTCCCTTTTCTTTTGTATTCACTGCTGCTTGTTGCTGTGAACTGAACACTGGCTGAGGGAGGCAGGTCGCAGGTACACCCCTTTCTTTACGCCCCTCTCCCTCTCCTTACCCTCTTTTCTTAGGAAGTACTGACCGATTTTGAATATTCAACGCCAACCATGGGCGCCCATATGTTTGAATTCAGAGGGGGCTGGAAATTTGTTTTGCCCATTAGCCAAATCAAGCCCATAAATAGACTTTAGTTCTGAGGGGGTTGGTTTAAAATAATAGGGGAGTTTACAGGGCCGTGTGGTAGATTTACCCAGTATGAGGCAAGTCCTAGAAATGCCGCCCCTTATGTATTTTTCCTTTAAATAATTGATACTTCAAATTAATTAAGATTAATTAATGTAAATATTTAATTAAAATTAATCATAAATAACTTATTGATTGGTAATTAATGATACATAATTAAGTCCCCCAATAATTCTCTAATTATGGGGGAATTGCGTTGTAGCTTGTAGAAAACTAACCAATTTCTAGTAATATAATTAAATTACCATTAATTAGTTTCAAAAAGGGCAATTATATTTTACATGATTCAAAACACTTTTTTTTCAGCAATAAAAGCAACATTTTGTGATTTTCATATACACTGCATCCTTGATAATTCAGAACTAACGAGAGAATTTCTAACCTAAACCATCATTCTAAGAATTGAGAAATTATGTTCAAAAGTGCCCCATTTGAGAAGTAGATTTAAACATGCATTTCATTTGAACACTTGAGTAAATTATTCAAAATTCATTTTTAGAAGCTACACATTTATCAAACAATAATTGAGGTTTTTGAGCTTTCAAAGTTAGCATACCCGCTTTGGGGTACTCTCCCCTATGGATTTAAATTCCTAGACACGACCAACAATCCCAAAATTGAATAAATAAATAATATAGTATTTTTTCAGGTCATTAGTATATTTAGTCATAGTATAATCTTCCCGGGAAATCCCCGGAATTTCAGTCATTCCCGGGAATGGATTAATTTTTGAAACTACTTCATAGAAATTATATTTAAACTTCAAAATAAAAGTCCAGGAGTTTAAATATATAAATTACAACACAATTTATTTTACTACTATAAAAATGAATATTTAAGTTTTAACTGTTTTTTTTTATTATTATGGAAGGATTTTATTTTAATTACCAAAATACAATCAATATGAAAAAAGTTAAAGGATGGTAATATTTTTTCGGGGGGGGCTTAGTTTTTCTTCATAAATACAGTTTTGGAGGTTCCTTAAAACTGTTTGCTTTCATGAAATTAAACTTATGGAATGAAAAAATAAAATACCCTTAGATTTGTATATAGTGTAATTCGGAATTTTTGTTTTATTTAGTTAAATTTTTTTAATCAGAGTATCTTGTTAAAAAACTCTATACAAAAGGTTATACGAAAATTACGGTTAGTAAAAACTAAATTATTACATGGGTAAAGCTATATAATTTTTTTTTTATTCTTCACTGGAATTAACTGAATGGTTTTTATTTTACATTGACCGGAATTTTCGCACTTATGAAACGTCCACTAAAAAAAGTTACGTTTTATAAAAGGCCTTTTGAGCAAAAACTGGAGAATTTTCAAGTCCCATGTCATATACAAATATCAAAAAATAAAATCAATTGTAATTATCTAGATAAAAATATAAAGAAAACATAAATCCTTAATCCCTTCACTCTACTTTAAAAAAAAATATAAACACAACCTAGCTCTTTTTGGGACATTATACTTCTAAGCAGTTGTTCTTCTTAAATAAATATATAATATACTTCTTCTATCCAGGAGGCAGGAAACTTGCAGCTTTTCGAGAGCACAAACAAAAAGGGACTGAAGGAGGCTCTGGCAGTGGCGGATCCAGCCTGGACCTACGGGGGGGGCAACCACATTTTTGGGTTAGGATTTTCCACCAGAAAATTTTTGAAAATAAGACCCTAAAAACCCATTTTTGGTTAACTACAGTGACATAAGTGACAGTGACTACAGTGACAACCAGGGCCGTAACCAGACTTTTGTTTCGGGGGGGGGGTTAACTCAAATATTTTCTGAGGTACCTCCTGACGGGTACTTTTATATGTTAAGTTTTAGATGACAACACTGGATAGAAATTTTGATGCACTAAATTTCAAAATTGTATAAACAATTTAAATTCGAAGTAAAAGGAGGGGTCTGGGGGTCCTCCCCCAGAAATTTTTTGGAAATTTGCCCCTTAAAAGAGTGTTTTAGCTCATTTCTGAGACCCTTTAGATTACACCCATAGAGCACCACTCATTGTAAGCGGCCGAATTTTCAAGGTAAAAAGAAGGTATATTGTAGTAAATGGCGAAATGTTAAGGGGGTTTTTAGGTTCCTACTCCAGAAAATTTGTTGAATTTTTCCCCTAAAAGTGGCATTTTAACTCATTTTGAGACACTTTAGGTTACATTAAAGAGGACCACTCCTTGTAAATCACACAAGTTTGAAGGAAAAACCGTATATTTAATAGATTTAAAAATTTCGAGGGGGTTTGGGGGTCCTCCCCCAGAAAAATTTTGGAAATTTTACCCTTAAAAGTAGGGTTTTGACTCATTTTGAGACACTTTGGGTTATACCCGAAGAGGATATCGCTCCTTGTGAGACATAATTTTCAAGAAAAATAGCAGTATAAAAATTGATGTCAAAATTTCGGGGGGGGGGGGGTTGAACCCCTAAATCCCCCAGAAATGGTTTTGACTCGCAATTTCTTTACTAAGGTTCCTTCCCCCAAGTATTTTATGGATCTAATGTGAACTTTCGCTGAAAAAAATGTGCAAATTTTACTGTCGATCCTTAACCTAAGGAACCGTGGGGGTTCCGGGGGTCCTCCCCCAGAAATTTTTTTGAAAACGTAGACTAAAAAAGTAGTATCTCGACTCATTTTTGAACATTTCAGACGGCATCTGGATCGGAGGATGAGACCTTAATTAAGGTGCCCTAATAGATTCGATGCCCTTAATAGGTTCAATGTAGCTTGTAAATACGTTTTTAGATATTAACCCCGATTTACTGTCTTTCATGGGACCAAGAAAATTTGAGTGAAAACGTTGAATCTGGGTAGGACATTAACATAATACTGGATAAGACAGTGGCGTATATAGGAATTTATTTCGGGAGGGGCCCAAAATTACTCCCCAGCCCCTCCCCCACATATTTAATAGGTCCAATGTAGCTTTTTAGGTGATAACTTAGGTTCTAAAAACTCAATATCGGAAAAGTTGTTAGTAATAAAAATACAAGTACCAAAGTGGGGTCTGGGGGTCCTCCCCCAGAAAATTTTTGGAAGTTTGACTAAAAAAAACCCAGGTTTTTAACTAGTTTCCGTACTCTAAGTCCGAATTTTGGATGTACATTTTTATGAACTTAATATTTAAAAAGTTATTAAAATAGAGTTCCAAGTACAAAAGGGGATCTGGGGTCCTTCCCCAGAAATTTTTTGGAACTTTACCCCTAAAAACAGGGTTTTATCTTGTTTTTGGAACACTTAGTCCGAATTTTGGACTTATATTTTTTGGTAGGATTTTGATTTTGATGAACTTATTATAATAAAGTTGTTAATAATAAAATTCCAAGTACAAAAGGGGGGCTTGGGGGTCCTCCCCCAGAATTTTTTTTTGAAATTTGACCCTAAAATACAGTGTTTTAACTTGTTTTGGTACACCTAGTCCGAATTTCGGGGGGGGGGGGGGGGGGCAGGGCCCCCTCGGCCCCCCTTATATACGCCACTGGGATACGATTACAAATAACAGTCCTATCAAATGGAAGAATCTGAGAATTATTATAGATCAACATACTTTGTTATTTATTAGCACTATAGTTCCAGCATTATTTATACCTTGGGAATTTTTTTAAGTTTTAGCATGTTGTAAAGATTTCTAGATTTTCTACCATCACCGTAATATAAAAATAAAAGGAAATTTATTTATAAATTGTTAAAGTAATTAATTTTTTAAAAAAATTACATTTAACTCTAAATTTAAGGTTACTTAAGATTTTAAAGATAATGGTTTCCTCCTTTCATTATTATCCAATTTTTTAAATAAAACAATTATTTTCATTAGCTAGTTAAAAAAGTATTTCATTGCATTTCCCCTCTCTTTCTTTTGAAATTTAGTTTAAAAATTGAAGCATTTATATTATTAATACTTTTGTCTGAAATGCTTTAATATTTCCACACACATATTCTAAATTTTACTGGCCTACTGATAATCGCAAAGAGTGAAAGAGTACTAAAATATAGTCTACCTAACACACATGTATCACATGCCTATACTACAAGAATTTAAGAAATAAATAAATTTGTTTAAAATTTAAACTTTAAAAAAGATTTTTTTTTGTCTTTGTTAAATTTAAGTATTTTTTAAATGATTTGTTACCAAACATTGTCAAAATATTTTCTGTTTCACTTGATTGGAAAATTTTACCTGTATTTTCAAATTTCACTTTAATAAATTAATTAACTAATGACTTAATCACCAATGGTGGTTTTTTATGTTATACAGCTATATAATTACGATATTCATGGAAAAATGACCTCGGAAAAATGCCTTAAACGTTTATAACAGGAGTTTTAAAAAGGTCGAATTTTAAGGCCAAATAAAATTGAAAAAATTAATTTTTTTTTACTTGTCCCATTTTTAACAATATTAGTGTGGAATTATTTAGGAAGGGGAAACCGTGTGAATTACTTCTTTCGCTGTTATTTTGTGGTTTTGAGCGATGTTTTCAATTTGAGAGACGTTTCTTCAATTATCAAATTTTTTAAATTTATATTTTATCTTTTTTCAATTCAAATGGAATATTCGTATTTAGCAGACACATTTTCCGGTCATTTTTAAAGAAATAATAAAAGTTAAATTTAAGTCTGTAGCTCTTCTATTACTTTTAGTTTTTCTTCAAGAAAGTGATGAAGGAAGAATGTTATAATAAACTTTCAATGAACTTTTTTATAGAATCTTGTAAGAATACTACATGAACGCTTGTATGAGAGTAGCTTGTAGAGAAAAACGGCTTTTAACCCTATGGGCAAAAATGGGAGAATTTTTAAGTCACTTGTCTCACAAAATATCAAATCATAAAAACCAATTGTAATTATTTAGATAAAAATATAAAGAAAACATAAATCCCTTATCCCCTTACTACTTTGAAAAATAAATATAAAACATCTTACCTCTTTTTGGGAAGCTATACTTCTAGCCGTTAGATCCAAGAAACCAGCAGCCTTTCTGGGATCACAACCAACAAGAGACTGAAGGACGTCTTCTGGAAAAATGTGTCACCCCCCAGAAAAAAATGTATCCTCCCAACTTCCCATCGGTCATTTGGGGAGTGGGGTGGGAAAACAAGAATCTACAAACAATTAGAGGCCATAAAACCATAAAACGGTGTCCCATCTCCTGCGAGAGGCGGCAGCCCTGAGAAAACACAAGCGCCCGCTCCTGAACCCTCTAAACAAGATAAAAAAGAAAAGGAGACCCTTTCAACTACCATCCTCAATACGGGGGGGGGCTATAAATATGGATTGTCAGCACATGGTATAGAGTTACAATCCCTCTGTCGCCGTCTGTGTGTGGCCGAGGGGTCGAATCAGCCACCGAGGTAGCTTGTGTTTTTCACTCCCTTCTGCGAACGATAGCATATAGCATGGACAATGATAGAGGAAAAAGATCGAGTGCCCTGTTTAAGCTAAGGCAGCAAAATCAAAGGGAAGCGTGGTATGTGAAAAAAATTCTACATTTCTCTCGGGACCTCATAGCTTCTGCCCCCATTTCGGTGGCCCTCTCACATTTTGAACTTATTTTTGAAAAATTGTAATTTTGAATAGGGCCCCATCAGGGTGGCGATCGCCACTCGGCCCAGTCTGGCCTAATGATTTACATATTCGTAATCTGTGAAAACTCTTCGTCGAAACTCTTCTACTCTTCTGACACGACTTGCCCCACAAAAATGGAGTGTTAAAATATTTCATTTTTTTAGGAACTCAATTAGAAATATGTAATACCTAATTAAGTATTTGAAATAAGTGAAACAGGCTATTTTTTTATAAGCATATAAAAACGTAATCGTCCTGGACTAATATACTACATTTAATTTCCTTTAAAATGTATGTTCTTTAAGGAAAATATGACTCTTAACACTTATAATATTCGAATTTAACGTTTTTGTATTTTCGTTAAAATTTTTCTGCACAAATTATTATAAAAGTACTTTTCATAAAATGGTTGTTCTAAATGTAAGTAAGCTCTAGTCTTCTTCTAAAAATCCTGGATGACGTAAAAATCCCCATGGAAACCCGTAATTCTGGAAAAACTTTGCCATTACAATTAGTTACAATAGAAAAAATTAAGAAAAAACTAATAATATTTTCGGATTTATAAGCTTTCTTTGTACTTGTGTTTTTTCGTCGAAATCTGAACTTTTTTAAAAGTCCAATAACTGCCATAATTATCAACCGATTTTCACCAAAATCGAATATGAGGTATATGGTAGGGTATATTTTAAGGTTGAAAACTGTCGACCCTGGAATACACATTCTTATAACATGATTTTCTCTTCTCTCTTCTTGCTCGTTTTTTACTTCTTTCTGTATTAAAAAAAAAAGGCGGCTGAGCCCACGGGGGGGGGCAATTGACCAGTTGCCCCCCCTTGGATCCGCGCTTGGGCTCTGGTAAAATTTGATTGCCTTTGCCCTTGAAAATGTGCCCTCCCTCCCTTTGGTTCGTGGAAGGTGGGGTGGGAAAACAAGAAACTACGAACAATTAGTGGCCATAAAAGTATAAAACGGTGCCATATCGGCTATTCCATCTCCTGCGCTGCAATTCGACCTGCAAGGCGGCCGGCCACCCAGAGAACACACAAGCGCCCGCTCCTCGTCAACACAGGGGGGCTATAAATTGTCGGGGGAGGATTGTCAGCGCTGTCGCCCGGGTGTCCGGTCGGGCAGTCGGCCACTGCCGAGAACGCTTTTTCCCCTCAGGCTATGCGGAAGCAGGAAGAAGTGTTTTGTTCCCCTCTCCAATGTTGGATTCCGTTTTTTAAATTCTGGGTTTAGAAAGTAACTAAAGTACAGCATAGGTATTTAAGTAACAAAGAGTTAGTTACTTTAAAATTTTTGTAGTTAAATACCAGTTCGATACTGAAAAAGTAACTAATGTAACTAAATACTTTTAAAGTATTTAAAAAGTATTTCCGTTACTAAGTATTTAAATACTTAACAACCTTGGTCAGAGTCAAGCTGAATCTGAGCTGAAACTGAAAAACTATCAATCACTGGACCCCGACACACTAACATCGCGTAAACAAGACGCTCTCGACCCCCTCTCTTTGCATTGCGAAGGCTGCGAGGGGTCGCGTGCCGGGCACCTGTTTTGGATCGAGTTTCAAGCTGACAGATTTTTCAGCTTGACTATAAAAATACTATTTCTGTTTTCCTACCACAAAAACGTGTAAACAAATTGCAGAGAAAGCTCCTTTAGAGTAAAAAAATAAAAATTCCAGGGGAATTTTGCCGCCCTCAGAAAAATGCCGCCTGAGGCAGCTGCCTCTTTGCCTCATACCACCACACGGCCCTGGGAGTTTATTTTTATTAACACTTACAATACTGGAGCTGCAATTAAAAAGAGGCGGTAGAACGAAATTATTGGAACTTTTATTCTTAACTACTTTTAATTACTTTCTTAATTACTTTTATTCTAAAATTGAAAATACTTTAAAAAATTAATTTTTTTTTCTTATTACTGCTCATTTACAATACTTAAGTTCAGTAATACAGTAGTTCCCAACAATTTTTATGTGTCCTTTTGTTTAACATGTTTAATTTCAATTTGTGGATCAATTCAATTTTTCAGTGGAACGATTTTTTTTTCTTGAAAACAAATGAAAGGGCTCCTATATTAGAAGTTCAGTATCAAATCTTTCTTGTTCTATTAGTTTTAAAACATCAAACTAATAGAACTAGAGTTATTGTGTTCCATTGTCCCAAGTTTTTGATCAGTAAATGGAAGAAAAGTAAATGGATCAGTGTTGTTGAATATTATAGTAGAGGAAATAAAAGAAATAAGACTTCTATTTATTAAAACTAACTTATCTTTTATGGGTGAAATTTCAAAATTTTTTAGAGGAGTACCCCCAGACCCTCACCCCCACTTTTATTTGCATCTCACATTATGCACAATATTTTTACATCAAGTGCAAAAAAATTCAAATATTATTATACTTAAGTTTACTTGTAAAGGGGTACCTTGTATTACCCCCCCCCCAGAAACTAAAGTCTGATTACGAGCCTGTATCCCGGTCCTATTGTACAAAATCCAGTACCAAGTCGACCGCTTTCTTTTATTCCTTTGCTCTCTCATCAAAATACAACCGACTCCGCCTATTATTTTTGTGAAAATGTTCGTTCTCTGCTTTTAATCGGTCTAGCGTGCAATAGAAACTACTTGAAAGTCTCCTAATTTACGGCATTTCGTCCCAACTGAGTTTCGAAGAAAAAGGCGTTTCTGTGTCCATATTATATGAAAGATTCAAACAAACCTTTTGTGTCAAAAGAATGGTTTATCTGCATTCACAGTGCATACAGGAAAAGCCTTAGCGTTTTGAAATTACTAAAAATAGTTTTTTATTAAGAGAAAGGTGGAAGTGAGATAAAAAATAAGAAAAGTCTCCTTTCTGAACTTCATTAAACATTTTCTTGGGGAACTGAGTCAGCAACTTCCCCCGCGTCTCAATAAGTTACCATAATTTAGTGCTTGCGATGCTCAGGTTGCTTGATTTAAATCGCTTGATTTTTTAAAATCATGTGATTTAAATTAAAATATGGTTTGTAAGATTATTTGCATTACAATTTTTCAAACTCTGCTAAATATGTAATAAAGTAGCGGAGCTAGGTGTCGGCGACAGCCGACGGCCTTCGCGCCTCGGAAAGGCCTCGAGCCCAAGAAAGAGAACCTAAAAATCAATGAATTTTTCCCATTTTTTAAAAAGTAGATTTTTTGTAGAAAAATTTAGAAAGTCGGACTAGGTGTACCAAAACAAGTTCAAACCCTGTTTTTTAGGGTCAAATTGCAAAAACAATTCTGTGGGAGGACCCTCAAACCCCCTTTTGTACTTGGAACTTATTATTAACAACTTTATTATAATTAGTTCATCAAAATCAAATTAAGTTTATCAAAATGCAAATCCTATATAAAAATATGTATTCAATATTCGGACTAATTGTACCAAAACTTATTAAAAACCTGTTTCTTAAGTGAAATTTGGAAAAATTTTCTGGAGGAGGACCGTCAGAGGTCAGACCCCCCTTGTAATTTTGTTCCTCCCAACTTTTCTTATTATTAAGTTTTTCAGGGCCTAAATAAATAATCACCTAAAAATGTATGAAAAAGCTACATTGGATAATTGAATATGTGTGGGATGGGCTGAGGAGTAATTTTGGGCCCCTCCCGAAATAAATTTCTATATACGCCACTGATCTATTTAATTTTTGCAATGGACTGGAAAATTCCCTCTTTTTTTAAAAAACAGAAAAAGTGTATTTCTTACTACAAATAATGGTTCCAAATATCGACGTTTAAAGTTTAAAAAAAGTAGTTAGTTCAAAATCTGTAAGTTAAAATTGACAATCTCTAGTGAGTTCAAAATTCGCAGGAATTCAACGATTGGGATAAAATTATTGGCAAGTTGAATCTGGCCCTAAATTATATTATTTTACAAAACGTATCAATAACTATATTAAAATACAAGTGCCCTTTGAAAAAATCTTGGTATGAAGGGCCTCGCAAGAATGTTTCGCCGACGCCTTCTTATGGCCTTGCTCCGCCACTGATGTAATGGGGAGAAGGATAGGTAAACTACTCCAGGAGGGCTACTTAGGAGATTACTTGATTACTCCATAAAATTGCCAGCAATTTCAAGAACAAGTTTATACCATATTGGTCCTTGAGGATGAAAAGGGGTAAATAGCAGGGTTTGTAATCAAAAGGTAACACAGGCCCAGGTTTCAAATCCCATTCTGCTGGCAAGGGAGACTGAACTCCTTACCCCCCGCGGTCATTAAAATGAGTACCAAGTTTACTTGGGGAAATCAATAGGGGGGGGGGTTAGCATCAAGCTAGCCCATAGGTACCTTTTGGGACCACCGACCCCTTTTCAAGACGAGACCACCCCTTACAAATTTTTGCCCCTAATTTGCTTATATTTCATAGAATTTTATTCCAACGTTTTGAAATAAAAAGACTGATCTATAACCACACAAAATAAAATTTTATAAATCTAGTAAATCATCCCTTTTACTCTAACAACGCCCCCAATTTTCTATCAACTCATCACTGCCCCCCCTAGAATGCTTCAACGCCTCATAGGGGGTGGTACCGCCCACTTTAGGAATCACTAGCCCTGTGCAGTAGCCACTCAGCTGACCGTGAATTAACCCCCCCCTTATCACAATTTTTGCCCCTAATTTGCTTATATTTCATAGAATTTTATTCCAACGTTTTGAAATAAAAAGACTGATCTATAACCACACAAAATAAAATTTTATAAATCTAGTAAATCATCCCTTTTACTCTAACAACGCCCCCAATTTTCTATCAACTCATCACTGCCCCCCCTAGAATGCTTCAACGCCTCATAGGGGGTGGTACCGCCCACTTTAGGAATCACTAGCCCTGTGCAGTAGCCACTCAGCTGACCGTGAATTAACCCCCCCCCCCTTATCACAAAGTGTCACAACTTGATGAACCCCCTCCCTCCCCTCCAAGGGTGACATCATTTATGGATGGCCCCTTATCCTCCCATCCAACAAAAGCGAAACCGCAAACGCCCCCTTAGAAGGGGCGAGATACCCCCTGGTTCAAATTCTTAATTCGGAAACGGAACCTAAACATTTTGTGTGACACTTTACTGGAAAGAGTTTGGAAAATAAATCTTTTTCTATTTTACATTTACTTTAACGGTATTGAGCTAGTAACTACTGCTCGTTTTTCGATTTCCTTTTTACAATTTTTTTACACTAAAATACTAAAAGTAATAATGAAAATATGTTAGAGCATTTGTAATTAGAATTCACTTAACTCAATTCATTCAAAAGAAATCCAGATATCGAAAAGTCTCCATTTCTTAGTGCACATTTGAATGCAGAATAAGCTCTAAATGAATCCGTTGAATTTGGAGCATGCGCTACCTGGCCAACAAATCAAAAATGACGACCCATGCTTTCTTGCAAATCCTCAGTGTGCAAATCAGTGCAGAGTGGAAGTATCAACAAAGTCTATTAGAAAGATAAGTGTAAGCTGGTATCTCGTGCTACTCGTGTTGTGCTACGTAGTTCATTTTGCATTATTAAACCTTCAATTATTTAGTGTATAATTATTACAAAACACAGTATATGTGACACAAAAAGTTGTGGAACGGTTGTTGTGCGTTAAAAAGCCTTTTGCGAGTGTATTTGGACGCAGCTAACATCCAATCCTCACTCAGGAAACACGTTTCGCCATATGGCTGTTTCGATAAGAAGCTAATAAAAATACTACAATATACCTCCTGTGTTGAAGGTTTGTGCATTCTATATTAATATTTTGGTAGAATTTTGTTTTTAAGCTATGAGAATAACGTTTCGACTCTTCCTAATCTTATATTTGGTGTTCACGCGTAAACCATGCTGCTCACGTTGTAACTCCTCATACGGCGTGCAAATTAATTCAGCGTGTGAAATGTTGAATAATATTTTAGTCGTGTATAAATTTCCTCCCCTTTTTTACGCAGCAAACCTTTGCAAGTTGACTCGTTTGTGCGTTTTGTTATGTTATTTGTTTGTATACAAATCTGCCCGGCTGATTGTAGCGGCTTCCCGATGTTGTAATGGTTTCGTTCTAGTATACGTTCGTTCATTCAGGAGAAATCGAAACAAGTTTCAGGATTGCTGGTGAATGTATAATATTGAAATCGTACTTCACTTTTAGTTTTGTTTTTGATTTGCTCGAATTATATTTACTGATTTTATTGGTTGTTTTTATCGAACATATTTAACCTTAGAATTTAACATTGTTATTTACATCTTCCAAATTCTAACGGTTTTAATGTATGCAAACCAATTTGATGATCAACCTCAATATTTATGTATTACTGCATGCTGTGAGATGTTGTAGGAAGTTGTGATAAATATTTTAAATTTTTTAGATCTACAATTAAAAAAATTCAAGTAATTCTGAAATTTTGTCAAGGAAAATTTATTTTCATTATTAGATTTATAATAGGCTCATTTTAAATTAAATTGCTCATTTTGATCGTAGGTTTGTTTATTTTGATGTATTTTGAGATTAGAACTTTCCTCTAGTTGCGAATTGAATTATCCGCTTGCCATTAGAACACTTGGCAGCTTTTTTAATAATAAAACAAAAACAAGAAAGTGCAAGCAATCCAAATTCCTCTTAGCAAAGGGTTTGACAAGTACATCATCAAAACAAAACTAATTTTGATTAACAGTAAAATCTTGGGCAATTAATCATTTGCATGGTCATGTCTATAATATGTATGTGCCATAGAATGTTATTGGCATTTATTATCACAGTATTTCAATTCAATGATTGCATTTAAATGTTTTCTTTTCCTGCCATTTGTATTTTTACATTTGCTCATTACCAACAGAACTTGCTGGCTAATGTAGGCATAATGTGTGTGTTTTATTCAATCTCCATTTTGCTCGTGAAAAAAAGAGTTGGAATCATTATGAAATAATTTAGGGCACAGCTTCGATAAGAGTCCTCCAGCCGCCATGTTTATCCACAGCTCCCACAGCAATATGCTTAAGTGTTGTCATCATTTGAGCTTTGGGTAAACATGGTGACTGGAGGACTCTAATCGCAGCTGTGCTAAGTTAGCTCATGTTTTGTTACCTACATCTCTGACAATCAGTTTGTATTCTTACTGGGAAAAATTGTAAAATTTTTAACTAGGTAATCGTATTTTCAAATGAGCATCGTTTATTTCTTTCCTACCAACCCATACCCATACTTAATTATATGCAATGAGAGGTTTCAAATACTTGTTAAAGCTTTTCGGCATCGCACTGGAGTCCTCCATTTGGCAACTTGCGTTGCGGTTGCCAAGTTAGTGGCATGATTAGTTATAGTGTACAGTTGGCGATCGCCAAATGGAAGACTCTTATTCCTGCTGATCCAGCTTTTCTTTACCCAAGTCAGGCATGATTTTCTTCTGTGGAATCGATTTTACGCTTTTCTCTTTTGTTCTGCAACTTTCGCGTTTTGTTCACTTTCCTTCTTATGTGAAATAATTACGTTTGAAGTTAAGAGCAGAAAAAGAAACTTTGCATTCTTGCTTATTTTCGAGCTTATAATGTTTTGCGGCTTAGTTTAAAGCACACTTTATAGTCTGTTCATTTAGAACTGGCGCCTGAGACGAAATGTATTAGAAGCAGTTACAATTGTAATTATCATCGAAAGCATTTTCTTCTACAGTGACAAGGCGGCCGAAACAGAAGTAGTTACGGCAATACTGAACGCTGAAGTTGTGTGATGACCTTTATGAAGCATTATTGAGCGTTTTTGATCCTGTTTCAGGCTCCAATTCTAAATGAACAGACTATAATAGATTCCTAATGATTAGATTTATTTTGGATAAAAATTATTTGTTGTGCTCATAAAATTTGTTAAGTAAGAATTGTTTTTTGCTCAACATTTGTTCATTGTTAAAATTATTTGTTGCGTGCTAAAAAATTACATTAATTAAGCTTGCGTGCATTTCCCCCTTTTTTCATCTTAGAGCAAACTCATCCTTGTGAAATGTTGTTTTCTTGACCATTTTGCAACTTCAAAAAGCCAAGAAACAAATACAGAAATCAGGGTAGCAAGCTTAGCTAGTACTTAAGCACCTTCGTCGAGGAAGGGAGATGGGGTAGTTATTGGCAAAAATTAGCCGGTTTGGCTAAGGGTCACCCAGAAATTCAGCATGGTATCTGTTCAAAAAGTCTGCTGTTTCGGTCATCGGACAATAGGAAAACCGCAATCAACCCCCTTCAATGGTCCCTCGGTACTTACGTATTATCCCATCGACCGTGACGCTTAATCCGAAAACTTATCAAATCTCATTGACTCTACTATTACTGTGCCTCTGAATTAGACGGCTGCTGAACGGTCGACGGGATAATAAGTAAGTACCGTCCCTCCAACAAAAGACTGCCCTCGGGGAGGAGCGAGAAGTCACTATCGGGGGTCTGCTAATTGACTGGGGGGTTGACTTCGGACTCCTTCGCTATTGTTGGAGGGGTCATGAATGGGGAGATAGGGCAGATTTTTTGAAGAGATACCATGCTGAATTTCTGGGTGACCGTAGCCTAATTCTTGTGGCTCTATACCTCCCCAACCCCAGGGAGAGAATGGCCTTTCTTATTTGGGGTTACACTAACTACCTAGAGAGGAAATGCAAACTTTACTATGGATTGGTGGGAAATAAATAAAAGTTGCTCTCTTGTAAATGTGATTTAACTGGTAATAACTTGTAAGATTTTCCCTGGTAACAATGCAAATTCATTGTTGGGGATGTATCTAACATCCTGTAGCAAAAATTAAAAATTTGTGCATTTTAGGTTCCCCCAGTAATTTAATAATGATCCCATTCTTGATCAAAGTTAGATCTAACAAGGAAACATTCCCAGGTTAAACTCACAAAAATTTTACAGGCGTAAGAAGTTGACTCAAAATACTTACTGTGAAAAAAATTAGCTGCGGAATTTCATTGAGAGGAGTAAATTAACTTTGAAAATTGGGTTCTGAGTTGTCAAACCCTTATAGTTAGCACCAAGGATTTTCTGTTGCTGATTTTTTGTTTTAATTGGGATTAACATTTGTGTAATTTCTAAAGCTAATTAAGAAGATATTTATAAATATTTTTAGTGATATAATAAGTTCACTTTAGTTACTATCTCATTCTAATTTATTTTAAGTCATATTTGGTAATTTATTTTAATAAATTAGTTTCTTGCAAATCATTTAAAACTTCTCAATGTAACTAACTATAAAAATAGTTTTATATGAAAAATTGTACTATTATGTACTCTTGATAAGACGAACTTCATTTTGGGTCAAGCATGCTATTCTACCTATTTTAACCAATTTTTTTGGTATTTCTTATGTGTTTGCTGCTATCCTCTAAAAGTCAACTGTGAGATATTCTTTAAAAACTGTAATTGGGCTTTACAGTGATATCCCGATTTAATGTTGGATAAAATGTTTCCTGGATGTAAAAACTTCCTTTATGTAAAAGATATTGGTCTCGTGATATAATGCATAAAAAATCGTCTGGTTTAAAGTTTTCTCGCACATAATGTTAATCATTGATCCCTTAAATTACATTAAATCGAGGTGTCACTGTATTTCTTTTGTATCTAAATTAGCTTGCTCTTTTTTGGTATTTATAAGCTAACCTTGATTTTGTTTTTTCAGGGCGAGTGCCATTCTTGTTTGGTCAAGGATGCAAGCTCCAGAAGTAACAGAACCATCCAAGGTAATATTTATAGTACAGTAAGGCAGAACCTTCCTAAGGGACCCCCGAAATTGTGACCCATTATTTTTTGTAGAAATATACGGTGTTGAATATTTCATGGACAAAACTTTCACTTCCAAACATTTTGGGGGACATATTTTTTTGTCAAAAAAAAAATGGAACTGACTTCATATATTGACACTAGACCTAACCTCTCGAAGTCACAACTTTGTGTTTATCATTCATTCCAAAGTTGACAAAAAGTTGCTATTACTTTAAAATTTTCAAATGAAAGAATTGACCACAAAAATTACAAAATGATGACAAAATACATTTAAAACTAAGAAGTTGTTTTTTGAATAATCCAAAATTGAATTATTGAGCCATTAAATTCTCATTCCTCCCTGTATTGTGCTCAATAGAGGATTAATAAACAAATAATGCTGCTTTTCACAATCAATTTTCTACAAGGGATTAATATAGTTATTTGTTCTTATAGGAAGATAATTCTCTTAGTGAATGGCCTACATTAGGGGAAGTTCATATGAATGAGGTATGTTTAATAAATTCAAATTTGTTTCTGTATTTAACATTTTTTTCCTGTTTACAATGTTTTTGAAATGCTAAATCTGTTCACATCCAGAAACAGGCATCCACTTCTAATGGTTCTATACCTGCTAGAACTACTAAAGAGCAGAGCCCGACTGCTGATGTACCTGCTGACGATGATTCTGCAAAAGAAAATCAAGAGACATCTAAACCCAATGCAGCTCCTCAATCTAAGAGAAAAGGTAAGAATACAACTTGGAAATTGAATTCTAAACCCTTCAATTGTGGAACGAATGTTTTTAGAGTGTATTTGAATGGGTGGAACAAATTTATTGAAAGTCTGTTGAAAAAAACAAACTGGTCATATTATAATAGATAGAATGTAACTTTTTATTCTATATTTTGCTCTATATAGTGTTATAGGAATCAATTGTTTAGAGCTGTTTTTGCCTATCATAGTTTGAAAAATGTTTTGATAAAGTTGTAAAGAAATTCCTTTCTTAGTTTAACCCCTTATGAATGATCAACTTTTTTTCCTAACGGAAGTTGGTTCTCCTGAGAGGTTTTACTGCATTTTGATGAATAAAGTAGTGTTGGTACTACTTTTGTTCTAACCATTCTAAAATATTTCATTTAGGATCCAAACAAAAGTGGGTGCCTTTTGATGTGGAACCTGCAAAAAATGATAAAAGAAAACTGAATAGGAATATCAAGCCTTTTAATCAGAAAGATGATTTGACATATAATTCTGACAAAAAGAAAGAAGATTCCAAAAAATCAGGTAAAATATCATTTTTATGGAGTACTTCTTTATCAATTTATTTTCTCTGCCTTTACTTAATGGGGCTTC
The DNA here is from genome assembly GCA_963680715.1 of Tetragnatha montana. Taxonomy (NCBI): domain Eukaryota; kingdom Metazoa; phylum Arthropoda; class Arachnida; order Araneae; family Tetragnathidae; genus Tetragnatha; species Tetragnatha montana. The sequence goes on along the minus strand of OY796684.1, from coordinate 2,315,497 downwards.
TATTTAATAGACAAAGGAAAAGACCGCAATGGTAGCCTTCGACCAAGAGGTAAAAAAGGCCGTGCATTTACTGGTGGAGATTGGAAGATTAAAAGAAGAGGTTAGTCTTTTGTCATTGTAACCTCTCATTTTTCCCATGATTAAGTTGTAATTTTTATTTCTTGATAATTTGTTTTAAATTGATAGTAACCAACCATTCCAATTTTTCCATGTATTTGTTCTGATTTAAAGTCTGTTACGAAAATACAATCTTTTATTAAATTGTACCAAATTTCATTAATTTGTTACCAATTCAAAAACGAGCACCGGTAAAAAAATTCGAAATCATTTAATAAACTGCTGTTCTTTTGTAATGAAACTTGAATATCGGAGCGGTTGGCAGCTGCAAAGTTGCATTGAAGATGCAATTCCATAGTTGTGAAGGTAATATTAAACTGTTGGTGTTTAGGGTTAATTGGCTGTGTTAATTAAGTCAAGGAAAGGTACTTTGTTGCTTTTGGCAGTACCATATAGCTCATGGCTTTTTTTAAAAAAAATATCTTACTCCTTATAATTTATTTTTAGTTTGCATTTGTAAAATCCCCATTTAACCAGAAGTTCCCTACCAAAATCCCTTTTCATGCAAAAGTTTCTTGGATTTTCATTCCCTAATGTTGGCAGCTATGGTATAAAAAATAACAGAGTTTTAATTCTAAGCTTGATGTTGTAAACTATTGGCATTTTCAATGCTTGTTTTGTTTTTAGGCTATTCTCAAGATGATGCTTACTATACAGAAGTTAATGGTTATGTGCCACCAGCAACAGAAGTTGCATTTTATCCTTATTACCCAATGTACTATAACTATAACATGGGGGATAGTGTTCTCCACGTTTCCTTGATGAAGCAAATGTAAGTAAACTAATTCTTCTGCCAGGCCAAATTTTGTTCTAATTTAGTACCTTTTGAGTGTAACTTTATTTTGTCACAATTACTCCCCATGTACTAACAGTCAGTAATGTCTAATGTAATGTTTCAACCTGCAGTTAACCTAAACCCTAGGCTCGATTTGAGGCAAAAGAGCATTCCAGTACCTCTTCTGGAAAAAAAATGCAATGTTTTAAAATATTTATTTCAACCTCAACTAGTTGTGCATGCGCTTAGTTCACTGTGTTATTCTAAGCCTGTTGCTCACAAAATTACAATTTTATATGGTTAGTTTTGAGGGAAAACAATAACCCTGGTTTACTGTTAATAAAATGATGCGTAAAATTTGCATTTTATTACTTTAATCCTTCATTAAATTACAAAATATCCAAGTACCCATTCAGTTTCGGTTTCTTCATGGTTTTTTTAGAGAAAAAAAAAACATTTAAATCTGCCAGATTTCATAAAATGATCTTTAAAAACAATTTTTTGCATTCCTAACACTATTGTAGTCATTCCGTATTTCTACATAGCGCAGATGACACAAAACTGTATTTCCTGTGCTGCGCATAACTTACTCCAGACTTCACCACTCAAATACTTCTCCTCCAACTCTTCAGTTTCAAATATAATTACAAAAACCATCAATATATCCTTCAGCTTGAGTCACTAGTAGGTTAGATAAGAGGAAAAAGTTAAATAAAACAGCACCCTTTTAAAACTCAAATGGTGAACTGAATTCACCAGCATGATTAGGTAAGGGTTAACTAAATATTAATAAGTTGTAAGTGAGTCTGGCTTATGTTTATATTTAAATATTCTTCCCCTCAATTATTTCTATGTATTCTACAGAATTTTTTTTACAATTCAGACAACAGACGCCACTGCTTTCCATCTATTATAATAATAATCTTTATTTACATGGGAAGAAACACAATTGCAGAAATTAAGTACATATTTGTAGCCAAGGGGATAAATTATTATTACTGAGACATTATTTGTGCATTTGATATTAGAAGAAATGCTTTGCTTGATTCATAAAACAATAACCAAACCTTGTAGAAATGTATTATAAGGTTGTGAAAACATTTTATCTTTAAGATTTTCAATAGAATTGCTGTAGTTTTTCCACTATCTTAAGTTTTATTAAAAACACTTCTTACTACTTTTCATGCAGTTTTTCTAAGTATGGGTAACAAATGCATGTGGTCAACAGAACGTAAAATTGTGTTATGCCCGTATAAATTTTTAAACAGCTTATATTTTTGTTGCCGAGGGGGTTATTATCTCAGAAGGGGATCAAGTAGTATGTATATAAATTAGAATGCAATAAAACTGCCCACTGTGAAGGGGGTTCATTTTGGTTGTGTATTATAATCCTTTAGAAACAATATTCTGATAGTTTTTGTAATTTCATTGTTTTAACATCCTTTGAGTTCTTTAAGTGAGTTATTATACATTAAAATTGTACTGTATAATTGATTTTGTTTGTTTTCAGTGAATACTACTTTAGCGAAGAGAACCTTCAGAAAGATTTCTTTATGAGAAGAAGAATGAATGCAGCTGGTTATATACCATTATCACTTCTTGCTAGTTTTCATAGAGTCCAGGGACTTACACAAGAGATTGTAAAAATTGTGGAGGTATGATAATTTATTTTCCATTCTTAGTTTTAAAGACTCATGGTTTTTAGCTTTCTGATTAATAATTATGGCTTATTAAATTTAATTATATGATTAGCAGCATTCAGTTTAGTAATCTCCTTCCCATTCCATTCTGATGCACTTGACATGAAAAATAAAAATCCAGCTGATTAGTTGTGTACCTTGGTCCTGCACTATGTTTAGCTAGCCTTTAGATTCACATAACATTCATTTATGAGGCAACACTACACATGTAGTTTGGATCCTTACTACCAGATCTCTCAGTCTTGCTAAATTACTTTCTTAAAATCAACAATTTGGGGGAAATATTAGTTTTCTACATGTATTATCTCATCAAAAGTATTTTTTTTATGTTTGATTTTTGTGTTATAGTTCAAAAATAACATTATGCTTTGCCATGAATTTTATATCTTAAAGTATATTGTTTCGACTATAATAGTATGTGCTTAAAATGGTAAACTGAACATGTATGGCTGGGGGTAAACTGAACATGGTGTTCTGATATTTTTCAGTAAAAGATCAAGTATTGTACCTTGGACCTAAAGAGTTAGACCTTAGTTACTAAAAAAATCACTATGCTGACTTTGATTACATTGGTATTCTGATTTTAAAAGCAGGGTAGGGTTTTGTTTCATGGCTAAAATCATTTTTAAGTGAGATCTATAAATTTGTGATAAAAAAATAGTGTTTTAAAACCTTAGTGCTCCAACTCAAGCAGCTTATAACATCTGAGTGGTCCATTGAACATTTGTTCCATGAGTTTTTCCACAGGGTGGCGAGTGACCGGGAATACCGGGAAAAGTCAGGGAATTTTGTGTTTCTGGAAAAATCAGGGAATTTGTTCACAGACCGGGAATTTTTTTTGAACCAAAGCATCTTGGCGTATTTTAGGTTTTTCCTTAGAACAGGAATGCAAGTGCATTGCCGAACTACGCCAATTATGGAATCCTGTTCCAAAATGCAGTTTTGAGCCGAAATTGCGCCGAACTACGCCAAAATCGAAACGAAAGCCACGCCCGCCGGATTATTTTGTGCGGCCCGCGATGCACCCTGAAAACTTCCCAAGTGTAGCTTCAGAACACTTTTTAGCATATTAAAATTCGTGAATATCTCGGGGGAGAACCCCCGTACTCCCCAGTTTATTTCGCGGAATCGTGATTTTCCGCTTTAGCTCTACTCTTCCGCTTTTTCATTAATTTTGCGCCCCGCGAACTAATTTAAATTTTTTCAGATATACCTACTTTTTTACTTCCCAGATTATTTCCGAGAAAGATCACTATTTATCACGGAAAAAGTCGGAAAATCGCGACATCTCGTGAATGTATCGTTTTGCTCACGGAGTGTTCCGTTCCTCCCGCGATGCTTTCTTGGACGCCGCGGCCGTAAGTCGGCTTCTCTTCTCGCATTCTTATTGCGATGTAGAAAGAACTTCACTGTGGTCGGAAACAACCGACAAATCCGGTGTTCCGGAAGTCGAAAAATAGCGATTTTTCACAAAAATTCCGTTTTTTTTCCCGCGACTGAGCAGCTTAATAAGTCTAGTAAAATCTCTCAGAATTAGGTTTTTCTTGATTTTAGTCACTGGGTTCATATGGAAACTCCTTGAATTTGGGTTGTACTCTTTAAAAACTTCTTGATTTTGATCATGAACATTTATTTTATAAATTTATCTCTCCTATAATAATGGTTTGAATCCGCAGCCGTTTTAGTTTTCAAAAATAGAAATTCCCGGGAAAAATAGAAATGTTTCCGGATGTTTGCATGTAAAGTTGGCTTTTTGGCGGCGTAGACGCGGGCGGAAAAAACAACTTGGCGGTCGGTTCGCGATCGCGTTTTTTTACTTCGCGTCAATATCTTTGGCTTTAAATGCTTGTTTTTGGAGAAGGTGTTCTTTAATTGTAGTTCAAATGTGACCAATATTTTTGCTGGCAAATTAAAAGGTTTATTAGAGGAATTTTTTGTTGTTTGCAAGATGGGAAATATAAATTTATAGTTTGAACTTAAGAGTTTTAATATCAAACAAAGAATTACACGGTGTGTAGATAATAGGGTATGGAATATGAAAGTTTTAAGGTAAATAATATTATTTAAGCATTTTTTAAATTTTTATCAGGTAGAAAGTCTTACAAAATCTTCCGTATGGGTAATTATTGGGGGTTGAAATTAAACTTCTTAGACTTCAGTTTTTTATATTTTATTCCTGTCAGAGTGTTTTGCTTTTTCATTTCATGCAATTTATATATTTTGAAACAATGCATTAGAATAACTATTGATCATTATTTTCAATTTTATTGAAAGTATAAAGTAGTTTTTTTTTATTTTTTTTTTTAAATTAATAGATTCATTTATTTAAAAATTACATTAAAATATTTTGTTTATATACGAGTTCTATAGCTTCATTAAATTTTTATTAAAACCCCTTTTTTTTTGTAAAAAATGTATATTGTATGAAAATTCTCATTTATTCTGTGTAATAAATAACATTATACAAAAAGAAACAGTAGCCTGGAAAAGTCCATGAAAATCCTTTAATTTTTCTTCTTCAAAAAGTGTACAATCCCTGTTATGAGCATTTTTTATATTCTAAATTTTTACTGAAAGGTTGCTTTGTAGCAACTTGAAATAAGATAATGCAGTGTGTTTTTTAAAAATCTTGTATTAGATTATAACTTGTTTTAGATATCTGTTATAATTTCAGATCCTAATAAAACTTTCAAAAATACTACTTACTTTTTTCTTAACTAAAAAATATTGATCAATATCATTTTTTCAATTTAATTATTATTTAATTTTTCTGTTAACGTATTAAGCTGCATAAAAAATTGTCTTTCTTAAATTATGTGAAAAGGTACTCCTTGAACTTTTAAAAATCACTCCTTGAATACTCCTTGATTTTGGTTTGGGAAAATTTGTATGAACCCTGTAATTCAGTATTTTCAATTTATGAGGTTGTAAATTTTTATTGAAAAGTTACTTTGAGCAACTTAAGATAATAATACAGTGTTTTTTTAAAGCATGTTAGATTATAACCTGTTTTAGATAGATCATAGATATGATTTAAGATTCTAAAAAAAACTTTCCGTGTATGCTTAGTGTAATAACTATCAGGGAAATTTTGTCCTCTGATCAGGGAAAATGAAAATGGAAAATCACTAGCCACCATGTTTAATTGTAAACAATAAATTATCTAAATCTTTAAATTTTATTGAATTCTTTTTTTCATTTTCTATTACTTATTGTAGTATTGAATAATTTATTTGAAGGATAACATTGAATTCAAATTTTCCTGCTATTGACTGCAGTAACATTTAATTCTTTAAGTGAATTTCCTTTTTGTTTTAACTAATTATGCTGCAAGTCATTTACAATTTAAAAATGTATGAATATTTGATAATTTTAGTTATGCTATGTTTTATGTTTTTAACAAACATTTGAAAGTATTTTTGGAGCGTATACTAAAGCGCGTTATTAGTCAGGGAAATTTAGTTTTTGGTCAGGGAAAAGTCAGGGAATTTTGAGATTGATAATCACTAGACACCCTGTTCCACAAACATTTCATTAAGTTTAAAGGTGAATCTTAAGATGCTCCAGCAATACTTCTCATGTGGATAACTGAAAGTAATTCAATGTGCTAAAGAAAATGGTAGGATACTGGTAATATATTCAATCCCCCTACTAACCAAAAAAAGACAACCAAGGTTTTCAAATCATTCTGGCTACAATAGTACCATGAATCATGGAATGAGTGCATTTGAAAATGTTTGAAAGCAACCAAATGATGCTGAATCAAATGGAAAAGCATTCCTATCAGACCATTAAATCTCATCATTGGATTTACAGTTTCTTAAAATAAGCCCTATATCCATTAAATAAATATAGGCTAAGATTTTTTACCAGTGGTATACCTTGGACTTATTTGCATTGATTTAAATGTTCATTAGTTATGTTCTGAAACACTTCAAATTAAAATTCTGTGGAAAATGTATAATGTCAGGGGTTCATCCAGACAGAAAATGGGTCTGTTGAAGGACCCTTCACTAAATTGCTATTCCTAAAAATGGACTATTCACATAAGTCTAAAGATCAAAAGTGGTTTGAAAATGTGTTTCTTTCAAAAGAATGGAATTTAGCCAGAGTTTGGGTCCATTTTGAAAGTTATGAACGTTCCTTCGTTTTCATAAAATTCCATTTGGTTTTTCGCAAAATTCCTAAAACAGGACCCTGGCAGGTAAAACCTGGATGAACCCCTGATTGTGTATCACAGGAAAAATGTTTCATTAGTTTATTTTCAGTAAATTGGAAGTTATTGGTATTTGTTTTAGTAAGGTTCATATGGTGTCGTAACAGATAATTCTGCATTTCTTCTTGCTGTACATTTGTGTTTTTCAACTACTTTTAGGCTGTTACTGCAAGTGAGGTCCTAGAAGTCACTGAAGATCCTGAAAAAGGTGTTATGGTTAGAACTGTCACTAACCCAGAGGTCTGGCCAATTCATGATGCGTTATCTACAGAATTTCATACCGATGTCCCTTCAGGAAATGCTGATGCTTCTGCTGAAGGTAGTTATTAAATAATCTTTTAAATTCTGTTCTTCCTTTTTCTTTTGTTTCTATCCTTTTTTTTCTTCTGTTTATAATCCTCTAGAACAGAATCCTGCAGGATTTTAATTTCAAATGAGTATTATCTAAAATGTGTGAATTTGTTCAACAATCTTTTTATTTACATGATTAAATTTAAGGGGGTTTACTACCAAAAAGTTTATTCTCAATTAACAGTATTTTATTATATATTTTGGGTTTCCTTCATACTAATTCATATTTAGCACAAAAAGATAAATTCAAAAATATATTTTAAAAAAAATACAAGAAAACTTTAAAAAATGATGCCAGAAATTACCCTATGATTTTAAATATTAAAAATCTTGTTTTGAGAAAAAAACACTTTAAGATTAAAAACTATGCTTCATAATAAGCCTATCTTTGCTTCAGAAAACCTTTTTCAACTTACAGCCCCCATATCATTATGAAACTTAGTAGGAAGAATTGTTGGGGTATTAGCTTTCATTTTTATGGCAAAATCAAAATTTTTAACAAGTTGTGGTACTGAGTCCCCTTAATTTGAAGTGAATGAAGTAAGATAACCAGTAAGTTGTAAAAATACCAGTTAAGTAAAAAGTGGGATTTTGTTCTTTTACAATCTTTTTATTAATTTGTTTAACTTTAATTTTACATTGAATATTGTAAGATTAAACTAGAAAATCAGAAGTAAAAAGAAGAGGGATTTTGCTATTCTATAATCTTATTAATGATGGTAATAATTACATTCATTGACAATGAGAAGTTAAGATGACTGATTAATTTAAGTAATATATTAATTTATGAGTATTATAGAAATGTATATTCAGTCCATTGAGGGTTAAAGTTTTGTATGTCTAAACTGATCAGTTGAATTTTGAATCAGAATTATTAAGCATTATTGTGCTTAAGTATTGATCCTGATATTGCATAAGTATTAGGGTGGAGCGAAAAAACCTTTTTTTCGAAATCGGTCAACGGCTAGTGCTCAAAGTTTGTGGTTGGGGGTCCTTATAACCCACAAAAAATTTCAGTTCGATAGGACAATATCTTCAGTCTGCGCTTTTCGCTCAAAGTTTCGAGTTTTTACTAAAAATATCAAAAATACGAAAATTTCCCAAAATATTCCTAGATGCTCCAAAATGGTTTTGATGGTAAATAATTACATATATTGCTTCCATGTTGCTTAATAATAGCGATTTAGTGTGTTTTATTAAAGCCAAAATGTTTTATACTTCGTCAAAAATCGTCAATATAATCCAAAAATAGAGCATTGATACGGATTGCGGGAGAGCAATAGCCCGCTGTAATAACTCGATCACGACGGCTTGAATCACCGAGAATAGTGAAATAAAAGGTAAATAATTTATTTCCAGCCCTTAGTTTATGAAATAATTGCGAATCAAACTCGTAATGTGGAAATTCAAATTTAAACTAATTACGCGAAAACACGCTGCTGTCTTTTTCTTTCATCCGTCAATATAGGGATCATATCCATGTCTGAGGGAAAGATATTTTCTATTTGTGTTACACATATATTGTCCGAAGCGTTGTCACCACTGTCACCCCGGAAGAGAAAGGGGAGGGGGTCATTAGGTCAAGACCACCGCCAGTTTATGGGTGGCCCTCTGCGGGGACCGGTGATGGCGCTTCCTTGAATTGCGATAGCGGTATTGGAGGGCTGAGATAAGAAAAAAAAAATACTCGGCACCCCAAACAAAGAGAAAACCCACAAGTAGCGACCATCGTTACAGGGGCATTCAGACCCCCACGAGAAGATAGCTCTCAACGGCAAAAATCCTTCTTTATAAGCTGCTTTTTAAGCTGATATTGTATCAAAGAATAGAAAAATCTCTCTCTATAACCGTTTTTAAAATCATGCTTTTTGGGGACATCCAGAAAGCATACTTGTTGGTATGCTACCAGACAGTCGCTTAAATGTTCGTAAAAACGCTGCAAAAAAAATCCTGGAAGCAACAAAGAGCCAAAGCAGGAATCCCCAGTTAGAAACTTCAATGCTTAAAATTACACAGTTTTAGTTAATTGGAAAAAAGTAGAAATAACTCCACCTCCAATAGCACGCCTACTAACTAATGAAAACTTGGAAGAAATAACAAAAGGAAGTGATGATTCTCTACAAAAACTAAAACCTTTGTTTAACATGCCGTGCCATAGTCAGGTGGTAGAACGGTGTGTGAAGGATGTATCTGCTGCATCGATAATGGTTGTAAATGTAAGCGGTTACAACTCCCGCGATGGTTTCATAAAGGCTCGATTGGAAGACCGAACGATATTGCCGAAATTTGACACCAAAGCGTAATTCAAAGTCTAGAGGCGCGGAACTGCACTGAGCGCAGTCATACAATAGGGGGGCGGGCGGGCGGGCGGCATTCGATTGAAGCCACCTCCTTGTGGTGAGTGCTGGATAGTCGATTTGTAAGTTATTTTCCTCTTATTTCACTATTTTCGGTGATTTAAGTCGTCGTGATTGAGTTATTACAGCGGGCTATTGCTCTCCCGCATTCTGTATCAATACTCTATTTTTGGATTATATTGACGATTTTTGACGAAGTATAAAACCTTTTGGCTTTAATAAAACTCACTAAATCGCTATTATTAAGCAACATGGAAGCAATATATGTAATTATTTACCATCAAAACCATTTTGGAGCATCTAGGAACATTTTGGGAAATTTTAGTATTTTTGATATTTTTAGTAAAAACTCGAAACTTTGAGCGAAAAGCGCAGACTGAAGATATTGTCCTATCGAACTGAAATTTTTTATGGGTTATAAGGACCCCCAACCACAAACTTTGAGCACTAGCCGTTGACCGATTTCGAAAAAAAAGTTTTTTCGCTCCACCCTAATAAGTATCCAATACTGATGAATTAATGATGCAAATAGAAACTGATTTAATAGGAATTGAAACTTGGTTCAATGCAAATGATTTAGCCTTAAATCTTAACAAAACAAAATATATTCATTTCAATTTAAGATAATCTGAGTCTAACTTTTATATAAAGTATCACACCTTATTGTGTAATAGGAATCCCAATACCTGTCAATGTCACATTCTGCAATCTGTTATAAGTTTTAAATATTTAGGTTTACATATTGATGCTAATCTCAAATGGGAAAACTCATATCAACAAGTTGGAAAAAGTTACGTTTTGTTTTGGTAAAATTTCACCACCTTAAAAATAAGATTGGTATATCATTTTTAAAACTTTATATTTTGCATGGTTTTATTATTATTGTCTCATGCATTTGCTTTTTTATTTAGATTCTGGAGTGCAGGAAAATGGAGAAAAGCATAATGAGTTGCCTCACAAATCAAACGCTTTACCAAAAAATGGAAACAGGAATCGATGGAGGACTAAATCAACATCAGCTATGAAGGTGAGCTTCGAATGTTTAGTTGTTTTAAATATAAACTTACAAGGAGAGGATCCCAACGTGTCATCACCGATTTGGTTCATTTTTGGTGTGGAAGTAGTGCATGACTAGGACATCAATTTGTGAAAGTATTAAGAAGCAACTTTCAGAAATTTTGGAGAAAATCGCAATTAAAAATCTTAACATGTACTTATATATCTGATAAGTTTCTAGTCTTGCAAGCGGATCGAGGTGTAGCGGGAAGAGCTGTGATTCCCAACCCAAAGGTCCCGCGATCGAGTCTCGCTGCATACCATAATTTTTATTTTTGTTTTCCACGCAATTAAGAGCACAGATATGAAATATAGTACATATTTATATTTATAATTATCAACTTTGAAACATTTTTTAATTTTTTTTTTGAAGTCTTTTCAATCCTTGTTTCCTAAAAAAATAGTTATTAAATCCAATTTTTATGATCCTATTGTAAATATTATATGTTTACCTACAAAAATGTTTATTTTAACTATCAAATCAGACACATAACAAATCCTTTTAGCATAACAAAATTGGGTACTTTCTTTCTGATAGTTAGGGATAAATTAAGGTAAAACTTCATATATAAAAATATAAATTATTATTATTATTTTTTTTTTTGAAAAATCTTTTCATTCCTTGTTTCCCAAAAATATAAATTATTAAATCCAATTTTTTATGATCTGTTTGTAAATATTATATATTTACCAAAATAATTTTTACGCACAAGAAAAAATATTTTAAATTTATAATTAAATATTATTATAAGTTTATTTCATATCTGTGTTCTTAATTGTGTGGAAAATTAAAATAAGAAATATGGTATGCAGCGAGACTCGATCCCGGGACCTTCGGGTTGGGAATCACAGCTCTTACCGCTACACCACGATCCGCTTGCAAGTCGAGAATCTTATCAGATATATAAGTACATGTAAAGATTTTTAATCGCGATTTTCTCCAAAATTTCTAAAAGTTGCTTCTTAATATTTTCACAAGTTGATGTCCTAGTCATGCACTACTTCCACACCAAAAATGAACCAAATCGGTGATGACACGTTGGGATCCTCTCCTTGTTAGTACAGTGGCGTGCGGTGACATTTTTCCCAGGGCAAGCAATCGGGTATATTTCTTGTAAATTTTTTTTTTTTAATTTCGGATGGTTGTTGCAGTTTTACAGGGACTAATACAGGTCAATTTTGGCGCCGTTTATCCGCACCTTCACAAAAATTATTATTAAATTATATGAATAAAGTCTGTCTGTCCTCGCTTGGCACGTGTGGCAAACCTAAAATCACTACCCACGGCAGGAAAAGCAGTGGCGAGTGCAGGGTATCGGGTATCTAATAGAAGTGAGATAACCATCTTTATGGCTTTTTCGCCACTGTTTTTTCTGCTGTGGGTACGGATTTTAGGTTTGCCACTTGTGCCAAGCGAGGACAGACAGACTTTACCTTGTATTTAATTGAGTATTTAAGTTTATATAAAATTGAAGAAAAAAGTAATTTTAAGCAGCTTTCATTAATTTTATAGTTTTCATTAAAAATATTAACTGTATAACAGGGTGGCGACAGATCAGGGAAAAGTCAGGGAATTTCATTCATCTGGAAAAGTCAGGGAAATTCAGAAAAAAGTTAAAAAATCAGGGAAGATTTTAGTAATTCACGCCGCAAATACGCGCGATCCGCGATCGCATCCTTCACTCATTTCAGTGGCTGGGAAAGTCTGGAATTCCTATAAAAATCTGGAATTTCAATGAAAAATTCCGGATTTCTGCCGGAAATTCGGATGCTTCCGGACGTTTGCCTGTAAAGTTGGCATTTTTACGGCGTGATCGCGGGCGGAAAAAACAACTTCACGGTAGGTTCGCGATCGCGTTTTTCAAACTTCGCGTCAATATCCTTGGCTTTAAATGCTTGTTTTTGGAGAAATTTTGGAGATTGGTAGTTCAAATGTGAAGAATATTTAGCTGGCAAATTAAGAGGTTTTTTAGAGGAATTTCCTGTTGTTTGCAAGAAGGAAAATAGAAATTCGTAGTTTGAACTTTAGAGTTTTAATATCAAAGAATTACAAGGTGTATTGATAATAGGATATATGAATATTTTAAAGTATCAGAAAGGAAATCTTACAAAATCTTCCATATGGGTAATTTTTTGGGGTTGAAATTAAACTTTTTGGACTTAAGTTTTTTTTATTCCTTTCAGATTGTTTTAGTTTTTCATTTTCTGCAATTTATACATTTTGAGTCAATGCATTAGAATAACTATTGATCATTATTTATAGTTTTATTAAAAGTATAAGATAGTTTTTAATTTTTTGAAATTAAATCTGTCTAACTGGCGTATATAAGGGGGGCTTGCCTCCCCCCCCTCGAAATTCAAACTAGGTGTACCAAACAAGTTAAAATCCTGCTTTTAGGGTCAAATTACAAAACTTTTCTTGGGGAGGACCCCCAATCCCCCCTTTTGTACTTGGAACATATTATTAACGACTTTATTATAATAAGTTCATCCAAATCCTACCTAAAAATGTGTGTCCAAAATTCGAACTAAATTTTTCTGGGGAGGGCCCCCAGATCTCTTTTAGTACTTGAAACTCTGTTATTCATAACTTTTTTATTATTAAGTTCATCAAAATTCAAATCCTATATAAAAATGTATATCTAAAATTTGGGCTAAGAGATGTACCCAAACTAGTTAAAAACCTGTTTTTTGAGTCAAATTTCAAAAATTTTCTGGGGGAGGACCCCCAGACCCCCCTTTTGGTACTTGTAATTATGATGCTCCTCACAACTTTTCTTATATTAAGTTTTTTAGGGCCTAAATAATCACCTAAAAATGTATTAAAAAGCTACATTGGACCTATTAAGTATGTTTGGGAGGGGCTGAGGAGTATTTTTGGGACCCTCCCGAAATAAATTCCTGTATATGCCACTGCTGTCTAAATAGGTTCATTTATTTCAAAATTACATGAAAATATTTTGTTAATATACTATAGCGTAATTACATTTTTAATCAAACCCTTTTGTGTAGCTAGGAACTTATATGAAAATTTTCTTTTATTAAACTATTTAATAGATATAGTTGTACGAAATGAAACACACATGTTCCTTAAAAAAAAATATTGCAAACAATATCGGTCAGCCTTGAAATTTTCATCTGGTAGCCTGGAAAAGTCCTTGAAAATCCTTGTTGAGTTTTTTTTTCCTTAAAAATTGTATGAACCCTGATATTATAAGCATTAAATACATAGAATAATTGAAAATAATACATTATATTTCCTACTTGTATGTAGCTGAAGATTTGAATAAAAAGAATATTCAAATTTAATCAATGTCTTTTGATAAAAATTTTAAAATATTCTATGTATTATTTCTACATAAGAAATATTATATATCATTGTAATTAATATTTTAATATGCTTATTACGTTCAAGTATTTCTTAGTTTATATAACTTCTAGTTTACAAATTACAGTTTATTAATATTTATCGTAAAAAAATTTTGATGTAGGTATATCAGGGAAATTTTAAAATTATAGTCAGGGAAAAGTCAGGGAAATTTTTCCACAGATTCTGTAGCCACCCTGTATAAGTATAAAAAAATTCACAAAAATTAAAAAAGTTATAATTTTTCACAAAAATTAAATTGCCGTGAAAATTTTTCAGAAAAATGGGGGTTAAGTTATGGGACCTAGATTGGTCCCTTCCTTGTCTATGTCTAATTTGCAGCAATACATCGTTTAACGTTTACTTGGTCAACCGATAGATGGCTCTGCAAATCATTGAAAGCAAAATCCAAATTGCTTACAAGTGAAAAATTAAAATGACTTTTTTTCCCTTAAAAACACATTTAAAAACTCAAGATAAATTAGAGTTTAAGCAGCAAGTACTTGCAAATTCTGCCAAAGGTTTTCTCCAATTCACACTTTAAAAGCTTCGAAAAAAATTAGTCTACCGAGATCTGAAGTACAGAAAACCACGGGACGGCAGAAGCAATTCTCGAAATGCTTACAATGTAAGGGGAGAAGGAGAAGAGGGCACTGCGCTGTTTCTCCCGCGCGCTCGAAAAGACGGTGACTCAATACTATGAGCGCCTTTAGTGAACTCTCCTCCGCACGTATGGTTACATCGGTTACATACAGAAGGAGCGAGGATATAAAAATAAAATATCGCAAATAAAATTTTATATTCTTGGTGTGGAATTTTAAAGAAAAGCTTCATATTTTTTAGGCAAGCAATGCTTACATTGCTTATATGGACGGCACGTCACTGACTTATTATAAAAAGCTTTAAATTAAACAATTTCAAGTTTTGTAATAACATCAAAAATTCTAATTTAGCATTTACAATAAATGTCTTGCTTTCTTCTTATAAAATACTTATATATGTATAGATTTATTTTTATTTTTAGAAAAACATTAACCTAAATGGTTTACACTGTTAATTTGATGTTTTATAGGACATTCAAGAAGAAAACCTGAAAACAAATGATGCTGATGAGCTAGATTTTAAATTTGATGAAGAACTGAATAATGAAGCTTTTGGTACCTCCAAGCCTGAAAAAGAAACGTTAGTTTTTTGTTACAAAATAGTTTCTTTAGATGGTAGCTATATTTTACACAACCAAAATCATATTGATTTCTGAACCAAACATCAGAACATAGTGCCTAATCCTTCTGGAATTTGATGCCTTTAAATTAAACTAAAGAAGGAACAAAGAAAACTAAATCTTTTTGGGGGTCCAGTCGAGCATCAGTTTCAGCAACACAGTGACTGCATTTTCATTTTTAGTGACAGGAAAATACTGTAGTACTCTTGTTTTCTCTCCTAGTGGTTAGTTTTAGTAATTGAGCTTAATTTTTTAACTGAAAAAATTATTAAATAACAATTGTGAGGTATTTACAGCAAAAGCTTTACAATGAAGTTAGCTAGTTGCTGCAAGCACCTCAAATATATAACCTTGATTACATGTTAAGTTACTATTTAGTATTGAATTTTGTCTTTTACAGTCCTAAGAAATCCGATTATGAGCTTAGTGATCAAGATGTTAACAAGCTTATCATCGTTACTCAAACTTCTGGAAATCGAAAACACGATAGGAGTAACAAAGGAAGTTACCCATCCTATGTGATGAGTCAAGAGATGGCATCCACCATCAATGATGGCCTGCATTATTATGAGCAGGACTTACTGGGGAGATATCAACCAGATGTAAGTAAATTGAAAGAAATCTTTTGATTCCCAAGAATTTCTTTATTTAAGATTTCATTATATGAAACATGTTTTAAAAATATACATTTCCAATGTTAAACCATTGATTTACAAAAGAAATTTTTATTCCTCACAATAATCTTTTGAATGTATGTTAGTTATTTGCCCTACATCAGGGTGGTCCAACCTTTAGGTACCCGAGTGCCAATTAAAATTTTCATGAGGAGGCGAGTGCCAGAGACAGGAAAATTTACATTTTACTATTTTAAAACAGGGAAATCAAGCTTATATTTCAACACTGGAACATTTACTTCAACTACAAATACTTACTAAGACACATTTTACTTAAGTAATATCTTTCCTACATTTAAAATACAATGCAAAAATATTGATTGGGTCTCATTAACATATTTTTTATTTACTCAAGGGGATTTATTTTGTGCCATAACTTAAACACTAATTTACTTGATGTTCAAATTCATGAAATTAAAATTTAACAAATTATTTCTTGGTTTTTTTTCCCCAAATCGATTATTTTTTGTTAAAAGGAAAATTAGTCTATTAGTAGTAAAGAGAAAACCGTTGCGCGATTCACAACGTTTTAAAAATGAAAAAGCAAGAAGAGTTTAAAGTTTGTAATTTTCAGGTTCTAATTAAAGTTTCTAAATTAGTTCATATCCAAAGAAGAGGTTGGATTTTTTCTCAGGAGGTAATAGACTTTGAACTACCAAAATTGAGTTCTAAGTACAAAGACACAACTACAGCCCTGTAGTAAAATTTCTGAAATTACACTTTTAGATTAAATGTTAATTACAACTCAGCTTCTACTGATTTGATAACTTCTTTTACTATTGCCCCAACTGGATCTCAATTTTTTTTTTGAAAATTCGACCCATAAAATCGGGTTTTTAACAAATTTCTGAAATAAAAATTATTTTTTGCTTCGTTTCTTTACAACTTACTTACATTTTGTGGCCGAGTACCATGAAAATTTCTTCGAGGGCCGCGGGTTGGACCACACTGTTCTAACTGATGCCCAAAGTGAATTTTAAACCAAAAATAACTTCCAAGGGGTGTCAGGGGTTCTCCCCTGAAATTTTTTTTGAAAATTAGATAAAACCGGGGGTTTTAACACTTTTCTGCAATAAAAATTGAAATGTGGATTATATTCTATATAGTTAGAATACGAATTTAATTTTGAGGCTGAGTGCTACAAATATTTCTTCGAGTGCCACTTGTGGCCCGCGTGCCACGGGTTGGACCACACTGCCCTACATAGTCTTGTCTTTAAAAAAATTTCCATCAAGGGTCAATTAACTCTAACAGAGTTTAAAATCTTCTCAAACAAAATTACTACCTTGTGAATACACCTAGAAAAGAAATGTATAAGAAATATTTTTTCAATATCTATTGGTTACCTAATAAATTACCAAGCCATATAAGACTGAATCTAATATTAATTACTTTAAAAAACTTTGCATTTCCTTTATTTTTGATCAAAATAATATTGCGACACTATTTTAATTTGTCAGGTACACATACTTATTTTTAACTATTCTCTCTGCATACAAAATTTCCCAACCCCCAGCCATTCTTATTTTTTTTTTTTTACTTTCATTCTTTTATTTGTTCTAAAATAATTTCCCCCTTTTTGTATACTATGCATAATTTTATCTATATGCAATTATTTCTGTACATTTTTTTTATTATTTCTAATAAATGTGATTTGAATTTGAAATATATTAACTGAATATGTGCAGCTTTAGTTCAGTTCAGTTTTTCTTACAGCAATTAATGATTTTTTAAATAAGCCATGCAAAGTAAAATTGGTGTGTTTAAATTTTAGATGGGTTATCAAGGTGCTGGTTTATACTATGGATCTGTTGGCATGTCTTCTCCTGGAATGCATATGAGTATGGTGGATGGTCAGATGCCCAGAAAATGGAGTTTTGGGAATTCCCCTGGAGCATCTCATTTCTATCCAGTGGTTCGTAACAACAGTTTCTCGGCAGAAACTCAGGTAAGGGAACGTACCCATACTACCCCCTCCCCCACCCCCTCTTCATGTCATAAATATGGTTTTCAATCATTTTTTGCAAACAGAAAGTGGAAAACAACCTAATTTGTCTTTATTAATACAGTGCTTGCGCCAAGAGTGTGTGCATACTTATTGTGATAAATCTATTCTATCTATATAAAAGATAGAAGATATTGACTACGTGATGAAACCCCTGTGATCAAGCGTGGTATTTTGAAGCCCCCCTGAACGGGTCATGTAGTATGGGTACTTTCCCTAATCACTAACGTGTAACTAACATCTTAACAAGATAATAACTGTTGTTGATTTGTTAAAACAATCCATTGTCTTAAACCCAAGTGGTAAAACTTTTGTTTGGATGTAGTTAATTGGAGGTGTGTAGTGATGCCTCTTTATCCTATTGCTAAAAGCTTTGTTCGATTCCAGCTGAAATTATTTGTTTATTTACTATTTTGTTAACAGTTCTAGTACTTCTTGATTATTATTAAAGATTTGTTTAAGTACAATATGCTTATTCATATTAAGCTCAAAAAGCAAATTCAAGAATTTTTTTAAATTACAAAAAACTGAAAAAAAAAAGTCCAAAATTACTCTAATTTAAAAATCCTACTTCTCCCTTATTATATACTCTTTTGCCTCGATTCATTTCTCAAGATAAATCAAACAAAGATTCCTACTTGTATGTATAAAAATTTTAATATCTACAAAAGTTTCAAAAAAAAATATCCAAAGTTTCTACTTTCTTGTTTTGTAAAAAATAAATTTTAAAACCCATAGGCAGAGGTGTTTAATGTCTGTTACTAATAATGACTACAAAGTTTTAAGGGACTTGGACAGTTAGAAAAAAAGCCTTGGAATTTAAATGATAAAAACCTTGTTTTGAGAAAAAGCCATTTAAAGATTGAAAGCTATGCTTTAGTAAGTCTGGTTCAGAAAACCTCCAAATTTTTAAACTTAGAACCCCCTCATATCATTATGAAACTTTGTAGGAATAATTCTAACTTCATTTTTATGGCAAAATCAGAATTTTGGAATAAGTCCCCTTAAAAGAATGTACTGAATCTTAAAAAGGTTTGTAGAAAATTTGTTATAAGGAAATTTATTGAATTAATTAGTTTACTGATTATAAATGCAAATAACTATGAAGGAAGCTTACAAAAATTTAATAAAAGCCTTAAATTGATACAAAAATATTAGAAATTAAACTAAATTCCTTCTCTAATTGGATGTTCATCATTTTCAGAGACAGCGTTATCAAAAAATGAGAAGTAACAGTGATGCCATGGGGCAGCACGTTGGATGGGTCATGGATGTTAAAGAACACCCATCCCGTTCTCGTACCAACTCTGCAAGGTATTGTTATTTATTACTGTTACTTTTGTTTTGTTTTCACCTGAAAAACAATTTAAATTGTAACCTGTTATCACTAATTATTGATATTCCTACTAAGAAATATGAAATTTTACTTTTTTTATGATAAGTAAAGGATTTAAAGTAGTGTTAAGTCTTTAAAAAGTAAAATATATAGAGTGTTTATGTAGTGTTTTGAAAGGCAAAAACTTGCCTACATAAATCAGTTTTAAGGGTTCTATTTTTAATGTGTTTGTGCATAAGATGTCCTACTGAATTGATACTGCTCTACAACTTTGAAATTTACTTTTGTCTTGCATTTCTAATAGTTTCTCTCTTCTAATAAAAAGTTGTTAATGGGAGAAAACTTTCTAATTACTGATCAGTATAACACATTTTTGGTATCAAAGTGTTTGAATTCTTTTGAGGATTCTTTGGATTTTCTAAAGAAATTCTTTCAAATTATTTTCAAGGTTGCGCAAGCAGACAACTTCTTAACAATCACAACTTCCCATTGACACCATATTTTAGAATGAAACAAAATTTTCACCAAATTAAATACTGATTAAACTTTCAAATATTACTATTTCATACTAAAACTTCACATTTTTTTTTTCTGAAATTTAAAATTTTTAGTCTGTTAACTGAAATTGTTTGTGAACATTGAGTGTCATGTAGGTTTTGTCTTATTATTTTCAATGGTTTAAAAGGTTTTGTTTAACAAGTCTGGATTCAAACAAAAATATGAGTGGCACTGACGTACAGTATTAAATTAAAAAGATTCATTATTAGTGTACTTTTTCCAAATGTTGATTAACAATATTTATTTGTAGACTTGCTGTCAATTTTTAAGGAACACATTTTGATTAAATTATTTATAAGCTGAAGTTAATAAATATCCTAAGATGACCTGTGACGTTTTTGGAAAGTT
The DNA here is from genome assembly GCA_963680715.1 of Tetragnatha montana. NCBI lineage: Eukaryota > Metazoa > Arthropoda > Arachnida > Araneae > Tetragnathidae > Tetragnatha > Tetragnatha montana. The sequence goes on along the minus strand of OY796684.1, from coordinate 2,295,415 downwards.
AGTTGATGTGTCATCTGCTTAGGGTTTAGTGGTAGTCTATAGTTTTTCTTTTACTTACAATCAACTCATAGATTCCTATCTAGAACAGATAAATTAGTTGTTGGGCAAACAGTGTCAAAAATTTGAGTTAGGCAACTGAGTGTTGGAATTTTGAATGGATTCCCATTTTACTAAGCCTTGTTACCAATTTCATTACAACAGCTGCAGGCATTATAATCTCAAGAGTAACAGGGTTTATGAGAACTGTTTGACAGCATTCCCCTATATTTTACAACTAAAGGAAAAAATTTTATCAGTTTTCATGGTTTAATTTTCAATGCTTTTTTTATTTCAGTGAACCTATTCTATCTCCAAGTAGCTATGGTGGTACACCTCAACTGTTACCTTCTTTTGAACACCCAAGTCACGCTTTGCTGAAAGAAAACGGGTTTACTCAAGTTGGTTATCACAAGTACCGTTCAAGATGCTTGAAAGGTTTGTCTCATATCCATTTCATGTTGTGGTGGTTACTGATATTACTATAATTAGGTAGCTGAGACATTCTTCTATTAAGTTTGTGCAATCCAGTTGGGCATGGAGTCCCTTAAGTCATTCAATAGCAGGGATTTGTTTAGAAGATATTTTATTCAGGTCCTTTAGCAGGGAAAACCTTTTTTCATAATAAGAATCCTGTACAGAATCAGGGGTTCATCTAGAAAGAAAATGGGTCCATTTAAGGACCCTTCACAAACTTCTAATGTTCAAATCCCAATTCCCAAAAATGGACTCTTTACAATACTCTAAAGATCAAAAGTGGTTTGAAAATTCTTTTTAGAATGTGTTTCTATCATTTTGAGATAGAATTTGCCAGTGTTAGGCCCATTCCAATAGTTATGAATGCTGTGGTTGTACTACAAGCAATTCATTTTCACAAAATTCCATTTGATATTTCACAAAATTTAATTTACTATTCTCAAAATTTTTTGCAATATGCACAATATTCCTAAAAAAGGACCCTGGCAGAAAAACCTGGATGAACCCCTGATAATATTATAGCTTGCTTAAACTATAACTACCAAAATTTCACAAATACTATTGAACTTTTCCTTATGTGTTGTGTGCTATGTTTATTTGTAACTTTTTTATACAACACAGTATTAATTTCTTTAAAGCTATATGATCTTATTTAAAGTAAGCTTTACTTGATTTTGAATTTTAACATGTATTTTTAGAAAGAAAAATTCTCGGAATTGGACAATCTCAAGAAATGAATACTCTGTTCCGGTTTTGGTCATTTTTTCTCAGGGATCATTTCAACCGTAAGATGTATAATGAATTCCGCAAGTTTGCAACTGAAGATGCAAATCTACAGTACAGGTATGCATGCCTTCAGGATGAAATGCATGTATAAACTTAATGAAAGCATAATAGTCTTTTAAAGATTATCATGAGTAAAAATCACTTTTTGGGTAGACATAACTTTGCAATAACAACTTAGAAACAATTTGTTAACAAATTATTCAATTTTTAATCCATACAAAATTTAAGTTTCAAAAAGATAGGTAACTAAATCCACCCATTATCTCATTGCAATAACTCCTCTGAAATTTTGTTTCTGTCTATAAACATCTCATAAGCAAAGATAATTTTTTGAGCCTATTCTGTAAAAATTGTGGGAAAATTTCTTTTTATTGATGGTTTACTTTTTAATTGGTTAACCTATCATTTTTGAGGACTTTTCCCCATAGTTCTTATCTTTCTTAGTTGTGTTTTATGCTGCAATTTTAATTATAAATGCTTTGTAAAGGTATTTTTTACTAATGCAATTCACACTTTTTTGTGGTAAACTTTTTATTTCGATCTGTATGTATACATATTTTTGAACTTTTTTTTATTTCAACTCATTGTAGGTATGGCTTAGAGTGCCTGTTCAGGTTTTACAGTTATGGCCTTGAAAAGCATTTTAGAGAGGATCTTTTTGACGACTTTCAAAATGAAACACTGAAAGACTTGCAGAATGGTAGGTGCTTTTTACAATACATTAGTTCCATTTGTTTTAATGACTACAATCTATTTCTCTGTGACTGATATTTTTTTTTTATTGAAAGCTCTTAATAATTCTATGAGATATGTTATTTGCACCCATATAGGATCACTATGAAAATCTCTCATTTAAGTACTTGTTGCAAGTTTTATATTTGTATACATTTCAGGCTACCTCTATGGACTTGAGAAATTCTGGGCTTTTCTTGAATATTCTGGACAAAAAGATGAAATAACAGTAGATGCAGTTCTAAAAGCCACCCTTCAAAGATTTAAGACTGTTGAAGATTTTAGGGTATGCTGTTTTTAAATCTAATTTCTCCCTTAATAAAACTTTATACTTTATAAATACGATTCAATTTACTTGAATACTGGCACCTAAAATGATATAACTTGATAAAGTATATACCTTCAACTAAAAAGGTGAGACCTAATAAACTTGCCTCATTATCACATCCCTATGGTAGTCGGTAAGTTTCCATCGTTTTCTAATTAGTAGTGGGGATTGTGTTAGGTGTATAGCCAAGGGGGCATTTAGGACATATATTCCCCTAAAAAATTTTGTTTACCATAGGATAATCAAAAGTTACCCCATATCCATAATAATAATAATTTATTAACAAAGAAAAACAATACAAATACAAATATTGCTCACTAAGGGGCCCTAGCCATAAGAATTCCAATATTTCACTCAAAAATTTGTTTCTGACTTGGTCACTGTTATCTAGTTATTTTATTGGAAAAAATATATGTTATTATTGAAAAGTTGATCCAAGTCCCAGAAAAACTTTCCATAAGTTATATTGTTCATGATGAGCTGGAGTTTTTGTTTATGTGGGATCAGTGATATTTTTATCTCTGTCATTTTAGGCTTACGAATGTAGTTATGCTACTGGACCAGCTGTCGAAAGGCATCGAAATCTATCCGAATCTTCTGGCTCAAGACAAAATAAGAATTTCGATGGTAGGTCTCGCAGAAACACTATTTCCACTGCCGATTCGTCCCGCCGTCGGAAAAACTTCGCATCCAAGCAAAACGAGTCAAAGAAGAACTTCGCTGCTGGAAAACAAGCTGCTGCTGCTGCATCATTTGATGATGCCACACCATCGGATGCTGCTACAAATGTGATACAAGACGAAAACAATAAGCCTAAAGATACGTTGGAAAACGAAAGCACCACCCCTTCTAGCTCCTTGTCAAACAAATCGAACGAGTCTCTGTCAGATTTAGAATCGTCGACTCAATCAAAAAATGACCCCTCAAAAGATTTTGACAAATCGAAAGCTAACAGCTTACCCTCAAGTCCTGAAAGTGTGTCTGTTGCCAATGAAGGAGAAACTGAAAATGTTGATGTTGAGAGTACTAATCAAATTGAGTGTAAACTGAAAGACTTGATTGAAGATTCTACTTCCGAGGCATGTTCGAAGAATGAATCTATTCCCGAGAAGTCGCATGAAGAGTTACCTGCTGTGATGACCAAAAATGATCTTGAATCAACAGCCGAGTCTAGTGTACCAAAGTCCTCTGAAATTGTCACAAATCCACTTCCTCAAAATGAAGCGAGTCCAAGCTGTGATGCCAACACTACAGATGTAAAAGCAGATGCTACTGAAAATCTTGAATCTGTGGTTGATACAAATGAAAAGGATAATCTTGTTGACTAAATGATTTGACAGGTAATGATTTTTTTTTATTTTATTTTCCATGTTAATCTTTCTTACTTTGTTAATACCCATTTCAGATAAGTTTTTATTTAAAGTTGTTTTTATACAACCTCAGATTTGGGGAATATACTGTAAAGGGGTTAAGGATCCTTGTCAAATTGAATTTCTTGAACAACTGAGAGTACTTTTAACAGGGTTATTGTGTTAAAAATAGTTGTTTGAAACACTCCACTCAAAACTTAATACTACAGTGAAGTACTAATCGTAGGTTTTCCTTTACTTTCCTTGTGTCTGGCGCGGAATGGCTGAATAGGGCAACCTTTACTTTCCCCCCTTTGAAATCTTTTGGACTTTTTAACAGCAAAAGCTTAATGTTTTACTATTGAAGAATTGAGATTTCAAATTCTTTTAACATTATTATTCCCAAATTTATCCTAACCTATGCAAAGTTTACACAGGTTTAGTTTATAAGTTTGATGCTGAAAGTTTATATCTGTTTCTTGCACCAAAGCCCTTTATTGCCACATTTTATATTAGTTAAAAAGTTGGAAAAGTTCACTACACCTTCACATTACTTATGCTGTTGCATCATGCATAAATCTTGTTATTTTTCCAAAACATAAATATTTTACTGGTTTAAAGATCAAGTGATCTAATAATAATCAAAATACAAGTGTGATATGAAAATAGTGAATACAAGTGGGATATTAGAAATTAATTTTGGCTTTGTTTTATTAAAAATTGTTTAAATAATGTTAATAATTTATAACATAGAGCAGGGTTTGTATGTTTAAAACATTCAGTGTCTTAAATTTTTTCTTCCCTAAATTTCTTGCTCTATTCTATTCTACTATGTTTTGTTAGTAATTTTAAAAAGTACTATCTTTATTAAAATTATGATTAGAGAATCAATTCATTTTTATAATACCATATTCATTCTTAAAAATGACTTTCTTTCACTTCACTTATTTTCTTTAAGTAATTCATTTAAGAAAATGCACTAAAATGGAGAAAACTTTCTAATTTAGTTATTTTGCTTGATTATTTTTAAAGAAATTTAATAAAAAAAAGCAAATACTTGAACTATTTATATCTTTTATCTAAGAATGAGTTTCTTGTATTGTTTATTAAATGGGTTAATACGTTTTAATAAGACTGCCAACCTAATGACTATTTTTAAAGCATCTGTTGATTAAGAATTTTGATTCGAATAACTAGTTTTAATTCTTGTTTTATTTATTTTTCTTTCTTCCTTCCTTTTCATAAAATTTACTTATGTTATTTTATTTTTATCCAATTTAATTGCTTTATAAAGTTTGTCATTAATTGGAGTCAACTGTGTATTTTTATTTGACTAAAAGTGTGTCAATAAACATCTACTTCATTGCCTTATCTCTTTTCAGGTGTCTGCAAAGCAAGTCCAAATTTTTACTGTTCCTGAGTTCATGCTGTTACAAATTTGACATCATTTTGTGATACAAATATTTTTATATTAGTAATTGAGCTCTAGTAAAAAAAAACACAAAATTCATTTGTGCCATTTTGAATAATAGTTGTGCCTTGTATCTTTGTAAAAAACAAAAATTGTCATTTTTGCAGATTGTTTAGTTAGTGACTAATTTCTCGCATTTAATTTAGTTATTTTTTGTGTTGATGTGATGAATAATTCAATGTTAAAAAGTTGTAAACTAAGTATTATTTCAGCGTCGTCTTAAAATTTCTGTTAAGTTTGACTATTAAATAATCCGAGTTCTGTTAAGTTGAAGGTGTAGCTGGAAGAAAGGAACAGTGTGAATCGCAGTATGTTTGGAAGTGTAAGAAGAAAATTTTCTTGTACTATTTTATGCATACGTAAACTAAATACAAGGCTTCAATGGACTATGAGTAAATCAAGCAAGGGGATACTATTCTTGCCTTGTCTTCTTATATTAACACATTTGTTCTATATAAGTGTGAATGTATCTTTGTCATGTTTTGTCCTGTTGAAGACTTATTACATTTATTATTAATTTCTCTGATGTTCATTTACTACTAAAAGACTTCCCGTGTACTTATATGAATGAGTGCAGCTTACTATATATAGGGGAGATATGTGACCTTTCATTGACAAATTATTTTTCTATATGACTTACGGTTTGGACCACGATGTATATCTGTTGTTTGACGTTTCACTTGAGTGGTGTGCTAAATAAGTGAACTGTTTCTCATTATTTACATTAGTAAGTTTATATAATCATAAATCGGATGAGATAGTTGTTTCTATTATAGTGTTGTTGATTAAATTTAACGAAAGAAACTGGTTTTGGTCTGACTCGTGTGTAATCCCTGGTACCATTTCACTATCAGAAACAGTTTTCCAAATGATCTTAAAGCTTGGATTTTCTTTCCCAGTGTTTTATATTATGTTATAGTTTTTATTATCGGTTCTTATCATTTTTGATATTCAAAGCATTTTTTAGTTTATTGCGCTAATGTGTGGAAAAAATTTAAAGATCTGTATATGATATCTCTGACTTTTTAATACTCCAACAATGAATGCTTCCAAAATAACAGGTGTAGTGCCAAAAACTTGCTCTCAATATTTTGTCGAGGCTATGGGTAGTTCCAATGCAGTGAATCTCTGCATTTTCACGCAACTTTCCTACGATAATATTTTAACTGGTTTATAAAATCACAGATTGAAATGAGCATTTTATGCCCGTTTCATTTTAAGAGTACAAGTGAATGACTGGCAGTTAAAATCATTTGTAATGACTATGTATTTGAATTAACGCTCTTCTATAGCTCTTTGTTTTGTTGGGAAATGTTGTTTATACTAGCTTCTACTGTTCAATAAGTTGTTTTAATCAGCATTTTTGATTTCCTGTATATTATGTGATTATTATGAATAGTAGCATTCACTATTATTGTATTGTAAAAAAAATTGGGTATTTCTGTCTGAAGTTTATTTTTTGTGTGTATTATTTTAATTAAGGGACATAAAAATATCTTGAGGATTTCAGATGTATGGTTTTGCCTATAGAGTATATAAATTTTGAATTGACTTTCAATGTTTAGCCGCTTATTCAACTTTTCGTTGCCTTCAAGTTTTCACTACTTTGAAATGTTGGTTTGCAATGCCCAACTGCTGAATCCTCTGCTTTCTAGTCTCATTCAAAATAGGTTACTTCATTTACTCCTAGTCGCATGACTTATTTTGGCTGTTTGAATTAATAGACTTACTCTTATTTTCCGTTATCCACTCTAATGAGTTTTCAGTATATTGTTCAAGCATAAAAATATTGTACTTATCTACTGATTTTCAGACTTATTTGAGGGAATTTTTCAAAGAATTTATCCGTTGTTATTTTATTTTATATACATATGAAATTAGAAAAGGGTTGTGATTTAAATGAGTTTTCATTAAACATCATTAACTGATGTGCAGGATCTTCAAATTAATTTACTTTTGTCTAATGAATATCAATGAAGAAACTAAATGGGTTCTCTCTTAGTGCCAAATTTCTTTGCATCATTAAATTAAAATTATTAATCTGTTTATATATATTATATGCCAAGTTAGTTTTGATTAGTAAATCTGAAATATTTTAACTGAAACTGGCTGGTTTTGGTTATTTCTGTTCAAATATTGGAATGTTTCTACAGCTTTGCCGTAAGCAATGGTGTTCAGCTCTTCATTCTGTGCCATCTGTTAAGCTCAATTTCCATTCTGAAGTAGGCAGCGGGTGAGATAGTTTCTACTGGGTATGAGATTTACGATGGTTTTTGAAAGAAAGTATTCTCCCTTATTGTTGCTTACAATCACATAGCTTTCAGTTAGTCATTCATACTTAAAAACAGTTAAGTATTTCTGTTTGTATATATTTTCGTGAGTTATTTCCAATTAACTGCAGCAGAGTCGCTCTTCTGTGTGTTAAGTGTATATTTCATTTTTTGCTCAAGTGCAAGCATTATCTTGGAATAATAAGCAATTAGTTCTGTTTTTGCTATAAAGTTTAAGTGCCTGTTTTGTGGTAATCTACTATGTGTAATTAACTATGTGCCTATGTACCATGAAAACTGGTACATCATATAATGCTTGTACCATTAAAAACTAGCTTTTGCTATGATCATAATTGCTTGATTGTTTTTGTTACTAAAGGTTTGGGACGTTTTATTTCATTATGGGTAAAAAAAAATTATATGAAATGTATCTGTGTGTATTAAATAAAAATTTGTTTGTTAAAAAAGACAAAAAAAATGTGTTTTTTTTTTTAAGTATGTAATATTGGTATTGCTGGTCTAAGTCATAGTTATTTAGCGTTTTTTTCTTAGAGCTAGAATGCACTTAAAACCCAAAGAAAAGTTTATTACTTGAAAAACTGCACTTCTGTGTTAACAAATGAAAATGTGGTGGCTCTATTTAGTAAAGAAAAAAAGAAGGGACGCCCTCCAACAAAAGTGCACAAAATTAAAGTTAATACAAAAACATAAAAAAATACGAAATAACAAACTAGAAATACTGACTCCAAATGAATCAACACAAGCAGAAATTAAAGACAAATCTTATGGAAACACGCTATCTGAGTCTGGTTCCTTACCTATTTTGGATTTTTATAATAATCATAATTTTCCTTTCAGGTTCATTATTTACTATATATTACAGGTAAATATACATTTAAGCGCTAATGATTTTTGCTGGTTTGAATTTAACGACAATTCAATTATCAATTTGTGTATCTATTTTTATTTAATTTTCTTTTCAAAAATGCATTGGTAATAAAGTTTGATTTTCTAAAAATTAAACGTCTTGAAAAATCTAAAAAATTAGCTTTACATTGTACATAGCTTTACATTAAGGTACTACTAAATGAAATGTAAAAGGTTCTGATAAATCGCCAAAAAGTCAGTACATTTTTGAAAGTTCCATAAAAACCGGAAAAAACATCTTGACGTCACGAGGTATTTTTAAGAATAAAATATTTTAGTTGTAAATTATGTTAATAGATGGCGCTAACATTATTCACGGGATTCTGTGTTCGATTCTAGAGAAGGAATCTAAAACTGAAACCCCGTGAATGAGGAACTTGCATGATTTTTTTTTTATATTTTTATCCGAATCTCCACGAAAAGTTAGGCAAATAACAAAATTTCAGGTTGATTAAGAAAGTTTTTCAATTAAAAAACCTTTTTTAAAAGTCACCTTTTTTAAAGAGCGCGAAAACACTTAAATCGAGTTGACAAGACAGTGACGTCACTGATCTGTCTCATGGGAAGAGGTCTATCGTAAGAGGTATACAGAAAGAGGTCGATCGCGCACATATATAGTGACGTCACTGTCTTGTCAACTCGATTTAAGTGTTTTCGCGCTCTTTAAAAAAGGCGACTTTTAAAAAAGGTTTTTTAATTGAAAAACTTTCTTAATCAACCTGAAATTTTGCTTATCAGCTTAACTTTTCGTGGAGAATCGGATAAAAATGTTAAATTAAAAAATAAAAATCATGCAAGTCCCTAATTATGTTGGCTCAATCTTTTAAAATAACTTTGAACTAACATTTTTTTTTAAATCCCGAGATTGAAAACCGATTTTTTTTCTCGGTTTTTATGGAATTTGTAATTGACTTTTTGCCCACCCTGTATATCATTGAAAAAAAATAAGTTGTCAAGTTATGACTTCAAATAGAATACGATATGTTTTAGAAGATAGATAAATAGAAGCGCAATAGGGATGCTTCCAAAGAAATGTCAGCATTTCAGAGAGTGAGGAGAATTTTTTTTTTACCGTTTAAAAACTATTGGATTACCATCAACACACACTCATAAATTTAGATTCCGAGATTCTGAATATTTTTGGAAAAATAAAACGAACAATTATGCTTAAATATTGGAATTTGTTCTAGAAGTTTAAATTTCCCATTTTTAATATGTAAGCCTTTAAGATTGAAGAATAACCAATTGTCATCCCCTACTGCATTTTTTTTATAAATGCTTCAATTGAATTAACCCGAATGAAAAAGCTTTTTACATGAAGACCTTTATTGAATTACTTATCGGCTGCTGATCTTATCATCAAGTGGGTGGTTGGGGGAGTGATTCAGGGACGGAGCTACCCTGTTGGGTTCCCATAGTATTTCACTTGCAACGTGGGCGTCATTTCAATGTTTGCTTGCTGTTATAGTTTTAAAATTTAAGCATTACTCAATGACCCTTTATCATGTTGGCTATGCAATTAGTTAATTTGTAATAGAATTTTCAATTAATAACTATATTTTTTTAGTTTTATTGATTAATAATGAAATGTGAAATCAATAAATATCATTCATGAATGCAACTTATATTTGAATAGTCAGTTTGAGAAAGAGAAGAAGTTCAAAAAATGACTTTTCAGCAGTTATAAAAAATTGCCCAATTGTTTTTTAAAAAAGAAAGAAACTCAATTATTATCTTATGTGCTGGGTACATTTTATTTGCTGTTTTTCTAAAGCAAAAAACTACAACTTGGTTCCCTTTTAACTAGTTTTACTTGGGTATTCATTTTTATTTTTGCTCAATAATTCTATTATGTTAGCTTCAATTAGTTCTATTTATGAATATTTTTCAAGAAGAGCCGTCCATTTTAACATCTCATTGTTTTAAGTTCGTTTTCCCTGAGCCCACACGGGTTTTAAAGTGTTTTTACGTTTGTGGGCCTGCCTGGCGCAGTCAAAAATGATCGAAATTCCTTGAAATTTCACATGAAGGATCTTAGCTAAGGTATCTTGAAAAACAGATTGCAGATTTTTGGTTTTCGAATTTTAAGGGCGTGAAAATCTTTTGTCTGAAATTAAACTCCCCTGACAATTCTCACCAGTAAAATAATATTACTAAAAAATATAATTTTAATATCTCAGTTGCTCAGTTTTCAAAGTTTAAATCATTGGTGGTAAAGGTTCTTGTGGATTTATCTTTTCCAGAAAAGGGTAAGTTTTTACTTTTTTTTAGTTTTAATAATACGCGAAGGGTTTGAAATTGATTATTGAGAATATTATTTGAAAGAATTGTGTTCCAAACTGTTTCTATATACAGATTGTGGATCCTTAGCACAGCAGGATCAGATTCATCCAGTTTATTTGTTGTATTAAAACTCGCATTTATATATTCTATGAGACAACTGCCCCTACCATGCATTATCTAGATCTATAGATGCTTGATTGGCATGAAAATCTAAAGCTATGGTTTGCGAAAAAAAACTTCAAAATTAATTTTTGCGTTGAAAGTTTAAAAGTGTTCTGATTCTCCCCATTTTACGGTACATTTTAGGATTCTTTCTGGAGTTCGAATAAAAATTTGGTGCCTAAGGTCAGGAAGGTGGGTTAATTGGTTAAAGGGGGTAAAATGTTATAGGTATTTTTACAGTTGATACATACTTATAAATTTATTGTTTTTTGGCATGCTGAAAAAACACCTATATCTATTTTAACCTAACCAATTTACCCTACCTGACCCTATAGAATAAAAATTATAGCAGTTTTACAGTTTTTCTCAAACCTTTGAACCTATCCCCTTTTAAGGCTGACGATTCATTTGTTTTAGGATAGAAAAACTCAACATTCTTCTCGCGTCTAAAGCAACGATGTCGGGGAAAAACTCAAACTATAGTTATAAACTCTATTATTATGACAGGTCTCGTGCTTTACTCGAGCGCTAAAAAAATACTTAGTGGGGTAAAAAAAAGCATATAGCTCATCACTTCAAAACAGGTTAGACATCTCTGATTACGTTCTCTCTGCTTCTTTCTGCCTTAACGATGTCGCTGAGTACCGCAAAAATGACAGTTTTTAGTGGACTGAGGATTCATTACACAGAATAGGGTCTCTTTAACTTTATATCCCATAGAGCTACACCAGTGTATCATTTATTTGGTAAAAGGTGAATAATTCATTCTCTTCTCGTCAATTCTTTTGCTTTTAGTTGGGAGTGATGTGAAAGCGGAATTTTTTTGGTATATGTTTCACTGACTGAAAACTATTGTTCAAACGAAAGAATCTGTACATTTTATACCTGTGGTTCCCAACTCAGAGAAGTCCTCGGACTACAAAGTTTAAAATTGGAACCTAAGTGTATATAAAATGAACTTAGACTAAGCTTATAAATCTTTAGAGCAAACAAATTTTACGCACAGTGTTTACTCGTGGTTAAAGATGATTGATTTTGTTATTTTAAGTCAAATAAATTTAAGTTTAACTTAAAGACATGTCGGAGGCCCCCAACTGGGTCTTTTGCCCTGGGCCCCCAAACTTGTAAGTCGGGCCCTGGCTGCCAGTTGGAAACCCCTGTTCTAAAAGGATAGATTTAACCTATAATGCAAGCTCAAATACAAATACAAATACAAAACTGACGACCAGCTACAGGCTCATAGCCCAACAAGGCTGGTCCTATGATTATGAATTCCCCAATTCCCACAGCCTATCCAGTTGCCTCTTAAACTCAAACACTCCCTTTGAATAAACTATATTTTCTGGCAACGCGTTCCATATGTCAATTACCCTATTGAAGTAGTAGTACTTCCTTAAATCCCGATTGACATGTGTCTTATTTAGTTTATACCCATGGCCCCTTGTTCTGTTATCCTTGCTGAAACTTAAGCCCTCCGTATCCCCTTGCTTTACCAACTTGAATAGCTGAATCAAATCCCCCCTCTCTCTTCTTTTTTCCAGTGAATACATGTTGAGCCTGCTCAAACGTTCATTATAATCCAGATGTGTTATCCCCTTAATTATTTTTGTAGCTCTGTGCTGTACCTTTTCAATTACCTCTATATCCTTCCTCATGTATGGAGCCCAGAATTGTACTGCATATTCAAGATGAGGTCTTACTAATCCCTTGTATAAAGGCAATATTATATTCTTATCCCTTGAAGTTACAGTCCTTTTTATGTACCCTAATAACCTATTTGCCTTTTTACCCGCAGCTGTACATTGATGACCCATTTTAAAGTCCCTATGTATTAATACCCCTAGATCCTTGACTGATTCTCCCTTCTTTACCTTTACTCCTTGTAGACAGTACTCAGCTTCACTATTCCTGTAACCCATATGCAGTACTTGACATTTTCCTAAATTGAAAGACATGTCCCATTTTTCAGCCCAATCAGATATCATATCTAGATCACCTTGTAAATTCTCTATCTGTATCTTGGTATCCACCTTCCCCCATATTTTTAAGTCATCTGCAAATATACTTATTCTATTCCTGATCCCCTGCCCTATATCATCTATGAATATTATAAATAATATTGGTCCCAATACTGATCCCTGAGGTACCCCACTTGTTACTTCTGTCCATTGTGAATAATGTCCCTTTACCTGCACTCTCTGCTTTCTACCCAATAACCAGTTCTTAATCCAAATCAATGTTTTCCCTTGAATCCCCATCCTTTCCAATTTAAACAGTAGTGCCTCATGAGGTACTTTATCAAAAGCTTTCTGAAAATCTAGGTACATGATATCAACCCTACTCTTATTGTCCAGCTTATAAACAATTACTAAAATAATCAAATTTATAAGACTATATAATAACAGAAAAAACATCTTAATTTTTTCAACATTACAACTTTCAACATCTGATCTGCTAGACTTTATAAAAAATAATAATAATTTAATAAAATTATACTGATCGAAATTAGTATTTCCCTTTCATAGAATGATGTTCTAAAGCAGAAAAGCATTTTGTGTTACATGTTTACTATCACTTATCAGACGCATTCGTATTTTCCCCAAAACATTTTCTGGTGTTAAACTAAAAACTCCTGTGTTACCAGCCAAGGAAACTGCCCAAACGCTGCATCGTCTCCCCCGACGATTCTACTGGTTGAAGAAGAACTTCTTCCACACACTGAAAGGAAAAAAATATTACACCTCCTCACTTAGTAAAGTACGAGAAATGGAGAACGAATAGACAGTTAAAATTATCTTGAGACATCCGTATACTTTTGAAAATTTCAAGTAGCAATTTGAAAAAAATAATTAAAAATTTATGTTTCCTGGTTTAATATATTTTGAAAATTACATGTACGATAAAAATAATACAAAAACATTTTCCTAATGTATGTTATAGTGAAAAACAGGATAAAGTTTGATAAAAAAAAACTCTCAGGCTTTTAAGGCAAAAATATTAATTTTTAAGGCTTTTACGTCATCTTCAACAAGACTAGTCAAGTTAGAGGAGCAAGAAACTGTATTAATAAAACTCAAATTAATTTAACACATTGATTGATTGAAAAAAAAATTGATTGATTGACATTTTAACTGAGGATATTTAAAATTAAACTTAGTTTCAAATAATCATCCATCGAGTAAAACAATCTTAAGAAATCCAATTGAACAGTTCTGTCAATGTAGCAAAGCAAATAAAACGGGGTTTATAATACCACGATTATATGTAGGTATACACATATTTAATAAAAACAAATTAGACTTAAAATTCGATGCTAACTTTCCATTGGGCACTGTAACTTCCCCACGAATCATCCACAAAATTATCGAAACGTGATAGATAACACAGAAATGGTTTAAAACTATATTCTGGCAATTATTCTTACATATATTACAATAGAACCAATTATTCTTACATATTTATCATATGGAAAAATTTCTCCCAGGGCAGAAGAATCGAGTCGCCACTTTAAATTTCCTTGACCTTTGATCCTTTTTTAATCACTGGAAAAGCCCCCAACTTCGCTTATTGCCGTGAAACAAGAGGCGCATCGATCCACCACCCATACTGCTAATCGAGTTAGGGGCTGCGCGCGATGGCCAGATGGGCGCCCCTCATAATTGTTATGGATAGCCCCCTCTATCTCCGCCGCAATCTCAGTAGCGCAAATTGAATAACGATAGAGATGCGCATCTAGGTTCATGCGGAGATACTATATCGGGAAAATAAATGGCAAATGAAATTATATAGCATAAAGTGGGGTTATTTTCTAAAATCAAGAAGCTGTGAAGCCGATCAGGGTTGTCATTTCAGTTTTCGTTTGAGGGCAGGGTGCTTTTGTTTCGGTTTGGGGTTGACTCTACCCCAAGCAGCACCATAGGCGTAACGAGGGGGGGTTATTGGGGTTGTAACCCCCCCCCATTACATCGACGGTTTCTAAAACATGAAAAACTGAAAATTTTTTTTTCTTCACAAGGAAGGCGGTTCACAAAAAACTGTTCTTTTAGGAACTAACCCAAAGGGCCTCAAAATGAATTTAAACACTACATTGAGAGACGAATTTTTAAAAAATTTCTGGGGGAGAACCCCCAAACCCCCCTCTAAATGTTGTACGTCTGTTATACTGTGTTTTTCCCTTAAAAGTTAAGCCTCTTAGATGAAGTTTTCCCTTCGGAAGTTTTGCAAAAAAAAAATTTATATTATACCTATATTATCAAAAGGGAGGAGGGGTTGACTGGTCGGAGTAACACCCCCCATAGGTCATCTCTAGTTACGCCACTGAGCAGCACGAATGTTCAAGATTCGTTCCATTTTTGTCAAGTATGGCCAAATATCGTTTACTCTTCTATTTGCATTTACGTAAACTTGGCATATTTGGTCAGGCGCGGATCCAGCACGGCTCCAAGGGGGGGGGGGCACTTTTTCAGACCATCGCCTTTATCTTTTGAGAAAAATGTTAAAATTTTGGGAATTTTCTAAAAAGTATCAATCAAGATCCCCTTTTGGTACAGGCTGAGGGGTATGGGGGCCACCCCCAGAAAAAAGTTTAGAAATTTGACCTGTAAAAGTAGAGTTTTAACTCATATTGGACTTTTTTTTAACTCATTAGGACTTTTTTTCGTACTATTGGTTTATTCTATATAAATTTTATCACCTAAAAAAATATATTAATCTTGAATTGCTCTTAAAACTCTACTTTGCTTGGGTTAAATCACGTATTGAATATGGAATAATAATTTGGGGTGGGGATTATTTGAGCAATATAAAACCATTAATTAATCTACAAAAAAAGTTTTTACGATTTTTTCCAGGTAAAGTTCTCTTAAATGTGAGTCAGTTGTTTGTATTTAATACCCTGGTCTTCACAAAGAAGTTCCCGCCTCGAGACACAGTCAGTTCTATTGATTCATATGATTTCCGAAAGCAAAAATTTTACTGTGTACCTGCCCCTCATAAAGAAATATTTAAGAAACATTTCAAATACCTCTCTGCAATCTTATTCAATAAACTACCAAATGAAATCCAATCGGAATCTAATATCCGTTATTTTAAAAAACTTTGCATTTCCTTTATTATATATAATATAAATACAGAGGAAATATTTTAAATCAGTCAGGTTAACATAAAACTCGATTTAACAAATACTTTTACTAAACAAACTCCTTAGCCAGCCAAGTCCCCCCTTTTCTTTTTCTTTTTTTTACCTTGCTTTTGTATATGTGTATAAATATAATTTTATTTCTTTTGTTTTGTTATAAGTTAAAAACTCATAAACCTGGAAATCTGTGAACTCATGGACGAGCTGTGGCTCCTTTGGGATGTATTTGCAATTGTCTTTTTTCTTTTTAATTATGTGTAAACTATTGTGATTCTTCTTTAGATTTTGTAATTTGTTTTTGTGTTTGTTAATAAATTGAAATTAAAATTATGAGTGATTTTTTGGGTCCACTTTCCACCCCTCTGGATCCGCCACTGTATTTGGTGGGGCCGTTCATATATTACGTAAGCAAGGGGGGCAGGCCCGTGCTGGGCCGCCGGGACACCGGGACATATCCCGGTGCGCCCTCCAGCCTGGAAATTTTGGCGCCCTCCTATTCCGAAACTGACAAGGCTTTGAGTGTTGGTGTTGCTAAAGCCCTGGATGAAGACGTTACTTCTGGATGAAGTAACGTCTTCATCCAGGGCTTTAGGTGTTGCGACTGTAGGCTACTACTTAATAGAGGTGGGCGCCTTTAATCAAAACAGCAATGCCTTTGAGAGTGTTAAGTCAAGGTATTGTGTTTTTTGCACTAGGGGAACCGTAAGCGAAAAAAAAAAGTACTAATACATACCTTGATAATGGAAAACTAGACGGTGTTTTCAGGACGCCCTTTTAAGCTACCGCAAAATTTTAAAAGTTCCGCTTTAATTTTACTGCGGTGATTTTTCATGGCGATTTCGTTCTTTGTTTAATACTTCGAATTTGCCAAGGCGGGGCGGTGTCTTTTAGACGCCCCTCTTCATGCACAAACCAGAAAATGCAAGGGCACAGCACTAATTTTTGGTGGGCCTTTAGTGAAATACATTGAAATTGAAAGGGCGGGGCGTTAATTTTTTACGGGGGTCGGTGCTGTTTTTTCCTCCGGGTGTAACCCAAAGGGTCTCAAAATGTGTCAAAACAGTACTTTTAGGAGTAAAAATTCCAAAAGTTTTCTGGGGGAGAACCCCCAGACCCCCCTCGAATTTTTAAAATACATTATAAACTCATTTTCCTTGAATATTCTCTGACTTACGAGGAGTAATCCTATTTTGATGTAATCATCCGAAGGGGCTCAAAATGATTCAAAATACTGTTTTTCACAAAAATCAAAGATTAAAAATAAAAAACAATCAAATATATCTCAAATAGCAGTAGTTGCTTTAATTTTTTCTATTGAGAAAAGCAACTTGTGAAACGTCGCCAATCTTAAAAGAAAAGTAAGTTTTTATGTTTACAAATAATTATTTTGGCGGCGCTCTTTCATCCTTTGTCCACCGCCCTCTGAAGGTACCCAGCACGGGCCTGAAGGGGGGTTGCTATATGCTTATTTTTCTTGACAGGAGGAGTATGAGTGATTCTTACGTAAGGTGGTTTAAGACTATGTATTTTCGGAAATCTCTTGTTCTTGCGCAAATAATTTCAAAATTCAACCAAATATAAATTTCATTAAATTTTTCCCAAGGAAAATTTTAACGACAGGTTGTATTCATGGAGAACAATGAGTTTCAGAAATCTAAGCATTTTTAAAGATTTTTTACAAAAAAAAGAACAAGGGGGCTCGGGTAGTTTTCTTACGTAATTATGAGAGGGGGGGGGTTGCTTGATGACAAGGGGGAGGGGGGGGTCAAAAATGACCAAAACATGCTTACGTAATATTTGAACGGGCCCTACGAGCTGTGCTACTGGGAACGTAATTTCTAATGTACTCAGAAATTACGAGCCCTCAGAAGTATTTTTACTACATGTTGAGTTTTAGATCAACTCTAGGTAGAATTCGAAACTTGATGCACTTAATGTCAACATTTTGTATACCATGCGAGCCCAAAGTAAAAGTAGGGGTTTTGGGCACCACCCCCAGAAAAATTTTGGAAATTTGACTCTTAATATAGTGTTTCAGATAATTTTGAGACCCTTTCCTTTGGGTCTCGGATGGACGTAAAATTTGAATGGACGTAAAATTTCAAGAGGGGAGACCCTTTAGGTAACAACGGGCTCCAGGTTACTTAGCCCAAAGAAGAGAACTGCTCCTTGTAAGCTACAGAATTTTCAAGAAAGAAAAATTGTGTAATATTATAGGGTTTTTTTTATTTTTTTATTAAAAAATCATGAAATAGATTTTTTTCGTGATCATAGTCAAACTTTATAAGAAATTAAACCTTGCAAAATTTTCTTTAAAACGAAGGGTGACACATTTTTCCTCGGTTGAATATAGAACTGAGTTATGTAAGTATAAAAAGCCAAAAATTGGATTTTTCAGAATTTTCAAAAAAATTTAATAAAAAAACTGCCATGGACATTGAATAATAAAACATTTTCTCTTTTATATCATAAGAAAGAAGAATTCCTGAAAGTTTCGTTAAAATCTGAGAGAGTCAGATTGAGAATTGAGAATATTTGGTTGATTTTTTAAATGGAATGAGAGCCTGGGGAAAAATTGTATTTACCTATGTTACTAAAAATCTAGAAAAATATTTTGGCTTCCTTTTTAAAATTTTACAAACATGATAAAAGCTCTTTTGCGCTTAAGTTTCTCAATCAAAAGTCATAAAACAATTATCAAGTTTAGCAAATAATTTTATTTCGATAGTGAGTAGAGTATTATCTCACCCAACTTTCTTATTAGAAAGTTGGACCCCTCTATCAATTAT
Organism: Tetragnatha montana; assembly: GCA_963680715.1. Classification (NCBI taxonomy): domain Eukaryota; kingdom Metazoa; phylum Arthropoda; class Arachnida; order Araneae; family Tetragnathidae; genus Tetragnatha; species Tetragnatha montana. The sequence continues at coordinate 2,276,668 of OY796684.1, read as the reverse complement.
TCCCTCCCACCCGCAGCATTGGGTCCTCCCCGACCAATGGGGTGTTAGGGGAGGAGCCCTGCACTGACTTTCTCTGCAATGCGGATAGTACTTCAATATAGTACTGTTCAGAAATGAAGAACTTGAGTTTTCTCTTTTTTGAAAGCTCAAGACCGTCGTAGTGCAGGGCCGTATCCAAGGGGGGGGGGTTGGGGGTTCAACCCCCCCCCGAAATTTTGACATCAATTTTCATACTGCTATTTTTCTTAAAAATTATGTCTCACAAGGAACGATCCTCTTCGGGTAAAAGGGTCTCAAAATGAGTCAAAACCCTACTCTTAGGAGTAAAATTGCGTGATTTACAAGGAGTGAATATCTTTGATGTAACCTAAAGTGTCTCAAAATGAGTTAAAATGCCACTGTTAGGGGCAAAATTCAAAAAATTCCCTCAACATTTTGCCATTTATTACAATATACCTTATTTTTACCTTGAAAAATCGGCCACTTACAATGAGTGGTGCTCTTTGGGTGTAATCTAAAGGGTCTCAAAATGAGCTAAAACACTCTTTTGAGGGGCAAATTTTTCAAAAATTTTCTGGGGGAGGACCCCCAGACCCCCTTTTACTTGGAATTCATATTGTTTATACATTTTTTAAATTTAGTGCATCAAAATTTCAATCCATTGTTGCCATCTAATACTTAACGTATTAAAGTACCCGTAAGGAGGTACCTCAGAAAATGTTTGAGTCAACCCCCCCCCCCCCCGAATTCTGGTCTGGTTACGGAAAAGTCTGGTTACGGCCCTGCCGTAGTGAGACAGCATTACTTGTGAGATGTAGGGGAGAATACCTCAAAGCGTGTATGCTAACTTTGAAAGCTCAAAAACATTTGTTATTGTTTGATTGTAATTGAATCGTCAATTTGAAAAAGGGAATAAGTCCAAAAACCAAGTTTTGAGAAAATGGAGAAAAACTGTATAAGTAATGGAATTTTCGTTGTATAACCGCCAAATTTTTACTGGAAACTCAGAACCCTATTTAGAAAACAGAGCAATCATCGAAACAAATATAATTACATTCAAAAATATTTTACAGTTGAAAAAAGTTGATGGACTTATTCCCTTTTTCAACCTTATGAAATTTTAGCTGAAGAAAAATCTTAAAAACCACCTAAATTGACATTTAAAATTAAAACCACTTTTAAATTAAAAGAAAATTTTATTTTGGCTTAGTTTACAGCACAAAATATAAGAAAAGAGGGCAAATTAATTTTAATTACAAATTTAATAAGAAAATACAATAAATGGACTTGGACATTGATATCTCAAATTCAAGGGTCTGTCTATAGGGGGTTTCCCCCTCTTTCCACTCATGTGTAAAAAAAAGCTTGGAGAAGTCAATTTCTCATTTTTCTAAAATACACAATTTACCATACACATTTTCTCTGTAATTTAGTCTGAAAATGATCTGTTGTTTTAATAGATATTCCACACTACTCCTCCATCTACATATATCTCCATTACTTGAAAAACAAATTTTTTGATGTAATAAAAAATTGCTGAACCCTAAGGATAAGTTAGGTTTTCTTACAAAAATATTGAGGGGCGGTATTTTCCCTAAACAAAATGGCTGTAACTATGAATTTGACTATTTTTTTTTTATTATTCATTTTTTGAAAATGAATATTTTTTCAAGGGAAATCAGCGGTTTCCAACGTATTTTTACAAATTTATTTTATTTAGTCAGAACTAACATGTATCATGTAGAAAAATGTTAACTTAAATTTACATTAAATTTATATCTCGAAACATAGCTGAGATAAGGTATTTTACCTATTCCTATTGGTGATAACTGATAAGTAACAATTTGCTAGGTACTTAAGTTTAAAAAAACTATGAATATTTTCGCTAAAATCAGTCAAATTAAATAATAACTAGGTGACCCCTGAGTTGTTGAAATTTGAGTTCCTTATAAAAAGAGAGTAAAAAAGAATGAGGAGAGGGGGAACAGAAAGAAAGAGAAATAGAGTGGTGAAATAAACAAGAACAGAAAGAGTATAAGAGGGGAGGAAAGATAAATTGGGGAAGTAAAACAGTGGAATGAGTAATGAAAGAGTTATTAATTATCCATTCATTCATTTATTTTTCTTTCTTTCTTCTTCACTTTCTTTCATTTCTCACTATCAATTTTTCATAAGTCTCTTTCTTCTCTCATTCTTTTCCCCCTCTTTCTGCTCTTTCCCTTTCCTTTACCCACTCTCTTTTTAAGGGACACTAAATTCACACAAGACATCTTCAATACCTCAATCGAAACCCCAGCTCTAAACTACTCGAGGTACCCTCATACAGAAGATTTAAGATCTTTTTTTTTTGGGGGTGGGTATGATGCCATTGCTCGAAACCCATTGATATTAGCTCTTTTCAAAATAAGAATACAGCGAAGAGTTATCACTTAGCTAAGTATAAAAGCAGGGGCAGATTTTCAGGAGGGCATTCGAGGCACTTGCCCAAGCCTCCCCCCCCCTAAAATAGTATTCAGTAATAACAAAAAACATGTGTATGAAAATGCCAAATACCTCAAACCTGTTTTTTATTCAAGTGGTTTGAAGGAGGAATCCTCTAATAAGCTTACGCTTAATTTCTCCATTTTACAAAACGGATTTTCAGTAGTAGAGAAGCTAAAGAAAAGGGTTGAACTTAGGATTTTGGGCACATTAGCAAATTATTAAACTGCTCTAAAGTCGTTTTTGACTTTACATTTCTCTAAGCAGTGGAGAATATGGATTTAATCATTCTCCAACTCTAAAAAGAATCGAATCTCCTTTACAGAGATGACAAAATTGACAAAACAATAAACTTTCCTGAAATTAATTATTGAAAATGAAAATTAATTATTGAATTATGAAATGAAATTAAACTTTCTTGAAATATGACTATAAAGATGTGATAAAGGATCACGTGTCTAAAAATATGAGAAAACAACGCATAAAAAGTCATTAAGTGATAAATATACTTTCAATAAATAATAATTTTTACGCGGCACTTTTAAAACGACATTTTCAAAACTGAGTAAAAATTACTCAAATCTGAGTATGTCACATAGGCAAACTGTGGCTCTGAAACAAATTTACTCAAATTAGAAACATAAATGTATTAAAAAACGATTAATCATGTTTTTATTTTCGCATTGCATTCTCATAGACCGGAGTGAGACGTGACTATGACACTATGACGTGACAAGTCAATTTGTAAATTAGATGCGACGAGCAAAGTGGTGAGTCGCGGTCGGGCGCGGATCCAGCACGGCTCCAAGGAAGGGGAGGCACTTTTCCAGACCACCACCTTTACCTTTTGACACAAAATTTTAAAATGTTGGAGATTTCCTAAAATGTATCACTTAAGATCCCATTGTGGTACCAATGGGGGTAGTCCCCCCCAAAAAAATTTGAAATATGACCGGTAAAAGTAGGGTTTTAACTTATTTTGAGAACCTTTTTGGGTCAAACTGCCCCCATGGATCCTCGCCTGCTCACGCCACCATTCTATAAAGCGAGATATTTTCAATAGTTTGCTAAGATTTCCCATTTTCAAACATAAGTTAAAAATAAGTATAATTTGAGTAGTGACTATTGAATTGTTTGACACGCAGTATGTATGGTACTTCAAAATTCGTCTCATATTTGAAACACATATCAAAATGAAAAAATCGATTTAACTCAGTTTTGAAACTCTCATTTCTCTCCGTGAGTATTTACACTCGCATTTAAGATTTTTTACTTTTGCGTTCAACAAATTCAACGGCCTATTTCAAAATACATCGGGGCCGGTTCTCCGTCGGTCAGCCCCGCCCCCTTATAGAAGCCCCTCCCAGTGGGCGCTGCGGCCGCCGCGCAGGCAGGGGCCGTGCAGAAAGCATGAGCTACCCGCATCCGTTCGCGCCCTACTGCGAGCCGAGCTGCTGGTACGCGACCGCCGCAGAGAGCCTGCCCCCGGAGCGGGGCTTCAAGCGCAGAGCCACGGCCAACCGCAAGGAACGCAAGCGGACGCTGTCCATCAACAACGCGTTCGCAGAGCTGCGCGAGTGCATCCCCAACGTCCCTGCAGACACCAAGCTGTCCAAGATCAAGACCCTGCGGCTGGCCACTAGCTATATCGCCTATCTGATGGATCTCTTGGCGCAGGATCCTGCCGCGGGACCGCACCACGGGGGATTCAAGGCAGAGCTGTGTAGGAAGTTCGAGTCTAGAGAGGAGAGGAGGAAGCGAGAGATCGTGAGTTTTTATCTAAATTTACTTTTTTTAGTGTTTCGTGTCCAAAAATTAAGGATAATTTTATTTTTGGAATAGTGACATAAATCTTAGTATCAGTGGCGAATCCAGTAGGGGGGGGGGGCTGTGGGGCTGCAGCCCCCCCCCCCAGAACCAAGACGTCCAAGTTTTGGTATAGTTAAAAATTGCAATAACATTTTATTTTTTAAAACAATTTTAGTAGTAGGTATTATTTTAGGGAGCCTGATTTCCTTTTCCGAGATATTTTTTAGCAGAATCATTATTGTTCAGGGTCTGTAATAGCGGCTTTACACCACGCGATTTGCGACAAATTTTGACAACCGCGATTCGAAAGAACTAATAGGAAACTTCGAAAACTGTCGCTATTGCAGCAAATCGCGTGGTGTTAAACCGCCATAACCCTAGTCACTAGGTAGGGTTTTTTCAAAACATTTATATAGTTAGAAGGTTTTTTCGACGGTTTTATGTTTTTGAGGGCGCTGATTACGAATATCAAATTTGTCCCATTGGGAAGGTCGTCTTCATATTCAAAAATCGCAACATTTTTCGATTTCTTGCTTATATTTCAAAAACTACTAGTTTCTCGATCATAATCTCAATTACAGAGTTGAAGTAAACAAAATTTCACTGCTTCAATTTGATTTTCTGAAGAGTGGTTCTGCCGCTAGAGTGTGCTGAAAAACGGCGATTTTTTCGTCTTTATACGCAAAAAAAAGTGAAAAACTTGTGTGCGCTTCTACCCTCTACAAAATGAAGTTACCATGCCATGGGCCAAATAGGGGGGTTAAAGGAAGGGGCCCAGCCCCCCCTTCGAAAGTCGGACTAAGTGGATAAAAACGAGTTAATTGTTGTTTTTAAGGGTCAAATTTTCAAAAATTTTATGGGGGAGGAACCCCTAGATCCCCTTTTTACTTGGATTTCTATACTGCCCACAGATTTTTTACGTCCGAATTTTCAAACTTATTTCATATCAGTTTTAAGTCTCAAGACAGCTTAAGCTTAACAGTACTAGTTTTAAAGATATTATTTTTAAAAAATTTATATACCAGGGAGGACCTACTTTAAATTGAATATTCCATCTAACCGCCCTCACCCACAAAATTGCATTAATCCGCCACTGAACCCGAACTAAATTGGCAAAAATTTGAAGGGGGGGGTTGCATTTTTTGATGTGGAGGTAACCTAAATAAACTTGAAATTTCCATAATTTAATTTATGAATTTAAAAATTGATTAAATTTCCGAATATTTTATTATGGTGTTGATATAAATATTAATGAAGTGCAGAACAAATTAAGCTAAAGGAGCCGAGAATTACAAATTTTGTTGTCAAAATTAAAATTTTAATAATGATCATGTAAGTAAAAATTAAAAAAAAATTCTGTAAAAAATGTGTACCTTATTTATTATTGATAGTTTTTTTAAGGTCACAGTTTCTTTGCAGTATATTTTAGTACCATAAAGAAGTCTATACAGACAAAAATCCTGGATTCGCCACTGCTTAGTATCAATGAGGAAATTCATGCCATAGAATCTTCTAAGATATGTGGTCCGAGATCAAATTACCCTAACAATAGTTTTAGGGGGGTTTAGGGGGGTTAGTTATTGATAATGGAGTTCCACACACATTCGGAACGGTAGCAGAAACGTTCATGTGAGAGTCATTTAGCAAAAAGAAAATCCCTGTTATTTTTAAAGGATGTGATATTCCTGTACTCCATGCATAATTTTAAATTTGTGGAATATCTTTAAGTGAGATTTTTGGATGATATTAAGTGACACCTCCTCAATCTGCTTTTTAGGCGGATTTTAGATCTTAGATCCTTTATTAGTGGGTGGTAACCATATATTTTGAAGCTCTGACATGTGTTTGTTTCGAATTATGTCTGGGCACCGAAAAAATTGCATTACAGAAACTAAGATTAGTGTCATTATTCTCACAAAATCAAATTATCCTTAAATTTTGGACACGAGTGTAAATGAATTGAAGGGCTTGAGAGATGAAGGAGTTATGTAACAAAACCCTAATTTAGAGTAATTTAGGTTCAAAGTTTTGTTGTTACATAATGTTTAATGTCCCCCTTCATCTTCTTCATATCTTTGAGCTGTTTTGAAAATTAATTTGAAATATTAATACATAGCACTTCTGAACATAACTCTTTCATCCATTGAATTGGATTGTATTTTCAAAAAATGTAACATTGCCCCTTCGTCCACCAAACCCTTCAATTGTCAGTTTGAAAAAGCGGAAAAAATGGTAAATTGACTTTTTGTGCACTAAAAAAATCTCCAAACTTTGCTCTACACTTGAGTGAGTGTAAAAGGGTAACCACCCCCTATCGGCAGATATCCCTATCCTATATCCCCCTATCGGCCCCTTGAATTCAGCGAAATCAATGTCCATTTTTTTAATTTAATTTGAAATTTAAGTTAACTTGTCTTTCTTTTCTTATTTTTTAAACTATAAACTTAGCCAAAATAAAATTTGATTTTAATTTAAAAGTATTTTGTTCCTTTTTTTATCCAGTTATGTCCATCCAGTTAATGTCTCCTTTGATATTCACTACCCTATTGATAGTGGCTTAATGACCCAGTTTCATACAAACTTTTAATTTTATTCGTCTTAGTCTTTCTGTTTTTCACTTTTGTGCTGTGAACTAAGCAGAAATATAATTTAATGGTCGATTAAAGTGTTTTTTAAGATATTTCTTAATCTGAAATCAACTTTTAGATTCCAAAAACAGGATTAAAGTACCTTTTTTAAGGAAACACATTACATTTTTTTTAAAGTTGAGGCTTTCTAATTTTAAAAAACTACGTTAGAAAGGATTTTGATTTCGTTTAAAGTACTGTAGTAACAAGCATAAAAAGTTTTAAAGGCATTGAAAGAAACTGAATGAGCGAGGAGAATATTTTAAATTAAAAATTAAATTTGATTTTAAAAAATAAAAATCAGTTTTTTTTCTGAATTTTCAATTTATTTAAAGTTTTTAGGTGCATTTATCAAAATATGATAGAACGTTTGAACCATCACGAAATAGCAATTAATTTCCATGGTTTATTTCACTACTTTCAAGGTCCCTGGGTCCCCTTAATGACACTAGTACGGGGCCGTAACTAGACTTTTGTTTCGGGAGGGGTTTTGACTCAACATTATTTCTGAGAAACCTTCTTAAGAGTACACTCTTAAAACGGCATTTTCAAAACTGAGTATGTTACATATGTCAGAGTGGCTCCGAATCAAATTTACTCAAATTTGAAAATGAATAAAGTCATTTCTGAAAATATGCAGGTACTCAAAAATGATATATCATTGTCGAAATTACCCCTTCGGAGATAGTACAGTATTTGATCAGAATGTGACTATAGCAGTGGTGGATCCAGTATCTGGTTTTGGGGGGGCTAAGAATTTTCATAATCCAATTGTATCATTTTGATTATCTTAGTATGTAAAAGGTAGTGAATTATCCTGCTTCAACCACTAAAAGGGGGGTCTAGGGATCCTACCCCATATTTTTTTTTTGGAAATTTATATCAAAAACCCCACTTTTCATTTTGTTTTGGTACGCCTCATCCGAATTTCGGGTATAGATTTTACGGTAGAATTTTGCGTTTTGACAAACTTAATATAAAGTAGAGTTGTAATAATAGTTACAACTACCAAGGGGGTCTGGGAGTTCTCTCCCAGAAAATTTGTGGAAAATTCACCCTCCAAATAGTGTTTTAGCTTATTTTGAGACCCTTTCGATCACACCCAAAGAGCATTACTCATTATAAGTGACAGAAATTTCGAGGGGGGTTTGGGGGTCCTACTCTAGAAAAATTTTGGAAATTTCCCTTGAGACTCTTTATAGTAAAACTAAAGAGGACATTCCTTGTAAGTCACATCATTTTCAAGGAAAAACAGTATACATAATAATTTTAAAATTTAAAGGGGGTGTAGGGATCTTCCTCAAATTTTTTTTTTGTTATAGACGACATTAGTCATTACGTCACTTGCTTGTTTCGAAACGTTGATTCCATCCGTGATTGGTCCCGTACGGATTTACTTCCAATCACGGAACCAATCACGGATAGAATCAACGTTTCCAAACAAGCAAGTGACGTCACACTAATGTCGTCTATTTTCTCCTTAAAAGTAGTGTTTTGACTCATTTTGAAACCCTTTGGGTTACATCCGAAGAGGACCACTCCTTGTAAGTTCCCTAATTTTCAAGGAAAAGACAGTATAAAAATTGATGTTAAAGTTTCGGCGGGGAGTTTGAACCCCTAAACCCCCCTACCCTTGGATATTGCCCTGAACCGGTAACATTTTTGCTTACGTTCCGCCAAGCGAGAAAAATATAAGTAGGGGTTTTTTTCCATTTTTCTCTTTTTCTTTTCTTTTTACACCTTTTCGCTCCTTTTTACCTTCTTTCAATCTTTTATACATTCTTTCCCTCTTTTTTTTGCATCAGGCATGGATTTTTTCTTGAATCCACGCATGATTTAGACTACAGTTCAATCATAATAAATATTCAAAAATATTGTACAGTTGAAAAAATCTGATAGACTTACTCCCTTTTTTAAACCTTAAAAATGAAATAAGTCCATCAACTTTTTTATTATATGCACTAGTACTTATATTTTTTTTCCGATGATTGTTCTGCATTCTAAATAGGGTACTGAATTTCCAGTTTGTCCATTTTGTGGTTAAACATTGAAAATTCCATTACTTAATACAGTTTGTTTTCGATGAAAATGAAACTTCAGCTGAAAAATCTTAAAAACCACTTAAATTGATAAATAAATTATTTTTCTTCTTAGTTCACAGCCACAAATAAATTTCACAAATGTTATGTACAACTGAGCCCTTAAAGCAGTTTAATGAATATCAATGAAGTCTAACATTCACTTGATAAAAAAAAGGTAAAATTACTTTTAAATTATAAACAAATTTTGTTTTGGCTTAGTTTAAAGCACAAAGTATAGGGGAATATTTCGGTATATCGCCCCTAATCTTGGAAACTGCTTTTCAACTCCTGGACCAACCCCCAAATCCCCAGAGCTATTCGTATCCCCCTGTAATTTAAATATTCTTCCCGGAATTTTTTATTATAGAGAGTTCACTATTTCCCTCAATAGTTCTTTATAACAGTTGTTTTTTTATTCTTATATACCCAAAAAATTATTGCAATTAACCAAATTAAGTTAAAAACCTTAACCCCGAGGAATTGAAAAACTGTTTAGTTTTAATACCGCCCTGATTGAGAAATGTAATAATTATTTATTATGGAAGAAATGTGGAAAAAAAACAGATTTCAATCAATTTATAACAATCGTTGTTAAAGGAAATTTATTTTTGTAAAAGGTTATTTTTTTGAAGTTTCTTGTATGTATGTGTCTATTTTATCATTTGAAAAGGGTGAATTGGATTTTAAGATAATTAGTGGTGACTCGTGAGTAGTTCAAATGGGGTTCACAATTAGAATTTGTAAACACAATTAAGTAATAGTCTCACAAATTATATTATTAGTTAATTAATTATATTAATAGTTGTGACAATAAAACTTACAAGTGTAAGGTAACTCAACCAATGGAAGTACTATTTCTTTTTGCTATCGAAAAACCCAAAAATGAATACTTCTTAGTTTATAGCATCTCAAATATGCGGATTTGCTATGAAAATCTAGTTAAATACCCTTTTGAAATCTCTGGTTTGTCGCTCAAATAATTGTATTTTCACCCAAATTATTTTTCCAAAGGTAATAAAAAAGGAATTGTCATAAAATAGTTTTACTTCTACAACCACTTAGGTACACAAACACTCAAAACTAAGAGAGTTTAAGAAAAATAATCAACAGTATTGAAAACGCGTGAAAAAATTAAAATCAAGTAAAGCTAAAACGAAGGAATGCAAGCTGCGGCACACTCAAGTGTGCGATCCTCAGGGAGCTGTGGGGGAAGGTACAAATTGAAATAGTTTTTTATTAAACCTTTTATTTTTTTTAATTGATCAACTTATTTCATTGTTGAAAATAGTAAAAACATTCAAAATTAAAATATAAATTACATTTCTATTTAGTTTATAGTTACAAATTTTGGGGAACGCACCATATTTGCACTCTTTCCCCAACTGTTTAAAATCTCATAGTCAACTCTCCGAATTTTTTTTTTTTTTAGAAAGCTATTGTTTTGAAAAAAAATAACCAACAAAAACTGAAATACAACCCCGAAGCCGTGTAATTTAATACAAACTCTTAATCAGTATCTCAATCTTTATTTTTATTTAAAAAAAAAAAACTTTTTATTTACACCCTCTGCTTTAAAAACCCCACACCGAGATAACACACCCGAGTAAATTGTGTTATTTAGAAAATGTTTCCCAGTTCTTTGAATGCAAAATAACAAAATGATAAAATATTAAGAGAAATCTCGCAAAACAAGTTTGAAGTTACTATTTACTTGCGATTAAAGAGGATAATAAATTAATCCAGTCTAGTTTAAATGTCTCTCGGGGTGAGTGAAATTTTTTAGTCGTTGGTTGGTAGATACAGTCCCTCAAGAGATAAGAAGGGGTGGGAAAAGCATATATCAAGTTGCATTCTCTATCCCTAAAATAAACATGAAATGCTTTCCAGTGATATAGAATCCCTGGGAAGTTGACCTCTGAAACTAATGGAACTTCTTTTTACTTATTTTTCATAGAAAACATAGTGTTAGCTTAGAACTTTTTAAACGTATCGATGAATTTTTTCATGTTATGAATGTGATATGAAATTGTAAATGTTAATACTCATTATTAAATGACACATGAGAAAATTTCTTCTCTTGAGATTTTTCCTGGCAATTAAAGTACCATTTAAATTTAGCATTAATATAATATTTATTTTTAATGTTTAATTTCAAATAATATATTTTAGGGTGAACATTTTTTTTATTTTTGACAAAAACCTTTACACATTAAAGTACAGTTTTATTGGTTCTTAGATTAAAGTTGGTCCCAATTACAGAAAAGTGTTATAAAAATATTTAATTTTATTATTACACTCTCTATATTTCTATACTAGAACTTTTTCTAAAACATCAAGTTTATGATAAATTCTAGGCCTTCGTCTGATTGTATTATTTAAGCTTATTATTTTAAATTGATTACCTTAATACTCGTAGGTAGTTTTAATGTTAAAAAATCAGTAACTTGAATATTTACTTTTTAAAAATTGAAAATGTTGTTCTTAAACTATTTTCAGGTTATATTTATAAATTGATTTTAAAGTCTATAAAGTTTTAGTGGAAATTTTATATAACTTTGCGTAAAATTTATTGAGAATTAATCTTTCTAGAAATCAAAAATCTGTCATTACATTATCTTTTAAAACGTGAGCCCGCCTCACCCGGTTGCGGCATCACACTCAAATTATAAGTGTAGATTCGTCATTTCCTTATGATGGACTAGTCACATTCGGATCAAATACTGTACCATCGGTGGGTATAATTTTGACAAAGGCCGATATTGTCAGAAGGATACTGGCCAGTGCTTTACATTCCTGAAACATGCACTTTTCCAAAAACGAGGACACGATGTACGAGGGTTGTTTTTTTTTTTCAACTTCCGTTTTGCTCCTGAAAAAAAAGCAGTAGGAATTTCGAAATAATTTTGGTACTGGTAGTTAGGTACATCCTTCAGGATCAATTTGCATCTTTACTGCATAAAATTCGGACATTTTTTCAGTTAGTTATCGAATTTACAAGCGCGCTCCTTGAACTTATTTCCCGCCAGTCCATAGAGAATTTCGCTTTCACGTCCTGCAATTTTCACCTGCTCACCCATTGTTTAATGTTAAATGCTGGGCGAACAGAGCGGTCGCGCGAAGAAGAAAGCGAAATTCTCTATGGGTTAGCGGGAAAAAAGTTCGACGAGCGCGCTTGTAAATTCAATAACTAACAGAAAAAATGTCCGATTTTTATGCAGTAAAGATGCAAATTGATCCTGAAGGATGTACCTAACTACCAGTACCAAAATTATTTCGAAATTCCTACTGCTTTTTTTTTCAGGAGCAAAACGGAAGTTGAAAAAAAAACAACCCTCGTACAATCATTGATGATCATTGAATCACACGATGTGTATCATTTTTGAGTACCTGCATATTTCCAGAAATGAGTTTATACATGCTTCAAACTTGAGTAAATTTGGTTCGGAGCCAGTTTTAGTTTGTGAAATACTCAGATTTGAGTATTTTTTACTCAATTTTCATTCATTCTCAATTCAATCTCCCAGCCCGTATACATGAGCTCCTGATATGCAACTCCGAAGATAAATTTCTGGCTATACGCCACTGCAACCTATAATGTACGCGCATGGGGGCTTTCGAAATAGTTTCGGGACATTCCCCCCGCCCCAGAAACAGCCCTGCCCTCTATATATGACGGTGAAATGATGTCTACATTTCACATATTAGTTCGCAACGTATGAATAAAGGCAAGTTGCTTTCTTTTGACAGCAGATATGCTAGCTGATTCATATCGGCATTCCAACGAGGCATAATGATGTTTGTCTATGTGGCACGAAAGGAATGCCGCCTCCAGCTGAGCAAACAGCGGGGGACGGCTCAATTAGGAGCCTCCCGGCGGGCGTGGTCAATCGATCCCTTCCTTGCTACCCTTGCGAAAACACTGGGCGGCATCTCAACGAAAGCTCAAAGGATTCGCCCTCTTGATATTTCAAAACATAGGTGCACTGGTAAAAACATCCTCCTTGGAAAAACTAACAGGAACGGTACGGTAAAAAGGTTAAAACGGAAATACCTCTATCTGGTATTTTTGAGATAAACCATCAACTGGCAAAAGATCTTAGTTTTGAACTTTAGTAAAAATATGTTGAATTAGGAAATTAATAAATGCAATAATTTTAGTTTAAAAAAAGTTAAAATTTTATTATTTTAATTTTTTAAGATACATAAGTCTAGGCATCTCAACGAAAGCTCAAAGGATTCGCCCTCTTGATATTTCAAAACATAGGTGCACTGGTAAAAACATCCTTGGAAAAACTAACAGGAACGGTACGGTAAAAAGGTTAAAACGGAAATACCTCTATCTGGTATTTTTGAGATAAACCATCAACTGGCAAAAGATCTTAGTTTTGAACTTTAGTAAAAATATGTTGAATTAGGAAATTAATAAATGCAATAATTTTAGTTTAAAAAAAGTTAAAATTTTATTATTTTAATTTTTTAAGATACATAAGTCTAGTAGTGTATCTTATGGGGAGGAATTAAAAACTAATCAATATGACCCAAACAACACTTACAACTTCGTAATACAGATAGAACCGTTTGGTCCAAAAGGACCACATTATTAATCTTTTATTAATCCAGAATGTCCCACAGTGAACTACAAATTTAGGAAAGTAATGAATTAACCTGCAATTGGTGACAGATCTAGCAGAAAAAAATATTTTTCTGCGAGAAAATACCTTGAAAAAATAATTTTGTCCTTAACTACGTTTTATTTCGTTTGGAATATACGGCATGCTATTATTTATTTTACATAATCTTAGTTATAATACACTTATTTTAAAATTAATTTATAATTTATTAATAATTTATACTTATTTATAGTAATTTATTATCATTTATAACCCATAGCAAAAATAAAGGCAGACCGGAAAATGGGCAAGTCCTGTCATCAACCGCGAGTCACATTTAAGAGGCGGGGGGTTAGTGGACCAGTTTCGGTCCGCGGGCCATACTTTGGAGACCCCTGAACAAGATTTACCGTTTATTTAAATGTATTCAGAAAGAAAACCTTTATGAATTTTGTTTAAAGTTAAAAAATTATTATTAAGCAAAAATAGAAAAACTTTGAAACTTCTAAGTGCTTATGACATGACCCATAATAGCACATTGCCTGGGAAAATTATAAATTAGGTTGTAAAATATTATCTCAGGTCCTTTGTATACTATCACTTGATTTTTATTTAAAAATATTTAAGCAAAAGGTAATTTTCTATTATCTTGGAAAATTTTATATTTAAAAACTTTTTATTTCGATTTTGCAATCTTGAAATTTTGCATTTTCTGGAGGCTGGAGACCCTTTTAACTATTTGCTGAACTATTTAAGGTACTTAAGGCAAATTTTTTATTACCAGAAATGTAAGAGTGTTATTTTGAAACATTAGGTACCTCAAAGTTATGATTCCAGTAAACATTGAATAAAGAAAAGATATCTATATAACTAGTTTTTTCTTTCTTATTAAGGAAAACAATTTTACTACTTTATAAGGTCAGTAACACCAAAATATTTACTTAGAGAAACATTCCCTCGAAGTTGAAAAATTAGTGTTTACACCTGTTTCAGAGTAAATGATTTAGAGTTAGGCTTTATAAAGCATCCCTTTTAACAAGAAACGAAAATTAGGAAATAAGTGTACAACATTTTAAAAATACCATCGATGTTTCTGAAGTTTTCCCGTTTTACACTTCTTCCATTTCGATTACTGTAAAACTAGTTTTTCCTTTCTTATAGTCATTTTGAAGGAAAACAACTTCACTATAGTATACTTTATGAAAGGCCAGTTACATCAAAATAAATGAACATTCCCTAAAAGTTGAAAAAATAACTTTCACACCTCTTACAAAGTTAATAATTAGATATATACTTTATAAGTTAATAAGGAATCCTTTTAAGCAAGAAACTAAAATCGGTGTTTCCGAAGTTTTCCTGTCATACACCCGTCCGGTTTCGACTACTGTAAAACTAGTTTTTCCTTTCTAATAGACAATATGAAGAAAAACAACTTTACAACTTTCTGAGGCTAGAAACAACACTGGGAAATAACTTAATAAAAAAACTGAAATGTATGTAGCTTAACTTAAAAAACACACGTTTTTGAAGTTGTTTAACGGCCGGTTTCGCTGTCTGTTCTCATTTATATCATTGCGTCATACTTAAAGGCACAAATAATAATTAAAACACTATAATGTAGCATATTATTGCATGATGTTATTTTTTATCTCACCACAGCTGTAATCTGAAAAGTTATTAGGGGCATTTTGAGGTATTTGTAAAATTATGTTAGAATCAATAACGTGTAGTTTTAATAAGTATGTAAAATAATAACTTGTAGTTATATTTATGTGTAAAATTTTGAAAATGCCAAAAGATAGATATTTACACTGTAAAAAAGAGCTAACTTTTTTTCCTTCTCTATATATCCTTAAATATTATAAATGGTACTGCAAATATCGCTTCTCCGACATTAATTTTTAAAAAGAAGCAAAAAAAAAATTTTTTTGTTTCTTTCCTTTAGATTTATTTATTCAAAAATAGAAAAGAATTTAAAATGCATTAATCTCTTTTTAATAATTAAAAATACCTCAAAATGTCCAATATTTATTGACATTTGCAATATTGGCCATTATTTTGACAGTACCGAAGTTTCTATGCTACATGGGTAATGTAATAATATTTTTTATAAAGGCGGGAAAATGTATTTCACAAACTTATTCAAACTTTATGTATGAGAATTACCAATAGAATATCCGAATTTAATTTTTTTTTATTGAAATATATTTTTTGAAGAAGAATCCACATCATACCTATGTGTAAGTTTTTTACTACTAGTTTCGCAAGATAGAATTTTATTGAAACTGCTCAATCAAATGATAGTGATCTATATTTACTACCGTAAGTCAGCTAATGTGGATATTTTATTGCTTAATGGCTAATTCCATGCATGAATCACACTACAAATGAGCTAAATTTGAATCTTAAAATCACAACTGAAGGATCATTATTCGATTAAATTATATCTATCTTTGATTTTCCTTTTGCTTATGGTTCATTCAAGATACTAAATTTCATTTATTTTATGATAGATTTTCAGTTTTTGGCAAAATCTATCATAAAATAAATGAAATTTAGTAGCTTGTATATATGTATAATCAACCATAAACAAAAGGAAAATCAAAGATAGATATAATTTAATCGAATAATGATCCTTCGGTTGTGATTTTAAGATTCAAATTTTGCTCATTTGTAGTGCGGACTCACGCGTGGAATCACCCTAATATAAGATTGTGATAACTCTATATTACATTTATTTTGGAAAGAAATGATGATAACTTTTTATTTATTTGTATTTTTTCTTACAGGCCAGCCTAGCCCAAGGAGCCAACGGAGATCGAAAATCAAAGGGAAGAACGGGGTGGCCTCAACATGTGTGGGCTTTGGAACTGAAGAACGATTCATAAAAGTACATTCCTATTCATGACGATTACCAATATCGTTTTGAAAAAAATATCAAAATCGTTTAAAAACAATTTTTTTCCCAAAATACTTAGTTTTCTGCGCGGCGAAGCAAGTGTCCATTAAAATTTAGTAGAAGTGACTATTGACTTTGGTGAGTGAAAGAAGTATGCTAAAAGTATTAGGCTATGTGCGTATCCTTTCATTTTCGTAACAATGTGCAACTGCAAAGAGAAAAAGACTCTGGGTTGAAGTGATATTTGATAGGGTTGTTGACACGTATTCTGTTTCAAGAATATTTTAATTTAGCGTGTGTAATGGAACATGATTTCCCTTTTCTTATTTATTACACCTGTAATATTTAGTCATTCAGTTGTATAAAATGTCTGTGAATCATGCATATTCATTTTTGATACGTCGTAATGATTTCATATCATACAAAACTGTATATTTCGTAAGTTATATGTGAATAAAAGCAGTTTCTCACTTTGTGTTTACTTAATATTTTGATTTTAGAATATATGTATAGAGGTAAGTGGTTTATAATTCCTGAAGAAAATAAATACTTTTAGTATAGGCAGGCTTACAAGGAATGAAGTTTTTGTTACTTTTCCTAGATGGTCAAGCTCTGCTACATCATCTCCATGATACTGAAGAAATTCCAAAAATGAATAAATAAAGTAAAGATAAAAACCACTGGTCTAGCGGACCACTAGCCAATCTTATACTGGTCCTCACATAGAATGACTGGTCCGCCAAATAGCAAAACACTTATGCACTTAAAGTGAATACCAATTAATTAATTTAAAAAAACCTAAATTAAGCAATTTAACTAAACAATAAACAATTAAGTTTAAGTTTGAAAATACATTATTTATTAAGTACTTTTTTTTGATTAAATGTTAATATTGCACTTATCGACTTAAAACCTCTATTAGTTTCGCAGCAAAAAAAAAACTGCTTATCATGGAGTTAGAAACTACTGAAACAAACAGAATTAAATCTTTGAAAAATAACAAAACTACATCTTGGTAAAATAACAAAACTAAATCTTTGAAAAATAACAGAATTACATCCTTGAAAAATAACAGAATTACATCTTTGAAAAATAACATGATTAAATCTTTAAAAAAATAACAGAATTACATCTTTAAAAAATAACAGCATTACATCTTTAAAAAATAACAGAATTACATCTTTGAAAAATAACAGAATTACATCTTTAAAAAATAACAGAATTACACCTTTGAAAAATAACAGAATTACATCTTTAAAAAATAGCAGAATTACATCTTTAAAAAATAACAGAATTACATCTTTGAAAAATAACAGAATTACATCTTTAAAAAATAACAGAATTACATCTCTGAAAAATAACAGAATTACATCTCTGAAAAATAACAGAATTACATCTCTGAAAAATAACAGAATTACATCTCTGAAAAATAACAGAATTACATCTTTGAAAAATAACAGAATTACATCTTTGAAAAGTAACAGAATTACAACTTTGAAAAATAACAGAATTACATCTTTGAAAAACAGAATTACATCTTTAAAAAATAACAGAATTACATCTTTAACAAATAACAGAATTACATCTTTGAAAAATAACAGAATTACATCTTTGAAAAATAACAGAGGTACATCTTTGAAAAATAGTAGAATTACTTTATCTTTAAATAATTATCAAAAATAATCAGAAAATTATATCTTTGAGAAGTACAGTGTGGGCAAAGAGTCTGTACACTTTTGAAAATTCCTTAAAAACCGGGGAAAAATCGGAATAAAAAACGGTATTCACACTCAGCTTCCTGAGGACACGGGGTTTTTAAGACAATAAAAAAATTTACTTCAAATTTATGTTTATAGATGGAGCCATGTTCGATTCCTTCTCTTAAATCGAACAAGGAATCAGTGCTTGAGATCAAGAAACCGTGAAAACACGATTGAGAAAGGCTACTTTATTTTTAAATTAAATTTTCATAGCTTAAGAATGAATTGCTCCTGGAGCTTCTACACGCATAGATATCTTCATCTCCACACCATCCTCTTCGCATTTCTAAGCTCCGCCCACCAACCAGTCATTCTTCGTCTGTGAGCATGATTATTTTATTTACTTGATTTAATCTGGCAATGTATTCAATACTGTTTTGTTGTTTGCTTTTACTCTAGCCATGTCAAAGTCAGTTTCGATATCTTTCAAAAAAAGTGCTTTTTCTTTTATACATCTGTTTACAATAATCTTGATTAAGTAATTAATTATTCAACTATGCAATCTTAAATACCGGTATTTAATATGTCTGGCTTGAACGTATTTCACTCTCGCGAAGCAATTCGTGTGAAAGTTAAGGTATGTATTTTATGTTTACGTGAACTTTTTCTGTGTTTATTTACTATCAAATTGCTGAACAAATACAAATGCATTTTGTATGTTTTTGTAGGAGTACATACTAGATATAATACATTACGATAATATGCTTTTTCATTCTCTAAGAGAAATTGTTTCGCACCGCTTTTGCACATACCTTATTGTGCAAGATTGAGAAATTTATTTCTGCTCTGCGCGATCCTCCTTTATGTAGTAATAAAGTTTAGTTCCTACTTGAATATTTGCTTGCGATTTTTAAACACATAAATCAGAATCATATTTAATTTCAAGGATAAATTTACATTTTTTGGAATGCATATTTTAATGTTTGTACATAATATAAACTTAAGTTTTTAATTTAAATGAAATCGAAAATAGCAAAATGAAAACAAGAGCATGTGGCCGATAGTGAAAAAACTAGTTATAATTCTGACACATGGGTAGAATTTTTCTATTCAATTTAACCCTTTCGCAATGGGCAACTCAGTCACTGAACTGCTATTACAGGACGGACGCAGAAAAAATATCCTCTAGGACTAAGTCAAAATTCGCAAAAAATATAATTGTGGTAAAGAATTTCCGATTTTTTACTGATTATAATGAGTTTTAAACTCTTAAAGTTAATGCAAACTGGAATGAAAACATTATCTTTTAATATTCCCACAAAACAAAAAACTTGGGAACAATAAACATTTCCAAACACCTGAGAAGAATATCTCTGGTAAAATTGTCCCAAAATGAAAAGATTATGCATCAAGAAACTTACACATAAAGTTATATTAAACATATCTGGAATAAAACCCACTTTATTTCGTTTTTCGGAGAAACATGCTATGCACGCAGCTAATCTAACTGCTCAGAAATCGTTGAAACATTGTTAATTTCGAGAAAAATACCAAATAATTTATCTATTTCAGTCTCCATTTCAACTTGTCACTCAAACATGTTTGATTATTTCTGTTTAAGTGATAAATAATTCCCTCTAGATCTCTCAATGCCCCTTTCTTACCTCTTTCTCTCTTTTACCCCCTTCCGTCTGTCAATGAGAAATATTTATTGCTGGAAACGTGAAAGTTTTAATTGAATAAATGATTTAAACTTTCCTTATCACCATGTGCGACCAAAAAAAACCATTTTAATTCAAAGAAACCTTTACTACTTGGAGGGAGAAAATTTAAGTGTACGGCCTCACGCTTTAAACTTCCGATTGCACAGATTTTGTGTGCAACAGCTTGCTTTTTTATTGCTTACCACTTCCAGCATTCTTAGTCTTCTCATTTTGTTCGGATGATTGGATTTCAGGCTAAGTAGTTTTTACTACTTAGTCAGGCTACTGCTTATTCTGTTGGATTTGCATTGCAATTAGTAAAATACCTGGGTTTTTTTAGGAGGTTTTTTTTTGGATATACTATGTTTTTTGTTTCATTTTTAGGAAAAATAAAAACATTTTATAGTACTCTGCATGATAAGTGCTTGTTTATTTCTATTGCTATTGTTTATTTCTATTGAATGCATTTTAAAAATGAAAGTGCGTGCAGTGAAGAAGTTAGAAATCATCAAAATTATTCCTCTTGAAGAGATAAATTCTGTAAAAAAAATAGGTTGAATTATGTATTCTTAGTGTGCACCCCCTTCTCTTTGTAATTTTTATTTAATGGGTGTTAACCCCCAGTTATTCAACCCACGAGCTGCCACGGAATGTTAGTCAAAATAGCTAAGAAACTAATTTTAGAAATGTTTTTACTTATACCACTTGCAAAATCATTGGCACAATTAATAGATTTATTAATTATAAATTGATATCTATTATAATTAAAGGAACAGCTTTATAAAGTCATCCAGCCGCCATGTTTACTTACAGCTCAAATGATCTCAACACTCAAGCATGTTGCTGTGGTTACTCATGGCAGCTAGAGGACTCTTTCTAAAGCTGTTCCTAATTAAATAATTAATCTTTTTTCAAAACTCCTTCAAAGCAGTTTGCATTATACTAGGCCTTGTGATCCTTTTTTTCCCTGTATTGTTTAAATTGATTTGAACTATATGGTTGTATATTGCTATGCAATTATATTATGTAATATTATGTGTTTTTAATTATAGAAATGTGAAGGACTTCTTGCTCCTGAATACAGGCGTTTTAGTGTAGATCCTCAAATAACTTCGTTTGAAGTTTTGCAGAGTTTGCTTGCTAGAGCATTTGATATTAAAGGGTAAGTTGTTCTAGTGCAAGGGTCGGCAACTGGCAGACCGCGAGAGGCGGACCTGGAAAAAGCTGTAACCTTCCCCCGAACCTAATAAAATTTACCCGAACCTAATGTATTGCTCCTATGGAGCTGGCAGGGGCTTCCCCCGAACCAGGTTCGTAGGTTCGGGCACTTTTTCCAGGTCCGGCGAGAGGTTATATCCTGGATCGCCAAAGTATTTTGAAAATCAACAATATGTATTTTAGACACAAAAAATTAGTTTGACCTTTTGTCAAGGATCAAATTTCTGAAAATTTCCTGGGGGAAACCCTCAGAACCCCTTTTTAATAATAAAGCTATTAAAATAATTTTCAAGCATTCAAGACAAAAGTTAATTCCATGGTTTTAAATCAAGAATTCCAGGAATGCTGAAAAGTAAAAAGTACATTCTCTTATTATTCTTAAAAGTACAGTTCTTAGTGGTTAATTAATCAAGGCTTTGGCAATCCTTTTAAGAAGGAATCCTTAATTCCCGGGCCATCCACTCAACATTCTTTCGCTGATGAAATTCATTTGTTTTAGTGATCAGTGCTTTTTTAATTAGATTATAAGTTAGTTTGATTTTTAAGTAATGATGCTGTGATGTGAAAGAAATTTAACAACCATTTACAAGAGTTGTTTAATTTAACAATTTAATTAAGAAGATAGTCTACACTATTCAAATTACATTAATGTAAAAATATGAGTGTATCTGAAAATAAGAATTTAAAGTTAATTAAGTACCTTTTTTCTTTCTGGACCTTGATAAAAATTCTCAAAATTATTTGGATCTCGAGTAAAATTACTTGCTGAACCCTGTTCTAGTGTGTGTGTAAACTTAAGTATTTTGATGTCCTTTTTCAATTCCACTACTTTCATTTTGAATGTTTCTTTTTCAGGGAATTTTCTATTAGCTACTTTGCTAGAGATGAAGAAGGAAGAGATACTTATTTATCTTTGTTATCAGATTGGGATCTCGATGCTGCTTTTTTAGGCTCTTCCGATCCTTGTTTACAGCTGAAAGTTGACCTCAAACCATTTGAAGAAGGTTATTAGCTACATTTGAGTTGAAATGAAATTTTATTCTTTCAATTTTCTTAATACTTTGCATATACGTAAACACTTTTTACTTTTAATTTTTTCATCTAATTTTAATTTCATTGCTTAAAAAAATTAGTAAATCTGTTATCACCTTTTTTAAAAATTGATCTGGTGCATTGTTTTGTAGGTTTTATGAAATAATGTGTTGTTATTTTCTCATTTTAAAGTTAAAAATAGGAAATATTCTTTCTGGATTTAAATAAATGTAAGCAGATTGATAACTTTAAAAAAAAATTAGATTAATATATAAACTGGAGTCAACAAAGGTATAAGTTCACTTATTAAAAAAGTATTTTTGATAAAACTGACTGATAAATTCAGTGGTCTTTCTAGGTTTTTTTTAGAGGTACCTATTTTGTGAAAAATTTTCTGTAAGTTTGTGAAAATTTAAGTGCAGAATCAACAAAAAAAAACATGTACATAATTTTTTAAACATAAGAAACAAAATAAAATTTAGTCTAGAATGGCTAAAAATTTAACTATTGAGAGAATATAACTCACTAAAGAACTTTCTTTCAAAAATGTATTTTGTGAAGGTACCTTTTTTCCTAAAACTGAATTTGTAAAAATACCTATTTATCAAATGATGAATTTGTGAAAGTACATATTTATCAAATGATGAATTTGTGAAAGTACATATTTATCAAATGATGAATTTGTGAAAGTACATATTTGTCAAATGATGAATTTGTGAAGGTACCTAAAAATGGTAGTAAAATTGCCCTGGACAGACCACTGAAATTGAAACCATTAGTAGAAGACAAATTGCTTTCAGGTTGTTAACTTTCTTCTTTTATCTAGGTTTAGAAGACTGGGATGTCGTTGCTCCCATTGATGTCAATAGAGGAAGCAATACCAGCTTTTTGATTGACCGCTCCTCTATCACTGGAACTATTTTGAATCATGTAAGTGCTCACAAGAAATTGTAAACTAAGTAAGTTTAAAAGTTATTCTTATGTTCATCCTATAGAGTAAGTTGCTTTTTTCAGATGGAAAAGACTTTTAACATGGTACAAAGAGCTTTTAATTTGTCGGAAGGAGACAGCGATCTCGAAAGCTTCAAGCCAGTAAAGCAGCCAATGGTAGATTCGGAATTTCACGTTTATTTAGATTCCGACGGGCGTTTAATCAAGCCTAGGGAACTGAGGTTATCTGTTTACCAAAGAGGAATCGACCCTTCTCTTCGAAAAGTTGTGTGGAAACACATACTTAATGTTTACCCTCACGGTTTAACGGCGAAAGAAAGAATTTGTTACATGAAACAACGGTCCTCTGAATATCAAAAATTACGCCAAACTTGGCAAGATATGATTTCTAACGGGAATCTAACTGAAGAAATTCAATATGTTACCAACATGGTTCGAAAAGACGTTCTTCGGACAGATCGCACCCATAGATTTTATGCTGGATCGGATGATAACAAAAATGTTGTGTCCCTTTTTAATATTCTCACGACTTACGCATTAAACCACCCTAGTGTATCTTATTGTCAAGGTATGAGTGATTTAGCTTCACCGATATTAGTTACCATGAAAGATGAAGCCCACGCGTATGTTTGCTTCTGCGCTCTTATGCAGAGATTGAAACCTAATTTTCATCTCGACGGTAAAGCCATGACGTCTCATTTTCAACAGTTAACTGAACTTTTAGAACATTACGATACTCAGTTCTTTGATTACCTTAAGACGCAAGGTGCGGATGACCTGTTATTTTGTTACCGCTGGCTTTTGTTAGAATTGAAAAGGGAATTTGCCTTTGACGATGCTCTTTCCATGTTGGAGGTGTTGTGGAGTTCGATTCCCCCGTCTCCCCCTGAGAAAGAACTGTCATTGTATGAAGAGCTCTTTTCTGCGAGTTCCGTGCGCCCCCAATCCCCTAGAATCCATAGCCGAGAGAACCCCTACACTAAAGTTCGGGCTATTAGAAAGCAAAATTCCGCTTCTTCCATTCGAGGCTTGATGAAAAGCAGCAGCAAAGACACCGACGACGGAGACATGGAAAAGCAAGCCGAACTACCCGAGTTCACCGATAAGCCCGAAAGTCCGGTAGCAGCTTCTGTCCTGGAGCATGTCAGTTTGAGCAGAAGAAACAGCGTGACCGAAATAAGCAACGACGACTCGCAAGATTATTTGCCTATGACGACCTCGATGACCCGAGAACTGAGAATGGAATTGGAGAACCTGAACCGCCAGCTCCCCGGCTCTTTCTTGCAGAGATCGATCACGATCGACTCGGAAGATTTAGATTCTCCACGCTCTCCCGATTGCTACGAGTCGGCCAGAGACAGCTTGAGGTACGCTCATCATTTGCCTAACGTTGACCAGACCGCTGAAGAGGATGCCCCAGAGAGCTGGACTAGCGACGATTTATCTGGAATGGATCAAATCTGTCGATTGGGTTCAACGAGAAGAGCGCAAAAGCATCCGCAACATTTGTATCTGAATGGCAGTGAGGGTGCGGAAGATCCCGCTTGCTGTTACACTCCCGACGAACAGTTTGATATCGATTTCGACCAGATAAAATCGAATTCCGAGATTCCGTGCAATGGAGAAATATTGGAAAATGAGGAATCGGAAGATAAAAACGGCTGTGCGTGTCACTTGAAATCTGTGATACCTATCCGACTGGTGCATAGTCCCGGTATTGACAACAGATTTCAGCGACATGGCAGCGATAGTTCCGATTCGTTTTCCGGAAGCTGTCCTGGTAGAATCGAAAGTGATACGGAATACATACCGATAAGTGTGCAAAGTACTGGCTCCGAGACGAATGTCTCGAAAGAGCGACTTTTGCACGACGATAGAGGCAGGAAAAAGAGCGTCACTGCTTTTCAGGAATCTGGCAATTCGTGTGTAGAAGCTTTAGAATACAGTGGAAAAAGTCAAAAAACTTCTCTACCAACCCCTTATGAACTCGGTGGTGGGAATCCTTTCATGTTATTTTTATGTCTTACCCTCTTGCTTCAACACCGTGAGATGATCATGAAAAGTCATATGGATTACAATGAACTAGCTATGTATTTTGATAAAATGGTTCGAAAGCACAATGTGCATCGTGTTTTGCACCAAGCGCGTGCTATGTTTAGGGAATATTTACAAATGAGTTGCCAAGATTCCGATCCTTATGTTTGACAAGTACTTTATTTTTCCAACTGAAGACAGTATTATTTACTTCTGCAAGAAAGAAGTATTATTAAACTTATAATCAATTTATCTGCAATGTGTTTTAACGAATGTCTCAGTTTTCTTTCTACTATGTTTAAAAGATTTGTAAACTTTTAAAATGTCTAGATAAAGCATTGTTTTGAAATTATTAAGCATTGTATAGGCACAATAACTATCATTTGAAGATTGTATGTGTGATTACCATATTCATGTGTTCTATTTTAGTCAAATAACTATACCCCAAAAATGTGTGCACAAGTTTAAAGTTAATATTTGATGATTTTTTTATCTTTGAAGTAGACTTTTTTTATAATGAAATTTTTGTAAGAAGGCTTTCTTTTGGGGAACACTGATTCTTTACACTAGTCTTGTTTTTCTAGAAATTATTCTATAGTATCATTATGCATTCTTTATCTTTTCTTATCTGTGCTTCAATAAGTTTTAAAAGCTAAAAATGCCAGTTTTTCAGATAGCAAGTTGGTATTTCAATCTCTTACACATTTTAATAGATTTATTGTTTTATTAAAACTTTAAGTTATAAAAGTTTAATGTTTTTTTTTTAAAACTTTGCTATCATTTCCCTCTAAGTTATTAGTTCAAGCTTTTGTCTTCTAACTTATTATTTAATTATCTGCATTTCTATTTATATTAGTAATGATACAAGTCTGATTTAATATCTAATTTAATATTAAGTTAATTTGTTCTTCCTGTTGATAAAGCTTTGATCAATACCTTATGTTAATACACTTAATACACACTTTTTTACAAAACAGATTTCATCCTGTAAGATTTTGTTATTTTAAATTTGTTAAAATTTAATTTTTTAATACCTAAAGATTTATTTTGAATCTTGCACAATATTGAAGATTTCTTTTAAATATGCTTTTGTTATTGCAAGCATTAATGGTATTTAATGTTAATCTTAGTTGCTGGTGTAAATAATATAGTTTTGATTCTTTATTAAGATTTTTCAATGAGGCATTTAATTCTCCTAATTATAAATGTACTTATACTGTAAACTATGCAAATCATCAAACCATATATCATAATATAATTCTGGATATTCATTTTAGTAACTTGGTATAATCCCTTTCCCTTTTTGAGATTGTTCATGTAAGGCAGTTATATAAGCAAGAATGAATTCAAATGAAGTTCTATCCTCAAAAGTAAATTACATTTGTTATTAAAGTCATGTTTGAACTTTAACTATTTCCTTTCAATAAATAAAAGTTTATGTTTTAAGGTACCACTTTAATTCTAATCCAATAATTACAAAAAAAAAATTAATGGGATTTTAGGAGTTGGTAGTTTTTATGAAACTGGGAATCCTGTTTTTTTATCAACCTGTGTGGAGCGAGAAATTAGCAAGTGTGCCTTGAAAGGTTTTTGACACATTACTAAAAAAGTTTTGTTAAGTTATTGAAACTGTTTGGGTTTTAGTTCAGTTTCTTCAATATTGTTAAGTATAAGGAAAATAACTGGGTGGAATAAACACAGGCACCCCATACTAAATTTTTGTTTACTAGTTGTCAATTCATCAACCAAGTTGTCAATTTCATCAAGAGTCTATCTCTTCAACAATCAGTTTAATCTTAAGAGTCAACAAATTTTTCCCACTGTTGGACATAACCATTTCCAACAATAAAATAGCTTTCAAACAACTTCATTCACCTGAAAGAAAAGGCATTTTTTTATTGTTGGTATTAAAGAGATTTAAAAACTAAATTTCTCCTCACACATGATAAGAGTTGATGGTTTAAAGTCAGTCATTGATGATAAATAGAAAACTTGACTGCTTTTGAGGTGTCTGAAATTTTTGACTTAAAAAGATAAGTTTTAAACGAGATTATGAGCTCCGTTGATAAACTTTACATTCTTAGTCACCATTTCTATTTGCTTTCAGTTGTTGAATATAAGTTGTTAATCAACCCATTAGAAGTTTGAAAATACATTATTTTTTATGAAAACAGAAATAGTCATTGATTTGAGTCTCTTAAAAAAATTGGATGAATTTTGGCTTTACATAAAAATATTTTTCTTTCTGAAATCTGTTTGAAAGCTATTATCATTTGAACTTAAGTTTTATCATTTAAAATTATGTTTGATTGTGTTGATATTTCTTATACTCTTAAAATATCTTTGATTATTGTTTTAATTTAGTTGAAAGAACTACTTAAATCAAAAACTACTAAATACATATATTTTTAGTTATTAGAAATGAATGAATATTTTAAATTTTATTAATTTGTTGTTGCTAAACTTTAAAAACACTGCATTTTATATCATTATTATTTAACTGACACTGTTTGGTCTAATTTAGTCACTTGGTAAAAAAAAAATGCTGCCAATTGATAGCTAGAGAATATCTTATTGTTCCAAGCTACTGTGTTAAGAGTAATACTTTACTTTGTTTTAGTTATTCTCATTAATAAGTTGAAATAGTTTGTTGTGTTTTCACTTGATCTCTATTTCATGAATTTTCATAAATTTGGTTTATTTTATTTTAAAATAGTAACTTCATTTCAGTTTATATAATGAAAAATGTGAGGTCTGTCATTTCAGATTAAAATGTTAGCACAATTTAAAATTTTTTCAATGCAATTTTGCATGTCACTTCTGCATTCTAAAATTTCATACACCCTTGTGCAATTTTCAATCAAAATATGTCTTTGGACTCAACCTATCATTCACTACCTATAAATAATAACTGTGATGCCTGGTTGCTTTTAGCTAGCATGAGTGTTATCTATACCAGTGATTCTCAACCTTTTCATACCCATGGACCACAAGATACTTTACCTAATCCTCCCACATGTCGAAGTGACAACAAAATCTAATTTAGTAATTCTCAACCTTTTCATACCTAAGGATCACTAGATACTTAATCAAATCATTGAAACTTGTTATCATCCCACAGAAAGTGACCATCTAGTGATTCTCAACATTTTCATTGCCCAAGGATTTCACACTAGATTATCAAATCAATGAAACTTGTAATTCTCCCACAGACCACAGGTTGAGAATCACTGATCTATACCATTACAAAACTTGATACCTGGATACTCAAGTAAGCAAAACATTGCCATATAAGAAAGTTAAAAGTTTCATTGCTTGTAGTTTATAAAATAAATCTTGCTCATAGCTGTTTTGGCAATAGCAATGCATCATTTTACATACTTACATTCTATCAATGCTTATGAATAATTTGTGGAATTTTTATCCAGCACTTGTTATTTCATTGTGTTGTTAATTCAGAAATGTTTGTGTAAGTGCAAGTTGTTTTTCAACTTAAATGTGTTGATAACTCTCGGTACGCATTTTTCAAGTTTTGAAGAAACTCATTTTGTGTTCATTCTTTAAAAATTCTTAAATATAACTTGTGAAAAAAGTGCTTTTTTTACTGAAAAAATCTTTTACTATGTCACTCACTATAAAGTGAAAGATGGAAATATGTTTGTCTTACTTAATATGTTTTAGTTTTCCAGTTCACAATATTAAAAATGATAAAAAGGAAGAATATCCTTATTTTCCTTAATATTGATAAATCTAGATTTGGTGAATTATCCCATCTGCATTACAATCATTCAAAAAGAATGAACTTCTTACTATGTGATACTCATTTGTACTTTTTGTAAATTTCCTAAAGTGTGCTTTACTAAGTTTGATTACAAATATCATATTCCGGTGTTAATAGAGGGTCTTTATTTATGCTTTAAAGTCCTCTTTTATTATTAGAACTTATAATCATATGTTTCTCCTTATGTTATATGTTTTTAAGTTTGTGCAATAAACAATCCTGGGAAATGTTAATATCCCATTTTAGGTATTAACCAAACTTCATATTAAAATTCAAGTTAAGGTGGGAAAAAGTTTACTTATTAAAACTGTTAAGAAGCATGTGTGATATTTTTTTAATTTTTTTTTTTTTTTATTAAATGGAAAGTTTTGCCATTTCTACATTTAAAATTCAGTTAAAATGGGTAAAGGTTTGTGCATGTTTTTTTATTGTTTGAATGCATAAACGTTTTCTTAGCATTACATTTTTCGTGTGTACATAAATGTAAAGTAATATTTTTATTGCTATTGAAAAATGTAGATTTTGTGCTTTAAAGTCATAAAATGTACTGTGATCTCATAAAAGCTTTATTTTTGATGTTCATATTATAGCCTTATACTAAACTGTTATTGCTTACTTACATTTTTGATTAGTTTTGTTGCAATGTACTTTCTGGTTTGATTTGATATGCACTGCTTTAAAATGAGACCAAGTATTGTATAAACCTCTCTATTCAGAAGTTTTCTGATATCCCTCCTTGATTTATTTGTCAGAAGATGTTTGAATTTTAGATTTTTTTTTTCCAAAATGAAATTAATAACACCTTAATGTATATTTTATATAAAATCACTTTAAAAAGATCTTCAGCCCTTTCCTCTTTTTTATCAATGTTCTTAGCAATAAATACACAATTTTGAGTTATCCAAGATTCAATGTTGTCATACTGATAATAATCTTTGATTTTGTTATTTTCCATTTATTTACTTATAATAGATGGCCCCATAGACACCATTAAACACTATTAAGAAAATCTATTGCATTTTAAGTTCTTAAAATATACTATAATAGGGCTTCACTGCCCCTTAAGGAGTGACTTTGCCCCAGGTATGTAAAAAGTTTTACATGGGTGAAAAAAGTGTTGGAATGGAAGTTTCATTTCTTTACACAGTAACATTCCTTAAAAATCACATAATTTGGTGTAATCTCGAATAACTTTATCTTAAAATCAGTTATGTAAAGTAATTAATTAAGCATTTTGGATAATATTTATAACTTCTAATGCATTTTTTAATTACCTGCCCATTTATTAATAACTGTTAGCTCCTTATTATTCCATATGCTATTTTGAATAAGTATGTGCAATTCCATGGAACTTATACTATGTGCATATCTGCTCGTTATTTTAATATTTTCCGCTTAGGCACAATTTTTATCAGACTTTTTTATTTATATTTAAACTCATTATATATATGTTACGGGCAATGTGATAAATAGGTGTATTTCGGGCAAAGTGATTCATACTCATTGATAAATGCCATTGAATTTTTCACATTGCCCACGTGGAGCATTATTAATAATGCCTGGTTTATCACTTTGCCTTTAACGTATACTATATCAGTATATTTCCCCATTTTGAGAATAAAATAGCACTTATTTGATTTGTAGTCAAAAATACCAACTGAAATGTAAACAGCATTGTCTTACTCAATTTATTAATTCATATTTACATTCGATTTCAAAACTATTCACTGAACTAGAATTGGATAAAAACAATTATGATTATTGAAATTATTATCAAACTGTTTTGGGTGATTTTATATTGTTTCTTTGTGGGGACATACATATAAGTATTCAATGAAATTATTATCATATTCAACTTAAAAATGCAAAAAATCACGGTTAATAAATGGTTTAATCTTTTTATAATTGAAGTTATTAAAAAATAAATTGGAATAAAATTTGTGTTCCCATTTATTATCCTTTCCTCCTAATAAAAGTTTAAGATTAATTTATTTATATCGGGAATTTCTCTCATCTCCAGGCTTTACAGAGGTGTTTTTTACACTGTTTAATGTGTTTTTCAAAATGCTGTCAATTCTATACCATATGAGGACATTTGGGTTATATGATTAGATTTGACTTCATAACCCTTTTGTGCTCATATGATGTTCATTAAGATATCTTTTATTTTATTTTGAAATTTAAGGTTTCAAAATTAGTCATTTGATTTAGTAAGACATCATAACATGCAACAGTTAATGAAGGTGATGATAAAAATTTGAACCATTCCGACTGAAAATTTGTGATATGTACTGGAAAAAATCTGGAGATACCAGTGTTTTCTCTCTATATAAATATTTAAAAGTATGTTTATTCCCTTAAAGATGGAGAACTCTCTCTGTATTGGCTGTTGTTTGAATCAGTTTTTGTAGTTCAACAAACTTTATATCTGATAATAAAATGCTAAAATGATCTGTATGCAACTAAGAAAATTTATTTCATCTTCGCCTCATATTTTAGGACAGTGGTATGTTAGAACCTAACCTTTACAAAAAGTAAGTTTCCTGTAAAGTACAAGGAAAAGATACAGATACAATTGATGCTGACCAACTACAGCCATAAAGCCAGGTAGGTTGGTCCATTTAACCTGCACTACCTACCGGATCCCAGTTGAACTAACTATCGCAATGCGCTTCATTTACAGTCACTCCAAAAAGTATTCTACCACCCAACAAATTTGCACTAGTATACCTCCTATTACGGCTAAATTCCACGTGCCAAACAAAAATTATCATAACATAGTATGGTATTCTTCATTATAATCTACCAAAAAAAAGAGCCAAAAAAATATTAGAACAGTTCGAAAAAAAAATATTTTCTTGAGGTTCATAATACCAATAGCTTACAAATCATTTAATGTCTTAAAAGATTTTTCTAACTGTTCTGATATTTTTGTTCTTTGTTTGGAAGATTATAATGAAGAATAGCATACTATATTAGAATTTAATTTTTGTTTGGATTTTACCCGTGGAATTTAGTGAGTGCAAATTTGTTGGGTGACTTTCTGGAGTGACTGTATCCACTACCCTGCTACAAAACGCTTCCTTATTTCATGGTTAAAATGTGCAGTGTTCAGTTTGGGCTTTTTCATCTTAAAAAGCTGAATTAAATCCCCCTATCTCAGGGGTTTAGGGCCGCACTCAAAGTCCAGTGGTGGGACAAATTTCGGGAGTTTTCTCGTGAGGGAGGGATAAACAGATGATGGTATACTATAAAAATTTCAGAGGATCTAACTCTACATCTTTTTAGTTACTGACTTAAAATTGGAGGACTGATGATCCACCTCCAGAAAGCTAAATTTGTCCGTTTCAACTCTTCCTACTTATTCATTTATCATTATTAAATACCTGAGCTTTATGTGAAACATTTAGCCCATAGGGGAAATTTCAGAAAAATTCTCTTTTCATCATAGAAAACGACTTAAATTACTCTATACCCCAAGAAACGAGGGGGGAAATTTTTCAAAAAGTGTTCTGAAGCTACTTTTGGGGAATGATCCTGCCCTAGCCCCTTTTTTCTAGAGTTTAAACGCTCGTCATATATTGAACTGGAAACTCCCTCGACCATCTTAGTAGCCCCACATGCTGTACCCTTCCCATTAGATCAATATCTTTCTTCCAATATGGAAACTCTCTCTAAAGCAAGATGATGATCCCGGACTTCGAAAAGACAGTATTTTTGATATAAACCTCTTTTCTTTATTAGCAGCTGAACATTGATGAACCATTTAGGGCCTTTAAGAAAATTGGCCCCTCCTCCCCCTTAGCTTCTAAAGTGCGATTTAAATTCAAACCCTTAAACAAATCATTTTCTTTTATATGTTCTTGTTTGAAGTATATGTCTGATCTTGGTACGATTGTTTGGTCTTGTGACATTGGTGGCTTCATTTCAATTTTTTCTTCTTATATGTTTATTATTTAATCTCAGCAGTAAAGTTCTGAGTCGTTTTAGTTTCTAACCATAGATGGAGACCATCCAAGCGCGGATCCAAGGGGAGGGCACTTTTTGAGAATCACCTCGACCTTTGGACGCAAATAGACAAAATTTTACTTTTTTTTCTATAGATCCCCATGAAGTTTCTCTTCCAGAAAATTGTAGGCCCTAAATAACTCATTTTTGATTACCACAAGCACTTAATGAACGAAAAATTTTGAACAATCTGGGGAAAGTGACCCCCCTGGACTTAAAAGAAAGGGAAAAGGAAGAGAAAAAGGGCAAAAAGAAAAGAGTAAATTTTTTAAATGACTGAATTTTTTTTTAACTTTTAGAATTTAACTTCTTCTTTTTACCCCTTTTCAGCTTTTCTCCTTTCGTTTTCATCCCGAGGAGGGGACCCTTGAATCCGCGCCTGCCCGAGACAATGTTATACAATTCACAGTGAAGAAATTCTGTAACTTTTGACTAAATATATTGATCTGCAAGGTCTATGATTATATAGTTCCTTTTTAACTCTTAAAACTTGTAGGAGTTGAATTTAAGGCAGGCTACTCTTTTAAGTAGAATTATCAGTAGTTTTAGTTTCCAAATATAGATGGCAGCACCACAAAAATATCTTGCTCCTTCCGTTTCCATTTCGAAATGATACTGGTAATTCGAAGGATATCAGAATCAGAACCTTCTCTGCTTTGAGAGGGTTGTGAAATTACATTATCCTAATCATTTTTGGATATAGTTTGAACACAAATATTAACTTTTTTCTAGACCAGTTTGGGGGACTGAGGAGTTGTAGATTTTTGAAAGTTCCCCCATTGAGTTAACTGGAGGCACGTTTTAGGTAATTAGCACCTCTTAAATCATATTCATTATATTTTTCAACATGTGTTTAGTATTAAAGGGTAATTAATACAAAAATTGTTTTTTAATTTAATTGTTTGAAATTATTGTACCTTGCTGGCAGGGACTAAATGCAGGGCCGAGGGGGCCCGTTCCCCCTGAAATTTGGACTAGGTTTATCAAACGAGAAATTTTCCTTTTTTATGATCTAAGAGTACTTTTAGTCATTTACCTAAGTTATAAAAATGAAAATTTCTCATTTTCACGTTTTGAGGAGCGTTTAAGGGGGTAAAAACTTAGGAAATTCTACCTAATTGTGCGTGCGTTTTAGGGGTTCTATTTAACCCATTTTAGGCCAAGCATATAAATTTTATAAAATGTTGTAATATTTTCATTGAAACATGCTTAAATTACATTCATTAAGACACAAAAAAAGTTTCGTGCAGAAAAAATAATATTTAATATGAGAAATGAAATGTTGCGTTTTCGCAACTTTGGCCGAATCAATGCACCAATCTTACGAGGGCAGTCTATCAGTGGAAACCGTTGCCCGTCATGCGACGGGCAGAAATTTCGCTACGCTGTGGGATATTTTGTGGTTTTAGTTGTCTCAATACACTTTCCTACCTCCTTCCCCACTCAATAAGAATGTAAGGGGCGTGGACGCTCTACTGTGGAGATTTACAAGTCATAAAACTGTCACGGGCTTTCCATTGAAAAGTCTTGCACCTGTGTTTTCCTTTACCTATCCCCTGAAATTCTATAACCCCCTACCAATTACTTAAAATTTTGTGTACACAGATGTGCTGGACCCATTATCTATGGTCTGAATAGAGGTCAACATAGCTTGAAGGTCAAGCGCAATTTTCTAATGCAGGTGTATTGCAGAAAAACTCCAGAACAGAAAGTGGATGCATAATTTATATTTAAATTTTCATTTTTTAAAGGTAGATAATAGTTTTTAACACCTCAGAGACTCAAATACATGATTTCATATGAAAGCATTACATTTTATTAAAATAAATTGTAGAGGAAATGTAGATTTTAGAAAGTGCATTGCGGGGAAAACTGGAGTTCAGCAAGCGAATTCTCAAGTTCGAA
Organism: Tetragnatha montana; assembly: GCA_963680715.1. Lineage (NCBI taxonomy): Eukaryota > Metazoa > Arthropoda > Arachnida > Araneae > Tetragnathidae > Tetragnatha > Tetragnatha montana. The sequence goes on along the minus strand of OY796684.1, from coordinate 2,241,829 downwards.
CACTCGTAAAAGGGCAAAAAATCGCTCGAGGACAAAAATTTTTGCACTTTTCTTCTATATCCGAACATATTTTAATATTAGCAAGCAAATATTTGAAATTTAGGTAATAAAAAAAAATTGATATTTTTAGCCGAATTTACATGGATTCGGCCAAAGTTGCGAAAACGCAACATTAAATTTAAATAAAAATTTTTTAGTTTATTTAGGAGAATTTTTTAAATTTTATTTTAATTATAGAACTTGTAACCTTAGTCCATTATAAAAATGTTAAATTGATCTTAAATGGATTAATTATACATTTTCAAAAATTCGACTTTGTCAATAACTGTTTCAAGTTAGAAAAATGACGTATTTTGAAAATTTCTTAAAAAATAATGGTTACTTCAATTTAATTACTAATATTTTTTAATGTCTTCAGAAACCTTAACAATAGCTGAAAAATAAAATTTGAGAAAAATATGCATCACAGTATTAATAAAAACATATTTATTGAAATGTTGCGTTTTCGCAACTTTGGCCGAAAATGGGTTAAGCCATTTCACCGCACAAAGTGTCTTTTCGTACTAAATTAATTCTGCTCTACAACTTTGTAATTTACTAATTTAGAAAATCTCCAACAGTTTTTAAAATAAAAAATTATAACTCCTAACATTTCCCGTAGGGGGCGCTGAAATTTGTCGCATCGAATAGGTCACTTTACTATACCTGGGCAATTCCACGGGACTGACATTTTTGAAGGAAGTATTTTGTAATTTATTTATATATAAATTTTTAAAAAATATTTTCCGCCCAGTTTATTGCTTTCTTGTTTGCTAAATCTAATGGCATAATTAAATTATCAAAAATATTTTTTCTTTAGTTTTAAACAACATAACTGATTGACATTTGTGCTGCATAAATGTCAGTCAGTTACCATATTGTTTAAATTTAAAAAAAATAATAAATAAAAATATAATACATATGGTTTTCCTTCAAAAATGTCAGTCAGTTACCCGTGGAATTGCCCACCTATACACCACTTTTATGACTATATCCGTAGGGGTTCAATAGGTAAAGGGGGTGGACTGGACCAGTGTTATTCCTAGGAGTTTTCTAGAGGAGTAAAAATACTCCTTTGATTTTTTAGGAGGAGTGCAATTCAATTATGAGGCGTGAAATACGGAGAGACAAAATTTCTATTAAAAACGCTTACTTTTTAATGGGCAAAATGAAATTGAAAAAAAACCTGAGGATGCTATTTTGGGCTTCAATCAGCCTAATTGGGCCTAAGCATCAGAACAATAAATGAAAATACTATATCTGTATGAAAAACAATTAAAAAGTATGATACTTAGAATGCAGTGACTGAAGGATAAGCTAAACCTTTGAGAAAATTTCAAAGAGTGAAAATACTCCTGTCTAGTTTTTGAAAGAGTAATTCCGATTTTCAAGGAGTGAAATACTCTCTCAGAGGAGTTAAAAATAACTCTGGACTGGACACTTATCGATGGACACCCTGTATATTATTACTATTTTGTTGGTCCCCTATCTTTATGAGCGTTTTCTAGCGGAAATGATTTGTCCTGAATACTTAAGCCTCTCGTTTTAATTGCATTCTCTAATTGAGTGCAGGGATTTAAAACGTTGTTCTTGGAGAAATGATTCCACACGTTCTTCCTCATTTCCCAGATATTAGCTTTTGTTGGGGCGTAATTCCTTTTAATTTTATTCACGTCAGATCCTAATGTCACAGGTTTTAGTTATGGCCATTTTCTGAACCTTTGAATAAGTAATTTACTTCCGTGTTTTTTAAGATTTCGACCCGTTTTCGTCAATTCATTCAGTATGAGTATCGTTGGAAGTAAAAAATAACGTGGGAATATAAAACTATGGAAGAACTTTGGCTTGTGAACTTTGGCTCTTCAAATTGAAATCCGGTCCAAAGATTTTCCCAATTCGTATAGTGAAGCATATTTCGTTCCTTCAATTTCTGGTCTTTATAATTTAAAATTGTAAAATAAAATATTTATAATGCTGGAAAGAAAGCAGTGAAAGCGAAAAATTGAAGACATTACTATTGAATTTTTTAAACAGTTGACATTTAAAATTCTAAACTTTCTCTTTGAACGATTTTTGATAGTTATTCGATTGAATATTGCGCCTAACTTTTAAAAAAGAGGTAAAAAAATCTTAAACCAAATCATAAATCATTCTTTTTATGTTTTTAAAGTTTTTCAATAACACTGAAGCTTTTCATGCATTGCGCCTTATATTTTGCAAAACAAATGCTTTCAATTATTCATTATAGATAATATTTATTGATGAAAATTTAAGTTAGAATCCCTTTTCGTGGCTGTTAAAATTTTTTGAAACTTTATTGGGTCAACTATCCAAAAGTTTAAAGTGTATAGGTTATTTAAAACTACATTTTAAATTTAACGCTTGCGTTAAAATTTTTTTGAATGTAAATTATAACCAACAGATGGAATTAAATGAAAAAAAAAACTAGGTAATTCATTCCTGTATTAATTTCCTTTTATTATTTCATTTATTGATTTTTTTCAATTATAATCTCCCATAGGTTGCCCATATGGACTCATGGGCAACTCATAGTTCATATATTTCCATTTTTTTCCATATTTATGTGGTATTCTGTAGCGAATCCATAAATTTTGTCAAGGGGGGTCTGAAGTACCTCAAACGTGTATATTGTCACGACTTTCTCGTTTTGAAGGATCTAATTTTCAAATTTAAAAGGATTTCTCTTAAAGTAACATCATAAATTTCTGATTTCTACCTGTTTTCATGAAAAAAGTTGAAAAAATTCAAATTATTGAAGGAATTTGTACAATTTTAGTAAAATTGGAAGAAATGTATTAATTCTAGGGGGGCAGCAGCCCTATAGCCCCTCCTCCTGGATTCGCCTTTGGTCATATTTGATCCCTTTTGTGTTTTTCCTAGGGATCTCCTTTTTAAAATTTAGGTTGTGGAAAGAACTGAATGATAGAGGGTGGTCCAAACATGATTCAATTAATTATTGGCTAAGTGGGTCTTTCAACTTCCACATACAGGGGGGGGGGTAAATGTTTTTTAATTCATACATTTTTTATTGTATAAATGGATACACATTTACCTTATACATTTATGATACATTCTTTATTACTTCTTTTGTACTACTATTAAATTCACTAAAATGTGATACAAGGGAGTTTTTGTTCAAACTTCAATCACGAATAATTTTTGCGAATATTACAGATAATTTAATGATAACACACACTTGAACTTTTCTATCTACCTTACATCAATTTATTTTTTTTTCACCGACAGCACAGAAGCATTGAAATACATTAACATTGTAATAAAACAAAATCTATCCCTGATTACTAAGGTATCCGATTTCAGAGCAGACATCTTGTCTCAAATGGTCCTACAATAGATGTTAAAACCTGCTTAATTGATTGCTTTTCATCCCCTAACACTTGTATTAACATGTTTGACTAATGAGAGAGCAACACTCTTTATGCACCTGTCGCGACCTTTCAAAGAGCCTTGATTTCAAACCAGTTAACAGATCTATCATTGATCAAACAAAAGACCGCTACTCAATGTTGAAAGATAAGTGACAATTGGGAGCCTCTTAGGATTAAGGGTGGACCCTGGGGGGACAAACTGGAAACCTTGGGGAGCAAGCTGTCCCTGATGGCTTTGGAAGCATGGTTAACCCTTATGAAAATGGAATTTCTTCAAAAAGTTGGAGGGGGGCATGACATTTTCTTTACATTGTTCTCGCTTGATGAAACTTAGTTAAAACAGTGGGACTTTGGCGGGACTTTAATGAAAAAACGAGACACTTGAAAAATGAACCGAACGGGACAGAGAGGCGGGATGGTCGGTCAGCGGGACAGAGAGCCAAAAAGTGGATCGTCTGGTCACCCTATAACTATACTTGATCCAAGGGGGGGCACTCTGGATAGTGCCCCCCCCTTGAACTCACAAAAAAAAGTACTCGAAATGAGTTAAAATCATACTTTTACAGGTCAAATTTCAAAATATTTTTGGTGGTGGACTCCCAAACCCCTTAGCGGTACCAAAAGGGGATCTTGCGTGATACTTTTTAGAAAATCCCCAACATTTTTCTCAAAAGGTAAGGCGATGGTCTGGAAAAGTGCCCCCCCCCCCTTGGAGCCGTGCTGGATCCGCGCCTGCTATACTCAGTGGCGTAACTAGAGTTGATTCATGGGGGGTGTTACTCCGACCAGTCAACCCCTCCAAAATATTACTCCCTTTTAAAAAAAGTACAGGTATAATATAAACAACTTTTTTTGGCAAAACTTCCGAAGGGAAAACTTCATCTAAGAGGCTTAATTTTGAAGGGAAAAATACAGTATAGCACTATAACAGACGTAAAAATTTTAGAGGGGGGTCTGGGGGTTCTCCCCCAGAAATTTTTTAAAAATTAGGCTCTCAATGTAGTGTTTAAACTCATTTTGAGGCCCTTTGGGTTAGTTCCTAAAAGAACAGTTCCTTGTGAACCGCCTTCCTTGTAAAGGGAATTTTTTTTCCAGTTTTTCATGTTTTAGAAACCGTCGATGTAATGGGGGGGGGGTTACAACCCCAATAACCCCCCCTAGTTACGCCTATGGCTATACTTAAAACTCGGTATAGTACACCACTATCAGTCTGATATCCTGGGTTAATCTAATCAGGTTTTCGTTTCCCAATCCTTTCACTCTTTCTTGCCGAACCCTTGTGACAATCGTCTTGATTTGTTATTGATTCATGTTTACACTCGTTGAAGTGGAATAGATAGGGAATCACAAGTGGCAGCTCTTTCATACTCTTTCAACGTCGTATAGCATCCTCTCCATTGACTGACAAGCCCAAACAAGACGCTTCCAAAGCAGCTTTTTGATTCCTTCGAATCACGAGACACAATACACTTCCTCGAAAGTGAAAGTGCACCTACCACCCCTGGGGAAAATTGAAATCAATTATTGAATGGGTCCTTCGAGAAAGGGAAGGTAATCGAGAGCACCGTGGGAGAGAGGAACTGTTTGGAAATTGTCGGTTCTCGGATCCTTCCATGATCGGTTCCGAAACGCGGAAGGCGGTGTGTCGAGCGGGTCAAGTGCCTCAGGTGTGTCTACTTTTATCGTGGCTTATTAGTGGGTCAGAGCTGCTGCTGCATCTGTCTCAAATCGAACGGGCATTGTGCGAACGCAAGCTGCTGTGACAATTTAATGACGCTTTTGATTGACTGGTTCAGAGGTCGGCAACCTTTCGACCGTCGTGCCACGGCACGTGGACTGTGGCACGATTTCATTTTGTAAAGTTAAACATGTTTTTTTTTCCTTGAAAATGAGCAAAATTATTTTGGCCCTCCCATTAAAACTATTGCGCTTCTTTCAATATACGTAACAATCAAAATTTCGAGTAACTATTTACTTGTATACAGGGTGTCTCAAAAGTTTGGTGCCAAACTTAACATGCAGGTCTGTCATACAAAAGCGCGGATCCAAGGGGGGGCACTCTGGACAGTGCCCCCCTCGGACCCAAAAAGATTCTCTTAATGATTATAAACCCTACTTTTTTAGGTCAAATTTCAAAATTTTTTATGGGGGAGGACCCCCTGGAGGCACCAAAAGGGGGATCTTAAGTGATACTTTTTTTAAAATCCCCAGCATTTTGACATTTTGTGTCAAAAGATAGAGGTGATGTTCTGGAAAAGTCCCCCCCCCCAGGAGGCGTCATGGCGGAGGTCCCCCTTGGGGCCTTGGTGGTCATGCCATGACAAACAAGATTTTCATGGGAACTCATGTCAACAAATGTAAACGGTGGCTAGAGGCGAGGCCGTGCTAGAGGACAATGTCCGCCGGCGATGGGGCAACGTTTAACTGTTTTATTCTAGGGAAAACTTCAATTATTATTACATTTCAGAAAGAGCACCCCGGTTTCCTTAAATTCTATAAAACATGTTATTAAATTCTGCCGGTAATTAGCAGAGAAAATCACCTCTGTTTTCACTTTCAATTTCTATTCAATATATTTTGCTGCCCGTCTTCAAATTAGGAATGACCAGCAGAATTTAATGAAATTTTGTTCACAGGGGTTTTCGGGGGTGCTAAAGAATTTTCATGATAAAGTATCCACTTCATATTAAATAGAACTGACCAGTAGTAGGAATGGATAGCTTGGTGTTAGTGCACTAGTGTCCTATCCAACAGGCCCTCAGATCGAAATTGGAGCCCATCCCCGAGTATTGCACTTGAAAAAAAAATGTAGTTGAGCATTTATAAATTTAACCCAAACCCATTTATATCTTTAAGTAACTAAACCCAAACCAAAATTAATATGCATTTTAATATTTTTTCATAGTGAAATATCAACTTCAAGTTAATTAGAAGAACTGAGACTAGTTGCTGGAACAGATGGCTTGGTAAGTGCTACAGTGGTGGAGCGTAATGCTTCGGGTCGTAAAAGGACCGTGGATCAAACCCCGTCATCTACTGAGTAGAATTTATGTTTGTGTATTTTTTCTCATTCTTGAATTTGTATATTAACTTTAATAATTAACTTTGTAATATTAAAACCAGGTTGTAGTACTATTTTGTGTTTTCATTTATTTGACAATCTTTTCTAGAACTTCCTTCAAAAGGTTGTGAGGTGACGATAGACAGTAACTACACCGATTTAAAGATATTATAAGTTTTATTTATTAAAAACCATCATAAAAACCAAGAACAGTGTTTCACTTTTCACAATCTGCAACACTTTCAAGTTAACTCAATAAAGAAGATGTTATAATAAGTTTTAAAGGTACTGAATCCCTTCTGGAGCAGTATGGTGAGATGCTTGCGTAGCATGCGGCAGTTCCTGGGTGCTATCCCTAGGTATTATTTTATATAAAAGGAAACTTTTTATATTTTTTCAAAAGAAATTTCAACCAACCAACCAATTAGACTTTTGTATGAGAATCGATTGTCTTTTATAATCGATTACAACGTCAAAATTCACAGTATCCAGTAAATCTTTAAACTCCCAGGATCATGTGACCCGATGGCTTGGTGGGCTGGAGCGTAATGCTTCCAATCGGATGGTCCAAGGTTCAAACCCTGCCTACTACGGTTATTTAAATATTGTATTTTTATAATATTTTATATATATTAACTTTAAATTAATGAGGTACACCTTAGATTGCAGGAACGGATAGCACAGTCGGTAGTGCACTGGACTTCCGTGCTGGTGGTCCACGGTTCGGTCCTGTAGAATTCTTTTTTTAAATTGTGAAATACAAACTTTAGCTTATATGCAGTAGACGCTGCGCAGCAGCTTAAGTACTATGCGTCACACGATGCTGGCGCCATCTACACTATTAACAGTAAACTAAAATATTTTACATCATGGTGGAATATCAACTTTAAATTAATTAGAAGATTATCACAGCTGCAGGAACGGATGGCGTGGTGGTTAGCACACCAGTCTGCCATCCGAAAGGCCCTCAGATCGAACCGTGGTTCGAGTCTGAGCCTTCTCCCCGGGTATAGTACTCGGACATAAATGCAGTTGGGCATTTATAAATTTTCCTGCGCATCCACGGGGGGTCTTAACGTTTTTTTTCTTTGACTCTTAACTGTAACCATAACGGTCATTTTCTTGAAAAATAGTACTATTTTTGACTATTTTTCTATGGTTTTTCGCCATACTTCAAGACTTTATCCTTTTGCATCGACAGAAACTACGTAAGTTTAGAGTCTTGGAATACTAATTAACAATAATTACTAACAAATAGCAACTATAATATTAGCAAGTACAATTCCATCCACAAACCCCAACCTCCTACCCCGGCCGTCGCATTTAACTTACCAATTTCCTATAAATTCTTTAAGTGGTGACTTCAAGCGCAGATGCCATTAGAATAAATAGAATGATGCTAGACTTAAAATATTTTTCAAAATTCTTTAAGTGGTAACGAAATGCTTTGGGTGATCTTGTCTAGAACTTCTTTCAACGATCAGACAGTTTCGGTTCTTAAAATGATGGACAACGGAAGTACCGTTAGAAGGGATTAACTAACTAAACTACGTTGGTTATGTGGGGTAACAGTTAAAACATTACAGCTAACTAACTATACCTGGCATTACAACCCTCTATGGCCTCTCCAACAATTTTCCTGTCTCTTGCCTTTTGTTTCCAATTAAGAACTTTTAGGTCTTTTACAACCTCATCCAACCATCTTTTAACTCGCCTTCCTCTTTTCCTTTGTCCCTGGCATTATAGCTTTAGCCCCAGATGAAATAATAGGAAATGATAGAAAACGCATGAACTCTGCCATAGGCTGGAGTTCGTCTCGTCCCTATGCCGGTCCCAAGCCCGGGTAAAAGAGGAGGGTTGTGCGATGGGCTAAACACCCATCCACGTAAAAAACCCACGTTTACTGAAACCGCAAGTGGAAAATTCATGCCTAAAGGTGACGGTGCGGCGGTCTTCCAGCAGACGAATATCTCACTGATGTCTTTGAGGAACCGGCAATGATGTGTACAGGGCAAAGCCGAAAGGAACCCCGTACACGGATGAGGACACTCACCAAACCAAAAATTAAACTTAAAATTGGGACATGGAACGTCAGGACCATGTTCCAAGTGGGAAAGACCAAACAGACAGTGAATGAGATGAGAAACTACAACATTGACATACTAGGAATATCGGAGTCAAGATGGACACTATTTGGAGAGATAAAGACAGCTGACAACATATTGTTTTCTGGAGATGATGTGAGGCACGAGAAAGGTGTAGCTATAATAATGAGCGAAAAGGCAAAGAAAAGCCTTTTGGACTGGAAACCTGTAAACAACCGAATTATTAAGGCAAACTTTTATTCCAGATTTGCCAAGTTAACTATCATACAGGCATATGCACCAACAAACGATGCTGAAGAAGACGAAAAGGTAGAGTGATAAACTACAGGAGACAATAACCTACAGGAGACACAACCTCCTAATTTTAATGGGAGATTTGAATGCGGGAAAGAGAGTGGCGGAAGAGCTGTTGGGCAAGTGGAGTGAGAAATGAAAATGGTGAGCTCTTTGCATCTTTTTGTGAGATGAACAACCTCATAACAGGAGGTAGTTACTTCAAACACAGAGAAATACACAAAGGACCAGCCCGAACGGGAAAATAACGAATCAAATTGACCACGTCGCCATTAATGGAATTTTTAAGAGATCTTTACAGGATGTAAGAGTACGAAGAGGAGCTGATGTGGCATCGGACCATTTTCTTGTAACAGCTATAATTAAATTAAAATTAGCAAGAAATGTAAGAAAGAATAAAAGCGAGAAGATCAGGTATAATGTTCAAAAACTAAAGGAAAATAGAGTAAAAAAGGATTTTGTCATTGAATTGAAGAACAGATTTTCAGTACTGGAGGTGCCAGATGATAATGAAACTGAAAGAGAAGACAAGATGGAATGGATATGGAAGAGATGTAGTGAGGCATATAATGCAACTGCAAAGGAAGTGCTTGGAGAAGCTGATAAAATAACTAAAAAAGAGTGGATAACTGTAGATACATTGAAACTAATAGATGAAAGAAAGAAAATTAAAGGAAAGATAAATAACTGTAAATCTGAGAGGTTACGTAGTGACTTTCAGAAAAAATATTGGGAAACACACAAGATGGTAAAATACTCTGCGAGGAAAGACAAAAGAAACCACTTCCAGAAACTAGCGGAAGAGGCTCAGAGAGCCAACGATGCTGGTAACACTGGTGAGGTTTTTAAAATAATAAAACAGCTAAGTGGAAACTATCGTAAAAATGAATGCGGAGTAAAAAACAAAAATGGACAACTTCTCAAAATCTCTCTTGGAAAAGACCAAGAAATACGGGATAGGTGGAGAGAACATTTCGAAGAGCTACTGAATGTTGATCAAGGTTCGGCAAGCATAGATTCACCATTTGATAATGCGATTGATGAGCTAGAAATAGATATGAATGAAATAACAAGGGAGGAAATTAAACTTCTCAAAATCTCTCTTGGAAAAGACCAAGAAATACGGGATAGGTGGAGAGAACATTTCGAAGAGCTACTGAATGTTGATCAAGGTTCGGCAAGCATAGATTCACCATTTGATAATGCGATTGATGAGCTAGAAATAGATATGAATGAAATAACAAGGGAGGAAATTAAACTTCTCAAAATCTCTCTTGGAAAAGACCAAGAAATACGGGATAGGTGGAGAGAACATTTCGAAGAGCTACTGAATGTTGATCAAGGTTCGGCAAGCATAGATTCACCATTTGATAATGCGATTGATGAGCTAGAAATAGATATGAATGAAATAACAAGGGAGGAAATTAAAGAAGCAATAAAAATGCAAAAGAATGGAAAAGCAAGCGGAAACGACAACTTAACCTCCTCCAGCTCCTCAAAGCAGATCTTGAGGAAACATACTGCACGAACTGTTTAATTTCATATGGACAAATGAGGCTATTCCCAAATCATGGAAAGGATTGTTCGCAAGGTTTATAGAATATAAGGTTGGCTCTTCACATAGACATGGAAAAAGCTCGTGACGTCTCGTTTCCGCTGCCAGTGACGTCATTTGTAACGCCTCCTAACTGTTTGAACAACCAATCACTTTCAGTTTGAGCGGAATAAGGGAAAGATATTGGTGGCATGGAAACTTTACGCTCCGCCTTAACAAGCCTGATTGGCCAGTGTAAGCTTTGGCTCGTCACTTCCGCTGCCAGTGACGTCACTGGTAGCAGTGTCAGATGGGCCCCCCGTGGATTGTTCGCATACCCAAGAAAGGTGATCTTTCAAACTGCAACAACTGGAGAGGAATTAGCCTCTTATCTGTCCCTTCTAAGATTTTTACTCGAATTCTAATGAATAGAATCAAAAAGAGTATAGAAGACAAGCTGAGAATCGAACAGGCGGGTTTTAGAGCTGGAAGAAGTACCATAAATCAAATCTTCATACTGCGCAATATAATAGAGCAAAGCATTGAGCTAAATTCGACGCTATATCTTAATTTTATAGACTTTGCTAAAGCTTTTGACAGCATAAAAAGAGAATGCTTATGGGAAATTTTAAAAATTTACGGACTGCCTCCAAAGATAATTAACATTGTCAAAAACTTATATCAAGGAAGCAAAGGAAGCGTATTAGTAAATGGAAGCAGTACAGAAAAATTTGACATTGAAACTGGAGTGAGACAGGGATGTGTGTTAACATAGTAACACATGTAATTTAACATAGTAATTGATTGGATAATGACACATACCCTGAAAGAATGTAAAACTGGAATAAGATGGAATTTGCATGACCATCTTGATTATGCGGATGACATTGTCCTCAAGTTTTGAAAACATGAAGTCAAAAACTGGTAAACTTGAGGAAAATGCAGAGAAAGTCGGATTAAAAATAAACGAAACCAAGACAAAAATGATGAAAATCAAGAGCAAAAAAAAACGAAAAGATCTCTATAAATGGAAAAGAAATAGAAGAGGTAGACAACTTTATATACCTAGGGACTTACATTTCTACCGAGGGAGGTACTGATAAAGATATAATAGCAAGAATTAAGAAAGCACAGTATACCTTTAAAGCCTTATATAAAGTATGGAGATCTAGCAGCATACATACAAAACTAAAGTTAAAAATTTTTATTTCAACAGTTAGAGCAGTCCTACTCTATGGCAGCAATACATGGAAGTTAACCAAACAGCAAGAAAAACATCTAGATGCCTTTCAAACCAAATGTTTAAGAAAAATATTAAAGATATACTGGCCAAACAAAATATCAAATTCAGATATATACAAGCGGACCAACACAAAACCCATAACTGCAATAGTTAAAAAACAGAGATGGTCATGGATAGGGCATGTTCTAAGAATGCAGGCAAGGGACCCAACAAGATTAGCCCTCACGTGGTGCCCTGATGGAAAAAGGAAGAGAGGGCGGCCCAAACTAACCTGGCGCCAAATGGCTGTAAATGAGAGAAATACCTATGGTTGGATGAGCTGGGGGAGTGCCAGAGAGGCGGCACTAAACCGGAAGGAATGGAGTGCCACAATTGCGGCCTCATGCGCCACTGGGCGTTAAGAGATTGAAGAAGAAGAAAACGCATGAGAAGGTTGAGCCGAATGCGTACATGACAGGTTGGTTGGTTAGTTAGTGAAGTTTTATGGCGTAAGGGCCATGTTCGGAAATTTGCGCCAGATACAAGACCAAGATTGACAATGTGAGTGCACTGAGTGTCAGAAGTTGGCTGTATCCGTAAGAATTCGTCTCTGGAACGTGCCGTAATATCGGATCCAAATCGTCATCAATTGCAGGCAATTGTCGAAATATTATCATTCTTGTGGTGGTATAGAGAGACAATCAGCATCTGTTTCCAGCACATCGAACTTATTGTTCAACTGAAAAGGAACATAATGGGTATCATTTTCTGGGGAGGACCCCCATTCCCCCCTTTTTAGTGAGAAGTTACAGACAATTCACAAAAACTAGGGACAAAAATTAAATAGTTGATTGAGATCCTAAAAATATTTGAATGGGGGCTTAAACAGAAAAAGATTGCTTGGGGGAACTAAATCATGTTGTTTTTTAAATGCCTCTGGGGAGAAATCCCTTTGGGGTGAAATCCTTTCACACTCAATTTTAGAAATAAAATTCACTGACTTTTCCAGGTTAATTTTTGAAAAGTTTTCCGTTAGAAAAACTAGAAATTCACATCCTTTTTTGGATATTTCTTGCTATTTAGAACATATATTTTCAACAAATAGTCTATTTTTTACTTTCTAGATCCAAAATTGAGACGCAAGCATTAAAAATTGATCATTTTCCAGGTATTCTGCATGATTTTCCAGGTTTTTGGCAAAAATGAGAAATTTTCCCTGACTATTCCCTGACTTTTTTCGTGAAATTAAAATTCCCCGACTTTTTCAAGTATTCCTTGACTCGTGGGAACCCTATTTAGAACGTTCCCTCACTTTTCATCAGCAGACGACGCCAATGCTAACACATACAATAGCGATATAACTGAAAAAGCGAGGGAGGATTAATATATTGAGATGGCTTACAGCGCTCTTGGTGGCCAAATTAAAAATTTAATTAACATATTAAAGAAGATAGTACAAAATCTTCATTTAGAAAAATTGTTTACTGAAATAAGTCACCAGTTTTAGTATTTTGGAAAAGTTTATAAGGCTTGTTCGGTTTATTCAACCATGCATAAACCAAATAATCTTATAGGCTTTTCCAAAGTACTAAAATTGGCGACTACTTTCACTGTTCATTCACTGGGAAAACGGTATTCAAATTAAGGCCAAACTTGGTTCCTTTCATCGTAGCGTTTTCACTAAAATCAAAATAACTTCAAAACTATCAATCTCTGAGATCTGAAAGTACTTTCACCATATTGCCAAGAAAAAGCCTGTATGGAAACATACCTTATTTTTAAGAATTGACAGAGAAAAAGCCTTGAAAATGATATTTAAAGAGGGGAAATCCCAATGTCATGAAAAACCTCTTGCGTAAACATTTTTTAATGAGCTAATAAAAACTTTACACAGCCACTCTTAAGAAGAGTATTTTTGTCCCCAAAGTCATCAATATTACATAACGGAATCCAGTGTCGAAGAAAGGCACCCACATTGGACCTTTTTCTAGCTTTTCTCAAGTTATGAATTACAACTGTTTTTTCAAAATTATGCAACTTACAAGGAGGGGTCCTCTTCGCATGCAACCCAAAAGGTCTCAAAATGGATTAAAACTACTTTTAAGGGTAAAATTTCAAAAATATTGTCTGGGGGAGGACCTCCAAATTCCAAATCCCCCTCGAAATTTTCACGTCTATTAATATTTCTTTCCTTGAAAATTCTGCCGCTTTCAAAAGGCTTCTTTGGGGGTAGCACAAAGGGGCACAAAATAAAATAAAACTCTTCTTTCTAGGGACTATTTTCAAAATATTTTTGGTGGGAGAGAGGCCCCTAACCCCCCTGTAATTTTTAAACCTATTTATATACTACTTTTCCCATTTATATATATGCTACTACCAAGCGGTTCTTTTCGGGTCTAAAACCCAAAGAGTCTCATAATGAGCTAAAACACTACTTCTGAGTGGCAAATTTTCAAAGCTTTTCTGGGGGCAGGACCCCCAAAGTGTCCCTCTACGATCCATAGTTTTCGAGTTATAGGAAAAACAAAGTATGGCTGTTACCCCACTTGGCGGCCATAGAACCGGACCCCCACGTCCGATCCAGCGGCCGGGGTATTCCATATTGAGACAACCACGTATACATTAGCACAGAAATGCGCCGGAGCCCCATCATGCTGAAACCAAAGTCCCTGTACTGCCGCTAAAGGTATGTCATCGAGGAACTCGGTTAAGACCTCATTGAGAAATACCAAGTATGACTGTCCCGAGAGCCGTTCAAGGCAACATATATGGTCCAAGCAGTCGATCCCCGAGTATGCCGGCCCATACGTTAAGAGACCAACGTTCCTGATGTTTCTGCTGCCGGATTGACTTGGGACCACAGGGGTAACAGGTAACAGCCATACTTTGTTTTTCCTATAACTCGAAAACTATGAATCGTAGAGGGGCACTTCTTTGGGCAGTTTTTATGTACTCCCAACGAGGAATCTAGCTATGCATGGTTTATGCGGTCGTTTTGGGACACCCTGTATAAAAGTACTCGTCACAGCACTCTGACTTCATAAAATGAATATGAGCAACTCCACTGATTTTCAAAAACTGGCGCCGCTGTCTGGCACTACAAAGTCTACCTTGCCTTTAAGGATGCTTAAAGGACAGGTAAGTCCATCGAGCAGTAGATAGATGTAAGCGAGTTCAAGCAACACCATCACTCAACCCTCTCTTTACTTTGAATATTTTTTATAATTTCTTTACGACACGTGGCGCCCCTACTGACTAAAAATCCTTTCCCCTCTTATAAAAAAGCTAATTTAAAAAAAAAATGAAATTTGCAAGATTTTTAAATTTTTGACTGGGTCATAAATTGATTTTTGATTTGACTCCATAGAAATATGAAAAAGAAGTAAATAACTAAAGAAAGAAGAATAAGTAACTAAATAAATAAGAAGACCCTATTGGAAAAAATTTCCTTACCGGAAAAAATCAAACCGGCTTATGGAACACCGGAACTAGTATGATATCGGAACCAGTATCATACTGGTTCTAGTATCATACTAGTTCCAGTGTTCCATAAGCCGGTATTATACTGGTTCTAGTATCATACTAGTTCCGGTATTCCATAAGCTGGTATTATACTGGTTCTAGTATCATACTAGTTCCGGTGTTCCATAAGCTGGTATTATACTGGTTCTGGTGTATACTGGATACGGTATGATGATGGATCTGGTTCCGATATCATACAGGAACCAGTACTCCATAACCCGATATATGCTGGTTCTGGTTTATACTGGATACGGTATGATGATAGACCCAATATATACTGGAAACAGTATCACTTTGATCTGGTATTAAACTGGTTCCAGTATTTATTGGGGCTGGTTTAGTATCTGATCCAGTGTCACACAAGAATAGGTGTTTTATAAACCAGATGACTCACTACTAAATCCAGCATGATCTGGTATACCAGACCAAGTATAAAATACTGCTTCTAGTGTGACACTGGTTTCATTGTGAGAATTTGTGTTCATTGTTTGTGTTGGAATACATATCACACAGTACAATACAAGAATACAGTCAACAAAATTATGTTTATGTAAGAGAAACACAGGTGTTTACAAACAAAAAAATACTAAAATAATCATAATTATCAGCAAAACAGGGTTCAAAGCAACAGTTTGAAAAATCACTTACTTCAAATATATCGAACATGTCAGAAAAAATTCAATACTGCAAGATTTTTCTCGCTTATGAACAATGCACATTAAGAAATCAATAGCAATTTTTACTACACTTGAATAAAAAACAGGGTTGGCAAATATTGTGATATTTATATAAATATCAAAATATCGGATATTTTTATATATATCAAGTTTTTGATATAGTATATCCAATACTTTCAAATTTAAACTGAAAAATTACTATTTATTAAAAGTGATTACAAGACTAAACCAAAGTATTACTAATTAAGAGCACTTTTAATTAAATCTCAATTATCCAGAGAATATTTGCTAATAATTACTACTAGATAACATCACTCCAAGAATTTTATGTACGTATGTATCATAATTTCATTTCTGCTTCAAAGAAAATATTTTTTGCTGAAAAAAGTTTAGCTTCACTTTAATTAATATAAATTGAAGAACAATGTATTCAATTATGATTTGAAAGTTATTAATAATTTGTGCCAAAGAAAAAATCAAAAAACTGCCTCTAAAATACATTACTTCCTATGCAGTTCAAAATTAAATAGCTTTTTCTCCTGTTTGTTTAACCACTGTGGAAGATAGAGCAATGACCTCCTCCTTCCCCTGACAATTCTTCAAAAAGAAACGCAATCCATCTAAACGAAACAAAGCATTAAAAATGAGTCAAATACTCTCCCCAAGTTATTTTGCACCAATTTATGAGGAAACTCCAAGAGCTTGGTTTCCCGTTAAAAACTAAAAAAAGGGCCAATAGATACATGATTTTGTGATGAATCCGCTTGTAAGAAAATACAAGATTGAAAAAAGCATTGTTTACAAATACCACAACTTTTCTTTTAGTTGAGAATGTGCTAACAGCTAGGTTAAGAACAGAAACAAGATTTTTCAAGCCATCATGGTAAAAAAATAAAAAAACCCCACATAATTGAGACTGATTGACTCATTGACTACAGTTCAACAACGAAGTTTAGTCACTTGACCTTTCTTGACCCGGGGAGAGCTCGCCGCTTCGGGGTAGCTAAAAAAAGAAGAGATTCTGGTTTTCGGGGGGTTGCCCAAGCGACTCAATTTCGTGGTCGATCTGTACAATGAGGAATACCAGCATTTTTTGAAAACAGAAAAAAGGCATTTTTCCAGTTAAAGAAATAAATCTAAATTCAAAAATTGACATGGAGAATTTCCAAAAAATTTAGTTTATTCAATATTTTATAATAAAAATAGACGATCCGAGTGAGAGAGAAAATCAGACTTTGCAATTGTTTAGGATTGAATGACGTCGCATCTGTTTCGGCCTTACTTTAAAGTACAGGCCAACAATGGATTTGAATCCTAAACTATTGTTTAAAACCCTTAAAACCAATGTTTTGGATTAAATGAGGTCACATGCTGATTTCACAACTGAGTAGAACTTCTTTTTAACCTTTTACCCGGAAAAAGTGGCTCATGTGAATGGTGCTATAATATATCAGTTTATAATACCATACAAGAAACATTATTATGTTAAGGCAGCCTTCAAACTTTATGGCTAGGTCGCGACAATGTGAATAGTTTTTCTGCCTGAAAAAGGACTCCTGTTAAGACTCAATGCTACTCTGTATACCAATGACAGTATCAAAGGATCAGCTGGGATAAAAGTCCTCCATTTGGCGATCATGTCGCGATTGCCAACTATACACTATAATTAATTGTGATATACAGCCAACTTGGCGACCCCACGCGAGTCGCCAAATGGAGGACTCTTATCCCAGCTGTGCCGTATCAAATGAGTAATTCTAAAAGTAGAAACATACAATGGGATTGGGTGGAGGCAGGGGCGAGACTAAGGGGTGGCTAGGTATATACAGAAAGATGCATCAGGACGGCAAAACTGCAGCACCAGCAGATGGTCTTGCTACCTGAAAAAAAAATGTGTTAAGGCTTGATGCTACTGTACCTATGTTCAGATTTTTGGTTCCACCAATGAATAGAAACAGAAAGTTTTAATTTCGATGTAGCAAATAAAGAGCACGGGGGGAATCACGATATTAAACTAATAACTTACTATTAAAAGAACACGGGATGCAATATAAATCGCTAAATACTCTAATAACGCAACAAACTGGAACAGATTTGAAACAGTATTCACGGCGAATAAGGAGATTGTCTAAAGATCTTGGAGAGCAGTCGAATGGGGGCTGTATCTAGAGAGGTCACAAAGTTGATGGTTGCTGTCTACAGGGAAGAACCACACTTGTATAATATAGACGCACACATGAACTCCATACACGGAAAATTTTAGAATTTTGCAGAAAATCCTTCATAATAATTTAAGTTTCTGAATTGATTTTTGATAATTGTTGTAGCTTAAGAAACATTATTACTGTAACTAGGTAAATAATTTTACTGTAAATGTGCATTAAATTACAATTTAAAAGACTTGAGGCACTTATTTAATCTACAGAAAATATTTAGAGAAAATTTTGTGTGCAGAAAGTTTTTTGTTTCATCCAAGTTTGGGAAGGACCTGTTTTGAATCTGTTCCCAAAAACTTCCTTATTATGATTTCCGAAACAAGAAGTAAACAATATATGGCAAATGAAACACCTCACCATTTGTTGACTTTGATTTACTTCAATCAAAGGGATGTTAAAATTTACCAAGTGTATGGGGCATTTCATGGTAATTGTAGTCTGTAACATTTCATTTTGTGTTTTAAAGTTGTATAAATTTCAAGTTTTTATAGTTTTTCTGTATTAATCTAATGTTTACAAGCTATGTTAGTATGAGAACAGAAAATTTTAAAAGATTTGAAATGTATACAACTTTAAAAGACAAAATGAAATGTTATGGATCCTACAATTACCGTGAAATGCCACGTATATTTCACTGATCCTCGGAAATATATTATTTTACTGACCACTCTGACTTGCCAACATACCATATACATTTAAATTTTGATACTGATCAATCATTGCAACAGCCTTGATGGCCTAGGCAGTACAGTGTTCACCTCATGACCTGTTGTTCCCCGGGTACTTACGTATTATACCGTCAACCGTGACGCTGAATCCGAAAATGTTATCAGATCCCATTGACTTTACTATTACCGTGCCGCTGAATTAGACGGCCGTTGAATGGTCGACGGGATAATACGTAAGTACCTTCCCCGATTCTAATCCAGGTTGGCTATCGATGCTTTTTATCAACTATGTTATTTATACTTCAAACAAATAATTATATAATTTTAATAAAATGCATAGAGCTCATAATTCTTGTCAGTTTTATCAAATTAAAGATTTTTTAATTAGTTTTGTTTGAATGCATCTAATACAAGGATCTATGATTACAACAGATGCGTCAGAATGGTCGATGAAATACTATTTTACCAGGGGACGGTGAAATATCCACGCTCTAAAATTTATTCCTGACATTGAATTAAGAAAAGATTACACAAAGCTCATTAGCTCACTAGCCCATGAAGACCACACCAGTGGTATGTCCTGAGCAATTTTACCACCTTTTTGCAGTACCTTCACAAATTCATCATTTGATAAAAATAGATAGTTTCACAAAGTCAGTTTTCGGATAAAAAGTACCTTCACAAAATACATTTTTTAAAAAAAGTTCTCTAATAAGCTTGCTATATTATTCTCTTAATTATTAAATATTTAGCTATTCCAGACTAAATTTTCTTTTGATTTTTATGTTTTAAGACAATGTACAAATGATTTTATACTTAAATTTTCACAATTTGCAGAACATTTTCACAAATTATTACTCATTTTTCACAAAATAGGTACCTCTTAAAAAAACTTGGACAGACCCCTGCACACATAATGCCTACAAAGCTTACTTGTATTAGTGACCCAGTTAAGAGATCAAACACAACACCTCAGATTAAATTCCTGATCCTGTCCTGTGACTCAGAGGAAAAAAGTCTGCTGCTACACAACCAAGCAACAAAAAATTAAATCCAAGCTTAAAATTATTAAAGTATATATTTTTACATTACGTTTTGGCAAATGTGATTTGCGTTTATAGTTTGTTTACAACGTGTATAAAAACTTGTAAGATAAACATATAGGACATTAACACAACTACAGTAATATATATGCACTATTACGTAACTAAGGTACAATTCCGTTAAGAGTCCCCGCTTAATATTGCCAATATCCAAATATCAATAAATTTTTCTGACTTTTATTAATAAACTGAATAGTTATATTGATCTAATTAAACATTTTAATTCAGGAGTTTGAAATTATTTACGAGTATTTCTACTTTTCGTGGTCTAAATGAACCGGGCGATATTTAGCGGGGACTCTAACGGAATTGAACCGTAACTCATATTAATTTCAATTTCAAATACTAAAACACTAAATAGCAATGAAACATACCTTAGTATTCACTTCATTCCAACTTTCGCCATCGCGATGATGTAGAGCTGAAACAGAAAGAAACTTTAGAATAAAAAGGGAAAGGAATTTCGGCTAAAATGTCGGTTGAAACGTTCTTTCTTGCTGAAAAGGAATTTTTACAACAGAAAATAAAGATAGCGAAACTAACATTGCACCCAAAGCACTGATTGCACCTAACCAAACCAAAACTAACTAAACCAAACCGGCGAGTTTTATGCCATAAAAAACTCTAGAAACAAGTATAGAACATTACTAGACACATCAAGGTTATAAATGAGAGAATAAAAAGTTAAATACTACTTATTTGAACACTGCATTAAAAAAAAATGACTCACTAACTGGCAACCCGTTAACTCGGGTTGCCGCCAAAAAATATAAACAAATTACAAACACAATAACAAAACATTGGGTCTCGCGGAGGAATACTGTATACTCACTAGAATGCGTGAACCGGCTGCCAGCGTTGCTATGCAAATCCTTATGAAGAGGATTTTCGTTTCTGCTATTGTTGTTAGGAACAGCATTTTTTTAGCATCGCGCTAAGATTTTCAGAAAAGGTTAACCGTAAAGTTTCATGCTATCTGGGTATGATGTTGTTCTCATTTCAGAGTTTTCATATGAAAACGAAAACACACAAACACACTCTACCTACAGATGTGAATGTCAAAATAATTTATTTATACAGGGAGTTTCTGGATAGATGGGGGAGGTTGGATACACCTGAAACAACTCTGGATCGCATATTAAATTGGGGTTTGCAAAAATACAGTACTTCTGAAGGGCTAGAGCAAGGACAGAAGTTATAAAAATTAATTAAAAATGGTTAATTGCTGAGGGTCTAAACAAAATTCCACTGTAAATAGTCATTTTAAACTTATTTGTAAAAAACTGAGAAAAATATTTTTTCTAATGGGGTCTTTAAAATGTGACAGTATAATTTTGCACACGACCCCTTAAGAAAAATATTTTGCAGTTTTTCAAGTAAGTTATAAAATGTTAATTGGCACCAGAATTTCACTTTTACCCCAACTGCTTACCCTTAATGAATAATTTTTTTAATTAAATCTATGCTGAAACACCATATATTTTTTTTGTTTCTGTTGCAAATAAAATTGTAATTTTAAAATGTTTTAGATAGTTTTACTGGATGAGATTTTTTGTTCACTGTAAATTTAAAACATTAATGAGATATGATGAGCTAAGTCAAGAAAACTATAGAGCATTCGCACATGACGTCGCACTTGACGACGTGACGATCGAGTTATTTTTCGAGAAAATTTCAAATATTTTTAAGTCGTCGTATAACTTAAAAAAATAAAGGTTGGAATAAAAAAAAATCAACTAATTCTATACTGGTATTTAAATTTTCAGTATGATTTAAAATTGGTAATAAAAATTCTTGTACATTCTATACTAGTATAAAAATTTAAAGTATTCATTAAAACTGGTATCAACGTTCCCCAGTATGGTTTCATACCTGTTTCAAAATTTCCAGTGTTGTTCATACTGGTATTGAAATTCCCAGTATTCATTAAAACCAGTATCGAAATTCCCAGTGTTGTTCATAATGGTATTGAAATTCCCAGTATTCATTAAAACCAGTATCGAAATTTCCAGTATTGATTCATACTTGTATTGAAATTCCCAGTATTCATTAAAACTAGTATCGAAATTTCCAGTATTGATTCATACTGGTATTGAAGTTCCCAGTATCCATTAAAACCAGTATCGAAATTTCCAGTATTGTTTCATACTTGTTTTAAAGTTTCCAGTATGGTGTCATACTGGTTTTAAAATTTCCTGTATGTTTTTCCAGTATGGATACTAGTTCCAGTATGATTTATACTGGTTCTAGTATCATTTTGATACTGGTTTTGTGAACTTTTTCCAATAGGGGAAAGAAGAAAATGAGGAAGAAGACGAAGCGGCTCTTCGGAGTGAGCAAAAGTCTCCACTCCAATGAAATTGTTATAAAATAACTTTTCTTTTACAACCACTTAAACCACACAAAACAAAGATAATTTTAAGAAAAATAACTCTATAAGTAGTGAAAAAAGTTACAGGCAAGTAAAGCTAAAACGAAGAAATGCAACGAAACAAATTAAGCTAAGAGCTGTTTAGAAAATTCCCAGGCTTTTTTTTAATACTTGAAATATTTGAAGATATTTTCCCCTGGTGTGTATTATACTTGTAAATGTTATTTTATTGTGTAACGTTTTCTTGTTTTTAAATATTAGCCTTAATTTGGAAAGAAGGGAAGCTTATAAGAGGAGTGTCCCAACCGGTGGTCCGTGAGAGTCTTGGAAGTAGTCCGTGAAGGGGCCCAATAAATACAAATTTGAGCGAATTGTACGAGAAAAGATGGAATTCTATCCGCCAAGATGACTTTCGGCTAAATATTTTGTGGGTATAATAGTCACCACTTAATTATTAACAATACTTTTGTGTACTAGAAATATTTTAAGTAAAATTAAGAGCTCTGAAAATACTCAGCTATACATACTATGTGTAGGTCTGATGATTTAATTCAGCAAAAGATAGAATTAAAATAGAAATTTACACGCTTTAATTAGGGAATATAAGGTAAATGTGGGTATAGTGGACACTTTAAGGAAATTTTTCGCTTAAATTCTCTATAAGTATCAATCTATTTGCCTGGAAACGGTTACCATCCTATTTTTAGATGAACTGGATCTTCTTCTTTCGATTTTACCAATAAACACTGTAATTAGATCGCGGAAAGTATTTTTAATTAATTTTTTAAAAGTACTCCAAATTGCTTCTATAGTGGCCACATCGATGGATCTGATGTTTCTATGGTGGACACCTTTTGCATCAAAAGTGGACACCTCTCTTTTTCTGCTTATATGATAGGGTTTATGCATGAAATTGAGTAGGTGTGATAATTTAGTCCTAAAAAAATCTTCCTCCCTAGCGAAATATATTTTAGATCAAAATAAAATTAGTTTCGTTTGACTTAGAATAACAGACTTGACGGTTTCTGGCCCATAGCCTACCTTGTAGCTGATTTGAGAGGAATTTCCCGAAGCCAGAATGAAACCTAATTCGTACAACACCCGTTTTAAAGCCTAATCAACAGTTTATGAAGAAAATCTGATTCAATTTAAAAATTATTTATATTTCCATTGCAGTGACCACTATTGGAAAATCTAAGATTTTGTGTTGGTAAAGTGGTCACCCCCCTAAATCCTCGTAAAGTTAAAATTTTCAAATAAATTTTCTTCAGTATGGTTGTATACACTCTACTTTATCTAAATATAAATTTAAAAGTCAATTAAAACGTAATAAATACTAAAAAATCAGTTCCGACTTAACCGTTTCCTAACGCGATTCATTAAGCAAAATCAAATTTCAGTCACTCGGCCGATGGTGTTATTTTCAAAGACTTAAATATCCTTCCCATGCTGATTTATAGTATCGGTGGTTATTTAACTGATTACCTGATAGCATAACCTACTATGCCTATGAATTTTAATGCTATTTGATGTATCTAACTCTTATTATTTTAAATTAATCAACTAGGTGGCCACTATTGGGACAGTGTCCACTATACCCACATTTACCTTAAACTATCTTGCAATTTTGTGAGGGTAAAGGATTTTAAACTATAGTACAGGGTGGTCCGTGAAGGTTCCAATTTTAAATTCAATGGTCCGCTCTGACTTGGGAACCACTGATCTACATCAAGGGTCGGCAACTGGCGGACCGCGAGAAGTTATTCCCTGGATCGTCAAATATGTATTTTTAGACACAAAACATTAGTTTGAAATTTTTTTCAAGGATCAAATTTTCGAAAATTTCTTGGGGGAATCCCTTTTCGATACGGAGCTATTAAAATATAATTTACAAGCACTGAAAAAATTAATTCAGTAGTTTCGAATTTTATAATTTAGGAGGAATGCTGATATGTTAAAAATCCATTCTCCTTACGTATTCTTAAAAATAACTACTTTTGGTAGTTAAATAAAGGCTTTGGGAATCTTCTAACTAATCACAAATTCCCGGGCCATCCCCTTAACGAAATCCATTCATTTTAGTGATAGAATTATCATTGCCTTTTAAAATATATTAGAAGTAAATTTGATTTTTAAGTAGTGATAT
Source organism: Tetragnatha montana (assembly GCA_963680715.1). NCBI lineage: Eukaryota > Metazoa > Arthropoda > Arachnida > Araneae > Tetragnathidae > Tetragnatha > Tetragnatha montana. The sequence goes on along the minus strand of OY796684.1, from coordinate 2,217,461 downwards.
TGTGATGTGAAATGGATTTAACAACAATTATTAAGATTTTTTTTAATTAAACAATTATAGCGAACACTACTCAAATTACATCTATGTAAAAAATATGTGTATCTGAAAATATGAATTTAAATCATAAATTAAGTCTAATTAAGTAACTTTTTTTCTTTGGACCTCGATAAAAATTATCAAAATTATTTAGACCCCGAGTGAAAATACTGGTATCTCTACGAGTCTCTAGTCTACCCCACTTTGATCAGATATTCATTCTAACTCTAACGCTCAATATCTAAAACAAAATTTCCTAAAATTTGCCTCAAAACAGACTCCAACATACAAATCACGATCAAATAGTCCGTCTTTTGAGTCCAAAGCAGCCTTCGAGCTTCTCGTAGAGCTAACATGTTATAGTTTCAAAACCAGATAAAAAATTATCAAAATTATTTAGACCCCGAGTGAAAATACTCTATGAGTCTCTAGTCTACCCCACTTTGATCAGATATTCATTCTAACTCTAACGCTCAATATCTAAAACAAAATTTCCCAAAATTTGCCTCAAAACAGACTCCAACATACGAATCACGATCAAATAGTCCGTCTTTTGAGTCCAAAGCAGCCTTCGAGCTTCTCGTAGAGCTAACATGTTATAGTTTCAAAACCAGATAACTCACTTTTTCATTATTTTTCAGGAAAAAACTAAAGATGAACAAATTATGCACTTAAAATACCCTTATTTTTTTATTTAAGATGGTTGGAAATGGTTGCATTTATCAAAATGTATAAGCTTATAGATTTAGTTGGAGCATTTCAGCATAAAAGTTTTAAATCACTGTTTTTTGTCACAAAATTACAGATTTCCCTCAAAATTAGTGTTAGTCATGAAACCTTAGAGCTACATTTTTATTAAGCTTAAAACTTGGCTACTTGCTAGATCTGTATTTTAACAATCAGAACATAACATAAACTGAAAATTGGGAAAAAAAAAATTATCTATCTGGTTTTGAAACTAGACGACTCAATCTAATGTAATAAAATTCAATGTGTGTATATTTGTTTATATCAACGAAAGATATTTCGGTATTATTGCAGTAAGCGATCAATAAGTTTAGTAATCTGGATTGAGGGTAGTTGTGACACAGCAACTGAATCAAATATTCTTAATTAGGAAGACCAAAAATAAAGAAAGATTCAAGAAACATCAGTATCCGATGTCGCTATCTACCCTAAATCAAGCTAACTTAAACTGGTAAATCGCATACTGCAACAATACCGAAAATATACACACAGCAATAGACGACATTAGTGTGACGTCACTTGCTTGTTTGGAAACGTTGATTCTATCCGTGATTGGTTCCGTGATTGGAGGTAAATCCGTACCAATCCGTACGGAACCAATCACGGATGGAATCTACGTTTCCAAACAAGCAAGTGACGTTTTGACTAATGTCGTCTATACCGAAAAGAAAAACACAATTTTAAACAAACAACATTAAGGTTTAACTGGGGGACTCGTCAGTGGCAGCCCACAAAAATTAAAATTCAGAAAAAAATTTAAGAACCAAGGAGTGTTTCGTCCTTGCTACGTGGCAGTCGGCAAAGATCCGAAAGCCATGTAGCAACTGCCAGACACCCAAATTATGTATATAATTTTTGAATTTACAATCAATCAATCAAAACAAATAGAACAAGAAAAATATCTATCACCATTTAAGGTGAACGAAACATGCATAGATATAATTACTAAAACTAAAACGGGATGAAGTTATAAACTAAAGTGAACAACACATAAAAATAATGTAGGAACAATATAAATATAAATCTATAACAGACTAAATTAAACCACAGAACAAGAAAAAAGAAACAACATACCAAATCCAAATCCTGTTTGCAGGATAAAACGCTTCCGGGTCCGTCTGTCTTGAGAGACTCATCACATCTATGACAGTTACATCTTACATTTAACTCAACCATAAGCAAAAATTATTAACTTATTGAATGGTGACTATTTATGTAACTGTTAATAAAATGTAGTGGAAAGCCGTTTTGAATCGGTTTAGTACGTAGGTTAGTTAATTTCAGATTTAAGATATTCATTACTGCAAATTTTATTTAACCTGTATTTCTGTGAAATAATGATGGCAGATAGATAATATCTTTTTACTAATACAAGAGGATAATAAATAATTGTTAATAAATAATACTAAAGTTAAAAGGTCTCTTCTTTTATCAATAGTATGATTGTTTGGGGGGTTCATATCTACAGTTTTCTTCCGATCTGCACCAAACTTGGTATACAAAAGTAAAAAGTGTCAATAAATAATTGTTAATAAATAATACTAAAGTTAAAAGGTCTCTTCTTTTATCAATAGTATGATTGTTTGGGGGGTTCATATCTACAGTTTTCTTCCGATCTGCACCAAACTTGGTATACAAAAGTGTCAAGGAAAAACATGGGCTATGTTTCGAAAATGTATGACCCCTTGACCCTCTTTTGACCATCTTTTATGGTAATTTTGCTAAAGTAGCTATATTTCTCCTCAAGAAGAGATCTGCTCAGTGCTCACCCCATTGTTACAAAGAAACATAATGCAAAATAACAAGTGTTTAAAAGAAAAACTAGATATAGTAAGTCTATTTAGAAATCATATGAATCATCTAAAAATATTTTTTAACGAAATTTAAAATTTTAAAACTAAGTTTAATTGGTAAGGTAAACGAACTCTTGAAACACCCTTGTATACCATAAACTTAACACCAAAGAGCCTTTTACGTTTAGTTGAAGAAAAATGATTTTATTTCCCAATTTCATTTTCAATCTAGACTTGTTCCATTTCCCGAATCATTCAGCGCAAAGAACGGAAATAGATTTCTTTTGAATATCGGGAGACCCAACTTTTTTTTTTTTTCGAAAAGTTGCAATAATTCAACACGGAAATACTAATCCTTCTAGGTGGGAAAAGGTTTGAGTTAAACACACAAAGGTTTCCAGCTGACCTTTGCAAGTCCATTTCCGGAAAAAGAGATTTGCTGGTTTGAAAACCTGTAATTTGCTAGTGAACTGAGAGAAAATTGAACTATAGCTTTGTTACAGATGAATCCGCTAGTTTTCGATCTTCAACATCAAACCAGCTTCTTTCTCAAGAGATGCTAAAAATAAACAAAAGGGAGAAAAGCATGATCTGGTTTGAGCTTCGACGAGCTTCCTATACACGAGAAGTGGAAAGAAGTCAGAAAAAATAAACAATGGCACGTGCAATAGCTTTATTTAGTAAGCTTCCGTGTTTTTATAGATACTTGTTTCGGGCCACTTTCACTTATTTGGAGAAGTTCTATTAGGATTTTGAAAATCGTAAGCGACAAGAGAATACACAGAACCAAAGTTGATTTTTTAAGTGTCATTCATTTTAAACATAGCTCTAACTTGTAGAAATAACAGTCAGGTGTTCTGGTTAAGTTTAGTTAGGGGCCGTCCATAAATGATGTCACGCTTAGAGGGGAGGGAGGGGTTTTATCAATATGTGACACTTTGTCACAAGGGGGGAAGGGGAGTTTCAAGAATTGTGACATCACACATTGAAAATCAAAAATAAAACTAAATAAAAAAAATTCTGGAAACTCTAGCTTAAATGACATTATTATAAGATTCATACCAATGAAATAAGAGTTCACTTTGAATTTATAGGGTAGGGTGCACTTAAACTTCAATAATAAACATCAGGTCAACATAAAACATCGGGTCCCAAATTCTTACCAACCATATTCTAAACTTATTATTGGTAGCAGTCTGTGACATGTGACAAAGGGGGGGAGGGGGTCAAAAATGTTGGAAAAAAAAGTCTGACATCATTTATGGATGGCCCCTTACTGAAAAATGTACCACTATTCTTGCGATATTAATTCCAATGACTCAAAAAATCATTTTAACTGATAAAACTTACTGTACCTATGATGATTTGGAATTTAAATTTTTTAAACCTTATCTTGTAATATTAATTTGATACTTTTGTAAGAATGTCTTGAAAAAAAATAATTCCTTAGGTATACTTATTGTAACATTTGGCTCTGGTACACTCTTTATTTTTATTACCTCAAATTTCAATAGTTCGAAAACCTTTCATGAGAGTCAAAAACTATTTTTCCTTCTTTCAAGGCAGGGATGGTAGAGTTCCACCAAATAAGTTAAACATTTTAAAAAAAAAAACACTTTTAGGACCCATTTTTGATTTTTTTTAAATCACAATTTTATCCAGCTTTCAAGTGTAGAAAAACTATTTATGAAATTACTGCAGTCGCAATTAAGTGACCCCCAAATGCTATAAATGTAACGTGCCCATAGCAATTTCTTTGCTTTGAATCAACAGATGCTAAATAATTAAGAATGCAGCTGATTTGAAGCAGATGTTGTTGGTCTTGGGGAAAATTTCGTTGGTGGAGGATTTACCTATGGATTTACCCATAGGATCAACGCATCGGAAAACCTGGTATTCGGGGAATGATACAATATGGCAAGTTTCGATTTTCATCTACTCCCCACAAACTGCGACAAAAACTCAAAGAACACTGGTTAAACTCATAGAGGTTAAACTCAGTTAAACCTCCACGCGTTAAACAAACAGGCAGATGATTAATCATTTGTTCCTTTCATTGCTTTTAACTGTTGATGCACAAAGAAGTTCAGCTCGGATCAATGTCGATGAAGTTTCTACTTAAAACATCTGCTCTTTTTCCTAAAATGCAGAAGCCACCTCGCGTCCATTCCATTAGCTCTATGATTAAAACCAATTAAAACCCACGTGGGCAACCCATCCTCCCCTCACAAAACGCTAAGTTGGGCATTTAAGAAGGCAGAAAATTTCAGAAAGGGAAAATACATTTGCCTTTTTTCATGAATCATGCATGCAAATTTGAAGAGCCCCTCATTGCTCTATTGAGTTATATTTTATTCACACTTCTTTGTAAAAAATATGTATTGAAAGGGTTTTTTGCACACACAGTTCGTTTCTGTTCCACTGTTTTTCGCGGTCGACGGGCGGGGATGAATTTTAATGAGCTCTCTGTTAAAGCCATGGAGGTTAAATGCTGATGCTCATGTCTGAAAAGCCAACACCGCGTTCGTAAAAATTATAAAAAAATATACTATATATTATTCAGACAAATCCACCAAAAACTGGTTATTATTTATTAACTGGTTAATTATTTTTTAACTAATTAATTTCAATGTTTTTTATTTCGAATCTGTGTAGATCGGAGACTTAGGAAGTGAAGAGTGATTGCTTTTAATGTTTATTGGATTGTAAAATAAACTCATAGTACATTTTAATTTTTAAAACTACTAAATAAATCTTTTTCTTGTTTAGTTAATTTTTTTGGTTGGTCGCGACAAGATTTTGAATTTGTCTGAATAATATATAGTATATATTTTTATAATTTTTACGAACGCGGTGTTGGCTTTTCAATTTACTTATTAAACTATATAGTAAAAAATATAAAAAGATCAATAAGAAAAAATACCCTACTCGGTGTCGAACGCAAAGGACAATTAAAGTAAAATATATATGTCGGATGCAAAATAAGTCTGTTATTCGAATAAGATTTGAAAAAAAAAACCAGTATTTCAAAACGTAGGGCTCAGCACCGGGGGAACCAATGTAAATTTAAGAATTAAAAAAAAAAATAACGATGTAACTGCAATTTATTACAGATTACTAAAAAATGAGTTGAAACTGTTTTTAAAAGTCAAATTTCAAAACTCTCTGGGTGAGGTGAGGTTGGTGAGGACCCCCAGAGCCAGACTCTCCTCTTAATTGTGGAGCCTGGCTCTATGATTTACTATTACTTTATTTAAATAAAAGAAACTCCTTTACTTTGCTGCTTTTGTGCAGCTGGCCATTCCGTTTGTGAATCAATAAATTATCACGTTGATAGTTGTACAAGTAAGACGAATTTCAGATGGCTCCACGGATGGCCCAAAAACAGATGGGTTTGTGACTTATTTGCTCCCGTTTTGATTTAAAAGAATGGATTCAGCCGTATCTTAAAGACTATAACATTTTTCTGATAAATCTTGAACAAGGTAAATTTGAGTTAAAGATAGAACCCAAATTTAGATATTTGTGACTTAAAAAACACTTAATTTTTAAACAATCCATAGAGATTCGAAAAACCCAACTAATTTTTAAACAACACACGAAGTTTTGGAAAAAACACTTGATTTTTCAACGGACCAAAGAGCTTCAACGGTCCATGTAGATTATAAAAAACCCTCTTAATTAAAAAAAAAATGGAGATTTGAAAAACCTACTTAATTTTTAAACAGTCCATGGAGCTTTAAAAAAAAAACACTTAATTCTTAAATAACCCATGGAGCTTTTTAAAAACCAAACTAATTTTTAAACCAACCATTTGACCATATAAAAACCTACTCTCTAAACCTTTGAAAAATTCAGTTAAATTTAAGAAATCTTTCATTCATTAAAAACCCTCCCCTTAATTTGAAAAAAACTTACTAAGATTTGAAAAACTCTTCTTACTTTTAGGATAAATTCATTTAATTTTGAAATAAAAAACAATCCGCTTGGGATTATTTTCAAAAAAGCCCGGCCCTGTTTTAAAGCCTTGAATTTGAATATTTTCTCCCGTAGTAAAAATGTAAAAAAAACTGTTTGATTGGATTTTTCGGAGAAGCATATTAGCAAGTTCATTCAGAAACGTGTGTGTATGAAATATCCATCGAAATTCCGTTTCGGAATGTTTGAATTAAGAACATAACGAACTCTACGCATACATGTAATGAAAAGCTCTTTATTCATTACTAATTGCTTTCTTACGTGGGGGGAAAACAATCTATGTTCTTTTACTAATGCCTACAGTTATAGAAAACACAATAGATGACAGCTAGATAGATCTTGTCACGATAACCAAGACGATAGCATCGTCTGGCGTTATTTAAAAACGCTTCATAAAACAGCCAAGTACCCGTCCTCTCTAATTGAGAATCGAAAACAATGGAGAGCATCTAATGCCAATTCCAATGAGTGGTAAAAAGGAAAGTTTACGGAAGAGGGAAAACTCCCTCATTGCAGCAGTTCAACGTACCACGGAAAGAATTCAGCCGGTGGAAATGAAACAACCGAAGAAAAAAGAATTGCGAAATGAGTAGTGAAAAAATTCATGAAAGTAGGAAACTATAGCGGATATTTGATACAATAAATGACCAGTTGTTTTCGCTTTGGGCAAGACTGGTTGATCATCGATCTCGTTTGAAGCTTCGACATTGCATCGGGGTTTTTTGTGTAGCAATCGACTCCTCGCACGTGAGGTTAGAAAAACTATCCATTGTATTTCTGGAAATTTTTTTTCATGAGGAAAATGTTTCTTTTCAATCTTCTGATAACGTCTAAGTTTATGTAACACTGAAAAGTGGCTGAAACTTCTGTTTCCACTAGTGTTGAGCAATGTTATTTCGAGATATTTCAGGCAAAAAAAATGTTTTAATTCCAAAAAATTATTGAACATTCCAGAGAGTGGAATTGTTTTAGTGTGAACGAGTTCAATATAAATGAATACTAAAATCTGTGCAAATAAAATTAGATCCAGCAATAAAGCAATGTAAGAGTTTCTTACATATATAAAAAGAAAAGAATAAATAGAACACTAATAAAAAGTGCAAATTTCAAAAACTCAAAAGAGTAATCCATGGATAAATCGGATAGATTCAAACCCTGTAATAACAACACAAACTATTTACTTTACTATAACCGTTTATTTAAATTTTTGATTGATCATTTAGATCTGGTCAAAATGATACAAATACTTTTTTCTCAAAATCCCGGGTTCAACAGGATTGAATAAAACATTTTTATCGAGGCGGTGGTAGTTTTATTCAAACACTTCATGAATATGAAACTAAACTCTCGGAGAAATAAAATTAGGATAGTGGTTAGAATGAGATTAGAAAAAACCAACTTAAAGCTTTTTAATTGGTAAACGTTATAACACTGTTTTAAAATATCTTTTTTCTACTTGGAATAACATCCACATATTTCAACTTCTTTATATCTCAATGCTTATAGCTTATTATACATATCATTATTTTTAAATAACGTTTCCTTTTGTTTCATCATTTAAATTCAAACATTTTAAGAATTAGATCATGTGAAATGGACAAATTTTCCTCAAAATACCTATATTAATTTTTAACATTTCATAACAAACGCTTACGCAAAATACAGAAGATTTTCTCCTCAGCCCAATCAAACCTATGAAGAACAGAAAATTAAATAAAACCAGAAGGAATGTTTTGAAAATTTTATCTTCGCCTCCTTTTCTTTTGTCTACTCGACCATGTCTCCGTTTTTACGTTTTTTTATGCAATTTTAATCAGATTCCTTTCCCTCTGATCTTCCTCTTAAAGATTCAGTAGAGCGTAAAAACAGTTTACCTTGACCATGAAAGATACCCAATGAAATAAAAACAGATCTGTTGAACCTTCCTTTAAGTTTTAGTATACTGATCCAGAATTTTTATGTTTATTTCTTTTCAATTTATTAAAACGCCACTTTTCTACTTAAGTACTATACTTGGAGTCAAGCTTCCCAGACATATTTCCGTTATTAATAAACAGACATATTTCCCAAATTGTAATAAAATTGTAAAATGATGCTAGAAAAGCAATGATACAAAGAGAAACAAGAAGTAACTATGAGAGGTATAGAGAGAAACGTAGGGTTGCAAATAAAATCTGCAGGAAAAAGAAGAAAGACTGGTTAAAAGAACAAATACTAGAAATTGATTCATTACAAAGACAAAATGAAAGAAGAAAACTATATAAAGCAATGAGTTTTCAAACCAAAACATTTCAACCAAAAATTAATGGCTGTAGAAGTCAAGATGGTAAATTATTAGGTGAGGAAAATCTAGTAATGGAAAGGTGGACAGATTATTTTAAAGGTTTATTAACAGAAAATGAGAGTGAAGAGCTAGAAGATGAGTTAAATTATGGGGAAGATCAAGAAACAGTTGAGGAAGATCTTACACCAACTATAGAAGAAATTGAGAATTGTATCAAGAGAATGAAAAGCAATAAAGCCTCAGGAACAGATAACATCAATGCTGAATTAATAAAATATGGGGGAAACACAGCAGTTAAAGTAATATCTGAATTAATAAATAAAATATGGGCAACAGAAATAATGCCAAATGAGTGGAATGTAGGAATTATTTGCCCTATATACAAAAAAGGTGATAAGTTTGATTGTAAAAATTACAGAGGGATAACTTTACTAAACACAACATACAAAATATTCTCAAGTCTGTTAGCAGACAAAGTAAAGAAATATTCTGAAAAATTTCTGGGAGAATATCAATGTGGATTTAGACAAAACAGAGGAACTGTAGATCAGCTTTTTGTGGTCAGACAGATTATGGAAAAGTTTTATGAATATGATATTGATTTATATATGCTTTTTATAGATTTCAAGCAAGCATTTGACAGCATAAATAGAAAACAATTGTATAAAGCAATGCACAGATTTGGTATACCAGCAAAAATAATAAAACTTACAGTAATGACAATGAAAAGCACTATGGCCAGTATAAATATAGGTGGAAAAACTGGAGATACATTTAAGTTTAACAAAGGTGTTAAGCAAGGTGATTCGTTATCAGCTGTGCTGTTCAATATTGCCTTGCATTCTGCAATCATGTCAATTGATCAACGAGGAAATATATTTACCAAGACGACACAAATCTGTGCTTATGCAGATGATATCCTAATTATTGCAAGAACAAAAAATAGACTAATACAAACTGTTAAGGAACTTATGAATTGTGCAAGTGAAATAGGTCTAGAGGTGAATGAAACCAAAACAAAATTCATGATTATGTCAACCTCTAAAGAGAGAAGACAGATACAGAACCTAAAAATAGATGATAAAATTTTCAAGGGTACCAACTCGTATACTTATCTTGGTAATGAAATAAACAATAAATGTGAAATCCATGAGAGTATAAACAAACAGATACAAAATGGAAATAAAGCAGTTTTTGCAAATAGTAGACTACTAAAAAGTAAATTATTATCTAGAAATTGTAAGGTGCAGATATATAAAACCCTAATAAGGCCAATCATAACATATGGTTCTGAAACCTGGGTGTTATCTAACAAAGATGAAATTATGTTAAGAACATTTGAAAATAGAATAATGAGAAGAATCTTTGGAGCCATATACGAAAATAACACATGGAGGAAAAGGTACAACTATGAAATAGAAAGGCTGATTAAAGGGAAAAATATTATAAGATACATTAAAGCTATGAGAATACAGTGGATTGGACATGTGGAAAGAATGAAGGAAACTGACATGTGCAAAAAAATTATGAGTGGAAAACTATATAGTAATAGGAAACGAGGAAGACCTAAACTAAGATGGCTGGACCAAGTTGAAGAAGACCTAAACAAAATGAAAATAAAAAATTGGAAAAGGAAATCAGGAGAGAGGGCAAGGTGGCGTTCTATAGTAGAGAAGGCCAAGGCCCACCAGGGGCTGTAGAGCCGTGCAGAGAGAGAGAGTAATAAAATTGTTCCTCGTGTATAGTATAAAATTTTTATCATTTTGAAACAATTCATAAACAATTTTTCGTCATGTCCTTTTTCTACTGTGAGCAGTTCCAGAACCTTTTATCACCTTCAATAAATTGGTTCCAACGTTTACCTATTTTTCCATTTATGCACCAAAACTTAAATAAAATATCTTGAATATATTATAGCAATTGATAGTATAATAGGTTGATAATATATCACATAATATTTACATCTTAAATCTCGAGAAATCTTAATGTAAAAAATGTGCGAAACCGCCATTTTTATTAGTATTTTTGACTTTTTCCAACGGTTTGCTTCCTAAAATAAATGTTTTCATAGAAATCTCTTATGGGTACTAACCCCATTGCTTAATGTTTTCTCTTACTACTTTCGGAACTCGGAAGCATTTTTTGACTCTAGTTTGCTGCTCAAGGAAATTTGATACCAACTGTCATGGGAAATTCCCAATTTTGCAAGGGGAAATTCCCAATTTTGCAAGGGGAAATTCCCAATTTTGCAAGAGGAAATTCTAGGGAGAGAAAAAAAAAGTATTTTCTGGATGGTTACGAGCAATTTTGTTTATATCGATGATAATGATAGTACACTTTACATTAAAAATAAGTTTCAACAACCGCAGTTATGGCTGTTCATACAAATTAATAATTGTATTTATTTTTTCATTAAATATCTTTCCTTATAATTCAAATTAAAAAAAGATTGATGTTTCTTAAAAGTTGGTTCAATTAGTACAGTATTTTCAAGTATTTCACGCAGAATGTTTAATACTGGATTTTGCCCAACAACTAATTCATCCTAGATAGGAATCTGTTTCATTGTTGAAATATGCGGGGGCTAAATATTTTAGGTTTGGGTGGTTGTATGAAACTGCGTCCCCTAGCCCCAAAAATTGAGGTTCTATCATTAAAAAAGTGGCCATGTCATTTCAGTAACATCAAATAATGATAAAATATACTTAAATAAATAAAGCTATTAGGGGGCCGTTTAAGTATTACGTATAAGCATTAAGCACCTAAGTGGGGAGAGGGTTTGCTCTTTGCTTATTTTTCCTGACTATAGGGGGGAGGGGAGTATGAGTGATGTTTACGTAAGATGTTAGAACTGCATTTTCGAAAATATCTTGTTTCTTGCATAAAAAGTTTCAAAATTAAACCAAAAATATTTACATTTTTTAGGCACTGCTAAACATTTTGTACAAAAAAGAACAAAGGGAGGGGGTCAGGCATGTTTTCTTACGTAATTATAAGGGGGGTTAGTGGCTTGCTTATCTTTGCTGATAAAGGGGGAGGGGTCAAAAATGACCAAAAACACGCTTACGTAATATTTGAACGACCCATAGGGAAATTTGATAGTTCTTATGGCCGGCAACATCAGCGCAAATTGATGCTTTGGCCCTTGACGAGTTAAAATGCTATTTCGGCCCTCACCACAGTTAAAGGTGGACATGCCTGTTTAATTAAATTATTACACAGTCTTTAGTGCGAGGACAACAATTGATCCATCCCTTTGTTCTCCCTCAATAGAACATCAGCAGAGACACGAAAGGCGACCGCGACAACAAAGACGACACGCGCCTTAACTGTAATCCCAGTCTGCAATTAGTGACCAAATCCAATAGTCACTCGTCAATCTATTTCGAGCTGCTTCGATTGTAATAATCACGGATTGCGTAACCAATATGCGGCAGGTAACAAAAACTGGGACATGAGTGATGATCGCAAATGATAGACCGATACTTCCCCTTACTCTCTGATCTAGATGTGTGCGCGTTTTTTCTTTTTAATTTCCCAACTTGTTTCCAGTTTGAATTCTTCTCTCGCCCTTTATTATTTTCGGACTTCCTTCCCTTTGGTGACCTAATCTTCTTCTCGCCCGATCCCCAGGGCTAAATACCCTCACAAGCAACAAAGAAATTACGTAGGGTGTAGGTTAAGGGAAAGTGTTTTGGGTTGCTCGTTTTTTTTTGCTGCTTTCAATGATTGAAGGTGCGCGAAGACCTGTATAAAAGTGCGAGCGGACTCTGCTCAGTCACCATTCGTCCCTTGTCCATTGCACAGCTTAGCCGGATAACCAGCTACCTTCGACTTAACAATGAAATCTCTGGTAAGGCTTCATTCCTTCCAACTGCCAAAAGATGTGTTTCGATTCAGAGCTTATACTACTGAAGATTGAATTATTAGGAAAAGCCCCCTCTTAAGAATTTATCGATTACATTGATTTTATCGGATATCCAAAGCAGCCGCGAATCCAGGATTTTTGTCTTGACGGGCTGAGGTACCTAAAACGTGTATATTGCCGTTAATTTCTCATTTTAAAAGGATTTAATTTTCAAATTTAATCATTAATAATTTAATTTTAATAATTTTTTAAGTATTTCTCTTAAAGTAACATCATAAATACTCCATTACTACCTGTTTTCATGAAAAAAGTTCAAAAAAATTCAAATAACTGAAGGAATTTGTACTAAAATTGAAAGAATTTTTTTAATTCTAGAGGAGGATGCAGCCCCATAGCTCCTCCCCTTGATCCAACATGAAACCCATTGTTTTTCATTTCAGACAATGGAGATAAGTTTCTAATTTCCCCCAAAATACCTAGCATTAAATTTACTTTTCACTTCTCCACTTAATTTTACAGTATGTGTGTGAAAAACTTTAATTGAGAATAATTTGTAAAGGGGCCCACAGACGAGCAACTTGGTCGTCAACCCGGTTGCCAACCAGGTAGATGCTTTTCCCACAGACGGCCAACCTGGTCGTCAACCAGAATGTAAACAATGAAGAAAAAATTAATCAGATTGTAACAAATTAATATATTTTGATACTTTAAATGCAAAATTATATTTTATTTAATTATTCTCTCGAGCTAGAATTATATTATTTTAATTTTTAATGCTTAGTTTTTTTTATTTTCCTAATAACATGTTCCGATTAAGCTCCGCCCACCAAGTTGACGATCAGATCATCAACCTGAAATTCAATCATCAACTTCCCCACAACTTGGTTGAAAACTTGCTCAAATTGACAACCCGGTTGACGACCAAGTTGCTCGTCTGTGGGCCCCTTAAAACTATTTTAACAAAAACATTAACGTGAAATTTAATAACTCTGAAGTTTTCTTTGCACATCTTTGTCCTATGATATTTTGATTATTTCTAATAGAATATTAGTATCTTTTATTTTTATTATAATAATAGCGATTGTGTGTGTTAAATTTAAATATCATTAATTTTTTAAGGAACAGTTTCTAAACCTTCTGTAAATAATAATTTATTTATGGTTAACTTTCTCCTTATGTTTTATCCTGATTTTTGCTCTTTTGGTTTTTAATTTCGCATTTTTAGTGAGTAATGCACGCTCCACACATGCAATAAGCTAAATGTAGTTTTTGAACATTTCTGCACAAGATTTGAATCTTGATGAACTTGTAAATTTCGTTTTAACTTGCTGAGTAACAAACACTAAAGAGGGTCTGGGGGAATACCCAAGAAATTTTTGGAAATTCGACCCTTAAAAAAGAAGTTTTTAACTCATTTTTGGATACTGTTCACAATTGAGTGACACCCAGGGATGGGCTTTCTCTTAAAGTAAATTAAGCTTAGAATCATTTAAAATAATGATTTATCTTGTGTATAAAATTTTAGTGAATTTTAGGGATCTGGGGGGTACCCCCCAGAAAAATTTTGGAAACATGCCCCTTGAAAACTGAAATTTACTCCTTTTCGGCCTTCCGAGTGAAGAAATTAATTTCAAAAATATTCAAAATGATATTCCTTTAAGTACCGAATATGAAAATCTCTGGGTCCCGGAGATATTACCCCCCTCTCCTCAAGCCAATCCTCATCTCATTGGTCAAACGAATTAATTTGATTTTTTTTGAGAACTTCAACCAATCACCGTGCAGATGAGGATTGACTATTGCGGAATTTCCAGAAATGCTTCTTTTCTTTTCCAGTTCTTCCTCGCTGCTGTCTTGTGCCTGGTGTCCGTCGCTCTGGCCAGCGGTCACGGACTCCGAATCGGCATTCCCCTCCCCTTCATCAAGCTCCGCTTCGTGGACATCGCCAATCTGTTCGGAGGAGATCACCATGGAGGTCACCACGGAGGAGGCGGATTCGGTCTGGAGATCGGAGGCGGACACGGAGGCCATCACGGACACGGATGGTAAAACAAGAAGCAAATTGTAAGCCCCGCCTACTTTCACTTTTCAAACAATCGATTCTTAATCATTCTATTAACTCCTTAATTCAATCTATTCTATGAGTAACATTTTGGGTTCAGATAGTTTTTTTAAAAATCAATTCCTTATTGCCGCCCGACAAGTCTTGAAAAATATATAAGTTTTTAAGGATTAAGGAAAAGTTTCATAACTGATCAAATTAATGTAAGGTTTTCAAATGAATTTGACGTAGTAAAATGTTGTAAACTGTTTCCTGCGCCTTTCACTTTTGAAACAATCTATTCGAGAAACATTTTGGGTTCAGGTAGTTTTTTTTAAAAATCAATTCCCCGACAAGTCTTGAAAAATGTGAAATTTTTAAGGATTAAGGAAAAGTTTCATAACGCATCAATTTTTTGTACAGTCAAAAATATTATAGAAATTTCATTAAAATTTCTTAAATGTAGAAGTATGTTTCAAACACACTTTATATATGATCCCTTTTTCCCAATTACAAATAATTAATTGCTATTTCTCTCAGCCATGAACAGTCTTTATAAAATTTATTGATTTATCTTTTGGCCCCCGAAGATTGCCCCATATCAATATTTTGGCCAACGGCAAGTTATAATTAAATAAAGACACAAATAAAGCTAATCCTCATCCATTTTAGAAGTGTTTATTAAATTAAAAGTTATTAGAAAGTACATCAGGGTTAAAATTTTACGCATAGGGTAATCTTGAAACAATATTTAGTTAATACTTAATTTCATCTTATAATGCTACTTACATAAACGGAAAGTACTGTACGGATTTCGTTAAAATTACAATGGAAAGTAAGTACTACTTTAACTCAGTACAAACATAGTTCAATATGCAAAGGATTATTTTAAAGGTAAGTTTTTTAATACCTTCAGTCATTTTGAGCCTTTTTCGGACAATATAAGGTAAAACAGTAGTTTTCTGACTTTAGAGGCAATGTTCCAGCATTTCGATGTAAGAGCAGGGTAAAAGTAATAAGATCCCTAATTCGATCTTACAATGAGTAATGAAATGGACTTTTGAAAAACATTTGAAGAATGTGCTATCGAAAATGGTAAATTGATGGAATTGATTTTGATGTTTTTGTTTTCAGATTGCGAAGTTTGTGTATCAGATTTTAGTCCAACACATCCACTTATAACTAGTGTCACGACTGCTGCACCTTGTATATAAGATTCATTTTCATGTCAATGGAAGAAAATGTAAATACAGCAAAATAGTGTAATTATAAGCTTAAAATTGTGTGTACTTTTTTTAAATAAACAATGTTCTGTATTATAAAATGTGCTTGTTTATTCCACTTTTATTCTAGAAAGCAATCATCAGATAAGTTCCCCGTTTGTTTAATCGATTTCCAACTTCAGTTAAATTTTACTTTAGTGCGAGTTCAATTTTGAAAAAACGTATTAAAAACATTAACACAAATTTTTATCTGATATCCTTTTTAAATTTCAAGGTATCAGATTTGATTCTTGTCATTTCTCCAAAAACTTATTTTGCGAAAAAAAACGCATTTAAAGAAGCACCATGGCATGTGTGCCTTATTTGAAATATATTTATTAGTTTCAATTATCATTCAATGTAAGAAAATAGTTCTAATTGAAAAATTTAATTTTTTTGACCAATAAAAAATAAAATCAATACAATAAAAAATGCGACTTTTGCTAAGTTCTTATTGTCGCATTTTGATATTTTGAAGACGAGCTCAAAGAGACAAAAGTTTTAAAAGGTAAAAAATAAATATTTTTTATAAATAAATTAAAGCATGATAATTGGCTTTGGAATTTTGTTTTTACCCCAACCGTTTGCCCCCAAAAGTTCATCTTTTATTAAATTGTCAGTTTAAAAAAGGGAATAAGTAAAAAAAAAAGTTTTGAGAAAATCGAGAAAAGAAACTGTAAAAGCAATGGAATTTTCATTGTATAACCACCAAACTTTTACAGGAAATTATGGACCTTATTTAGATTAGAAAACAGAATAATCATCGGAGAAAATAAAAGTATATCCACACACAAAAATACTGTACAGTCGAAAAAGTTGATGGACTTATTCTCCCTTTTATTTATTTATTTATTTATTTAGACAAAAAACAGACCTTTCGGTCCAATTACATTTGCCAGTACAGAAAAAAAAATCACAAGAACACCCAACAACCATCAAAAGCCAGACAACAAAAGAACACAATAAACAAATGCATATAGAACCTCAAGAAAAAAAAAACATTAGAAAAATTTAGAAGATTAAGGACATGCAGGTTTGTTTGAAAACTGAAAAAGACATAGAAAAAATATCCAAACGATCCGTATACAAATTATAGAGTGAGCAAAATTTATTTACATAGAAGTTTTTATCGGTGACAGTCCTTATATTAGTTCCAAAAAATTTTAAAGATTTATTTCTTGCAGAATGCCTTGGAACTATTATAAATATATTTTGAGTTAAAGTATTGCTGTCAATGTTTTTATTTAATAGTTTATGAAAAAATAACATTAACAAGAATTTACGCCTGGATTGCAGATCTTGAATTTTAAAATTTTCTCTCAAAATCTGGCTTGGCATATAAGTATTACAATATCCATTTTCAGTAAAAAACAAGTGTCTTAAAAAATATTCTGAATTTTTTCTATCATTTTAATATAAATTTCATAATGAGGATCCCAAACTATACAAGCATATTCTAATTTAGATCTGACTAAGTAATTGAAAATTGAAATTTTGGATGCTGAATTAAGTTCCCTGCATGCCCTTAATATAAAACCTAAATTCTTGAAAGAACATGAAACAATATTTGAAATATGATCAGAAAATGAAAAAAAACTTATGAAAATTTTTTTTAAACTTATGAAACTTCAGCTGAAAAAATTCTCAAAAACCACTTAAATCGAGAATTAAATCTTATTTCTGCTCAGTTCACTGCACAAAAGTGAGAAATAAAAAGACTAAGACAAATAAAAGTTAAGGCAGGTTAATGAATATCAATGAAGTTCAGAATTCAATAGATAAAAAGGTAATACACTTTTTTAAAATTAAAAACAAATTTTGTGGACTAGAAAATTCCGGAACTTTTTGAACTCCTCAAAAAATCTCAAAGCTACGCATGAGTGGGAAGAGGGAAAAAATAACTTCAATTTGGAAAAATCAATGTCCATTCGTTGCATTTTTTTATTAAATTTCAAATTTGTCTTTCTTTTCTTATTCTTTGTGCTGTAAACTAAGTCAAAACAAAATTTGTTTTTGAACTCCTCAAAAAATCTCAAAGCTACGCATGAGTGGGAAGAGGGAAAAAATAACTTCAATTTGGAAAAATCAATGTCCATTCGTTGCATTTTTTTATTAAATTTCAAATTTGTCTTTCTTTTCTTATTCTTTGTGCTGTAAACTAAGTCAAAACAAAATTTGTTTTTGAACTCCTCAAAAAATCTCAAAGCTACGCATGAGTGGGAAGAGGGAAAAAATAACTTCAATTTGGAAAAATCAATGTCCATTCGTTGCATTTTTTTATTAAATTTCAAATTTGTCTTTCTTTTCTTATTCTTTGTGCTGTAAACTAAGTCAAAACAAAATTTGTTTTTGAACTCCTCAAAAAATCTCAAAGCTACGCATGAGTGGGAAGAGGGAAAAAATAACTTCAATTTGGAAAAATCAATGTCCATTCGTTGCATTTTTTTATTAAATTTCAAATTTGTCTTTCTTTTCTTATTCTTTGTGCTGTAAACTAAGTCAAAACAAAATTTGTTTTTAATTTTAAAAAAGTGTATTACCTTTTTTATCCACTGAATGCTGAACTTCACTGATATTCATTAAACTGCCTTAACGACTCAGTTTCATTATACTTCTAACTTCTATTTGTCTTCATTTGAGATGGCTGAACTAATTAAACACTCAATGTTTACAATGGATTACAATTTGTGTACGTACCATGACGCTCGTCGTGGGACTCATCAGTTTTTAGGAATATTTCATTTTATTAATCAATTTTTCCCAATTTACTAGATCCAATGCTAATGGGTAATATACCAAGTTTTGAAGGGTAAACATTTTTGTTTGGCATTTGTAGACATGTTATGTTTAAATTTCAAGAGGGACTATTTACGCCTTTATATTTATTGATACTTCACTTAAGAAATTTTTTCTGAATAGAAGATGTTAAGAGTTAAAAATTTTAGTTGGAATATGTTAAGATGAGCAGAGCACTGATACTCCAAATTAGGCTTAAAAATAATTATTATTCAATAAAATAAGAGGAGAAACTCCGTGGAAGACCTTTTTGTGGATAAAGGAAGGCCCCCCTAATGCTAAGAAACTCCTAATTAATGAAGGAGGAATTAGGGTGATAATGAATCCCATTCAATCAATAGGGATTATAATGAATGAACCCCTAATAAATGGGGGAAACTCCTGTTGCTCTGTATCGATAATGATGTTGATGGGAGAAATTTTTGTAACAAGGATGGCTTTGAACTCCCCTCAAGAAGAGCCGGAAAAGCTTTCCGCGTTGTCCGTGACTAGAAGGGAACCGCCGGCATAAAATTCTTTGGTGAAATGAAGGTAATCAGAAGGATAAAATAAATCATTGGGTAAAATTTAATGAAGCGAGATACATGACGTCCGCTGAAGGGAGAATCCGACTCGGGAAGGGGAGCGTCACCACAGCGAACCGAAACCTAAAATCGGGTCTCGAAGGCGAGGTGTTGAGAGATTCAGCGGGGGCTCGGGATGCTCTCTGGCTGGGTGTTTGTTGGGGCTCAGGACGGTGCCCCACGCAGAGCGACTGCAGACTGCTTAATAAATTAATTTCTTAAGGATGAAGAAATTGCAAGTATGGATTGACCAGCACGTTCTAACGCGTCTAGGAAATGCTAGGGAGATGAATACCTCCCAAACAGTTCAAGTGCTGGAAAATGCTCTAAAAAGGCCCAGTTCCTAACAAACTTGTTGGCAAACAGGTACACAACGTTGATATTAGTCGGGGGAAAGCATGCCCCAATCGAAATGGATTTTCAATGAAGTATTAATAGATTTTTCACTTTTTTTTTCTTAACCACACAAACTGTGCATTTTTCAATTTCGATCAAAAAAGTAATATATTTTTTTTTCTTTTGATAACTGCATGGATTTATCTTTTGAATGACCCTAAGTGTATGAAAAATGCTTCAACCACACACCAAATATTTCATTTGCTTGGCAATATGTATCAAATACACAAATATCCTTTTTTTTTACAACAAAATACATCCATTTCAGTCTAAGACCTTCAAATTTAAACCTAAACATCAAATTTCATTCTTTGCCTTGTAATGGAAATACAAGTAATTGTTCATGTTATACTCTTCAGCCTGTACAAAGCATCAAATATTTAGGACTATATATAGATTCAAACTTGAAATGGAAAACTCATATCAAAGAGTTGGGGAAGCGATTGCGTTTTGTTCTTTTCAAGTTTTACCATCTCAAAAATAAGGTTAGTTCAAATTTTTTAAAATCCTTATATTATGCTTGGTTTTATTCATTAATCAATTATGGTATTATTATTTGGGGCGGTGAGTATATATCCAATCTTCAACCGTTAATATCTATACAAAATAAATGCTTCAAAATTTTTAGGCCCCAATCTAGCCCCCTTAGATTTAGATCCCTTAAGTTGCTACCATTTCGACATAACGCTTACTTTCGTATTTTACTTTATATTTACCGGAATAAATCCCAATTTAAAGTGAAAGGTATACAATATAATACTCGATCCACAGACACTTTTGAAATTCCAAGTTTCTCCAAGGACATATTTTGTAGACATTTTTATTACCTTGCCCCTAAACTGTTCAATAGTCTACCTGTACACTTAATTAGTATTAGTAAATATTCAACATTTAAAAGATTATTATTTGAATTTCTATTAAACATTGACGACGTTGATATATATTTTTCACTTTGAAGCATTTTACTTAATAATGTTATCCAGCTTTTTTGCCATTTTTTAAGTGTTTCTATATAGTGTCTATTATTTTTTTTTTCTTTATTTAAGTTATGAATATATTTCTCTTATGCCTGTACGGGAAGAGCATTTCCCCTTGGCATATCACATGTTTCTTCTATTACTTGTATTTTTTTTGTAAATAAAATTTGTTTGTTTGTTTGTTTTTTAAAGAACCATTTATTATTCTCTATATCTTTTTAAAAAACATTAAAGAAACTCCGTTTCTAGGAAAACACACGTTGGTAAGAAGATTTGTAAAGTTAAAAAAATAGAAAGAAGTAAAAGTTCACCGCTATACTAGAGGTATTCATAACAGAGAGGTAACATTAATACACATCGGCTTACCGTCTCCTATCTCCGGTCCCATGACAGCAATACTTTTTATAGTGTAGGCGTCATCGTGCTTCAAAACGAGTACACCGCCATTTTTATACTAGAATATACAATACATGCTGTTGCCAAAAAAAGACAAAAAAAAAAAAAAAATTGCATAAATTGCTTTCCCAACTCAGTCAGCCCGCATTTCGACGCTTCAATTCAAAAATGTTGGTACTACACAACACTATACTTCTAATTAGTATAGAAAATCAGTAATCTCTATAATAGTTCAGTAAATATCCTGAAAGAAAGGTCAAACCTAAAACAAATTACCATAGGAAATTTAATATTTTTAATTTTAAAAAATGGATGACAGAATTTTTAGAAGCTTTTTTCAGTGTTGAATATTCTGCATTTAAGGAAATAAAACATCAATTAAAAGTATTTATTTCAAAAATTAGGTCATTGAAACAGCTTAATTCATTCTGTTTTTCTTTTGAACTATTTCCTGTTTTCCTAAATAACAGCATAGTAAAAGTTAACAATAATCGGTTTTATTTTTAGATTTAAAATTTTTCAGCAGTTAAATATTTTTTTACAGAAAAAAATATAATTTATGGTTAATTCATTAATTAACTTCAATTAATCTAATAAATTAAAAATTGAAAATTCAAGAAATTTTTTTTTTCAAAAATGTTGAAAAGTTAATACTTCAAAAACAATTCGGTAATGAATAATTTATACACATTTTTTATTATATATTATTAGTTATAATAATTTATATTGAATTTTAAAAAGACAAATCTAAAAACACTGAATTTTTAAAACAATTATAAAATTTTTAGTGTTTATGTCGTATATTGGGCTGCTTTTATAAATTAAAATTTTAAAAAAGTGGAACATAGTGGGAAAAAAACATTTTCTTTCCCCTCCCAATTTTATGTTCTTTGCGGTCTAGGCCCCTCAATATTTTACCACAGTCGGCCCCTATGCTGTCCGCGGAATGCCCCCCTCAGAAAAAAAAACCCATCCGTCATTTTAAAGAACCATTATCTGCACAATTATGACGTTAGTGTCGCCATCTATCATACAAAAATTAAAACTATTGTGATTTTTTAGATATCTCCTAATTTCCATATTGCGGCACCCTTTATAAGAACTAGAACTTTATTTTATATAACATACGAAGTTATATTATGCGCAATTTCCACCCACTTTTCCTGCCGTGGTTGTACATTTTTCTGTAAGCTTATTTATGCCCTCTTCCAAACTGTACTATTTATCACCGGAGTATATTTCTCCAAGACTAAGAACAAACGAATTACACACCCTATAAATTACTTATATTACAATAGGCAAGAAATTGCTTTTTCTTTATCCTATGTAAATCGTGAAACCAGAAAAGCTGATTCAATATTTAGTTCAGTCTTAAAAGAACAGATGGCGTTCTGGACAGATCGATGAAGTATCTGCATGTCTGCATAGGGCTGTGCCATGGCCTAATTTCAATCAATTTCTTAGGGCCGCCGATAAGTTTACCAGGCCTCCTGTATTAAAATTACTTTTCTCTGTGACACATCATACCTAGAATGTTTTTTGGTAGGAGTCCAAATATCCTCTTCAATAAAATAGCCATATTTTAGATTTTCGCCTCAGGGATAACCTTCCTAACCACAGCCAAAATTATTTCTTCTCCCCTCATTCCATGCTGTAAACTTTTATTTTTTCTGAGAAACTTTTAAAATATTATCACCATACTAAAAAGGGGATCTGGTAGATGCTCCCAAAAACATTTTGGGAATAATTCTACTCATTTTTTGTCTATCTTGTCCGAATTTCGGGGAGAGGGCCCTAAAACTTATATTACAAATATCCATACTTAACTCCTTGTAATTAACTAATTAATATAGTGGCAATGTAAATTTAACAATTAAATTACATTATAACTTATGTCAGATGTCTAAATAGTCGAATCCCCAGCCTCTCAGAGCCAATGGGAGTTGAGACAGTACCAGTTTGTAATTTTATAGCAAGATACTTTTAAGCCCATGAAGAAAAATATTGTTTACCAAGTCCATGAGCATATAAATGCTTCAGATGTAAACTAGTGTTTTTCTTACCCATATAACTGCATTGAATCCTGGAAACAAGAACAAGTTTGCGTTTTCAGCCACCAATCATTTTGCTTGGTTCTAAGCGTTCACAATCATATGATGGTAGTATACTCTAGGATTGGAAAAACAATAAATAATGTTACCTGGCATCATCAGTGAGGTTTCAATGCTCCATCCATCTCCTCTTCACTCGGTTCCAATTCTTTATTAAGATTTCTTTAATGATTTTAGTTAGAATAGTGAAAGTTGTAACAGTGCGCTCTCTAGCAAAGTGCCTGAATGACTGCACCCTTCATTCACCCCCATTGTTGATACTTTCCTTAATGTATAGCTTGAGGGATTCTCTTTTCCGAGGTTATTGACTGATTAGGCGATTTCCAAATTACCTATAGTGTTTTAAAACTCTTGAAGAATTACCAAAATTTTTTGTGGGAGTACCTAACATTGATTTTAAATCTCTACTGCTCAGACATGCATGAGAAACAATGCTTTTTTGCGTAAAATTACCATAATCAGTCGCTGAATAATATTTTTGGTATTGATTGGAAAAGTGGAAGTGGCACACACCCAAGTTTTCCTTCCCAAACAAATAGTGTAACTCAAAAAGGTTGACCACCCCAGAAGTAAAGTGTTATTAAACATCAAAATGACAAATTCCCCACATAAAAATAATAGTTAATATGAATGAGTCATGGGCGGATTTTGATTTTTTTTTTTTTTTTTGGGGGGGGGGCAACTTTTTGAGAAAATTCTATTTTTATAAGGGAAATCATTCCATAGCCATCAGGGATAGTTGGCTCTCCAGGGTTTACCACCTAAATCCGCCCATGATGATAGTTAAATATAAATGATAGTAAGTTTACCTCAGGTATGGAAATAATTCATGTTGACTTTGACTTATTGTTCAGTGCAATGCAATTTCATCAATGGCAATAAATTTTCATAATTAGGCTTATTTAGTTGTCAGTAAATGACTCTCCATAAAAATAGATACCAATGAAATCTGAAACCCAGAAACATGAATGAAATAATAAATATAAAACCTGGAAACCCACAGTTTCTACAAAAACCATCACAGGGTAAGAATGGAAAAAGTTTAAAAAAAAACACTTCAAACTTAAAATTCTTTATTTTCTTCTAAAACATACAAAAAAGCACCGTTCCTGATCGATCAGGTTTTCCAAATACAGTGCTTCAATGCAACAGCTCACTTGAGCAGTGAAAAGTTGCAGGGATTTTGGCATAATTCCAAAGCACAGCTTTTAAAACACAAAAAAAAAGTTCAAAAACAAATTGGTCACTTTTAAAAAAAAACTTAAGACTGCTCATATTGCTCAACCTGTCAAAAACCAACAAGTTAATTTTAGGTAAACAAAATATCGATATCCCAATTCAAAATACTTTTTTTTAGAATACAGAACTTCTATAATTTTTAACCATTTTATAACATTAATAATATACAGAATAAATGTGACAGGCAAAAGGAAGATCCATAACAGTTTCATTTCAGCCAATAAAAAAAAGATACAAAAATTATAACGCTTCTTTTAATACAAGTTCCTCTAACTTTACCGCTTCACTTTATTACAAAAATGCCTCCTCTTGAATGAGAAGCTTTAACATATTTTGGAGAAGTATTTTTAATTCCTCAATATCACTGGCTTAAAAATTCGCTCCTCTCAATACTCATTCTTAATAAGGTCACTTATTACAGACACAAGGTTAAAATTCCTTACACACGGGCATAGCCGAGATTTACGTGGGCAATTAAATTGCTACGTATTTAGTTTTCATTCCCATCCATTTTAAAATATACTTATTGATAACCAAAATATATCCTTCTTTGAAGAAGTAAAATAAAATGAGTTCATCATATCTCTTTCCAACAACAAGAGAAAAAAACACATTTCTTAGCTCCTCCCTGCCCGTCCAGACTATGCCCGTGCCATAACACATCCACTGGACCTTGCTTTGCATAAAAAATTAGTAAAAATAAGCAAAATTTTGCTTTAACAATATCACATTTATGAACTTGAGATATATCATATTGCTT
Source organism: Tetragnatha montana (assembly GCA_963680715.1). Lineage (NCBI taxonomy): Eukaryota > Metazoa > Arthropoda > Arachnida > Araneae > Tetragnathidae > Tetragnatha > Tetragnatha montana. The sequence goes on along the minus strand of OY796684.1, from coordinate 2,192,214 downwards.
TCAGTTGGGTAAATTTTATTCAGTGTATTGGAAAGCAAGTAAAAAGGTGTTGGGATGTTAGCATCTACCGTCCTTCCTTTCAGTTGGGCTCCCGCGACGGACCAATAACGAGGAATCGCTCAAAGGTGAGAAGCGAAACAAGTTCTCCAATCCGCACGATGAAGAACCACTGAGCTCATCAGTGCCGTGAAACGAATTGACCATCCGTTCAGGATTTCGGGATCGGGTTCCAGCAATTCTCAACAGTTGGATAGAACTCTTCTCGCTAAGAATAATTAACATTATATCAGGAAAGCGTTTCTAAGAAATCCCCCTAAAAACTGCATGCAAAACTATTAAAAGAAATTCTTTGTTTTCAGTTATAGTCGTACCATTTTTTCTGCAGTGCTTTTCACATTGCTGCACGTTTCAAATTTCTAAAAGTACGAAAGCAAGCAAATTTGGAAAAGTTTTGTACATTTAGTTTTACATCGACATAAGCTTTTAATGTTCTATTCATTCTACTCATCTAAGGTTTCACTTGTAAAACCAACAGCCTTATTATCGAGATAGCCCGACAACATTCTCTCGGTCATGAGCGCTTTTGATCCAGTTCACCTAGAAAATTCCCATCCTTTCCGTTTTCATTTCTCTCAAGGGTTCAGATTTTTTTATAACAGTGTTTACCGCTTCCTTTTCCCCTCATTTTAAATCTTCTAATCCTCTCAAGCAAAAATTTTTTACATTTAAAACTTACATTCATCGTACGATTAAAATATGTTCCAATCGGGACTTTCTCAATGCTGAGCTGAATAACTAACCAGAGCTGTTGAGAAATCTTATGTAGTACTTAGATCATCGGAAAAATTCTGCCGTCATGAGCCAGCAAACTACCAAAATGTTACACAAATTCAACTTCAATACTGTTTCTGTCCCAATTTTATTAGATTAAATTCTCTTTCACCAAAAATAAAATTCCTAATTCCAATAATTGGGCCATTTTCTGAAGTTGTTAATGTGTTTTATCATGTATTGCCAAACCAAACATGCTCAAGAACATGAAACTTTCATAAAGAACATGAAAAAGTTGTAAGAAAAAATAGGAGATCCACTGTTCCTGTCTCCAAAGATTCTTGGTCTAGTGACCATATATTTAACTTTATTTTGCCTAAAATTATTCAAAAATGTATTTTGACCCTTGATAAGCATTTCTATGAGTTTTCAAGTTTTTGAATTTTATTTGTGCTTTACCAACGTTATGTTTATGTTCTTCTATATAGTCCGAAAACAATAAAATTCAGGCCTGATGCAGGATAGATTTTGGGTTTTGTGGGGTCAGTTTTGGCCCACAAACAATACTTTGGAAAACCCTGATTTAAGGTGATTTTCCTCAATTTTAAGAGGTAAAAAGTACAACTTCAAAAATATAAAACTTTTATGAAGAAACTTTGCTAATGATGAGAATTAAATTAAAATATAATCTTAAAATAATATTTTGGGTTTGAATTGGTATTTTTATGAATACTTTTAACTTTCACATACATACTTTTCAGGAAAAAACAACAATTGTAAAATACTACAATATTAAACATAAAAACTTGTGAAAATAAATGCTAAATATATTTGTTTTACTTAATTTTTACATAAGTTACAATATTTTTCAGCAGTAGGAAGTCAGTTTTAATGATATTAAACTCCTATTCATCCACTCACTTGAAAAAATAGCAGGGTTGGCAAATATCATGATATTTATATAAATATCAAAATATCGGATATTTTTGATATATATCGGATATATATCAAGATTTTGATATATCCGATATTTTCAGATTTAAGTAGAAAAATACTGTTTATTAGAAGTGAATGGTAGTCTAAACCAAAATATTGCTACTAAAGAGCATTTTTAATTAAATCTTAATTACTCACAGCATATTTGCTAATAATTACAAGACAATATCAATGTAGTACCAATAACCTTAAGCATGTACTATATTATAATTTAATTTCTGCTTCAAAAAAAATATTTACTTATTTATTTAATAAGTTTAGCAACACTGTAATTAATGAATTAAAGAACAATTTATTTATTCATGATTTGAAAGCTATCAATATTTAATTTAATTATCTTTAATATTGTATTTAAATAGTTGTAGTAATTATTACAAAACAGATAAAAAAAATTGTGGCAATTTAATTTTAATATAATTGGATAGAAACAAAAAGATTTGAAAATAAAAACATGTAAGCATTGTTTAATGCAGTGTGGTCCAACCCGTGGCACGCGGGCCACAAGTGGCACTCTAAAAAATATTCGTGGCACTCGGCCTCAAAATTAAATTCGTATTCTAACTATGTAGAATATAATCCACATTTCAATTTTTATTGCAGAAAAGTGTTAAAAACCCGGTTTTAGAGTCTAATTTTCAAAAAAATTTCAGGGGAGAACCCCTGACACCCCTTGGAAGTTATTTTTGGTTTAAAATTCACTTTGGGCTTCAGTTAGAACAGTGTGGTCCAACCCGCAGCCCTCGAAGAAATTTTCATGGCCACAAAATGTAATAAGTTTTATAAAGTAAAGTAACTAATCAAAAAGTAATTTTTATTTCAGAAATTAGTTAAAAAAAACGATTTTATGGGTCGAATTTTCAAAAAAAAAAAAAAAATTTGGGCTAATTAAAAATTAGACTTATTTTCCTTTTAACAAAAAAATAATCGATTAGGAAAAAAACCCCAAGAAATAATATGTTAAATTTTAATTTCATGAATTTGAACATCAAGTAAATTAGTGTTTAAGTTGTGGCACAAAATAAATAAAAAATATGTTAATTCAGTAAATAAAAAATATGTTAATGAGGCCCAGTCAATATTTTTGCATTGCATTTTAAATGTAGGAAAGATATTTCTTAAGTAAAATGCGTCTTAGTAAGCATTTGTAGTCGAAGTAAATGATCCAGAGTTGAAATATAAGCTTGATTTGCCTGTTTTAAAATAGTAAAATGTAAATTTTCCTGTCTCTGGCACTCGCCTCCTCATGAAAATTTTAATTGGCACTCGGGTACCTAAAGGTTGGACCACACTGGTTTAATGCAATGTGCCGAAGAAAAAACTAAACACCTCTGCTTTTAAAATACATTACTTTATGCTAACTTGTGTATGTTGCTAAGATCTGATCAGGTTTCATAAAATATGAAATTTTAACTTGATGATTTCAGAATTTTATAGGTATTAAATTGAAATTTCAAGGTTAAAATTTTTATAACTTAATTAACATGTTTACAAAGTTCTCAAAAATGAATTTTGGGAGGTTTTAGCTTGAAAACTGTTAATATTGTTATTGGATAAATATCATGATATATATCAGCCTATAAATATCATGATATATATCGGCCAACCCTGAAAAATAGACAGTTATATCAAAGATTAATTTAATAAAGATTAATAAAAAAGAGGAAATTTAACAATGAAACTACTTTGAAAGGTTTAAAAATGATTCTAAAGCTCTTATTACTTGCGCAATACAGAGGGAGTAAGTAACTCTGTATCAGGACCTCCATGGGAGACCCAAGGGTGACGCAATACCATCTCAGCACTAAATCTGTAAGTTGGTTCTTTCATCAGCATGTTCGCAATTAAATCCTGGGCTGCAGTTGAAATGTATCTCCAATCCTCGACTGGAAAACTGTAGATTCCTGCTCGGATGCATTGGAAAAGAGCATCCTGAAATACAAATCAAGGTTTTGGTGAAAACAAATCTATGCAGATATTTTCTGCGACAGTAAATTTGTTTAATGAAAACCAAGTAAAAAGCACGTGATGAAATTAATAATGGGACACTTTTTTGGTATCAGAGATGGGTTGTTAGAGGCTTTACATGACCTGTCAGTGGCGTATATAGGAATTTATTTCGGGAGGGGCCCAAAAATTACTCCCCAGCCCCTCTCCCACATATTTAATAGGTCCAATATAGCTTTTTAGGTGATAATTTCGGTCCTAAAAACTTAATATAGAAAAAGTTGTTATTAATAAAAATACAAGTACCAAAGGGGGGTCTGGGGCAGGGTCCTCCCCCAGAAAATTTTTGGAAATTTACTAAAAGAACCAGGTTTTTAACTAGTTTTGGTACACTAAGTCCGAATTTTAGATGTACACTTTTATGAACTTAATATTTAAAAAATTATTAAAATAGAGTTTCAAGTACAAAAAAGGATCTGGGGGTTCTTCCCCAGAAAATTTTTGGAACTGTACCCCTAAAAACAGGGTTTTATCTTGTTTTTGGTACACTTAGTCCGAATTTTGGACATATATTTTTCGGTAGAATTTGGATTTTGATAAACGTATTATAATAAAGTTGTTGATAATAAAATTCCAAATACAAAAGGGGGGTTTGGGGGTTCCCCCCAGAAAATTTTTTTAATTTTGACCCTAATATACAGGGTTTTAACTGGTTTTGGTACACCTAGTCCGAATTTCGGGGGGGGGGGGCCAGGGCCCCCTCAGCCCCCCCCCCCTTATATACGCCACTGTGACCTGTACACATTATGGTGCATATTACCACAAATTTAGAGAAGGTATATTTTGCAGACTTCTGAAACTGTGTTTGCAAAATTTCATTTCGTAAGAATTTGTACAACTTATTCCCTTTTAAAGTCTAAAGAGTATAATAAAAGAGTTACCAAATGCCCCTCTTATTTAAACAAATCGTAAAACTGCATAAACAAGACAGTATTTTTATGGATGACATTTTATATTCATACTTTATAACTATAAAAAAATAAGTTGCAATTCATTGTTATTTGTATTTTTTTTTTCAGTGTAATACTTACTTCACAAGCAGAACATGAAGCCCCATTTAGCCGACAGCTTGTTTTACACCTGTCGTTAAAAGGTGGGTATCCGCACAAAAGAATATACCTTAATGAGAAAAAAAAATATTCTTACAACATAATCATTTATACTAATGAACTCAATTCCAAGAATTTTACAAAACTTTAAAAAACTTACATCACGACACCAAGACTCCACATATCGCACCTTTTATCATAGGGAGTTGCCATTCCTAAAAATCCTTGAACAACTTCGGGAGCCATATATGAAGCAGATCCCACCTAAAATTAAATTTGCGGTATTAGACAAGAAACTTACAAATCATTAGACAAATGTACAGTGTTTTAGACTAACTGTATTTAATCATTCTTACTGGACTAAGCATATTAGAACAATCGGGATCCTTAGCTCCAGTTGCCAAGTCAAAGTCGCACAACTTAACAGGAGAAGCCTACAAAAGAGAATAAATTAGTAACCATTCTTCAAATTTCTGGAAAGGTTAAAAAACCCTTAAAGCAAAAACCTACCTCAGTCATACTATGGCAAAGAATGTTGTCTAGTTTTAAATCACGATGGGCGATGCCTGAAATAAAAATAATCATAAAACACATATGCTAAAAAAAGTCCCTCTTGCTTACAGCAGACTACATTTAGACCAATAAATGTACTGACAAGATTCGAGGTTAGAGAAATATATTTGAACAAATACCTAAATGATAAGAGTTATATTTATTAATCATAATCAAGAAATTTAAACTACCCATATAATCGTAACAACTTTTTGCTGATTTCAGGTAGAATTTATTAGTCTAAGATTACTAAAATTTGGGATCATCAAATTATCTATTCTAGAGGATAAACTGATCATCACTATCAATACATAAAAATAAATGGTTTTTCTTATAAATATTCTTACTTAATTTAAACAAAACCTTTTAACTAAATCATTATAACCAAAATGATAAAAATTTTGTGTGGAAGTACTAAAAACTAATCTATATAACTAAAGGGCTATGTGGCTGTGTATGTATGTATGTGACACATCTCCTCCTAAACTACGCCGCAGGCGTACACAAAACTCGGTATACATACGTATCTCGAGGCGGGGACGATCACCATGAACTTTTCCAAGTTTGAAAATCGAATATTTACGAGTAATTAACGATTTTATGGCCAAAAACGCTTATTTTTCTCCATTTTTAAACTTTTGGCCCGAAGCCAATTAAATTAAATACCGTCACTGAATCAAAAAAAATTATTTCATGATCGAACTCGCGTCGCGGCAGCGAATGAAATAATCCAAACACTTTTTTCGTTATAAAAGAAAAACTAATCATGGTAAAAGTACAATATATTGCACACATGTACAATTATTTTTTACAAAAAGATTGTCGTTTCGTTTTTTAAAAAATTCGAATTAGTTTTAGAATTATTAAGATTCAAAGTTTCAATTTTTTCCCTGGTCAAACATGGCTACCGTCAACCTATACTTTCATTTGTTGCCTTTTTGTTGGATACACACAGTTGGAACAGGGATGAAAAAGGCGTTAGAAACACCAAGATAAAAAAAAGTTACCGGGAACACCGAGATATGAAAAATTACTGGGAACATCGGGATAATTAAAAATTACCGGAAGAACCGGGATATATAAAAATACCGGAAGAACCGGGGTATAAAAAATACCGGGACCACCGGGAAATGAAAAAATACCGGGAACATCGGGATATGAAAAACTACTGGGAACATCGGGATGATTGGTAAATACGGTTACAGAAAATTAGACATCTACTTGAGAAAACTTAAAAAAAATAAATTGATACACTCCACCCGTGCGAGGCCGGGCATTTCAGCTAGTGGTTTTATAAATTTAGAAACATCATAACACAGAAAACGAAGTTATGAGATGGGATATATTCTTGACAATTCTTATATAGTATAAAAATAAAGCACATAGAGTTACTAAATACAGCTTTTGTATTTTTTTTGCAAAATTTAATTTCATAGTTCCATCATTGATAACTTCATCCACAGCAGAAAATTATTTTTGCATAACAGAGTATGATCTAGTTTATTTTAATCAAGCAAATTTTTAAGAACACTTATATTTCAAGAACATTTTAAAAGCTAAATTTTTATCAGTGTTAAATAATGAAACAAATCAATAGTTAAGGAAGTCTATATTCTATAACAAAATATGTATGTATATAATCCTCACCAAAACCACAATAGACTAGCAACTGTCCCCCCCAAACAATTAAGTATACCCAATCAACCAGTAAAAGAATCAATATTTCATTATGCTTTGTAATGACTAATAAACTGATTGATAAAACTAAAGTATACCTTTGCCATGTAAAAATTTTAAAGCATTTGCAACATCTCTGATGATAATACTAGCGTCATATTCCGTGAATTCTACCAGGTTTTTAGTATATTCCAGAAGAGAGCCTATAACAAATAAAGTTACTATAACTTCTTTTTTTATCCACTAAAACTTCTACGACTTAAATGTGATTTTAAACTTACCACCAAAACCCTTTTCAAACACCAGAAGAAATCTGAAAATATAATTTCAATTACAAAATTTGCTTTAAAAAATCACAAGAGAGAAAATACATAAATAAAAATGTCTCATTATTGATTTCAAATACTATATTGCAACCAACTGAGTAGTTTCTAAGTGTTTTTTTTTCATTTAAAAGCTTAACAGCTATGGTTGCATATGTGGAATTTGAATTATGAAAATATAATTTCAATTACAAAATTGCTTTAAAAAAACACAAGAGAGTAAGTACAAAAATAAAAATATCTCATTATTGATTTCAAATATATTGCAACCAACAGAGTAAGTTTTTTTGTTTTTTTTTTCTCCCCCCCCCCCCCATTTTAAAGCTTAACAGGTATGGTGGCTTATGTGAAATTTGAATGACCAAAATTTGAAATAACAATTTCAAAAATTTACGTACTTATCTTCTTCCTCAAAAAAACTCATCAGCTGGACAACATTTGGGTGCTTGCGACACTGGTGTAGGATGTCAATTTCGCGGAAGATCTTCTCTCTAGTTCGACTTGAAGTCTTGACAACTGTCTAGAAAGTTAAAAATTCAAACAATTAACACATGAGAATTAAATCCTTTCCTAAAATAATAAGTTGAATAATTGAACAAAATCAATTACTTTCACAGCAAATTCTCCTCCAGAAACAAGATCAACGCAGGTCGTGACAGATCCACAGGCACCTTCCCCCAGAAAATCATTCATCATTTTATAATTATCTAAAAAATATAAAAAAATATTCCAGAACAAATGTTTAAGAATTATATTGAAGATTTTTCTGGCCTAACACTATATCAAACAAAGATTTATTAAAAAGGGCAAAATTATCGCCCATTCAAGAAGATATACTGAAGAGACGATGGAGATGGACTGGACATGTCCTTCGTTCAAAACGGGATTGCCTTGCTAACATCGCACTTAATTGGGCACCCGACGGAAGGCGCAAAAGAGGGAGGCCGAGGCTTACTTGGCAGCGAGCGATATATGCACCAAGATCTGTGCAAGGCAAGATTGAATGGATGGGAGGAGGCAAGAGGGTTGGCCCAGGACAGGGGTGCGTGGAGAAAGACTCGAGGCCTTATGTGCCAGCTGGCGCGAAGAGGATAAGTAAGTAAAAAATATAAAAAACTTGCCTAAATTGAAGACCTAAGAACAATGGTTGGCCAATAGTTGCATCAAAATACATCATCTACAGAATTTGAAGTATTTCCCCAAACAAGCAAATTCCCATAATCGTTGAAATATAAATTTAGACCCAGGTTTTTAAAATGGACTAAAGTGTGTAAAATAAATAGGACTATAAACATCAGTTGACTGGTTAATAAATATAGGAGTTCAATCCCAGTAAGAGAATTTTCACCCCCCTAAAATTTAAATGCGTATTAAAAAATCTGTTATCAGTTTTCCAAGATTCTTAAGCAAAGATACTTCCTTTAAAATTATGAAGAACTTCAATCAGTTTTGACTGCACCAGGACCTCAACAACTTATTCCCATCTAGGGGTTTAGGGAAGGAATTTTTTTTAAAAAAAAAGGCCCAAGATATTACTGCACTGTTACAGATTTGAATTATGCAGCGTTAGAAATTGGGGAAAAAACCAGTGGTCCTGCGGACCAGTGCTTTGCCAATCCTACTGGTCCGCAACAAAAATCACTGGTCCGACAAATTAAAAAGGACAGGTTTGGTTTAAATATAAAAAGTAACTATTGCACTGAATGTGAGTACCAAATAGTAATGTTAAAAATCAATACATATTAAATATTTTTTCTTTTTCGCCGGGGGCTACCCTATCCCATATCACCACATTTCGGGTTCTGTCAAAAATATGTACTTGCTTCACCCAGATGCAATCATCAAACGAACTTAAAATACCGCTATCACTGAACAAATTGTCTAAATGGTTTTACACGTGCTCGGGAATTCACTGGTCCGGCGGACCAGTGAGTTTCTGATTCCACTGGTCCGAGCCGTTTTTTAGTTGTCCCGGACCAGCAAAACACCCCAATTTCGAACGCTGTATGGGTAAAGCTACAAGTTTCTAAACTCATCAGGAAGTTGGTAAAAAATCAATTTCCAAATTCCACCCGAACAGACAAATACAAGTGGAATAATAAAACAGTGGAAAGGAATTAAAATGTAGAAAAAATATTGCAACTAAGGTAAGTAACATTAAATCTTATTGAATCAGGATTATATTGTTTTAGTAAAACACTAGAGCACATATAAAAACATTTAAAATTAACAGACACCAATCTTTAATTTAATTAAGAACTTACCCGCAAAACAATCGCTGAATGATTCCGATGCCCTCTTTTTTCTTCGTCTTGGGCGTTGGTTTTTGGGAGCTTCAATTTGTTGGGGTTCTGATCGTTTCACAGCAGAGGAAGGGATAAAGACGGCTGCTTCAGCAGAATCATCACAACGGAGTTTTTCAAATTCTTTGCACGTTTCATCTTGTGATGAATCTAAAAACGACATTGAAAAATTTAAATATTCCAAGTTGAACTTGCATTTAAAAATGTAGTGCACAATAATAATATGAATTGCTATTTTCATTTCACATTCATTTAAAAATATTTTTGATAGCTGAAATTTATATTTTCCAGAAAATACGAACACATCAATCAAAATTTGGAAAAAAAATTTATTCCTTTCAGAAAAAACACTGTGATTCAATAAAAGTATCTAAGATTAAATCTGCTGAACTAGACACTACAAGTGAAACCTAAAAAACATTTGTGCCTTTTGCAACCATTTAGAAGAGGCTAAAAATTTCAGAGTAAAATTTCAATTAAAAAAAAATGAAGTTAATTAATAATTATGTAAGACTTCTAATTAGTTTTAAGATAAATGTTTCTCACCTTCATTAGTGCAACAATTAAGTGCCCCACTCATAACTTTCTACCGAGAAAAGTTTAATAGGGTATGTTCAATTCCACCCACTTATTTTAATTACTGCTAGTACTACTAATACTTTTAATAACTACTACTACTACTACATTTTAATTATTTCATTTAAAACTACTAAATTTGTTTTTAATTAAAACTTTCAGAAAAGTAAACAGAAGATGAAAAAATTTACTAATTATAGATCAGTAGTGGTTCCCAAACTATTTTACTTTGTGATTGGCGAGTTCCAAAAACCATCAGGGGGGGGTTCTTCCCCAGAAAATTTTTGGAAATTTGAATCCGAATTTCAAACATACATTTTTAAGAATTTAATACATATTTTTGGTAGGATTTGCATTTAATATAAAAAAACACCATTAAGGAAATAAAATTTGTCACGCGGAACCCCTAAATATTTTCGTGGAACCCACTGTTATAGAGCAATTCTTTTAAGAACATAAATTCCTTTTGGCTCAGATGCAGGTACAAGGGGGGCAGGACCATTATTAATGGATGTTATAAAATATTTATAACCTCCATTAGAAAGAGAAAAAACAAAAATTTTAAAATTTAATTTTTTTTTAATAAAAATATTCTAGGAACTAGCTTCTTTAAATGAATTTTATCAAAAATGTTTTCAAAAAATAAGGTGACAATTTGTCTGAAGGTTAGAGCTCGTATTTTATTTATTTTATCTGTTTTAAATTTTTTCCCCACTTTCTTAAAGTTTTCCTCAAAATCGGCTTGATATTCGACATCAGCATTAAAAGTTCCCCCATAAACATTTCACAAGTCTATACAACAAAATTTATGTTTTTTAAAATTAAAATTTTTCAAAGATTTACCTTTTGAAAATTTAATTTTTAAATTATTTGATACCAAATATTGTTGAAATATTAAACTTGATTGAAATTTTTTCCACAACGTCAAAGTCCAACAAACCCAGTCTCCTCTACCACACATTTTTAAATATTTTCTTCATGTTAAGATAATGAATGAAAATTAGTCTGATTGAAAAAGTCGCCTACAAAGTGATCCATCTATTCGTACTATATTTAAACTCCAAGAATTGACATGTTTTCCAACATTTTTCGAAAATTCTCAATGAACATGGCAGAAGAAGTCAGCCACCATATCTAGTTAAAGGCAACATTTATTACAAGCCAACGGAACCCACAATGGATCCGAGAGTCCAGTTTCTTACATTTGAAGGAAAATTCATTTTCATTAAGCAAGGTCTTTTCGTCAACAACGCACTCGGACGTCATATTGACATCCGTTGATATTCCGGTTTGTTTCACAGAATCTTCAGTCGCAAAAAACATTCAGCATCCAGCCGTCTAAACATCTATCGATCCCATTTCCTTATGGATTCGAAATCAAACAAGACAAAAAGAAATTACTACTAACGCGCCCGCCTGATTAAAAAAAAGTAAAGGTAAAGTCTTAAGAACAAATTCCGGCTACTCGCAAATTCCGATACACCTTTACACCTGCTTTCTGAATTAGAATTCAACTGTATCTAGAAATGGGATTGGCCGAAAAAAACGAAAACTTGGTGGGGGGGGGGAACCGAGGGGTTTTTTTTTCGGTTTCTTTCCCGAAGAGATTCATTTCTTTCTGGAAAGATTGAAAATTTTAGTTAAAAATATTGTATTAAGAATTATATCACTGAATGATATCAACTAAAATGTTTTATAGTTGATGTTCTTATATAATTTAGTACTTATAAATGAAGTTTCAACCATATAATAAACAATTCCCCCAAAAAAAGTTTGATTCCTTTATTTGATTGACTCTGGAAAAAATGTAAATTTTGAAGTGTTTTTAGAAATGTTCGGAAGCGTAAATGTTCGGAATGAGGGACGTTCTTAAATGTTCATAAAAGGGGAATTTTTTCCAATGTACCAAAAAAATGAAAAGGTTAATTTTTTTGTTGACTGATTGTAAGAAATTTAAGCGAATTAAACATTTTTTTCTGCATAGTGGAGATTTTAAAGTTATATACGGGGTACTTTCCCGAAAAAGGTTTGGAATTGTCCCAAGTGCCAAGTCCCATAAAACGGAATTTTAACGCATTTTGCAACACTAGTTTTAAAAAGCACAACTTCAGAAAAATTTTCTAAATCCCAGAAAAAGTTAACTACAGGTAATAGGACCCACCTCAATAAAAAGAGAATCATACCCAAGTTTTAGATGCATGAAAGATAGTAGGTAGCCTGCCTATCCATACCGAATAGTATTTAGTCTATTGCTGATAATTACTAATTACAAACACACATTACATGTTTTTAGTTACTATAATTGCTCCATATAGTATGCAGGTGCCAGAAGTGTAACTTGCTGTGGGGGTACATAACAAAGTAGGGTAATTTAGAGGGGTTTCCATTTCCTAAAGGAAAGGAAATACTCAATATGCAAGAGGGAAAAAAAAGAAGTGAGTGTGTATGGAAAGCCATCCCATTGAACCCAAACAAAACGTAATCGCATCACAAGACTGAAGTAATCCACGCAACAGGTAAGAATTGTCAACACTTTTATCTGCAACAAAAATTCTTTCCATCAAGTGCACCTGTCTGATACTCAACGTTAGAAAATTCTTAGAAGTACTGGTTTGTGTTTACATTATTCGAAACCTCGTGATTTAATGACCTCCAAGAATATACTACGGTGGCGGCACCGTTTCTTGCTCGTCGCGCACCTGGATTTTCCCAAACGGACCTTTCACTCTTTTTATGACGACCAGCATATGACTCACTATCACGCCCGTCGCTCCATATGTTAGGAGGATTTCAATGAAAGATTATTTGTCACGAGTTTTTCTTTCGCTCATAAGCATTGGCCGTAGGGCCCAGTGGCGTATATAGGAATTTATTTCGGGAGGGGCCCAAAATTACTCCCCAGCCCCTCCCCCACATATTTAATAGGTCCAATGTAGCTTTTTAGGTGATAACTTAGGTTCTAAAAACTTAATATAGGAAAGGTGTTAGTAATAAAAATACAAGTACCAAAGGGGGGGTCTGGGGGTCCTCCCCCCGAAAATTTTTGGAAGTTTGACTAAAAAAAAAAACAGGTTTTTAACTAGTTTTGGTACACTAAGTCCGAATTTCGGATGTACATTTTTATGAACTTAATATTTAAAAAGTTATTAATAGACTTCCAAGTATTAAAGGGGATCTGGGGTCCTTCCCCAGAAAATTTTTGGAACTTTACCCCTAAAAACAGGGTTTTATCTTGTTTTTGGAACACTTAATCCGAATTTTGGACTTATATTTTTTGGTAGGATTTGGATTTTGATGAACTTATTATAAAAAATGTTGTTAATAATAAAATTCCAAGTTCAAAAGGGGGGTTGGGGGTCCTCCCCCAGAATTTTTTTTGAAATTTGACCCTAAAAATACAGTGTTTTAATTTGTTTTGGTACACCTAGTCCGAATTTCGGGGGGGCCAGGGCCCCCTCGGCCCCCCCTTATATACGCCACTGGTAGGGCCGTATATCCAAGGGGGGGGGGTTAAGGGTTCAAACCCCTCTCGAAATTTGGATAACAATAATTTTTATACTGTTTTTTCCTTAAAAATTATGCGACTCGCAAAGAGCGGTGTTACCCAAAGTGGCTCAGAATGAGTCAAATCACTATTGGGAATGATAACGATTAAAACTCCTAAATTATTTTTGTTTAAAAGTACTTCATAGCGTAAAATATTCTCGATCACATTTTTAATGAAAGGAATAAAAAAGAATGAAAGCACGTGGGAAAAGCGTGTAGTTGTTTATACAGCTTCGTTTCATAATCTGAAAACAGAGTTCCGATTGGTTTAAAATGTAAGTACCGCCCCCGGTAGCGATTTGCTTTAGCGGTAGCTTTGAAAACAATCTTGACTGGATCTTCAACAAAGCAGCGAACCTAACTTCAACCTCGAATCTCTTTTGGTATTGTTAAATAAATTATGTTAAGTTAATCGCGTTTTAATTATAAGTATTACAATACCCGACAGTCTATTTTAAAGGACCCCAACAAAATTTTGAAAATAAGAATGTCCGTTCTGAAGGCAAGGGAGGTGGTTGACAGCTGTCGGCGATGTGACATTTATCTGCCTGCCTGCACTGAAGATTCTGAAGACCGGTGTTCCGGTTTTTAATACTTTTAACTTTAGGAAATTTCAATAGTTTTAACTTTTAATGTACCCAATTTTACAACTTTGTATACCTTGAAATTTTAAACATTTACAGTACCTTGTTTTAACTTGTTTTGTATTGTACCATCTTCTGTAATTTTTTTTCGGGATTGGGTTAATTAATAAAAAAAATACCCGACAGCTTCAATAATTTTTTAAGTGTTAAGCATGGAAAATCAACGAAATATTTTGGGGAGCATGCCAAAAACGGGAAAAATTGTCATATTGAGCTGTATATTTTATCAGTTTTATTTAAACCATTTTAACAGCAAGCGGATTTTTAAAAAATCTTATTTTTTAAAGAATAACGACGTTTTTTCGTTTGCTTTCAAATTTTAGGCCGCTAGTCGAATGATTTATATCCATTAATTATGATTTTCTTGTTATAAAAATTAAATAACTGCAACTTTCATGAAAAAATAACTTTTACAAATGCCTAAGTTTATAACACAAAATTTAAAAAAGGACTATTTAGGCAAAAAAAAATAAAAATCTTGAATAAACTTTATTGAACGATTTTCATCTACTTTTATTATGTCATTAATGTAATTTCTAAGGGATAACCGTTGGAACTACTACTTATGCAGTTTTTTTAGGTTTAAGGAGCTATTTAAATTTCTTCAATGACCTAATTTTCGAAATAAATTTTTATTTGATTCCTTTTATTTTTCCTTCCTTATTCCCCTTTCAGTCCTTCGATTAATTATTAATAAACTACTTATCCCCAGTAAGATTATAAGCTAAAACCAACAGTTTTACATCCAACAACTTCAAGCAATAAGCTGCAACCGTAGTTTGCGAGATCTTTCCATCCACATCAAGAACTACCCCAAACCGGTTCTGCTCGAAATTATTAATGCACCTAGAAAAGGATTAAAGACTGGACTCGCGCGTCATTCTTGCGTCATCTCAAGGTCTGAAACACCGGCGGAGAAAATACAATCACTTTAGGTGGTTTCTCATTCATTTCTATAATGTTTAGGTGGGAAAATACTTACATTTTAAAAGAGGCAAAAATAAACTCATTCGACCAATTTAATAATAAAAAATTGTTCTTTCCAAAAAAAATTAAATATCAAGCCTCATGGGTTCAATCAAAGTTATGCAGTCAATCACGTTGTATTTACTAATTTTAATTACGTTTAAAATTTAATTTTTTTTATGTAGATTTAAACTGCTGAAAAGTGAGTTCTCCATTCATTGAGAATTTAAGAAAGGGCACAAACGGAGAGGAAATATTTCACTAAAATAGGAAAATGGAACAAGGCGTGTGTGTAGACCTTCTATTTTAGGGAGGTATTTAATTTAGTGATTAAAAAAATACTGATTACTCCGTTTCACAGCTTAAATTATCTCATTTTAATTTAAAAGTTAAATAATTAAATTTAAAGTAATTTAAAATAACGAAATGTGTATTTTCACACTTAACAATATTTTAATATATATTTGACAATCTAAAAACTAATAATTGCAACAGTTTATTTTAAAACTTTAAGGAGTACCTAATTTATCTGTTGACTAAAAATATTTTTTCAAGAAACAAAAATTTTAAAAAATTAATTTTAAAAATTGATCTCAATTACTGTGTTGAATTCACTCCACATCATTTAATACTTATTTTAATGATTGATTTTGATATCAGTTAACTAACACCCAAAACCTGAGGTTAAGTCCAGTTTTTTTCTCGCAAAAATACGGGATTTTGTGCAAAAGTTTTTTTTTCTATAATTTAATTAGAGCAACTACTCTTATTTTATTATGCCCACTTGTCTCAAAAAAATGTTCCAAATTCTTCAAATTCAGTTTTTTAATCCATTATGCATCTTAAATTTTGTTTTTCATAAATTTATCAGCAAATAAAAAGGGTAGTTTCCTTTAAAAAATCATTAATAAAACAAAACACTTCATTTTAACCCTTTTTCAAATTTTATTTTTACTCAAAACATCAAGTGAATTTCTATTTAGAAATATTTTAAGACTTTTTAAATAACTTCCGAGTTATCAAAATCAAATCAGAATCACTTTATTGATGATAGAGTTAATTTCAAAATGATCATATCATATTGCATCATTACATTAAAATTATAATTTACGATGAATGACTTAGCATTTGTACCATCATTCTTGTAACAAATGGAAGATTTGGATTAAAAAATCTATCTTATAGTCAAGGCAAACTGTGACACCTTACCTTGGACTTAACCGGTAAAAAATTGATACATTTGGTTTTCAACGGTTTTCATTTCGGATTGACCTCAACAATAACATACTAAAAATCAGACAAAATCGGTCCGCTGGAAGTTTTAATTTTTTTAAATTTAAAAAAAATGGCCGAAAAAAAATTCCAGAACTTATTGTTAATCGGCTATTTTTCAGTGCTGAATACGAATATCCCATTTTTATCATCATATCATTTTTGTCAATTTTTTTAAGTTATTTAAAAATTTGGATATTTGAAAAAAAAGAATAAAAC
The DNA here is from genome assembly GCA_963680715.1 of Tetragnatha montana. Classification (NCBI taxonomy): domain Eukaryota; kingdom Metazoa; phylum Arthropoda; class Arachnida; order Araneae; family Tetragnathidae; genus Tetragnatha; species Tetragnatha montana. The sequence continues at coordinate 2,175,316 of OY796684.1, read as the reverse complement.
ATCGCTCAAAACCACAAAATAACTGCAAAAGAAGTAATTCAAACGGCTTTCCCTTAGAAATGACTTAAATACTGACATACTAAAATTGGAAAAAATCGGAAAATAAAAAGGTTTTATTTTTCAATTTTTTAAAAAAAAATTTTGGCCTCAAAAATTGATCTTTTTAAAAGTTCTTGTTCAAAACGTTTGAGGCATTTGCCAAGGTCCTTTTTCCATGGATATTGTAGTTATATAGCTATATAACATAAAAAAACAATTGATAATTAAATCATTAGTTAATTTATTGAAATGAACATTAAAAATACAGGTAAAATCATTCAATCAAATATAACTGTTAATATTTTAAGAATATTCAGTAATAAATCATCTAAAAAAATAATTAAATTTGAAAGAGACAAAATATCTTTTAAAGAATTCAAATTTTTAAAAAATCTTAAAAAAATACATTTTTTTAAATTTTAAATTTTGTAGCTTAGGCATGTGATACATGTCTATAGGCTACATTTTAGTGCTGTTTATGAATATCAGGCCAACTTTTCAATAAAATTGAGAATTAATATGGAAAAGCATTTAAAAAAGTATTAAGATAAATGCTTCACTTTTTCCGCAGAATTTATTTTAATACTTTTATTTTAAATGCTTCAATTTTCCATGCATATTCTAAAATTTATTGAAAAGTTGCAGCAGTAAAACAGCACTAAAATATAGCCTATAGACATGTATCACATGCCCATACTTCAAATTTTTAATTTTTTTTTTAATTTAAAATTTTTAAATTTGTTAAAATTTTTAAATTTGTTAAAATTTAAAAAAATATTTTCTCTTAATTTTAATTACTTTTTAGATGATTTATCACTGAATATTGTTAAAATGTTTTGTTATATTTTATTGAATGATTTTACCTGTATTTTTAATGTTCATTTTAATAAAAAAATTAACTAATGATTTAACCATCAATTGGGATTTTATTATGTTATTATAGCTATATAACTACAATATACATGGAAAAATTACCTTTGCAATTGCCTTAAATGTTTTAAACAAGAACTTTAAAAAAGATCGATTTTTGAGGCCAAAAAATTGAAAGTTTGAACAAAATTTAAATTTTTATATTTCGATTTTCTTCCAATTTTATTTTGTCATTGTTTAAGTCATTTCTAAGAGAAAACCGATTGAATTGCTTCTTTTGCAATTTTGTGTTTCTGAATGATGTTTTAATTTTCTCCATTATCTAATTTTTAAAATCAATTTTTTAATGTTCATTATTCAAAAAACTATAATTATTTAGTATTACTAATTTTAATATTAATATTTGTACTGAGATGCTACAATAACTATCAGTGTAGTTTCTCAGAACGAATGTGACACGATTTTAAAGCATCCAAAGTTAAGATTCCTCAACCCTTTGTTTGCATTCGTCTATTTTCAAAAAAGACATTATTGGTCTTTACGCGATGCTCGACTGCCCCGCCAACGGCGAACAATGTGAGCTGCATTTGTGAATCATCTCAATCATATCGAGCAAATGCGACAACCCTGTCAAAGAAGAATAGCAAAACACAGTGGAGCAGTTGCAGCACCCATCTCAGCCATAATCAGTACAGAGACAGTAAACAAATACCAGCGATGTGCGTTGTTTTGATTGGGAGTCGCCAGCGTCTCGCCCTCACTTCGACATCCTTGGGAGAGGTTTCTGCGCTTGCGCAATAAACGTGTCATCGGAAGCTTTTCGGTATCGGGGGTTCGTTCCAAGTTGCGAAAATAATTATTCGCAATTAATTAAGTTCGTTCTTTTTAATAACTATAGGTTGTCAATTCAAAGTCTGAATTTCGTTCATGTTCATTTTATTATCGAAAGTTTCAGATATCTTTTTAAAAAAAGTAAATTATTAACATTTACATTAGCATTTTGTAAAGTAGGGTTCACGTTTCCGTGCACGTGTTCATACTAGTGGGAGAACAATTTCCATTAAGAAAATATAAAAATGAATTCTTAAATCAAAATTGAGAGAAGTTTTGTTAGCACGATTAGTTTAGTTAGTTCGATTTTAGAGAAGATTTGTCTCTAAAATCGAACAAAGACCCTGATGTAAACAGCACAAAAAAGTTCCATGGGAATATTTATGTACTTAACATGTTATCATCAAAACATCCTTAGCAAACTGCACTTAATAGTTCGAAATAAACCCTATAAAACCCCCTTTTTCCCTTTAAAAACGGTTGAGCATTAAAAATAAAACACAAACGCACTATGGGCAAAACCCCCGATGCACATAAAAAGGTCGGGACTACGTCGTAGTTGGGAGCATGCGCAGAAACCTCTTTCTTAGGATGACGAAGCGACAGCGTCACGCAACACCACATGCACAAAGAACCGGTAAAAAAACAGGAGATAGCATCAAGAAGAGGGATTTGGGATGGGCTCACAATTTGAAGCCCTGATTTAACGCAAGAAAATGTATTCTGTAAAGCCATGATTCATAGTTTTTGAAAGAATTTTTCCATTGAATAGAGTAAAAGAACTGGCATATTTTTAAAACGTGCAAGTCAACTTTTTATGCCATGGTTATCATAGAATCTAACAGATTATACTATAAGTCTTATAGTAAATGCCCGAAAAGTGTATTAATTATAATTTATAAGACATTTGCATAAAGCTTTCAATTGATTTGTCAGCGATTTTTAAATTTTGTGTTGGTCCGTTTATATCAAGTAAATAACCGTAATTCAGCTTGAATTATAAAACAGAATATCGACAAGAAAGCAAATCTTTGAAATTGAAAACATTAATAAGAATTAAACACAAGAGAAATTAATAATTATCAAGATCGTTTAAGTGACGGAATACTGAAACATCATCCATATTTTTTTAAACGTGCACACTGGAATACAAGAATAAATAATAATAAATAGCAAACCACAATAATCACCAACCGTACACAAAGCAATAAACCTATGAAACATCGCTAATAACGTTTGTAAATCTCAAAATATTAATAATTTAGTGCCGATTTTTTGTTAAATTACGTAATTATGTAAAAACCACGAACCTGACAAAAACAAGAAGTGACAGGCCGGCTAAAGTAGAAACTCTTATTCACTGTCAATGTCTTAATGCAGCTTATTTTATTTAAACACTTATTTTTAAAGCTCAATTCAAGGATTATTAGGTACCCAGTTTAAAATTATTATGGGAAATAATAAATGAATTATTTCGAAAACTTAAAAAAATCAATAACAAATAATCAAAACACAATGAAATCTCCAAGATCATAATTTCTAAGCAATCCTAAGAATACCTTTCTTTCAATAAAAATACATACCTATTCGTTTACAGCTATTTAAACACAGGAATACATATTGGGACTCACTGCAGTACTCACAACGCATCGTTACCACCAGGCCGAAAACACAAATCTGATATAATTGCGAAGAATCCGCTATGTATAAGAATAGCAGATTCGTGTTTTTGGCATAGTGGTAACATATTACACAACATTGACAGTAGAATTTCGAATTGAAAAAAATCGAATAGAAATGATCGGTTTTTAAAAGAGCTTAGCAAGAAATGACACGAACAAACAGACTTGATTGAGAATCGTGCAGAAATCTTACCTGCTGGTTTGACGTCGATCAAGCCTGAAGGTTCAGGGCTCCCAACTGGGGTCGATTGAGGGGTATCCAGCAGAAGTATCGTGTGGACATCCTCTTCGATGATCTTGGTCTTCGAGAAGTGCTTCGCCGATTCTTGCGAATTCGGAGGAGTCTCCCCCACATACGTCTCCTTTCTACCACTGACCGGGAATTTCATTTTGGAACAATAAACAACCAATTACGACAGCCAAAAAACAGTTCGATACAAAGTTCGATTTGTATCAAGTTTCGAGGTAGGAAATTTTGATTCGAATTTTGAAATCAAGGTGCAACAAAAAAAATCTCACTATGCGTCTTAATACTCCTTCACGTCATCTCATTCGCAAACAATCTAAACACCGATGGTAAACCCGACAAAATAGTCAAGCTTAAAAGCTTGCTATGAGTCTGAGAGAGCTCAGCTAGGAGCTAGCGAAAGAGCTCTTCGACTTCTATACCCTCATTCCACTCTGCCTTCTACAGCCTGACTAACAAAACGGCACCGTTGCGATGCGTTTTGTACGAACCTCGCGCCTGCGCACTCGCTCTCTCTCCTCCACTCGCTCCTCTCTCTCCTTCCCACCTCCTCGCAAATAGATTTTATATCTCGAAAATCCTATAACCCCACTAATCGGTCGAGATTTTTATCGGCCCAATGTTCTTTTTTGCCTCGATATTCGGAGGTTATCATCGAAAATACACTCGAAAATGTATTTTTTTTTATCGCGAGGAACGATAGCGCCGAAGGTGTTTTTTCAGCGGTCAGTAAAATACGGGAGTCCTCTTTTCTATTCCAAAAATATACATACAATTCTCACATCACAGTAGGGGGCTCGTTGTTTACATACGCAGGAATGAATCTATGCAGCAGTCATTTCTTTTCAAGGTCAAGGTCGGATAGATGAAACTTTTGGATGCTTTCTCTCAATCGATACAGTAGCCGCTCTCGAATGTTTCCTGTAGTTTTTGATGAGAGAAAAATCACGAGCGGACCGTTTCCGACCGATTGCGTGTCGGATCGTTCTTTAGAGCTAAAATACACGTTCCGGAAAATGTGACTGACTCATCTCTTACAAAACCAAAGTCGATTCATCTTTCAAAAATTGAATTAAATATTTCTTTAATAAAAAAAATACTCGGAATTTTTCCTTAATATTGAAAGTGAATGCTTGAGCAACCTTTGAGATGAAATTCCTCGTATGTAGTGATTAAATTAATTCCATTTCAAATTTCTCTTTTAAGTTTCGAAATCGGAAAATTTCCCGCAACGTGACTACAAAATGAATTGATTTCATTATGCTTTAAGAAATTACACACAAGAAAAAGCATTTTTTTTTAGATTAAGAATTTATTATTAAAATATTATTATGGTCAGGCGCGGATCCAGCACGGCTCCAAAGGGGGGGGGCACTTTTTCAGACCATCACCTTTACCTTTTGAGAAAAATGTCAAAATGTTGATGATTTTCTAAAAAGTATCACTCAAACCACAGGGGGTCCTCCCCCAGAAAAAAATTTTGAATTTTGACCAGTAAGAGTAGGGTTTTAACTCATTTTGAGAACTATTTTGTTTACTTTTCTTCGTACTTTTGAGTGATTTTTTGGGTCCAAGGGGGGGGGGCACTGCCCGGAATGCCCCCCCCTTTGGATCCGCGCCTGATTCTGATTATGGGATGGATAAGAATGGAGATTTTTTTTTTGAATACATTTTAAGATAGGAATGATACAACCATTGAATTTCCCAATGCTGCAATAAAAGATTAGCCCACAATTAAAAATTTGGGGGTGAGCTAAAGTACAGTCTTTTATATAAACGAACTCAATTATATAAATCAATTTTAAGATAGTTTTTACACATGAATTATATAAATGTTCTTCAATTTATTTTCTATGAAAATTTTATTTGGATTAATGAGAGTTAAAAGAGTCTACGAAGTTTAAAATAATTGGATAAAAATAGGAGTATTTCAGTTTTTATATTTAAAACATCAAAGTTTGGGTGGGGTTTTTCACTTTTAAGTTCAGAATTTAATGATAATATTTTTTAGTTCAAAGAAAATCTGAATCAAATATATAAAAAATAAACAAATAAAGTTTTCCCCCCACACTCTTGTTTTTGTATAGTGGGTTTAACCGGGGAACTTTAATTTAAACGGGAAACCTGCTACCGGAAAAACAAAACCTGAAACCGGGAAACTAGAAACATTATATTGATAAAGAAAGAGTTGACTTTAGATAGATTGAATAATAATAATCGAGTATTTCGTCAGCTGTTGACGAGTTAAGTGAAGGAGTTTATCATGCAAAGACACGCGTGAATTACATCAGGGGGGTGAAATATTCCATTCAATGAACGTAAGAGAAGGGGACTGAAAAACCGCAACCCCTCTTGATGAAACACATACTCATCTTACATCACATTTTTCCTATATCCGTTTCTTTTTTGTCTCATAAAGCCTAATTTTCATTAGTTTTTATAATTTAAAAACAATTTTACTCCACTGGATTTTTATATTGAAAGGTTGAGTCAACCATTTCTAGAACCAGCTGTAGAAAGAAAAAAATGAACCGATTCCATGAGAATGAAGTTTTCTTGACCAATTTATTTGTATTAATTAACCATGAAACCTTGTTTTATTAATTAATCATGAAATCTTAACTAATTCTTTCATTGCTCTGTTTTTAGTTGAAATTAGGTATAAATATTTTAGCTAATGCCTAATGTTAAAATATTGATCTGATAGTTCATTATTTTTTCAGTTGTTACTATTATTGTCATTGTTATTTAATTTTATATACCTTTCTCTCTATTCTAAAAACGTTTTTGTGAACGGTTTCCAGAGAAAAACTTTTTAATTACTGATTCGAATGACAATTCTTCGAATTCTTTTGAGGACTTTTTAAGCTGTTGTTTTTTTTAATTCTCAATTTTATAAATATTTCCATTTTTTTTTTTAGATTACTGATAAAGTCGCAGTTACAAAGGAAAAAACTATGAATTTTAAAACAATAGAACAATTTACTTCGCTATTTTTTCAATGTTCAATACAGTAATTAATTATCTTTTATAATAATTAAAACGTTTTGGATGGCTTCTTTTTAAAGAAATTGTTTATATTTTTGTTCTAACGATTTTAATAATATTTTAAACTTTTTTGATCGATGTATAATTAATTTATCTTTATATTTATTTTTTGTTTTTGAATATATTGATATGTTTACATTAATCTTTTTTGTTGTGGCAACTTAGTCATTACAATGTTTACGTTTACAATAAAATAAAAATATGCCTTGGAATTTTCGAACTATTATTTTTCCAAGAAACTTTTTAATACAGAGGGATATTTTTAACTTTTTTGATAACTTAAGTATCCAAATAGTTCTTTTTTAAATACATATAATACATTAAAAACAAGTTTTTGGTCAATAGTTTCCAGAGGAAAACCTTTTAATTACCAGTCCGAATGACACAATTTTGGTATCAAAACATCCGGATACTTAGGAGAATTCAGAGTAAGTTTTTTTTTATTTTTAAAAACTTCTTAATTTTAAAATATTTCCGTTTTATTAGATTATAAATAAGGTTGCAGCTACATAGACTAGCAACTGCTAAACAACTTATTATCCTTTCAATCAAAACGGCCAATTCAATCCATAATTTACTATGAAACAATAATTTAATAATATTTTTATACTTCCTTGTCGTAATTTATTTCAGTTGAAGTGAAATTTATTTTTAATTTTAAAGTAAAATAATGAATGTGTTTCTTTTTAATGTGAAGTTCTATTAAATTTAAATTTTATTTCCTTATAAAAGAAGTTATTGGAAAAAATAGTAAAACTCCTAACTTTTGCAAATATACAGTTCATCATATCCCTATATATTTTTCCGCATTTAACTTTATAAACAAAAATAGACAAATGATTTAAAAGAAAATATAATTTCAAATGGTATCTAGTATATAAAAGCGATAGTGAGATTATATTTTATAAAAGAAATGAAACATTTTAAAGTAATGAAAGATAAAAACTTTCTTTATCTTAAAACTTGTTTTGTCAGTGGTGTTTATATCATCCTTGTATCACGGCAGTACCAAACAGAAGATTTAGAGGGTTCAACCACCTATATTCTTTACTCTAACACTAATAAAACACCATCAAGGGTTAAATTTCAAAAAGTTTTCTTGGGAAAAAACCCCCAATATTATTTATACTTAAGATTGATTATTACCAACAACATTTTAACATTCGGAACAATAAAATTCAAACCATACCTGTTTGTACTCTTGAAAGTTGTTTCCATTAATATTTTCCCACTAAAACTAGCTTTACTTATTAGGTTTAAACTGGATAACTTATTTACTAACCAGCCTGTAAAAATTGTTTTATATTGTTCTTTTAACAAATTTTTCTTGATGTTTGTGTTTAATTTTTTTGCTTATTTAAAAAAAGGCTAACATGTTCTAAAGCCGCCATTGATCCTATTGAGTAAAATGACATTTCCCTGCTCAGGTTTTGGTGGTTTTTCTCACAAACACTTAGGGATTTATTTACTAAGAATTATTTAGAAATATTAATTTAGGAATTATTAGTACATATTTCTACAGAATTCTTAGAAAATGTTGTGCTTACTACTAAAGTCCATAATTTTGCAATAATACCTTTTAATGGTGAAAGTTATTCCAGGTTTCATGTATAATTCTCTGCTCTAAGAAATTCAACAGTTCCCATTTTAAATATGTTTGCTTATTATAAAAGGTTTTTTTGAAGTAGTACTCTTGAAGTAAAAATTAATAGCTGTGTTTTTTATCGAGAATATTTGTTTGGTGGGTCCTACGTGACTGCACGAAACACTGTAAACACCTTTTATCTTTGGAACAAACGACAATTTTCGCCTCAGATAAAAGTATAGGTCAAATATATTTAGTGGGTTTTCGAATCTCATTGGACCAGGACATCATATTGATACACTTGTAAGATTTTCGTATTATTTCAAACGATATTTCACAATTCTGATTATAATTTTTTTATGAAAATTTTCGGATAGGAATTTCTTTAGACGTCTATCTATTTAAACGTCATAAGGTGTGTTAAGAGTGGGTGAAATTAATATCATGCATGGGTATCGATACTTAGGTACCAAACACGTTTTAGGTATCAGATGATAGATATCTAACAGCGTTTGTGTAGATGAGGTTCAAATATTTGAATCGTCAGTTTGAAAAAGGGAATAAGTCCAAAAACCAAGTTTTGTGAAAATCGAAAAAAAAAACTGTATAAGTAATGGAATTTTCGCTGTATAACCACCAAATTTGCACTGGAAATTCAGGACACTATTTAGAATACAGAATAATCATCGAAAAAAATTTAAGTTTATTCAAAAATATTTTATAGTTGAAAAAAAGTTGATGGACTGGATCCCTTTTTCAACCTTATGAAATTTCAGCTGACAAAAATTTAAAAAAAAACCTATTCAAACTATATTTCTGCTTAGTTCACAGCGCAAGAGTGAAAAATAGAAAGACAAATAAAATTAAAAATTATTATGAAACTGAGTCCTTAAGGCACTATCAATGGAGTAAGTGAATATCAATGGAGTGAAATATTCACTGGATTAAAAAAAAAGTAAAAACACTTTAAAATTAAAAGTAAAATTTATTTAGCTTAATTTACAGCACATAGGATAAGAAAAGAAAGACAAATTAACTTAAATTTCAAAATTAATAAAGAAATACAACGAATGGACATCGATTTCGCAAATTCAAGGGGCTATACCTGCCAATAGTGGGTAGTTATTTTTTTCCTCCTTACACTCATGTGTAGAGCGAAGCCAGGAGATTTTTTTTTTGCGCACAAAGAGTTAATTTGCAATTTTTTGGACTCTTCTGCTTTTTAAACTGATGGTGATTCATTCATAAAAGTTCCTGAATGTATTCAATAGATGAACTTCGGTTATACGCATAGTAATACGTCCTTTGATTAAGTGACGCTGTGGATAATCCCACCATCTGCCTGATGTGGTCTGCGGCCATTCATTGATTTTACACCTGCCCTGAGGGTGTTATCCTCTATGGTGTTATCCGTGTCTCCGTGTATGGGTTATGGGTTATGGGTGCTTCGTATACTCCATGGTTTACTCTACAGAACCCCAACCATACTTTCCCCTTTCTATTATCTTCTCTATTAACATTTGCTATAAAAAGCCCTTTAATTCTTTCTCCATGCTTTTACAGTTTCTTTAAATTACATCTTATAGCAATTTCCCCAGTTTAGGATAGTCAAAACACCTCAAGATTTCTCGATGTTGAATAAAACCCACCTTGATGTTGTTGTATGCAAGCCCCCTTTTGTACATGGAACATTATTGTTCACAACTTTCTTTATATTAAGTTCATAAAAATGCAAATCCTACCTTAAAAAAGTACACAAAATTCGGACTAAGTGTACAAAAACTAGTTAAAAACCTGTTTTTTAGTGTCAAATTTCCAAAAATTTTCCTCCTTTGGTACTTGGAACTTTATTACTTACAAATTGTCTTCCATTAAGTTCTTTAACCCTTTCAGTCATAGCCACCTCAAATTTTACATATCCAATGATTAAAAGGGTTAAGAAGCAAATTTCTACCTAAAAATGTATTTTAAAGCTTCATTAGACCTAAGAATTAATAATTTTTAGGTCTAATGATAATTTAATAGGTCTAATACGCATGAGAGGGGCTGAGGAATATATACGCCACTGAAATAAACTGTTGTTTTTCTTGAATTCACACCTCTAAATCACAACGAACGAAGAGGCGTTGGACTGTTTAAGATATCATTATTCGTGGAATCTATTTTTTAGGGGGAAAACTTCTCAAAGGAATAATTAGTGTACTATTGATCATTCTTGCTGTTCTACTAATCTCTCCTTTCTATTGCTTAATAAGTAATTGGGGCTGCTGTAAAAAATAGGCATTAGAGGACAGTCGATTTTTCATCCAAACCTTGAAAAATGTTACGAAACACAACTCGGATCCGATCATTTTCGGATATTTTTCTCGAAAATACCTGTTTCTCTCGTCTCGGACCGGCCCGTTACGTGGATATTTTCTTAATGTTCACTTTCAGTTTTTGATCTAATGGTACCCAAGATATCAAAGCTGCGGTTGGAGTGAACAAGTCACATTAACTATCGAGTAAGGGGCAATAAAACATTCCTATCGCTGGTACCGTTCGGAATTTTGATGTTGTTTTTACTTTCAAACAGGAGTATGTAATTATATCGGATTCTTCGGGAATTTCGTACAAGACACTCGCTGATATCGAAAATTATTGTCCTTTTAGAACTCTTGTCATAGGTAGTTAGAAAGGAGATCACGTTTAATTACTAGACCGCTTTCTCTCGCGACGTGACTCAGATTCAGAAGCATGGTAACTCTTTAACTGATTTAGTAAACCTTCAGTCCCATCAAATGGACAGTGTGGCATTAGTGGTACCATTAAGGGTCAGAGGGTCATCAGATGTGAATTCCAGCTAGCTCGATCCCGAATCCTTTCGGAATCTTAATAAGGATTTTTTCGGTAATACTCCTGACATTCCCACGAGAAAGGATAGTATATTGACCACAATCCTGATATTTCAGCTTTTTTTGCTATAAAAGGTTGAAAACATCTGTCAGAAACTAGCTAAATAACGGCAGTCTCACGTAAGGCTATTTTTTTCTTCAAAAGTATTTCCATCTCTGATATCATTTATGAGCATAATAAATAAAGCACAAAGCATATAAATATGCTTTTAAGGCAAGAATTTCACCTGTAAGCATAAACAATCTCATGCAATGATTAGCTAAATAAGCAACATTTGGGTGTAACCCAAGGATCTCAAAATCAGTTAAAACACTACTTTTGGAGGGTCAAATTTTAAAATTTTTTGGGGAGAACCCCCCAAACTCCCCTATAGAATTTTGATTTCTGCTTTGTTTGTGCTCCCCAAAGAGTTTCAAAACGAGATAAAACACTAGTTTAAAAGGGCACATTTCAAAAAAATTTCTGGGGGAGGAGCCCCATTCCTCAAAAATTTGGCGTCTTTATTAATAATTTTTTCCTTGAAAATTCTGTAGTTTATAAGGTCTCAAAATGAGCTAAAACTTTACTTTTAGAGGCAAATTTTAAAAAAAATTATGGGGTTGACCCGCAGACCCCCCCCCCATTTTTATATGGAGCTCAAATTGTAAAGTCGTGACATTATCTCATCATTCAAATACTACTTTGAAGTGATCTAAAACTTAATGTGTGAATGTACTGAATGTTCTGGTCATTTTTGACCCCCTTGTCAGCAAAAATAAACAAACCGCAAACCCCCTCTCATAATAGAAACAAAATTACCCCCTCTGTTCTTTTTTTGTACAAATTCTTTAGTGCTTAGATTCCTGAAATTCATTGTTCTCCATGAACACTTAACATATCGTTAAAACTTTCCTTGTGGAAAATGCTTAATAAGTTCTTCCTACTTCAGTTTTTTTTTATGAAATTTAATTTTGGTTGAATTTTGAAATTATTTATGCAAGAAACAAGAGATTTTCGAAAATGTAGTATTTGTGACATCTTACGTAAGCATCACTCATACTCTCCCCCCTTAGGTGCTTACGTAATATTTGAATGGCCCCTCGTTTCTTAGAAATAAAATAAAGTTGAGTCGAAAACACTCCCGAAACAAAAGTCCGGCCCTATAGCTCCGATTTCCGAGTTCGATAGCTGATGCTCCGATGGGGAGTGTCTCCTTGCTCCCCCAGGTAGGTCAGTCCCTGTCGCGACAGTAGCAATTTGCTTCAATAGCAATAGGATTTGTAGTTTCTTTGGCGATTATGTTCTGGTAATTTTTAGAGGAAAAATCAAATATTTTTTTTATCTTACTTTTCTTTTAATTTTGAATCTACTTTGGGATTTAATGAAAAATATTGTAAAAGATCTGCAGCACTATCACATTTCTATATAATAACGACGAAAAAGTTTGTTGGTCGAGCAATCCATTATTTTTACGGTTTTAAGGATATTAATTTGGTTTTGCATGACATTAATTTGGATCAGTGAAATGATCAGATCAGAGATATTTTTAACTCCTCTGAGAGAGTATTTCACTCCTAGAAAATCGGAATTACTCTTTAAAAAACTAAACAGGAGTATTTTCACTCTTTGAAATTTTTTCATAAAGGTTTAATTAAACCTTCAGCCACGGAGTCCTTATAATTATCATACTTTTTAATTGTGTTTTCATACAGCCATAGTATTTTTTTTTCATTTATTGTTTTGATGCTTAGGGAGTTTGATTGATTGAAACCCAAAATAGCATCCTCGGTTTTTTTTTTCAATTCCATTTTGTCTATTAAAAAGTAAGCGTTTTTAATAGAAATTTTATCTTTGTATATGTAGTTTATGCTATTTCCGTATTTCACTCCTCATTATTGAATTTCACTCCTCCTAAAAAAGTCAAGGAGTATTTTTCCTAGGAATAACTCTGGATCAGATCATTTAGCATGATCAATGAAACTGTTATTCTTCAATTTCGATTTAAATATTCATGTGGTTTATGTAGACATGTATCAATCAAGTTTCTTTAAATCATCATTTACGCTCTAAAATTACTTTAGATTAAAAATATATTGCTCCTTTATAGCACGCGAGGAATTGTTGATTTAAAGTTAATGCATCAATGAAAAGAGTTCATTTTTAACTTTTTTCTAATAAAGCTTCAATTTTTATGGGTACAACTGGGTCTGTCCATTGGGAGAACAGGTTGTTGAACCTGTGGACGGACACAAAAAAAAATCCAATTTTTACTGATCGAAACGGCAATTTATCTGTCTCAAAAAAATCAAAATGTGAATTCGGTTCTTAGGTTCAAGATTCTCCCATACTATTCTAAGCAATTAAGATTTTAATTGAAATTTTAAGCAATAACATTCCATTGGTATAAAACGCAATAATATTTTCACACATTTTTTGCGTGTTTCCTTCATTGTGTTTTGTAGTTCGGGAAAACAATAGAAGCTTTCAATTAAAAATAACTTTCAAAGAAAGAAAGAATCCAATTTGAAGGGTAAGGTCACTTTTAATAATGCTAAAGTCAAAGTAAACAGATTTAATAGCTATAATTGTTTTCACACGCGTTCTAAATTGTTTCCGGAGTTAAAATGAACTTTAAATTTAAAAATAGAGTTATTTTTTTTTTTGGTACAAAAATATAATTGTCTGAAGATATATTTCCTGAAGAATGTTTCAAAATACTTATTATTGTAACATCAAAGTTCATCGACATTTTTGCCAGCTGTAAATAATAATACATGTGAAATTAAAAATAACTTTTAATCAAACTTATAATAATCGTCTTAAAGGTTCTATAGTATTCGTGATTTCAACAACCCAAACTAATCAATAAAATTTTTCTATGAAAACATTGTTAGTCCTTTTTCATAATTTCCTAATTGTATTCGATGAAGAAGGAATATTTTTAGGCCGGCCATTGGAAGCCTGCATTGGGGGTTCCTGGGGCAACCTATAAACACGTGCCCAAATAGGTCAATAAGCATTAAAGCTTTGACCATTAATTTCGTTCCTCTTCCTTTGAAAATGAGAGCGTTGTTTTGATGAGATATTTGGCTCTGAAGTGGGAGAACGCCCACCTGTCAATATGCATAGCGTGTATTGTGTATCCTACTTTCGGGCGTTTTTAAAGGGTTGTTTGTTTCGAAAAACGATAACATTCGCCGGGGATTATGTTTTCGCTGCAAAACAACATGGATGATGATGGGTCAGGTTCAAAAACCTGACAATCCAATTGCCTGACAGCTCATATTCCCGACTACATTTGCCCGACCACTCATTTGTCCTAGATAGGAACAGGGCCCCACTTACAAGTTTGGAGGCCCCCGACATGTCTTAATATAAAACTTAAATTTATTTCACTTAAAATAACAAAATCAATCATCTTTAAACTAAGTGTAAACACTGCGTAAAAATTGCTCGTTCAAAAGCTTCATAAGTTTATTTTACACTTTTTTCACATTTTCTTAGCTTTTTAAGCATTTTGGGGGCCCCTTTGAAGTGCGGGCCCTGGCCTGGGCAAGAGCCCCGAATGCCCTCCTTGAAATCGAATCTATTACATTGTTGAAATATGAGGGAGCTTAATATTTTAGGTTTGGGTGGTTGTATGAAGCTGCGTCCCAGGATCCCCGGGCCATATCACAAAAGGGGCTATAACCCAAAAATTGAGGACTTATCGTTTAAAAAGTGGCATGTCATTTCAGGTATAGTGGATCCCATAGGAATAGCATTAGCGGGTAGATCAAATGAAAAGACACTTGCCGCCCAAAGTGTTCTATTAAATTTTATCGCATTTTCGAAGTTTCTTCGAAAGTTGGGGAACACTTGGCTAACTTCTCAAACCTCTGAAGTTTGAGGATTACCGGTAAAGATCCATTTCTTTATGAGATGTCATAGAAAATGTCCTATGAGATGTTATAGAAAATAACACATAAAGCTGATTATAAAAGTGATCTGTTACTAGTATAATAGACATTGGTAATTCCAAACATGAAAATCGTAACCAATAAGGACATTAAATAGCGCTATGGTTTATCAAAGATACTTATTTATTTATACCAACATTTTCAAATGCATTTTATTACTTAAAATATGAAATGTATTTTTATTTTTGAATCGATGATATTTACAGATACAAATGCATTTTTCGATTGATAAAATATGCATTTACTTATTCAAAGTCATACATTGTATTAAATAATTTGTTATCAATATGCAATAAAAGGGTAATAAATTTCCTGATAAGTTTTGTTTCTCTTTTCAATTTCTAAAGTGAAAGAGTAAAGTAAAAAGTAATTAAATCTTACCATATATAATAATTACTTCCTTGTTTTTAAACGTGGACTTTGTGAAATATTCACATTTTAAAACCCACCCCCATTTGGGTATTTGTATTTAACCCATAAAGTGGCATAGTGTGATATTTACTAAAATAATAAACACAGGTAGAAATATTTATAAAATATAAGAGGAAAAGTGTACATTTGTAAATCACTTGAATTTAAAATTTATCTTGGAGTTGGCATTAAGAGTATTGTTTTTTTTATAAAAAAGTAAACAAGTATAAAATTCATACGTAAGTTTCCCTAGTTGATATAAAGATCGTAATAAATATCACTAACTCTCCCAACATATTTTTAATACTCCCTAAAATTTCCGAAGACATTAAACATACAAATAAATGTCGGAAAATTATCACTGTTACACCCCCTTTACTATTTTTATCCAACAATTTTTCTCTCGCATAATTCGGCAACGCATGGAAACAGAACGACACGTCTTCTATCGAAAATTATGAAAACACTGCCAGATATCGAGTACGTTTCATTAGTGTTCGGCACTAGTTAACTAGAACTAGTTGCAACTAGTAGTTTAACTACTTTTAGTTTAAAGTAGTTCAACTATTAGTTTAACTACTTTTTTAACTAACTACTAGTTAAAACTACTTTCAAATTTTCAACTACTTCAAAAAAATTTTTATTTAAAATTTAAAGAGATATTTAAAATTTTTATCAAAGGTAGAGTACTCAAATACCATAGAGTGTTTTCAGGACGTCACAACCGGTTATTTTCTTTTAACTGTGTATCTTCTGTTGGGCTTTTAACTGTTGCTAAGGCCGTTGTTTATTTGTTTCTAAGGCGATTTTTAGGTATGGGATCACGTGATTGCAAATGCTCCAATAGAAGAATTCCACGGCTATTTATTTTCTGTAACTGTTAACCTCTGTTGGGCAAAAAACTGTAATTTCTGTTGCTAAGGCCGTTGTTAGGTCCGAGTCATGTGATTGAAAATGCTCTATAACCAGAAATAAAGACCATTTTTGCACGAAGTACAAACTTTTTTTGTGATATAGATTAGAAAGATGTATTAGAATTTTGCCAAAAAGTAGGTTATGAAATTAAATAGACTAGTTAACTACTTTGGGAAATATTTAACTACTAGTTGCAACTAGTCCCAGGAAAAAATAGTTAACTACTAGTTACAACTACAATTTCCCAGACTAGTTAGTAGTTGGTAGTTAACTACTTTTTGCCTACTAGTTGCCGAACACTACGTTTTATTAAGAGGCAGCGTACTTTATTTAAATCCATAAACTCTCTTCTCTTGAATTCCTTTCTGCTACTCAATTCCATTTCGCTATAGATGTAAAAGAGCTCGGCTATCTAGGCTACTGGGAGTTATATTTCCTGTGACGGTGACACCTGCAATAAACGCTCCTTTCTTTAGACATCACTTAATCTTGTTCTCTCTCTCCGCTCTTTATAAATCTTCTTTCTATCTCTTTATAAAGAAAAGCCAGATACTTCTACAATCATCATCAATGCTGATGCTTAACAATCCTCCTAAAATATAATGCTTTTAATCAGACCCTCTTTTTGTGGTCCAATAAGCCTTTTGAATGGTTCTAAAAATTGTAGTAAGGGAGGATATTCAATGAAAAAAGTGCAGCCTTTTTTTTGTAGGATTTCAAAGATTTAAAATAAATTTCACAACTTCTCTAACTCTCTGTTTTAATCAGGGCCGTATCCAAGGGGCGGGGTTTAGGGGTTCAACCCCCCCCCCCGAAATTTTGACATCAATTTTTATACTGCTATTTTTCTTGAAAATTATGTCTCACAAGGAGCGATATCCTCTTCGGGTATAACCCAAAGGGTCTCAAAATTAGTCAAAACCCTACTTTTAAGGGTAAAATTTCCAAAATTTTTCTGGGGGAGGACCCCCAAACCCCCTCGAAATTTTGAAATCTATTAAGTATACGGTTTTTCCTTCAAACTTGTGGGATTTACAAGGAGTGGTCCTCTTTAATGTAACCTAGTGTCTCAAAATGAGTTAAAATGCCACTTTTAGGGGAAAAATTCAAAAACTTTTCTGGAGTAGGAACCTAAAAACCCCCTTAACATTTCGCCATTTATTACAATATACCTTCTTTTTACCTTGAAAATTCGGCCGCTTACAATAAGTGGTGCTCTTATGGGTGTAATCTAAAGGGTCTCAGAAATGAGCTAAAACACTCTTTTGAGGGGCAAATTTCCAAAAATTTTCTGGGGGAGGACCCCCAGACCCCCCCCCCCTTTTACTTCGAATTCAAATTGTTTATACAATTTTGAAATTTAGTGCATCAAAATTTCTATCCAGTGTTGTCACCTAAAACTTAACATATAAAAGTACCCGTCAGGAGGTACCTCAGAAAATATTTGAGTCAACCCCCCCCCGAAACAAAAGTCTGGTTACGGCCCTGGTTTTAATGCTAAATTGTTTAGTGAAGTGACGTTCACAAATGCAATTAATTGAAAAAGCATCTTACAAGAGTTAAGTTGAGCAGAGTGACAATGAAAATTATAGTTTTATTTAAATCATTTATGTACTAACATACAGTATACTTCTATCATACATATTATGTCACCCTCTTTCTCTATTATTCCATTACCTACTATTTATAATGTTTACCCAATTTTATGAATAATCAATAGTGAATTTCGATCAATTTTTGGCCCTCGAAATTAATCTAAAATCTATATTCTGACTCCCGGCAAGTTAAGTTGTCATAATTTGGCCTGCAGCATCCAGTTGTGCTTGGCTTGTTTTTAATACTAGTCTATGATGTATTTTAAACTCAATCTATTAATGCTTACATTTAAGTGAAAGGTAATTACTGTCACTGGATTTATTTACCATACTTTTAAGGGTTTTTATTATTAAAAGAAACAAATTTTGAATTGCCAAGAAAAAAAAACGCCCAATAAAAAATTAAAATGAATTCAATGAAAAAAATTTAAAACTTTGGACAAGTATGGTGAAGCAATTTTAATTTCTAAAATTACTGTACTAGTCATATTTTGGTATTACTAGTGCACTTATTTAGTAATCCGATCAATAACTTAGATCAGGGTGTTAACAAAATTTGTGAATGCGACACCCTTTTTGGTCTACATGGAATAGTTTGGTGTTGCAGTTTGGTAAATTTTCGAAATTTACTTTTTGAAGTGTAAAGGTATCTTGCTAATGTTATACAAAATTAACTATATGAAGTATTTAAGCCAGTATATTTATTCAATGGGAGAACATCAAAATGCAGAATCAATCCATACTTCATCCCCTTTTCGGCAGAGAAAATATTAAATGGGAATGCAAAAACATTTTGTAAAGTAGGACCTAAAATAATTTTAATTGATGAAGCAAATTCTATTGGTGCTTTGGGCATTTTAAGGACATTATTTATAGTTCTTTTACTGTT
This sequence comes from Tetragnatha montana, assembly GCA_963680715.1. Lineage (NCBI taxonomy): Eukaryota > Metazoa > Arthropoda > Arachnida > Araneae > Tetragnathidae > Tetragnatha > Tetragnatha montana. The sequence goes on along the minus strand of OY796684.1, from coordinate 2,156,371 downwards.
TTTTATTTGTTTAAGTGTTTTTTGTTACTTTGTTTTATTTAGCCCTTAAATGGGGCGTAGTATATCAAATAAGTAAATAAATACGAAAATGAACTAGTATGTAATTTTTTAAAAAATCTGTATCTCTTGAAACAAAACCAATTCCAAATTTGGAATCCCTAAGCCCGAAATTAAGTAAGATCAAAGTGGCATCCCTGGCACACGCTTGTGGCACCCTAGGGTACTACAGCACACAGTTTGAGAATCTTTGTCAGAGAACCCAACTGGCATTTACTTCAATAATAAGTTTACAAACAGGAGTGAAGAAAATGGGGTTCATAAATTACTTTTCCAGGAACCCTTCTTTCCGTCAAAAGAGGAATAAAAGTTCCATCCCTGGCGTAGTCAGAGTCAGAGGGGATATATCCCCCAAAAGTCATAAAATTTCCTTTCTATACAAATGGACAAAATTTACCCCATATCCCCCCAAATTCCAATATCCACCTCCGAAATTTGTTTTTGGCTACGCCATTGAAAAGTTCCTTTCGCGGAGGAGCAGTGTTTGTAAACACGAGAAGAGAGGGGAGCTGCGGATCTCTTTCCCTTTCTGCAACTGGTTTCGTTTCCTGTTTGAGCGCAACAGCAGCCGAGATCTCCCTCGAGCAAAAAGGGACCCTCCCCAAAAAGCGACACGGTCGACATGATTCCAGGCAATAGAGCAACGAAGGGTTTGGGCGGCTTTACTCCCCTCTCCAAATTTTCACATTCTGTTTTTTTTTCCTTTTAAAATTCGATTCTCTCTGTGCGTAACCCAAAGGGTTTCAAAATGAGTTAAAAGACGGCTTTTGAGGGTCAACTATCAAAAATTTTTCTTGGGGAGAACCCCCAAATCCCCCTTCAAAATTTTGATGTCAATTATTATACTGTTTTTTTTCTTGAAAATTCTTCCGCTTTCAAGAAGATGTCATCTTTGGGTCTAATCCAAACAACTTCAAAATGACTGTAAAAGCACTACTTTAAAGAGGAAAATTTCAAAACATTTTCTGGGGGAGGACCCAACCCCCTTGAAATTTTGACGTTTATTTATTTAAATTTTCCCTAAAAATTCTTTGGTTTACAGGGAACGATTTTGGGTGTTACCCAAAGGGTCTCAAAAGAATATAAAACTCTTATTTAAATAGGCAAAACTTCAAAATGTTTCATGGGGTGGCCCCTCAGGACTCCATTTTTACTTACAGCTCATATTATACACAATTTTTTACACTATGTGCTCCACGATTCAAATACTACTTGTAAGTTATCTAAAACTTAAAACGAAAATTAATGTACTCCTGAAATGACGTTACGTCAAAGCCTCCCCCCCTAAACAAAAGTACAGCCCTGTGTACTGGTAGTTTGTATTTTAGAAAGTGAAAATTCAAATAAGCTTACGTTTAAACACCAGTATTGATCCGCTTTGAATGAGATGTCTGTAAATTATTCAGCAGTATCTGTTTACTGGATTTCTTGTTGTCAGAATTATTTGGAATCAATTTGGGAAAAATGATGTTATTACTCTTCTATGATTTGATGAAATTTTACCTTTAACATTTTACATTTAACATTTAGTATTGTAGTTTAAATGAAGTAAATGTTATTTAAAATACGCATCGACCAATTTCATTTTCAGTTCATGGTTAAAAAGTTGTCATCATATTTGGGTCACTCTATCCAAAATTGTGGACCGTGGCCAAGACCGGCGACAAGGGGGGGGGATTTGAGAGGGTCAATGGAATTTTTTAAGGGAGGGGAGACACGGGCTTCCATCATCTTATGCATGCTGCTTCCATTGTTTGTAACATTAAATTTGTTTTTTTTTTGTGGGTATTTTACTTTACTTAATTTTTTAGCCATTAAAGTCGTGGGAGAAAATTTCTCCTTAGTTCGAAATTAAAATCTTGTTTGAGTAAATTTATGGACGGCCCTTAATTGGGCAAAGGGTGAAGTTTTCACTGAAGGGTGTCGTTGGACGTGTCCTGGAAAAGTCGTCACGGTTCCGCGGTGTCACACCTCCACTGCGACGTAATTTGCAGTTTATTAGTTTCAGCTTTAGTGCTGCGGGGAAAATGGACTAAGTATTTCCATTGAATATTTCAACACAAAACAAAGTACAAAATATATTTAAAAAGTTTTCGGATGTGCCAAACTGCACTTGGGAATTTGCTCTTACTTTAAATTCCTGTTTAGAGAGAATAATGGAAAAATACAAGTTTTGACAATATAGTAAAATTGGGAGGGGGGTACATTCGCAAAAGAACTTTAAATAAAGTTTATAAGTTCTCCAACGCCCAGTACAGGAGGAATTTGAAAAAAAAAAAACCTGTAAATGGTGAATCGTATTAATTCCATTTCCACTTGTATAATTAATTATAAAGGTTAGAGCAACCATGAGAGCAACAGCTAGTGCATATTAGAAAAAGTCTTGGCGGAGGTCAAGGAAGAACAAGTCAAAATATTTTGGTTCAGCCTAATTGCATTAGAATATACCTTGACCTAATGAACGAGTAAAATCGTACCACTGGTATATTTGTGAGATGGTCCGTATGAGTCTGTGACAACAATGGATTTTGGTCTGGGTGGTTGCAAACTCAATTGACTTTTTTAATCGGACGCGTCTTTGTTTATTTTTCCGTGTAGATGTTATCGAGTGTTGTTATTTAGACAATTTCGAGAAAAGTTCTCCATTATCAACTTAAATATTATTATTGATGTAGTTCATTCATTTATAAATTGAAAGTTACAAATGTAAATACGAAAGATAAAGAAAGAAAGTATACGAAAGATACCATTTGTTCCTCCTAAACAAAATCTGAAAAAGAGTTGTTTCTTAGTTATGTGTTTCTTTAGATTAGTTGGTTAAGGTTTTAAAACTCTGTTATGAAATTTTTTATGCATCCTAATCGATTCTAAATAGAAATGACTTCAGAATTTCAAAATTTTTAATAGTAAAATCCACAGTTCCTGATTGTGAAATTAGGATAAAGTTTCAAAGTATTCACGAGTTTTGTGGATTCTAAGGTGAGGGGGCTCACAAGGGACTCGAGTATCTGAAACGCGTTAAATACTATTTTTAGTTTATTAAAACAACTGAATTGTAATCGTTCATTTCTGTAATTTAATGCTTGTTTGAAGTTTCAGACGTTATAAAGAAACGTGTATAATAACACATAAAACCAAAAAAGTGAGGAAGCCCCTTTTTTCGAAGTAAAAAATGATAATTCTTTGCAATTTAATATTTATTTACCCTATTAATAGAGCCATAGGTACTATACCTATAGTAGTCGTTCAAAAGTTAAAGGCTGTGGACAGGGACACTTGGATCCCTGTATAAAGGGGGTGGGGTAAGTTTGGGAACCACTGATTTAAACTCCCTCAGAAAAGCCCTTTTTTCCGAACTGCTAGCCCCTCATCCAAATTAAAAGAGGTTTCGGAAGGAGGGGGCGATGGAAATTTTTTTTCTTGAAAAGGGTGCGGGGTAAGTTTGGGAACCACTGATCTAAACTCACTCAGAAAAGTTCATTTTTCCGAGCTGCTAGCCCCTCATCCAAATTAAAAGAAGTTTCGGGACGCCGGAAGACGCTCTCCTTTGTTCTGAAGGAAAGCGAAGGAAGGCATCCTCGAGCGAGCAAGGGGCCCGTGTTGGGGGAGCAAGGGCCTCTCTGACGACGACGGGTTGTTTTTCGCGAGCCCCGCTTTGCCACCGCTGTCACGTACGCACGTAGGAATCTCTCTCGGCCTCAAAAAATGTTATCGAATCGGCTGAGGCAGTAAACAACTCGACCTCGGATGAAATGAAATGCCTGCCTGCCGTGAAAGTTATGGGAGACACCCAGATGATGCACAGATAATACTGTGCAATAATCTCGAGGGGGTTTTAATTGTTAGCAGGTATTATTTGCTGCTGGCAGAGTGTGTCCTTCAAACGTACTGAGAAACCTCAGTAAATTCAGTGGACGCTCTTTTTTACGAACTCGTGGGGGTGGTATTTTCCCCCCCCAGTGCAGTTTGAAAAACAAAGAGTTCATGTAAAATGTAGGAAAACCTTTAAAAGTGGTATAAATTGTTAAATGAGGAGTACATTTTCATTAAAGGTCATTCGTTTACAATGATAGAGGTTTTTTAGATTTTAATACAGGTATATGGAATAAAGTTATAGTAGTCCACATATTAAAATGATCACTGAACTATTTACATCTTAACTTATTTGAAACATAAATATTTTTTTTTCGATTATTCTTAGATTAAGAAATTAATTAATTAAGAGTTACACTACCCACCTGGAGTTTAGCACCAAAGAAATTCTTTCAATATTTAAGAAAAGAAAAAGCCTTTGTCTGACTTTGATAAGTCGGGTAAAGTGGGAAAATCAGTTCACAAAAAGTTTTTATTTTTATTTTAGTTCATAAATGATACTATTTAAATTATCATTATAAGTGTTATTCCTAGGATTTTTTTGGAGGAGTAAAAATACTCCTTGATTTTTTTTAGGAGGAGTGAAATATGGAAATAGCATAAACTATACAAATACATATACAGAGACACGAAAAGACATCTTAAAAACAGTTACAGTACATCTTACAGTACATCTTAGTAACATCTTAGTAACAGTTACAGTACATCTTAGTAACAGTTACAGAAAAATCTTAAAGACAGTTAGTACTCCTATACATAGTTTCCCTTTAGAGAACAGAAGGCATATATCCTTATTTAAATTTTTTTACAATATATTTCATAATAACATCGACTGTTCTTTAATTCTTCATGAATTCAGTTTAATTGTTCCACAATACAATATAAGAAATAAAACAACTTTCCTTGTTCCTCTTCTCTCAAAAAATTACTTAAAACAACAACCTTTAATACAATTTATAAAACTTGTCAATAGTCTTCACAACTCTGATATTTTTTTTTGATAGTTTCTCAAAGATAAAAAGTGACCTAGATAGTTACCATGCCTCTTTTGTTCCAAGAAATTTTTCCTCTATTTGATGTACTTAAATTCAGTTTTGTTGTATTGTTTTTTTCTAATTTTATATTGCTCCTTCTATTTTATATGGTATTTGTATATTAGATTAACTTATTCCATATGTAGTCTGTGTTTTGTCATTGTTTTCCCATGTAATTGGATTTTGTGTCTGTTTGGGTGAAATAAATAAATAAATAAATAAATAAATAAAAACTATAATCAAACTCCCTAAGCATCAGAACAATAAGTGAAACAAATATAATCTATTCCTCTCCTAAAATGACCAAAAGTGGATCCAATCTTTCCAAATTTCTTTTGCGGCTACGCCATTATGGCCACAAACCATTTATATAGAGTTAAATTTCATAGGTATTGCAAAGTCTAATTGATTGGAATCACTGCAAAAAAAATTTCGGTGGGGGCACGGTGCATTTTTTAAGCTAAACCTTTGTGAAAAATTCAAAGAGTGAAAATACTCCTGGCTAATATTTTAAAGAGTATTTCCGATTTTCAAGGAGTGAAATACTCTCTCAGAGGAGTTAAAAATATCTCTGAGTGCGGGACTATCATAAAGTTCATAAAAATGTGAATGTCCGAAAAAAGAGAAAATATTTCGGTCTCTCATTCCTCTCTGACCCTCTCTTCTTTCAAAGTAAGTTAAAGATAGAAACAAGCAAGGAAGCATTCACGAAAGGAAACTCTTCTGTTTTTTTTTACAAAGTTTACTCATTGTCGAATGTGATTTAAAAAACACTCTGAGCTAAATCAGTTTTTCCCTAACTGAATCAATGATGCTTTAATACTTCCGGTCAATAAAATAATCATAATTAATCTTAGTCTCAGTGGGAAAACATTCAGTTCAGAGACAGGAGACAGAACCAAATTTTCCCTCACCTGAGTACATATAACGAACGCATCTATTGAAAGAAAAGCCTCTGAGAGAACTATTCTTTCTAGCAGGAAATAATATGTGTGTTTCGAGAACATAAAATTGCGATGTAGTCTCCATAGGAGTCTTATAAAAAAGATTATTTGTGATGAAGGAGGAAAACAAAATCATTAACCGAACTTGTAGATCAATGAAGGTTCTTTTTAAAAACAGTATGGTGTCATGGGAAACGTAAGGGTCATTTAGAAAGATTCCGTGGTAATAACTTTAAATAATACCTTTTGGTACCTTTGGAAATTCGCCGCTTTTGAGGAGTTAGGCTGAAGCGAAATTTGAGGTTAATAAACTTACACACAGGGTATTTCTATACAAGTCAGCCTAAACTCTGCATAACCAGACTCCTTGCGTATGGTACAACTAGAGTGCATAAAAATGTTCAAATTATAATAATTTATACCCCTACGACTCGCATAGTTTTCGAGAAAATTGCGACAAAAAAAGGTATGACGTCATATCCGGTTTACGCTAAAATGTTTATGGAGAACATGAACATAGTTATTTAGATATGTATGTTTGCAGACATAAGATGTTAAAATAATCAACAGCGCTTGCATGCACTCATCGTGAAATGATATAAAATTTCCACAGGATATGATGTTTTAGTTAGGATATTGGGATATGATATATCCGAAAAAACATTAGAGGTACTGTTCTATAGATTTTTATGTATACCATCACGCATGGAATCTTTCGGGGGACTTTATGAAACACCCTATATAATATATAAGAAGAGTTTTTAATTATTAATAATATTAATAAAATGTTATGATAGTTATTTAGTTAAATAGCTGCAAAATCCTCAAGTCATTAACATTAACTTCGCATTCTGTTTTTTCAAACTCATTATTTTAATCTTAACTTTAATTTCCAGAAAATTTTCGAAAACATGAACTTTTTTATCGTTCGCACATCGAATGATTTTTATCTCCTTAAGAGCTTAGATAAATTTTGAAACAACAGTATTCTACAGTTTGTCACCTTTAGAGAGATAAAATTTCTAAAATTAACTACAAACTATATCTTCTATATGATAAATTATCTAGATCGAAATCTTACTTTACTTAAAATACCAGGGTGTTTCATCACGGCTTTTTTTTTTGGAACAAACGTCTCCTAGGGTCATGGAAGTAAGGTGTACCCCTACCCTAGGTAAGTGACTATGGGGGAATCCATTGAGATGACCAATATCATTAAAAATGCGCAGAAAATATCTTCAATATTCGAGGAGATACTTTTACATGTTTAAAAAAAAACATTGAAATATAGAAAGTACAGAGTGTACAGACTACAGTACCAGCCTAAAAAGATTTAATATCAGTTGACATCGATAGAAAAAAACTAACAATCGTATGAATTTAATTAAAAATACCGTGAGTAAAATTGAATTTCAATGCGACGAACTATGTTACTGATAAATATTCTCTAAAAATATTGAACGTAACGTGGGAAACGCAACACCTAAATCTAGATGTTTTTCCAACGGGACTAAAAACGAACTTAATAGATATTGCGACACTGCATATATTATCCAAATAACAGTATATATTTAGTGGCGTAGTACGTCTCGTGCATAGAAAGCAGTTTAAACAATCCCCTGATTGAGGTCAACTTGAAGCAGATGGATATTTAATGTGATTCTGGCTTCGACTTAGTGCCTTGGGCCGTCTTGAATGTAAACAAGAGAAGACGCCGGTACCGAGTATTGTCCATATTATGGGGGCTATTTGCCTCAAGAATTTTTCAACAGAGGGGTCCTAATTTGGCCCAGTGTCTTTCATTCTGCTTTTTTCTTCTCTGGAAAGTATAATTTATAATTTTGAGTTGCTCTGTCAGCTTTCTTTAATGTTTATTTTGTTTGGGTCAAAAACTGTTTTTCTTCCTTGTTATTTATTATCTTGGACATGATTTTAAATTTCGTGTTTTTAAATTTCTCGTCAGTTTTATCTAAATTTCTATAAAACATTAACCTAAACATACTGGGTACAACTCAGCACCAGGACCATATTTAGGGAGGGGGTTTAGGCAGCTGGTTTAGAAGATTGAAAAGGGCCTAACTGGACTTTTTTCGAGGGGTCCGCCTTTTCCCTAGTGTTCCTAGCCTGTCCACCTTTAGGCAGTGTTCCTAGTCTGTGTGTTCTTCAGACCAAAATCTGTCATTAAGATCTTTGAAAGCTGTTCGTGAATTAACATTCGCCCGAATTTGTTGGAACAACAATATCTCCAAATTTTTAAGACCTAACTTTCGAACTATCAACCGCCGAAGATCAACATAGAAATGTCAAAAATACTCCGTATAATTATTCTACGTTACATTACCTCCGGAAATTTCAGAGAAGGGGCCATGAATCCTCTATAGCACTTTCAAGTAGACAGAAAAACATTTTTGTGCATCGTAATACTTAAAATTTTATGGGGAAGGCCCCCTTTTGGGGCGTAAAACTTTATATTTAACTAAATGTTTGATAAAATAAGGTTCAAATTATACATTTAAATGTTCTAAAAAGCTATATCTAATGTTCTAAAGCTATATGCACTCGTGGAATTAAAGTCTAAAAAATTATTTTTTGCACCTCCAGAATCAAATGTGCATCTACTTTCCCCGGGAATGGCCCCCTCCCCGAAAAAAATGTGTCCTGAACTAAGGTCGTATTTTAGCTTGAACGTCAAAATATAATATTTACGATCGAAAATTGGGTCGCTGATATTGAAAGTTTGAGAAGCACCTTACATACTTAGAAAATATATATATGCCCCAAGTAAGGACTTTTAATTGCATCGGGATTAACAATTCTTGAATATCTTCAGAACCATTCCTTATATAAGTAGGTTAAATCCTATCACATGATGAGGGGCTCAATGTGGGGAAGTCAGGTCATTCGGCTGGGGCAGACCCCGAACTGGCCCCCTTCACAATTCCAGAACCGAAGTCTCCACGAGTGAAAAAATGCACACTCGAATTCAAATTTCCAGCGGTCTTTAATATTAAATAGTAATTGGATGGAATGTTTAGGGCCAGATGGGGGGGGGGCAGTGGTGAAAAATGGTAGTTTTTAGAAAGTGTTCCAAAAAGGGGGATCACTCCAGCATACCTTATGGCAAATATTTTAATATCCATGCGTGGCAGTCATAATAACAACACATATATAAAGGTCGTAATTCATTATACATTCCGTTTAGCTGCTTTACTCGTTTGAAATCACGGTCATACAAAGAAAATGTTTTTGCCCCAATCAGTGCAAGCTGATTTTTCTCTCTTCTTTGATTCATCTCTTTTTAATGATTTCCCCCTGTTTAAAGTAAATGTTTTCTACGGTGTGAACCGATGAATATTAAACGATTCTATAAACCAGCGTTTGGAAAAAACTTACTGGTTAAAAACTTAAATTTATTATTTTCCTACATTTTTAAATTTGTGTTTATTTTTTTACCAAAGTATTATGTTTCATTAAATTAGTAACTTTATCATTATACCCCAATAAATGTATCACACTGCCCCGCATGTGGGGTAAATTGATACAAAACTGATTATTTTTTTAAGTAGTTTTATTTTAATTTTTATAACACTTACATTTTTTCTAATTGGTTTCATAAAATTGGGTCATATTGAGATGTTTTTAAAAAAAAATTCTTAAAAAGTATTTTCTACTCAAATTGGTTGGTGGTATTGATGGTGTATGAAACTGACCCGTTATCCCTTATTTGCTTCTAAATAGCCCTTTATAAGGACATAAAGAGGCTGTTTGCTGTTTTGAAATCTTTAGCAAAGTTCTCCCCCTAGTTAAATTGGCTATAAATGTAAATTACTCAACCCATAGAAATACAAATATAAAATATCTTTCATCCTTCCAGGGCCCGACTGGGGTAGACCTCTCTTGTGCGCTATCGAGTCGAAGTCTGCTCTGACTTGTTCCTTCAAGTTTGGTCCGGTCGGGGGCTCGGGGGTCACTCATCACCCCATTGGGTTCGTTGCCCCCTCCTTTCCTCGATAAAGTGTTGCTCTCTCATTGCACGTCCCTCGGTAATAAAAAGTCGGTATTTGTGGGTGGAAATTTCTGGAAGATTGCAAGGTCACTGCAAGGCGTCCCCCCCCCCAAAAAAAAGCTTGTTTTGGAAACAAACACTCACTTTGGGGAAAGGGGGGAGCTAGATGGATAAGGGATCCTCTAAATCAGGGGTCGGCAAATGATGTCCTAATAATTTTGAAAATTTATCGAGGTCCTGAGAAAAAATAATAAATGAGTTTAAGTTCTTATCTTCAGATGGTGGGATCTTCAGACAGGGTGTTCAAAACTCAGGGTGTTCAACGTCTCCTAGGGTCATGGATATACCAAGGTTAACTAAGATCATGGAGAATCCATAAAAAAGTGATGTTAAGATACTTTTAAGGAATTTGTGAATGCTTTTATGGATAAAAATGACATTAAACAATAGCTTAAAAGTGGTCTTTTACACTAATAACGCCCACCCCCCAATTTCCCATAAACTCATCACCGCCCCCCTAGGGATCGGTGCATTAAAGTATCGGTATTCGATACTTTTTGCCATCTGTTGTTAAATATTTAGGAAAATATTTTAAATATTCCGCTATTGAGTAAGTATAGACGTTTATGTTTTATCCTATGTTTGTCCTCAATAAAATAAAAAGAAAGTTCGCTCAGAGGGCACAGGAAGTGTTCTTATCTTAAAAACGTTCTCTCAAACAAATGTATAACTCTTTGAAGCTAACTATCTTATCTTACAACAACTGTTCAGTGACGGGATTTATTTTTAAAATCAAACAATAAATGAAAGTAAATTTTATTTGCGTAAATATACAAGTTTCAGTATTTATCGAAGCATTGTTTCCAGCTGTTTTATTCCTTAACGCTTGATTTTTTTAGCTGGTTTGGAAAAGCTAACAGGGGAAATTGTCGTATAATCCCTAAGAAAAGTTATACCAACGGACATTTCAAATTAGAATTCGAAAACAAACTATAAACTCAACTTTGGTGGTCGCTATTGTAAAAAAGGTGGTTATCCTAGTAAGGAAACCATTATTCTATAACAATTTTAAAAAACTTTTAAACACCTATTAATTATTTATCGTTTCTGATAATTGTTTTAGATAAAAATCTATGGTTTATTCTGTTTTTTTTTATGTAATTTATTTTAAGGATAAATTGCTTAACCCCCATATGTATCTTTGCCTCTTTAACCTTTTCCTCTAAACGTTTAACAGAAACTGTTTACAATTTTGTAAATGTTGAGAAAGGATAGTTTTCCAAACAATTGTTAATCAATAATGATTGATTGAAAAGCGATTTATATAAATTCAGAAAATATTTACTTTCAATGTTTTAAAATTAAACCGAATAATATTTTTATCTACCTTTATTTGACCAAAAATGTCTCTAAACCTTAAGATATACACAGACTCCATTGATCATTTTTGGAATTCTTGAATTATAGGATAAAATATGAAAAATGTTAACATTACTACAATAACTTTTTGCGTAGTTATTAGTAGTTAGTCTTTATTACTGGGAAATTGCCTTGGGCGTATTTAGGAAGGGGCCTTAAAGGGCATGCTGTCCCTCTTTTCATTGAAAGAATCCTTTTACCATTGAAAAAAAAATTATAGAATATCTTTAAAAAGTTGAAGGGAAGCATTTCTCCCAAATGACCTCCTAAGAAATCCACAGTCAAGGATGTTGCATCAATTTTTTTCTTAGCATTAAAACTTTGTTAACTATGTATCATAAACTGCAAATTATTAGCTACTTTTATTTTCCTATCATTATTGCAGTTTTTTTTATCTATTCACATTTATCTATTGTATTCTTTTTACCTAACTGGTGTTTCAATGATTAAACTACATATACAGTACATTTGTAAAAAAAAAGTATCTGAATCAACAATTACAGTAAGAGAAACCTTCCTAACAAAATATCAAAATATTCGAGTGCTGAGTGAGTTTTACTATTTAGCTTCATAATGATAATTAATCATTTCTTTTGACCTAAATTAACGCTTCCAACTGAACTACAGCAGCCTTTGATGATTCACTTAAGTACTTACTAATGGAGGCTGAGAGCACTTAACCTCTTGGAAGTAGTTAACATTAAATGCAACTTTGATTTTTTCATCAACTCTTAAGTTTCACATCGTCAGTCTTTAGTGATACCTCGTATTTATAAATACCAAAATGACAAAAGAGAAGAAAAAAAAAACTTTAGGGTATTCGAGTGCCATAGGGAAAATTATAACAAGGCGTAACTTCATTGGTTTTTCAAAGTCCTCAATAATTTTTCCATAGGTGCCAAAATCTCAAAACCATCAGTAGTAAACCGACTATATCAGAACTTCAATTTGAATATTCGCGAGATTCAAGGAAAAAACTTTAAACACACCCAATAAAACAATGTAATAAATTAACAACTGATATTTTGAATATTTTAAATTTTATTCATAAATTATATAATTTGAAAACATATCCTAAATAACAACTTTTACTGAGAATATCATTTTAGGTGATTTTTTTTTCTATTATAGTATCAGTTTTTATCTATTAGCATCATATAGTATCATTTATCGTTATTTTGCATAACTCTGGTACTTTTCTATGTATTTTGTGAACATTTCCTCATGGTGAGAAAGTTTGTATAAAAAGTGCAGAAGGATTCGTTTATTAGCTTCTAATGTAATTTCTTAAATAAATTTCATTCCTACTTTGATGAGTGAAAGTATTGTGTGGAATTTAAAAAATATCCATCTTGTTTTTACCTTTATTTATCTTTTTTAAGATCTATTTCGTTTTTTAGCCTATGGCTTTTTAATGTGTTGAGCCTATGACTTTATTAAAAAAAATTTTTCCGTTTTACATTTTGTATTAGAGATCCCTCCTGGAGTCAACCTTTTAACTTTTGAGCAATTAATTATTACTTGATCCTCATGAAAGAACTAAAGAAGAGAAAATTTATTCTTTCTTCTATCATTTGGTGTCCTTGAATTTTTGATTTTCATCACTATTTCTTAGAAACGCGTTTGGAAGTTATTCTTTTTTTTACAAAAATCATTACGTAAAAACTCTTCAGTTTTGCGAAGAATACTGCCCAAAGATGAAATATTTAATAACATATCATCTCTTTATGAGGAAATATTAATTCCTGTGATTTAAGAAAAAACTCTTTTAATCTTTAATGAAATTTCAAATAACATAGACATTTTTAGGTTGTGAATCAGCTTCTTTAAAACTAGAGTTAAATTATATAATTTCATGTCATGGAAGAAAAATATCTTCACACTGATGGTATTCCATAAATTATTCCTTAAAGATTTATTTAGATTAAATAGAGTATATAAAATAAGAAACTTTTGTCTTAAAATTATATAATCTACCTAGTTTTTCTTTTTAAAATTGGTGTTTCGCGTTATTGTTTTCTTTATACCCAACAATGACAAAATTTAATGGTTCCCAAACCTTTTCGATTCGCCGACGCACCTACTGACTAAAAATTCTTTAACAGTATACTTATAAAAAAGAAATAATAATAATAATAACAATAATAATAATAATAATAATAATAATAATAATAATAATAATAATAATAATTAATTATAAATAATCTTATAAAAGGGTAAACTTAAATAGAAACGAAAACTTGCAAATTGTTTGAAATTTTGTATACTGTTATTAATCCAATTTTTTCATTGTTATCATTAAATTGAAAGATGAAATGTTCAAACTTACAATTATGTTCTGATTTCCTCGAGTGTTTTTTAACAATATTTGTTTTTAAAAATTAAACTAACTTAAAAAATTAACTTAAAAATAAAACTAAACCTCTTCTAACCATCTTTGCATAATTTTTGCATTTAATGATGGTAAAATTGTCTGAGAACTCTGTTAATAAAATTAAGCCAAAAATTAGAAAATTTTCCATCTCAGTTTATTTTTAAATTATAAACATTTCTTATATACGTCTTCGAAAAGAATACGAGATTACGAATACGATTAAGAATACAAGAGGAAAAGAAATGCCATCATTTCAGAGAGTAAAGACAGTTTCAAAATTATTGGATAACCAACATACTCTCAAAAACTTAAGAGTCGGAGTTCTCCTCGAATATTTTCAGAAAGTAGGACTAAAAATTCAGTTGTAAAATAACTTAATTTTTTAATTTATTTTTTTAGGGAGGATCCCCCTACTATGGAGAGGTTAATAGTGATTACCTGATGTTGAAAGGATGCATCATGACTCCTAAAAAACGTGTCATCACTTTAAGGAAGGGTAGGAACTGAGGTTATTTTTGTTTAGTTGATTGATGAAATATATATTTGCCCTAAGCTTTATTATTTTTAATTATGCAAAGAAAATCATATCTTCCTTCCTAAGGACTTTTTCCAAGAAGCTTGGTCCTCTCTCTTTTTGGGTGTTCATCTGGTATTGAATATTATTTTACTTTCTTTATCCTGATAACTGGGTCTGACGATTTCATTCTTTGTAATATAACGAAGTTTACGATGCTGTTATTACATAAAATTTAAATAAAAAGCTTTTAAAAATTAAGTAAAGTACTATATTGAAAAACTTCTGTTTAAAATGTGTTACTTTTGTTTTTTTTTTAGAAATATTGATGTAAGTTTTCAATACATATTTTAATTTTCTTTTAAAAACGGTATTTTGGTATACTATAGGTGTTGCTTCTTTATTAGAATGGAATGAGTAGATTATCTCTGGAAAATAAATTAGCTATTAAAGCAAATTGAGCGATAAAATGGTCAATGGGTCGTTTTAGAGGCTCAAAACCATGCTTGAAAGATATCCTATGTTATTGTTTCTTGGGTTTCTATCCTGTACACCAATTTTAACGCAGATCGAAAGAAAGTAATAGATTTGTATAAAGAATTAACACACTCACCCAAATGCGTCACACACAAGACTTGTTACAATAAATTCAAAGGAATGGACAAAGATAATAGGAAAATAAAATAATTTCTAATAGAAATTATCAGGTTTTTTTTAAATTCAAGATAAGATGGTTCTTTTTATAATTTTCATAATAATGTTTACAGTTATGTTGTAAATTATACAAAATGTTACCAATCATCGAGAAAGGGATTAGTACCTACTGCATTTATTGTAATTCAGACTTTTTTAAATTTTATGTTGTGGTCGTTGTTTACGTGTGAGGGGCTCTTTAATCTGGTGAAATTTATTATTTTCTTTTTAAAGTCAATTATAATAAAGTATCGGCCATTGACGTAAAAACTCACCTTTGCAAAACACAAGAAAATTGTTAAAGCATGAAACATTAATCATTATTAAATTAATCACATTAATTATGATTATGATGAAACGGCTGAAGCAACTCGACAGAACTCAAAATTATTTGGATTTGGGTTTTGGACAGGTTTTCTCGGATAGATGTAGATTAGGCTAGACCAGTGGTTCCCAACCTGGGGGCGATTTGGTTTATCAGGGGGGCGATAAATAAGTGGGGGGCTATGAATATTCAAAGGGGGAAATTAAAATAATAGTGTATAGTAAGGTATCACCTTGACCAGTTAAAACTGACATGGTATCAAGATTTGACCAAATTCCGGATTGGATCCATTCTCGTTTGAAGCTGGCTTGATAACTCATAGCAGAATGAGGACTTGAAGTATGAGGTGAAAATCATTTTCAAGATGAGCGGTTAGCCTGGGTGAAGCTCATGGCTCCATCAACTGTGTGGAAAAAACTGAACCATTTCTCATCTTGTTCCTGTCAACATTTTTAGTTGAATTCTGTTGTCCAGCTCCTCACAAAACAAATAAGTTGGACCTCAAAGGTGCCTGAACTTGACGAACATAAAGCCGGATATTCAAGCTTTAACTGAAATCTACCAAGCAGCCATTGAAAAGAGAATTTAAATTTCCAACAACAAAATATCAAATTTTGATTTATTATTACAAATTTTAACAGTCAACTTTCTAAATTTTTCGAGATTCAAATTTAAGAGTGACCCGATAAAACTGCTTTGGTTGTTTTTATATACGGTAATAAAATTGCTTTATTATTTACACTTTACTTCAAATTAAAATTAGACATACAATGAGAATGAAAAGGGGGCAATAGGTGTTAGTCAACATCCAGATGGGGCCACAAAAGGTTGGGAACCACTGGGCTAGACTTAGCGAGCCTTGGCCTTAAATACATTATCGCTCATTGTACTTTTGGAATTTTTTTTGTAACATGCTAAAAAATATTTTGCGAGATATGCGAGTGCTAACAGTGAAACACGTGTAAACAAACACATTTACTTCTGTCTCGTTATAGAGTGGATCCGTATCAATTCAATATCTTATCTTACCTCATCAAAAAAAAAAAAAAAATCCCTACAAATATGTCCTCGGTTTTAAAATGCGTGAGCTGAGTTAAGAACATAGCTGTTATCATAAGGGTTATTTATCCCGTTATCCAAGTGTGCTTAATTAAAAACAAATATTTTGATTACTCGCTGAAGATATTAATGGGAATTTTTAGAACTATTTTTTATTCATTTGTTTATCCAATTTGACCTTTGTGACAATTTTTTATTGTAGATTGATAAAAAGTTTTCTCTGGTTTTTTTTCCAATTAATTAACAAAGTAAAAATATACTATGCATCTAAA
This sequence comes from Tetragnatha montana, assembly GCA_963680715.1. NCBI lineage: Eukaryota > Metazoa > Arthropoda > Arachnida > Araneae > Tetragnathidae > Tetragnatha > Tetragnatha montana. Next base: position 2,139,801 of record OY796684.1, on the reverse strand, counting down.
AGAAAGATAATTAGTTGATGGAATTCAGCAATTAATTAGTTAGTAAGTCTAGTTAAATTGATGATAAGTAATTAAATAATAAGCCTCATAAATTTCCCCATTAGAAAAATTCATATGTATGTAGATATACATTTGTACATAATAACGAAGAAAACTGACCCGATATCAAAATTTGACACATCCTGATATTTGGACTCATAACCAGTCTTGAAATTGGGGGTGGCCATAGGGGGGAGGCGTCCCCCGAAATATGGGAGTTTAGGCTAAAAAATGAGAAAAAGGGAAAAACAAAAGGTGATTCCCAAAAATTTATTTTTCCAACTACAGCACTGCTCATAACGTTTTTTTTCCAAAAGGGGCCGTAAAATTGAAGTAATTTGTGTGTGTGAGTACATAGGTACGAATTCTTAGATCTCGAGCGAGGACTTTTAAGGCATTACAGTTGTTTAGTTCGGTCATTTTCCTCGTAAAAGTGCATAGTTATAGACTTGTTTTTTTTCTCTTACATTTTATCATTATGTTGGATATTTTTTTTACATTTTAAACTGTTTAAGAATTAGAAATCTGGATATTTTAATAATTTTCGAAATAACATAATAAAATCATAAGTCATCATCGTAAAACACACAATTAACGTATTTAAGTAAAATAGTTTCACTGAAAAAGTCAACAACAGAGACAGATTATATGTAATTGCTATTCGACACGAAAGTAGATCAAAAACGCGTAAGTTGCGAAATAAAAAATGAACTGGATCAGTTCACGAACTGACGAATTTTTTGGTCCTTCACCGAAGAGCCACGACTTTCTCAATCAAACTTTTTTTTTTAGTTTTTTTTCCATCTTTCGCGCGTTTATTTTAGTTTACGGAGAAAGGCGCGTGCGGAGTAAAAATATCCTTCCGACGCGGGTTGGAACCACTCGGTCAAGCACCTGCGTCAAACAGTGGAGGAAAAGTTACATCACCTTAATTCAAAAAATTAACTTTGCTTAACAAAGAGACAGTTTACGGATGCAGTAGGGAGTTGGATTGTCGACACTGACGACAATTGAAGTTTTTCAGCCGCTGCTGGCAACAACTGATTCTTGCTACTTTTTCCAACCGTCTAACGGCTTTCAGAAGTAACGGATGTCTCCGTGTTCCTACGCTGAATAAGTAGTTGAAGTAAATTGGAAAATTGTTTTTTTTTATAATGTATGCATTTGTTAATAATATTCAAACTCTAATTTAGATCCTAAGTAAAAAAAATAAAGTAGCTTTGTATGTCAAGTACTTATAGTGGATCATCTCAAAATGAACATATGTATTGTGGACGCGGATCTTAAATAATGATTTTATACTAAGATTCTTAATGTGAAAGAATTTCTTTTACACAAACAAGGGAATGATAGTATCTATTATATTGAAGAAAGTCATACTTCTAGTTTTGTTTTTCCATGTCTTTTTATTTTTATAATGATGTAAGTTATGTTATTAACACTTAACTACTAAGTAGCAATGTAGCATATTACTTTTTTTTGGCTTTTAAACTTTGTATAAGGAACATAAATAACAATGGGAAAGAGGGTCTCCAAGAGGGGAATTAAGGTTAACCCCCTCAAAATTTTGATGAAAAGTTTTTTAGGCGATTTCCGCTTGGTTGTCATCCAAGAGGTCCCAAATGTCCAAAAAATGAGTTAAAGCACTACTACGTACATCTAAGTGTCGAATTCCAAAAAAATTTGGATGGTTAAGTTACTTTTACTTTTTATTTACTTACTGTTACTTTACTTTACTGTTCAGGTATACTATTACTTTTCTCTTAGCTTGAATTAACAACAATTTCAATTTAAAACGGTATAAACATTTATTTATCGTCTTACATGTACCATTCGCATTCGTATCTGTCATATGGTATTTTAAAACGATCCTTTTGCTTAAAAAGGGCAACTTATGATAGCAAGCTTGGCTCTCCGCATCATTCAGAATGCAGCTAAATTTTGGCTTCTCTCGCTAGTGCTGCAGATTGACATAGAAAATTCTGCTCCCACCTACTATCTGATACTGTATTCAACCCAAGCCAGAAAACTGATTTCTGCCATCATCTTGTTTACTTTCTTTCGATTTAAAATAAGATTACATCGATCTGGGAATTATAAACGAAAGTTGAACCAGAGAAGAGCTGATAGCTTGCAGCGGAGGATGTAATGGCCATGGTCACCGATCAGATGATGTTGTTAATAACTCTCGCTTTTGGTACGCTTCCGTGGCTTCCGCAGCGATTATTTATGAACAGGTTATGGTAGGACGGTGTTTTGAAGGCAGATTAACCTTGAAAGGGTATACGTGAAGATCTGAGCGCGAGATGGAAAAAGTAAAAAGAGGTGTTTTCTTCCCGAGAGGAAGTGATTTGAATGGGATAACAAAGAGCGGTTAACTGTAAATAAATCGCCAGTTTGAAAAAGGGAATAAATCCAAAAAATGAGAAATTGACTTTTTGTGTGTCAAAGCTTCGCTCTATACATGGGTGTAAAGAGGGGAAAAAAAAACCCTACCCCCTATCGGTAGATTTAGCCCGTTGAAATTGGCAAAATCGATGTCCATTCATTGTATTTTTTTATTAAATTTGAAATTTAAGTTAATTTGCCTTTCTTCTATAATCCTTTGTGCTGTAAACTAAGCTAAAATTTATTTAAAAGCATTTTCACCCTTTTTTTATTCAATGAATATTTGACTCCTTTGATATTCACTTACTCCATTGATAGTGCCTTAATGACCCAGTTTCACATAATAATTTATTGTTTTATTTGTCTCTGTCTTTCTGTTTTCCCTTTTGTGCTCTGAACTAAGCAGAGATATAGTTTAATTGTTGAATAAGTTGGTTTTTAAGATTTTGAGTTAGAAATTTCACAAGGTTGAAAAAGTCCATCAACTTTTTTCAACTGTAAAATACTTTGGAATAAACTTATATATTTTCGAGGATCATTCTGTACTCTGAATAGGGTCCTGAATTTCCTGTACAAATTTGATGGTTATACAATGAAAATTCCATTACTTATAGAGTTTTTTTTTCGATTTTCTCAAAACATGGTTTTTGGACTTAATCCCTTTTTCCAACTAACAATTCAAATTATTAGTTATTTGCACTCTGAGAACGAAAGTTTAAACTGCAACTTAATCATCAAACAAGGGAGGGGATATGACTCTTTTAAAAATTAAAAGAAAGCCTTGCCTTCGAACTTTTATAAATTAAAGGGAAAACAAAAAATGTTTTTCTGGAAATTAGATTTGAAATCGAAATTTCTGCTGGTTTTCTCCGTAAAAAATCTTCTACTCCCGAACTCTTCATTCTTCTTAGTTTATTGCTCAAGTTTTCATTTCACTACTTTTACTTAGAAAGTAACATTCGGTTCTCATTATTTTATCTGGACAAAATTCAGCAATAGTATTTTTTCAATTCCTTTCTTTTATTTAATTAAATATTCATAAAGCTTAATAATCCAAATCTATTGAATCTCCTAGGGGTTTTTTTTAAGGGGGGGGAAGGGAACCATCTTGTAGATAACTTAAGAAATTTTGTTTTCCCCATTTTAAATTCGTTTTGAAAAATTAGCGAACACGTTTTGACAAAAGACACTAACTGAAGTTTTAGTGTTATCAGAATAGGGACAATTTTAAACCATCAAATCTGGCAAAAATAGAATGGTCTGAGAGATATGAACAGAAAAATCTAGAAAAAGAAATACAGTGGATTCTAGTTTTTTCAGATAATATTGACATAACCTATATATAATTTGGAAGAGTCTTTTATCAGATGATTTTTCCTAAATCTTGTGTTTGATGGTTATTCTTGTAATGATAGTTAATCTTGTAATGATGGTAAATCTTGTGTATGATAAGAAAACTACATGTGGATATAATGTTTGTTTACCATTCTTAAACTATAAAATAAGTTAAAATAAAATCTTAAATCTTATTGTATAATTAGTTTTAAATAAAGTTTTAGGCCTAAGAATAATTGTACAAAGGATTTTAGAAAAACCTTTGTTGCGCATTTGAAAAGCTTTTACTGAAAAATTGAGTGCAGTGTCTCATTCATACTTTAAAAAACAGAGTTTTAACGAAAAAATAACTCTGGAGAAGCTGCAATCTTTTGAAAGATTTGTGTTTCTATATAACCACGAGCTTACGCGCAAATTAGAAACATGTTGACTGACTTAGTTCCTTTGAGGAACAACAATTAAGTTCAAGAGCTTATAAAAGAGTTACTTAGGCTGAAAGACTGATTCATAGTTACTTCACAAAAACTTGAGGGTAGAATCATCTCACGCGTAACCTCGTTTTTCTACACTGTCACTAACATAATCCGAGCATTTATCTCGTTTGTATACCTATTTATACTTTCTTCAGCAGAAGTGTTTAAATTTGATTCAAAAACACGCGAAAATATTTTAGTTTAGCTGTTCAACTTATTTTTATCTTAACCAATGGGATAAATACATATCCAGTGCTAGAATTGCGGGGGGACGCGGTGGTGACGCGTCCCCCCACTTTTCGAAAAAATACTCATGCGTCCCCCCACTTCTATTTTCACTAAAATCCATCCCCCCACTTCTTTTTCCACAAAAATACACTGCATAAAATGGCTCAAAGGGGTAAAATTTGGGTTCAAATTTCAAAAATTTTCCTTGGGGGAGAACCCCCAAACCCCCCTACAAAACTTTTACGTCTGTTAACTGTGTTTTTGTATTTTTTGTTATTGGACTATCATTTTTCAAAATGAAATTTAAATCATTCATAGTGAAGAAGAATAAGTAATAAATTTTTGAGGGTATAATAGCTTCCCGGTTTAGGGCCGAAATTTTGACAAATTTTTATATAGATTTTCCCTTGAAAACTCTGCAACTTATAAGGAGAAATCCTCTTCGGTTGCAACCCAAAGGGTCTCAAAAGGAGTAAAAACAATACTTTTTAGGATCAAATTACAAAAATTTTTGGGCGAGGACTCCCATCCCCCCTAGAAATTTAGACGTCTATTTAATTTTTTCCCCTTGAAAATTATGTGGTTTACAAGGAGTTGTTCTCTTTCTATGTAACCCAAGGGCCCAAAATGAGCTGAAACACTACTTAAAGGGACAAATTTTCAAAAATTTTCTGAGGTGACCCCCAGAACCCCCATTTTTACGTGGAGCTCACATTATAATGTGCAACTTAATTCAATATACCACTTTTAAGTGATCTAAAACTTAACGTATAAATGTACTCGTAAGGGGGTACGTTAAGTCAACCCCCCGATACAAAAGTCTGGTTACGGCCTGTCCCATGTAAGACTAAAAATCTTTGTGATGCCTCCCAGAAGAAAATCCTGGATTCGCCCCTGTCTCAAACCACTGAAATGCTTCACTCCGCTTTTTGAAAAACTACAAAACCCCTCTCAAAGTTTAGCCCACTGTGTCCATATTGCGAAACCACCCACCATCCTTTTGCAAAGTGGAAGGCCCCCTCTGTTTTCGCCTTGCAAGAAGTGCGATGGGTTATAGGTTTTTTTTTTTATAGAATGCGTTTTGTGCGGAAGAGATGTTACTGTCCTCGCACTACAAAACCGTGTTAACAATTTGCAGAGAACGCTCTTTCGACCTTCTATAAAAATATAAACAATAATCTCTTTTATTATTTTTATTAAATTTGGGATAATAAATTTGGATTTGGGGATATATCCCCCCCTAAAAATCTAAAATTTAGGCAGCATTGAAATCATTCAAAATTATAAAAAAAAAAAAAACACTTAAAATATAAATTTAATTATTTGGGGTTTAATACTTTCAAAAAAATATATGAATGTAACGCATTCCATGCAAAAAAAAATTAAAAGTGACATAGTAAAAAAAAAAATATTTTTTTTTTTGGGGGGGGCTAGGCCATCCCCCCACTTTTTGTTCACCCAATTCTACCACTGTACATATCAACAGAACACGTTTGTATATAATTGTTGAAATTTTTAAAAAGAGAATAGTGAACATGATATAGTGAGTTACCGCAATCGTCTATAAATTTTCTCTTCAGATAAAAATATTTCGCTTCTCTTCACTATGAAATCTGCTGCTTTGGAAATAAAGGAAAACTTACAGAAGTTTGTTTTGTAAAAAAATATTATCTAAATCAAAAACAAAAAGCATCCCAACCTTCTTTAAATTTTATAACTTAAAGAAAAGAATATTTAAAAAATAAAATTCTCCTAAAGTCCAGAATAAAGGTGTAATTATTTTAATCTTTTAGGAATGTGCTCTCAAATGCAGTTGCTACTTTTACTGAATATTTCTATCGTTGAATTGAGTAATTTAGTTCCATTGAACTTTCAGTCACAGAAGCTATTCCAGATTGATTGAAAATAAATAAAACCTGTATGGAATATTTTCGAAGAATAATATTTAAAGTCCATTGTTTGTATCCCTTATAAAATCCTTTAAAACACGGTAGCTAAATTGAATCTGTTAATAGCTTTTAGCGTAAACTTATTTTCATAAAATCAACGGTATAGCTACATTGTTTAATAGTACTGACTTTATGCAACATCAAAATATTTTCTTTGCGGTTTTGTGTTTTTCCTATCGGAACTCGATTGTTTCATCGTTTAGTTCACACGAACTTTTCCACCATGCTATAAAGCGACGGAAATTAATGGATGAATTTACTTGAGAAATTTTTGACTTAATAACTTAAATGATGATTTTTTTAAACTTGGTATAAAGTTCAAGTTCAAGACCTATCCACAGTGGGATGCAAATTTAATGAAAGAAACTCTCTAAAAAAGAAAGAAAATTTGTAAGAAACTAAGTGAAATATAATTATTTAGCACCTTTAAAATGAAACACCAACTGCTTAATATACAGCGGGTATATCAATTTTTGTAGAATCACATCAATAATTTTATAAAGTAATATACACGGTATTTCTAAAGTCCGTTTCACGGCTTTTATTTGGCTTTAGAGTAGACACCAAAAGTCAAAATGTTAGAGTTTTTTTTTTCTAAAAAGTATCACTTAATATCCCCTTGTGATATTTCGTTTTGATCCCCCCATATTTGTCATTAAAAATATAATCCAGGGACCAGGGACACAAAATAGTATCATAAGCTATCATTGCAATCAGAACCATGATATATCTTTGAAGAGTGTAAAAATATTACAGGCAACGTATAACACTATTTTATAGGGGGCTAGGGGTCCCCCCAGAAAATTTTCGGGAATTAGACCCTAAATAACTTCTTTTTCACTGGCTCAAGCGCTTGATTAATATAAAACCGAAGTCAAAGTGGCGAAGGAAAACCTGAAATAAAATGAAACTATATTCTTTTGGTCTAGCTACGACTTAAATAAACATTATATTTTCCTTTTACTCGTACTTTTAAAAGCTGGTCTTGGAGCCAATTCTTGAGAGGTTTTTCCGGTCTAACCATTCAACCATTCATTAATGATATCACTATTTGAATTGGAGAAGGATTGGATTGGAAAAAAATTAAAAGTAGGTAAAAGAAAAGCTCTTCTTACAGCAAAGAATTTAATTCGCTTTAATTCTAGTCTTTAAATGTGCCTTTTAATTTAGGTGATTTTCCCGCTGCCTGAAGAGAATCTAGGATTTTGGTCTGTGGGGAATGTCCATGACGTTTCTATTGTCATAGATTTTCAAATTTTAAAAGACCAACTATTTTTCCCCTTGACGTAACACTGCAAATTCCTTTTTTTTTTATTACTTTTTTTAAGGAAAATAGGGTAGGTGGGGCAGGGCCGTATCCAAGGGGGAGGACCCCCAAAATTTTGACATCACTTTTTTATCCTCTTTTTCCCTTGAAAATTCTGCAATCCTCTTCGGGTGCAATCCAAAAGGTCTCAATATGAGTTCTTTCGGAGGGTCAAATTTCAAAAAACTTTCCGGGGGAGAACACCCCTCCAAAATTTTTAGTCTGTTCTCTAAAATTACAAGAAGGGCCCCTTTGGATTGTTCCCAAGAGTTTCAAAATGAGATAAAACACAAAGGAGTAAAAAAAAACCTCGAAATTTTGACGCTTTTTTAGATAATTTATTTCTTATTAATGATTTTTACCCTTTAATTTATGATAATTTTTTTTCCTTTAAAATTCTGTGGTTTACAAGGAGTTTTTCTTTTCGGAAGTAACCCAAAGGGTCTCAAAATCTGCTAAAACTACTGTTAGAGGCAAATGTTCACAATTTTTTCAGGGGAGTGACCCCCTAAACTACTTTTTTTTTGGCTTTAGAAATATTTATAACTCAGGAATTATTAGAGAGAAATTAATGTAAGTAATTTATGTGAGAAAAATCATTAAATTACATTTTCCTGGAATTGGATGCGTTGTTTCCTGAATTTCAATTTTCATTCGATATTTTAGAGATTCCAGAAGATATTAATCAATGTTCATCAAACTTTACATTTATTATTGGTATTTGGAACCGAAAAAGACACTGAAACGTCAGTAGTTGTAAGAAAACATTTGAAAATGCTTCAGTTTCGCATGGACTGCATTGGACCGTGAAAGAGAAAACAGTCCACTACCAGTGCACCATTGAAACCTTTTCCTCTATTTTTTTTTGACACAAAAGCGCACTAGAGATTTCTAATATGAATAACCTTGACGGTGATCTTCGCAGTCATGGTCAAGGTCAGCAGCAGCAGCAGCAGCAGCTCCGATCCGATACAGCTACTGACGGCATCTGCTCCAAGACGGGCGAATTGATTTTTTTGGCCGAAGGAAGAAACGGAGGCGCGTGTCCATTCTGCATGGATAGCGGTCGCCGATGAGAGGGCTTTGTTGAGACGCTTCTCATATCTCATAGTGTAAAGGAATTCGTTTTCACGGCCTCGATCATTCACACAATCCTTCACGGCCTCAAGATCCGATAGTTTGATGACAGTTCAGTTGCGAATATAAGGGGAGGGGCGAGGGGGCCCTGCCCCCCCCCTTGGACCCAAAAATAGTACTCTAATTGAGTTAAAACCCTACATTTACAGGTCAAATTTAAAAATTGTTTTTGGAGGAGGACCCCCATACCCCCCAGCGGTACCAAAAGGGGATCTTGAGTGATACTTTCCAGAAAATCCCCAACATTTTGACATTTTTCTCAAGGGAAAAGGTAATGGTATGGAAAACTACCCCCCCTTGGAGCCGTGCTGGATCCGCGCCTGATGACAGTAATCCAAGGAGAGAGATTAGGGGTTCAAACCCCTCTCAAAATTTTGACATCAAATTCCTTGAAAATTCCCTTGAAAATTCTGTAACTTACAAGAGCAATCCTCTTTATGTGTAACCCAAAGGGTCTGAAAATGAGTTCAAACACTATTTTTGAGCCTAAAATTTCAAAAATATTTTGGGGAGACCCGTCCAAAATTGTGACGTCTTTTGTACAGTGTCTTTCCCTTGAAATTACAAGCAGAGGTTCCCTTTGAGAGTTCCCCAAAGTGGGGGTTTAAAATGAGATAGTTTAAAGTGGAAAATCTCAAAAAAATTCCCCTCTTCTTTCTTTGGCTATAGAGTAGTATTAGGTCTTTTTCTATGATAATAAGATCGAAGTTCCTATTCAAGAGGGCAGCCAGGGGGGCCCTATTTTTACAGATCACAGACCAAATTTCAAAATTTTTCTGGGGGAGGACTCCCATACCCCCAAGCGGGACCAAAAGGGGATCTTGAGTGATACTTTTTAGAAAATCTCCAACATTTTGACATTTTTCTCAAATGATGGTCTGGAAAAGTGTCTCCCTTGGAGCCGTGCTGAATCCGCGCCTGAGAGAGACAGGGTATATGAGAAGTTAAACTTATTCAAATAAAAAATATATAATATGGGTTGTTTTTAGGGTACATTTTGGTGTGTTTTTTTTAAAGGACAGCGCTACACACTTGTGCATTTTGATTGTTTGTCATTGTTCTCTGGATATATACAAAAAACTTGTTAAAGAAGAAACGTGGATTTTAAAAAACTCCTCCATCACTATACCCGAGAGGCAATAAAGCTGAAACCAGTTTTCGAGAGAGAGAAGTAGTAACAGAGCTTGATGTCCTTCAAGAGCCCCAATGTCAACATACGCACTAACCCAACCCGCGAGAGCGAATCTTTTTTTATCAATCAAACTTCCGATACAAACAAATGCGATATGCTTTATCGCACAGCTCTTTTGTGCGCTGAGGAGCATCATCGCTGGGTAGGTCCTGGGGTCAGGCCATTTTTTAAGTAAGAAGTTTGGGGGCAAATGCCCCCGCAGTGGTCTATTTTGCCCCTGCAGTTATGAAAGTTTGCCCCCAAAGTGTAAAAGGTCTTCTGAGGACCCAGACTTCGTAATGAGCGAGGTTTGAAAAAACTGCCCAAAAATCAGTGAAACCTCGGTCCAATTACACATAACTTGGGGACCCTTTTGCCCCCAATTTATGGCCCTTTCTGTTGGAGGTCAGGGAATGTTGAGATCTGAGAGAGTTTTTTAAGTGTTCTCAGTCCAAATTCGAAGAAAGGGCGTCTCTCCTTTTTTTTTTCGGTTTTTTTAAGGTTTTTTGCTCCCTCATAAAAGGTCTCTTTTAATGAAGAAAATCTAAACCTTTTTCCTAAATTTTTGCTGTCTCAATTGGGCCTCCTAAAAACGCTTTTTTGCATCAAGTTTTCAAATTTTTCCCACGAGAAGCCCTCTTGTAAGTGGCTTTCCCTAGTTATAGAAGGGTTCCTCTCTCGATGAACTAAAAGAGGAGCGAGAGCATAAACGAAAAATTGATGGCAGTGAAAATTCTTTAAAAAATGGGGTGGATGGAATGTGTGCTGCTTCAGAACCACTCCGAGAGTCACCACTAGAAGAGAAGTCAACTCCTAAGGTTCATTGAGGCCAAGGATAGTGTTTACCTCGCTCTTTTGACAGTGTTGAAACAGTGGAGGAACTTTGAAGCTATCTCTGGGGCCCACCTTTCTTTGGTCGAGAGGATTGGAGCACCTTCGAATCCTCTAAGCGCAGAGGTTCTCACACTGTGGGTCGCCAGTCAGGTTTTGGTGGGTCGCGACAAGATTTTTAATTTTTCTGAATATAGTAACTTTTTTTTATAATGGTTACAAAGGGATTGTTGGCTTTTGAAATTTTTTAAACTACCATTTAGTAAAAAAGAATAAAAAGAGCAATAAGAAAAAAAAATATCCTTCTGTCTAAGGCAGGGGTTCCCAACCGGTGGTACGCGTACCACTGGTGGTACGTGGGAACGTTTCAGGTGGTACGCGCAATTTCGCAATAAAGACTATAAAAGTATATTTTGTATGATGATTAATTTTTTGCTGAGTTTGTACTAATTTTTCATTTGTATGTTTTTAGACCTATGGGTATAATAAATAAAACTGTAAATTAATACCATTTTCATCTTTTTATTTCTCCTTTATTATAAGCATGTTATAAATATACAAATATCTAACCATTAAATATGAAGTTTTCTCAGGAATTTAATTCAAAAAGCCTTTGAACACTTTTAGAAGAGTAAATATTATACGTTTATTAAAATATTTAGGTCTGGTGGTACGCTAAAATTTCTCAAAAAGTCAAGTGGTACGCAGGTGCAAAAAGGTTGGGAACCCCTGGTCTAAGGTGTCGAACGCAAAGGGCAATTAAAGGGTTAGGAGTTTAACCCCCTTCAAAAAAAAAATTCCCTTGAAAATTCTGCCGATTACAAGAAGCGGTCCTCTTTGTGTGCATAATTTTGGGTGGTCATCCCCCGGAGCATTAATCTAGCACGATCTATACAGGGTATATCAAACAATGGGACAAGATCAGAGGGTCTCCATAGCCATAGTGTAGAATGGGTATGCTTTGTGGTAGAGCTGGTATCGCATCCAATACTCATGCCTCTTTCGTCACTTCACGAGAGGCGGAGAAAAAGAAGCTCAATCCTCTAATACCCTCCTGACATATATGTAGTGCTGCCCTCTACCATAAGATGTGATTTGAAAATAGCGTTTTTAACGTTTCAACCCTCTGTTCTGGTACTCTGTGATACATGCCCCCCCCAAAAAAAAGTAAAAAAATTATAGCATACGCTACTGCGTGTGGCGAACATTTATCTCGCTTTGTGAAGCATCGAAGATTGTGGATATCGAGTGCACTATTTGAAAACATTTGTCACGTGTCGTGCCTAACGTAGTCGCAGAGATGTTATGATCTACGCTGGACGTTATCAGCCCTATTTTTACCTCAGTTTGATCAATGAGTGTTATCGCTTATTCCCTGCGACTTAACTTCGAGCTGATCCACTCGATCGTCTCAAGAGCCAGTTTTCAGGAAGCGTTTCAGAGGTAACAATCTAATCAAACATCATTAATCTCGAGATGCCAAAGCAATCGAATATTGCCTCAAAACACCTCATTAACTCTCGATTTTCGAAAATTATTGTCCTTTGAATATCTATTTATAACTAAAAGTTTATGTTTGGTTTGAGTGAAAAAGTGAAAAGGAAAAAATATATTTGATATAACTAACAGTCACTATTTTAAGCTTCTTAAATCTCATTAAGTTAAATCACCCATTCTCTGAGCTTTCAGTCTTTATTTAGATTGTTTCATTTTTAATTGATTGATATTCACAATTTTTAGACGCTGCATTGCATCAACAACTTTACATTGAGTTCGCTTTTTTTTGCTGCAAGTGTTCCAATTATTGAGTTTCAGGGGTTCTACTTGTCCGGGGTAGCCCCGAAAATCCGGTATTTTAACAGCTTGAATTCCGGAATTCGAAACTTTCTATCTCGAGCTTAACACCCCCCCCCCCGCAAAATTAGGTCCAATTAAAAAAAGTGCACGGCTGCTGCAGCATTAACATCTTTAATGAAGAATCCGGTCCCACCATCAGTTCTTAGCTCGATTACATAGTATAGCTGAAATAAATGTTTCGCCCCCGTAGCGAGTCGCGTTTACTTACGGCTGTATAGTTAAAACATTCCCGACCGTTCTGTCTCATCGATTCATCGGGTGCGCCGTAAGTTTTGTGGGGCTTGGACCTTATTGGTAGTTAATGAAGAATCCGGTCCCACCATCAGTTCTTAGCTCGATTACATAGTATAGCTGAAATAAATGTTTCGCCCCCGTAGCGAGTCGCGTTTACTTACGGCTGTATAGTTAAAACATTCCCGACCGTTCTGTCTCATCGATTCATCGGGTGCGCCGTAAGTTTTGTGGGGCTTGGACCTTATTGGTAGTTAATGAAGAATCCGGTCCCACCATCAGTTCTTAGCTCGATTACATAGTATAGCTGAAATAAATGTTTCGCCCCCGTAGCGAGTCGCGTTTACTTACGGCTGTATAGTTAAAACATTCCCGACCGTTCTGTCTCATCGATTCATCGGGTGCGCCGTAAGTTTTGTGGGGCTTGGACCTTATTGGTAGTTAATGAAGAATCCGGTCCCACCATCAGTTCTTAGCTCGATTACATAGTATAGCTGAAATAAATGTTTCGCCCCCGTAGCGAGTCGCGTTTACTTACGGCTGTATAGTTAAAACATTCCCGACCGTTCTGTCTCATCGATTCATCGGGTGCGCCGTAAGTTTTGTGGGGCTTGGACCTTATTGGTAGTTAATGAAGAATCCGGTCCCACCATCAGTTCTTAGCTCGATTACATAGTATAGCTGAAATAAATGTTTCGCCCCCGTAGCGAGTCGCGTTTACTTACGGCTGTATAGTTAAAACATTCCCGACCGTTCTGTCTCATCGATTCATCGGGTGCGCCGTAAGTTTTGTGGGGCTTGGACCTTATTGGTAGTTAATGAAGAATCCGGTCCCACCATCAGTTCTTAGCTCGATTACATAGTATAGCTGAAATAAATGTTTCGCCCCCGTAGCGAGTCGCGTTTACTTACGGCTGTATAGTTAAAACATTCCCGACCGCGTTCTGTCTCATCGATTCATCGGGTGCGCCGTAAGTTTTGTGGGGCTTGGACCTTATTGGTAGTTAATGAAGAATCCGGTCCCACCATCAGTTCTTAGCTCGATTACATAGTATAGCTGAAATAAATGTTTCGCCCCCGTAGCGAGTCGCGTTTACTTACGGCTGTATAGTTAAAACATTCCCGACCGTTCTGTCTCATCGATTCATCGGGTGCGCCGTAAGTTTTGTGGGGCTTGGACCTTATTGGTAGTTAATGAAGAATCCGGTCCCACCATCAGTTCTTAGCTCGATTACATAGTATAGCTGAAATAAATGTTTCGCCCCCGTAGCGAGTCGCGTTTACTTACGGCTGTATAGTTAAAACATTCCCGACCGTTCTGTCTCATCGATTCATCGGGTGCGCCGTAAGTTTTGTGGGACCTTATTGGTAGTGTTCGGCACTAGTTAACTAGAACTAGTTGCAACTAGTAGTTAACTACTGATCAACTAGTAGTTAACTAGTAGTTTAACTACTTTTAGTTTAAAGTAGTTCAACTATTAGTTTAACTACTTTTAGTTTAAAGTACTAGTTAAAACTACTTTCAAATTTTCAACTACTTCAAAAAAATTTTTAGTTAAAATTTAAAGAGATATTTAAAACTTTTATCAAAGGTAGAGTACTCAAATACCATAACAAGAAATAAAGACCATTTTTGCACGAAGTATAAACTTTTTTTGTGATATAGATTAGAGAGATGTATTAGAATTTTGCCAAAAAGTATAGGTTATGAAATTAAATAGACTAGTTAACTAGTAGTTAACTACTTTGGGAAATATTTCACTACTAGTTGCAACTAGTCCCAGGAAAAAATAGTTAACTACTAGTTACAACTACAATTTCCCAGACTAGTTAGTAGTTAACTATTTTTTGCCCACTAGTTGCCGAACACTACTTATTGGTATAAGTAAGCAATACCTTCGGAAAACGAGAATTTTCTTAAATCCGTAAAAGTTTCGGATTTCGGAGCATTCCTGATTTTGGGATACCGGATAAAAGGTTCATTACTGTCCTATAGTTGTCCGGAATTTCATGTTGAATTCAGTAGCACCCCTGACAATGATTATTGAGCATGACTGAACCACACGAAATTTGAAGTGATATTGTAATACGGCATGACATATTTAATTTACTGAAGTCGAAGCTAAATAGAATCGCCAGTTTGAAAAAGGGAATAACTCCAAAAAAGGACAAATTGACTTTTTATGCTCAAAAATATCCCCAAGCTTTGCTCTAAACATGAGTTGAAAGAGGGGGAAAATAACTACTTCCTATAGGCAGATACAGCCCCTTGAATTTGCGAAATCGATGTCCATTCACTGTATTTTTTGAAAAAATTTGAAATTAAAATTAATTTTTCTTCCTTTTCTTATTCTTTTTGCTGTAAACTAAGCCAAAATATGATTTGCTTTTAATTTAAAAGTTTTTTAAACTTTATTCATATTCACTTACTCCATTGACACTGCCTTAAATGACCCAGTTTCATAATAATTTTGAATTTATTTGTCTCAGTCTTTCTATTTCTCACTTTTGTACTGTGAACTAAGCAGAAATATAATTTAAATGCCAATTTAAGTGGTTTTTGAGATTCTTCTTTAGTTGGAAATTTTATGAGGTTGAAAAAAGGGAATAAGTCCATAAACTTTTTTCAACTGGTAACTGTAAAATATTTTTGAATGTACTTTTATTTGTTTCGATATTTTCTAAATATAGGGTCCTGAATTTCCAGTAAAAATTTGGCGGTTATGCTAGGAAAATACCATTACTTATATAGTTTTTTCGACTTTCTCAAAACATGGTTTTTGGACTTATCCCTTTTTTCTTTGACCCTTTTTCAAACTGATTCTCCTGTCCATTTAAAATATTTTTACAATAGAATCAAACGAAGGAAAGTAAACTTTTAGTCACGTTACATATTTTCGCACCTCAAAAGAAGAAAAATATTTTTGCGAAAAACCAAGAGGGGTTTTTGTTACAAATTTCCAGCACACCTCTCTTTGGTGTCACGGACGTTTCGCCTTCGCCTACTCTGAAATTTCCTACCCCCCGCCCGGTTTCTGTTTAATCTTGGCTTTAGGGATTTGTGTTGTGTAAGGCCAACGAGTGGGGGTAGGAAATTTCAGAGTAGGCGAAACGACCGTAGCACCCTCTCTTTAGACGAGTTTTTATTTTGCATTTTCTAACCGCGTTTCGGGGACAGTGGCGCGGGGCAACGGGAGTGGACCCCTTAGGTCGGTTGGTGATGCACCAGATTCAATGGTGTTTTACTTTAAAATTTTCTAGAAATTAAACAATTGAAATTAATTACACTTATTAAGACAATAAATAAAAATAATTAATTATAGAAAATTTGTATAACATTCCCATTGAAAATGGTTTATCCTAAAAATGTTGAGAGGGGGGGCATTGATCCCCCCGTAAATTTGCCCTTGTTCCAATACTAAAATTTAACTGCGCAAAAGAGCAGCCACGCTTTTCCGACTTGGCCACGATTCAAATCTGACTTCATGATGATGCAATCGCTTTCGCCACAACAAGGGACGACTATTCCCGAGGTTTCGGTTCGGTTATAAAATCTAAAATATTCTGTGCGCCTTTTCGAAGTCAACAGTAAATAGATCACATTTCTCATTATTTATAAAAAAAATCTTCCTCGGGGGGTAGGGTTCGCAGCACCCCATGGATAAGTAGGCTTAAAATTCACGGATGACTCCTAAAATTTATCTTGGGGAGGACCCTCGAGGCCCACTTTGATATTTTGACTCCTTTTTTTGTGTGTTTTCCTTGAAATTTTTGTGACTTACAAGAAGCGGTTCTCTTTGTATGTAACCCAAAAAGTCTTACTATGAGTTAAAACGTTACATTTAAAGATAAAATTCCCAAGATTTTTCCGGAGTAGAAATTTAGCAAATACAAAGTTAAGGGGTACCTTGAAAACAAAAACAAAAAAACACACATCTGAAACAAAAAGTTATTTACTGGCCCTGACACCGAAAATGCCCCTTTTTTTCAAGGGGCAAATTTTATGGTGGTATTTTAAAACAACTCCTTTTGCTATAACTCCTGATGATCCCATGGCTGACACATTCTATAATTTTCAGATTTCATACCTTGTTGCAAAAATATGTAAAATATTTTTAAAAAAATCAAGGACACCAACATTGTTTTTAAACTTTTTTTATAAAAAAAAACATCCTACCAAAGGTGATTTTCCCAAATTTTTTTTCCGGAGGAGAGCACACCCATTGGTTCTGCTTAAATTGAGGGTTATAAAATTTAAAAATCAAAGAACTTTTTCCCCTAAATCTTTTTTATAATCAATTTTAAATGTTTGGATGTCAAACTAAATAATTTTATTAGGTGGTAATTAAATTAAGTTTTTCAGTAATTTTTAAAATGTTTAAATAATGATCCATTCTATTGAGTGCAAACATCGAAACTGTTTCTTCTGAACTGTATCCCGAGACAAAGTATCCACAGCTGATTGTTAATATTTACAGATGGCGCCTCAAAAGAGAACCAGAAAAAAACGTAAAACAATAAATGGCATCGTCCTTTCGCGAAGTACATTTGAATAAATTTATTTAGACTAGATGGCAGCATGATATTCAGTCAAGATGACGTCCATCTAAAGAAAATTTTGAAAATAATTTTTATGTATTCTTATACACTAAAAATTAGAGTAATCTTTTTGAGGGTCCAAATTCCATAAGATACCTGGGGTAACCCCAGCTCCCTCCCTTTTTTAAAAGCTATTAATAATTTATAAGCTCTTAATCATGGTACATAAAGGCATAAAAAATTATATTTAAATTTTACTTATTTTCTCTGCATAAACTTTCAGTAAAAAATGAAAACTAACCTTACAAAAACTAAGTTTTATATTTAAACCTGAAAAATTTTAATTTTTTAAAAAATTGAAATCATTTTTGGGGGTTTTGATCCGTTTTAGTTATAAAATTTTCCTCATTGTTAATAGAAAACCTTTAAAAACTACTTCTGTAGAGGCTTTTTTTTATGCACTTAGCTTACTTTTAATATTTTTTATAGAAAAAAGACATTATTTTTTAATTGCAAATTGTTTTTTGTAATTTGCGGTAACATATCAGTAATAATTTCTAAAAAAAAAAAATAACCCATAAACATGTGCGTCCTAATTTAGCACCCTTCAATTTCCTGCTTCCATCTAGTGACCATTTTTCAAACTAAACACTCATGTTACGGGATTGCTATATTTTCTTCCTATCTAGAATCATATATTTTTTTAACCTGTGGTACCCGAATTTAAAAACTATTGATCATTTTATCAAGGTATTAATTTTATATTTGTAGTCATGTTTTCCAATCTATTTTTTATACATTACTATGCTTTTTATCACTGATTAAATCATTATTTTACAAAAGGCAAACATATTACTTTGATGAGTAAAATTAATTTAACTATATCAATCCAAATAATCAAAGATTAATTATAAATAAAAAAATAAGGCATGATTTTTAAGTTGTGTAGTAAATATAATCATTATCAAGTTTTTTTTTTAAATTTTATTATCAATAATTTCTAATTTTGGTAAATAGGATAACAATTTTAGTATTTAACATGTAGTAAAATTATTCACTCTTTCAAGGCAGGCATTTCACCTGTGAGAGGGCAGTAAACTGCTTACATTAATTAATTAAAGTATAAAATAATTAGTGTGATAATTAAGTAATGCAAAATTAAAATTATCATATGTATGTATTTTTAATCAGCTTTAGAAAATACAGTATCGTTTATTCAATTTAATAAAAATAATCTGATTTAAATAAAGAAGTATTTTTTTATTTAAAAAATAATAATTTAGCAACCATGGTTAAAACAGTTTTTTAAAAACATTCTTTTGTTTTCAGAGAGAGAGATAAGTTTGCAAATTTGCAAGTTTTTCCAGTGTTCTCTTATATAGTTTTCCAGGTTTTTTTTAGTTGAATAAAGAAAAAAGACTAATTCTAATTCAAGAATGAAAGGAAGTTGCAAATTTGCAACCTTTTCTTTTTGGAGGCTTAAAAAAGTAGAATTTTCACATGCTCTAATATCTCCTCAAATATTTAAGTTATTTCCATGAAACATTTTTCAGTGCGTTTATTGCAAACAATTTTCTTTTTGAAGTTATCGTTCTGCAATTTCTATTTGCTGTTTTGCTGTTTCTACTACAATAAACTACCTATGCAATTAACTACAAATTCCAATAAATTTTCTTTTAAAAGGGAATTATTTAATTTTTTATTGAACTCGGATGATTATGTATTTTCTTGATAAATATTCACATTTTGCTCATTTAGTTCTCAGTTTATGATCTTCATCTAACGTCGTTTGTTTTATATCATATATATTTGTCTTTGTCCATATGGTCTAGTGTGTTCTTATCTTTTATTTAAATTGGGTTGTATTTTTGTATAGAGCCACAAAGTAACTGTAATATTTTTCTGTGCTGTCCATTGCCATGTCTTGTAATTATTTCTATTTTTATATTTATGTACTTAATTTCTTTTTATTTATATATGTTTAAATCGAAAAACTTTTTGTTTCACTTGGAAGGGCCAATTTCGGCCCCTTAGTGAACAATATAATGTCGCTTTTTTTTTCTCTCTCTCTCTTTCATTGGATGTAAAGGTTGTTTCCTTTAGTTTTTTTAAATGAATTTTTTTATAAACTTCCTTACTTTACTTCCGCTTACTTCCATGACCCTGAGACGTTGGTTTCAAATAAAAGCTAGGAAATGGACTTTTAAAAAGATTCTTTTCCTTGGGTACAATAAATTTAATTTCCTTTCAAAATTACATGCATTATATTTTTAAGAGATCAATTTTGAAAATAGTAACTGAACATTCGTGTAATTAACTATATAATGCTATGATATTTTAAACAGTTAAATTATGAATTTAAAATTTAATGTTAAACATTTGATAAAAATTGGTAGTTAATACACTTAAAAATATGCATTTGGGTACCCACTCTGGGTCCTGTAATGGGGACAATACTCAATTTTGGACAACTTCCTATGCTAATTTCTGCTCATGAAGCCCCAACCATGTATTAAAAGCAAATAATTTATCATTTTTCTTTGAATTTGCAAGTGTTCAAAGAGTTATTCATTGTTGGCATATAATGTTTAAAATATATATTAATGTATGATAGCTTATTTCAAGAACCACATTGCCTCTAAAAAGTAAATAAAATTATCCATGTTACTATAGAAAAAATAAAACCCAGAATATAGTTTGAAGTTGTCAAATGAAAAATAAGAATTTTTTCTAATGGTTATCGAGTTACAAGTGTATGCTTCTCCAAAGAAAAGTCTAGACACTATCTTTAGGGTAAAGAGTTTCAATATGATTTGAGAAGCCCCATACTCTTATGGAGGTAGGTACCTAAGAAGGATTACTCAACAGCCATTAGAAAAATGCCAGGTTTTTCATGGTGACAATACAAAACTATGGGATGGATTTTACTTCCCTAGTAACACAATAATTTTGAAATCCAAACTACATTTCTTACAAGAGAAAAATTGGTAGTAACTCTTGTATTTTTAAAAAGTTTTCTTCCATCTTTTCTAACATATTTCCAAGGCCACATTAACCCTTTCGGTCCTCTAAATTTACCATAGGATTCAATGACATTCTCGGGCAGTCTAAGACTGAAAGGCGCTTCTTTAAAAAATGTATACAGCAAATTCCTTGTTGACCTACCAAATTTTTGGATGTGAATAAGTTGGTCAAGCAAAATTCTAGTTGATGCAGAGAATGAAAAATATTTAATTGATGGAAATCCCTTTTTTATGGTTAAAAGATACCCTAGTCAAATGCATTGACTTATATTTCTATCATACTATCTCTTAGTTACCTGGACGGGTTTGTTTCCCCTTGGTAACAAATGTTTTTTCCTAAAATTTGTAAATGCTATTTCTGACATGTAAATAAATATTATTATAAAAGTTTCCTAGACCATAAGTAAAAAAAGGAGTCCATTGTTTTTTATTGCTATTTGCAAGACCATTTAAAAGCTTTCTGAAAACCCATTTATGTATTTCCCCCTCATCAGACTTCTACCCTAGGGTTCTCCAAGTACTTTGTACTAACAGAAGTTGCTCATTTTCTCCATGACCATGAATAGTTCGCCTATTAATTCAGATATATTTTTAAGGTGAACAACCTCATGGATCTGATCTGATCCAGATTAGAGAGATAAGCAAGAAGAAGATTTATGTATTCAGGGGTTCATCCAGGTTTTTCTGCCAGGGAATTTTTTTAGTTTTAGGAGCTTTGTGAAAATGAAGGGCCCATAGTAGAACCACAATGTTCATAAATTTTGGATAGGCCCAAAACTGGAAAATTCCATTCTAAAATGATAAAAAACTCTCCTGAAAACAATCTTCAAACCATTTTTGATCTTTATTTTGTGAAGAGTCCATTTTTGGGAGTTGGAATTTTGTGAAGGATTCTTTTTTGAAGATTAGAATTTTGTGAAGGGTCCTGAAATGGACCCATTTTTCTTCTAGATGAACCCCTGGTATTTAAAAAAAAAGATAATGAAGTTGAAAATTTATAAGACAGATAACTTTTTATTAATAAAACCCTTTCGCAGAATAGAGGTATGAAAAAATTTTGATCCAAGTACCGACATTTACTTAGTGGAACGTCTTGTTGGTTCCGATGCGGTGGGGGGCGGAGGAGGTCCTTTGCGATCCAGAGCATCTATGTAAGACATTAACAACTCCTTGCGTTCACTTTCGATGCACGATAAAACGAGATAGCGCTTATCGTTCTGCAAAACATTTTCAATGTCTAGAAGATGGTCCGATTCTTCCATGAGCTTCTTCGATTTATACGTGATCATTTTAGTTTCCTTGAGGAGTTCTCTGAAGTCGGCTTTCGCGGCAACCATCCGGTCCTTTTGATATTCCTTAAACTCTTTTTCACATTTTCGATCGCTGGATGAAAACTTGGAACATCTGGAATCTTCCTTGATGAGTTTCTTTATATCCTTCCAATTGGAAGTCAGCGTGATCTCTTGAGTTTCGTCCAAGAGCTCGCGAAACTTTTCTTTCTTCTTGCGGCTCAAAAAATTTATGTGCTCGTCGAAGACACGCTCCCTTTCATCCCGTTCTAAGCATCCGACAGTGTCCCATCGGTGATCTTTCCTCAAGGTCTTTTTGGCCTCGTGCCAGGTGATGTCTGGGGAACGGACTAAATCGGTCAGTAATGCCTTGAAGTGTTGAACAGCCTCTTCGTGCTTGTGTGCTTCTCTTTCCTTTTCTCTCTCTCTCAAGTGTGTGGACAGTGTGCGCTGAACCTCCTTCTCTCTTTCTCGTATACTAGCTTCCACTCTTTCTTGCTTCTCGCGCTCTTTAGTGGCATCGTCTTCGGAATCGCTAGACAACTTGCTTATGTATTCTTTAAACCATTCTTCCCGCATAGAACTACTTTCGACCGCTTGATAACGACTATCTCCCGATAGAGATTTCTTTATATCACTCCACCTGCTTTGCTTATCCAATCCCTTTTGTTCTTTTAATAATTCGACGAAGGATTTTTTAGACTTTTCTCTTTGATTCGATCGCTCCTCTCTTTCCTTCCGTCTAATATCTGTCAAGTAATCGTTGAAAAGGTTTTCCCGCTCCCTCATTTTATCCATGTTTTTAAAGCGATCGTCTTTGCCGTAACGCTGGGCAAATTCGCTGAATGTGGATCTGGTACTCAGATTTGCTTCCTCCAATAGCTTCTGAAACTCCTCTTTTCTTTCTTTCATTTTCTTTCGCTTTTCATTTCTTTCCTCCTCCGCTCTCTCTTTCACATACTTTTCAAATATTTGCTTTCTTTCTCGGGATGTGAGCAATAAATAACGCGGATCAAACACAATTTTGTGCAGTTCTTTCTCCCAAGTAGAAAAGGCTGACACTTTTTTTTCAACGAGTAAATCTCGAAACTGCTTCATTCTAACTTCTAATGGTATTTGAGCGCGTTCTTTAGAAGCTCGCATTTCGGCTTCTATTGCAGAGATTTTTCCAGCGGGAATACTGTTGGATTCATTTTTAGGAGTCTTTTCTTCTTCTTCCTCGGGTTCTTCCAGCTTCATTTTCTTGGAAGCAGGAACCGTTTCAGTATCAACCTCAGTTTCATTTCCACCTTCAGATTGCGGAAGTGGAGGGCTTTCGATCAATTTATCGACATCAGCACGCCCTTTCAGCTCTTCTGGTTTATCCCATACCGATGTCCACGAGCTTGGATTAAAGAAAAACACTCTTGAATCACCAGTCCAAACCACACACCAAGGAGTTCCTTTAATAGCTGTACTGGATATAGGTCTAGATTTATCGACTGGTTTAGCCGGGATTACTTGCTCCACATTTTCAACTACCTCGGCTTTTGTTTCTTCAGGCATACTAGAACCGTCTTCAGTTTTCCCCAAAGCATCGGCAAGTTCTGCTAACACTTCTTTTCTGGCTTCAGATTCTTCCACTTCCATGGTTGTTGTACTTACGGCATCATCACTGATGGCGCCATCTCTGACTTGGTTGCTCTCGGCATCAATGAGTTCTTGAGGCTTATCCCATGTAGAACAGTTTGTAGTCTTATTGAAATAGTAGACTCTACCATCCCCTGCTTTATATTCTGCCCAATCGGATGTTGGCTCTTTGACATCTGATGCGGATCCATTGCTGTCTTCACTGTCGAGTTTACTGTCCATAACTTGGTTTCCGTCTCCCATCATAGACTCAGTAGGAGCAGGCACACCCATAGGAACATTGGCGAATGCTGGAGGGGGCAAGCCAAAGGGTGGGTAACCTGGCCCTGAAACCATGCCAGGAGGTGGCATTCCAGGTGGCATCCCAAATGGTGGCGGGGGCATTCCATACCCTGGAGGCATCCCACCCATATTCGGCCCCATTGGATTCATAGGCATAAAGGGATACTGGTTTCCGCCCTGCGAATTGTCACAGTCACCTTTATCATCAGAGTCTGGCCCAGCTGCAGCTGCCATGGCCTCGATTTGTTCTTGGTTCAAAATTTTAACGTTTTCCGGCTTTGTCCACGCCGTTTCCCGCGTCCGTGCATTGTAGTAATACGATTTTCCATTTTCAGACTTGGTTTCGACCCACAGCTCTCCCTCCAGATCTAGGTTAGACAGGTTGGAGTTGAAGATATTCTGCATCGAATGGTTCGGAGGATTCGGAGAAAAGTTTCGATTATGGGGTCCATCTCCAGGAAATGGAGGACCGAAAGGGGGTCCCATGGGTGGTCTTTGAAAGGGACCTTTCCCGGGGCCAGGGTGACGACCCCCAAAGTGATGAGGTGGACCACCGCGGAAATGTGGACCTGGAGGACCCCTAGGACCACACATGCCCATGGGTGGCATTCCATGAGGGTGGAAATCCCCGTCAAACATGGGTGGTTCTCCTCGGGGACCTCGGAAGTTGGGGGGAGGGGGTCCATCCCCCATCATTCTTCTCATTCTAGGGTGTCCCCTCATGTGGTGACCAGGTGGTCCACGCCCAGGCCCATGGGGAGGCTTTTCAAAGCGCATGCGCGGATGGTCGGGAGGAAAAAAGTCAAATTCTTCGTTAAACATGTTCGGTTTTAAAAATGAGGCACAATCAAACTTTACCTTCTTCAACAAGCCATGAAAACTTCTCGAACTATGCAGAGCTAAACAGGAGGAACTAACCCAACAATGACTGCTTTCTAACTTGTACTCATTCCTTCACATTAATTTTTGGTACCTAAAAAAAATATTTTTTATTACACATATGAAAGGAAAATCTATAAATATAAGAATAAAATAAATAAATATATTTACTATTGCTTTGTTAAATGCCATAACCAGTATTGCTGAGTTTAAATTAATACTATATAGTTTTTACATAAATTTCAATAATTTAACAAGGAAAGGTTTATAGGTTTACAACCAAAAACTTGTGTATAAAAGAAGTAACTAGTAAAAATCTTTCTCAAGTCTGCAATAAATTTGTTAATACATATATCATGACTAAAGGAGCATCGTGATATGACTTGCTTTCCCTAAATTTTCAGTAGATGGGAAAAACCTATGCTATTTAATGTACACTTCTATGATATTAAGAAGAATTAATGTCATCACTTGGTAATGAATTGTTGTTCTAAAGATGCTCCTTAAGCAACAACAGGGGTCTGTCCATACTTTTTGTAAAAAGTCATGTTTTTTTAAAAAATTCATAATTAGTTTAATAATTAAATTATTGTAATTGTAAAATAATTATTAAATTTACAATTAGTTCAGTCCATTTGGGTCATTTAAGAGTCTATACAACCATTATCTTTTCTAAGAGTGCAGATTTTGTAAAGTCATACTGCCAGGTGAAAAACACAATATTGTTACGATTGTTATGAAAAAGGATTTTTCCACTCAATGTTAGGGGGTGACTGTAATCATAAAAATATTTTGTGCAAACTGTGTTTATCATTTGGCTTTGTACTTATTTTCAGAGTTTTGGTTTATCTGTCAAAATTTTTCTCTTGGCGGCATTATAGATTAGGTAGTTTTTGGCTCAAAAGTTCAGCCAAACACTTCATTGTTGCTTACGGTTCATCATGATAACTCAACTGCTGGCCAATCTTATTTGACATTACATAACCACAAATAAATGTTAAAAAAACACTCAGAACTACCTGCAACCAGTTTTGTTGCTGGTGCACTGCACATAGACAATTGTTAGCAAGAGATCTAGCTTTTTTTGTTTTTAGTCTCTAGAAAAGCAGTAAAAATGAAATACATCATGATGAACCTTAAGCTATGTTTGTTTACTTTCATAAAATTGTTTCATCATGTTGATGCCAATAAGAAATATATTGCTCATTGAAATAAACATTCTTACCAGCAAAAAATCGTATTTTTGTATCAACAGTTTTCAATTTATTTAATCAGGGTACAGGGGTGGATCCAGGTTTGAGTTCTGGAGGGGAAACCAGGATTTTTAAAACGTGTTCTGCAGTAAAAACTGCGATATTTAAAAATAATATTGAATGGTAATACGCATTATTTAGTCATAAATAATTAAATTATCTTTAGACGTCATTTTTTTCAATTAGGGAGAAATTTTCCAACTGGCTCAGTGCCACCCCTGGATCCGCTACCGTCGGGCTACTCAGTCTCAGCAAACTCAGAAATAGGGCTTTTAAACAGATTTTAAGGGTTATATGAAAGCACTATTATTTTTAAATTATCAGCGAAATTCTATCAATAAGTTAAATTGACATTCAATGTTTAGAAATAAATATTCTGAATCCCAAACTTTTGTTACAGGTCTAAGCAATGAATTGATAAATCTACCAGAACTGAAAAGGTCGAGGGAGACAACAGTGATGACCCTTAAGGGGGTTAGCACCTTGGAAGGTGCTTTTAAGCACATATGAACAAAATGGTGATTTTTCTATACCTCTTTAAAAGCCCCTGTTTGTTAAAAAATATTTAAGATTAACCCTAAATAACTGGAGTCTTTATAACATTCAAATTTTTTATTTGAGCATTTTTATGAAAAAAGCCTCCATAGCCGAATCCCTGGCGAGCACTGATGTTATTCATTATTGGAGGTCACTATTGCTACTTTGTAAACAATGTCACATTGAGGAAATATTAAATAGGCCAGGGGTTCCCAGCTTTTTAGACACAGCAACCCCCTTTTTAAGTCAAATCTTTTGCCAATGCCTCTCTGAACAATGTTATTTTTCTTAAAATTCACAATAGTAGTAATGTTTAACTAGTAACAAACATATGTAACCTATTAAGAATCAAAATTAGACATCACTTTAAGTAAGACAAGTAATACCAGAGATATTATACTGTCACAATATAGTTTTTGTATCAAAATATCAGATTTGTTTTCTAATATTGTTTTTTCTGCATTTTGTGACTCCCCTGGACACATCCTGCAACCTCCCTGGTTGAGAACCCCTGTTTTAATGTATGCCTAACTTCCACAAAAATTACCCGAGTTTGCAGTGCCAGAAAACAAAAACTACCCAAATGTTAAATGAAAGAATAATATAGTACAGTTTGGTACAGTACATCTATCATACAAAAAAATCTCCAAAATATTTTGGATACCAAATATTTAAATACAGTACAGTAGAAGCTCTTGTAAAATTCAGCCGTCATACCTTTTGAAAGTGTTTGGTTTGGTGAAAGACCATAGTGATTGCCAAATTGGCACTGTTTAATTAATTACCAATGAATATTTGAGGTTTGTTTTGTTTAAACAACAGATCGGCTGTATAATAGTGCCAACTTGGCTACTGTTAAGGACTTTCGCTAAAGTTAACGCTTTCAAAAGGTGAGAGACAACTGGTTTTTATAACATCTTCTACAGTAGTCTAGATTGTTCAGTTTCCCATAACTCTGAACTAGAGAAAATAATAAGTTAAGCTCAAAAATAATGAAAAATACCTGAAGGATATTTTTTACCTTGTTGTTAAATGGACCAAATGTGTCAACCGTACACCCTGATGCCAATGTTTTCAGTTATTATTAACCCGATAACTATCAGCAGTAATGTAATAAGCCCGACAAACTGGCCAAGTGGTTAGAGCATCTGACTGTGAAGCCATGCGTCTGGGGTTCAAATCCCCGTTTTACATAGATGTTAGTTTCTGTCCCTGTGTGATGAATGAATGTGGCCACCTCATGGGTGCCACTTTTCAAAATTTGCAAGACGGAACTTTAAAGTATCGTATTAATCATTTCCATCCAGTCTAGCAATTTTTTTAATTGCATGAAAATTCATAAAATATCATGAAAACTCATAGTTCCTTAAATTCTAAATCAAGATAAAGCTGTATGTGAGTAAAACCATGTTACTTGTGGTCAAAATGTGCTGTTCAATTCCGTTAATGTTCCTGCTAAATACCGCTATGCTCCTTTGGATACCAAAAAAGTAGTAATATATTGCTAAAACAATTTTAAGACTCAGATTAAAATGTTTAGTTAGATCAAAAACTATTCATATTTTCAATAAAAAAAAAAAAATGTTGATACTTAAATGTATGACATTCTCAAAAGCATGGCAATTTAGCAGGAACGTTAACGGAATTAAACCAAATATGCAATGTAGGTATTGGAATTTAGTACTAATTTTGCGTTTCGTAATATACCTGGGACGGAATTCCGTTCATTGAAATTTTAAAAAGACGGAATTCCGTCCTGGGGACGGAAGAGTGGCACCCATGGGCCACCTGTAAAAAGGGGATGTGCGACCGAATGGTGTGTGTGGTGCTGGTAGCAATACTACCTCACCTCTGTAGCAGTCCATAGATGAAGGGGGGTAATAATTTTTTTTATTAAAGTTCAATAAGTCACTGAAATAGTAGAAATAATTCATAGGACCTGTTGTTTTGGAGAGCAGGTTAAAACCAAAATCAATTTTAAGCACTAATCCCACAGTTTGATAATATTGATATAAAAAATAAAGTAAAAAGATATGGTTGTTTTTGTTTGGATGGTTGTTTATCAATGTTTTTATGGAACAAGGCAATTTATTAAAAAAAAGTGGGACAGAGAGGCACAATGTGGGGACTGTGCCACCAAAATTGGGACATCTGGTCACACATAGCTACTTAAGAAACCCACCAATAAAGAGTTGGCTATATTAAATCAAGTATTTAAACTGTTTTAAATTATAACACTTTAGGAGAATTTCTAAATACAGCAGGAAAATTAAGAGGCGGCTCTCTTCATATTGAGATCTATTTAAAACCCATCTTACAGGTGTTCAAAATCTAAAACAGGAAAATCCAGATAAAATTGAGTATCAGTAACAACATATTTTAGATTATTCCAATATTATTTTCACACAAAACTCGTTATGGATAAGGGTATTTCCCAATCGCGGCTCGTAGCTTGGGATTTTGAAATTTCAGAATCAAAACTAGAAATAAGATCAGGAATTCTATCACGTTGAAAATCTTAAAAACACTACAACTAATCAAATGCTTGAATTGAGTTTGGAAATGAGTACACAAGTTGTTTAAACAAAATTTTTAATCAACAAGATAGTATGCATACCTTTTTAGATTGTTAATGAAGTTTTTGTTTTTATTTTTACTTTAGTTTACTTTTGAATACAAAAAAAGTGTTGCCATCTGCCATTCTCAATTACTACACAAAATAATTTTCTGTATTTTGGACAAGACCCGCCTTGGACAAGACCTTCGAAAAATTGCTGTAATATTTTTTTACACTATAATTTGCATCAGATTGTATATTAATCTGCTATATTATTTATTTCTTTCTCAATGCAGCATTTACAGGATTTTATTCCACTACTGGAATCCGCTCCTGCGCTCCTACTAACAAGCGAACTCTGAACTCCTCAACTCAACTTATCGCTGGAGTTTGTCAAATTCGTAATTTATAAATAAAGTGAAATATAATTTAATTATCTAAATCTTAAAATGGTTCAAAAAAAGGTGAGTCCTTATGTCATTCGTAACTATTAGTTCTTAGAAATTATATTTGAAATATTCAGTTATTGCCTAGCAATTTGGTATATTTAATGCTGTTTTCAAAGTTATGCATGGTTCCATGCTGGTACAGCATTAGAAAAAGTCCGCTTTCTGCCATGCTTAACCACAGCTCAATTTATGAACGACAACCATCGAGATCTCATTCTTAATATTATTATCAGATCCTAAAATAATAGTAATTTGTATAATATTGTTAGAGAACTAATAGTACGATTAGATCTCTATTCTATACTGACAACACTTGATTAGTGTTCGGCACTAGTGAACTAGAACTAGTTGCAACTAGTAGTTAACTACTGATCAACTAGTAGTTTAACTACTTTTAGTTTAAAGTAGTTCAACTATTAGTTTAACTACTTTTTTAACTAACTACTAGTTAAAACTACTTTCAAATATTCAACTACTTCAAAAAAAATTTTATTTAAAATTTAGAGATATTTAAAATTTTTATCAAAGGTAGAGTACTCAAATACCATAACCAGAAATAAAGACCATTTTTGCACGAAGTATTAACTTTTTTTGTGATATAGATTAGAAAGATGTATTAGAATTTTGCCAAAAAGTAGGTTATGAAATTAAATAGACTAGTTAACTACTTTGGGAAATATTTAACTACTAGTTGCAACTACTAGTCCCAGGAAAAAATAGTTTACTACAATTTCCCTGACTAGTTAGTAGTTGGTAGTTAACTATTTTTTGCCCACTAGTTGCCGAACACTACACTTGATCATGTTGTCGGAGCTGTGATTAAACATGGCAGCTAGCGGACCTTTTCGAAAGCTGTTCCATCGATTTAAGGCCCAGTTCTAATTTCTTGTATAAGCCACTTCTAGAGCCAGACTAAAGTTTATTCTATTTGTGATTGTAGAACATCAAAGGTAAAAAGGGGAAAAAGAAGGTAGCAGCGGCCCCTTTGGTTGCTAAGAAGATTGAAGCCAGGAAAACAGTCAACCCTTTATTTGAGAAAAGACCTCGTAACTATGGAATTGGTGAGTTGCTAATAACGTAGTTCTTGAGTTGACATTTCTGATGTTTCTATCCAATCAATATTTTAATGGAATCAAGTTAGGGCTTCAGTGAGATGCTACTTTTTTTATTTCCTTGTACCAAAACATTGCATATCCCATGGATCTGCAAGTAAGTGCTAGTTTTAACTTAATTAGCCATGTCAGAGGATTTTCCCTTTAAGCCTTTAATTTCTTTGACCCGGCAATACTCCCGCCAGTATTTTAAAGCTCTGAAGTACAACCCTTTAACATACTTGCCAACTTTTATGAATTTTGGTTCAGTTTTACAGTCTTACGGATGGACCGGAAAATTTCCTGGCTATTGCGTTTCTTTTCACGAAACCATCTGCCAAAACGCGAAACATTTTTCTTACCAAACAAGATTTCTCTGCTAATCCATTTCCTGTTGATTTTCGAAATTTTTGTCTTTTTCTTGAGTGAATTTTAACCTTTTTTTAAGTCTTCTTCGGATCCACCTGCCAGTCTTGGTGCATGGGACAAGTTTTCTTCTTGTGTTTTGATCGCAATGTGAAAGAACAACCTTACCAAGATTGGACCTGTGATTCCCTTTCAATCCCAATATTGCATCTCCCTCAATCGTTGATGCTTTTATGGCTTGACGCGGGAAATCTTAACATAATTAAATGTTTTAATAAGTCAATTTGAAACATATAAGTACTGTGCATTTAAAGTAAGCCAATTATAAGCTCGTAAAAATTAAAGTTAATATTACTTTTAAATTCAAGCAAGTAAATTTTAGAATTATCATCAATTATGTGAAAATTTTCAAATGTATTTAGGTAATAAAGCATCAATCTATAAATTTTTATGTGAAATAATTCAAATTGTACTTTTGTAGCATTACTGTTAACTGCAAATTCGATACATTTTCCTCACCAGTGTTATAGTTTCTTTTAAAGTATAATGTTTTTTGGTTTGATTAATTTTAGGTCAAGATATCCAACCTAAAAGAGATCTTAGCAGGTTTGTTAAATGGCCGAAATACATCAGATTGCAACGTATGCGGGCTGTTTTGCACCAGCGATTGAAGGTTCCTCCTCCAATTCACCAGTTCACTCAAGCTCTGGACAGGCAAACTGGTATGATAAATAGCTCCATCTTAGAGATGGAGATCAGGAATTGTGTTTTGCTTATTTATTTGGTGATTAGCTTCATGAATAATAAATTGTATTTGAAAGTAAAATTATAAACTTATGGATAGTTAAGCAATGGTCTGTCCAGGGCAATTTTACTTTTGTTTTTAAGTACCTTCACAAATTCATCATTTGATAAATAGGTACTTTCACAAATTCAGTTTTAGGAAAAAGGTACCTTCACAAAATAATTTTTGAAAGAAAGTTCTTTTTAGTAAGCTATTCTCTCAATAGTTAAAATTTTAGCCATTCTAGACTAAATTTTATTTTGTTTTTGATGTTTAAAAATTATGTACATGCTTTTACGTTGATTTTGCACTTCAATTTTCACAAATTTACAGAAACATTTTCACAAAATTAGTACCTCTTAAAAAAACCTAGACAGACTCCTGTTATAGTCTGTTCATTTAGAACTGGCACCTGAGACGAAATGTATTAGAAGCAGTTACTATTGTAATTATCATCGAAAGCATTTTCTTCTGCAATGACAAGGCAGCAGAATTAGTTAAAATATTGTAAAAAAAATCGGTCACTGAAGTTGTGGGATGACCGTTATGAAGCATTATTGAGTGTTTTTTGATCCTGTTTCATGCGCCAATTCTAAATGAACAGACTATAAGTGAAATCAGAGATATAGTAGTTGTAAATTGAGAGGGGTGATTCTGTCTTAGCTTGTCTTTTAGTAATTGCATATGTAGGTATAGTTCTATAGAAAGAGACAAGAAGTAGAGTTAATGCCCTGGTTTCTCTTTAGCAACTCAACTGTTCAAGTTATTGGACAAGTACAGGCCTGAGACACCCCAAGCCAAGAAAGAGAGACTACGCAAGAGGGCTGAGCTCCGAGCCCAGGGCAAGGAAGATGAGCCCACCAAGCGGGCCCCTGTTGTGAGGCAAGGTGCTAGCACTGTCACCAGTCTGGTTGAACAGAAGAAAGCTCTGTTGGTCGTCATTGCCAATGATGTTGATCCAATCGAGGTATGATGTTTGAGTAATATGGGGATACTATTTGTTTGAGAACTGCTGGTGTTTACATCGCTTTTTGGGTTCCGCAGTCCATTTCAGTAGGGGTAAAATGTACAAAGCTTTAAAAATCTGATCAGGCCGCAGAGGCCCGGTGCGAGTAATGCTTAGTTAAGAAAACAGCCCATCTGAAATTGTAACTGATGTGGCGCATATTCCTTAAAATTAAACTTCAAATTTCACCTTAATTGTAATTTCTAAATATATTGAAAAGGTTCTGAAATTTTTATCCATTTTTAAAAAGGTGAATTTGCATTAGTTCACTTAGAATTAAAACTAAATAATTAAAATGTATGTTTTTGTATGTCCTATATTTTTTATTTGAGAATCCTATATTTTTACTAGCGCTTTCAGCGCTAGACCTGGCGTTGCCCGGGCGCAGTAAAACTTTATATAAATACCTATAGCATTGCTCAGCTATTATTGACGGGCTGCGCCCGTACTAAGTTCCTTGGACAGAATCTCATACACTTTGAAATAGTTGGGAAGTCATATTTGTTAAAAAATATTTAAACTTAAGGTGCAACAGATTTAGTAGAGTACCCAGACTGCAACACAAAGAGGCCCGCTGCATTAGCGTCCATAAAAATGGATTCAAACAGTTAAATGAATATAATTGAAGAATTAAACAAAAGTCAGTAAATGTATAAAAAGCCACAGTGATTTAAAGGCACAGCTCAGTGCCTGCTCTTAGCTCATTAATTCAAAGATTGACATTTGCATGTTTTTTTTTTTTATTCTGAAGAGCGTTATCAAGAATGTGTTTCAAAATGAATCACTCCTTATCTTAATAATATATCAGCTTGTTTCTTTTTTTATTTTATCCTTATATTCAGTCGCTTCCGCAAGGTTTCTTTTTTTATTGAACAACGGATTTTTCGGCCAATCAGATGCTTTATCAAAACAGCAGACGGATTCTTCATTTTATATATTAAGATTTGACCTTGCTGCAATCTCTGAATTTGGGGAGTAGCACCCATGAATGTATGGTATTTTCAATAGTTCAGCAGATAATTTCTCTTCTGAGTGCTCAAACTTACGTCAAGATAATTGTATTGTCATGACTAAGATTTGTTTGTATATCTATTGTTAATCAGTATGCAATTGAAATTTACCATTATTTTATGTACAGGGTGTTTCAAAAAGAACCTCTAACTTTAAGAAATCTATAATAAATAAATGAAAAGAGATAAAACAGGGTGGCGACAGATCAGGGAAAAGTCAGGGAATTTCATTCATCTGGAAAAATCAGGGAAAAGTCAGGGAAATTCAGAAAAAAAATTAAAAAATCAGGGAAGATTTTAGTAATTCACGCCGCAAATACGCGCGATCCGCGATCGCGTCCTTCACTCATTTTCGTGGCTGAGAAGTAGTACCAAAGTAGTAGTAGTTTTGGGCTAAGAGTAGTACCAAAAGTAGTTAAAAACCTGTTTTTTGAGTCAAATTTCCAAAAACTTTCTGGAGGAGGACCCCCAGACCCTCCTTTGGTACTTGTACTTATGCTCCTCACAACTTTTCTTATATTAAGTTTTTTAGGGCCTAAATAATCACATAAAAATGTATTAAAAAGCTACATTGGACCTATTAAGTATGTTTTGGAAGGGCTGAGGAGTATTTTTGGGCCCCTCCCGAAATAAATTCCTGTACATGCCACTGCTGTCTAAAGTTCATTTATTTCAAAATTACATGAAAATATTTTGTTAATAGTTTAATTACATTTTTTTTTCAAACCCTTTTTTTGTTGCTAGGAACTATAGTGCTGTCCTTTAAAAACAACCCACTCCAAATTGTACCCTAAAAACAACCCATTGAGATTTTTTAATTAAATAATTAAAATAATTTTACCATCTCATACACCCTGTCTTTCTATGCCCTTTAGAGCAGCGTTAGAAATTGGGAAAAAAAAACCAGTGGTCCTGCGGACCAGTGCTTTGCCAATCTTACTGGTCCGTAATAAAAATCACTGGTCCGACAAATTAAAAAGGACAGGTTTGGTTTAAATATAAAAAGTAACTATTGCACTGAATGTGAGTACCAAATAGTAATGTTAAAAATCAATACATATTAATAATATTTTTTCTTTTTCGCCGGGGGCTACCCTATCCCATATCACCACAATTCGGGTTCTGTCAAAAATATGTACTTGCTTCACCAGATGCAATCATCAAATGAACTTAAAATACCGCTATCACTGAACAAATCGTCTAAATGGTTTTACACGTGCTCGGGAAATTACTGGTCCGGCGGACCAGTGAGTTTCTGATTCCACTGGTCCGAGCCGTTTTTTAGTTGTCCCGGACCAGCAAAACACCCCAATTTTGAACGCTGCTTTAGAGTGTCAGTGGTGTAAAAACTGGTCAAAGAACGGTTTATTTACTTATTTTTTAAACAAGCAGAGATAATGTAGATTTTTGGCAAAAAATGTGCTTCTGATTTACAGATTTTGTAAAAATGTATGTTATAAAGACTTAAGAGCATTTTTCGCGGGTTTTTATGTTATCCCATTACTATGAAAATAAAATATTGAAGTTTTAGCTCAGTCCGCCAATTAGAGTCCTTCTAGGAAAGTGATTTTTTTTTCAAATTCTTACTTAATTGACTGCCAATTTGTAATGGATAGTTGGAATTAAAAATGCTTAGCACTAAAATGTTAGGGAGGATGAGCCGCTAGTACAGTTTTTTGTTCGATTTAATTATCCTTTTTATTAAGCTTTTAATGAAGAAAATATGAAACAGTGGGTTGTTTTTAAAGGACAGCACTATATATGATAATTTGCTTTTATTAAACTATTTAGTAGATAAAGTTGTACGAAATGAAATACACATACTACTTAAAAAAATGGTTGCAAACAATATTGGATTTCTACATAAGAAAAATATATATTTATATCATAATAATTATTATTTTAATATGTTTACTAAGTTCAAGTATATTTGGGTTTAAATAACTTCTAGTTTACAGTGTATTAATAATTATCGTTGGAAAAATTTTGATGTAGGTATATCAGGGAAATTTTAAAATTATAGTCAGGGAAATTTTTTCCACAGATTCTGTAGCCACCCTTTAAAAATACACTGTCTGATGTATCTTACTTGGAAGACTCGTAAATTTTTGTTTCAAAATTTTTAAGATGTTTAGTTCTTGAATTTTTGGATAGATGGCTGCACCACTTTTTGATATTTTTGGGGAAAAGAATTGTCTCTATGCTTAATTCTCTGCAGGGAAATTAAATATTATGAATTGAATCAAATGAGTCCTTGGATCTTAAATTCCAGTACTCAGAATTGGCTTTCACAAATTTAAATTATTTAAGTTCTAAATAGAAATTTGGAATGAAGAAATTTTTTGTGCATTTGGGAGGGGGGCATTGATTAGAAGATTTTAGGGTGCATTTTCCCAAAACCTATATGATGGAATTGTGATAATATATTGTAACATTCACATTGGAGTCACATATGTGGTCTGTCGATATGTCACTGGGATATATATGGACCTGGAAAAAGTTGTAACCTTCCCTAAACCTAATTCTCAAATATATCTTCCCCCAGCTACCCCTGCAGTTTCCCCCTAAAATTCAAAACAGCCACATTCTCCATAAATAAAAAGTAGCATTAAGTATTTCATTTAGAGCACATTTTATTTCTAAGATTCACTGTCAGTGGGATATATAGAAATTTATTTTGGGATGGGCCAAAATTGTTTCTCAGCCCCCCATGCATATGTTGTAGATCAAATGTAACTTTTTAATGCATTTTTAGGTAGAATTTTTGTCTGCATTTTATCATCATGTAATTATTGTGGATTAAAATGTTGTCTTTTATCCTTTGACTTATGAAAAATAGACTATTTACTGAAAATATATGTTCAAAAAAGCAAGAAATGCGGTGAATTGCTAGTTTTTTTACCGAAAAATCTTCAAAATTGATCTGGGGAAGTCAGGGAATTTTGTTTCTAAAATTGACCTGTCTTAATTAGTACTATATTGATAAGAGTTCTATTGTAGCTTGTTCTCTACTTGCCTGCCTTGTGCAGAAAGATGGGTGTGCCCTACTGCATTGTCAAAAACAAGTCTAGGCTTGGGCGCATTGTTCGAAGGAAGACATGCACCTGTCTTGCACTGAGCACGGTTAACTCGTAAGTATTAAGTTTTTTATTAGTCTTTTAACTATGTTAAAAGCATGGGTGCCACTCTTCCGTCTTTTTAAAATTTCAATGAACGGAATTCCATCCCATGTATATTATGAAACGCAAAATTAGTACTAAATTCCAATACCTACATTTCACGTTTGGTTCAATTCTGTTAACGTTCCTGCTAAATATTGCCATGCTTTTGAGAATGCCATACATTCAAATATCAACATTTTAAAATTTTTATTGAAAATATGAATAGTTTTTGGATCTAACTAAACATTTTAATCTGAGTCTAAAATTGTTTTAGCAATACATTACTACTTTTTTGGTATCCAAAAGAGCATAGATGGAACATTAACGGAATTGAACCGCACATTTTGACCACAAGTAACATGGTTTTACTCACATACAGCTTTATCTTGATTTAGAATTTAAGGAACTATGATTGTTCATGATATATTATGAATTTTAAATGCAATTAAAAAAAATTGCTAGACTGGATGAAAATGATTAATACGATACTTTAAAGTTCCGTTTTGCAAATTTTGAAAAGTGGCACCCATAGTTAAAAGTATTTCTTAATTCCATTAACTGATTTTCTCTATTAACCTGTAGAATTGGGTTTTTTGCATTCATTTCATTTTTAAAATTTAAAACTTAGGGCCACCGCACAGTAAAACTGAAAAATCTTGTTGAAAATACCTCCCATGAAGCCACGCGGTCCCCTCTCAGCCTTCCCAATGCAAAGAGAGGGGATCGACCAGGGGTCGAGAGGTCAAGAGCGTCTTAGTTTACACGACTGTCCAGGAGGATAATTAACGTTCTCAACCCCCTCTCTTGTATTGCGAAGGCTGCGAGGAGTCGCGTGCCGGGCACCTGTTTTGGATCAAGTTTCACACTGAAAGATTTTTCAGTTTTACTGTGCGGTGGCCCTTAATGTGAAAGTTTCTCTAATTACTTGAAGCATAGCATTCTGTTATTGAATCAATATCTTAAATTTTTTCTGCTCATGTGCAAATCTAAAAACAGATTTACATTGAGCCCTCAAAGTCCTTAATTTACACAACAAGAATAGAGGTGAGATTTGAATCTATGCGGATTGCTATTACATTTTTGTGGTCCTTTAAATAGTAGGCATAACTTCAAAAATTTAGTAACTCTTAAGGCCATTTAGAGCCAGCTGTTTAACTTATTTTTGAATATCATAATTTGATCTTAAATGAAATTATTGATTATGTTTACTTGTATGTACAGTAGAGATGGGTCGGATAACTAATAACGTTATCGAAAAATAATGGCAATAACGTTACCACAAAATAATGTATCTCGTTATTTTAATAGGTAAATTCCATTGAGAATTAATCAAAATATACCCTGAGCCCTAAAGAGCGAAAATGACAGAGATCAGTCTAATCAAATTTAATGTAAGCTCAACCCCAACATCCAGATATTTTTGCTGCTTTTTTGGAAATTTTAATAAAATAATATCTGGGATAGAACCCACGAACGACGCAACGCGCTACGCGGTAAAAAAAAAATACCACTGCTCCAGCGGGGCACAGAAGGTATTGCACAGAAGCAGGGTTTGCGTTTACTCGCTATAGCGGGTTTTTTACGCAAATTTGCGAAAGCGGGACTCAACTCCGGCAAAATACCGGGTCCGCGGGATCCGGAAAATTTCCGCGAAAAAAAATACAATTTCGGACAGGGAACGCAATTTTGTACCTAACTTCCTCCTTCGCGCCTAACTTCCGGAAGCAACGCGGACCCGAAAATTTCCAAGAAAAAGGGTTGAGGTCGGAAAATCGCGACATCCCGCGAGTGTTTCGTTTTGCCCCCGGAGTGTTCCGTTCTTCCCGCGATGCTTTCTTGGATGGCCGCGGGCGCCAAGTTGAAGTCGGCGATTGTCATTGCGATGTAGAAAAAAAAACCTTAGCGTGGTCAGAAGCCAACAAGTCCAATGTTCCGGAAATCGAAAAATTGAGATTTTTCGCGAAAGTTCCGTTTTTTCCGCGAGTGCTTCCTACAGGCGCCTGTTGACGTTGTTGTAATCGCGATCGCGATGCGGAAGAAATAACTTTACTGAGGTCAGAGCAGCCTACTAAGTCTAGTCAAGTAATATCTCTCAGAAGCGCGTTTTTCTCGATTTTAGTCAATATTTTCAACTCATGAGGTTTTTCTAAGTTGTATATTTTTATTGAAAGGTCGCTTTGAAGAAGGATTAATAAGATAATAAATTTAATTTTATT
Organism: Tetragnatha montana; assembly: GCA_963680715.1. Classification (NCBI taxonomy): domain Eukaryota; kingdom Metazoa; phylum Arthropoda; class Arachnida; order Araneae; family Tetragnathidae; genus Tetragnatha; species Tetragnatha montana. Next base: position 2,100,785 of record OY796684.1, on the reverse strand, counting down.
AATAAGATAATAATACAGTGGGTTTTTAAAAATTTTGGTAGATCATAACCTGTTTAGATAAGTAATATGATTTTAGATTTATAAATACTTTCAAAAATAAACTTCTTACTTTTTCTTTACAAAGCAAAAATGATATTGGTCATAAAATTTAAGTAATTTAGCCATTACTTAAGTAATTATTAAATTATTCTAGTATTAACTAATTTTCTAAACTTTTATTTGATTTTAGTTACATTTTGGTTATTTTCATGCAGATATATATTATTTGAAATAATGTATTCTTTTAAGTATGGAGATATTAATCAGGTTAATATTAATAACTAGTTTTATGCAAGTTAAAATCAGATTTCACATAACAATAGAGGGGTCTTAACTACCGTAGCCTAACTGTTTGCAAATAGATTGGAAAAACTTAACTAAGTAATTTAATGGTGATATGTTTGCAAGAGCCAAATTTAAAAGGAGCAAATAAAAATAAATACTATCTAGTGCAATGCAAACAAAAATATGTGTCATAGGAGATAAAATTTGTAATAACAAATAAATGCTATTTTCCTACTCCTATTTTCTAATATGTGTGGAATATTATTTTGTTCTTTGTTTTAATAACATGTCTCCCCCGTAAAATTTTAGGGACTCATTTTTTTTGCTTTCGGACCCACATTTTTTATTTTAGTGGGTCCCTGGGACTCAGGTTGACAATAGTTCACCGCGAACACTGCAGAAGCGAACTTTTTCGACCTCATTCCTTCTTTATGCCCACACGCATGCGCATTGAACGCAGTTCTAACCTCGAGCGATAGTGACGGGGAACGCGGGGAAAACGAAGATCAGGGAAGGAAAAATAACGTTATTTTTAATACTGCGTGATTTTAAGTAATGCGTTATTTTTAATAACGCGGTATTTTTAATAACCGTTATCCGTGATTCTCGTTCCAGACGTTACTCTCATTATTTTTGCTACTCATGGTATTTTTAACTTCCGTTAAATATTTTGGATTCAGTATTTTCAATAATTTCGTTATTATCATGATTTTTGTTACTCGTGATATTTTTAACTTATTATCTAATTGTTTTAGTTCTGTTAATTTTCCAACTTCATTATTTTTATTAATTTGATTATTTTTGTTAATTTTGTTGTTTTTAATTTTCGTAATTTTTTTCGATTTGGTCTTCATCTGATTCTGTGATGGATCGGAGGGGATAATTTTGTTGGTGGATCTACTAGTTTTCGGCAGGGATGGGAAAAATAGCCGATGGTTGGAGATGGTGAGGAGAGAAGGTTTTGAAGGAGAAGGTTTACGTGCTCTGATGTTCATGTGTGACTTTTCTCCCGCCATTTCAAATTCGGTTTCGGCGCGCGGGGAAGGTGGGTTGTGTTGAATTGGATTGGGTTATCGGAATATGCGGCCTTTGCGGGGGGGGGGTTCGGGTGCCGCTCGGGTCTTTCTCCTTCCGCTATTTGAAATTCGCGTCGCCCGTGGGTTTGCTTGCGGCAGGGTCTCCGAGGGGCGTGGTCACCTCCATCCCTCCCAGCTGTGTTTTATTACTGTGGTGCTTATATAGCTTTCAAGATCTTGTTCTCTGGGAATCGGGAGCCCGCTTTTTGATGGATCGCTTTCATTTTCTGAATTTCAGTCTGAGTATCAGGGTTGGCTTGATTGGACCCAATTGGGTTGGACCCAATGGGTTTTTTCAAAAAAACCCATCTGAAAAAACCCTCATTTTGGACCCATTTTTGGGTTTTTTCAAGAAAAATCAAGATTTTGGCAGTTTTAATATTGAAGAAAAACATTTAACGAAATAACATACCCAGAGCTACAGTTGAGTGGGTTTTTCCAAAATTTAAACCATGTTTAAAAAATTATGGGTATTTTTTTCATTACTGAATGGGTTTTTTTCAAAATTTAGGACGTTTAAAGTTTAAACTTATAGTTAGTTATAAAAAATTAAGGGTTTTTTCAAAGCTTAGGAAGTTTTTAAAATTTCAGTGGGTTTTTTCAAAGTTAGATAAATTGCTTTCAATATTGAATGGGTTTTTTCAAAGTTTAGGATATTTTTAAAATTTAAGTGGATTTTTTTTCAAAGTAAATAGATTCTTTTATAATTCAGTGGGTTTTTTCATTATTGAATGTTTTCCCCCAAAAAATAAGGTGGATTTTAAAAATATGAGTGGGTTTTTTCAAAGTTAAATAGGTTCTTTCATGATTGAATATTTTTTTCTTGGTTTAGAACGTTTTCTTTTAATTAAGTGCTTTTAAAAATTAAACGGATTTTTCCCAAAATGAAGGAACGGTTTTATAGGATGAAATCCAAATTGCTTAATTATAAAGTACATTTTGTTGAGGTTTCCCTGAGAACATCAATGACACTGCGAGTAGTAATCCTTTTACTCTCATGTTATCAAAATAAAAATTATTTTCATTACTGAGAGAAAATATTCTGTTACAACCACACCTGCTGCATTGGCTGTGAGCTAAGGGTAGAGCGAGTGGAGCACTTCTCAAGTTTCTCTTGATGTTGATAGCATTAGAGTAAAATAATAAAAAAATACATATGTCTTCTTGTGAGTAGTCTTCGGAACACCTGCTGTTTTCTCTAACAGCTTATTAAAATGCAATGTTAATGGTCGTCTTGTACTGTATATTCCTCAAATCAAAGATAGGTTATTGGATGATGCCAGCGAACTGCATAAATGACAATATTTTAGAACGGAAATGCCTTAATTAACCAACAAATTTCAGTTTGGGCCATCTGGATTGACAGCTGGAATGTTTCCATAACCTTTACCGAGCATTTCTATGTTCAACGGTTTGAGATGACGGAAATTTTGATTTTTGTGCAGATTATTTTAGTAATGTTAGACAAGACATGTGTGATTTTTTTTTACTGTCAATTTCTTTTTTTCTTCTTTGTGACTGTAAATTAAATATTCAGCTCATTGAACTACCGATCAACCTTGATCTATTCTACTACTTCATTTTAAGGGAAAAATAAAAGCAGTTGTTAATCCATGAAACCTTTCTTTCAGTCTTAGTAAAAATAACAGCTTTTGGCGCCGTTCTTTCCCATTTGAAATGCGAACTGTGAAGACTTTCCATTCTTTTTTTACTCACAATGATATAGATGGTGTTTGATTTTATCAAATAAATACCCATTAATTAATTTTTATCGTTATGTAATGATTAATGTTCCGAATGAAATTGAATTATTTTCTAACGTACCGTCAGAACACGAAAGGAAAATAAAAACTGTAAAATAGAGTCATTAAATCAAGGGTTACCGATATGAACCTCCTTTTACAAAAAAAAAACTCCTTGCAGCTAAAAATTAACATAACTAAATTAAAAAGAATTTTTGTCTGTTCTGTTTGGAGAAAAGCTTAAATATAAATTACTATAATTAGTAATTTATATTTTCAGAATTATTTTGAAAAGGAGTGGATGGTATAAAAATTGCGCGATCCAGAAAATCCAAAGTTTTGCTTTTCCAAGACTTTTTTAAAGATATCTCCCGAACTAATCGTCGCATCGCTTAGTGCAAACTATATCCGTAAACTAGTCGTACTTATGTATTAGAAAACATGGTTTTTCAGAACCGGAAAATAATTTATTTTGGGCGGGAAAAATAAATTTCAAACGCCCCCTCCAAAATTAATGTCTTTTTGTAACGCACCTATAGGAGGCAAACATAGTGAAAAATCACAAAAGTGATATCAAAACTTTGGTAGAAATAAAAGAAATTCCCTTTCTTCTTTGTCTGCCCAACTTAGCCAAAAAGCAGAGTTATTCTCAACAAGAACCAGTAGGCTTCTTTTGTGTTTATAAATTCCTGGAAGACGTAAGAATCACCATGGCTACCAGAATTTCAGGAAAAAGCTTACCCTATTGGTCAAATACAATATAAAAATTTCAGAAAAAATTTACCTGAATAATTAATATCAGTTAACATGCTTTTATTAGACTTGTGTTTTTGACTCGATATCCAAACTTTTTTCAACAACTCGAATAACCCACTTAATATGCATGAAATGGCACGAACATGTTTATGGATGTATATTTTTAAGTCCTCTTTAAGAATATGTAACCGAAAAAATTATTTAATTTAGATAAAGGGGTCTAAAATGAAAAATACGGACATATTACGCACGGCTATAGACCCCTTAATTATTCTTCAACCATCTTCAAATTCCATATTCTATAATATGAAAAGATATACTTAAAGGAAAAGGTCGTTGACCCGGTGAAAATCGTTTAAAGCTAACCATTATGCTACCTTTATGCTTAAAGCACCCAATGCGTAACCCCCCCCTAATACACAAGCGAGGTCAATAAAAGCCCTGCAGATCCCATACGGCATTCGAGACTAAAATTTTTATAGGGTTCTGGTTCTGGTGACACTAGTTTCCTATTAGAATGCAACGTCGAAATAATTTAAAAAAGTGTTGCAAAATTCGCCTTAAATTTAACATTAGCACTAAAAATTTAGCCAGTTCAAATCGATTACTCAGATAAAGTTAAGTTTTCAGGAAATATTTTTACTGTGGGGCTTTTCAAATATTACGTAAGCAAGTTTTTGGTTATTTTTTACCCCCTCCCCCCTTGTCAGCAAAAATAAGCAAACCGCAAACCCCCTCTCATAATTACATAAGAAACCTGCCCAACCCTCCCTCTTTGTTCTTTTTTTTGTACGAAATCTTTAGTAATGCTTAGATTTCTGTAATTCATTGTTCTCCATGAACACTAACCTATCGCTGAAACTTTCCTTGTGAAAAATGATGCTTTTAATTTTTTTCTTAGTTCAATTTTTCTTTGAGAAATTTATTTTTGGTTGAATTTTGAAATTATTTATCCACGAGAAACACGAGATTTTAAAAAATGCAGTCTACCAGAAAAAAATAGTTGTGATTTGGCTTTGCTATTATTGAAATAAAAGCGGGAAAACATCTGCTGTTTCTTATTTCTTTTCTTTCCAATCTTTTAAAAGTTTGTGATTGGTCTGAGTCATGGAGGGTGGGGTGACCATGTGACCAGTTTCGTAGAAGTAGGGAAGGAAAGATATCAGATGCCTCAAGGGCAGATGATGTTCGCTCTTTTTTTAAAATTTTGATATGGTTTTCAATCGTTCAAGTTCATAGTAAAGTAACTAATTATCAATGCTAGTTTCTTCAACTACGAGGACCCAAATGTGATCAGGTAGGGTGATATTTATAATTTATATTACAATTATCATCCAGTTAAATTGAATAGTATGTAATTAAATTTAAAAATTATAAATCTTAATTTTACTATTTATACTCTTTTTATTAACATATGTAAAGAATATAAATCATAATTAAAAGAGAAACTTTAATAAAAGTGAAACTTTACATAATAAGAAAAATTTGAGAAAAAATTACTCCTAAGCTTATTGTTACATTTGATCTCATAGCATTGGTAAATGAACACTTTAAAATTAAAATAAAAACATTATTTTTTAGAAAACTGACGAACTTTGAAAAAAACCACTTAACTATGGAAAAACTGATACTATTTTGACAGAAAACATTTAACATAGAAAGAACTCACTAAAATTTGAAAAAACCCACTTACGATATAGAAGAAAACCACTTAATTTTGAAAAAAACCCGGGTTTTTGCCAACCCTGCTGAGTATGGATAGGCCCTTGCCCTAAGAAAAAATCATCCCTTCAGGTTCATTTCCCAAGATTGAAAAAAAAGTACTCGATACCTAAAATTATCGATTTTGCCCATCACTAGTTTTTAGCCATATTATAGTCGGCTGGTCGGCATCATCGGGCTGGGCTTGGAGAAAGGACGGCGCTAGAGTACAGGGGTCTGGACAAAGAAGAAGGCGAGGGGGGGGTGTTCCTTTGTTTGACTCTGATCCTTAAGGAAGAGGGAGGGAGTAGAAAGATACTTTCCTTAGGATATTTTCTTTTGCTTGGTCAGAAAACTTCTTAAGTTTGATGAAGGGTGTATGGTTTGGTGCTTTTGAATTTATTACGTAGAAAGTATCGTAGTTAAAAAAATAACGTTATTTGAAAATAACTATCAATAATTAACGTTATCAAAAAATAACGGTTTTACCCATCTCTAATGTACAGTAAACTCTCGTTAGTACGCCCCCGCTTAGTGCGACGTTTTTCTCCGGTCCCTGGTACCAATAGGCCTTTTATCATTAAAAACTATCCGCTTGTAGTGCCCCCGCTTTTAACGACTTCCCGCATATTTCGACACTTTTCTCCGGTCCCCCGAAGAAAAATCCCAGTTATAGCGTCGTCGAGTTCCTTTCAAATAATGTATGAGCTACAGAAACCGTTGAAAACGCGAGTAGAACAACGAGAAATTGCTAAAAGTTTGAATGTAACAGACTTAAGTGGAACTGCCGGTTGTGGCTGGATAGATTCAGGGGAGTTTTTTGGGGGGGAATAACTTTTTAGTCTCACAAAATGAAATAAGAGACACCATTTTATTTGTTTTGTCATGATTTCCAAGTGTTATATTTAAATAGTATACCAATAAAAGTTGTAAAGGTAAGAATTTTTGCTCTTTTTTTAGACATTGTTCTTTTCGTTTCTATTTTAGTGATAAAATCCCGCTTAAAAAGGTGTCTAGGTAAGATTAGGTATATCGCCAAAACGGTGTTTTATGGAATTCCGCATATAACGTTGTACCGCTTATTACGACGTTTTCACAAATCCCCTTGAACGGCGTACTGACGGGAGTTTACTGTATTTTCAATTAATTTGTATTAGAAATGGGTAAGTTCAGATTTACTGTTATGTCATTAAATGAGTCCTGCTTTTCAAAGTTCACACTTTGCAGGTCTGACTTGGGTGATAGTGTTCTAGGGGGTATCCCAGCTTTCCAAGTTTTTCAACATACACTTGCATGATTTTCGATTTTCTTGGCCAGAACATAAATTTTGAATTTCTGACGTCCTAATTTTTTATCGCTAGTTTTCCATTGAAGCAGTTTTAGGATCTGAGGCAAAAAGTGATTCATATCTAAAATACACAATTTTTATCTCTATAGAAAAGTCTTTCCAATTTAAAAATTATTTTAGAAAAAAATTGGTAAGTTTCTGAGTTTTCAGATTTAAGAGTCAATTTTCTCGTTTTTTTTTTTCACCCTTGGTCATGATTGCTCCTGGATTTACTACTGAACTTCTGTTCAGTTAAAATTATTATTACTGGTTCCCTTGTATAACCTTATGTGCATTGTTGGACGCTTTCTTGTATTAAAGAAAGTGATTAATACGATGCAAAAGTATTAGCATTAAACGACGTCCTTGCCCTACTGTTCTGCTTCTTGCTTACTGTTTTAAGTATAACATGTTTTGATCTAGTTTAGTTATGATGAAAGTAAAAAAAAATGTTTGGATAATTTTAACTTTCTATTCATTTACAGTGAAGACAGAAATCAACTCAACAAGCTGGTTGAATCAGTGAAGACAAACTTCAATGAAAGAGTTGATGAGGTAAATTAAAGACGCTTTTATTGAACCTTTTATTAAGTCAGAAAAAAACTTATAGAATAGAATAGAATTTATTAACACAAAGATACATAAAGAACAAAAGACAAAAATGGGGAGACAAACACAGACATACATACAAAAAAAAATAGTTATGAGTACCAAAAGAGCTCATAGCTCGTCCATGGTACTACACTTATAATTTATTTGCTTTGGCAACGAAACTGCGCTGACTCTATTTGATTAAATTAAATAATTTCTCGATGTTGTTATGTTTTGCTATAAAATCATAAAGACCATTTTTAAATTCAGTTCTATTATTAGATGATTTAAGAGTTACGTTTAATTTATTAAATAGAAAGGGACCTAGAAAGACATGAGACTTATGAAAAATTTCTTTGCTAGACTTTGGAATAAAATAATTTCCTTGAATGTTTCTAAGAGAATAGTTACTAGTTTTTAATTGATAGAAGGACCTATTATTGAAAATGAAAAGTAATAGTCGAAAAATATAGAGTTCTCTTACAGTCAAAATAGGTTTTGTTAAAGAATTACCTTTTATGTGAGATAAGATTTTATTTTGAAGGTGGTTTAGAGGTTTTATGTTGTTATAATAATCAGAAGCATAGCAAGTTATTCCATAGTTTATTGAAGATTGAACCCAGGCAAAATATAGAGAAGTTAAAAATTTATGATCAATAATACGTTTCAGCCTAAAAAATTTCAAATTAATAAACCTTAGCTTGTTTAACAAAGAATTTATATGAGTCTTCCATTTTAAATTGCTATCAAACTGGAGTCCTAAGTATTTCATAGAGTCAATGCGCATAATTTTATTACATGTAGATTATGCATTATCACATTTTAGATCGCAGGAGGGGTTGTGAATTCTTAAGACTGTCAATAGTGGTTTCACTAACTCTTTGACTGAAAATCATAAATTTAGTTTTTAAAACGTTTAGCTTCAATAAATTGTTATTAAACCAGATATTAGCTTTTTGTAGTGCAAGTTCAATTTTTTTATAAAGATCTAGATAATTGTCAGCCGAAAATACTAAAACAGTATTGTCAGCAAATGTTATAATGTCACAATTTAAATTTAATTGACAAAAATCATTGATAAAAATGAGAAACAGAAGAGGTCCTAAAATAGAACCTTGAACCTAAAATAGAACTTAAGAATTCAAATGTGTGACTAATTGCCTTTATTCTTGATTCTTGAATTACTATAAATCCTGACATTTGACTTGTATTAATACTATTCCAAATTTGCATCATATTGAAAAAACTATTTTACATATGGCTATAAAGGACAATTCTAAAAACTATTTATCTCAAAATACTTAGTTTGAGATGCATGGGATCAACTTCAAATACCAAACTGGTTCCTAACTTTTTAAACCAACATAATGAATTTCGTTGTGATTAATATAATTTGAAAGTCTTGGCATGTGCTAAATCTTGCCCTTTGTTCCAGATTCGTCGACACTGGGGTGGTGGTATTCTTGGAGCCAAATCCCAAGCCCGAATCAACAAGATTGAAAAGGCCAAGGCTAAAGAACAAGCCCAGAAGGTTGGCTAAGAACTGTTGATTTTGCTAAATAAATGAAGAAAATGGATGTTGTCTTTTAGATTTACTGGCCTCTTAAATTTACACTTCTCAGTATGTATTCTATTGTATTGAATGGAAACAAGAGAAAATTAGCAGCGTAGGCATGTGTAGTATTGCTGCTAAAACTACCACTGCAATCTACTTTTTGATCATTTGGCTTCTTGTAGATGTTTCCCAGTTACACTTTTTGCCATAAAACTGACCTCGGGTTCAAACTTGGTAGGTTTGTAGTACACCCCAAGGGTATCCTATCCTGGCTGTAGTAAGATGCACTAGCCAGTAAGTCAAGAGAAAACCCCCCTAAAGTTTTATTCACCTCTTATTTATTATTTAACTTCATTAGCAGCAGAACAGCCTAGTCCAGTAGTTCCCAACCTGGGGGCGATGAGTTTTCAAAGGGGGGGGGGAATTAAAATGGTAGTATAGTAATTTTTACTGATCACCTTGGATCATGGAATCAAGATTTGAAGAGTTCCGGATTGGATTCTAGATCCATTCTCGTTTAAAGGTGTGGATAAGCTTGATAACTCTTTGCAGAGGGAATTTCTAGATCTAAAGTATGACTGGGAGGCGAAAATCATTTTCAAGCAGAGCGGTTACGAGTTAGCCTGGAAGAAGCTCATGGTCAACTTATCCACAACTGTGGGGGGAAACTTTGTCCTTCGTTCCTGTCAACATATTTAGTTGAAAAATGGTTTAGTTTTGTTGTCCAGCCCCTCACAAAACAAAGAAATAAGTTGGACATTTGCCACGAAGGAGACTTGCACCTGAACTTGTTGAACATAAAGCCGAATATTCAAGCTTTAAATGAAATCCACCAAGCCCAAGGCAGCCATTGAAAAGATAAAATAAAACAATTGCAAAGTTTTCAAACTTTCATTTATTTTTCAAATTTTAATGTCAACTTTCTTAATTTTTCCAGATTCCAATTTAAAAATGAAAACATGTACTCCTGTTTTTTAAATGTACGTCAATGATCTTAGTTAATTATTTCACTTCTTTGTTCTTAAAAAAAAATCTGCAGAGAATGTACATTTTAATTTTTTTCTATTTTATTTAAGAGTGACCGGGTAAAACCTGCTTTGGTTGTTTTTATATGCCGTAATAAAATTGTTTTATTATTTACACTTTACTTCAAATTAAAATTCGACAAATTCAATGAGAATGAAAAGGGGGCGGTAGGTGTTAGTCAACCTCCAGAAAGGGGCGATGGGCCACTAAAGGTTGGGAACCACTGGCCTAGTCAGTAGCGTACTTGCTTTCGGGCTCGGGTTCGATCCTACCTGTGGTGATAATCATTTACATTTTTTAATTATTAAAAATTATTTTATAAATCAATTAGGTACATTATACATTGCTTTTTTATTTGTAATTCAACTTTTACAATGAAAATAGAAGTTAAATTAATATTTTATTTAAAAATAAATTATTAAATATTTTTGTTTCTTCAGGGGGGCGACAGATCAGGGAAAAGTCAGGGAATTTCATTCATCTGGAAAAATCGGGGAAATTCAGAAAAAAGTTAAAAAATCGGGGAAGATTTTAGTAATTCACGCCGCAAATACGCGCGATCCGCGATCGCATCCTTCACTCATTTCAGTGGCTGGGAAAGTCTGGAATTCCTATAGAAATCTGGAATTGCAGTGAAAAATTCCGGATATCTGCCGGAAATTCGGATGCTTCCGGACGTTTGCCTGTAAAGTTGGCATTTTTACGGCGTGAACGCGGGCGGAAAAAACAACTTCACGGTAGGTTCGCGATCGCGTTTTTTAAACTTCGCGTCAATATCCTTGGCTTTAAATGCTTGTTTTTGGAGAAATTTTGGAGATTGGTAGTTCAAATGTGATGAATATTTAGCTGGCAAATTAAGAGGTTTTTTAGAGGAATTTCCTGTTTGTGCAAGAAGGCAAATAGAAATTTGTAGTTTGAACTTTAGAGTTTTAATATCAAAGAATTACAAGGTGTATTGATAATAGGATATATGAATATTTTAAAGTATCAGAAAGGAAATCTTACAAAATCTTCCATATGGGTAATTTTTTGGGGTTGAAATTAAACTTTTTGGACTTAATTTTTTTATTCCTTTCAGATTGTTTTAGTTTTTCATTTTCTGCAATTTATACATTTTGAGTCAATGCATTAGAATAACTATTGATCATTATTTATAGTTTTATCAAAAGTATAAGATAGTTTTTAATTTTTTGAAATTAAATCTGTCTAACAGTGGCGTATATAAGGGGGGCCTTCCCTCCCCCCCCCCCCCCGAAATTAAAACTAGGTATACCAAACAAGTTAAAATCCTGCTTTTAGGGTCAAATTACAAAAATTTTCTGGGGGCGGACCCCCAACCCCCCCTTTTGTACTTGGAACATATTATTACCGACTTTATTATAATAGGTTCATCCAAATCCTACCTAAAATGTGTGTCCAAAATTCGAACTAAATTTTTCTGGGGAGGGCCCCCAGATCTCCTTTAGTACTTGAAACTCTCATAACTTTTTTAATATTAAGTTCATCAAAATTCAAATCCTATATAAAAATGTATACCTAATATTTGGGCTAAGAGATGTACCAAAACTAGTTAAAAACCTGTTTTTGAGTCAAATTTCCAAAAATTTTCTTGGGGAGGACCCCCAGACCCCCCCCCTTTGGTACTTGTAATTATGCTCCTTACAACTTTTCTTATATTAAGTTTTTTAGGGCCTAAATAATCACCTAAAAATGTATTAAAAAGCTACATTGGACCTATTAAGTATGTTTGGGAGGGGCTGAGGAGTATTTTTGGGCCCCTCCCGAAATAAATTCCTGTGTATGCCACTGCTGTTTAAATAGGTTCATTTATTTCAAAATTACATGAAAATATTTTGTTAATATACTATAGCGTAATTACATTTTTAATAAAACCCTTTTGTGTAGCTAGGAACTTATATGAAAATTTTCTTTTATTAAACTATTTAATAGATATAATTGTACGAAATGAAACACACATGCTCCTTAAAAAAAAATATTGCAAACAATATCGGTCAGCCTTGAAATTTTCATCTGGTAGCCTGGAAAAGTCCTTGAAAATCCTTGTTGAGTTTTTTTTTCCTTAAAAATTGTATGAACCCTGATATTATAAACATTAAATACATAGAATAATTGAAAATAATACATTATATTTCCTACTTGTATGTATCTGAAGATTTGAATAAAAGAATATTCATATTTAATCAATATGTCTTTTGATTAAAATTTTAAAATATTCTATGTATTATTTCTACATAAGAAATATTATATTATATCATTGTAATTAATATTTTAATATGCTTATTACGTTCAAGTATTTTTTAGTTTATATAACTTCTAGTTTACAAATTACAGTTTATTAATATTTATCGTTAAAAAAATTTTGATGTAGGTATATCGGGGAAATTTTAAAATTATAGTCAGGGAAAAGTCAGGGAAATTTTTTCCACAGATTCTGTAGCCCCCCTGTTCTTATTTAACTCTTACGGGGAAAAAAGTGGAATTAAATTAACAATTTACTTTTTAAATTATTTGACAAATGTTAATTTATTTTGATTTTGTTTATTGAAAAATTTGAATAATGAACATAAAATTTGTTTATATTGTAAATTATTTTTACACTTAGTTTTAATAATTTAAAAAATTACAATTTCCCAAGGTAGGATCGAACCAGGGCTGATCAGTTTGGAAGCAAGTACGCTACTGACTAAGCTATTCCGACAACAACGGAAAAAATGAATTTGTTAATAAAAAAGCGAAACTTTAAGGGTTTTTTCTCCGGACCTATTGGCTAGTGCATCGTACTATTACAGCTAGGAGAGGGTACCCTTGGATGCATTACAAACCTACCAAGTTTGAACCTTTTGAAAAAATTTTCTTAACTTTGAACTAAATTTCTTCCAATAAATATTTGTTTTAGGAAAACATTTTTAAATCAGTCTTTTAGATAGTTTTATCTCGAAACCCCATTTGATTGGGAGATTTTAAAGAGGAGATATATGCATTTTTGTAAACTCTTAAATGAACAAAACTGTTAAAGAGGACGAAATATGGAGGGCTTCTGTGGACAAACAAAACTAAAAATAGTGGTTGTTTTGATCTTCTTTTAGGTTAGCTTTGATGCACTAAAAGTTTCAGATTTTTTAAAAAATGGGTGGAGCAACCAGTGCTGGACCGGAATGGTGGTCAGGGTGACAAGCTGTCCTATCACAATGGATACCACACGTTTTTTCAATTTCCATTATCGCTCATGGCCTCTTTTCTGTGCTTGATCTCAAGGATCTGCTTATAAACCTTCGTCAAGTAAGACAGACAAAAACATAATTTTTACTGATACAAAGAGAGAGAAAAAACACCCAGGGCAAGGCCGAGAATCAAACTTGGCACCAGGTACTGTGCACAGACTGCTATACTCTGTGTAATTAGAATCGGCGGTTGACCTTGAGTTTTTTCTCAATGTATTTCTTCTGGGTTGCCATGGTAAAGAATGACGTTTAACCGCCTATTTTATTTACACAGACTTTAGCATAGTTGGCTGCACTTAATCCAACTAGGCTACCCTGGTCCCAATGATTTATGTTAAATGTCTACATATTTTAAGATCGAAGTGTCTATTTGGACGGCAAACCCGGCAGTTGGCACATGCGCCGTAGGTCTCGCGGTTACGTAGCAGTCCCGGCGCTCTAATCAGAACCGTTGCTAGGCATCTGCCGGGTAAAAAGAGTAGTTTAGTTGTATATCTGCCGGCCAAATGGACAGTGCCTTTTAAGATTGACACAAATATAATTTTTTACTGACACAGAGACAAAATATACCGAGGGAGAGGCCGGAATCAAACCGACGAAGGGTACAGTGAGCACGCAGACTGCTAGCATAGTGGGCAGCACATAACCCCACTCAGCCTCCTCATCCCCTATTAAAATGAACTGAACAGGTTATTCCATTTGAAGGGAAGTGAAATAAGTCTCCCTAATTCTGTATATATATGTATATGAAATTATGTTCAGGTTCTTACTTGGTGGGAGATATTTCACTTTCCCCATGGACAGGGAAACAGGTATGATGTATGATAAATAGCTATGATTGTATTATTAGCATCACGAATAATAAATTGTATATTAAAGTAAACTTATGAATAGTTAAATTTAACATATAGTAGTTGTAAAGTCGGTGGCAGATCACAAAACTTTATTTTTGAGGGGTGATTCTGTTGTAGCTTATCTTTTAGTAATTGCTTATGTAGGCATAGTTTTATAGAAAGAGATGGTAAGTACAATTAATAGAATGCCCTGGTTTCTCTTAAGCGACTCAATTGTTCAAGTTATTGGACAAGTACAGGCCTGAATCTCGTAAAGATAAGAAAGAGAGATTCAAGAGGGCTAAGCTCCGAGCCCAGGGCAAGGAAGATGAGCCCACCCAGCGAGCCCCTGTTGTGAGCCAAGGTGCCAGCACTGTCACCAATCTGGTTAAGCAGAAGAAAGCTCTGATGGTCGTCATTGCCAATGATGTTGATCCAATTGAGGTATGATGTTGAGTTCTAGTAAGCATTAATTACATAAAACTTTTTCTCGTAACCTGTAGATTTTTAAATTTTGGGTGAAGCTAAAATCCAATGAATGTAGTATGTCTCTAATCTTCCAATAGTAAGGGGGTGTTCCCATGTGAACTGAAAACCAAGTCAGTCAAGTGTCATAAACCATGTTATTATCTTATTAAGCTGAACTGTTATTGGTATATCCAAAGAACCCGGGCCTGGGCGACATTTTTGGCGAAATTTGGTGTTGACAATGCTGTTTATTGGCGAATAAGCAATTCAACTTCTATAGAACTGGGTTGCCAGAATTCACTATTTTATCCCCATTTTTGGCTCCAGGCCCGGCCAGCGTTGCCAGACGTACCAACTTTGTGGTACATGTTCCAACTTTCAGGGTTCCGTACCATGTACCAACCCAATGTCGAGTTGGTACGCAAAAGTACCAACTTTTGGACTTGAGGCTCCTTTTTTTTCTAATGTTGAAAAACATTTTTTTTTCGATTTAAGTGGAGAGATTTAAGTGCTGACGTAAAAAAGCGCAATCTTTTTCAATCGCTTCATGGCAGCTCTGTTTACGCGTCGCATAGCAACACTAGAACTAAGTTTAAAAAAAGAAAAAGAAAACACCCCCAGCATCTGCCTCTGCCAGCAAGCCGAATGAAATGTATTCATAAAAATAAATAAATTTTAAGTTCGTAACAATCATCAACTAATTTAAAATAGTTGAAAATAATTTTTTTTTTTCAGTTATACTAAATTGAAGTAGTTTTGATTTGTTCGCGAGAAGTTTAGTAAGTTTTCCATTTTGTGAAAATGTTTTCAGAAAGGAAAACAAGATTTAGCAAGTTAGCCGTTGGAAACAACGGGATAACATCGTAATCAACAATTTTCATTGATTACAGTGGCGTATATAAGGGGGGGTGAGGGGGCCCTGCCCCCCCCCCCGAAATTCGGACTAGGTGTACCAAAACAAGTTAAAACCCTGTATTTTAGGGTCAAATTTCAAAAAATTTTCTGGGGGAGGACCCCCAAGCCCCCCTTTTGTACTTGGAATTTTATTATTAACAACAAAATCCAAATCCTACCAAAAAATATAGGTCCAAAATTCGGACTAAGTGTACCAAAACCAAGATAAAACCTGTTTTTAGGGATAAAGTTCCAAAAATTTTCTGGGGGAGGACCCCCAGACCCCCCTCTGGTACTTGTATTTTTATTACTAACAACTTTTCCTTTATATTAAGTTTTTAGGACCTAAATTATCACCTAAAAAGCTACATGGACCAATTAAATATGTAGGGAAGGGGATGAGGAGTAATTTTGGGCCCCTCCCGAAATAAATTCCTATATACGCCACTGATTGATTAACAATGAAAATATAGTATAATAATACATTAATATGTCTTATATATCCAAAATATCGATTAAAAGTTAGAATAAATTGATATTTAGAAAATAGTACCAACTTTTGATTGAAAATACCAACTTTTAGAGACCTCTGTACCAACATTAGCTCTCAACAATCTGGCAACCCTGGGCCCGGCTTCTTTGGATGACCACTGTTCTGTTACAATCACATGCATCGCTTGTTCACCAAACGATTGCTTGATAATTTTGCCAAAAAACAGTGATTTTCGAGTGTTAGTTTAGTAGCATTTATAACAACAGGATTTTTCTTAGCTGAAATTTCAAATAGTCTTAGATCTTAAAGATTGTTTTAAGATTGAGGATTAAAGTGGACTCCAATTTTTCACCTATAAATCAATGATTGAAAATTTTTCAACATTCAACAATCAAAAAGTTTTAAAGAATGACTTCTCAATCTCAAAAACTTTTCTTGAAGCTGTGAAATTGGGTTACCGTTAATAATTTTGAGTCTTGGTGCAAAATTCTTAAGCGATCATCTGGTGTATAAACAAAACACGCCACTGAAAACGACTTGAACCATGTCATCTGGAAATTTGCTGGAAGATGTTCTAGCTGTGACCACAGCCATGTACTCCATCTTTCTTTTTCTAAATGGAACTTGAAGCATTGAATGGTTCTTTGATGCAGGGCCATACTAGGCATGTGCCTTAGGGAATGTACCATACTATGTGACCCATTTTTTACTATTTTTGACCCCCCCCCCACTTGGTGACCACCTGAAGTATATGCCAAAGACCCCCCTCCTCCTCTAGTTTTCACGTAGTAATTCATAAATACGGTTTTCAATCATTTGTTACCAACAAAGTGTGAAAAAAACCTAATTTGACTTAATTTGTCTTTATTAATACCGCGCTTGCCGCGTGACGCCAAGAGTGCGTGAATACTTATAGTAACAAGTGGAAGATATATTATCAAGAAGAAAACACTTATGTAAAAGATAGATGATATTCGCAGGGGTGGAAAATCTGCTCCAAAATGGATGCCTTGCTCCAATCTGCTCCAAAACCAGCAAAATTCACATTTTTGCGCCTAACTGCTCCAAAAACATGATTTTCCGTTCAATTTGATTCAAATTTTGAAAATCCTACCAACAGGGAAAGAGCCAATCTTCAGCCATCATGATTACCATCAGCGGAATCGCGATTTTCCGCTTTTTCTCTACAAAATATGAGCCTCCATCTAAAATAGGGATGCACAATAGGGTGGAGCGAAAAAAAACTTTTTTTTCGAAATTCAAAAAGATACCTATGGCAAAAGTGGTCTTATGTAATAAGATGAAAAACCGCGCAAAAATTTTCTCTCTCTCTGAATCGCACTGGCGCACGCGCGCTCAAGAAACATGGAACACCTCCATAAAACCGGCCAGTTACTTTCGAACCAAAGAATTTCTACTTAGGAAAAAAAGTATAATATACTAAAAATGTCATTTTTAAAATTTTCAAAGCATGAATATAATTTCTTGAGCACGCGTGCGCCAGCGCAATTCAGAGAGTCTTCCGAACCCTTCCGCGGGTGCTTCGGGGGTGATAACTCCTAAACCGCTTTTCCTAAAAATCATTGCTGCATATCATTATTAAATTTGGGTCCTTGGGGAACGGTTAGGACCCTTTAAAAATAAATTGCTTCAAAAATAAGTGAAATAAATGGGGTCTAACAAATCCTACTATTTTTAGCGATCGATTTTTTTACGTTTTTAGGGGGTTAATTACCCCTTAAACCTATCCATTTGTTACAAATTTTCATATTTTATTAATTTGAACCTTTCTTGTCTCCTGGAGGACAATTTGATGACTAAAGCAATGCTCTTTGACCCTGAAAATCGAGTTCAAAGTTATAAAGTCGTCGAAAAACGTAAAAAGTGGGAGGGGCTGTTCCCCGAAAATCTGAGGCTGATGGAGAAAAACGGGGGTCGGATTCGGATTCAGGGGGTAATTTTACATAAGAATCTGCTTTCAAAGTTTCTGCGGCATTTTGACCCATTTTTTTTTTGTCGCATAGTGTTATTCGAAAATTTTGCATTTTTCAAGCAAAATTGCGCACCCAAATATTTTAAAAATAAACATTAAATTTTCTTTTTTTACTTTTTTGAGCTTTTATAAAGAGGTTACAAGCGAGAATATTTCTATAAATTTTATTTAAATACTATCTTAAAAATTTCGGAAAATGTTCATTTTTAAGCATTTTTATAAACTTTGAGTTCGATGCGCGAACTGAGATATTAACCGATTTCAAAAATTTTTGCGCGGTTTTTCATCTTATTACATAAGACCACTTTTGCCATAGGTATCTTTTTGAATTTCGAAAAAAAGTTTTTTTCGCTCCACCCTAATGCACAACCTGCGATTTTTCCAGATAATCCCTACTATTTTTTACCTTCCAGACTATTTCCAAGAAAAATCACGAGTTATTGTGGGAAAATCGTGACTTTCGCGAAAGTTTCGTTTTGCTCTGGGAATTAACATGAAAGTGTAATGCTACAAAAATGCTTGATACGAAATCACCAAAAGGTGCTGCAAAAATGCAAATCATACCCTGATACGAAAATGTCCTCACAGGAGCCAAGGTAAACAATGCTATGGCTGTAAAGGTTTTGGCCATATTCACGCTAACTGTCCTCATGCTAATAGGACCAGACCTCGAAATACCTATAACCCTTCCAGATCGAATGATGGTAGAACATCCTCTGTGAATCCCTCTGTAAATTCCACTGTCGTTAACACAGATGCTAATAGAATCTCTAAAAAAGTCAAAGTATTGAATCGGGAAATAACCTCCCTATTCGATTCGGGATCTGAAATTACACTTATACGAAAGGACATTTATGATAACCTACAAGCCCCTGAGTTGATTCACCACCCTATTTCTTTACAAGGAATTGGAGGAAGTCAAATCAATCCCCTGGGATATTTTTGTTCAACTGTTATTGAATTGTTGATGGAATTGACATTCCCACTAGAATTTATGTCCTACCCCAAATGAACTTTGACTGTATAATCGGTATGAATGTTTTAAATCAAGTTAACTCTTCCTACACTGATGGACGTTTAATTATCTTCCAAAAAAATAAGATCATCTCCTCAAGCGCAGTAAGTATAGTCACCAATCTAACAGAAATAAAACAGGAAACTGAAACCGAATCTTTAGCAGCTGATGACGAATCCTCAACAATTTCCAATGCACATGCCCTTTCTCCTGCTCTTTCGACTGATGTTTTGAATTTGAATAATAATCGCGATGACAGCTGCGCGTTCAAGGAAATGAATAACTCTAATCAAAGCGATCTTTTTGGTTTTTTGTTTTGCATGTCCAATGCTGTAAATGAAACTCTTGTTGATACCAGCCATATTCTTGATGCGTCTTTAAAAAACCAATTAGAAAATATGATAATGAACTACAAACCTTTAGGAACTCGTTGCACTGACTTGCAGATGAAAATTATCTTAACAGATGAAAAACCAATTGCTCAACGGCCACGTCGGTTAGCCATTTCTGAGAAAAAAGAAGTTGATAGACAAGTCCAAAATTGGTTAGATTCAGGCATAATTTCCGAAAGTTCTTCAGACTTTGCTGCTCCCATAGTTTTATGCAAAAAACCTGACAAATCAACCCGCATTTGTATTGACTATCGGAAATTGAATTCCAAAATAATCAAAGACAGATTTCCCCTTCCCTTAATAGAAGATATTTTAGATCAACAGAACTCAACTGTTTTCTCCACGTTGGATCTGAAAAACGCTTTCTTTCACGTAGATATGCATCCAGACAGTGCAAAATATACTAGTTTCATTACCCCAACTGGCCAATATCAGTTTAATAAGGTCCCCTTTGGCCTCTGTAATTCACCATCTATCTTTCAACGATATATTCAACTTGTCTTCCGTGACCTCCTGCAAGACGGTACTGTGATAATTTACCTTGAAGATATAATTGTCCCTTCCAATTCAGAAGCCGAAAATATAGTTAAATTAGAAAAAGTGTTTCAAGTTGCCTCTCAATATGGGTTAGAATTTAACATGAAAAAATGCCAATTTCTGCACAGAAAAATTCAATTTCTTGGGTACATAGTTGAAAAAGGTACGATTTCCCCTTCGCCCAATAAAACCAAAGCCGTGTGTTCCTTCCCTATACCAAAGACGACCAAGCAAGTCCAATCCTTTCTTGGCCTCACAGGCTATTTTCGAAAATTCATTAAAGGATATTCTTTGATTGCCTAATGCTCGAGACAAAATACAAAATGTCATCACTAATTGTGTCCATTGCATTCTCTATAATAAGAAGCGTGGTAAACTTGAAGGATTTTTGAACCCTATTTTAAAAGGTGATCTCCCATTGGATACCTACCACATTGACTTTTTGGGACCACTCCCTTCTACCAACAAACAATATCAACATCTCTTTGTTGTTGTTGACGCTTTTTCCAAGTTTATTTGGATCTATCCTGTGAAAACTACATCTACGAAGGAAGCTTTAAGTAAACTTACTCTCCAGCAAACCACCTTCGGCAATCCAAGAAGAATAATATCAGACAAAGGAAGTGCGTTCACTTCAAAAGAATTTCAAGCCTACTGCCAAAACGAAAACGTTGAACATTTGACGATCACCACAGGTGTTAGCCGCGGTAACGGCCAAGCTGAAAGAATCATCCAGACGCTCATTCCAGTTCTCTCCAAATTATCAATTCAAGTGGTATTCCCATGTTCCGGCACTTCAACGCATACTAAACAGTACAACTTCAAGTTCGACGAAATTCTCACCCTTCCAGTTACTTCTTGGCATCACTATGAGAAACTCTGATGATCTACGAATTACAGATATCCTCAATGAAGAGTTCACGAAATCATTTCTTGTGCATAAACATCAGTTGCGGCAAGAAGCAAAGATAAACATTCAAAAGATTCAAGATCAAAACAGACAGCAGTTTAATAAATCCCGCAAAGCTGCTCCACCTTTTCGTCTGGGAGAGCTAGTCGCTATCCAAAGAACTCAATTTGGCGTTGGTTTAAAGCTGCGACCACGATTTTTAGGCCCTTACGAAGTTGTGAAAATACTACCTCAGAACAGATATGAAGTTAAGAAGATCGGACATCAAGAGGGACCTAACATAACAACAACAGCAGCAGACTTCATGAAGAGATGGACTTGACTTAAGTGACGTCACACTAATGTCGTCTATTGAACAATCATTTATTCTTTTTAATTATTTTTCTTTTTCTTTTACACCTTGAAGTATTGCCTATTGTGTATTTTACTTATCTTGTTTCTCTTTGCAGTATTTTTGTTTTCGTGCTTTGAATTTATTGTACTTTTCGGCTCTCGGTGTGGTCACCGTGAAGTCGATGGCCGAGTGTGAAGGTTGGACCTTCCGCCACTCGTGACGCTCTGTGCCTCTTCCCTTTCGGAGAAATCCGAAAGAGGCGAACACCGAACACCTCAACTCAGAGGAAGACTTCGGTTGTTGTGAGCGAGCGAGCGCGGCAAATGTTTAGCCTAGCCGCATGGATGTTCTGTTTAACTTTAAAGCTGATATAACCCTGTAAATATTTGTAAATAGCCGTTTAATTAAATATTCTGTTCTAAAGAAGCTATTGTTTTGCCTGGGACCCCATTTCACATTTATGTCAGTAGATAACTATATTTCTGGGCTTAAAATTTCAAAAAAAGTTTTTTTAATATTAAAAATTAGCGTAACGGGAGTTGACATGTATAAAAACACCTTACCTTGACGACAGATTATTTCGTTGAAAACGCGATAGTTTTTGGCTTGAAGAATAAAAAAACTGCTGAAAGATGTTCTAAAGTAAATAAACAATCATTTGAAATGTGGTTTGCCATTTTTAAAGCATAATTATTACTATATTTTTTCAAATTAATTCGAACGTAACGGGAGTTGACATAAAGTGAGGGACAAAATGTTTTGTTTGGGACAAATGTTTGTCGTTTTTTCTTTCAATAAGCAAAATTAAGTAACAATAAAACGACTTTGAATTTCATGAAAATCGTTAGGGACAAGCGTTTTTGGCTATTTTCGTATTTTTAAAGATCTTTATTTTCATAAATTTACAGGTTTTTTTACTAATTAAAGGCTAGAAATATTTAATTTAGTCTACTTTACCTAAATCAAAGCTCAAACAGAAATTTTAAGAATGATTAATGGTTTAATTTTCATGTTTTACCTTCGGGACAGCAAATGTAAGCAAATTTTGAAAATGACCCATATATGTTTTATTGTTTAATTACGTATTTTGTTCTTGGGTTATTTTTTAATTGAAATCTATAAACTTAAAACTAAGCATTGTCAAAACAAGGTACAATTTCAATCGCACTTACAAATAACATTTGACCAGTACACAACTGCTACATTTTCTTGTGGACATTAATAAGTAAGTGGCTACCATAACATGTTTACACTGTCCAATGCTACCTATGCTCACTACAAAGAGAAACTGTTCAGTGCCAAGTTTTTCTCACAGCCACTTTCGCATCAATCCTTCTTCTGATTTTACTTCTGACAAAGATTCTAACTACCCATTGGCCCCGTTTACATGCTCCACTCTTATAGCTTATACCCGGGTATAATGCAGGGGAAAGGGAAATTCATTGCCCATCATTCATTGCGATTTGTGTTTGTTTACATTCTGTTATCTGTTTTCGTCCTGGAATTTTGCATTCATAATGGATTATTTTCAAGTTATTTCGACATTTAAGACAGTAATCATTCTTAAATATCCAATTGAAATAAAAAAAACCAAATTACTTTCCAACAAGTACTAACTAAAGCCTAACGTGGATGACTTTTGTTTTGAGTGAGACCAAAATGCATTATGGGAAAGTCGGGTATTCAAATTCACAAGTAAATAGGTGGATTTATTTATACCCTGAATTTTTTCCCTTTCATAGGGATTGCTGGGTATACCAGCCACCAGAGTTGGGCAAAATGCAATCAGATTAATGATTACGATTACAATTGTAATCTGATTACATTTGTAATCTGATTACAAATGTAATCAAGAAAGTAATCACATGGAGATTAATGATTACAATTGTAATCACGAAAGTAATCACATGGAGATTAATGATTACATTTGTAATCTGTAATCTGATTACAGATTACAATATGTAATCTCATAATAAATCTTGATTACTTTTTATGATTGATAATGTGAAGGCACACAGAATGTACTTGTTGGTTCGCATCTTGCCGGAAATAGTCCAAAACTTACCGGAAGTGGTCCAAAACTTAGCGGAAATGGTCCAAAACATACCGGAAGTGGTCCAAAACTTACCGGAAGTAGTCCAAAACTTATCAGAAATGGTTCACAACTTACCGGAAGTGGTCCAAAACTTATCGGAAGGGGTTCACAACTTACCGGAAGTGAGTTGCGAACCACTTCCGGTAAGTTACTGACCACTTCCATTAAGTTATGGTTCACTTCCGATAAGTTTTGGACCACTTCCGATAAGTTTTGGACCACTTCCGATAAGTTTTGGACCACTTCCGATAAGTTTTGGACCACTTCCGGTAAGTTTTGGACCACTTCCGGTAAGTTATGGTTCACTTCCGGGAAGTTTCGGATCACTTCCGGTTATCTAAGAACCACTTCCGGTCAACTAAGAACCACTTCCGGTTAGCTAAGAACCACTTCCGGTTAGCTAAGAACCACTTCCGTTGAATTGCGGATCACTGTAATTAAGTTGTGTCAATCTGATTTCAAAAGTAATCTGATTGACAAATGTAATCAGATTACATCAATCAGATTACAAATGTAATCAGATTACTTTCTATCAGATTACAAATGTAATCAGATTGATGGTTACAAATGTAATCAGATTACATGTAATCAGATTACAAATGTAATCTGATTACTTTCAATCAGATTACAAATGTAATCAGATTGATGATTACAAATGTAATCAGATTACAAATGTAATCTGATTACTTCAATCAGATTATTAATCTGATTACAAAAGTAATCTGATTGCGCCCATCTCTGCCAGCCACTTATACCCGGGTATATGGTTCATGTAAACGGGGCGCGTCTTTCCAATCCCTATCCACGCCAGCGCCTTGGCGCGTTCAACAGCTCCGAGGGTTGCAAAGATGCAAAGTTTTGCCACATTTTTCTATTTATTGCCGATTTGGCAATTTCTTTTAAGTCTTCTTAAGAACAGTGTTGTTTTATTATTTATTATTTTCGTAGATGGATATAAAATTCAACTTGCGCGATTTTTTATGTGATATTTTTATTAATGTTTTGCTTATGAACTGATTCTTTTAATTAATAAAAACCCATTTTTATAGCAATTTATTTTTAGAAATGTTAAATGAAACTATTCATTAATACATTCTAGTGTAATAATAATAAGTTTTATGGTTTTAACTTAGTTTAATTTTTTAACTATTTTATTTTTTGATATTTTTAGAAATTATTTTTTTTTCTTATTATACCTACGTTTTACTATAAAATTTATGTACATCTACAACTTTGATTAGTGAAAGATGAAGAAACTACCCAAAAATTTTCTTATAGTCCAACACAACTTTTTTAAACGTAAAACCGAATTAATTAGGAGTTTGACTGGAAGGATTTTAAGGAATCAAGCATGACCTTTAACTTTAAACTATCCAAAATTTCTATTTCAACCGTTTGAGGTATATTTTGATCTTTAACAATATAAGTATAGTACAAATTCAAAGGTGGTCATAAAATAATGACCCTACTTTACAATTCTCTACTGACAAAACTATTGGTAATAAAAAAATAATGTTTGCACTTTACTTTGCGATTTTTTTTTATAAATTTTGAATATTTTCCTTCTGAAAATATCCTTATAATTTAATTTAATTACATTTCTTATAAAGAAGTAAAATATTATTTAAAAAAACAACTGAAATTTAAGATCTTTAATTTAACCATTTCCTTCATGGCTCCATTTCTTCGTTACTTTTTTAATAAATTACCTAGCGAAGTTTTCAAACTGAATCAAATATCCATCCGTCGCTTCTGAAAACTTTGCGTTTATTTTTTTTAATCTCAAAAATATTCCAATCAGTCGAATGATTTATTTTCGTTTTCGGTGCCATTCGCGTTTCCAATTATTTTTAATATATTCCTTTTCTTTTGTGGCGAAAGTTTATTTCTTTATGTATGAACAAAAGTTGCAGATTTTTTGTTTATTTTAAATCAAAAAGCGCGGAAGGCGGAAACATCAAAACGCGAAAAAAAAACAGACGAAAGAAAAAAACAGACGGTGAAAATGCCAGCTGTGTGGCTAGATCAGAACTAACGTCGCCAGCGCGCGCGCAGGCGTGGATAGGGATTGGAAAGACGCAAACGGCGCCATTGTTTAGTAAAACAATTTTAACTGTTCATAATTCATCCTCTTTTTGTTTAGGAATATTTAGAAGATTATTTTCGATATGAATTAATTTATTAGAGGAATATTTAGAATCTTATGTCCCTTAAAATATTTAAATTCAAAAAATATTTATCACAATTCCTACATAATATAAAAGTACTTCTTTGCAGTTTTATCCATGTTTTAGTAAAGTGTAGGTTTATTTAAATTTAAAACCCGTAAATAAATTAAAAAGTATACTCTTTGTGTATGTCCTATATTTTTTACTGGAGAATCCTATATTTTTCTTTGACCTCGCTGCTATCACTGTGTTATTTACTAGCTTTTTATTAGAACATATAATATATTAGTATTAGCAGCAGATCATGTGACAAAATTGGATAGAGTTTCTGTTTCTGAAAAGTTGGCAGCTATGCATTTGAAATTTACCATTATTTTATGTATTAAACAGGGTTTGTTACGTTTAAAACACTTTGATTTAAACACGTTTAATAAAAGCAAAAAAAAAAACATTGTTAAATTTTGATATCTTTTGCAAAAAAAAGAACATGTTTTTTCCAACCCTGGTATTAAACCATCAAATTATTCAGGTACTCTTAATTAGTATATTGATAAGAGTTCTGTTGTAGATTGTTCAACACTTGCCTGCCTTGTGCAAAAAGAAGGGTGTGCCTTACTGCATTCTAGTGTTCGGCACTAGTTAACTAGAACTAGTTGCAACTAGTAGTTAACTACCGATCAACTAGTAGTTAACTAGTAGTTTAACTACTTTTGGTTTAAACTAGTTTAACTAGTAGTTGAACTACTTTTTTTAATAACTACTAGTTGAAACTACTTTCAAATTTTCAACTACTTTAAAAAAAATTTTGTTTAAAATTTCAAAAATATTTAAAATTTTTATCAAAATATACAAAAATTACACTGCTATTTATAACTAGGGTGGTCCAGGTTAACATGGGGAAAATTTTTTTCGTCCAAAGTTTCGGGGCACCCCCCCCCAGAAATGGGACCCTCGGTATAAAACAAATATTCTGAAAGTTTCAGTTCAAAAAAATAATATTTAGACCCCGCCCCCGAGCGTCAAAGTTCCAAAAAAACTCGAAATTTTGCACGTTTTCACCTATAAAATCCGAACCGATTATTGTTGTAAAAATACAAGACAGGTTTCATTTTGTAGATTATTTATTTAGCTTCAACTTTTCTAATTGAAACTTGTTTTTAGAACTTACAGATCAAACGATACAAGGGGTTTTACTAATTCCCCCCGCAATATCAATTTTTTAAGGAGTGTCAGGAAATTCCTTAAAATGTTTCAGCTACCGTAAAATGGTTCAAAAACATATAAATAATGGTTATTGACTGCATAGGTATAAAATTTAAGAGATTTACAAAGAAAAAAATAATTTTTGTTCTTACCTGTTAATTTCTTAACTATCTTAAAATAATTCAAATAAATACATAAATAAATTTTTTAAACTAGTTAATAAATGCATAAGGTGTAAAAGTTGACAAATAAGCAAAACAAGTTCAAATTTATTAATTTTAACCCATTTCCAAAATTTTTCTCTTCACTGAGTTAGGTGTAAGAAGACTGAATAGTGTATTTTCCCACAAGATCGCCCTATTTTAGAAGAAGTTTTGAGAGTGGTATTTGACTTAAAAAATGGGATCAACTACAGGACCTCCACCTGAAGATTTTAAAAGTTTCAATTTAAAATGGACTGAAATCAATTAAAATAGCTACGGACCATGCATCATTCTAGAATCTAGATGGATGTCAAAAGCCCTCTACTGCGTGATAATTTTCTGAAACTATTAGCTAGTATTTTGATGGAAACTTTTCACTTTCACTTTTATTATTCTATTTTCCTCACTATATATCTTCCTCTAGTATTCCCCATTAGACAAAGGCATGTTAATTTTAATTTCTTTTATAAAACTTTCGTCAAAAATTCAAATGTCTCAGGTTTTAAGACACCAAGTTCTTAAACTATGGTACTGTGGTTATAACTCTTGATACTTCTACATATATTTTTCGTAAATATTTGCAAATTTCTTTGGTGCATTTAACCAAACTTTAATTTTGATGTTTATTAAGGTAATACAAATACTTCTAATGGTATGTATCTATCTCTGTAAGAGTTAGAGGGAATTCGTACCCGAAAAAGATAATTTTCACTCAATAGAGGGCATTTGTCATCTATCTAGCACTAGCATGATGCAGATGCATGGCACCTGGGGCTCTAATTGATATTTGGTTCGATGTATCAAGCCCAGCTATGAAGCTTCCAACATTTCCGATACCATTTTGATTTTAACTTGACCTCTTTTTATCAACTCTTTTTCCGTAGCTATTTTTATTGATTTAAGTCCATTTTAAATTGAAACTTTTAAAAACTTCAGGTGGAGTCCTGTAGTTGATCCCATTTTTTAAGTCAAATACCGCTCTCAAAACTCAGTGGCGTATATAGGAATTTATTTCGGGAGGGGCCCAAAATTACTCCCCAGCCCAAAATTACTCCCACATATTTAATAGGTCCAATGTAGCTTTTTAGGTGATAATTTAGTTCCTAAAAACTTAATATAGGAAAAGATGTTATTAATAAAAATACAAATACCAAAGGGGAGTCTGGGGGTCCTCCCCCAGAAAATTTTTGGAAATTTGACTTAAAAAAAACAGGTTTTTAACTAGTTTTGGTACACTAAGTCCGAATTTTGGATGTACATTTTTATGAACTTAATATTTAAAAAGTTATTAAAATAGAGTTCCAAGTACAAAAAAGGATCTGGGGGTCCTTCCCCAGAAAATTTTTGGAACTTTTCCCCTAAAAACAGGGTTTTATCTTGTTTTTGGTACACTTTGTCCGAATTTTGGACAGATATTTTTCGGTAGGATTTTGATTTTGATGAACTTTATTATAATAAAGTTGTTAATAGTAAAATTCCAAGTACAAAAGGGGGGTTGGGGGTCCTCCCCCAGAAATTATTTTGAATTTTGACCCTAAAATACAGAGTTTTAACTGGTTTTGGTACACCTAGTCCGAATTTCGGGGGGGGGGCAGGGCCCCCTCGCCCCCCCTTATATACGCCACTGTCAAAACTTCTAAAATAGGGCGATCTTGTGGGGAAATACACCATTCAGTCTTCTTACACCTAACTCAGTGAAGAGAAAAATTTTGAAAATGGGTTAAAATTAATAAATTTGAACTTTTTTTGCTTGTTTGTCAACTTTTACACCTTATGCATTTATTATTAACTAGTTTAAAAAATAATTTATGTATTTTATTTCAATTATTTTAGGATAGTTAAAAAATTAATAGGTATGAACAAAAATTATTTTTTTTCATTGTAAATCTCTTAAATTTTACACCTATGCAGTCAATAACCATTATTTATATGTTTTTGAACCATTTTACGATAGCTGAAACATTTTCAGGAATTTCCTGACACTCCTTAAAAAATTGATATTGCGGGGGGAGTTAGTAAAACCCCTTGTATTGTTTGATCTGTAAGTTCTACAAACAAGTTTCAATTAAAAACGTTGAAGTTAAATAAATAATCTACAAAATGATACCAATCTTGTATTTTTACAACAATAACCGATTCGGATTTTATAGGTGAAAACGTGCAAAATTTCGAGTTTTTTTGGAACTTTGATGCTCGGGGGCGGGGTCTAAATATTATTTTTATGAGCTGAAACTTTCAGAATATTAGTTTTATACCGAGGGTCAAATTTTTTGGGGGGGGATGCCCCGAAAAAAAATCGGACTTTTGTTTTTTTAGACCACCCTAATAACTATACAGTGTCATGGTAGAGTACTCAAATATCATAACCATAAATAAAGCGCCGTTTTGAGCGATGCATAAAGTTTTTTGTGATATAGATAAGAAAGAGGTATTAGAATTTGGGCAAAAAATAGGTTATGAAATTAAATAGACTAGTTAACTAGTAGTTAACTACTTTGGGAAATAGTTAACTACTAGTTGCAACTAGTCCCAGGAAAAAATAGTTAACTACTAGTTGCAACTAGATTTTCCCAGACTAGTTAGTAGTTGGTAGTTAACTACTTTTTGACCACTAGTTGCCGAACACTACTGCATTCTCTGTAGCCAGTCTAGGCTTGGACGCATTGTACGAAGGAAGACATGCACCTGTCTTGCATTGAGCGCAGTTAACTCGTAAGTATTCAGTTTTTATTAGCTTTTTAACTGTGTAAAAAGTATTTCTTTGCTCTATTAACCTGTGGAATCAGGTTTATCCCCCTCACTATCCCATCAAATTTATTCCCTAAAAAAGTTATAATTTATTACTTAAAAATGGTTTTTTTTTTTTTTTTTTGCGATTCTGATGATCAAACTTTGAAATCTCGTGTTTTTGTGCGTTTTGGCGAAATTTCGCCGAGTTGGCGATTTCCCCCCCGCTTATCAGAGATAAGCCGCATTCTGCTATGTTAAAATTCTAGCTTAAAGTTTTAAGTATAGCCTATTTTGATCTAGTTTAGTTAAGATAAAAATACTGAAAGTCAAAAAAGATATTTGGGTAATTTTAACCTTCTATTCGTTTACAGCGAAGACCGAAATCAACTCAACAAGCTGGTTGAATCAGTAAAGAAAAACTTCAATGAAAAAGGTGTTGAGGTAAATTAAAGATGCTTTTGTTAAGTCAGAAAACACTTAAGAATTCAAGGAAGAATGAAGTTGGTTCAGTTATTAATATAATTTGAAAGTCTTGGCAATGCTGTTGTTTCATGTGCTAATCTTGCCCTTTGTTCCAGTTACCATTGAAACCCGAGTCCGAATCAACAAGATTGGAAAGGCCAAGGCAAAAGAACAAGCCCAGAAGGTTTGCTAAGGACTGTTGATTTTGCTAAATAAATGAAGAAACTTTTGAGAAAATTTCCCCAACTTGTAGATATTTTATTCTGTGAACCCTGTTAATTATTGCAGGAACTCCTCTGTTTGGGTAGCTTAAAAATTTCTGTATTGTTAGACCCAACTGATAATCTTTCACCATTAAAAAACTTGTGAAATAATTATTAAAATTAGTTCAATTTCCTTTAGCTGGCCCATTAAAAACAGTCTAGCTGTTTAGCAATATTTCAAACTTTTGTGGCTAATGTGACTTAATTTAAATATAAAAAAAATCTTTTGGTATTTGTTAAATTATTGAATTTAATCATACCTATGCCAAACATATATACAGTAACCCTAACAGAGACTTTAGTTTTTAAATTTCCAGATAAAGGGTTCATTACGGTACTATAGGAAATTTTCATTGGAGGTTTGAGTTCTGCCATAATATCAAGCCCAAAACATGCCAGCATTAAAAATTTCGCTTAAAAAAATTATAAAAAAAAGGAGATACCAGGTTCTTGCAAAGCTCTGAATTAGCTTTTGCAGTGAAAAAACTCTTAAAGTACCGTCTTTTCTTAGTATTAAAAAATTAGCATATTATAATTAAACACAGAAAGTTTTCAAATATTGTAATAAATTTTAACTTTTAAAGTTAGTTAAAAAGAAGTTGAAAGATTTTTTCTAATATTCATTGCAGGTATCGCAGTAAGTCTCGTTCCCGCAGCCGTGATCGTGCCAAGAGTTCGGGAAGCAGAAACACTAGGAGGCATTCCACAAGTTGGGATAGTGAAAAGGACTGTAGTGTCAGGAAATGCAGGTCTTACAGTAAGTCTCGTTCCCGCAGCCGTGATCGTGCCAAGAGATCGCGAAGCAGAAACACGAGGAGGCGTTCCACAAGTTGGGACAGGGAAAAGGACTGTAGTGTCAGGAAATGCAGGTCTTACAGTAAGTCTCGTTCCCGCAGCCGTGATCGTGCCAAGAGATCGCGAAGCAGAAACACGAGGAGGCGTTCCACAAGTTGGGACAGGGAAAAGAACCAAAGTGTTGGGAAATGCAGGTCTTACAATAAGTCTCGTTCCCGCAGCCGTGATCGTGCCAAGAGATCGCGAAGCAGAAATAAGAGGAGGCGTTCCACAAGTTGGGATAGTGAAAAGGACTGTAGTGTCAGGAAATGCAGGTTTTACAGTAAGTCTCGTTCCCGCAGCCGTGATCGTGCCAAGAGATCGCGAAGCAGAAATAAGAGGAGGCGTTCCACAAGTTGGGATAGTGAAAAGGACTGTAGTGTCAGGAAATGCAGGTCTTACAGTAAGTCTCGTTCCCGCAGCCGTGATCGTGCCAAGAGATCGCGAAGCAGAAACACGAGGAGGCGTTCCACAAGTTGGGACAGGGAAAAGAACCAAAGTGTTGGGAAATGCAGCATGGGCGTCATTTAGGGGGGGCAGGGGGGGGCAATTGCCCCCCCCCAAGGTTTCCACTCTTAAGTGAAAAATTGCTGAGAGTCCCTGGAAAATTTTGTAACTTCCACAAGGAGCAACAGATTTAACTCAAACATCCGAAAAGTAGTTAAAGCACTACTTTTGAGGGTCTAATTTCAAAATTTTCTGGGGGAGAACCCCCAATCCCCCTCCTGACCTTTGATGTCTGTTATACAATTTGTCTCCCTTGAAAATTCTGCCGCTTACAAGAAGCAGTTCCCTTTGGGAACCAAAGAGTTTGAAGCCCCTAGGAGTCTGGTTTAAAGGGGAATTTTCAAAAATTTTTACTGGGGGAGGATCTCCACCCCCCCTTGAAAATTTTACGTTTATTTATAACTTTTTTCCCCTAGAAAATGCTATGCTTTACAAGGAACTGTTCTTTTGGAATGTAACCCAAAGGACTTCAAAATGAGCTGAAACACTACTTTAAAGAGGCAAATTTCAAAACATTTTCTGGGGGAGGACCCCCAGACCCCCCTTTAAAATTTTTAAATATATATTATGTTATACAGTATATTTTCCTTGAAAAATCTGCCCCTCACAACAAGCAGTTCCCTCTGGGTGCTCCACAACGAGGTTGCAAGGGAGATAAAACCCTAGTTTAAAGGGTAATTTTCAAAAAAAATTCTGAGGGAGGACCTCCGGCTCCCCTTGAAAATTTGTCGTTTATTTGTTACTTTTTTTTCTAGAAATTATGTGGTTTACAAGGGGCTGTTCTCTTCGGATGTAACTTAAATGTTGTAAAAATGAAGCAAAATTTAAAAATTTTTCTGGGGGTGACCCCCAGACCCCCCATTTTTACTTAGAACTTATGATGTTGAGTCACCCCCCCCCCCAAAAAAAAACAAGTCTGGTTACGGCGTGGCTCAGCCCCACTTAAAAAAAATCCTTGCCCCCCCCAACCAAAAACTGAAATGACGCCCCTGAAATGCAGGTCTTACAATAAGTCTCGTTCCCGCAGCCGTGATCGTGCCAAGAGATCGCGAAGCAGAAATAAGAGGAGGCGTTCCCCAAGTCAGAAGAGGGAAAAGGAACGAAGTGTCAGGAAATGCTGATTCTATTCATGTATGTGCATTTGAAAGATGGGGATGAGTGAAATTAAAAGCACCAAAGGCAGCCTTTTTTTTTAAGAACCACTCTGCTTTTTATGGGGCTATGTTTTATTCCCGCTACCTAGTTGTCAGAAGTGAATCAGTTAGGTATACTTAATTCATGCACATATCCATTACAGGGTCTTGGATAGAACTGGGCCTTGTTAATGTTTTAGCATTGAAACTCTAGCTTTACAATATGTTGATATTCTGTTGGTACTTTTGCCTAATTTTGCATTCTTTGATTTTGAGGGTTTGATTAAATTATTTAAATGCTCATTAATAATTTCTATTTATATTTTTATCTGAACAAAACACTTTGCTTCTTCTATTCACAAGATATTGTTTTTAAAATCTGAATTGCAACACAAAAACGGTATAGACTACGCTCGACTATGGGCTTCATGCCTGCATCTTATAAACCTTTTTAATTAACTTCATCTTTTAATATTGGTTCGAAACAGACATGACTTTTAATTTTAAATATATTTTTAACTATTAATCTTGCCAGCAACACAAAAAGCCAATATAAGCATTTAATGTTCTGTTAAGTTTTGCCCAGTTCTAGTCTTAGATTTTAATTGATTTTTTTCATTACTGTTGCCCTGTAAGAAGAATTTTTTTAAGCAAGTCTGATTGAGTTTTAACTTATTGTGTTTAAATTTGTCTTAACATCATAAATAGCAGAACAGGTTGCAGATACGCTTCTTATTAAAACAGTGCATTCCATCCCCCTGATGCATTGTCAGTCGTATCATTATCCTTTTGTTGATGTATTTAATGGATGCTTCAATTCCAAGCAATGTATCTTTGTTCCCATCTCTTGCTTTTGTTTTATCCATTTTAAAATAAACATACTGTGAAAGTTTGTGAGTTTTAATTAAGTGCTTATTGTTAAATTGTAACACAAACACAGCGATACCACAAGCAGGAATAAGTGGTAAAGGTAAGAGCGAAGCTCGAGAAAATGATTCCTCAAATGCCTTGATAGATGCTGATAAGTAACATTTGTGAATTACCATCATGATAACAAGTACTTCCACAGGCTTTGTCCTAGAAAAAAATTATGAACAGAAAAATATTTACATTGCTTATTTTCTTGTTAAAAATTACAGCCTTAATTGCACATCAAGGCTGAAACCATGAATAACTGTTCTGTCTCGAGATGGAAATCTGTCCTAAAGAATTGGGAAATTACAAAAGCGTTCATTAGTGTTAATAAAAAGGTTAAATCCGATTCCATCCTGTATAATTTCCCCATAGCTGTAACTTTTCATTGCAGTAGCACTTATGATACTTAAGAGAATAAAACAGGGTTGTTAAGATGAGTTAATTCATACCTATAAAACCTCGTTCTGGTTAATGTTGATTATTTTACTTTCAGAGTTTAGCTTTGAAAATTTTTACACTACTATACTAAAGTGTTTGAAAAATTAATATAGCATAGCAGTAATTTATTTTCATGCAATTAATTGGACCCTTGGAAAAAACTAACGAGATTAATTTTTTACATGAATGATGCATTTGAGTTTGATCGACACCCATAGGTGGATTTAAGGGGGTGGTAACAACTCCCAACTTTTTTAGAAAATTCCATTTTCTAAATGGTAAACCATGGTTTCCAGGGCCATCAGGGACAGCTTTCCCTGAAACAGGCGACAAAGAATAAACAGACAAAAATAAAGAAAAGTAAGCCCCCCAAGTCCCACACCTAAATTCAAGATTCCAGCCCGAAGCTCGCCCTCTGGTGGTAGTTAAACAGAGTTAAAAAGTGCCGATTTCTTGCTATTTATGCAATAAATTTTTACATCGGACAGTTTTAACGATATACTTCGGCAATATTTCGATGAGTTTAAGAGAAAAATCCAAATTAAATTAATATAAATATGTGAACATTATAGTTTCGAAATGAGTACGAAACTTCATGTTAACATTGTGGTTAGTTTGCACAGCGTCACCTATAGGTACTTGGAGCCGTTTTTGACCATTTGAAATGCCCAAATGCCCTACCTTTGTAAAATAGGATAATTTTAATAAGCTTGATCTTTGAAAATTTGATTTTAAATAAGTATTTTTTAAAATTGCCCAGCTGAAAACCTGCTGCGAGTGAAAAAATCGCAGCGCCATCTACATGAGTTCGTTTTCTCTGTGTTCTAAATGCTGGAGAGAATCAAACTTTAGAGAATGTTCGTGCCAGTTCGTGCAGAGTTCTGATTGGATACTATTGTTTTTTTGTTTTGTTTTGTTATTCTTAAAGTAAAATCGTCTGCTGGAGATGGAACGTGTAAGTTAGAATTCGAAACTATAAACAATATCGTGCTTCTTATGATATAGGTTTTCTATTACAAATATATACGAACATTACACCACACATTTAACAACTTCTGCAGAGTTAGTTTTGATTCTGAAGGTTTTGAGTGTTTGAAACATGCTTTGCTGTGGTGAACCGTATTGTAAACAAACGACTTATAAACAAAAGTCCTATTTTTCCCCTAATGAAGTGTACGGAAGATAGTATCCTGGTGGGTTTTATTTTGTGTTATACAATTTCAGTTTTGCATAAGTGAGGTTTTTTAGCAGTCTTTCACAATATGCCAGATTTTCTTAGTCCCACAAGTAATTAGTATGTTTCATGTGTTAAGGGGCCCACAGACGAGCAACTTGGTCGTCAACCCGGTTGCCAACCAGGTTGATGCTTTTCCCACAGACGGCCAACCTGGTCGTCAACCAGAATGTAGACAATGAAGAAAAAATTAATTAGATTGTAACAAATTAATATATTTTGATACTTTAAATGCAAAATTATGTTTTATTTAATTATTCTCTCGAGCTAGAATTATATTATTTTAATTTTTAATGCTTAGTTTTTTTTTATTTTCCTAATAACATGTTCCGATTAAGCTCCGCCCACCAAGTTGACGATCAGATCATCAACCTGAAATTCAATCATCAACTTTCCCACAGACGGCCAACTTGGTTGAAAACTTGCTCAAATTGACAACCCAGTTGACGACCAAGTTGCTCGTCTGTGGGCCCCTTTAAGATCAGGGTCGTATCCAAGAGAGGGTTTTAGAAGTTCAACCCCCCAAAGTTTTGACACCAATTTTTAAACTGCTTTTCTCTTGAAAATTCTGCAACTTACAAGGAGCAGTCATATTTGGGTGTAGCCCAAAGGGTCTCAAGATGGATTACAACACTACTCTTAACTTAATGGTAAAATGTAAAAAAAAGAACTTATCTGTTAGCCAGGCGCAAGCAAAAAATCACCAAATTATGTAGAATGAATTTAGGAATTCTGTTCCAACAGTCGCCTCCTGCAAAAGAACATCTGCCGCTGGCGCAATTGTTTCGTTTTCTGTTGAGTGTTTTGTCATTCGCTTCGCTTGGCCAGCATTTGGTTCACAATTGGCAACATTTGCGTCCGGTTAACGGATAAGTACCAAAAAAAAATCTGGAGGAAGACCCCTAAACTTATGACTAGATGACTCATTGTACTAGTTTTCCTTTTGTACCTAGGCCTTGTTATTTCTTGATTGGATAATCTAGGAAGGGGTTTATGTTATGTGAATGTGAATTTATTCTAATTCATTGTATTTTCAGTGGTGCCTTGATTCTAAATTTTTCTCGACGTGAGCCTGAGTGTCCAATGTGTTCAAACAGAAGTTAATTATTTATAAGATTATGTGTAAGTACACTATTCCCCCATTTAGTAAAGGTTTTATGCTTTATAACTTATAAGTGAGATACAAACATTGTTATGGCCAATTTATATCGCATGATAGTGATATATATTGAGTGTCAACTCTTTAAGGGAATCAATTGCTAACTTACCATTTGTTATAGGTGCATATTTTTAATGACAAAAATTTTCAAAATAAAGTAAAGAGCATTACATCTTGTCAAGTTACATCTACGAGTTACTCATCTTGTATGAAAGTTTTTTGTTAAAAAATGAAAATTAAAGTTTTTATATGGTTCCCTGGTCCTATGAATAATATTTAGTAAAAATATATTAATTATTTTTTATCTAGAACAAAAAAGTTCCATACTTTAGTAACAAGAATTGATCAAGATATAAATAGTATAGGATATGAGGCCCCTAGTTTCAAAAATGGACTCTTACCAAAAACAAAATTTTACAGGAGGGAGAAAAAACTGTCATCATGACTAAAACAAGAAAAATTTGAAATTCAATCTATTTGCTGTATACAGCAAATAGATTGAATTTCAAATTTTTTTTAATTTCAAATTTTTCTTGTTTTAGTCATCATGACAGTTTTTTCTCCCTCCTGTAAAATTTTGTTTTTGGTAAGAGTCCGTTTTTGAAACTAGGGGCCTCATTTACTAAATGTATAAAAAATATAGGCTATTTTGATATTTATACAGGGTGTTACTACAAGTCCTCCCAAACTCTGCATAGAAAGATTCTTTGTATGAAGTAGATAAAGTTTGCCCTAAGAACTATACTTCTACAACAACTTTATTTTTCGAAAAATGTGGTCATTTCTAATAAAAACTGGATTATTTCATTCCACAATGTGTGCATGCATGCTAAAGGGATATTTTTAACATCTTAATGTTCAATCAATCAATGAGATCTTAATGTTCAACCATGGTCATGTTATGTTGCCCTTTTATCTTAAACCAAATGACATCATACCTTATTGTGCCGCGAATTTCTCGAAAACTTGTGCTGCAATGGAGGTATAGTTCTCTGGGCATTTTTAAGTAAAGAATGCCCAGTAAATGTATGCAGAAAAAGTTAAATTTTAAGGTTGATTTTTTATCAGTAGCGGCTCGTGAGTTGATAAACTGGGGGTTCACACCCATTTTATAAAATTTAAAATTTACACAAGATCTAGAAAGAGAAGGATGTTGGGCCAATGCATAAAAAAAATTATCTCTCTTAGGAGAGTAGTTTTAAATGCTTCACTGCATGCACTTTTATTTTGAAAAAATATGCATTTAATGAAAATAAACAAACACTTATGAATATATTCATTTCATTTTTTATAATACCATTGAGGGTAAAGTCATAATACTTATCCATAACATCATACCTAACAAACACCTTTTATAATTATTAATTATTAAAAATTAGTTGACATGAAGATTATAATTGTCTTTTCAAAAAGTGCTTTTCTCATTTTCTAATTAGCCGAAACAATCCAGACCACAAAAAAAACAAGCTGAGCTTCAAAAACGCAAGCCTCGGCACATAAAATCTGTGCTAGCGGGAATCCAAATTGCGAGGCCGTAAGTTGAAAATTCCCCCGGCAAGCAGTCGGGGTTTCTTCGGAATCTCAAATTTTTTACGCTCACACGTGCGAAAAAGGAAAGAAAAATAAGAGTTCATTCTTTTTTCGATTTGTTTCGCGTTTCCGGTAGTAAGTTTTTCTTATTCAATAGAGAAGGGGGGGGGGGGAGAGAAACATAATTCTGAGTATATAAAAAAGATATTTAGAATATATTTCCATTGATATTTATTTATCTTTATATTCGATTTTTGTTCTACTTTTTCTGTTGGTGTTCACGTGCTCCTGTGCTCCTATGGACGAGACGCCACTGTTTTTTTATATTACTTTGCATCTGTAACCCTAATGCTGAATTACTTTTTGTAGGATAACTTACCAGTATGTATTAAAGATGGAAAAAGAAAATGTAACTACCCATGAACCAAGCCACTTGAATGGATTTGAACGTGTTGCTGTTTCAGAAAATGATCCCGAGGACCTATCAATCCATGAAAAACTTTTAATCATGGGCATTAATTCAGATAAAGACTCTTCTTCAAAAACCAATTTGTCATCTTTACTAAGAGTGTTTCAAGATATATATGACGAAAGATTAAGTGCAATAGAAAATAACAACAGTATGGAGGAATCTGAAAAAA
This sequence comes from Tetragnatha montana, assembly GCA_963680715.1. Classification (NCBI taxonomy): domain Eukaryota; kingdom Metazoa; phylum Arthropoda; class Arachnida; order Araneae; family Tetragnathidae; genus Tetragnatha; species Tetragnatha montana. The sequence continues at coordinate 2,062,061 of OY796684.1, read as the reverse complement.
ATGCTGTAAGTTTTAATTTTCAATTATTTAATTAAGCTTCCTCTATTTTTTCAAAAAATTAAAATGTTAATTCTCTATGCAGATGAATTAGTTAAACAAGGGTTGTCGTTTTTCAACTTCCGTTTTGTTTCTGAAAAAGTAGTTTTGAATTTTGAAATGATTTTACTACTGATAGATAGGTTCATCCTTAATGATCAATTGGCATCTTTGCTGGAAAAAATCTGACACTTTTTCTATTAGTTATAGAGTTTACAAAAGTGTTCCTCAAAATTTTTCCTGCCAGCCCATAGAGAGTGTTTCTTCTTCCTCATTTTTCTCCTTTAGGCAGGTCATTAATAAAAAACAAATTAATATTTAAAAATAAGATTACAAAAACTTTTAGTTACTTTCCATGTAATCACCTTGAAAATGGAGCCATTTATCATACCTTTTCACAAGTTTTTTGATCCCCTTTTCATATAAAGTTTGGAGTTTTTGTGAGCTCTGCCAGTTCAGAAGCCTTTTTCCCTTTTGGTGCATATTTTGCTGGTTAATCAATCAATTAGAATTTCAGTTTTAGACAGCCTGAGAATGTCATTGAATCCTATGGTAAATTTGGGGCATCTAGGACTGAAAGGGTTAAGGCTATAGCTCAACAATGAGCAATACCTGGAACTTGGCACATACAGAACCTACGGTTTTAAGCATTTAGTACAAAGATCACCTGCCTGCCCACTGTTTATTGTTAATGCAAACAGAGTTTGTGGAAGATAAGTTTTCTATGGGCTGGCGGGGAAAAAAATTCTAGGAGTGCATTTGTGAACTCAATATAACTAATGGAAAAAATGTTTGATTTTTTTCCAGCAACAGGGTTCATAGTTGTCCTATATTTTTGTGCCTGGTCCTATATTTTTTTCTTCATGATCCATAGCAAACCAAGCTGCTTAGGTATTTGTCAAAAGAAATAACTGCTGTGAATTTTCTTAAACAGAATTTTTCCTTCTCATTTTATTTTTGTATTATTCCTATTTAAAAGCCAAAAGTATATTCAAATTTTCTTGGAAAACATCTTGAATTCACAAATTGTGTAAATTTAAATGAAAGATAAGTTTAAAAAGTAAAAGTAATTAGTTGGAATTTATATGAAAAGTAATTTTACCCTGCTTTTGCTATGAAAGTTTTAAAAAGGCATTAGGCCCACATGGACTGATGCACCAATGAGTTTAGTTTACAGTACAGCTGTTAAAAAAGGCCTCACACTCTCTTCTACAGGATTTTAAATACATGTTAATTTTCTGATTGAATGCTGAGATTAAAAAATTTTTAGGGTTAACTGACTTTTACTTAATTTTACTGTTTTTCTTATTAAAGGAAAAGCTTCATGTTCTGCAACAATACATTGAACAGTTACAAGAGCAAAATGATACCTTTGTGTTAACCATGTCTGAATTGGAGACTGAAGCTCAACAGCGAGTCATGCAAATGGAAAAAAGGTTAAAATCTAGTGCTAAAACAACAATGGTAGGCAATTTTTTCCATACATTTAACTGTTCACAAGTTGAATGAGGTGCCTGCCAACAGCTTTACATTGGAATTAGCTTGTTGCAACAAAATTGTAAAACGTTTAGAAATGTAGATAAAAGTATAGATTGATTTTTAAAATTAAGTAGTCAAATTCAGTTATTTTAAAGTGAAAGAGAAAAGCTAAATATTTTCTTTTTTGCTTGACCAACATCAATCTAATATGTATGAATTACTAAATAATTTTCCCACTGTCCATCCTGTTTAAATCCTTGAATTGTTTTGAAGGCAAAAGACTAGAAATATTGCTGTACAAACAACTAATTAAGATACAGCTATAGAATTAATGATAACAATGAAAACTGGGCAATATTTGAATTTTCAAAATAATTTGATGGGATAGGTAATGGAATCATACCTACTGAACAATAAATGTGTTTTAAATAATGTTCTTAGTACCGTGTTTGTTAACATAACCCTGTCTCATAAAATATCTTCAGTTCTATGCCTCAGCCTAAAGTTTTAACTTTTTACCAAAAATGGTTACATTTTTTATGATTCTAAGACCATCTGATGCAGGGAGGGGTCTAAGGGGTTGACCCACCTTTTTCTTGTTCACAGGACTCAAAATTTTCTGAACAAATTTCACAAATGAACTTGTTTAAAATATAGTGCTGGCTTGAATCTTTCTCTAACAATGTGAAAGCCTGACTTATTCACACATCTGACTGGTTTTGTACACTTTCAGCTCATTTTACTTCCTAATCTAGTTCAGATTTATTAAAGTATAATTCAATGTTACTCAAATAATGTGGCACTTCTTTCTTTTTCACTGCACCCTAAATAAAGTAAGCTTATGGCATAGATCAATAAGTAAACTAAAAAATGTCTTAATTTTTAGGAAGCTGCTATTAATATAAATGAGTGTGAAAAAGAAATGAGAAGATTAGTAGAGGAACGGTTGTACATAGAATCATTGTATAATGTAAGTGTGATATTATCATTTTCTATTTTATTTTTAAGATAGTTATGCTTTAATTTTGGTCAGATCTATGTGTTTAGAACTTTGTTAATTTTATAGTTATGATTCAGGTTTTTCTTAATCTATTACATTAGTTTGGCAGCTCTGTGTAAAGGTTTACTTTTTAGTGTCTTAAGAAGTACAAGCATTGATTTTTGAATTTGTCTGATAGAAATATTATTTATGTGAATGCATTAATGAAAAATTTTCCTCCATTAGGACATGCAACAGCATTTATCTTCTATAAAAGTTGAAAATGGTTTTCTCCGTGATCAGAACTTTAATTTAAATCATGATGTTCAAGCTTTGCTTCATGTTATTAATCATGCTAGGTCCACAGGACACTGGGAGGTAAATATGAATCAACTAAACATATATTTTAAATGTGTGAATGTTTAGTTTTAATTCTCTCTCTAAATTTTCAGTCCAAATAAAGTTCATAGTAAATTTACATTCAGAAGTTTGTAATGATTTTTTGAAAGTACAAGTTTCCCATAAGTCCTTAAAAAGCCCAATGAGAATAATTTATTAAAAATAATAAAATATTGTTAACCCAGAGAGGTCCTGACCCTTCAGAATGATCCTAAAACTGCATGTCTATGGCCCTAATTTTGGTTATGAAAGAGTGGGAACCCAAAAGTAAGACATAACAGTAATAAAAGTAACTCTAGTAATGCATGTTATTTCATTATTACAGATGAACTGTGTAACATTTTGTGAAGTTACCCCTGAACAAGTTTTTGGACCAGTGCAATCTATATCAGCTATGTAAGTCTTAAAACTATTGTTGAAGTGGTTACTTTTTTACAGTGTTGGGCATTCAATCGATTTGTTTTCAATTGTTAATTGTGCAGTTAAAAAATCAATTGTGATTGAATCAATTGCAATTTATTTTAATTGGAACTAAAGTTAATTGTCACCAACAATTTAAAATTCAACTGCAATTAACTTTCATTGTACACAAAAACTAAACATTCAATTGCTTTTAAATTCATAAGACTATTTTGGAACACCCTGTATTTCTTAATAATAGAAATTTAATACAATAGAGGATTTGAATTGAGATTTTTTTTGTTGTTTTGTAATATTATTTATTTATAATCTAAATTCTTCCATCATATAGCAATAACCAACCATATTTTTGTGGTGTTATATTCTGAGAGTTGTGCAAAAGGGTTAAAATATTATCTCATTTTTTTATACAGTGCCTTCTTCACAAGTTTGTATTTTGTTAGATTAATTGATTTTTCTTAATTGATCTTTTAAATAGGTATTCACCAGAATCTTCCCATGAGCATCCATATGGTAATGAAAAAAAAGTGAGCATTTTTTTTACAGAGATTGTAATCATTAGAGAAACCAAATTGAAATAACTTGAAAATGATTAACACTTTGATACTTTTATATAGAAATGTTATTTGGTAAGATGAGAATCAACTATTGATTAAGTGTTTTGTCTTTCTTTACTGTTTATGTGAGCTTTACCTTGCTTCTTAAAAGCTTAGCTCATTTTATAGCATACTTGTGGCTCTTAAAAAAAACTTTTGAAAAAGAACACTGGCTTCACCCTTACCTTAGCACATTTGTGGCTCCTGGATAAATATTATATGTTACATAATTAACTTTTTTATTCAAAGAACTGGAAAACATCTGTTTACATACAATATTGATCACCAATTCAAATTTTTGTTTATTTTAAAGTTGAGTGTAGGTACAATAGTTTTCCCTCTATTTATGTTCAGGTTTTGAAGGTGTGTTATCAATTTTAATATGTATGTGAATTTTCAGGCTGATTCTAACATGGATGCTTCATCCCACTGCACCTCAGATTCCAATTCATCCAGTCCAGCTATAGCTCAGTTTGCAAGAAGGCAGTCCAAATGTTCTAGCGAAGATGAGCATTTTTATGAAAATGATATTCATAGTGAGGTGTTTATTACGTTATAGTTTATTTCAGTTTTTAGTTTAAAAATGTATTAAACCTACTGTGTGTTTTTAATGATTTGTTTGTATGATTCTATAATTGAGCCATTTCAGGTATTAAAAGCAAACACAAAATGCATCAAGAAATTTTTTTGTAGTATTTGAATCTACTCTAGAAAATCTAGTGATATAATTTTACCATTCTACTCTTTTCAAAATGTACTTCATAATTCAGTATTAAAATTGATGAACTATAATAATGTATATGCAGGGGTTCATCTAGAAAGAAAGAAGAAGAATTTTAATCTTCAAAAAAGACCTTTCAAAAAATTCAAATCCCCCAAAACTGACTCTTCACAAAAGTCAAAAGATTAAAAGTGGTTTAAAAATTGTTTTCAGAATGTGTTTCTAGCATTTTGGAACAGAATTTGCCAGTGTTAGGCCCTTTTCAAAAGTTATGAACTCTGTGGTTGTATTACGCACAAGCCCTTTATTTTCACAAAATTCCTTAAACAGGACCCTGGCAGATAAACCTGGATGAACCCCTGTTGGTTAATCACTTTGCCCCTAACTTTAATATGTTTCAAATAAAATGGAAACAATTTCCTTCTTTTTAGATTTTAGAAAAAACTAGGAGAATTTCGTACTTAGAAGAACAGCTCTCTGAAGTTCAGCAGCAGCTGAGTATGAAAGAAGCTGAGTGCGAATGTCATATGTGGAAAATGGAAATGTTAATGCAGCAACAAAAAGTATGAATTTTAAGTTTTAGAAACATTTTTGATTTGTTAATCTGCTATAACTGTGTACAATAGGGTGTTTCAAGAAATTTTTTTTTTTGAATTTCCCAGATGCCCCCCCTCAAGTTGTTACAAATACTAAAACATTATTACCTGCAAATTTTCAGGTCGCTAGGACGATTTTTGACCCCCGCGCCCTTCAAAAGTAGGTTTCCCATGTTAAAGTATAGGGAAAATATTGAAAATATCGTCATTTTTGGTTCTTTTCAATTTTACGAGCCTGAACGCAGTCAATATCGAATTAAAACCTATACATCATCTTTGGGACATCATTGCCTCAAGATCCTATCGGAAAAATATTCCATGACACCTACTGGGGGGTAGTTACACGGGGGTGAAAAGCGATCTTTCACCGAAAAACGAGCATGCTTACCGGCGCTTGCGGCGGGAGCTGGATGAAGGCCTCTCATGGGGGGTCCAGACACAACTCCCGCCAGATGGGTTCCAAATGACCAGGTACCTTAGGCAAAAGGCTCAATAAACACTTAAATAGGCTTTTATCCAGGTCCCTCCGCAAACGCCGGCGAGCATAACCAGCACCCGCGGCAAGCATCCTCGTTTTTCGGTGAAAGCTCGCTTTTCACCCCCGTGTAACTACCCCCCAATAGATGCCATGGAATATTTTTCCGATAGGATCTTGAGGCAATGATGTCCCAAAGATGATGTATAGGTTTTAATTCGATATTGACTGCGTTCAGGCTTGTAAAATTGAAAAGAACCAAAAATTACGATATTTTCAATATTTTCCCTATACTTTAACATGGGAAACCTACTTTTGAAGGGCGCGGGGGTCAAAAATCGTCCTAGAGACCTGAAAATTTGCAGGTAATAATGTTTTAGTATTTGTAACAACTTGAGGGGGGGGGCATCTGGGAAATTCGAAAAAAAAAGTTTTACCATAGACTTTCGAAACACCCTAGTGTACAAGTGTTAACCAAACATCAAGTACAGCCTGGTGAGAAAAATGTTACTGATAACATTGTGGGCAAATAGCTGGGGTTAGTAAATGAAATAATAAGAACATTAAATTAAAATGTTTGAAACTTGGAAATGCCCAAGGAATTCTTCAAGGGTCATCCTCTGGCAGATATCCAAGTCACAGATCTTTTCTGTTGGAGGCTGGAAATCCTTTTTTGTTGGGGTTTGGAAAATTAATTGTAATTTTTCGTACTTAAGTGTGATCTCCCAAACTATAATACAGTGGGTGACCAAACTATTAGGGATACTTCTTAAATTTCTTTTTTTTTAGTTCAACTGCATTTTTAAACATGGGTTTGGTTTTTAACCTGTTAGGTATTTTTTATTTATAAGATGGTGTTATTGAGATCCATAAATACAGCAAAATTTAATTACAAAAGTATGCTTTTAATTTATTTCATAAAATAATTAAAAGTGATCATATTGAAATCTTATAGTTAGTGATACCCCTCTTAGCTGCAAATATAGTTTCAATAAGTCGGGGCTTACTGGCTTTTGCATTTTTTGGAGTTTGCTGTCAAAATGTCATGTTTCTATAAGAGTTTCAATCATTTTGTCTTTGTGGGGATCACTTTCTAGGCAATTGCCCGTTTGCTGAGCTCTCACATGCTCTCTCTACAGGGTTCAGGAGTTATTAGATCCCTGTTCAGACAAAAACAGTGATGTTTTTCTTTATTTTAGCCAAATATGCAGTAACCTGGTTAAGTAAGTAATAGACATCTAATAGGTATTAGCAAGTGTATGCTTCTGGCACAAACTGTTACAAATAATTGTACACTTGATAACACAAAATTCTTTTAACGCTAGTTGTCTATTACTTTCATATTATAATAATGACTGGAGACTTTGTTTGATAATAAGCAGCTGTTCTAGTGTTTGTGGCACTATTTAAAGGGACCACAAATAGTGTAAAAGCAATCCACTTACCGGTAATGTAGGTTTAAATCTCAGAACGATTTGGAAACTATATCTCGCGAGTTACCATTTTAAATTCATAGTTTCTTCTATGTGCTTTATCAAGCTGAATCTGACCCAGGGTTCCCACTGGCCTTGAAAAGTACTTGAAATTAATATTTGTTTTCAAGGGTCCTGGAAAGTACTTGAATTTTATTTTAATTTAGAATTCTTTTCAGTTCAAACATGAAAAAGTTCAAATTTGATTCAAATAGTTCTTATCCTGTTAGCTTCTTAAACATGGATGGATTTTTTAAATTGTAGAACAGATTTGTTACTTGGTTACTTAAATTTTTCTGTTTAACTTTCCTAAAACAAGTGTAACATATAAATATGTTTAAAATTGTTAAATATATGTACAGTAATATAATCTATTTTTCACTATAAGAAGGGTTTTAGAAAAGTTTTCTGAAGTAGGGGTACTATCAGTGCTCAAGTAGTAATGCATATCAGATTTGGTTTGTCAAAAATATTGGTGCATGGTATACAAAAGATTAGTTACCCTTTGATTAGATGAGAGTAAATAAAATAAAAATGTGGCAATAAAATGAATTAATGTATATTGTTTTTTATTTTTAAAAGTTAGAATAATGCAATTGAAAAGCTGTATATTGTTTCACCCAACTAAATGCATCTTTTTGTTTTCAGAATAAAGTACACAACCTTCCCAGTGAAATGCCAGCTAGTAACACTTCTTTATCAAGGTGTATATCTCTTCCCGATATCGGTAACATTTACCACTTTAGTAATGCCGCAAGGAAGTCGAGATCCTATGACCACTGTGGCAATATGCAGCCTTTTGGATTTAAGTTTTGTTCCAAAAAGTGCAATGAAAGTATCAAAAATAGCCAACCCGATGAAAGTAACAACTTTGAAAAATGTAGCGCAGTTCATACTATAAATGAGAAGAAATCGTTTATTAATAGAGGACAGAGCGAACCTCGCCTTTTCATGCTTGGAAATAGCATTTATGTGTATAGACCGTGTGAACCTCTAAAGAAAGCTTCCAATGTTGCCTTACAAGATGACTATGAATCCAGCCTTCCACCTTGTCAAAGTATTGACCTGAAGTTTCCAATTGATGATTCGGATACTAAAAGTAACGATTGGACTGGGTCAGAGAGAAAAGATTTGTACGATGCACCTGATGGATCTTTTTGCAAGGTATGTTTAATTTTTCAAGAGATTTTGGTAGTGAATATTTCATAACCTAGTTTGTACTGTTTAAAGCTCTTTGGTTTGTTGAAGTACTTGTTTTGTATACTTATTTAAATTCATATTTTCCTGTGATGTGTCTTGGATACATTTTTGTTTTTAAATGTTGTGCTTGAGCAAGGGCGTATGCAGGATTTTTTCTAGGGGGGGGGCCGCCTGGGAATAGCCAAAGGGGGGGGGGAATTACCCCCCACGCTTGGAAATTTTCATTTTATTACCGTACATCACTATCAAAAATCTTGCTTTATTGAAGCCCCATTTGTCTATCCGAAAGCGGATTTACATCGAAAAGAACTTTTTTTTTTCAAATCACCCTAGTATAAAAGTCCCAGATGACACAAAAACATGGATCCATATGTATTCGATTAATTTTATCAGCTCAAGCACTTACCTTTTCCATAGAAGTCTCAGGAGCTGGCTTTTCAACATTCGGCGGTCCTTTATTTTCACCGTTTTCACCCGCCTTTCGCTTAAAATAATCCGTAAGCTTTCTTTTCATTTTTTCATTGCAGCCTGCAGAAACGCTCACGAACTAACTAAACTATCGAAGTATGTAGTACAAAATTCCGGTACAAATGTAGAAGAAAATTCGCTATCAAACTAGACTAGACTTCAAATTAAACGTGTAGAATCAGCAATTTCCAGATGGAGAATAAAGTTCAAATGGCTTCAGAAAAAGCCCAATCCGAACAATTTTTGCTACTTAAATGTAAATCTAAATAGACCCAGAACGAGTAAGAATACACCTGCAGCGCAACGGCACATTTTGTTCTACTTTAGAAAATAATCAGTGATCTTATTATATTCCGATACTGCGTTTTAGAAAAGGTGTTCGCAGTGGCGTATATAGGAATTTATTTCGGGAGGGGCCCAAAATTACTCCCCAGCCCCTCCACCACATATTTAATAGGTCCAATGTAGCTTTTTAGGTGATAACTTAGGTTCTAAAAACTTAATATAGGAAAAGTTGTTAGTAATAAAATACAAGTACCAAAGGGGGGTCTGGGGGTCCTTCCCCAGAAAATTTTTGGAAGTTTGACTAAAAAAAACCCAGGTTTTTAACTAGTTTTGGTAAACAAAGTCCGAATTTTGGATGTACATTTTTATGAACTTAATATTTAAAAAGTTATTAAAATAGAGTTAGTTCCAAGTACAAAAGGGGATCTGGGGTCATTCCCCAGAAAATTTTTGGAACGTTACCCCTAAAAACAGGGTTTTATCTTGTTTTTGGAACACTTAGTTTGAATTTAGGACATATATTTTTTGGTAGAATTTGGATTTTGATGATATTATAATAAAGTTGTTAATAATAAAATTCCAAGTACTAAAGGGGGGTTTGGGGGTCCTCCCCCAGAAAATTTTTGAGTTTTGACCCTAAAATACAGTGTTTTAACTTGTTTTGGTACACTTAGTCCAAATTTCGGGAGGGGGGCCAGGGCCCCCTCGGCCCCCCCCTTATATACGCCACTGGGTGTTCGTAATGAAAAAACAGCGTAGCATGGTCTGAGATAAATTCAACGATGCCTTAAAAAATCAATCGGTCAAAAATGTCCGATTTTCAGGCCATTCCGGTTTTTGGACGTCCGGATTTCGGGCGCTTGACTGTACTAGTAGTTGCTGTGTCGTTCTGGGGTTTCGTATAAATGTTTAACTGAAAGTTTGTGACCAGTGTCCTCTCATTGGATGTCCGAGAAAGATAAGACATCTGGTTTGCAGGTGGTCAAGAAAAGACAGGAAGAAACCTGAATCTTATCTAAACAAACACACACTCACCCCTCTCTTCGGCGCACCGTAGACTTTTTCCACTGGATGTAATAAAACACTTATCTCCAGGAAGAAACCTGAGTTTATGGTGCCGGTGTCTTGGTGTGGTCAATTTTCGACCCCTCTCAGGCGCGAGTGCGAGGGGAGATACAAAGAGATTGAGGGAGATAGGGGAGATAAACTGCTGGTGGTCCGGCTGCAAATTGTTTTATTACATCCAGCGGAAAAGTTTACGGTGGCCCTTCTCCTTCTGGAAGCAATTAGTTCCAACCACCCCTTTTTCTCACTATCAGTTCTCCGAAAATTCGGGGTCAGTAAAGAAAATAGAACTCTTCGACCGTACCTGAATGAACATGTATGACCAGTACGGGAGGGAAAAGAAGGGATCAAATAGCAAAAAATTTCTTTCATTGGGTACCTGCCCCCCTGATCGAGACTTGTTCCGTAGTACCACTTGTTAATCATCAGTCCGGATTTCACATACTAGTGTTTGGGATAATTTACGGACAACGACGGAGTGAGGGGATAAAATGCGTTAGCGGTTTTACTTTGTAGAGATGTATTAGTAAAAAAATTGTGTTTGAAATTTTCTAGGGGGGGGCAGCTGCCCCCCCCTGCCCCTGCCTGCATACGCCCTTGTGCTTGAGTATTAAATGTTTTAATATTTAAGTTACGCTTTACTTTTAAAAAGAAATAACAGATATGTGAGAAAGAATGTACAATATTTGTTGAGTAATTTTCAATTCTGAGTGTATTTTTATAGTAAATTTGTTACTCCTTCCAGAAATCAATTGTTTATAACAGTTGTATGCATGTTGAGAAACATTATCATCTGTTTTGTTCAGGGTACTTTGGGGACTCCAAATAGTTATGTGGTGTTTTTTTTCTCAACATTTTCTTCCTCTCCCTTCCTTCTTGGTGAGATTAGTTAAGTTGTGTGTATACCAAACAACCTGATTTAAATTAGTGTGAAAATGATTTTTGAAAGGTAAGGGGTGTCAATCCCCATTGACATGCCAATATCGTATCCCTATAAAGTCATTCTTTTTCACTTCTGTAACAGATTGTTTTTCTAAAAAATTAAATAAAGCTCTTTTGCTAGGAGTAAACTTAAAAACCATTATTAATATGAGAAGCTTAGTAAAATTTTCATGGTAGTGTAAAGCCTTGATCACATACAGCCAGAAACAACTTTTTGTATGTGTGTTTCTGATGAAAAAAACCAACACTTGTTTTAATGGTTTTGATGTGATTATAGTTAATAAGAAAAGTTTAACAAATTCATATTTCATCAAGCAGTGTTGTCAGGTGTTAAAAGAAAAAGTAAAACCCCCATTTTCAATCCATAAACTGCATTTTTTTTCAGTATGTAAAACTTTTTGTACAAGTTGGGCTAAGTCACTCCCTACAACAGTACCTCTTCCTTCTCATTTGGTCTTGCATAATTATAGGACATCCCCTTTTGTATCCAAGACATGTTGAGATGTTCCTTTCAAGATCTGTGTTTAGGAGTTTGAAAAGAATTTTGCTGTTGCTAATTAGGAGTTTACATGGATCTCAAATTAGTGTTTTCATGATAGAAATTATCAATCTAACATATTTACACATAATTTATATATTTGATAGCACATAAGTTCAGATAATAGATGATAATGATGTTATAGAACTGGAATTCATATTATCAGGGTCTGGCAATATACTTATTAAAATGGCTTAGCAGAAGTAAGACATTAAAAAAACTATGTTTTGTTAAGATTGCCTTGGTCTATCATGTAAGTTTGGGGTATTAACAGTACTACCCAATTCAGATCCTATAATTTGGAAGAATTCTTGGTTCCCTACACTGGTCCTATTTTTTTAATCTTTTGTTATTCAAGAATAACATTACCATGCATTTCACATTCTAAAATGAGTCACGCATCGGTTCCTTTTGGCCACCGACTTGCCCTCATTGCCAGAATATTTTAACCTCATGCCCTAACTTATTATTTTACTATTTTAAAACTCCATCACCAGTTTTAACTGAACTTTTAGGTCATCATCCATCATTATTTCAGTTTTTAAATGCCATTAGAATAATTCATGACATTTAATCATATGTACAATTGAAAAGATGCTGGCGTCTCTGAAATTGTTTTTAACCTTTTAATAATGGCGTATAGACTACGCTTGACAACGGCTTCACGCCCGCATCTTATAAGTATTTTAATAAGCTTCATATTTTAACTATTAATCTTGTGTTTGGCGCGGAATGTCCGATATAGGGACCTTGCGCCATAAAACCCAAAACAACCAACTATCACATTCTAAATTTCATTTTTAGGGATAACATTTTACATCATTAATACAGTTTTCATAATTCTGTTTTATGTTCATGCTCATTGTTTTTCTTGTTTTAAAATAATGTTTATCATTCTTAGGAATATGAAATAAGTTCCTGTTCATGTTCAGATTCAGAAATTGATAGTCATGATAAAGAATCATTTGAGAGATGCCAGCCACAAGTTTCAGCATCTGTTCAAACTGATACACCAAAGACATATTCAATTGGATTGCAAGCCGTTGTCAAAAGGGTAAGTTGTATAAAATTAAATACAGTCAACTGCCTGATTGCTTTTGGCCAATATTAAATTGATAACATTGATAGATAAGAGATTGGATGATTACTAGGTAAATTTTTTTATTGGATTTTAATTCTTGTAATGTTTATTATATCTATTAAGACAATGCTATTTACCTCTCTTTATCATCAAGGGTAAACTAGATATTAAAACTTGTTCTATAAATTGCAGGCAATATTATTCAGATTATCATTAACCCAACAGTTTCCCTATTCCATATCTAGAAGGGTTTGAAAAATTATTATGCAAATAATATTGCAAACCATTTTCAAAGCATACAACACAATATTTCTTTAAATTGTGGTTTTAAGTTATGATTAAAATTGTAAATATAAGTTATTCAATATCTTTCTTTAAAAAATGGCTACCAAACATAACAAACTTAAAACTGTACTGAGGAGTTGTTGCAGTTCATTATAATCACTAAATTATTCAAAGACAAAATTAACCACCTTGTTCCTGTTAAATGCACTGTGAAAAATTGGGTGAAAGAATCCATTTGAACCAGCCATTTTAAGGACCCCAAAATGTTTAACGTTCAAATTTGGAAAATGCCCTCAAAATGAGATGTGGGTATCATCAAGCCTCTGACATTTGTCAGGTTTGTCTCCCCCTTATGGGCAGTACTAATGGAGAATAGGTTTGGTTTAAAAAAAACTTCAGTCTTCTTTCCATACAAAACTTTCCCATTGCAAATTTGTGGAATTAAACTGTGTTAAAAAAGTTGAACCACCTACTGTATTTCTGTTTGCTGTAGCATGTAGTTGGTATGGGAAGATTTTCACTGTAAACAAAATTAAATTGGGACTTCCGGTTTAAGCAATTGACCAATAGGAATTCAGTCAGTTTTAATTTGATTAGTTCAATTGCTTTGTGTAAATCTAATCTAATTTATGCAATATTTAAGGTTGAAACTGAAAATGAAGTTGTGAAAGAAAATGGATCAATCCAAGTGGATACGTCTCAAATGGTTAACACCATTCAATTGCTAAAAGAAAATCTTGTAAAAGCTGAAGATAAGGTAAACCTGAATATTTAAAAGAAATTATGTGAAACCTAATCTATAGGGGGCAATAGTACACATTTTGGCACTAAGCTTAAGGGATTGGCTTTTTTACTGTAAAAGATGAAATTTCAGAGTGATATCTTGATTTACACTTGATAAAAATGAGTGAATTTTTTTGTAGCATTCTTGATTTTTTTTATATTTTTTACTAGGTTCAAAAAGTTTTGTATTTATGATTAAGTCACTCTTTTTTTATTCATTCATAGCAGTTTATTTGATAAATTCTTTCTTAGATCTTATTTGGAGCCCTTTTCTTGCAGTTTGCAAAAAAACTAATCTCATAAGTATTAAGATTTCTCTTAAGATATTATTCTAATTGCAATTTCGTTTAGAGAAAATTTAGCCAACTATGCAAGCTATAAATGACTGGTAAATTTATTAAATTTAAAATTCCTGTCTTTTGGAAATTTTGAAAAATCTTCTTTAAGTGCAGCCTTTTACCAAAACCTACCCAAAACTTATTTTTAATTACTGTGCATTTTCCAAATATTTATTAAGTAATACTTCTAACAATCTTTATAATAATTACCCAAATAATTTGTAACACAGGTACTATTGTACCCTGAATAATTTAGTTAAAAATTTTCAAAAACACAACATTTAAATCCACTCTATTTGTAGGCACAATCAAAAGAAATACTTATATCACAACTTCAAGGGCATCTGATTTCTTCAGTGAAAGAAGTTAGTAATAAAATATTTTTTACATTTTTAACTATAAAATTTGATAAGCTTACTAATTTAACTATTGTTTCTAAACATTCTTTTGAAAGGTAATTCTTGGTTTAAAGTTAAATTTTTTAAAAACTTCATATTTAGACCTTCATTGTCTTAGAAAAAGGGACTGTATGACCTTGAATATAAACATGGTAGGTTTGTTATACACAACAAGGTATACTTTTCTGTTAGCATCACTTCAAAGTCAAAATTTCTAAGAAAAGCACTCTATAATTCCACTAAAAGTTAACAACTAACGGATGTTATATCCAAAAAAAACCTCTGTTTTTTCTGTGACTTTTGAAGGGAAGTGTATAAGATCCAATTAAACTAATAACTGTTGATTGATTATTCGTAAATGGTAATTCCTAGTAAAGCACACAACATAAGTGAGTTGTAATTTTAGACATAAGGCATTTTATTCAAAAGTTTTATTTAGAGTTGAATCTAAAAATAAATTCACAAGGAAATTTAATTTGATAAGTTTTCTTACTTAGTTTTGCTTTACTTTAGGTTGAAATGAAGGATACAGCATTGCAAAATCTAGAGAAAAAGCTTGACCTCTCTCGAAATGAATGTTCTTCCCTGAAGCAACAAATTTGTGATTTAAATGCAGAAATACTACAGATTCTACAAGATTTAGAAGATGTGCAAGCGTTGAATGAAAACTTAAAATTGAAGGTATGTGAACTAAGTCAATGCTTATTTTTACAAACTGCGAGTTGGTCCTAAACTTGGCTACATAGAATGATGATATTTACAAACTAAAGTAAAAAAACAACCTTTTTTTTAACTCTCTTTTACATTTAACCCAGCTTAATTGTCAATGCTGCAAAAGCTTCTCCTTTTCTCAAAATTCTGGATGGGTAAAATGGCAGGTGGGTAAGTTAGAAGGCCTGTGAATAATGTTGAATGTTCCCAACTGGTGGTCTATGAAAGTCTTGGGAATGGTTTGTAAAGGGGAAAAAATTTCAAGGAGTAGAAATTTGAGTGCATTGAATGCTCGAGAAAAACCCAGCAAATTCTATTATGGGATTCAATTATGAAACAGAAATTACTATTTCCAAAAAATAAATATTTAATATTTCTTGAAACAAAGTTTTCTTTTTGAACACAATGTGAATTTTCATGCTTTATTAGTGAAAATGTACTTTCATCTTGCAATTTTGAGAGAATAATTTCAAGTTATAAAGGGTGGTCCATTATGGTTCCAATTTTAAGCTTAGTGGTCCAAAGGTTTGATTGAACTAAAAACAGTGGATCAGTTTACAATCTGGACTACTCTTATCTGTTAAGTCTTGTTAATTGAGAGGGAGACATATTTTCCAAAATGGGATTTTTAAACAGGGGCCATCCATAAAGGATGTCACACTTATAACAAGTCACACAGAAAATAAGTGATTATTTTAAATGCTTAGTAAAACATGCTGCAGTAATAGCTTATCAATCATTTAAAAGAAAAGAAGTCTTTTTTGAAAGTAATGCAATATCTCCAACCAAAAACTCACAATTTTTAGACATTTTGGTCATTTTTATTTCCACTACAAGAGTTCATAAAAACAAGTATCTACTGTATTTTCTTTGCATTCTTGATAATATTTCTTCCTGATTAAATCTCTCTCAAATTAGATTACATGACTTGACTTAAAACACATTTGGGTTCTAGTGCTTCAATTTTATTGTTATACTCATTACAACTTTGTAAAATTAGATTTTCCATAGAATGGAAATAAATTAAAGTTAATAATAAGTATAGATTGCAAGATTCCTTCCATTTTAAATATTTTTTTTACTTCATCTTCTGGGATGTTTAACAAGGACCCAAATTAAAAGTTCCTCATAGATTTTAGACAGAATTCAAGTAAAATTTATTACTAAATAAAAGCAACTAATAACAAAATGTGGTAAAAAAACTAATCTCATAAGAATGTTATTCAAACTCCTGCTTTAACTTCTCACTGGATGTCTGCCTTACTGCTGATATCTGTTTTAAAAGTAAATTCTGTTTAGACCTAAGGTGTTTGAAATTTACACACTTCTAGTTCGTTACATGTATTTACAATTTCATTCTTTTTGCATATTTCTCAAGGCTGATGCCAGGGAAGAAAAAATGGATGATATGACATCAGAAATTAAGATGTTGCAAGAACAGAAACGTGCCTTGATGATACAGGTACTGTACAATTTTGTTTTACTTTCTGTAGTACAAAATTAGCACTTTAATTGAAAACAGGAATGTGGCTCTTCTGCTGATTCACGGATGTTTTTTTAGATCTCATTCTTTTCAGAATATACTTTATATTTTTTTACAATTTACCACACTAGTGGGATATATAGAAACAATTTATTTTTGAAGGGGGCCAAATGTTCTCTAAATAATCATCTATCTCTGTGTAAACAATGCTTTATCTTCAATCTCAGGAAGAATATTACTATGTGACATGTGTGCAACTTAAAGAAAAATAAATTCATTGCGGTATAATTATAGTAATGAATTTTAAAAGTCTTAATGGACCTTCAAAAATGTACTCCTGCCATAATGCAGATAGCTAAGTTATGGTGTAATGGTATTTTAATTTTCACTATTTGAAGCATCTCTTCAATAATGCAACAAACGTGTATACTATATCTAGAGAGGATTTAAAATCACATAAGAGTCCCAAAGACACTAGAGTGCAAACTAAAGGTACATTTATCAGACTTCATAGATAAATCAGCAAGACATAGATTAATAATGCTATCAAAGTGCTCACACAACCAGTGGGATGTCACGAGAAATGGCTTAGAAAAACTAGCATTTTTGAGGTGAAGTGAATAATTTTACCTTTACAGGCTGTAATAGTTAAAAACTTTCTAATTATTTCATTTTCTGTATCGTAAAAATTTCGAACAAAAATGTGCAAGTAATGAGTAAAAAAACATTATTTTAACATGCAAAGGATGGGCAAGATAACTAGTGTAATGAATAAAATTGGAAAACATTAATTTGCCTGATTAGTTTGAAAACTTGTTTAATATTACTTTTAGTTGGACGCTCAAGGAGATGATCTTGAATTAACTAAAGAAGAGCTTCAGAAAGTGCAACACAAAGCTGAATCTAGCATTTTACAGGCAAGTAGACTAGTTGGTATTAGTTGGTTGGGTTTAGCTCTCAGTTCTAATTTTTGGCTTTAACTCCAGGTGGAGCAACAAAGTCAAATCATCAGGAACTTACAGGATGCTTTGGTTCAATCTAAGCGTGCCTTTGATGCTACTCAGCAAAAGCTGCCTAACTCACATTCAGTGTCTTCAAACTATTTAAATGATACTAAAAGTTCATCTAAGACATCTATAGTAGATATATGATACATTAAGTTAGTTATATATTGTGTTTACAAAATTTGTGTATAATATATGTAATTGCAATAAATATCCTGTATGACAGCTATTGCTGATTTATAAAGTGAGAATGTATTTATTAAATAATGTATTTACAAGTATATGAGATTAGTAAATATTGTTTTATCATATTTTACTAAGATGTTGCATTTTATGAAAAATACAAATCTTTATGAGGATTATTTCTTTACATAATTATGTTAATTATGAATGCTCTCTAGGGAATAAAAATTCCTTCCTGGTGTTTTTATGATAAAATCTACCTTGTGATTTTATAAAATATCAATCCACTATTTGCTCTTTTTTTCTTCCATAGCTCCATGGATATTCAATTTTACAACTATTTTAAATTTTGTATAATATTTTTAGCTTGTTTCAATGTATGACTAATTTTCTACAAAAAAGAGTATGAATCTTATTTTAAAACTTTTTACTTAAACTATTTTTAATTCTCAATCTGTTGCATTTAATTTTCACTGTTAACTGTTCACATGTACATTATTAAAAGTCAGTAGGTTGAAATTATATTATCAAACCAATCATGCATGTCCTTAGTTTTTATATATTTTGAACAAATAAAAAGAAGTTAATCTTACCAATTTTATGAAATTCAATTAGGTACTTTCCATTTCTTTTCTTGCTTTGAATCGTAAGATTAGATAAGCTCTAGTGGTAATGTGGATTCTAAGAAATTTTATGATACATTGGATATTTAATGTTTTTTTTTTTAATACATAGTACTTTCTGCATGATTAACAACTTATTTTCTTATGAAACATGACATTTTACCAGATTGCCTAATATACTACATTTAGTATAACTGGAAGTATCTTGGACCTTCTGATTATGTTTTTATTTACATTTTTAAATCAATCCATTTTTAAGTACTTTTTAGTTTCCTTGTTACTAGATTATTTTATTCTTGAAAATACTTGTTAAAATTACTTATAAATAGCTCAATATTGTACGTGGACTTGCTTTATCTGTACAGCTGCTTAATTGGTAAAACTCAATATGTCTCAGTTAAGCAGAACACATTGCACAATGTTTATTTAAGTGGAATGTTAAATTCCCCTCCTTATTTTTATAAAAATAATTTTCTGTTATTTACTACAAATGTTCTTTCCTTTGATTTTTCAAAATTTATCCAATTAAGTGTAAAATGGTTAAATATGAATGAAATTCTTTTTACATACTGACATTGTATACAAAAAAAATCTACTTTTGATCTCATGTTAGGATGTTTTCAACTTGGATTTTCATTTTAAAGCATATCTGTGGAGTGTTTAAGAGATATTGTTCAAAAATACTTACATGTAGGTAACATAATAAGAATTAAGGTTGCAAATTTGGTACAAATGCAATTACGTCCACAGTAATTTATTACTTGAAAACGGCTTTACTCAACTATATAAATTACTTTTATGATGAAATAAGTTTTAAAACAGGTGATCAAGGTTGAGACCTGCAAGCTGCAATGGCAACAACAGTGGCATAGTTTTCCTAGTTTAGTAACTAACTTTTTATGGTTAACTTCCAAAAGGGACAGGTATGAGATTTATACTTTTTAGAGTTTGAAAAGTGTTCTTATATCTCAGAAATATGAGAAATGAAAGAATCAACACTCTATCATACTATAAATGCTGTAATAGAAAAAGTTACTCCGTACTTTATCTCTTAATATGAAACATTTTAAGGATGAATTTCAAATTTTTTTGACTGATTAAATAAAAGAACACAACCCATTTTAAATACAGTTAATGCAGATATTTAAAATGAAAGTGTGAAGCATTCTTAAATATAAAATAATATATGTGTAAAATCTTACATAAAATTTGTTTTAATCCCAAAATATCTATTTTAATCATTGATTAATCATTCTTAGCTGCATTTTAAATTCTTTCTAAAAGAACGGAATATTTAGGGTGGAAATAGTCATGTATTTATCAGGGATTTCCAACTTTTGACCCATGGGCTGCATGAGTTGAGAACCCTCAAAAGTGGCTTCAGAACAATTTTTAGTATGCTAAAATTCAAACATTTTTAGGGGGAGAACCACCTCAATTCTCCCTTTTATTTATATTTTATATGGAGTACTTTTGGTCGTTCTCTGGTAATAAAAGTTTTTTTTGGGGGGGGGGTAATGTACCCTGATATTCCCCTTGGGCATAACAAAATTTATGGTTTGCAAATTTGCAAGTTTATCATAAAAATATAGCTAAGATAGTAATAGAGAATTTATGATGCTGTTAGAGAAATCCTTTAAAATTTGAAAATTTAATACTTTTAAAACGAGAAAGTCATGGAAATATACTCGTTTTAGGTACCTCAACCCAAAAGTGCAGAAAATGTTTCAGGGCTCAATATTTCCCCAGAACACTATTGTATTTGGTTCAAAATTACCCCCGGGTCATTCCATTTCAAGTGGTCCAAAAAAAGTAAAATTGGTTGCTCGACCATTTTTAAAAAATCTGAAATTTTTTGTACATCAACCCTAACCTAAAAGAAGATCAAAACAACCATTATTTTTAATTTAACCTATTTTGCTTGTCCGCAGCAGCCATGCAAATTTCGACGTTTTAGCGGTTTTTGCTAATTTAAGCGTTTACGGGATTGGAAATATCTCCCCTTTAAAATCTCCAAATCAAATGGAGTTTGAAGCAAAATTGTTTAGAATAAAACGGTCTAAAAGACTAGAGCAAGTATGTTTTTCTAAAATAAACCCTTAGGGGTGAAATTTTAGTTTAAAGTTGAAATTTTTTTAAAAATATCTGCCCACTTTAAGAAGATTTTTTTATAAGAAGGAAACCTGTCAAGGCACCAATATTTTTTTTATTAATAGTCCAAATACATTTCAGGTCATATGCAAAGTTTTGGATCTGAGCCTCAATTTGTCTTTATTTAAAAAAATCTCAAAGTCGAAGATTTGTCAAAATTTGCAATTTTGAGGGTTAAATATCTCTGGTGGGGGACCAGTTAAAAATTTTAAAATGGTTCATTCTAGAGTACTATATATTAGTGTTAAGCTCAAGAAGTTCATAGGAGGAGATTTGACTACAAGCCGAGGTATGATTTTTACAAGGTGCCCCCAAATGTCGCAAAATTTGGAAGTTAAGGATTTCTACAAAATTTGTCTGTTTTCAAGAGAACTTTTTTATTGGAAGGAAACCATTCAACACAACACATATTTTTATACAAATAGTCCAAATGTAATTCAAGTTACACGCAAAATTTGAAACCTGAAACTTGGTTTTTCTTTGCTTAAAAAAATCCCAAAATCAACGATTTGTCAAGAATTTCACTTTTTTAGAGTGATATCTCTCTGAAGGAGCAGGAGATAAAAATTTGAAACTTTGTCATCTTAGAGTATATTATGGTAGTGTTATGCCCTAAAAGTTTCAAGATGGAGGATTATTTGGCTACAAACATAGAAATGGCAAGGATGATATTAAACTTTTTTTTTGTTGAAGTGATTTTTTTTACTTTACAATTATTTTGTAAATTATATTAATGTTTCATTACTTTTTAATTTTAATTATACAAAATACAGCAATATAGAAAAACTTAGCAATGAACTTTATGAATTAAAATATTTATCTCTATTTTTTACCAAACATATGTTAAAGTTGGGCTTGATATAAGTAATTATATTAACTGCTTAACCTTAGCATTCAGCCATTGACAATCTTTACAACCTGAGAGACGGAGAGGGAAGAAGAAAACCGCGATGAGAATTGTTTTATTGCATACTGCAAACAGTGGCGTATATAAGGGGGGGCCGAGGGGGCCCTGCCCCCCCCCCCCCCGAAATTCGGACTAGGTGTACCAAAACAAGTTAAAACATTGTATTTTAGGGTCCAATTTTAAAAAATTTTCTGGGGGAGGACCCCCAAGCCCCCCTTTTGTAATTGGAATTTTATTATTAACAACTATATTACATATATAATAAGTTCATCAAAATCTAAATCCTACGAAAAAATATATGTCCGAAATTCGGACTTAGTGTTCCAAAAACAAGATAAACCCCTTTTTTTAAGGGTAAAGTTCCAAAAATTTTCTGGGGAAGGACCCCAGATCCCTTTTTGTACTTGGAACTCTATTTTATTACTTTTTAAATATTAAGTTCATAAAAATGTGCATCCAAAATTCGGACTTAGTGTACCAAAACTAGTTAAAAACCTGTTTTTTTTAGTCAAACTTCCAAAAATTTTCTGGGGGAAGGCCCCCAGACCCCCCCTTTGGTACTTGTATTTTTATTACTAACACCTTTTCCTATATTAAGTTTTTAGAACCTAAGTTATAACCTTAAAAAGCTACATTGGACCTATTAAATATGTGGGGAAGGGGCTGGAGAGTAATTTTGGGCCCCTCCCGAAATAAATTCCTATATACGCCACTGACTGCAAACCTGCACCAAGATCGGAAGAACATTTTGATTCACCAAGGTGTTTTGTTGTTGTACTTTTTATTAGTCGCAAGTTCATGTTAAAAAATGGATTGTGATGTGGGTCAACTTATCAGAGAAAATTGTCACAAGTCTGTTTAGGGGACATCCATAAATTACATGAGGTCAAAAAGAGGGGGAGGGGTTTGGAAAAATCTCACCAAGGGGGGGAGGGGGGCATTTCACGTTAACTTTTTAAGTTAGAAATTATTCGATTTTCTTTGTTTTTTAAGTATGAGAAAGGAAAATAATTTTTAAAAAGTTGTAGGTAAATCTCACGCGGGGGGAGGGGGGGGTCCAGCAAAATCTCACCAAGGGGGGAGGGGGGATTCAGATTTTGGAAAAAACACCTCACGTAATTTATGGATGTCGCCTTATGGCCCAGTAACTCTTGAGTTTAATCGGTTAAGTGAACTAAGGGAAGATCATCAAAATTTGTTTGTTCTAAGGATCAATAAATCTGTCAAAAATACATGCAAATATCATGAGAAAAAGTATTTGTTAAAATATCATAATCTCTTTGGCAATACTTGTTCGGATCCACTAAAAATTCATAAAAAAAGTTATAACCAAAGGACTTAATGAAATTAAAATAGAGCATTTAAAAAGAGAAAAGATACCCGGATAAAGATATCCTCCATCTTGAAACTTTAAGGGCATAACACTACCATAATATACTCTAAGATGACAAAGTTTCAAATTTTTATCTCCTACTCCTTCAGAGAGATATCACTCTAAAAAAGTGAAATTCTTGACAAATCGTTGATTTTGGGATTTTTTTAAGCAAAGAAAAACCAAGTTTCAGGTTTCAAATTTTGCGTGTAACTTGAATTACATTTGGACTATTTGTATAAAAATATGTGTTGTGTTGAATGGTTTCCTTCCTATAAAAAAGTTCTCTTGAAAACAGACAAATTTTGTAGAAATCCTTAACTTCCAAATTTTGCGACATTTGGGGGCACCTTGTAAAAATCATACCTCGGCTTGTAGTCAAATCTCCTCCTATGAACTTCTTGAGCTTAACACTAATATATAGTACTCTAGAATGAACCATTTTAAAATTTTTAACTGGTCCCCCACCAGAGATATTTAACCCTCAAAATTGCAAATTTTGACAAATCTTCGACTTTGAGATTTTTTTAAATAAAGACAAATTGAGGCTCAGATCCAAAACTTTGCATATGACCTAAAATGTATTTGGACTATTAATAAAAAAAATATTGGTGCCTTGTCAGGTTTCCTTCTTATAAAAAAATCTTCTTAAAGTGGGCAGATATTTTTAAAAAAATTTCAACTTTAAACTAAAATTTCACCCCTAAGGGTTTATTTTAGAAAAACATACTTGCTCTAGTCTTTTAGACCGTTTTATTCTAAACAATTTTGCTTCAAACCCCATTTGATTTGGAGATTTTAAAGGGGAGATATTTCCAATCCCGTAAACGCTTAAATTAGCAAAAACCGCTGAAACGTCGAAATTTGCATGGCTGCTGCGGACAAGCAAAATAGGTTAAATTAAAAATAATGGTTGTTTTGATCTTCTTTTAGGTTAGGGTTGATGTACAAAAAATTTCAGATTTTTTAAAAATGGTCGAGCAACCAGTGCTGGACCACTTGAAATGGAATGACCCCCCCCAAAAAGTCCTTAAAATTAAAAAAAAAATCAGATATCTTACTGTAATAAGAGGACACTTTGTTATTCCTTGAATCACTGGAAATCTTTAAAAGTTAGTTCTTTTCACATAATCGACAAAAGTTTTTTTAATAGATTTTTTATTGTAAAATATTTTTTTAGCTACTTCTGTAAGGTTTGACAATTTTCGAATAATCCTTAAATTTTAATTTAATTGAGGTATAGTGCATTAAAATTTTTAATGGACTTAATCTTTATTCGGTTCTTACGTATTATCCCATCGACTGTGCCGCTAAATCCGAAAATGTTATCATAGCCCATCGACTGTTCTAGCTGTGCCACTGAATTTGAAGGTCGCTAAACGGTCGAAACGATGAAATAGTACGTAAGTACCCTTAATTCTTACTAAAAAAATCTTACACAGTATGTATCACCTCAGATCAGAAGATCCTATGGTATTGAAATGTGGTTGTAAAATAACATAATGCCTACTTTTCTCAAATTTAAACTACCAGGTTAAACTCTCCTCTTTTACTGAACTTTCTTCTTCAAAAACAACGTTGTGATTAAACAAGAACGCGATTTTTAAAGAAAATCATCGATCCTGAAACTGAAACGTTATTTTCCTAGCATATCCATCGAAATGCAAGGAAAAGTCAACTTTCAGGTATTCAACGAGAGAAAACTCGTTAAATTGTTCAGCGTAATTTTTAATTTGTAACTCGGCAGTTTTCACCAAATTTCCAAACAAATTGGAGGGTATAATGAAGTCATTTTGTCAAAATACTATTTGTAACTAATGACAATCTGATTCGTACGGTTTTTTCCTTTATGAATTCGGGCAAAAATTTCTCCACAGCTGCCTGAATTTT
The DNA here is from genome assembly GCA_963680715.1 of Tetragnatha montana. NCBI lineage: Eukaryota > Metazoa > Arthropoda > Arachnida > Araneae > Tetragnathidae > Tetragnatha > Tetragnatha montana. Next base: position 2,037,181 of record OY796684.1, on the reverse strand, counting down.
TCCCGAACCTCGTTCTAGCATTCGGACATATCCTGCATCCTCAACCGAGGCCGCAATTTTTTAGACAGTTCCCCCCTAAACTATTTTTTTCCCTCATGTAAAAATTTCATTTTTTCTCGTGTAAAAATCGAGATATCACTCCGAAATTTTATCTATAATAGAACCAATGTTTTTTAATGGTAATTCAAACTTTATAGAAAAAAATCGGATTAATCGATTAATTTTCTGGTGTTTCCCAAACATTTAAATCCTTTGCTATTTTAGCTCCTGGCCTTTAAGAAATAAATCTATTTTCGATCACATAAGCTTGAAAGAGAGTGAGAAGGTTCTCTGGAAGCTTTTACTTAACTCATAAACTGGATTAATTTGAATTTTTTTCTTATTTTACTAACCAATGAACTTTCATCACTGAAACTGTGAAATCCCTTTGAAAATTGTTCTGTTTTTGTGTCTTAAAAACTGGGATGTCTTTGGGGACGTCCATAAATTACATGAGGTCAAACAGGGAAAAGAGTCAATTAAAATCTCAAGTAAACTTTATGTTTAGAGTTTTTACCTCCTAAAACCCTATTTACAGCCCCAAAATGAGAAATTGTCTGCTTTTATAGCTTGAATACATGAGAAAGTACTCGAAGATTATAACGAAGGAAAATTTCTCATATTCAGACAATAGAGAGCTTTTTAGGAGATAATAAATTCTGCCTAACTGAAAGTGCGTTTTAGGGGTTCTATTCAAAGCAGGTTTCAGCACAATGTGTCTTTTCGTATGCTGCTCTACAACTTAGTGATTGACTACTGACTAGTTTAGGAAATCTTTGTTTTTCCAATAAAAATAATAACTCCTAAACTATCCCCTACGAGGCGTTGAAAGTGGTCTCATCGGGTAGCACATGGTCACTTTCCTTTACCTAGACACCCCTTTTCTGACTATGTCTGTAGGGGTTTAAATAAAAAAGGGTAGACACAGACAAGACTTTGAAACACCGCTATGTATGTGTCTCTTCTGCTCAGCATTTCTCAAACTGATGGCGGATGTTCAAAGGGGAAGCAAAGAAATGCTTAAGAATAAAAATATTTTTTAAGAATGAAATTTAAAAATTTCTTTTATGTGATAGAAGTTTAATACCCTTGAAATATTCATGGAGTATGTTAGATAGTAAAACCAAAGTCTATTGGCACACCCTATTGATGGCAATTTGATAGAACAGAGGAGGGTAGTTACAAATTTTGGAGACTTCCTTCAAGAATGTAATGTGGTGTAGCTGTGTGTGTAAGTACTCTATATCACTTAAAAAAAAACGAGGGTAAACTCATGATTATAAATCTCAAATTACTCAAAGAGGGAGGAACCCTAATTGACTTAAGAGAAAATCGTCATAATATCGCCTCTCCGGTGCTACAATGACGCAAATGTAAAAATTGAAATTTCTACTACACGGGAGCTTGGCAGCAAAGCTTCTAGATTGCCCACGATATCGCGCGAAGTCGGAAAAAGTCGAGTCAATCTTAGGTGATCATTTTAATTGTCGCAAAGATAAATCGCCAAAAACGGCTTGAAATGCCTAAACGCTTAAATCATGGCCTAACCAGTATCGCACGCCTTCTAACATTCTTCTCTAAAGTTAAGCACCTTCAGGCGCAGTCAGTATTTGGGAGGGTGACCACCACCAACCATCGGACCTCACAGTGGTGTCGAATGAAAAAAAATATTGAAAAATCTCAGTAGTATTTGTATCTATAACCACTTTAATTTTATTTAAAAATCTTTTGTTTTTGTGCTGGTTATGCAGCTGTGTATTCTATGTTTAAACTATTAAAACAATGCTTTAATATAAATAGGAAGGATTGCAGATTTCAAACGCCTCGCGAGCAGATGGAATTTTTTTGGTCTTGGCTTTATTGTTTTCAGTCTGTTTTTTGAGTAAATGTCGGGGCAAGAATTATTTATTTCTCTTATTTTATTTATTCCTTTTGGAAGTGAAATTAAGTTTGCATCTAGAAATACTTCATATAAGAGTTCTACAAACTGTATTAATTTTAAAGTAGGGTCGTTATTTTATGACCATGTATTTGGAGGAACTTACAATTGTTATTATTTCTAATTTTTTGGTTAAAATCCATATATTTTGGGGGACTGCGTAACCCGTGGAACCCTACAATCTCAGCACTACCACCATCGGTTCTATCCAAAACAATGGACATGCAAAGTAAAACGCACGTAATTTAGTATTAATTTATTTAATAAATTAAAATTGTTCTCTGATCAGATCGTCCGAATTTAATTTCAAAGACGGATTATAGTTCCAGTGCACCATTATAAAAAATATTTGTCATTAGCATATTGGCATAATTCTCAAAAGAATGCAGCACCGATAAACGATAGGAAAAAGTTTTTATTGAGAATTTGCCTAGGAAATATTGTACCTCTGAAATCGGCGATAAAAAAAAATCGTAATTTAATAATATATATATATATATACTCATTCATTATTTAGGGTAGAATATTTCTGATAACAGGTAGATCTTCTAAAAAATAAAACCAAATGTGAGCAAGAAACGAAAGAAAACGCACCGATGATTGATATGGTCAGTTGGTCACCCTCCCAAAAATGCCAAGCTACCAAACGGTAAATATTTACCAAGTTGCATTTGCGTCATTGTTGCACCGGAGCGGCGATATCATAAAAACACGCAGAAAAAATTGTCATGAAAATATTTTCAATATTCGAGAAGGTGCATGTGAAAATAGCACTTAAGGCTTCAAAAAAGAAAAAGTTCGCAAGTTTCTTTGAATTTATAGTTAAAATTTCTTTTTATACAGCGCAAAAAGTACAAGATAAAACTTAAACCCTGCAAACTTTTTCTTTTTTGAGGCCTGAAAAAGTGCTATTTTTATTTTTACTTGCTAATGCGTAATATCTCCTCTAATTTCGAGAAGAATATTAATTTTGAATAGTTTTCGAGAACTATATCTTTAATGGTATAGATTTTTATAGATATACGTGAATTCCTATGGGATGTTGTTTTTCGTCTGCCTTTCTAATTTGTTCTCGCATTTTTATGAGAGAAAATCTGTTGGGTTGGATGATTTGAAGGCTTTTCGCTATATTGATGATCTAATCGTGTTTGACCCTACTAATTTAAATGAATTAATTGATTTACTCAAAAGAATTAAAATTAAAACGTACCAATGAGGAAGAAGATAAAGCTAATTATTTGGACTTAAAAATCAAGATTGTCGATAAAAAAATGATTTATTGGTTTGTTTAATAAGAGAGATGAGTTCGATTTCCAAGTAAATATTTTAACTAATTTCCACAGTAATCTCAAAGTCTATTTTTTATAATATATTTTTTTACAACCAGTTGAAAGTAAAAATGAGTTAAATTTAGAAGAAGCTTTAGGAAAATAGTTTCTCAAGGTTCTTTATCCGATCTTCTTCTTCAACTTCTTTATAAAGGAGTTGAAGAAGAAGATCGGGTAGTGTGTTTTCATAAGATTTGCCGACTATTTACATACTGCTCGTGTTGACTCATTTTGAGTTGGTTTTTCTAAGTGTGTATGTATTTCATTTCGTATTCTTTTGATGTTATTGTATTATTATTATACTCGACACCAACTTTTCTTGAACCCGTCACAAATGCGGAAGGAGAAACCGGTAAACACGAAGCCTGTTGGGTTGATAGGAGGAGTTTCGGTACGCAAATCGTGATTGAAAAGCACTATATATACATAAGTTTAACAAAATAATCATATTTTTAAATTGACGTTCTTCATTTTATTCAAAATTCAGACACCGCGATGGGAACTACTTTGTTTGTTAGTGACGTCGTATGTTTGTGCACTTTGGTTGGAAGGTAGCCACCTGTTTTTTAATAATAATAAAAAAATTCCCTTTCAAGTTCATTATGCAATGTGTATTATCTCGAATATTGAAGATATTTTAATGAATTTTTTCTGCTGGATTTTTATAATATTGCCAACAATTGTTCATCACCTTTAGTTTTTTGATAATTTATTTACATGATTTGCCTAACTGGGATACATTACCGATTACCGTACTTTCATTACCCTGCATGCTGCCATCTTTTGACTTCTTCTGAACTTTTAAAACCGATTTTTCTTCTAGCTCATTTTATTTGGCTTTGATTTTATTTTAAAGAAAATTTAAAGATTTTAACAACTATTATTTCTTTTTTTAGCTATCGAAAAGACAAAAGGGAAGGCATTTGTCTCAAAATTGATGTAGGAGGGCTCTGAATAGAAAAGCACATTTTCAGAGATTTAATAATTTTAAATATTTTGTTCAAATATTTCTATAAAAACTAATGTTAACTATAATCAGTATAGAAAAGCAAGTAGAGTTCGGTTTATTTTTATGAAGCCTACCTAATGATAACTAATACAACATGCTTGTTTTTTTATTTTTAGAATTCTTTGCATTAAAGAAATATTTCTTTAGTGGTAAAGATTGATTTACTTACAAAATTCCTTCAGATCCACATTGTTTTTTTTTCTTTTTTTAAGATAATGCTAATTTGACGACTTTTTATTAAGCCTTCATTTTCAACGTTTTAAAATCGTTCGAATGAGAAGATTTTGCTTGCGATCAAATACAAATTAAGTCGACCAACTAAGGCAAGCGAAGCGCACAACAAGGTTGGTCCGTAACTATATAAAAAGTTTGTAAATATTAAGGTAATACTTTTTAAAATACAAATAAATTCTCATCATCTATTTATAATAATTCTTTGATCGTGACCCCATGGATATTTTTGATAATTGCGCGACACAAAATACAATGACGGACGTGGAGAATAGTTGTCTGGACAACCAATTCTAAGATAACGATAAAGTTTTTTTATTTTCCACCAGATGGCAGTACCACCTGATAAAATTACCTCCTAAGTTTCAAGAGATGATTCTGAAGTAGTTTTTTTTTCTTTCCTGACTTACATAAGGACTGTGGTGTGACAAACAGGATAGGATTAAATTTATCTTTTCCCGGGGGTTAAAAACTCAGAAACACAGCTAGCTTTCACCAATCCTCTCACAGTTTGTGGAATATTTTCGGAGAAACTTCAGGGTCCTTCTTATCTACGGTTGAGAGGGCCACCTGTAAGAAAAAAAAAGTTTTGAGACGTCTCATCGTGTTTTCTTTGGACGTTGAGCAGAAAAGTAAAGACTAAAAAAGGGGCAACGCAATTTTATGAACCTTCCTGAGTTCCCAAAGTTCATTGAAACGTTACGGGACGCAACTAGATAAAAAACTTCTAAGGGAAAATAATTTTGATTGTTTTTAAAATGGGCTGATTTAAGGGGGAATGGGATGGAGTCTATTGCCCCAAACCTTTTTAGGATTTTATTTTTTTCTTAATTGTAATTGATTTAAAGTCCTCGGTCTTTTAGCTTAATTCGCCCATGGAGAATTCCCTTCACCCATTCGTAATTTAATAATGTCTCTACATGAAAACAACCCCGTTGTTATTTTATTTTTATAATAATACTCAAACTTGCTTTATATGCAGAACCTTTCTAATCATTTTATTTTGGGCTATTCGTTCCCCCCCCGTTTGGGCTCTTATAAAAAATATAATTAAATGCATTCTGTAAATAAAAATGTATTTATTAGGACAGGGCTGTTAAACTTTTATGAAAATTAATTGAAATCCAATTTACTAACCCATTTTAAACCACCGAAACGAAGCTCAAAAGGTTTCTTTTTGAATAATAAGGGGAAACGGAGGGCTATTTTATTTGATATAGGAGCTGGAGCACATTATACATACACCCTTTAATATCTCAAAAATTATCAAGGTTATTTAGGTGACATTTTTACAAAAAGTTGCCTTTGCATGTATTAACATCACATATGAAACTGTTTAGCTCAGCAGTAAAAAATCTATAAAAATAAGTTCGATATATCGAATTTTTGAGGTAACTTAATTAGATATAAAATTAATTAGTGGTATTTTATTTCAAGGGGGAAAATATTTTTTTGAGATCTAAAGGTTTTCGAGTTAGTTTCGTTAGTTTAATTCTTAATTTTTTTATACCTGAAAGTTTATGACCTATATTCAGAAAAAGGGTAATGCAAAACTGTCCCAACTGTTTATAATCTCTTTCAATACAAGAACATTTATTATTTTCCTAATTTTTTGTTGTCATTGTCATTTTTGGAAAAAAAAATGAATAAATAATTTTTGTACTCAAAAATGGGTTTTAATTTTGGTGTATCAAATTGCCCCGTTTTCCCAAAACGTTTTGTAGAGAAGATTCAAAAATGTTAAAGCAGGGGTGCTACTTTTCCGGAGTAGCTCCGGAGATCCGGTTTTTTAAAGCCATGAATCCCGGAGTTCCAGTTTTTTTCGAAATTTTCGGAAATCTTGAGCTCAACAAGAAAACGCAAAATCAAGTCTCATAAAAAAATAAGAGCAGGGTTGCAGCATAAAATCTCACGGACCACTGGTTGGGAACCACTGCACTTAACAGTACCGAAAGTCATCGGAAAATAGGGGAGGAAAATCTAAGGCTAATGGAGAAAAACGGGGGTCGGATTTGTATTTAGGGGGTCATTTTACAAAAGAATCTGTCTGTGTTGTGTCAGTTGCATTTTAGACGTTATTATAATTACAGCCCTACATTTATTTTTTTTTAGAATTGATTTTGCGCTTTCTTATTGAGCCCAAGATTTCCAAAAATTTCAATAGAATCAGGAATTCTGGGATTCATACTGTTAAAAAAACCGGATTTCCGGGGCTACGCCAGGAAAGAAGCACCCCTAGTACCAAAAATTAGTACCAAAAAGTGAAATACTTTAACTAAAGATGAGGTGGGTCGCAATGGCGCCATATATTTATAAAATGCGGGTCGTGATGTTTAAAAGTATGGGAATCCCTGGAATATAGATTTAGTGCTTTGCTAAAAGTTAGCTATAGCCATCCATCGCTTTGATGATTTCCGTAACACAGTTAGCCTGGGAGTGGGAGCCGTTGGATAATAAGCGTTCCATCGTCACGTGTGGGACAATCACACTCCAACATTTCCTCAAAATACTGCTATAAAACTTAAAATAAATTTTAAGTAGGGAAAAGAGTATTTTTTTAAAGTTTATGTTTGGTACAAAGAGATTTCAAGAATCGATACATCTTTCCTAAATGGTTTTCTTCAATTAAAAAATAATTAATAAGCATCGTTCACGTGCTGGACACCTTAAAGGGCAATTACCCCCTGCTGGGTGGCCCAAAAGGGGGGACAAACCCGACAAATGTCGGGGGACCGAAGCATTAAGGGGCCCCTCACCGAAATTTGGGCAGGGTGGACAAAATGAGTTAAAACGTTTTAAAGAGTGGATTTTAAAAAAAATTCCTAGCCCCTGTGGTTGTAAAAATTTGAAAAAGCGGGCACAAAAATTTACCCTTTTGTTTGCATATAAAGATGGTATCTTAAAAACTAATTATTTGACTTTTACACCCTTTGACAAATCCTAAAATTTAAATATACCATATAGATTTTTCCCTTGAAAATTTCGTGGCATTAAAGAAGTGGGCTAACCTCGTTGATTTCGTGCAAAGTGTTCTAAATGTCTGTAAATGAGTTTCATTCTATAAAATGTGAAATGTTTGTGGGGTTGCCAGAATGCCCACCTCGGCTCTTCTCCGAAGGAACGCGAAGACGAGAGATGAGCCAAAGATGATATGGCGAGCATATTGCTCCTTCTGTTTATATCTCTTTCTGTATTTTAACCCCCTTAAACTTTAACTAAATATATTATTAGTCTAACTGCTTGCTCTGTGTGACCCCCTTCCCATGAATATAAAAGGCTTTTTTTTGGGAATTTACCAGATATCAAGTTAATCGTGATAAAAATTCCTGCCTAAAAAGTTACATTTCTAAACTTTAAAGCGTGCATGGAGGGAGGATAAATTATGTGGGGCGGTTGTTCGTGTTATCTCCCACACTCTTAACTAAGAATTACTGAAAACAACGGCACCTAAATTTAAGTATTCAATACTGCCATCAGTCTTATTTTCAAACATAAGTTAAAAATAAGGCTTGTTTGAGTGGTGACTATTGAATGGTGTGAAACTGAGTATTTCTGGTGTTTCAAAATTGAAAGGATATAGGGTGAACTGCCCAGTGACCCCCCAGTAACAATCGACCATCTCACATAATAAGGTATTTAATTGCTCTGGAGGCTCCCAATAAAATTCAGTAGTTGCAAGAATATCTTATAAATGGGGAACATTTAATTATAATATTTGAATTATAACTATGATATTTTTTTTGCAATTAACACACAGATGAATGGGAATGAAAAAGAGTCCTATAGGTTAAAAATTGACAATTTTCAATCATATACTTTTCTGAGTTTAAATTGACCATGAACAGCTTACGACTTTTCTTGTTTAACCAATTATTCAAGTGTTTTTCATTGTTAATAATAATAATGTAGAACGTAACATTTTAAAAACTGGGGGAGATGAGGGGGTGTTTGTTCATTTACTGGATGGGGCAAACTGACATTTCCTAGTAAATGAACGGCTGTTCATTCACTATGGGAAAAAGGCTTACCTCCTGAATCTTTGAGGTTTTAAGCTTATTCGGTTTATAATGATATAATATATAAACTAAGCTAGGTGGTGTAATGCCCAAAGCTTATAGAACTGTTACCTTCTAGTATATGAACGGGGTGTGTTGATCAGAAAGTCTATGCTAATACATGTTTTGAAAGTTCGCTCCACGGCTTTAGTTTTAAACAACAACGCCGTGTAGAACCATGAGAATATAAGGTGTATAAAAGAGGTGTATCATGAGAATAAAGGTGTATAAAAGGACACTAAAGTGTCCATGCTGAATACACTAAGATGGCTTTCAGACTCTTAGTGGAAAAATTAAAAATTAAGTAAAAAATTAAAGACGATAGTACAAAAACTTTATTTAGAGAAAACAATTTTACTCATTTAAATCACCAGTTTTAGAATTTTGGAAAAGTTTATAAGGTTTGATTTTTTAACTATGTATAAAGCTAATAATCTTAAAACTTTTTTCGAACTGCTAAAGCTGGTGACTACTTTCAGTGATCATATTGAGGGCAAACTTTGTTCATTTACTGGGTATATCGTAGTGTGTTTTCACTGAAATCAAAATAACTTAAAAACTATCGATTTCAAGGTATTTTCACCTTATTGCAGAGAAAAAGCTTGTATGGAAACATACCTTATTTTAAAAACAATGACCAAGGAACAGCCGCTAAAATTGTATATTTAAAGTGGGAAAATCGCAAATCGAATGTTAAGTGCACCCCCGTGGAAGAGTTCGAGAGACCCTCTCAATTGCGCTGGTGCTCAGGAATTAATATTCATGTTTTGAGAAAAGTTTAAAAATGATAATGCTCTTTTTTAAGAGAAAATTCTTCGGTTTGTTAGTAACTGACCGGTTTTATGAATTTCATGTTTCAAGCTGTTAAGAGATGCACGGCTGAGGATAACAATGCGCAGCACTTCAGAGATAAACTGGTAGTATACAAACAAAGTCAAAATGGCACTGACTGAATTTCAGCTATTTCGGGAGGTCATTTTACATAAGAATCTGCTTGAATTGTTTCTGTGGCATTTTGACATTTAATTTTTGTCAACCAGTGTAATTACTAACTAACCTGATACGTTCTCTTTCAGGGAGGGACGCAGTTTAACCATTTGGAAACTCTTCCTTTCCAGGGCATGACGTTTTACGTTTTAGTAGGCAGACTATCTGAATCTCCTAGGGCTTAATAAATATTTCTTAATGAACTGTAGTCTTTTTATTTACTAATACCTTCTTTACAGGATGCCATGCTGATCGCTATTCTTGGTAACTAATAAAGGTTCGCATAACTGATCTTTCCTCTGGTCTTATTAGTTTTGAGCGGTCTGCTCTCTGAGCCCAATCAGTGTCTGTCACAGGAATTTCCAACTGGTGGCACTCCAAAAGTAGCTTCAGAACTCTTTTTAGCATACTAAAATTCAATAGGAATAGGAGAAGCAGAAGCATTTTCCTATATCATCTAACCGTTGGAAAAAAAAGTTCAAGATAGGGTTGTTACAGAAATGAGTACTCACCCACAATTTTAATAAAGGTTTTCATAGTTACCGCTTAAAGAATGAGGTAAAAAATTATAAGTCTACCATTTTCCCCATTTAATCTAACGGTACTTGCTTTTTGAGTCACCACTGAAAGAATTACAAGAAATTGGTTAAGTTAAATGCGACGGCCAGGGTAGGCGGTTGGGGTTTGAGGATGGAAGACTGAAGTTACAGTTGCTATATATCAGCAATTATTGTTAATTAGTATTCCAAGACTCTTTAAATTTGCGTAGTTTCCGTCGAGGCAAAAGGACAAAGTCTTGAATTTTGGCAAAAAAAACCAGAAAAATAGTACTATTTTTGAAGAAAATAACCGTTACGGTTACAGTTAAGAGTTGGGAAAAAAATCGTTAAGATCCCCCGGGGATACGCAGGAAAATTTATAAATGCCCAACTGCATTTATGTCCGAGTGCTATACCCGGGGAGAAGGCTCAGACTCGAACCAGGGTTCGATCTGAGGGCCTTTCGGATGGCAGTCTGGTGTGCTAACCAACAAGCCATCCGTTCCTGCAGCTGTGATAATCTTCTAATTTATTTAAACTTGATATTCCACCATGTTGTTAAATATTTTAGTTTACTTTTAATAGTATAGATGGCGCCAGCATCGTGTAACGCATCGTGGTTAAGACGCTGCGCAGCGTCTACTGCACGTAAGTTACTACTGCTTAGTTCTTCTACGCAATTCAAAGTTGATATTTCCCAATTAAAAAAAAATCTACAGGACCGAACCGTGGACCTGCGGCTCGGAAGTCCAATGCTCTACCAACTGTACCATCCGTTCCTGCAACCACAGGTGTATCTCATTATTTTAAAGTTAATATATATAAAATATTACAAAAATACATTATATAGACCCCCCGTTAAAAGCAGGAACTAATTTATAAATACCAATCAGTATTTATTTCCGAGTGCTATACCCGCTGAGAAGGCTCAGATTCGATCTGCAGGCCTTTGGAATGGCAGACTGGTGTGCTAACCATCAAGTCATCCGTTCCTGCAGCTATTATAATCTTTTAATTAATTTGAACTTGATACTCCACCATGTTAGAAATTTTATTTAACTTTTTATAATATAGATGGCGTCAGCACCGTGTGACGCATAGTAGTTTTGCTGCTGCGCAGCGTCTATTGCACATTATTTTATTATTTATTCTGTGCGTCTATTTACTACACAGTGCAATCCGAATGCGCATGCGTGTGGACGCCGTTTTATTTAAGTTTAATAAAATGAAAACGGGGGATAGAACCCAGGAACTACCGCATGCCACGCAAGCACTTATCCACCAAGCCATCCGTTCCTGCAATCACTCGAGTTCTCTACTTAATTTAAAGTTGATACTACACTATTTAAAAAAAAAAAAGAAAAGTTTCCGAGGATTGGACCCGCAACCTTCAGGACGAGATGACAGTGCACTAATTCCAACCGTGCTATATATCCCTGCATCCATTGGTTTAGGTCTTTAATTTAAATTTAATATACAAATTTATGAAACAGAAAAATATAACAAAAGTACCACTCAGATAATAACGGGTTCGATCCACAGACCTTTCAACTCCAAGCATTACACTCCAGACTCCACCACTGATTAACACACCAAGCTACCAGTTCCTACAACTGGCTTAGTTTTAAATGAATTTAAAGTTGATACTTCACCATTTAAAAAAAACCACAACGTTCCGAGAATGGAACCCGCAACCTTCTGTGCGAGATAGCAGCGCACTTACCAACCATGCCATATATCCCTGCAAACACTGGTCTAGGTCTTTAATTTAAAGTTAATATACACTTTCAAGAAGAGAAAAATATAACAAAAGTACCACTCAGATAAGAACGGGTTCGATCCACGAACCATACGACTCGAAACGTTACACTCCACCACACCAAGCCATCCGTTCCTGCAACTACCCGAGTTCTCTAATTAATTTAAAGGTGATACTACACAATTTAAAAAAAGAAAAATTCCGAGGATCGAACCCGCAACTTTCAGGACGTGATGGCATTGCACTTACCAACCATACCATACATCCCTGCAAAAGCTGGTCTAGGTCTGTAATTTAAAGTTAATATACACTTTCAAGAAAGAGAAAAAAATACCTTACGTAAGAACCACCAGTAGTTAAGGGGTTTGATCCACGAACCATTCGACTCGAAGCATTGCACTCCACCACTGATGCACTTGCACACCAAACCAGCTGTTCCTGCAATAGGTCACGTTCTCTAATTAATTTGAAGTTCGTACCACACCACTTAAAATGGAAACTGTTCTCTTTGTAGGCTGAAGAAATAAGATTATTTCACATATTTGATAATCTTTAAACTGTTTTTTTTTGTGAAAACTTGCTTATTTATTAGATGACCTTGCAACAGGTAGAAAATGGAAATAAAGAATTCATCCGACACATTGTCCAAGTAACACACATTAATATTAACGGAAAACAACAACAACAACAAAAAGAAATTTGCAATATGTATTTCACGAAGAGGCCCTGGCCCTTCCAAGTGAAGTGAATACTACCTTAATGAAATGTATAATAGTACATGAAATAAGAAAAATAAAAGGAAAAGAAATGAGAAGGAAAAAAAAAGAAAAAAAAATTGCTGAGGAAATTCAAAGTCACCGCTTATGTAATAAGAATAAAGTTTTTAAGTGAAGCCCATCATTCCCTCCCAAGACAGTGTTCCCTATAGTTATCCAAAGAATCCCGAAATTCCCGGTTTTATCGAAAATTCCGGGCTTATACTAGAACTAGAAAGCTCAATTAAAAAATTAGTGCGGGGCATTATCAACATTTTAATGAAGAGCCTTTCCCACCATCGGTTCTAAATCGCGACTACATTCAAAGTAGCAGTGATGGCGAACCCACGCGACATTCACTAAAAATAACTTAAAAAACTGCTGTTCTAGACCAGAGATTTCCAACTGGATGGCGATGCGCGAAGTCTCCTGAAAAACTCCCCAAAAGTAGCTTTACAACACTTTCTAGTATGCTGAAATTAAAAATTTTTAGGGGAGGACTCCCGAACCCCCCATTTACGTCTTTGGTTATGAAGCAGTTTTGGTCGTTTTCTACGGTAAAAGATAAACGTATGAAATTCGGGGGAGGTCGAGGTAGTACACCCTGAAATTCCCTCTTGATGCAACAAGGGACTCAGATCAAACTTAGTTCTGTCTCATCGGGCGCGCCTAAGTTTGGTGAGAAAAATACCTTCAGAACAAGAATTTTTTTTTTTGTTTTAACCCGTAAACGTTCCGAATTTTGGAGCATTCCGGAATTAAGGATTCCGGATAAAAGGTTCGCTACTCTAATAGTTTTCCGGGATTTTGAGTTGCACCCCTGCATTACCCATGTAGTAAAATACGCACAACTAAAGAGAACTAAAGTTTAAAGGTTGCATATTATTTTTAGTTATAAATCTGATTGTAAAAATACAAAATAAAATAGTGAAATTTCTAAGCAATAATCAAATACCTGAACCTAATATAAATACTTATCGAATCATAAATATTCTTCCTATTCGTCATTTATTTTTTATTAAACAGTTATTCATTTTAATACGCATAGTAATAATAATGAATCAAGAAACATAAGTTATAACTTACGTTCAAAAAATAATTACATAATACCTAAAACACGGAAAGAAAATTTTCATGAAAACTACGCTTATTTATCCCCAAAATTTTACAATAGCCAAGCAAGTCATATTAAACAGAAAAATCTTCTCATTACTTTAAAGAATTATTAAAATTGTTTATAAACTCCATAGAGAACATCGAGGAATATTTTTAATTGTTTTTTCTCGCTCATTTATAATATATCCCGGAAGCTCACCCGACAGCATTTTCACTTGCCATGTTATTCAGTATTAATTATTTTCATCAATATTTGTGTGTGTTTTTTTGTATGTATTTTATTTTCTCTCGTAAATTTTTCTTGTATTCATATTTTCATGTTAAATATGTTAATTCACCTGTATGAGGCTTCTTTTTTTTTTTTCCTGCTGACGAAGGGGATCTTAAGTATCCCCGAAACAATTGTACTATTTTAACATTTTATTAAACGTGCAAATACAAAACCGCTGCCTTTTTTCATTTTTGACTGTATGAGGTGACCTCACTCCTTGGTGATTCATATGAAAAAAATGTTTTCCACTTTTTTGTAATTCTTTGATTATTATGTAATAAAAATTGAATTGAATTGAATTGAAATAGTTATTAAAATCTTTGCAACTTCTCATAATTTTGGAGTAAAAACTGTTAAATAAAGGTAAGAACATTTTTTTTTTAGATGATTTTTTCAGAGGCCCGGTTTCTTTGGATTTACCATAATAAAATAATCTAATGAAGTGATCCTATCAATTATTTTAGAACACGCTAGAGCTGTTATGAGGAGCCCAAATAATCTGTCACTACTAAATGCAAGGCTTTTGTGGTTTCAAGTTGCATCCTTACTGTTGTACCAGATTGGCCTTAATGCAAACGAAAGAATGAAACACTAAACCTATTTTAGGTTCTAAAATTAATCATACAGTCGGTACCACGCAATGATGAACAGCCAGCAGACCAAATAAAAAGTTAACTATACTAGACTGCAACTTACCTTGACCCTACGACGTCACTAATAAACAAAGTAGTTCCCATCGCGGTGTCTGAATTTTGAGTGAAATAAAGAACGTCAATTTAAAAATATGATTATTTAGTTAAACCCATGCATATATAGTGCTTTTCAACCACGATTTGCGTACCAAAACTCCTCCTATCAACCCAACAGGCTTCGTGTTTACCGATTTCTCCTTCCCCATTTGTGACGTACTGGGTTCAAGAAACGTTGCAACCAAGTATATAGCCGAATGTTCATCACACTCGATATATGTATTAAATATAGTTCAGTCAAGAACAGGAAAAAGGTTCATTTTCACCGAATTTTCACTTTATCCAGGTGTTACGTTCGCAAAGATAGAAAGAACCCTTTTCAAAAAACCAAAAAGCTACTTAAAACAAACTGTCCTTTTCCAATTCGAGGATTACGGTTTTGAAATAAGCGGTCTTCGATACGATAAAGTGAAAACCATAGTAAAATGTAAAAGGAAATCATCAACGTAAAAATGTTTACCGGATGCTTTTCAAATGGAATGGGTATGGGTATCCCCTCGCCAAACTGAAAAGTGATATGTGTAGTACATAAGGATGTTAAAAGATTAGTGTTCGGCACTAGTTAACTAAAACTAGTTGCAACTAGTAGTTAACTACCGATCAACTAGTAGTTAACTAGTAGTTTAACTACTTTTAGTTTAAAGTAGTTCAACTATTATTTTAACTACTTTTTTAACTAACTACTAGTTAAAACTACTTTCAAATTTTCAACTACATACTTCAAAAAAATGTTTTATTTAAAATTTAAAAAGATATTTAAAATTTTTATCAAAGGTAGAGTACTCAAATACCATAACCAGAAATAAAGACCATTTTTGCGCGAAGTATACACGTTTTTTGTGACATAGATAAGAAAGATGTATTAGAATTTTGCCAAAAAGTAGGTTATGAAATTAAATAAACTAGTTAACTAGTAGTTAACTACTTTGGGAAATAGTTAACTACTAGTTGCAACTAGTCCCAGGAAAAAATAGTTAACTACTAGTTACAACTACAATTTCCCAGACTAGTTAGTAGTTGGCAGTTAACTATTTTTTTACCACTAGTTGCCGAACACTATAAAAGATACACAAATGGCTTTAGATCTATCTCAGGGGTTTCCAACTTCCAAGTATACTCGAGGCCCGCAATCGAAATCACAAGTCAAGTAGCGAAATCAATTATAAAAATTCTTTAAAATTGCTCTGAATTGATATTGTTAGTTTACTTGCATGTGAGAGTTTCATAACACAAAATATTTTGCGCATGCCATGAGAATGTAAAAGAAAATTTGTGCACTTATAGTTATGACCAATAGTGTTTAAATAGGCTGAATTGCTTAATTTAATTTTTTTAATAAAAAAGAGTGATGTGATTAATTTAATCACCAGTAAAAAATATTGATATTTATAAGTAATGCGTTCTGTGCGAACTTCATGTCAAGAAAGACTATTAAATTTAGGTCTAGTTTCTCATAAATCACGTCCCATCCATTAATGGCGATGTGAGTGCATAATTTAATAAACGCCGTCAGAAACAGGCCTTTTGTGAAAGCATTTACTTTGAGAATCCTTGAAGGTTTCTAATGACATAAGCCCTGTGAATGGACAGTCAACCACATTGTAATCTTAAATAGGGAAGAGTGGGGTAATAAGATGCAAATGGGGGTAATAAGAAACATGCGAAATTCCACAAAATTTTCCTTTAAGCAATTAAAAATCAAATGAAAGTATTAATATAATCTCTAAAGTGTATTTTATAACCATAGTAATTTTCAAAACTTTTCATTGAAAATCTTTAGAAATATGCTCAGTTAAAAATTAGGTTAAAAAAGTTACAAGCTCAAAGTTTTACACAACCCTATATTTTCAAGTATAACACTTGAAAATCATGACAAAATAAATAAGATAGTGTTTCTCTTATCTCGTTTTGTGAGACTAAAAAGTTATTCCCCCCAAAAAAACTCCATTTTTTTCTACAAACTCAGTTGTTTTAAAGATAGTGTTTAACTTTACTCACCATAACTTAAATTAAAACGCAAATTTGATATAAAATTCAATAAATTTCTTTTAATTCTTATAAAATTTTCAAAAAACATTAAAGTGCTGAGTAAAAGTGTCTTACTACCCCCCCCCGTTTTCAGGAAAAGGAAGTAATTATAAACTTGATTGAATATTGAATTTAACTTTTTAGCTTGATAAATAAAATAAAAACAATAAAATATTGAAATAATAAAGAGAAAAATACGATTAATAAATTTTCAGGGATAAAATGTCCAGTCTTTCTTATTACCTAAAGTTTTCTTCAACTGGGGTAGTAAGAAACAAACATTTTTAAGAATGATCTACTACAACCCTAAATTCAAGAACAAAAATTGAATTATATAGCCTTTTAACTTTTTAAAAAAGTTGAAGATAATTTAATTGCAAAAACAAGATAAATTGAAATAGTTGAAAAAGCGTGACTTTACGTTTTTGATTTTGCTGGTTGCATCAACTTTAAATGAGAATTTTTCACTGAAATAATTATTCTAAAACGATAAAATTTTTATGGGGTATAAAGTATGTTTTAAGGATATTCTGTGAATTTTTTTCAGAGTTTTAGGTCCCACACAAAGTAGTATATAAGAAAGTTTCTTATTACCCCTGTTTCTTATTATCCCCCAAGTAAGGAATTTAATTGCTCTGCTCCCAATAAAATTCAGTAGTTGCAGGAAGATCTCATAAATGTGAAACAATCGTTCATTCAAGTATAATTTTGAATTGAAACTGTGAAAAAAATTTCAATTTAAACCCAGCTGCATGTAAACAAAAAAAGAGACCTGTAGGTTAAGAATTGACATCTTTCAGTCATATTTTTTTCTGAGGCTTCAAATTATGCAGCTTATGGCCTTTTCTTGTTTTAATCAATTATTCAAGTGTTTTTCTTTGTTGAATAACAATGTAGAACGCTACATTTTTGAAACTGGGGGAGATAAGGAGGTGTTCATTTATTGGAATGGTAAACTGACATTTCTCAGTGAATGAAAATTGAAAAGCCGTTCCCGTTCAATCACTGGAAAAAAGGCCTACCTCGTGAATCTCCGTGGTTTTAAGCTTGTTCAATTAAAATGTTGTAAACTAAGCTAGGTGCTTAAAATTGTGCCCTTCCAGTAAATGAACGGGATGTGTTGATCAGAAAGTCTTTGGTAATAGGTGGTGTTTCGAAAGCTTCGCAGCATTAGTTTTATACAACGCCGTGTATAGAATCACAGGAATAAGTGGTTCCCTTAGTAAAGTGACCGTGGAGAATATATTGAGATGGCTTACAGCGCTCTTGTGACCAAATTAAAAATCTAATTAGGAAACTAAAGAAGATAGTCCAAAAACTTCACTCAGAAAAAATGTATACTGAAATTAGTGACCGGTTTCAGTATTCTGGAAAAGTTCTAATAGCTTTCGCATTCAACCATATAATCTTATAGACTTTTAAATACTAAAACTGGTGACTACTTTCAGCGTTTATTCACTGGGAAAACGGTGTTGATATTTAGGAAAAACTTTGTTTACTTACTGGGTATATCGTAGTGTTTTAACTAAAATCAAAATAACTACAAAACTACCAATCTCTGCGATCTGAAAGTAGTACTTTCACTATTGCAGAGAAAAAGCCTGCATGGAAACATACCTTATTTTTAAGAATTGACCGAGAAAAAGATATTTAAAGTGTGAGAATCGCAAATCCAAATGCTACGTGTTCATTCACTGGGCAATCCACCCCATACTCGATGGGGGTCTCCAGAATTATGAATAGATAAAAAAAACTTAAAATTTGAAATTGTGCACAGTAAAAATTTTAAATTGTTTGTTTTTCCATCCCGTGGCCCGGAAATTACAGGGATTTTCCAGGTCACGCTCACGGCATGGGCGGATTTATGGGGGATCATAGGGGGCAATGCCCCCCCCAAACTTTTTGAGGTATTTCTATTTTTAATGGTAAGTCATGTTTCCTGGGTCTTCAGGGTCAGCCAGGGTTCTCCAACTAAACCAGCCCCATGGCCCGGCGATTTTACACCACCATTCTCCCCTCTTGGTGGACTTGTATGACCCTACGTGAATTCGTTTTACAAGAAGTTAGAAAAACTTATTTTACACTCTTTAGTCTGTTACAAAAATTTGGTTTTTGAATATCAAATTCAATGAAAACAGAGGGTACCCGGTTAGTTGCCTACCCGGTTAGGCAGACTTTCTTCTAATTGTTTTTAAAAAGCCCTCATTTAAAAAGCACTCAATCCGCCCGCCTCACAAACTCCAGGGCAAGAGGTTAATGCTACGGTAACATATTTTTATGTAAAGAACGAAACAAAAAAATATTGCATTTTTTTCTCTCGTCTATTATAGGAGGGGAAGGCAGAAAACTTGTTCGGAGACTCTTACTTTATGCTAATGGTATGCATAACATAATCATAACCTACTAAATCATTCTATTTCCGATGTGTAAGGTTTTCAAGGTGGACCTGTCTTCTCTGCAGATAAGCTCTGAAGAGCTATTTTCGTCCGTGAGGGAATAGCTTAATGAGGGCTAGATGGCCTACCTGAAGTTAGAATAACTGTAGGCAGTTCTTTTGTTCATTGGCGTCGTCTCCAACAGAAGGGAACAAATATTTGATTGGTTATATTCACCACTGCTAATATTGAAAATTGTTCTATATCAGGCAAAATGTACATTTTTTTTATGGAAATCTTGAGTGTTGTTGGATGTCTTAACTTGTGTTTGTGGGAGGATTGCAAGTTTCGATGCTTTGTTTCAGTATCTAGTGATCCTTGGGCATGGAAAGGTTGAGTATCACTAGATTAGATTATGTGTGTGGTCTGTGGGAGGTTTTCAGGTTTTATTGATTTGGTAAAGTGTATTATGATCCGTTGGTATGAAAAGGTTGAGAATCACTGCCCTACGGGATCAATGTCCAAAACTTTAGATTCCAAATTGTTTATAAAAAAAAGATGCTTCGCGGTAATGAGATCAAGCTTAAGATTTTTCGGTTTGACTTTGTTATATTTAAATAGATGGTTTGTTCCCTAGTTGCACAGTTCATTCCAAGTATGTCAAGTTTATGTAACTTCTACTAGAACTAAATGACATTTGACTATAGGGGACAAACAGTGGAAGAAATCTTGAACGTTTGTGCTGTTTGGGTAGTCTTTATCAGGGTTTTGGCTTAGATAGACACAGGTAAAACAGATTGTGCGTGCGTTTCGCCTTTCCCGTTCGTTCAAACCGGTATGTTTCAAAATTAATGAAATAAAAAGCTAAGGAGCAATCGCTCACCAACCCTCGTAAACTGCTTAGGCAGGACCTTTAGGATTGAAACCCAGCTCACTGAACTTAACTCACTTTATAAAAAACAATAAAAACAATTAGCAGAAGAAATGTCAACCAACTTTTCAAAAATACATCATCACATAATAACACACTTTTAAAAGTTATAATATTTATTAATTCTAACTTATCACTAACTTAATCAAAATGTTTTTCTTAGAAAATATCCAGTACGTTTATTAATAACTATTGTTAATCAACCTTCTGGGAAAAAAAGTACACCAATGAATCTTTTGAATTCAATATTGTACCTCCTAGTAACTCGTTAGTATACATACTACCTAGTGTTTTATCATTCATATTTTTGTTTAAACCCAGACTTTACCTATCTTTACCTTTACCTTTTAAGCCATTGAAAATAATAAGAGACAAAACCTATTTGACACTCAACGTTTACAATTTATTTCGATCATTAGACTAAAAATTATAAATTTCAGACAAAAGGTATGAAATTTTAGTAGGAAATAGCATATTTGTAAGTTTTTAGAAAACTTTTATCAGTCTTTGTATAATATTTAATTTAGAAAGTACTTTTTTAAAACGTGAAAAAGTTAGTTTCATAATAAAATAAGGCGTCAATTGGTCGTTGTGATTGTTTGCATAATGAGTAATTTGACAGTACTTGCTTTGTGACTACGACATATATATATATATATATATATATATATATATATAACTCATCTTAGAATCTTTGAATTTAAACTAGATAAATAATGCAAACTTGAAGCAGCGCCAATGCTGCATGCAACAAGAGCATGAATATAATTAAGGCAAAATTTTTAGTTTTTATGTTTTGAATTTAGTAATTTTCACTTTTGTGGCTAGTTACGAGTTTTTTTGATATTATATTTGGCTTGAAATGGCACTCTTCATAAATTAAAATATGGTACACAATTGTATGAATTTAGCGACTGGCAATAGTGGGGATGTTTCCACACTAGCTCGGTACGAGAGGGTTAGGTTTAATAAACCTTTGACTGGGGACCCTCCCGGATCGTCAAAAAATTACCCTCCATTTTCAAGCACTAATGCATCATTGAACTACCGTTTGGTAACACCCTGTGGGGATAAGAGGTGTAAAACTTGCCCTATGTTTGATCGTGATTTTACAGTGGATAATGATGGCATGGATTGCAAATCAGCTAATGTGATTTACTATATAAAATGTACACATTGTAGTATGGGTTATGTTGGACAAACGTCGAATCCTTTGAACCTTAGAATTAATTTACATAGATCCAATATAAAAAACTATAAACATGGTCATTCTGTAAACATAGAATTCGAACACTTTAAAAGACATGCTTTTGAAGAGGCAAAACTGTATATACTTGACTCAGTAACAGACTTGAATGAAAGATTAGATAGAGAAAATTATTACATTATTAGGCATAGGACTTTAGTGCCTTATGGTTTAAATGACATCTTTTTGAACAGTCAGGTAAATCATACAAATGTGCAGGCATCGAAATTATTTTTTATCAATGACAAAAAAACCGGTAGATTCAAGAGAGGAGGATCAAAGAATATTAATCATGATGATACTAAATTTGAAAATTTGGATGTATATGAAAGTAATTTCCAATTGGATTATGATATAAAACCTATAAAAACTTATATTTTGGGTATGAAGGATGTAATGGTTTACAGATTTAATTTGTATCTTCAGTCACTTGATTTTAAGTGTAAACATTTTAAGATCTTGGTTTTTGATCTTACTAATTTTAGATTATCTAAAATAGATGTTGATAAACTATTGAATTTGGAAAAATTATATTTTGTTATAAACTTTAGCAGTCCGGTTTTGGATGATTTCGGGTTTTCTAGAATGTTTTCTGATTTGTCTTATTGCTTTCCTGATAGAAAATGTAAAATAATGAAGTGTTTTAGGTACGATAAACCTCTTGGAAGAAGAATTTTCAATTATAATGATTTTTGTAGGAATACAGATAAAGCTAGGAAAAATGCTATTTGTCATTGTGAGGATGAAGCATATTTTTTTTTTTTTTTTAAAAAATGATCATTATGGCCATGTCATAACTGGAGATCTGAATATAGTTGATAATAATACTCTTAGACAACTGATGAAAAAGGGCACTAAATTTAGACCAGTTTTTTCTTTGGGTGTTAAAAAAGCACTCAATAAATTTTCTGAAGATATTGACAAATTCTGTATAAAAACAGCAAAAAGGTTTAATTTACCGTTGGAATCATTTACAGAATGGAGATGTAGGGTTTTTGCCGAGTTTAAGTATTTTGTGATTGATAATAAATCAAGGTTCAAGAATGATTTGATTTTTAATGATTTGAATATTGCTATTTCGAGTATTAGAGAAAAGTTTGTCATTACACCCATAGACAAGGCCTCCAATAATTATGCTTTGATTTGTAAGAAGTTTTATTTAGAATTGATTGATAGAGAATTATTGGCATCAGACACATATAGAGTTACCTCTAGTTATACTATTACATCAAAAAAGATTTTGAAACTACTTAAGAGATTGAATTTTTCATGTAATATAATTAAAATTCCATATTTAATTGCTTATCCTAAGTTTCATAAGAAACCTTTGGGATTTAGATTTGTTACCTGCGGTTTTGACACTTATATGTGTAAACCTGGTAATTTATTTGTTAAGTATTTGAAAACAATATCTAATAGTATTAGAAATGATGGATTTACTTGGATTATTGATAGTAATAGAAAAGTATTGGAGTTTATAAAGGAAAATAAAGTCACCTCAGTTGATACATATGATTTCAAGGATCTTTTCACAAGCTTACCTTTGGACAAAATTAGAGATGTACTATTACATTATTTTCATGATTATAAGATTTTTCTGGATATCAATTTGGAGGATTGGGAATTTTTGGTAAAAGTATGCATATATAATAATTTCATTTATAACGGAGAAAATTGTTATGTTCAGGTTAGTGGTATTCCACAGGGTTCATCTTTTTCATCTCTGATAGCCAACCTTTTTCTACACTACTATGAGAATTACCATTTTAATCAAGGAATATTTCGCTATGTTGATGATCTGATTGTGTTTAATGGCACAATAACTTTGGAAGTATTGAAAACTATCTATCCAGTTGAATTAAGTTTGGCTCTTACTGTTACGTTGATTTTTGCCTACGTATGTTAGTTACTTACTTTAAGTATTAAATGACTAACTAAAATAAATAGCTCGGTTTTAAATTAACTTACTATTTTATTTACAAGTAACTAAAGGTAAACAGTACAAAGTATTAATAGGGGCTTAAGCCCTTAAGACAAAGGCACGTGATATCTTAATCTACATCTTATACATTAAGTTAGACATTATTATACATTAAAACATTTAAAGACCACGTTTAAAGATGAATACAAAGCATCTTACCTCCCGGTTTCGGCACTCCGCCCTGTTATTTAGGTTTTTAACTCTCCAAGAGACGAGTGTGTATTCTCTCTCTGATTTCGCTGTTACTAAACTTCAGTTTTTATAGCACCCTTATCCACCCTTCCAGAACATTCTACCTCGTGACGCTAAGTAAAGTGGTTTAATGAACAGTCACCCCTTGATAGAACGTTTGGAAGGTCAAGGCACTCACTACTAGTTAATCATTATTTAAAGTGTTAATCTAATCTAAAGGAGTTAGGTTTTGGAAGTCACGTACGCCTTATTGGTTTGCACTTAAAATTAGAATATTTAAATCTTAAAACTTATGAATTTAGAACTGTGACGACAGCGGCGTCACATCTCCACCTACAGCCAGAAAAAAAAAGAAAAAAAAATAACTTTCACTTAGGGGCTAAAGTGTCGAGAGGTAAGGTGTTCGCCCATAAATTATACACAATTTCTTACATTCATTTGCAAAAATGTAAAAAAAAACACTATAAAACATTGTGTGTGCACATAAAATATCAAATAAAAAAAAATTAGGGAAAACATCAATAGCGCAACACCTTAAAAAAAAAATACTTATGAAAATTAATAAAAAATATCCTTATATGTAGTACAAATAAATAAAAAAAAAACTAAATATGAAATACCAAGTTAAGAACTTTCATGCATGATGCAGTTTCATTTAATTAATGCTTTTTATTATGATTCATTATCTAACAAATTAAATGTTCCATGCATAAAATAGGAAAGAAGAAAAAAGTAGTAACTAAAGTTTAACTTTAGTTGAATCTCAAGTTATGTTATATCTTAAATAACCGTATGCTTCCTTCTTCTAACACACAAAAATACACTTAAGCAAATATATACGCAAAAAATACGCTCAAGCAAGATTGAAAATACTAATAATTTGAACTAAATTGGAATGTTCAATATCTAAGTTTCTCAAATGCTAAGTATTTAAACAGCATCTGGGATAAAAGTTATTTTAAAAGATTAAATACTTTTCATGCAGATGCTTTGCATAACAGAGAAAAATGCATAATCTCATCCAAGATAGACAAGAAACCAGTCCACATACATTCAAATAATACTATCTATATACAACATAAGTGGAAAACATGTTTATATAAAAAAAAATAATAATAATAATCATGATATGTGTTTCCAAAATTTAAAAAAAATATACATGTGACTTCGTTCCTAGTCACTTCAAAATAGTATATGTGACTTAATTTTCCGAGTGACAATTATCAGTTTTCTTAGTTTTGCTCAACAAAATATTTTTAGTACTTTTCCCGTAAAGACCTTTGAGGTATTTTGGCCACACTTGACTGGGATTGTAACCCAGATCTTCCCCATTTATTATGGTGGATGTGTTATTTACACTATCAAGAGATATTTGGCTCAATTTTTAAGCACTATCAGCAAAACACTTCTACAATGTTTTCATTTAATTCACTTACAATTAGTCACTCAAAATTAATTTAAAAAAAAACGCTTAGGAACTTTTATAGTCACCTCAATAAATTCTTTGGAAACACAGTAATTGAAAAAAAAATTGCATTAGCGCTGCTTAATTTAACTTTCGCTAATGGATAAAACACAACACTTGACATACACTTGAGAAAACATAATACATAAAAAAACTTCATTTTAAATGTTAATATTGTAGTTACAAAAAAAAAAATTCTTAAAGAAAGCGACTTACTGCCTTCCAAAGTTCCTGGAGGGAGGCGTAAGCGCCGTACTGCACCATGTCGTACAGTTTCATGTCGGCCTGGTTCTCGCTGGCGATAATGTTGTTGAAGAAGAGGTAGTTGTAGAGGTTGAAGCAGGTCGACCTTCAGCATGGAGGGGTGCAGCACAAGGGGGTCCTCCGCCTTGCACCTTCACAGAGCAGTCCTTGAAGCTGAGGCTGTGGCGGATGGAGTCCTGCGAGCCCTGCTGGTTCTGCCGGTAGTAGGGGGGTAGAGGTCCATGATGAACTGGTAAATCTCTCCCAGCGTCAGCATCGTGCTGGGGCTGTTCTGGACGGCCATGGTGATAAGCGAGATGTAGGAGTAGGGTGGCTCGGCGTGCACGCGCTGCAGCGCAGCCAAGGCCATGCCGTTCATGCCCTGGTTGAGCGAGTTCATGTTGAAGCCGAAGCTCTGCGGGGAGTAGTTCATTCCCGCTATGCTCATGGACGAGGCCCTGGCGCTGATCATGATGTAGCTATTATTCATGGGCTGCATACTGCACCTTGAGTCCAGGTAGCCCTTGTGGACAAGCATCGTAACGCGAGCGGGCCGGCAAGCACTTCCATGTGCGGGTAAACACTTCAGTCGCGGGCTGGAAATCCGTCCGGGAAAGCGTTGCGATCTCCAGTAAAAAAAAAAAAATCTCGAAAATCTACGTAGGGCAGGAAATACCGCGAGACAACCAGGAAGCAAGAGAAATGTACAACATCAGTAAATGTGGTCAAAATGTATTAAAGTTAGTAGGATTGATTTTAAGACAGAACAAGATAAGATAAATGAAAAATTATATCTCTATGCTTCTAATTTTATCAATGCCACTACTCTAAGTTTAACTGTTTATAAATGCATCAATATTCATCAAAATATTACATTTGTACTATAGAAATAACTAACTATACTAACTATAGAAATACTAACTATATAGAAATAACATTAAAGAACTCCTTTTGCCAAATTTTAAATAAGTTCAAAAAATAAGTTTAAAAAAATTCAAATTCATGTTAAACACACTAACAGTTATCCTTGCCAAAAGGAAAACATCCTTGCGCCAGCACGAGAACTATGTCCCGATGACAAAAACAACTATCAAAAATATTTTGGAAGAAGTCGTGGCGCGAGTAACCAAGTCCAAAATAGTGTTTAAACCAATAGAATCTGATTAAATAGTAAATTCTAAATACAGAAAAAAATGTTCGAATTCATAAATTATTGTTTATACGTCCTTATAGGAAAAAAACCCTTTTTGATAAGGAACAGAAGAATGCTATTTCCTACTTTCCTACGTTTTTATAGGAGCATAAGCTTCAGTCTTTGAGCTCTAGTTTTTTTGAACTAATTCGCTTCCTAACGCGTAAGTAAATTTCAAAGGAACTGTAACCAACCTTTTTTTGTCTCGCAGGAACTTCCCCAATAATTCCCATTTCACGAGTAAATCGAAGGATTTTTATTTACAGTTAGTTCCCAGGAAAGTTTTAAGTCTTCTGTGTTTTGAAATTGTGTGTACAAACGATTGACCCGCTTGGTGATAAGAAGTGTTTCTATTTACATTCAATTGCCCGAACGCGCTTTACGATAATCCAACCTGACTATCAATTCCATTGTGAGAGGAACTAGTTGGTATTAACTACACGCTTTGTTCGTCCCCTGTCCACGTAAGATTTATCTATCTATAGGGAATAAAGGTTGACGATATGGGCTATTCATGTGAAATTACTATGCGGCAGTTTTAAGTTTTCCTAACCGCTATTTCGTTCACACTAAACATTGGGCAGTTTCCCAACCTTTAAAAAAAATATTTTGACGAGAAAAAAAATTCAATATTTATAAACACTTCTTCTATACAACATACTAAAATTCGCTTATTCTGCAATACGGGTCCCTCAAATGAAAAATCAATATTAAACACTAAATATAAGGACGCAACATAGTTAAAAAAAATATTTACTTCATTACAAAAAAAAAAAGAACAAAAATAAATTTCGTAAAGAAAAGAAAATGCACATAGCTAACAAACAAAAAAAAAATGATCCGCAATAACCCACAGGAAATATCCACACGGCACCAATTGTTACGTTGATTTTTGCCTACGTATGTTAGTTACTTACTTTAAGTATTAAATGACTAACTAAAATAAATAGCTCGGTTTTAAATTAACTTACTATTTTATTTACAAGTAACTAAAGGTAAACAGTACAAAGTATTAATAGGGGCTTAAGCCCTTAAGACAAAGGCACGTGATATCTTAATCTACATCTTATACATTAAGTTAGACATTATTATACATTAAAACATTTAAAGACCACGTTTAAAGATGAATACAAAGCATCTTACCTCCCGGTTTCGGCACTCCGCCCTGTTATTTAGGTTTTTAACTCTCCAAGAGACGAGTGTGTATTCTCTCTCTGATTTCGCTGTTACTAAACTTCAGTTTTTATAGCACCCTTATCCACCCTTCCAGAACATTCTACCTCGTGACGCTAAGTAAAGTGGTTTAATGAACAGTCACCCCTTGATAGAACGTTTGGAAGGTCAAGGCACTCACTACTAGTTAATCATTATTTAAAGTGTTAATCTAATCTAAAGGAGTTAGGTTTTGGAAGTCACGTACGCCTTATTGGTTTGCACTTAAAATTAGAATATTTAAATCTTAAAACTTATGAATTTAGAACTGTGACGACAGCGGCGTCACATTACCAGTGATGGAAGTATTGTCAGCTTTCTGGATTTGAGTATTGATTTTTCTGTTGATGATGCAGTGAGTATTGAAATATATGATAAACGAAATGATTTTAATTTTGATATCGTTAAACTTATATATTGGAACTCCAATATCTCTAGAAACATATATAGAAATACAGTTATTGGACAAATTAACAGAATTAAAACTATTTGCAATGGAAATACTAGCATAATTAAACATTTAAAAGAGCTGTATAAATTGTTGGAATCTAACTTATATCCATTGGGATTTTTGAGATCAATATTTGACAAACTGGCAGTTGGAGTTTCTCTTCCCTAAAATGGCATCAGAGAGAGTTTTTTGGTATAAGCTCTCTACCACGGTATTGATGCATTATGTTCGTTCACTTTATGATTATGGTATGTTGTTTTTGATGTTCAAATTAATTATGGGATTTGATTTTCATGTATATGTTAAGGGTCGTTTGGGTACCATGGTTGGTTGGAATTTTGTATGTATGTACTCTCCAACAACCAACAGAAAACGACCCGTCCACCATGCTTCTGTTTGGTACCCCTGATGAAGTGACAGAGGTATGGTGGACTTTATTAATTTTTATTAATTGTTGTGGGTTTTGTTTCTGGCTCATTTGAGTGGTTATTTTAATTATAAAAATTTATTTTGCCTTAATTATATATATATATATATATATATATATATATATATATATATATATATATATATATATATATATTATCCGTAATTTAAAAAATGGAAATATCTTAAAATTGAAAATTTTTTAAGAAAGGCAATACGAAGCCTTTGAGAAGAATTTTGTGTCCAAGGCTCAAGTGTGTAAGTGGCACAATGCCTTTAAAGACTAATCAGAACACTCTTAAAACGGCATTTTTAAAACTTGAGAAAAAAATACTCAAATCTGAGTATTTCACAAACTCAAACTGGCTCCGAATCAAATTTACTCAAGTTTGAAACATACATAAAGTCATTTTTTAAAATATGCAGGTACTCAAAAATGACACATCATGACCTTTGTCAAAATTACTCCTTTTGATAATAGTAACAGTATTTGATCAGAACGTGGATAGTCTACTGGTTATTAGATAGTGATACCGCATCTGAGCGAGACGGGCTATCACGTTTTAAAATAATCCCTATTAGGAATATACAGACTAAAATTAAGTGCATAAACTGAAAAGATTAAACAAAAACACATATAATTTGAATTGTTTGAAACTTAGTATTTCTGGTATTTCAAAATTTAAAGAATTGTGTTTTCATATTTGAAAAAAAGTTTCATATCAAAATAAAACTATCAATGTATTCCGATTTGAAATCGTCATTTTTCTCAGTGATGACAACCTAATCTCATCATCGAAAGAAGGTTCAAAAGAGCAAATTTAAACTTAAGTCCTTCTCATAGCTCAAAACTCATAGCTCTTTTGACACCAAAGGACGAGTGCATATAGAGTTTGTGTCCCGAGATAGACAATTAATCCAATTTTTTTTCATCGAAATGGTCCAAAGATCGAGGAATCAAATCTTGCTCGTCCGCTCAGAGTTCACAAACTGACTCTTTGAATGAGTTCCTAGTAAATTACAGCATTTGAAATGCTTACTAAACCACTCTACAACCCTGGTATGTTCCCGCATATTCTAGTCCCTCGGTTAAAATTCCGCTTAAATTAGTTGCTTTGACAACTCAAAGACCTTGCAGAAAAACGTAACACCGTATTCAAACATGCACCTGCTTTTGGAGCTCGCTATTCCATACAAAGGCTTCAGGCCTGAAACCATCTGCCAAAAATTGGAGCTGGGATCCCAAACAACCATTACCACCACAAAAAAAATTTGCTCCATTGTCTTTCTCCTTCGCTTAAGAAATTCAGTCTATTTACTTTTTTTTTTACTTATTCACCCACAGTAAAATCCGAATTCACAACATGGAAAAATGCTTAAATTTTAGGTAATTTTTCTTAAAATAAAGGCTAAAATACTTTTAAAACAGTTCACACTGGACACAATTAAGAGCATATGAAAAGGTTACAAGTGTTTTGAATGAGCACAATAATTTAACACAATAATAGCCGGTCAAAAATATGAACCGTGATATATATGAAATATACTGTGCTTCAATATCTACGAACATTGCTTTTTATTACTAATTAGTATAAATGTAATAAAAAACAGCTTCTGATACAAAGAAAACAACTATTAAACTTATATAATATTAAACGTAATATTAAACCAATCATAAAAACTTTTCCGAACATTCTTTTTCTATGATAAAATTTGTTTCGCTATTGTGCTACAGCAAGCTTTAATAATAATCATTACGTCGAAACATTTTAATTTTTAAGACAAAAAAAAGAAACAAGTTTCAAAGTAAAGTGCGTAAAATTATTGAAACAATGTACTATTCAAAACTTAGAACTGGAATTAGTTTAATAAATGGATTTATTCAAGAATTTTAGCTTTATTTACCTTTATTGACACTGGATATTATCCTGTTATAGTTCAGTCAGTTTGTTTTGTTTTCATTCGAGATTCAGAAGTATTTTTGTTTAAATCGTCTGTCATTTAATTAATTACTTTATTTTTATTTTTACCATTTTTACTTTCATGAGTAAAACATTCTATATTCTATAATCAAACAAAGAATACCTTTGTCTTTAGCTAATTATTTTTAAATTAAAAACAAGAGTCATTACGCTCAATAAAAATTTGGGGATTAGCTTTAAAATTTAGCCGCCATCACAAACTCACAAATTCAAAAGAGACGCCATTCCTCTGAACCAATCAGAATATCCTTCGAAGGCGGGGCTATCGCAATTTTTCCAACTTAAATTACTGCGAGCCAAAGAATCTATTTATTTTCCTTTTTTTGTTCATGAAATTAAGTAAAAATCCGATGATTTAGAGAGAATTCACAGGAAATACGCTTGGAATAAAAATGTTTGAATTTAAAATTCATAAAATTAAAATGCTTCCACAAAATATATTTTATAGTAAACAGTTTTTTTTTCTAGTTTGTGGCAATGTTTTTTAAGTTCTTATTCAGAGTATTTGTCAATTATGTTTTTATAATAGAATAATTGTTTATTTTTGTATGAAATTCCTATTGTAAGTAGTATCAACTTCTTAATATCGAAGAATCTTATATTAGTTAGTGTCATTTATTACTTACGAAACAAACCAGTCTCTCGTCTTGAGATTTTGTTATGGTTATTACGATTTAAAAATGCAATTACCTAACTTTAAGACTTGTTTTCGGGGACTTGTTATTTACTAATCTCGCGATTACATCACTGGTTTCCAAATCAATTCAAGGTGGGAAGGAATGATAGAAATGAAAGACTCCGTTTGTTGTTCGCCACATTTTTATCCTTGAAAACACATGAATAGTTTGATATAATTGACACAAGTAACATATGCCGAGGTCTTCTGATTTACATTTCCCGAAGGTTCGGATTAAGCTCGGTTTTGCTTCGTATTACTTTTATGCACAGTTGAAATCGGTAAATTCCGGTTCACCGTGAGCAATTAAACTGTTTACAGTGCCTCTAGATATGTTTTAACGAGGAGAAGGTGTTAGCAGGAAGTGCTCATTTGATCCTTAATGAGCAACAAGTATATTCACTTGGTAAAAAAATATTTAAAAAAATGTGGATTGTCAGATGAACTGGCTTTGCAAAAACTGTGCTCTTTAGTAGGCAAACGTGATTTATTAAAACACAATATGAAATTAAAAACACATAATTTATTGTTTTGGGAATACTTGGATCCTCTTCGTCAGTCGCATGAAAGAATAAATTTATATACGCTGAAGGAAATCCAAGTATCCTCGAAACAATTGTATGTTTTTAATTTTACCAGTTATTAGTTTTATAAATCATGGTATAAATAAATCACGTTTGCCTACTAAAAGAGTAGACATGATGTGAGGGGACTCTGTTCCGGCGAGCAGGTGCCGAATCTAAACTTGAAATAAATGTGTAATGGAAAGAAGACTCGTCATTAATATTTTAAAAATGTATTTTTGTGTAATGATTGTATTAGTTTTCAAATCATACAGGAGTTCGAAATACTGTTTTCTCCTTTTATTATGGTATTCAGCTAGCACCTTCGCTTATTCTACGAGTGTTTTTAAAAGTTTTTAGCTTTTAAGATCTTTTCCATATAAATTGGTACTTATGTATCATCCCGTCGACAATTATTGAAAGAACAGTCAATGGGCTTTGATAAGGTTTTCAAATTCAACGGCATGGTCGACGGGATAATACGTAAGAACCTAAATGTCAGTGAATTTTTACACAAAATAAGTGTTTATCTTTCGTTATGATGTGGAAATATTATTTTCCCTCTGTTTACATCTAAACCAGCGTCCCCTTTAATTAGGAGTATCAATATGTATCAATAATGTGACCAGGTGTTTCAATCTAAAAGGCATTGCATTTCACTGACGAGGGGAGGTTTTTCCAGATGTTCAATATTTCAATGGGGGAAACGGAAGATTTTAAATCTCACATGGGAATACATTTGCATGAATCACACTCATTCGGAGATTCGGAATGGGGGTAAACCAATAAAATTTTATAAACATTTATCTCTCAACACACAACACACTTTATACTAATAATGTAAAGTTGTAAAGGACGCCTTTAAAAGATATTATTCATAAACTTCGTATTCAGTATAAAAATTTTAGGGTATTACTTTTAATATGTCAAATAGGGGGTCTGGGGGTCCCCCCAAAATCCCCGTATTTGACTCTTTAAAATAGTGCTTCAACTCATTTCCACACAAATGGGATGGACTAACTTTTTGCTATGCAACAGAATTTTGAAGGGGAAAAACTGTACAAAACTAATTACAAAAACTTCGAGAGGGGGTTTAAACCTTATAAGAACACCCTCAATGCATAGCTTTCAGTAATATGATACTTTATTGAATCTAATGTTTTTAAATTTTGGAAAAAAAAAAAAAAACTAAAAAATGAGTAATAATTCACCCTACCTTTGAAAGATTACCCCCAAAAATTGAAAAATCTAGATTTTTCTTTACATTTTTCCTCGTTTCATGAAACTTAGTCAGAAAAGAGGGACATTCTGGGACATTCGGTCAGTGGGACAGAGGCAAAAAGCGGGACGTCTGGTCACCCTACATATCAAACTCATTTCAACAAAGAGCCGTTATGAAGAGTATCGTAATTCATATTGAAGGGATATTTATACTAGAATTATTAAACACTACATGAATAATTTTATGATCACAGTTTAGTACTAATATTGCAACTGATAAAGCGGCGGCAGTTATACAATGTCCCGCTCTATCCACTTGAATTGGGCTCTTTGGAGATGATGCCGCTGATAAAATTCAGTTATACATTTTGGTTTTGTGTGACGGCCGAAACTTAAGAGTTTTTCTTAAAATATTATTACAATTGTTGTATTTATTTTATCATTTGTTATCATTATTGATTTTCAGTGAAACAAATAATATAATTGAAATATTAGCAATAAAGTTCTTGTTAGAACATTTATGAAAAATAAACGTCATACATTGCTCAACAAGGCCAACTCTTCAATAACGAAATACCTTATCACAATATTTAGTTGACGAATCCTTTATTCAGTATACGCCTTTCGCCATTTCCATTGGTCTAATTGAAGAGGTTAAAATTCAACTCTTTCATTCTGGTGTTCCCATTGGTTCCCTTAAACCGAATGCCCAATCCTTTTCAACTGTACACTCTACTGATTTAAAGGCGTGCTGTTAGAATAAGCGCGTGGCTGAAAGGTTAAATGTTGAATAATTTGTATTTTTTCCACGACCTCAAAGCAAAGAAAGATAGTAAGCATAAGGCCACGTCGTCCTAGTTCTTCAGTGGAAAACGGGTTCACCGATCTCGTGATCTTGCGTGATTGGAAATCTTATTTTCACGACTGCCATGCAAATAAAGCCTTATTCCGAGAAAGGCTATGGTTGAGAGCTGTGTTATTCCTAGGATTTTTTTGGAGGAGTAAAAATACTCCTTGACTTTTTTAGGAGGAGTGAAATTGAATTATGAGGAGTGAAATACAGAAATAGCATGAACATATACAGACACGAAAAAACCGCAATCAAACTCCCTAAGCATCAGAACAATAAATGAAAAAAATATATAGCTGTATGAAAATACAATTAAAAAGTATGATAGTTAGGGTTTCATGGCTTTTGGCAACTGGCTTTTTCCAGAAGTCGGGCGAAAATGTCTCCGCTGAGATCAGTTGGTGTTTTGAGTAGAAAAATATTATTTATTGATTTCTGTGGGGCCACGCGGTGCATTTTTTAAGCTAAACCTTTGTGAAAAATTCAAAGAGTGAAAATACTCCTCGCTATACTTTATTTTATTTTCATTTATTCATTTACATATATATACAGGACCAAAAAACAAAAGAAGAGAAAAAATAATTGTACACTTCGGGGATTTACATCCCTTAAGAGTGCGTTATAAATCTATTTAGCTAATACAAATAATGAAGAATACAAGATACATAGAAAATAATTAATTACAAGAAAATGAGATATAAAATAAATAATTACAATTATGAGGACTGGCAATGGTGTCGATTGCAAATATAAATATAAATATAAGCCCAAAGTAGAAAAAAAAACCATATTGACTATATTGAAGAAGTCCAATGAATTATAAATAAAGCATTTGTATTAAATTAAGAGCAATAAGTTCAAAGAATAACTAAAATTTCTGAATTAAATAAAAATTGCTTAAGTTTTTTCTTGAATAAAGTAATTTTAGGTATTATTTGAACATCAATTGGCAAACTATTGTAGTGTTTGGGTGCTAAGTAGAAAAAACATTTGTGAAAAATCTCTTTGTTTGATTTAGGAACACAGTAGATCATGCCAGGGCGTCTAAGATTAACTGTTGTTCTTTTTATACATATATTCGGATTTAAAAATAGATTATAACAATTTTTGTAGAAAAACAGATGCTTAAGAGGAAGTATATCAATGGATTTGTAGGAAACGAATGTTATACTTTGGTTAGTGGAATTTAACATAACTTTTAAAAATTTGTTTTGAAGGTTTTCTATTATTTGAATATTAGTTATGTAGTCACCACCCCATACAGATAAACCATAGTATATCCTAGGATGAACCCAAGCATAGTACAAGTTTTTTAGAAATTTCAAATTTACAAAGTTTTTTAAATGATAAAACTTATACAAAAGAAATCTTAGTGAATTAGATAGGGAACCGATGTGAGATTTCCATTTCAGATTGGAGTCAATATGCAGACCCAAGTACTTTATTGTCTTTACACTTTCTAGTTGAGTACAATTACAATATAATTGATTTATGCAGTCTGGTTGGTGAAATATTAGTTTGAAAGGATTTACTCGGCTTGTTGGCTGAAATAGATATATTTAGTTTTGTTAGCTAGGGCTTTTAAAGAGTATTTACGATTTTCAAGGAGTGAAATACTCTCTCAGAGGAGTTAAAAATATTTCTGGTTGAGAGTGATTATTCAATTCAATGATGGTATAAGCGCGGAACCCATTTAGGTTATTTGATTCAGCCAAAATTGAACTCCGGGCTTTCCATATGCACTCAAGACAGCTGAATTTACGGAATTGGGATAATAGGAAGCCATTAATTAAGGGAACAACTCGCAATTAATATCAATTAGATGAGCAAACTTCTCAGACTGATTAGTTTGTATGACTAATAAGTTCCAATGTTATTCCGTACATTATAATTTCACATCACATTTTACGTTTTAGTTGCGAGCTCAATTAACTTCTATTTTCTTCGAATAAATTCGATTTTAAAAGTATATAATGTTTTTAATTCTCCATCCCCACACAGGTTCCAACCACGGGCGTAACCAAAGGGGGGTCGAGGCTCCCCCCCCGAAATTACGACTGTTCAAAACGAGTTTTAAAGGGTCAAATTTCCAAAACTTTCCTAAGAGTCTTAAAAATATAATTAAAAGCTACATTGAATCTATTAAATATGCGTGGGAGGAGTATATCCCAAAAGAATTAGTGTACAAATTAAGGATTTCGAGTTTTTTCCCCAAGATATAGGAATGGATTTTTCATTGCTATATATAATTTATAGACTGTTTCAAATACTTTAACATTTTTGGTTTTTTGTCTGTTCAAACATTTAAAAAACGATTGTCTCATTGATGTAAAACATATGTTTGTATAAAATATATAGAAAAGCACTAGTTTTTAAAGAGTTACTGAGTTAAATTATTAAATTAACTAGCCTTTTTTACCAAAATTGAAAAAACTTCTTGATTTACAGTTAAAAATGAAAGGGCGCTTCTGAAAATAAAAGGATCAGCTGCTTCTTAACCGCAATTAAACCCTAATAAACTTAACCTAACCAGCTGTTTCTTAATATGATCTTGTAACTGTGTTTTTCGTTAAAATAATTGAAGTCAGACCTAATTAAAACCATCCAAATTCGAGTAAAAGCAAGGTCATGTGTCTCAAATGCCCCAAAAAGCAAAACTACACAGCTGATTGCTAGGAGCAAAATAGCTTTTTTTTTGTTGGTAGTTGTTTCAGCTTTCCGTACTTAATTTCGCTTCCATGCCCTTTTAACGATTCACCAAAAAAAAGAATGTGTGCCTGTTTATTACATAAGGTTATTTAGTTGTTGTATATGGAGGACAAAGGAGCTATTTTTGGCCGCATTCTTTCTGTAATGGTCACGCAAGAGTAGCTGTCTAAATTAGGCTGTGCCAAAAGAATGTAAGGTCGAGATATCCTGGAAAAATTTTGCTATCAGAACCTAATACATTTGAAAGGAGTTAGGTTGCTTATTTAGCCATTCTAAGATGTTCAAAGGAATAAAAGTCCCGGTTTTAGCAATGTAAGAACTTGAACTGCTTTATATTTTTTAAGAAATTCACACAATGATTATTGAAATATTGGATGATTCGGGTAAAATTAAGGGTCATTAAAATATTCATTAACCCGTTAAACCATTCGTTTACATCTCTTGAAGCCCATGGAAAAATAAATATTTTATTTGGAATTTAAATAAATAAAGAATACCAAGGAAATTTAAAATGGAAATACTACTTAATAAAACTTTTACCACTAGTACATCTATTTTCGTTTTCAGTGTTTAAACTTAAACTCAGTCCTACTCAAACCTTCAATATTTACGACCCAATTTTTAATCATAATTTTCATCGCACCCTCCTCTCATTCATTAACAATGTATTGAATACAATAATGTATTTTGACGCTAAAGCTATAACACAACCTTAATTAAAAAACTGTACAAATTAAGAGGAGAACAAAGAGAACAAATTTATTTATTGACAAAGAAAGAAGGATTTTACAGTTGAACATACATAACCTGGAGGAAATAATCCTGTGCAGGTATAATAGAAATACAATGAGATATAATAAACAAACATAAAATTACTGGCAAAATTAATACTTAGAATTGAAATACGAAGTACTGAAAAATGTGAAAGGAAAACAAAAAAACGAATAAATATGTATTAAAAAAAAGGTGTACTAAGCGTTGGCGAAACGGTACGGTGTCGGGGAGTTATCAATTAAGTTCAGTCAGTTTAAAAAAGTTGTTCAATATCAGTAATTTTTAGTAAATATAATTTTAGATGTTTTTTGAAGGTTTTACTGGTTACACTATTTTGTATATTTAGTGGTAGGCTATTGAAAAACTTTGGGCCAAGATACGAAAATATTTTGCGCATGATTTCTTTAGTGGGATATGGAATTTTGTAGATTTCATTACTTCTTCTTGCGTTTATTAGTATTTTTCTTTCACAAAAGTTAGGATTTTTGTAGATGAATAAACAAGTTTTGTAAAAATAAAAATATCGTAATGGTAGAATAGATAAAGTTTGGTACATTAAAAGATTTGTGTGGTCTGAAGAGTTTAATATCACTTTAATGAATTTATTTTGGAGAGAAATTAAAGCTGAATAATTACTAACGTATCCACCACCCCATGTAGTTAAACCATATGAAAAAATTGGGTAAACCCAAGCATAGTATAACTGAAGTAAAAATTTATTGTCAATTGAATAACGTAAATGTTTGAATCTAAAGAGCAGAAATCTTAGCTTCTTAATGACATACATTATATGGGTTTTCCATTTTAAATCCAGATAAAATTCCAATTAAATTATCCAGATAAACACTAAATTTATGGATATTTATGGATGGATACACTGACTGGACACACTGCCTGACATTCCCGCGGGGAGAAAAGACACATTAAAAAACTTCTCATTCCGGGGGTGTACAAATATAATTATACTTTAATTCCATGGGTGCGTACTGCATAATATTATAGTTTAAATATAACTTTTGAGAGTATTAAAATTTATTATTTGAACTATGTCGTTTCATATATTTGGTTATTAAAGTCTCACGCCGAATAATGGGAATATAGGGCATAAACGCCGACTTCCTCTCAATTTTTTACGAAAGGGGAGCCCCCACAATCTCTTCAGAAATTTAAAAAAATAAATTTCCTTTTTCTTTTGTTTGGTCACTTACCTCTAGGTAAGGGAGAATCCATTGTGATGAGCCCCTAATGGAGAAATAAAACAGTTTTAAAAATTAATAAAAAACGAAGGTTGATAGAGGGAAAACTTCAATGAGAATATATTATGAAAAACTCATTAAAGATAATTCACTAAACTATCGCGAATATTCGAGGAGATATTAACTTGTGAAAATAGCACTTTTTCAGGCCTCAAAATGGAAAAAGTTCTAAAATGTGCAGTTTTTTCACTGTTTTTATCTAGTTTTGTGTCTTTTTTTATTAAATGAAGACACTATTTTAATAAAAAAATTTAAAAAAAAACTTTCACATTTGCAAACTCTTTTTTTGAGACCTGAAAAAGTGCTATTTTCACAAGTTAATATCTCCTCGAATATTCGCGATATTTCAATGAATTCTTTTCAGTGAGTTTTTTATAATATATGAACAATAATCTCATAAAAGTTTTCACTCAATCACCTTTAGTTTTTTAATTAATTTTTTAAACATTTTTATTTTGCCGCTAGGGGAGCTGTAAGTCATCTCAATGGATTCTCCATGGTTACTTCCCTAGGAGTAGACCTTACTTCCATGACCCTAAGAGACATTGTTTCCAATTAAAAGCCGTAAAGGACTTTTGAAACACCCTTTCCATTTCAGTGAGTGTGAAGGAATTATAAATCCACAGTTTGTAATAGTACAAGTACATCCTTTGTTAGATATTTTTAGTGCGCAGAAACAGCTGTTGTTTTTTTCATGTCCAACTCCGAGATAATTTCCACTAACAACCAAGAAATCCTTCGTCCCACTGTGGAACTACCTCCAATGTACCAAGCTACTCTAGGGCAAAGGAGCATCATATCCAGTCACGAGTGCTCATAATCCACGTGATTTTTCAGGGCGGTAACTACCCTCCAAGGAAATCCTGTTTGGATTTTTTTCTTCTTTTTTTAAATTTCGTTGCATCATTCTAAACGAGATCACAAGACACCATCAGATGATTCTTTGAGAAAACAAAAAGTTGATCGTTTTGCATGGACTCGTGATCTCGACGT
Source organism: Tetragnatha montana (assembly GCA_963680715.1). Classification (NCBI taxonomy): domain Eukaryota; kingdom Metazoa; phylum Arthropoda; class Arachnida; order Araneae; family Tetragnathidae; genus Tetragnatha; species Tetragnatha montana. The sequence continues at coordinate 1,997,638 of OY796684.1, read as the reverse complement.
TTCTGAAGAGATGAATAACAACGATCGGCATATACGCAGCTCGTTGACTGTCTGCAGGTAGACTGTCTTTGTCTGTAGAACATTTGACTGTCTACGACTTTGTCTGGCTGAAGATTAACTTGTTGAAAACAAAACAACAATGAAAGAAGGGTGGTTGGTTCGAACTGAAAACGGTAAAGACATTCAAACACGCATGCGTTGAATTTTCCATTTTAGGTGATTTCCCCATAAGTACGTCCAGCTAGGGGTGGAGGTTCCCCGGGGCCAGACCCCCCCTTGGGCTAGACCCAAAACCTTTTTTGGCCCTATTTTAGGTGTTGTAATTACCAATTGCCATGGCGTTTATGCCCCTTAAAAGTGCTTTTAAACACTTTTCGCATCTTAAAACTCCACTATTTTCCGGCCAACCCCATTACAACGTAGTATAATTAATTGAAGGGTTGGCATTGGAAAACAGCGATATTCCCTAGCGATCTAGCAAGTTGTATGGGTGTATCATTAGCTACAAACACATGGATATGTGGATCCACACTGTAAAAAAACTGCTGTTTTGATGGATATTTAACAATACTTTTAAAAGTAGTATCTCCATTTTCGTAACATACAAATTTTATCTGTTATCCAGCAACTATGAAAAAATTCTGTTATTTTTACAGGCATTCTTTGACAAAATCAACAGTCCTCTAACAAAAATATTAGTCCAGTTTTCTCCGTAACTCAGCTTTACGGTTTTCGGGCGCCATGTTTTTTATGTGTTCGTCTGATCGCTAAAACCCCGCATTATTGATTTTATTCTTTTTTATTATTACATTCTTTTTCTTACTTTGGATGAACAGTAAAAAAATCCAAGAAAAACGCCTAGAACTCCTCAATATACAAAGAAAATCACACCCAAAATTTTGCGGATTGTTTTATGCTTCTCAAATTTAATTGCGCTTATTTATTTTTTTAATTTATTTTTTTAAATTTCGAAAACTATAAAAGCTTTTGTTAACAACATCATATATTATTTTTTAGGTTTGGCTAGGTTTTTCCCACCCCCGGTAAATACTATGATAAAAATCTGTATTTACCATCCTGGGAAATTACTGTGTTTTCACACTTGGGGAAAACTGATTATTAAAACCATGAACCTACTTTATAAATTTTAAAAATTGAGTTCTAAGTTAATAGCTTAAAAGATCAAAAAAGGAAGATATACAAAAATGGAGCCATTCATTTAAATATAGTATAGACAACATACAGATTACCAAACCAATCTTAATCTTATTCATATTTTTCGTCTTCCCCATTGGGTTAATAGTAATTAAATATTTTTATGAGTTTTTATTTCTAACAAATTTTTTACATCAGATTCAGAAAGACAAAATATTTCTTACATATTGTAATTTGGAAGTTTTTTCCTGTGGGATGGGAAAAACTAGTTTTGGACGGGAAAAACCCAACCCTGGACGAAACTTAGGTAGGATGTTTTCAAGGTGTCAAGACAACATCCTATTCTAAATTGATCCAGTAAAAATCGTATAAAATATCTGTTCTTCTCTTCGAAATATTTGGGCGATCAGATCACAGGATATGGAAGTAGTACAGTCGACTCTGCTTATTGTGATCACGGTTAATGTTATCAATCGGATAATGTTATCAAAGTTGATCGGTCCCGATCACTCCTATTTAACTTAACGCAAAAAGCATCGTTTCATGTGATCAATGTATCGCTTAATGTTATCGAAATCAGGTGAAATCCACTAAAAATCTACTTTTCCCCGGTTTGAAGGCCAATTTTAATACATAATCATACAAAATGAGTCATTTATTCATTAGTGTTATATGTTATCATATTTTTCTTTAAAAATGTAAAAGTTTCAAAATACATATATTAGGTTATCGTTTTAAATATAGTACTTCAATTAGGACTACATAATTGTGATTTTAAAGCTATTATCGAGTTAACTGTTTGAAACTTTCTAATATCGAATCGTTTATTATCAATCGGATATTGTTATCACTGTAATTCGAGATGAAAGCTTTAGAAATAAACGAAAAAAGAATGAATTCGTATCGGAAATTCGCTTCTGTACACCCTAAACATAATAAATTTGTCAAAATACTTTAGAATGCCGCAGTGGAGTATACCCCTTTTTAAGTCTAATTTTAAAATAATCAAATCACTAGTTTTTAGAAAATGCTGCGTTTATTTACTAACATCTCTAAGAGAAAGAGTTTAAAAGCATGATTTAATTCGATCAGTTCATTAAAATGTCATACTCACACTCGAGTCCCGTTACCCTCCGTACTGTATCTGTAATAGCAGACTGGACGTTCCTTGACTAGTAAATTTGGAAAGTGATATCAATTCACTTTCCATTCTTACGAGATATTTCAATTTTTTTAGTCCGATTTATTGCTTTCTTACGTTTAAAATTGAAGAACAAAGTTTATTCTATGGGGAAATAAATGTGTTTTTTAAAAAAAAATGCATCCGATTAAAGTAAACTATATTTTAACTTTGCATATGGCAATGGACTTTACATTAGTAAGTCGTAGCATTTTACACTTAAATTTTTGACAAAAGCGGCGAATAACCATTGCTTTTCAGTATAATAACTTTAAAGTAAAAGACCTACGTTCATTTATTTCTTGTACTCTGGTTAATAACCCTTACTCTCCCTATGTTTTATACCCTATTATACAACAAGACTTTTTTGAAAATCAGTTTATGACATCAAATTGAAGACGTTGACAACTGAGAAGTCTCGTAATCTATGAAACTTCAACAGGCGTTTACTGAAAACTTAAAAATCAGTAACAGTAAATACTGATCAATTCTAATCTTCTTTGTCTATGTTTGGAAGCTACTTTTTCTTTGACAGAGAGAGATAGGGAGCATAATTAATATCGGCCCATCAAAAGCCACCTATAGAAAAGCAGATGCAGAGTTTCGTGGTTGCGCAGTCACGAGGTACCCGCTTTTCACATGACTGAGCTAACAGTTGCGAATGAGTCAATAATTCTTTTTGTTCGCGCTGTATAGTTTAAAGCCCTGTTATATAACGAACCCACTCGTGCAGCGAATGTGCCTGTTACGCAAGCCGGTTCCTTCTACCTTTTTACATAAGATCGGATTATTCCCTCCTTTTCATAGATCTCGTGCTATCTAGGTCATATGCCCGCGATCAGATCGGGATGGACGTGTTTTTTCCATTATCACGAGACAAATAATAATGCTAGGCAAGTACGCATCAGCAAACAGCCCCTATATGCAAAATAGCATTGGAGTTTTTTTCAATCTTGCTCACATGATTTTCGACTTCTTTTTTTTCTGTAGGTGTACCGATACAGTTCTCATTTCAATGTCATTATTGCCATTTGCTGGGCCTAATTACTTCTCAGGAGGGTTGGTCGCCTTGAACTTAGTTTTTTGAACGGAGGTCGTTTTCACGTGATGATCCTTGTTCTCTTGTGATACTCTGCAATTATTTTATACTTTGACAAAAGACACATTGTTTTTTATCTTCTTCTAAAACGTATTCAGTCAAACACTCTTTCAGTTGGCTATTTATCACTCTAAAATATACTACTTACACGAGGTAACTGTTACATAGAGAAGACTTTTAAAATTAATGCTTTGGTTGTTTTAGAGTAGAACACTAAGTTTATATTTTGCGAACAGTTTGAAAGTAGGGGAAAGACTTATACTACGGACCCCTAACTCTACCTCAGTCCTATACTGTTATTAGCTTAGCTTTTTGTAGTATGGCAACACTACTCGTACTCATGTAACTGTTACATAGAGAAGACTTTTAAAATTAATGCTTTGGTTGTTTTAGAGTAGAACACTAAGTTTATATTTTGCGAACAGTTTGAAAGTAGGGGAAAGACTTATACTACGGACCCCTAACTCTACCTCAGTCCTATACTGTTATTAGCTTAGCTTTTTGTAGTATGGCAACACTACTCGTACTCATGTAACTGTTACATAGAGAAGACTTTTAAAATTAATGCTTTGGTTGTTTTAGAGTAGAACACTAAGTTTATATTTTGCGAACAGTTTGAAAGTAGGGGAAAGACTTATACTACGGACCCCTAACTCTATCTCAGTCCTATACTGTTATTAGCTTAGCTTTTTGTAGTATGGCAACACTACTCGTACTCATGTAACTGTTACATAGAGAAGACTTTTAAAATTAATGCTTTGGTTGTTTTAGAGTAGAACACTAAGTTTATATTTTGCGAACAGTTTGAAAGTAGGGGAAAGACTTATACTACGGACCCCTAACTCTATCTCAGTCCTATACTGTTATTAGCTTAGCTTTTTGTAGTATGGCAACACTACTCGTACTCATGTAACTGTTACATAGAGAAGACTTTTAAAATTAATGCTTTGGTTGTTTTAGAGTAGAACACTAAGTTTATATTTTGCGAACAGTTTGAAAGTAGGGGAAAGACTTATACTACGGACCCCTAACTCTACCTCAGTCCTATACTGTTATTAGCTTAGCTTTTTGTAGTATGGCAACACTACTCGTACTCATGTAACTGTTACATAGAGAAGACTTTTAAAATTAATGCTTTGGTTGTTTTAGAGTAGAACACTAAGTTTATATTTTGCGAACAGTTTGAAAGTAGGGGAAAGACTTATACTACGGACCCCTAACTCTACCTCAGTCCTATACTGTTATTAGCTTAGCTTTTTGTAGTATGGCAACACTACTCGTACTCATGTAACTGTTACATAGAGAAGACTTTTAAAATTAATGCTTTGGTTGTTTTAGAGTAGAACACTAAGTTTATATTTTGCGAACAGTTTGAAAGTAGGGGAAAGACTTATACTACGGACCCCTAACTCTACCTCAGTCCTATACTGTTATTAGCTTAGCTTTTTGTAGTATGGCAACACTACTCGTACTCATGTAACTGTTACATAGAGAAGACTTTTAAAATTAATGCTTTGGTTGTTTTAGAGTAGAACACTAAGTTTATATTTTGCGAACAGTTTGAAAGTAGGGGAAAGACTTATACTACGGACCCCTAACTCTACCTCAGTCCTATACTGTTATTAGCTTAGCTTTTTGTAGTATGGCAACACTACTCGTACTCATGTAGTTAGATCCTTACAAAAGTAAGGACAAATAATTAAGAGGTAATTACAAGTGGACTCTTTTGAATAAATTGTGAATTATAGACTGCTTTTAAATAAATAAACTATAATCTACTGTCATAAGGGGAAATATTTACTCATAGTTTGAATCTTATTTGATGGGAAGATCTAAAATCTTTTAAGTAAATGATGTAAGTAGTAATTATCTATTTTGGGACACTCATTGTGTTCTTAATCTTTATAAATGATATTTGATATTACAATTCCACAGTAATTTAAAAGGGAAGACTCGTATAAGTTATTTGTTAAATAAATTAAAATTTATTAATTTAAATACTTTAAACTTAAACGTATTATTAACCATAAGTTTTTAACAACTTTATATTTGGCCTGGGTTCAATCTTTAATCAGCTATGGAATAACTTGTTATGCCTCAGATTACTATAATAATATTAGACCTCTTAACCACTTAAAAACTAAAACCTTATCTCACATAAAAAATAATTCTTTACCCAAGCCCATATTTAATGTTAGAGAACTCTTTATTTTCCGCTTGCCTTCTTTCCTTCCTTCAAATTAACCAGAGCAAGTCTAATAAAAGCGTTTAAAAACCAGTAACTTCGCAATCAGAAATATGTATAAAAGGAACTTATTTTATACCTAAAACAAACAAAGAACTATTTAATAAATCACATGCTTTTTTTAGGACTTTGTTCTATAGTTAAATGAAAACCTCAGAATTATACTAACAGTAAATTTGAATTTAAATCTGGAATATAAGATTTCATAAATGAACTAACTGATATTGAAGCATAATTCAACAAAATACTAAAATAGAGTCGGTCCAGCTTTGTTGCCCAGTTATACTTCTTTTCAGGTACCAGGGACGGGCCTTGTTTTAAGCTTAATTTATAAGATAATCAATCAATAAAAATGTTTTTTTATATACAAAACTGATTTTGTTTTATAGTTACCAAAGGAAATTTTTAAAGAAACGTCAGATGAACAGTAAGTAGAATTTTAACATCCTTGGTATATATTTAATATTTTGATGGTTTGATTTCTTAAATTGTGGAGAAAAATCCACTTTTTGAACGAAAAACTGATATTTCTCTGAATGCAATCGATTTTCAATAATGATACCATCTACACCATATTATCTTTAAGACTTATTTATTTATAATTTGAATATTTTTTGTGTTAAGAATTAATTTCTCATCCATAGTAGTTCACTTTTTCTTTAAACTCAATGAGTATTTCACTTATTTCACAAGATACCATAGAGCCAAGTTACCCAACGAAATAAAAATTAGTTAATACTTAAACCAAAAAGTGAAACAAAATGAAATTGAAAAAAGAAAGAAGACTTTATAATTTATTGAAAAATGTAATTGAATCATGTTATTTATCGACTTTCCAAAGAAAAGTTGTACAAAAATCGACATATTGATACTACCTAAGTTGGAAGCCCGCTAGTGATCGTATTTTAAGAATTTCAAGACACCACTTTGAGGATATCATGGCAACAATTCTACTTGATTTTTCTAGCATTGAATAAGTGATAATCATACTTTTTCATATGGATACAGCAGGTAGAATCTATATTTTCGATGGTTGGGCCAAAAGTGTTCCTTAAGGGCCAAAGTTACCCCATTTTACTGTATACTACGAGTACATAACTTTTATAAACTACTGGGTACTTTCAAAATCGATACCCACTATCCATCTGCCATCTTTAGGACTTTTTTTTAAATATCAATTCAGATACAGATAAGCGAAAAATTATCTTTAAGTGAATGCATAATGATATTGTTTTGATAATATTCAAAAGTGAACCTGAAATTTTCTTACAAGGTCAATTGGATAAAAAAAAGATAAATAACAATTTCCAAGTTATTAAGATATTTTTATAGTAACGTAAATTTATATGGAGGAAAATATACAACTTATCATTTCAGAAATTTATAAAAAAAATCAAATTTGTGTAGGTTAGTTCTACGAAGGCATAAAAATGTTTTACCTAACAAACTGGTTTTTCTGTAGAAAGAGGATAACACCCACTTGCATATTGTGATTATCTGCAATGCTTATTTCAATTTGAGTTGAATGGCATGGCAAGTTAATATTTTGTTACTTGCTGTTCGTTCAGTGTGTCCTAATAAGAGAAAAATAAATAAAAACTAAGAACGGGCGTCGATCACAGGGGGACACTCAATAATTAGAAAAATCGCTTAAAAACTTAATTTTTAACTTCTGGGGAGACCTAAAAATTCACTGAATGCATTCACTCTATAAAGGAAGATTCCAATATGGAGAATGCATCGAACATAAGAGGCGAACCAATGTAAGGGGGTTAGGAAGATGTACCCCCATGATTCCAAACTGGATTTAATTTGAGTTGATATTAGGTAGGGGACACTGTACCCAGAATATTTGGAACGTCCCTCCGAAATATTAAGTTTGTAGAACAAAAAAAGGCTAGTCACCAAATACAGCACTGGTTAAAGGATAAAGCATAGAAAATTTGAATATTTTCAAAATGTTTTCTTATAACACCAAAAATGAGTTTAACCCTGTTTATAAGGGTCAAATTTCCAAATCTTTTTTGAAAGAGGACCCCAGACCCCCCTTTCTTAATATAACCTTAGACCAGGTGTTCTTAAACTTTTGAACAACGCGACCCACTTTTTAAGAACAGAATTTAACGCGACCCACCTCCCCCTCATCTTCATAATAATTTTCCCCACACTAAATTGAATAAATCAGAACATTTAAATATGTGTTTCTCTACCTTTTTTACACCATACACCCCTAAATAGTAGATAAGGTCCACCAATATTTCTTACAATAATTACATAACCGCATTAGTTGTTAAATGTAGCTTTTAAAAATTTAAGAAAATGGACTTTAACATTAAGAGTTTCAAATTCATTAATTTTGTGAGAAAAAATGAGTTGTAAATTAAAAAGAGGGGTCTAGGAGTTCTCCCCAGAAAGATTTTTGGAATTTAATTTTAAACTTGGTTAAAATTAAATTAATTAATTAAATTAAAACAAGGTTTCAAATAGTTTTTTAGTAATCTGGGGTAAATTGCAGTTAAAACTTTTCATAAGAAAAATCTTAAAATTTGCTATAGCCCCCCATTGGGGAATTGAATTGGAATGGGCACTACGTTTAGAAACACTTATTCAAGTTATTTTTCAAATCTTATTTGAATTATTGACAAATTTTTCATCATCAGCACATTAAAATGAGGCAAATTTTTTACTTGCCTTTTGCTTTCGACACTGAGTATGTTTATTATGTAATTCTTTTTTACTAGATGGTGTGTTGATAAATTTTTAAAGCCAACATTAAGTTTGTATAAATTATGAAAATTACGACACAAATTCAAAATCTTGTCGCGACCCACCAAAAATTGACTCACGACCCACCGTTTGAGAACCTCTGCCTTAGACTATTCGCAAAAACTTTGGGCAGAAGTTTATTAGATTATTCAGAATCTTAAAATCATTGAAGAGTAAAAATCTTATTTCTCGAGTAGCCAATAAGAAATCAAGCATTTTTGAAATGAAGTAAATGAGAAAAATCCCGAATCTCTGGGACGTCCCCCAATAATATCCAGTTAGTGACGACGCCAATGTGAGAGTCTCTTTTGTAACCGTTCTGTTCATGAAAGTTCTGTTTCATAAGAAGCAAAGTAAGCTCAAAACGCGCAATCATTTTCTTTTTGTATTTATTTATTCCTCTCGTAATAATAGAACATTGGTAGTGTCGGTGACAGTGGACCGCTTGGTGTCCTCCCTCAGTCATTCGAATTTGTATAGTGTGCGGCCTTTTTATAGTTAGTTGGACAGTATTAGTCCAATCAGGGCCGTAACCAGACTTTTGTTTCGGGAGGGGTTTTGACTCAACATTATTTCTAAGCTACCCCCAAACAAGAACATTTATACGCTTATTTAGAATCACATAATACTACATTTGCTCATAATGTCAAAATTTTGCAATGTTCCCCTCATTTGCAATGTCCCCTTTACAATGTCCCCTGACTCCCATATTAATATGGGGGGCTGGGGTTTCCTCCTCTAGAAATTTTTGAAAATTTGCCTCCAACGTAGTGCTTCAGCTCCATTTTGAGACCTTTTGGGTTCCTTCCGAGGAAAGTAGCGAATTTTCAAGGGAAAGACTCGGTATAAAAGACGTCAAAATTTAGGATTGGGGGTTTGATGGTTCTCCCCAAGAAAATGTTTTGAAATTTTACCCTCAATAAAAGTAGTGTTTTAACTCATTTTGAGACCCTTTGGGTCACACCCGAAGAGGATTGCTCCTTTTAAGTTGCAGAATTTTCAAGGGATAAACAGTATAAAAATTTATGTATAAATTTCGGGAGGGGCTTAAACCCCTAAAACCCTCCCCTTGGATACGGCCCTGAGTCCAATATTGGGCCGATACTGGCCAATGCTGCTGTGCTTCTGGGGAAATGATAGCGAAAGATCTTAAAGGCAATAGTTTTTTACTGATAATTTTTAGAGTACTTCTTAGGAATTAAAAGTATAGTAGCGTAAAATAGGTATTAAATAATAATTGTAAACATTTTATTCCGTGAAGAAAGCTTATTCTTATAAGAGCAGTTTTTCCCAACTCAGAGAAGTCCGTTGACCACTGTAAGTTTAAAATTGAAACTTTCAACTCTTTCAAGGACCACCCCTTTATAGCTTAAAATCCTACACCCTGACAAAATTACAAGATGAAAGTTTATTTTCCCAAATTAAGCATGCAAATTTATAGGATGCTTCGAATTAAAATTCTATTTTAAGAAAATTTTAGCCGAGGTTTTTTTCAGATCTCTTAATTTCACATTAAATTATTATAGTACATAAAAGTATTGTTAAGAATTAAGTGGTAGGGGGATTTCCCACAAATTACTCAGCCAGAAAAGATTTAATTTAATATTTTCTCGTTCAATTCACTTTTTTATTTTTATGCTTCACCGGGCCCTTAACGGACCACTTCCAAGACTGTCATGGACCACCGGTTGGGAACCACTATGCCTTAGAGGATCATTTTGGTCACTTTGAATGCTATTCACATGCGTATACTGAATTCCTATCCAACCTTCATGGAATATCAGGAAATGCATTGAGATTCTTCAATTCGTTTTAAAAAATACTTGAAATTTTTTTTTATGGGACTGTGTTTTTTGATTGGGTATTGGTTTTCATCATAACTAAACACTAAACTCATAGACACAACAGCCCTAGTGGGCCAAGATCTACGATGCTCATCTTCGTGTTCATGACCGTTGGGGCTGGGGTGCGAGGTATATGTGGTCAGCCTAATGCGAGACCCCAGTGTTTAGTTCCCAAGCACGCTTGGCAGTGGCGTATATAGGAATTTATTTCGGGAGGGGCCCACAATTACTCCCCGCCCCTCTCCCACATATTTAATAGGTCCAATATAGCTTTTTCGGTGATAACTTAGGTTCCAAAAACTTAATTTAGGAAAAGTTGTTAGTAATAAAAATACAAGTACCAAAGGGGGGTCTGGGGGTCCTCCCCCAGAAAATTTTTGAAAGTTTGACTAAAAAAAACCAGGTTTTTAACTAGTTTTGTTACACTAAGTCCGAATTTTGGGTGTACATTTTATGAACTTAATATTTAAAAAGTTATTAAAATAGAGTTCCAAGTATTAAAAGGGATTTGGGGTCCTTCCCCAGAAAATGTTTGGAACTTTACCCCTAAAAACAGGGTTTTATCCTATTTTTGGAACACTTAGTCCGAATTTTGGACATATATTTTTTGGTAGGATTTGGATTTTGATGAACTTATTATATAAAATAAAGTTGTTAATAATTAAATTCCAAGTACAAAAGGGGGGTTTGGGGGTCCTCCCCCAGAAATTTTTTTGAAATTTGACCCTAAATTACAGTGTTTTAACTTGGTTTGGTACACCTAGTCCGAATTTCGGGGGGCGGGGGGCAGGGCCCCCTCACCCCCCCTTATATACGCCACTGACGCTTGGTCCTCAGTTTATCGACCCAATGCAGGGATGAAAGGTCGAGTCGACCTTGCTCTCATCATAACTTACTACGCACGAAAATTGAATGCTAATTTTAATACTCGACACTGCTGTACGAATACATTGCCATAAGGTTTGTTAGGGTCATTGAAGCTTCATCTGACCCGCTATACACAGCCGCGCGAGCGAGAGGTTGCCGAACCCCCGCGCTAAGAGAATCCCGATGAGTTCACGACCATGCCGGGAAAAAAAATATCGTCTCTCAGGAATTTCGTGCGGCGGACACCTATTGACTGTTTGTATTTATCGCTGCTGGAATAATGCGGATTATTTTGCCGCCTCATCAATCCTCCTTAAGAAGTCGCCTCACGCAGATTCCTTTTGATAAAAATGCCATTGACTATACATATAGAGGAGCGTTGGCTGAGAAATTAATTAGCTTCGTTTAGCAACTTGCTCACGTGCGTGGCTTTGACATTATTTCGGTCTCCGCGTTGAGTAATTGCTGCTCCGGGCGTCACTCAACAGTGGGTCCGAGGCTCCCTTTGATTTACAGCTGCAGATATTTCGTGTAATCTCGCCTCATAAACAATCCGTACTTACGGAAAATTGCTTTTTGGAGGTCAAGGTGCGGGCTTGTTGATCGATCCTCGCCGTTGTTGTTGGTACACTGGGCGGAAGTGACAGTTTTTTTTTGTTTAGTGTAGTAATGCCTCGATTTACGCGAACGTAGTAATGTTTTTTTTTTGTCTTTCATTGATGCCTGCAATGAGATTAATCTTCCTCGAATGGAAACACTACCTCGAGGGAATGAGTTTTCGGTACATTGATCCACCTACCAAATTTTTATTTAGCCGGATCGTAATGGAATTGGTTGATAAAGTTTGGGTTTATTATTGTTGATTGATTTGCTTGACGAAGTGAAAAATCCTTGAATAATTTCAGTAACGGCATCTAACCAAAATCAACAACCTGAGTGGTAGGCTGTATTGGCATTGATGTAGGTTGATAACCATGGTCATCAACCTACATCAAATACAAACTATATATTTATGCAAAAAAAATTGCATAAGTTAATATTATTTGATAGTTTGAAACAGCTCATAAGTATCATAATTAATAGAATGAGTTTTAAAAACATGAGTATTCGAGTGCGCCTCACGTTTAGATTTAGAAGCATTTACTAAATTAATTTTCAAAAATCTTTTTGTTAAATTAATGGATATTTTATATCAGCAGCACATAAGAAGCCCATTTCTTTATTTGGCTTTTGAAACCCACAACGCATTCGTAAAAAAATTTGAAACAACATACATAGAAACATAAATTCAAAATTTTGCCCACGAAAAATTAAACCCACAATTAGGGAACTAGGATATCTTCGACAGATCTAGTGAATATAGCGGATCTTGAATTCTTGTTATAAACAGCGAGTTCGACAAACACGTTGCTTGATGCCCCACCCGCGAAGGTCCCAACTATCGTGCAAATTTAGATAGAGATTACTCCATCTTCCTGTTGAAGAGGAAAGCAGTTTTTAGAACACTATTTTAATGAAAGTGCGCCTTGATTTTAGCCGGTGATAGTGCAAAGCTCGTCCTTCTCTATTGTTTGTCTGGCTTCTCTTTCCCTGCATTATACTTACAAAAGAGACGTCTTTTTGGGTTTAGAAGAAAAGTTCGCAAATTTTTCCTATTTTTAGTTAAAATTTCTCTTCATTTAGCTAAAAAATGAAAAACCTACATGATAACACTGAAAAAGCCCTGAAAAGTGCTATTTTCACTTGATAATATAAACTCGACTATTGTATATAGATGTTTTCATGATTTTTTTTTTCTGAGCGCTTTTTATTATATCGCCAATGTTTGTCTCATTGAAGTTTTTGTTCTATCATTCATTTGTTTTTTAATTAATTTTTTAACCTTCATATTTTGCTGCTAAGGCCTCTGCAAATCATCTCAATGGATTCTCTATGTTCACTTACCCAGGGGTACACCTTACTTCCATGAACCTAGGAGAGGTTGGTTTCTAATGAAAGCCATGAAGTGCACTTTTGAAACACCTTGTTAAATATTCTCTTAAGTTAATTTGAGATGGAATTTTTGAAAAAAGAGCTATAAAATACGCTAGCTTAAAAAAACTAAATCAGTCGTTCTAAATCTAATCTAAAACTAATCAGTGATGTAAATTAAATAATGTTCGGCACTAGTTAACTAGAACTAGTTGTAACTAGTAGTTAACTACTGATCAACTAGTAGTTTAACTACTTTTGGTTTAAACTAGTTCAACTATTAGTTGAACTACTTTTTTTAATAACTACTAGTTGAAACTACTTTCAAAATTTCAACTACTTTCAAAAAAATTCTTATTAAAATTTTTATCAAAATATAGAAAAAATTGTACTGTAACAAATTTAATTAAGATGGTAGAGTACTCAAAATACCATAACCAGAATTAAAGGCCCTTTTTGCGCGTTTTTTGTGACATAGATAAGAAAGATGTATTAGAATTTGGGCAAAAACTCTTCGGCATACCTGCACGAAAGTCTCTTTTCCCCTCTCTCTCTCTCTTTAGTACAGAGCGTTATATAAAGACATAGGGGAGGGTGGGGTAGGTTGGGACACCTTCAAGAATTCTTAAAAATAAAATTAGTTTTAGTTTATGACAGTTATTGCAGTATGACTTCTACCAGTTAGAGGTATCATTGTTTCATACTTGGCGCTGTTTATCTTTTTGCTCCTAAGAGTTTGCGAACCAAAAAGATTGTTTTACTAGGTCAAAAGTAAACAACAGCTCAGACTTTTAAAGTAAATTTTCAATCTCATTCTGTTTTGTAAACTTAATTATGTTTTGTGCTTTGTTAACTCAATGTTATATCCTTTATGAATGAACAGTTGAGTTAAGCTTAAAAGCCATTTGTTGTTGTTGTTTTTTTGTAAAAACCTATTTTTGAAAAGTTTTACTCTTGGGGGTAGAATGGGACTCTGTGACTTTGGGTGGGAAAAAGGAAATGAAAAAAGAAATTTTTTGCTTCCTTCAGGAAATGGACTGTTCACTATCGATGAACAGAATAAATCGTCAAGTTTCCTCCAACAGAATAGATTGGTGGCACTAGTTGGGCACAATTTTTTTCTTTTGAATTAGACTCTGCTAAGTATAATTTAAGATAAATAAATGTTGGTTTTTGTAATAAATAATAAGAATGCGAATAAATTTCTGTTTTTTTTTTAATTTTTCCATCATATTTTTGAATATTAATTATGCATTTAAATTTTGTTTCATGGAACATTCTTGTTGTTACTGTAATTTGTTTATAAAACTTAAATTTTAATAACTAGCATATAGTTTCAATTTTTTTAATACGTTAAAACGTTTCAAAATGTTATTCTGAAAGTTTCAAACAAGTATACTCAATTACTCAATTTAAAAAAATATTTTTTAAAAAACTCCCCCCCCCCTACCCTACTCTCTTACACAACAGCTGCTGTCACTCCGCTGGTTTATTGCTATTCATAAGATCCAGAATCCTGGCCTTGAAAGTCTATTTCAGGTACATTTATGCAAATGGGTTGAGTATCTCTCCATCTGATCTTTGGCACATTTTAACCTTTTTAGCCTAGGTTTGGTATCTGAACTATCGAGAGAATTCTTCATGTTATAAATCGTTTAAAAATAGTTCATCATGTTATGGGCGTGAATACTTCCTTATGATATAACCATCTCGTTTCAAGGCACGTTGCTCCACGTTCGTTCTGCCGCTTGTTTACTGAATCGGGAATTTTTCGTCAGTTACCTAATAGATAATTGGACTAATTATATTCTAAAAATAATGATACCGTGGGTATCTGCCCGGGTTTTTTTTTTTGGGCTGAATGAATGCGCAATCGGAAATCGGTTTGGAAAACATAGCAGCAACCAGAGCCGCATTTAGACGCGGTAAATTCAAACGTAGCCCTGTATATCTTACGCTATTTTTTCGGGATCCGTTCATTTGCCCGACACTCGACTGCCCGAAAATTCTCTTTCCTTTGTTCCCATTAGCGATGATGATAATGTCGGGCAACTGATTGTCGGGATTTCGAACCAGACCCATTTTTTTAAGAGACATGGAGAAAAAAAACATAAGTAGGCCAAAGAAAAGTTACAATCTATTTAAATTAGCTTATAAAAATAATAAAGACTGGAGCAAATTAAGTTGAAACTTTCGCCTCAAATAAGAAATGTAAAATAAAATGTGTCCTCACAACACACAAAATGTGTAAAAATTGTTTAGCGCTCAATTCTTGGAAGATATTTCAACATAGTTGTTTTCCCCTCAACGCACACGTGTAGAGCGAAGAAGCTTAAGATAACACTGTGCCAAAGAGTCTCTTTACCGTTGGTCTTTATAATATCTTTTCATACACTCGATTGAATAATGTATCTGAATTAATGTAATTTTAATTGATCAGGGTAGAATTGCGTTTATTACCGACTATTATTATTCGCTCAGTGATTGTTTTCACCATTCTTTACTCTCAAAGAAAATACTTAAAGGTAAAGTGACAAAATACGTTTTTTAAGAGTATGTTGAAGACCCTTCTGTTTCTTGATCAAGCAAATCTTTGTTTAAAAAATATATTATATTTCTACAAAAGGCGTCCTTTCCAGTAAATTGGATTTTTGCTTCCATGGAGAGAATGTTAGAACTATCTTTAGTTTATCACTATTGAGGATGAAAAGAAAAATGAGTTTTCAGAATTAACACATTTACTGAATCAAAAATGCCTTGTCAACCATCATAGCTTCTGGTAGTATATTACTTGAGTAAAATATTTTACGCTTTTCAATGAACCTAACCAAACTTAGTTTCTATTTGCCATTTAATCGACCTTCCATTCACTTAAATTCCGCCGAACTAAATCTTCCCACACCATCCGCCGTTTCTCATCCCTCTCGCATTCGCTGGGAGTTTATATCGATTCTCTTCGCGTAAACAAATCGATAAACAGTGTCAAACACGTGTCGGCGGAGAAGAAAAGAAAGACTTTCGATATGTGTAGCTTCTCTCTTTTGATTGTATAAGGCTGGTGGGGTTTAGAAATAAAGTTTTATTTTTAGTACTTTAGTGTAGGTGTTTTCTCTGTGACCTATTGACGCGGAATTCAGTTTTAATTATGAATTTCTGTTCATTGTATGACAAAGAGTCAGTTTGCGATTTTGAAAAAGATTGGACAAAAGAGGATCTTTTGTTGAATGAATAATTGAATCGTCAGTTAGAAGAAGGGAATAAGTCCAAAAAGAAGTTTTGAGAAAATCGGAAAAAACTGTACTAAGTAATGGAATTTAGAATTTTTATCCTATAGCCACCAAATTTTTACAGGAAATTCATGACACTGTTAAGAATACAGAACAATCATCAAAAAAATTATAAGTGTATTTAAAAATGTTTCACAGTTAAAAAAGATAATGAACTTATTCCCTTCTTCAACCTTATGAAATTTCAACTGAAGAAAAATCTTGAACTCCACTTAAATTGAAATTTAAATTGTATTTCTGGGTAGTTCACAGTATAAAAGTGAGAAATAGAAAGACTGAAACAAATAAAATTCAAAATTATTATGAAACTGAGTCATTATACTACCAGGGCTTAAGTTTCAGCAAGGATAACAGAACAAGGGGCCATGGGTATAAACTAAATAAGACACAGGTCAATCGGGATTTAAGGAAGTACTACTACTTCAATAGGGTAATTGACATATGGAACGCGTTGCCAGAAAATATAGTATATTCAAAGGGAGTGTTTGAGTTTAAGAGGCAATTGGATAGGCTGTGGGAATTGGGGAATTCATAATCATAGGACCAGCCTTGTTGGGCTTTCAGCCTGTAGCTGGTCGTCAGTCTTTGTATTTGTATTTGTAAGGATGTATCAATACAGTAAGTGAATATGAATGGAGTCAAACATTCCCTTTATAAAAAATAGTTTAAAAAAAACTTTCAAAAAAAAATCCTTAAAAATGAGCACTGTTTCAAAATTTTTTAAAAGTTACTTTGGGTGCAAAAATTGGCATATGACTTGAAATGTTTTGTCGATGGTAAAAATAAGTCACATAAATTTTAAAAGTTTTTGTTTGTATATTTTCCTCTTTTTAACTTTTAAAAAAGTTAAAAAACTTAAAAAAAACCTTTTTAAACTTTTATAAAAGTTTTAACTAACGTAAATTTTCTACGCCTGTAAAATTGTTTTTCTGCAGATCATCCGTTTTCGCCGTTTTCCTAGAAAGTATCCAGAAATTAACCTATTTGAAGACTAGTTCAGCCTCCCCCATGCCTTTTCAGCCAATTACATGAATTTAAGGGAGTCGTTGAGGGACACTGACCCCCAATCATTTAATACCTCGTAAATCATTCCTATTTTTTCAATAAGGACAGAAAAAGGGTTAAACCTCTTTTTATAGGTAGATGGCTAAACCATTTCGGATAGGGTATTTTATACCATTACATTATATTATATTTTATACAGGAAAAATTTATCCTACCCTCTTTTCTTTCACGCTATACATTTTTTAACTTACCACACTGAAACAGCCAATGGAATTTGAAATAATTTATAACTTTTACATCTATTTTGTGTCACAGTATTACACCTGTATTGTCTGATTTTTGGAGAGTACGACATTATATGACTGGCACAAACGTATTTGAAAGAGATTAATATCAGTGTTATATTAATAATTAAATTAATAAAGAGTTAACTATTTTATACCATAAATATAAATAGGATCCAGCATGGCTCCAAGGGGAAGGGCACTTTTTGAGGATCGTCTCTACTCAAATATATAAAATTTTACTTTTTTCTCTAGATCCCCCATGAAATTTCTCTCCCAGGACCCTAAATAACTCATTTTTGATCAGATGAATGAAAAAGTTTGAACCATCTTCTTTCCCTTTCTTTTAAGTCCAAGGAGGGGGATCCGAGCCTGAAATACTAGGTGGTATAAATGTATTGTATTTTTAATAAGTGTTCTACTTTAGGGTTGTAATATTAATTCATGTTTAATCTAATAATACTTTGTTAACGTAATCTGGCAACATAACATTGAACCAGAACTGAAACTAGAACTCAACCGATCCTTCTGTTTACTTCTGATCGGAACATATCAATATTTGTCTGTCGTAAAATGTACATATATTTTTAAAGATTATAATTAAATGTTGTGATTGCTAAAGATGCCTTTTCACTCGGACTCAAACCACCTAAAGATACAACAAAATGGTACGGGAAATGTGATAAATCCGGGCATTATTAATTATGCCCGATTAATCACTTTGCTCGTAACATAAATACTCCTATATTCTATCCGAAATGCCAACATTTTTCGACATAAGTTTTGGGGATGACGATGAGAGGTTTCGAGGGTTCTAATCATGGTTCATTGAATGGTGCTTTTCTCCTTACTTAGGGTGGGCTATGAGGGCTGCACTCATGCAGAGAGGATGAAACCGCAAGTCCATTCAGCGATGACATCTGCCGTCCCTTGGAATTTCCTTCGAATGTGCGGCGGGCGTGGCATCATCGGTGTTCTAAAATAAAGCAGCCAGCAACTTCTCTCCTTCAAGGACACCAATGTTTCAAGGTAAGCAATTTCAAGGTTTAAATAGAAAAGAGTGTTTTCACACACGACGATCGAAGAAGAAAAATGACCTACTAAAAACGGAATGTAGCGTCTGATCGCTCTCTTACGTAAAAACTTTCCGGGTTTGTTTGTTATGTTCATCGGACGCATGATTAATTTCTTTCCTATCGACGGCGCTCTATCTCCCTGTCGATCGTTCTCGAGTTAAGAATCATGCCCAAGGTCGATACCTGAGGCTCTATTTTTGACCAGCGGCCTGGCTTTTCTTGGATTTATTGATGCGAATGGGCGGAGTTGGGGAGCCAAACTGCAAAATATAGAGACTCATGTGTATTTTTTAGTGTTCGGCACTAGTTAACTAGAACTAGTTGCAACTAGTAGTTAACTACCGATCAACTAGTAGTTAACTACTAGTTTAACTACTTTTGGTTTAAACTAGTTTAACTACTAGTTGAACTACTTTTTTTAATAACTACTAGTTGAAACTACTTTCAAATTTTCAACTAGTTTAAAAAAAATTTTGTTTAATACAAAAAATTACACTGCTATTTATAACTACAATGTCATGGTAAAGTACTCAAATACCATAACCAGAAATAAAGGCCCGTTTTGAGCGAAAGTTTTTTGTGATGTAGATAAGACAGATGGGGGTATTAGAATTTGGGCAAAATATAGGTTATGAAATTAAATATACTAGTTAACTAGTAGTTAACTACTTTGGAAAATAGTTAACTACTAGTTGCAACTAGTCCCAGGAAAAAATAGTTAACTACTAGTTGCAACTAGATTTTCCCAGACTAGTTAGTAGTTGGTAGTTAACTACTTTTTGACCACTAGTTGCCGAACACTAGTATTTTTAATGCAGATGCCTTTCTATACTTAGTAGTCAATTAGAATAGTCCGTGGATGATAAACTACGCTGTCTCGTCTGGATTTATTTCATCTCTTTTAGCTGCAGTGGGAATGGTCTGAGATGTAATATGAACTGCCGATTCTGCTGTTGATGAAACAGTAGTGCTTAGTGCTTGTAATAGCTGAATGCTGTTGCCAAATAGCGATTTGTTCAAGCAAAAATTTGATTTGGGATATGGTAATTAATGCAACTCTAGTAGCTCTTCAGCAGTTTTGTCAACTCTAAAATTTCAGACTTGAGATTGACTCATTTAAAGAACTGTATTAAAAAAAAACTAAAAATCATTGTATGCAGTTTGTCGTATAATTAGCGCTTATGTTATGTTTTATCGATACCAATTATTTTTTACGATGCGAATTTACTGCATCACTCCAGTTACACTTGTCTATGTTGTTTTAAAACATCATTTACTTATACTATATTACAACCTTTAAAGTATTGCATGCAAGAATAATGCATACCCGCTACATTTTAGTTTTAAATAAGGAAACTCAAGCTATGCTTCCAATATTAAAATTAACTTCTGTCAAAAATATGTGATAACTTAAACACACAGAATGACAGAATTCCCTTTTCTACTTAATGCTAAAGTTTATAATGCTTTAAGTATAGAGTTGACCTCAGACATATAACCGCATTTATTTTATTTGTTTTAATTTTTATTTTAATATAAATATTACCTACATTAGTTATGTCAGTATTTCCCTAATAATTAACAAACGAATCGTTATATAAGTAACAGAATTAACTCAGATAATGTTTTTGTCGCTTAGCGAGAGTGTTCAATTATAACAGCAGTTTGAAGGTCTCTGCGTTAGGTGTGTCCGAGGAAAATGTTCAACGAAACGGAAACACTTTATTCCATTTTACTCTGAAATAGGAAATGTCCTTTACGTAAGAGCCTCAACTTATCTTTTTCAGAAAAAAGAGCACAGCCTCGATGTTAATGTTGTGTTATAAAACAGGAAACGTTAAGTAGGGTTATAAAACCAATTTTATCAATTTAAAGCACATGGACCGATAACAAAATTTGATAACTTCAGGGGGTGATTAAAATTTATTTTGAGTTTTTAAAAACCAAAATGGCAGCGCGAAGGGGATCTCAAGCGATAAAACTTTCCTCTCTTGCGTAACAGGATGTTAAGCTTTTGGTAGCTAGCTCATGTGATGTTGCTACTCTGAAGTAAAAACTATCACTAAAAGAGGATGCGCTAGCGGGAAAGTTAATGGTAGTAGTTTCTTATGTAACTTAATCATGACAGGAATAAGGACACTACTCTTAGTTCAAAATCCTGAATTTGTTACAGGTGAAAACACCAGGAGAAACAATTATGTGAATCTCTATCAAATTAATTAGAAACCTTGACTAGGAGAAATTATAAAACTTTACAGCAGTGGTTCCCAACTGGTGGTCCGCGGACCATATACGTGGTCCTTGAGAGTCTTGGTTCGTGCAGGGGACCGTAGCATCACACAAAAAATTTCCACTAAATAGAAAGTTGAACTCATTGAACGAGATGGAATTTTGACGATTTTCGGCTATTTAATTGGCAAAGATAGCTGCTACATTGTTCACAATGCCTTTCCAAATTTTGTTATAGTAGAGGATTTTAAGTTGAAAAGCAGTTGTTTCTGAACGTGGGGCAGTTATAAATTTTGGAAATTTTTCTAAGAAGTGTTGTATTGCCCCAGATTACTTAAAATGTGTGTTGACACTCTGTTTATAGGAGTCAAATTTCTAAAATCTTTTCTGAGGGAGGACCCTAGATCACCTTTTCTTTTACCAAAAAAATATAAAAATTTGATACGCCTAGGTTCAAATTCCACCCTTTATTTTCTATAAAGCTAATTGAACTTCTGTGGGGAATGGGAATTTTAGTAGGACATAGAGGAAATAAATGGTAGGAAAAAATGTAAAAACGCTTATAAAATGTGGTCCGTAGAAGGTTCCATTATTAGACTTTGTGGTGCGTGGTCCTTAAATCAAATAAATTATTTCGATTTGCGAAGTGGTTCCGAAAGTGGACGAAGTCCCCCATCAAGGGATGAAGAATTCTGAGTGGTTGGGGGGGGGGGCGTTGCTTCACTCTTGTTAATTAATAATAATTTTCATGGTTTTCTTTTTGTCAAACATTTGAAATAAAATGTTTTCGTCTGTGAAGAATGGACGAATGTTTGCTTTTCCACCGAGTTTCAGTTATTTCAATTAAATCGCTAGTTTGACAAAAAAGGAAAATGTCGAAAAAAAACCAAAATGACTTTTTGTGCTCAAAAATATTGGGATGATAGAAAATCTACACCGAGAAATATTAATTTTCAAATAGGCAGGTGTTGTATATTGAGAAGAAATAGCTCATAATACCCGCTGTACATTCCATTTCAAAATGCTACGAAAAAATTATTTTTTTAAGATTCGAAAGTGTTGAAAGGTGACCCCCTCTCCCCTACATTATACTCGGAAGTGAAGTTTTAGAGGGGAATGCAGCAAAATTGTTAAAAACGAATATTATTCAGCATAATTTTCATTTAGTAAACAATAAATATAATTTATATGACTTAGTTTGAATAATTTAAATACCTCTGTTTCAGGGATTGAGGCTCCCCAATTGTATGGAGACTCGAACCCTTTTCCAGTTGTTGAATAAATATTTACATTTCGTTAATGTAAAAATGGTTTTTCAATAATAAAAAAAAAATATTTAACAAACACAGACACACAAGTCTTTCATAATACCTAAAAAGATTTTTTTTAAATTTTCTTTTTCCTAAATTAAATTAAAAACTGAAAGAACGATAGTCTCTCTTATCTCCCTCTTCTGAGCAACTTCTCCGACGGAAGTTAGTGCTATGGATGGGTGAAAGACACCAGACACGTCTGGTTTAGCCCTTTCCTCGTGAGTCGCTGATGGTGAAATCGATTACTGTGGGCTTTTCTTAGCATTAAAAACCGACAAAGACACGCATACGTAATATTTGAGTAGTCCCTTCAGTAAGTTCCATTAACAATAAGAAGAACCCGTTTTATCCGTTTCGTATATAATTTCATATCCATTTCCAGTGTCTGGGATGGGTGTGCAAGACCCCTAAAGGAGTCTCATGAGTTATGTGGAAAATGAAAAAATAAAATTCAAGGTGATTAAAGTACGAAAAGAATAACATCTTCTCAAGGACACTTCAAAATTTGTCCAACTTTAAATTACTTTGAAAGGACTAATGATAAGGCTGGCTAAACGTATAAGAGAGAGTGGATGACATAACTGTTTTTAGAAAGATAAATTTAACTCCACTCGCATGCAAATTCGCCCAAGTTTCCTAAAATGATTACATGAACGAGAGTTCGAGGCTTGTGAAAGCGAGATCATATCTTTCTGCCACTATTTTACATCCGAGGTCACCTGGATGTCGCTTTTAACGCGGGTTAAATAATTTAAAACAAAATCCCTTCTTAATATACATTCAAAGTACCCATTCCTCAACTTGCCTCACCGGAATAACAATACGTGCTGGGCTTACGTAAGATAATTCTCTGCGTATATGCATAGTAGTAAGAAAGAGAAAATCTTACGAAGAGACTGAGATAAGGCCCCCACCATTCCTTTCTATTAGTGTTTTGGGAGGGAAGGATATATGGAAAACATTCGTTTGGAGAACGTGCCCTGAAATTTGATGGAAAAACACTAAATTTGGACTGACAAGATGTCTCACACGATTGAAGAAAGTGGATAGTTTATGCGCACTTAAAATTTCGCTGATCTTAACCTTTGGCGGTTCACGTGCATTTAAATTGGGGGATAGGTATATCATGCTTTTTAAACAATTTGTCGGGATTATAGCACTAAAATTAAAAACAGTTTAGTTTAGGTTGAGAATAGTGAAACTAATAGTTACATGCTTGGGTGAGTTATACTAGACAGCAACTTAAGTTGAGCCTTACGACGTCACTAATAAACAAAGTAGTTCCCATGGCGGTGTCTGAATTTTGAGTGAAATGAAGAACGTCAGTATAAAAATAGAATTATTTTGTTAAACCCATGTTGTATAGTGCTTTTCAATCACGATTTGCGTACCGAAACTCCTCCTAGCAACCTAACAGACTTGGTGTTTACCGATTTCTCCTTCCGCATTTGTGACGTACTGGGTTCAAGAAACGTTGCAGTCGAGTATAGTTACATAGTGAAAACCAGAGGGGGAGAGACTAGGGGGCTACACCCCCTAAAGAGAAAACATTTTCCAGTTTTTAATAAAAATATCTGTCAATGCGAAGTAATTCCATTGATCCTCTTGGGAAAATAAGGCTAATAAAAGGGATTTATGATGAAAATGGATGATTTATACTTCATTATCGGCAATACAAGCATTTTTGGGATCTCAGTCCCCTAGACAAACTACTGGTGAAAACGGTTTGGTGGTTTCTATTGGATAAAATCTCTGTAATTCTATCTAGGGATTTCACTGTATACTATCTAACAAAGCATTTCTACTTAAAACCCTACATTCTTATTTTTCCGCCTTGTTTTCCACCATTTGCAAATAAAATACATAACTATTGAAAATGGTAATTTTCTAAAAACCTGTCGAATCTATAAAAAAGAAGTGCTACAAAACTTTTTAAGACTAAATTTGAATCGTCAGTTACAAGAAGGGAATAAGTCCAAAAACGAAGTTTTGAGAAAATCGAAAAAAAAACCCAACTGTATAAGTAATGGAATTTTTATCCTATAGCCACCAAATTCTTACAGGAAATTCATGACACTGTTAAGAATACAGAACAATCATCGAAAAAATTATAAGTGTATTTAAAAATGTTTAACGGTTAAAAAAAGAGGATAGACTAGGATATGAAGGATATGAAATTTCAGCTGAACAAAAATCTTAAAAATCACTTAAATTGACAATTAAATTATATTTCTGCTTAGTTCACAGTACAAACGTGAAAGATAGAAAGACTAAGACGAATAAAATTAAAAACTATTATGAAACTGCGTTATAAAGGCCCTATCAATGGAGTCAAACATTCATTGGTTAAAAAAAAGAAGAAAACGCTTTTAAATTAAAATTAAATTTTATTTTGGCTAAGTTTACAGGCCAAAGAATAAGAAAAGAAAGACAAATTAAGTTAAATTTCAAATTTAATCAAAAAATACAATGAATGGACATGGACATCGATTTCGCAAATTCAAGGGGTAATTCAAGCGCAAATTCAAGGGTCAAAAATAACTACCCCCTATCTACCGATAGGGGGTAGTTATTTTTCCCCTTTTTGTACTCATGTGTAGAGCGGAGCCTGGAGATATTTTTGAGCACAAAAAGTCAATTTGTCATTTTTTGGACTTATTCCCTTTTTAAAACTGACGATTCAATTTTTCAAGGGTTTTTTCTTTAACGGGATGAATTCCGGGATGTTACAAAGAGTTCCTCCCATGAGAATTAAATAGATCCAGTTTAGCTTTTTTATACTTGTTTAGGAATAAAATTTGCATCTAAAGGAACTTAATATAAGATGGATACTTATGAAACTCGAATAGAACCAAACTTTAGACGCTTTAAAAAAATTGTGTTCCTTTTATCTTAAATGAAAAAAATAGTATAGATAATTTATTTAATTCAGTCTGGTGATAATTAACGTTTAAATTACAAAATATCAAAAAAAGAAAACCTAACCAACCCCGCCAGCCCTCTTTTTTGTTTTGAAAAATTTATTATTTTAAACTTGTTAAAATGAGATGATCCGAGTATATGACTTTTGTTTTTGAATTGGCATCGATTTCGCCAATTCAAGGGGCTATATCTGCCAAATAGAGGGTAGTTATTTTCCCCCTCTTTGCACTCATGTGTAGAGCGGAGCCTGGAGATATTTTTGAGCATAAAAAGTCAATTTGTCATTTTTTGGACTTATTCCCTTTTTAAAACTGACGATTCATTTAATCCACAACTTTTCTAAGTAAGTGATCATGATTGTGTGTGCTTTGCAGTGAACTGACTGCTTACTTTTTGTGTTTGGCTGAAGAATGATGATTAAGATGAAGTGTAATAACAGATTTCTAAGAACCATCATCACTGGTTGCTGCCTCTATGGTTGCTGCAACTTCTGCCTTGATATCCACCTGCATGGTCCCGTAATGAATACTTATTCCTACCATGATTCCTACAGTGGAAGCGAAGGACGCTGAAACCACGCGAGTTACACATAACACCATTCATTCTACTAGTTTTACACGCAATCCTCGGGATGAAGGATTTCTTAATTTCTTGGAGAAGGTTATTTCTTCATCTCTTTCTTTTGGGTTGTACAAAATATTTCGACACGATTAAAAATTTCGGAGGAATGATTTCTGTACCTTTTTATAACCTTATGACCAGAGATATTTTTAACTACTCTGAGAGAGTATTTCACTCCTTGAATCCATTACTCTTTAAAACACTAGACAGGAGTATTTTCACTCTTTGAATATTTCACAAATGTTTAGCTTAAACTTTCTCCTTCAGCCACGGCATCCTAATTATCATACTGTTTAATTGCTTTTTCGTACAGCTATAGTAATTTTTTGTTTGTTTGATTGAAACCCAAAATAGCATCCTCATTTTTTTTCAATTTCATTTTGTCCATTAAAAAGTAAGCGTTTTTAATATAATTTTTGTCTTTGTATATGTAGTTAATGCTATTTCCGGTATTTCACTCTTCATAATTGAATTTCACTCCTCCTAAAAAAGTTAAGGAGTATTTTTACTCCTCCAAAAAAATCCTAGGAACAACACTGCTTATGACAGTCGACTCCGCTTATTGTGATCACGGTTAATGTTATCAATCGGATAATGTGTTATCAAAATTGACCGGTCCGGATCACTCGTATTTAACTTGATGTAAAAATTTATCGTTTTATGTGATCAATATATCGCTTAATGTTATCAAAATCTGGTAAAATCGCCTAAAAAGCTCCTTTATTTCCCTTTCGAAAGCCAATTTCAATGCACAATAATACAAAAAATGAATCAGTAATTTACTAGTGTTATATGTTCCACTCTTAGTTTTTCTTTAAGAATGTAAAAGTTGTAAAATACTTACTAGTTAATCGTTTTAAATACTTTATTAGAACTGCATGGTTGTTATTAGAACTGCAAGTTAAAACTCTAGTTACTCTGTTTGAACCTTTCTAGAATCAAATCGCTTATTAATTATCCATCGGATATTACCATTCTACTTTTGGACAAAAGTGATCACATTAAGCGGAGTCGACTGTAGGTATATGCAAATTGTGCAATCGTAATCTTCGAATAATTGAATTGTAATAAAATTATAGAGATGTAAAAAACTAAAGTTCCGAAAATGAAGTAAAAGTTTGATTTCCACACCCACACAGTACTATTTTTTTGGTTTATTTTGTTCATTTTCACTCAGTAGTAAGGGGCTTACCTGTTAGCTTCCAATCGTAAATTATGCTTACATCCATTTATACTCCATTGTAAAACATTTGAGATCCAGTCTAAATCATTTTTTAACAATCTTTAAACCATGTTGTGAAAGGGGTATCAGTGTTCCGAAAGAATCTCTCTAGACGTTGGTAAAATTAATGGCAAAAATCACGTAAATGAATGAACTTTATGTTACGCAAGAACGAATGATCGATGTTGAAGCTCACTCCTCCATTGTGAAAGGGTGGGTTGGAATGCTGCCAGGGGGGCCCGATTTCAGAAGGAACGAATTTGAGAGCCGCTTCGAATCTCTTTAGCAAGAAGGGCATCGATACCAGATTTTTCAATCAAAAAAATTAATTGATTGATTTAAATGAAAAATAATTAAAGTTGGCAAAATTAATTAACATTTCACTGACGATGGGAGGTTATATTTTTTTTCCCAGATGTTCACTATTTCAATGAAACGGAAGATTTTAAATCTCACATGGGAATAAATTTTGCGTGAAACGTGAAACACACTCATAAACTTTTTTGTTTCGGAATGGGGGTTAACCAATAATACCCTTTATAAACACTGACCTCTAACATAAACCTAATAAGGTAAAGAACAAAAGAACGCCTTTAAGATCATTAAAAGATATTTTAACTTCGTATTCAGTTAAAAAAAGTTAAGGGTATAACCTTTAATCTATCACATTTGATAGATTAAGGTTATACCCTAAACTTTTTTGTGGGGTCTGGGGGTTCTCCCAAAGAAAATTATGTAAATTTAACTCTTTAAAATAGTGTTTCAACTCATTTTCAGACAATTGTGATGGACTGACATTTTGCTATGCAACAGAATTTTGAAGGGGAAAAAACTGTACAAAACTAATCACCAAAACTTCGTGAAAGGGTTTAACCTTTTCAGGGCACTCTGAATGGCACACCCTTCTGTAATATGGTACTTAATTAAATCAATTGTTTTTAAATTTTGAAATAACTAATACATAAATGAGTACTAATTCAGCCTAGAACGTTTGGAAGATTACCCCCCCCCCCAAAAAAAAAAAAAATTGAATGAATCTAGGTTTTAATAACATTTTTCTCGTTTGATGGGACTTTAATGAAAAAGCGGGACAGAGAGTCACCCTAGACATCGGTTACTACATTAGAACAATTGTAGTGTTCGGCACTAGTTAACTAGAACTAGTTGCAACTAGTAGTTAACTACCGATCAACTAGTAGTTAACTAGTAATTTAACTACTTTTAGTTTAAAGTAGTTCAACTATTAGTTTAACTACTTTTTTAATTAACTACTAGTTAAAACTACTTTCAAATTTTCAACTACTTAAAAAATGTTTTATTTAAAATTTAAAAAGATATTTAAAATTTTTATCAAAGGGAGAGTACTCAAATACCATAACCAGAAATAAAGACCATTATTGCGCGAAGCATAAACGTTTTTTGTGACATAGATAAGAAAGATGTATTAGAATTTTGCCAAAAAGTAGGTATCGAAATTATATAAACTAGTTAACTAGTAGTTAACTACTTTGAGAAATAGTTAACTACTAGTTGCAACTAGTCCCAGGAAAAAATAGTTAACTACTAGTTACAACTACAATTTCCCAGACTAGTTAGTAGTTGGTAGTTAACTATTTTTTGACCACTAGTTGCCGAACATTAAACAATTGTACTGGCAACGACACTGATGAACATCAGCTCCAATCATTTGGAATTCTACTGGGAATTCAAAATGGCCATTTAAAATGTCCATCTCGCCAATTTCGCAATTAAAGCGTTGTTTTACTTCCATTCCTTCACTACGGATTTGTGAAATGATGGGGAAAGGATAACGTGTCAAGTGGCGGTACGTAATAATGTGGGAGTGATAATTATCATGACTGTTAATAATTGCTATTACTGTTAACTTCACATTTATTTTATTAAGATTAACGAATGAAAATATGGATGCGTTTAAAGACTCGATTTCATTTTTTATCCAATGGAATTAGTATTAAAAGATATTTTTTTCTAAAAAATTATAAAATAGCTGGAATGTTTAATCTTGAGGTGGGAGATTACAGTTGGGTCAATTTGATATTTTTAGAAGACGGTTATTAATTTTATTCGGAAAAAAATATCGGTTTAGTGCTTTGGATTAACTTTTACTTTAATGAACTAATTTTATTGAAATTCTAGTCATTATTACTGTAAACAATTGTTTTAATTTGTGCATGTTACATTAACAAAACATTCACGCTTTAACCCTTTCTTTCTGTTTAGTACAAATGCGTTGAAAGTGCTAATCGTGTATCAATCAATAATACCTCACTCGTGAAATCTGCTCTGTCGATGGATAATTTAACTAAGCGGAGAAATGCAAGCTCAACAGTTCCGTTCACGTTAGAAATGAAAAATCCTTAAACATGAACACACAAACAAAAGGAAATGGAAATAAAAGTTAATTGGAAACTCGCACGGCCAATCGTAAATTAACTTCCGTTTTCCGAAGGTAAGCAATAAACATAAAAAATCTACACTCCCAATTCAAATGGTATTAGACGATTGGTTAAAAACACATCACTTTCCAACCAATTAACGCAAACGTTGAAAAGGCGAAACATGTGTTAAGGTCAGTTGTATATCTTACGATAGATTCCTTCATTGCATGGAGGTAGATTGACCCCTGCGGCTACAAGCAAGCATTGATTTCGAAACGCGTTAAACACAAGTTATGAGTGATCCTACATGAGGCGTTGCGAAAACGATGCATTGCTTTCTTTCGAAATGGCCGATTTATTACTGGGTTAATTTGGGAGCAGCTTCTGAAGTAGTAGTGGCGGCGACGTTTTGGAAACGCCAAGAAAACAATATAGGGTGGGGAACAATTGAATCGTCAGTTTGAAAAATAAGTTCAAAAATGAGATAATCGTAAAAAAAAACTGTATAAGTATTGGGATTTCCACTGTATGGACCACCAAATTTTTACAGGAAATTCAGGACCCTATTTAGAACACAGAACAATATAAGTTTTCCACTTTTAAACTGTGTCCAACTTTTTTGTGTTCAAATGTACCCCATCTACCATCACAAACTTTAGCAGTAAAAAATTTATATTTATAACAGAAAAATTGGGAAACAAACTTTTTTGAACTTAACTTTATTGATGCCATGATAGAATGCAAGGCAAAATTTCCTTCAAAAACTTTCTTGATTGAGTTTTTTCACACGAAAGAAAAGAGAAGAAATTTAATTTGCACCTTCCAAAGCAGGCAATTTTCAAACACTAAGGGTTCCAATGGGCTCACTGCTGTGAAAGTTCAGGCCAAAGAGGGTATTATAATCGACAGCAACGGTTCGTGAACTCAGTATGTCACTACGCGGAAGGAGAAAATGGGTAAACACAAAGCCTGTTGGGTTGATAGGAGGAGTTTCGGTACACAAAATGTGATAAAAAGGCACAGAATATACATGGGTTTAACAAAATAATCATATTTTTAAATTGACGTTTTTTATTTCACTGAAAATTCAGACACCGCAATGGGAACTACTTTATATGTTAGTGACGTCATAGGGTCAACTTAAGTTGCTGTCTAGTATAATACAGCTATTTATTGATAATTTTTTTCAGATTTTTAAATTGAATTCAACATAGAGAAAAGAGAAAGGTGGGTTGTTCTAATGTGTCTTTCTATGGGTATGGGAGGCGTTGGGATAGCAACCAACATCAAATCAATTTTCCAAAAAGTGACAAGTGACAGCAAGTTAGTAGTGACAGGTTCGTCAGAGGCACCCCGTGGCGGAAAAAGTTACTTCGTGCTTTTCGATGACACTTTCGATACGGATATCATTCAAACACTTGATGTAGCCTTCACCCTTTTGCATCAGTGAAACTTCGTTAGCCACGCCTCCTCATTTCAAAAGATGCAAGTTAGAACCTTCCCCTGACATGTTCTTGTTGGGAGACATCCCAAGGTCTGACTTTGCTAAAACATTAAAAACACTCAGATTCCTCTAGTTTTTATTAAGTACTGGTAAGTTCTTTTCATGCGGTTTACAAGTCCCACATAAATCTGAATTAAAAAGTGTTAGTATAAATGAATCGTCAGTAGGAATAATCCAAAAAATGGCTAATTGACTTTTTGTGCTAAAAAAATCTCCAAGCTTCGTTCCACACATCAATTATGAGGCTGCAGCCCACCCCTTAAGTTATAAACCACTAATAAAAGGCATTCATTTAAATTCCAGAACTTATGAAAAATTCTTTCACTATTTCAATTTAAATATCCTTACTTTTATAAAAAAAGGGGTGACAATAACACATTTTTGATGTTAATTGCTGAAAAAAACTTTGTTTATAAAAAGATAAGGCAATATTAAGTTTTTGAGAACTCATCCTTCAACAAGGCAAAATAAAAGAAAAAGGCAAAAGTTCAATAGGTAAGAAAAGGCAAAAAAAAATATAAGAAAGAATTTATCAGATATTTTTCTATGAAGGGAAAAGAGGTGAGTGTTTTAATCGTAAGTACAAAAAAAATCAAAAAGTCTTGAACCTATTCAAAAATATGAAGGAAAAAATGAAAAACACACATTTAAAAAGATGATTTTTAAAGTGGAAGATTTTATTAATTATTATAAAAATTGCACTTTTTTTTAAATAAAAACATTATTCATCTCATTAGCCAAAACTCTTAGTTGTTATTTCGTAATAATAACTAGTTAAAGTGATTGTCCCTCTCTCTGCCAGTAAAAGTTCTGTAGTAAAAACGAAAAATATTTACTGAAATAAGTATCTTGGAAAAGTTTGAAAGAGAAGTGGTTTATTCAAACACGTATCCATAAACCAAATAATCTTATGGACATTTCTAAAATACCAAAACTGATGGTCACTAGATTTAGTGTTCATTCACTGGGAAAACGGTGTTCATATTTAGGGCAAACTTTAGTTCATTCACTGGGTAATATCGCAGTGTTTTTACTGAAATAAAAATACCTTCAAAACTATCCTTATGTGCTATCTTAAATTACTTTTAACATATTCCCGGGGAAAAGCCCGTAAGGAAACATACC
This sequence comes from Tetragnatha montana, assembly GCA_963680715.1. NCBI lineage: Eukaryota > Metazoa > Arthropoda > Arachnida > Araneae > Tetragnathidae > Tetragnatha > Tetragnatha montana. Next base: position 1,965,524 of record OY796684.1, on the reverse strand, counting down.
ATATTTTTAAGAATTGACCGAGAAAAAGCTCTTTAAATGATATTTGAAGAGGAAATCCAAATGCTAAGTGTTCATTCAACTGGGCAATCCACCTTATTTTCATGAAAAATCTCAATTACTAAACCCTCCCAAAAAAAAACTCACGATGAAATAAAAAAAAATTCATCAAAACCACCACTAAATTGTTTAAAATTAATTTACGTAAAATAGATAATAGAACTCTCCAAAACTTGAATTACCTTCTAGAAAACGCATACGTCCTATGTGTGATATTCTTAAGGGGACTCAGTACCAAAAAATTTTTTTCCTCTGTATTTGGGATTTTTCTTTCTTTAAGAGTGCTAAATTATCTATTGCTACCTTATATTACAATATTAAGCAGAAAATCATGAAAAAAAAATTTATTTTTTGAAAAATTAAACAAAATGTCCAAAATTTTACATAATTTCAAAATGCTACTCCTCCGTTATTTTTAATTTTGTCTCATTCTGTTTTCACTAATACGTACTTTATATTATGTGTTATAATTCTATGAGGGGGATTAAGGATATTCGTAGTAGTTTTTAAGAAAAAAAATTTTTTTGGTGTTTCTTCTTCAAAAACGAGAAAATCTTAAGATATTTGCTTTATTATGAAGTGTAAAAAATAACTCGGGCCAAAAATGCATAATTTCGCAAGTTACATTTAATATAACTACCCTATAGAACATAAATATCAAGTTTCATACCATTTGGTCTAATAGGAAAAAAGCTTTAGGGATTTGAATCTAATAAAACCATGTTTTGAGAAAAACCAATTCAAAAATTTCAAAACAATGAAAACAATTTTAAACACTAAAATAACGCCTCAATTATTTTTTTACTCTTTCTTATGATGCTTATTAACATTATTAAACATTAAAATGTACTGTTTTAATTAATATTTTTGAAATTTAAGCGAGAAGGAGATAAATATGAGTAACGGGAAAAAATGTATTTTTTTCTTCAAAAATTAATTTTCGGAACGTAACGCACAAATAATGTTAGTTACTTTATAACAGATAAATAAATTAATATAAAACACTTAAATAGGTGTCAAAATTGAATTATTTTTAAAAATACGCGAAAAATATGATATTTTCAGATTGCAACTGATGAAAAAAGTTCAAAAGTATAAAACAAGCGCTACATGTTTCTAAACAAGCATAAATTGTGATTAAAGTAACCACAAACAATTTTGATTCAGTTTATAAAAAAATATGTGTTATTAAACTATAAACTGATATAAACTAAAAATTTCGAAACCAAAACTAAAAAAAAAGCTAAAAGTGCTTTTGAAAAACCCATTTTTTTTAAACTTAGAATAAACCAATCGGTTTGAAATTTTGGATAATTAATTTTAGGAGTATAAACTATATTAATAACCAAAAATCTCAAAATCGATATTTTGGCCAAATTTTGGTACTGAGTCCCCTTAATATATATTACGTATATTCTTAATAGTATATATGTTAAGGGCACAGTGATTAATCACTTTTCCCTTCTTAATAAATGAAGGTTCCAATTTCGAGAATGCATCGAACAGAAGAGGCGAAAAATGTAAGGGGGTGAGAAGGATGTTCAAACTGGATTTAATTTCAACTGATATTTGGTAGGGACTCAAAATATTTGCAAAGAAGTAGAAGTAGAAGTAGTAGTTTGTAGAACAAGAAAAAAGAATTTCAAAGAAATTTGAATACTTTCAAAATGTTTTCCTAGAACACCAAAAATGAGTTTAACCCTGTTTATAAGGGTCAAATTTCCAAAAGTTTTTTGGGAGAGGACCCCATACCCCCCTTTCTTAATATAACCACCTTAGACCAGGGGTTCTCAAACTTTTGAACAACGGGACCCACTTTTTAAGAACAGAACTAACTACTAGTTAAGCTACTAGTTAACTACTAGTTGATCAATAGTTAACTTCAGTTACAACTAGTTCTAGTTGACTGGTGCCGAACATTACCCTTAACATATATATTATGAATATACTATATCACACATAGGACGTATGCGTTTTCTTTTTTTGTATTTGTATTTTGTTTTTAGTATCTCTTGTCGTTCAAATCTCTTTTACTCTCTCTCGTCCCTTTTCAAAAAAAATTCTTTTAATTTTGGAATAATTTCTTAAGCTACTTTTAGGTGGTTCTCGAGATGCATAATCCCCATACCCCCTCCTTGAAACCGTAATATATTCTACCGCAAGTTATACGTTCAAAAACTTCACGACTGTGAGCCTGTATTGCGGGTTCGCATTCGCTCCTATATTGATGATGCCCATTACAAAATCTGAATCTGGAAAATAGCCAAAGGCTGTCAGATTGAGAAAATTTATTTCTGAGGGATGGGATTTTCTTTCAAGGTATGGCCTTGAGTGCAGGTTGAAAACTTTTACACTGAGTATGGTGATTTTGAAATTCACACACAAAATAAGGGAAACTAAATAATTTAACATAGCCTAATTGACGTTTTTCAAATGAAATTAGCATTTAATAACACCATTACCTAAGTGATGCAGTTTAACTTCCCGATTTAAGTATTCTTTAGAGAATCGTGCTTGTGGGTTAAAATCAGGCAAGGAATCTCCATAAAATCATCTAAAAGTTGTTATGTAAAATTTGATGAAGATATCAGCGTTCGGAATGATGTATGGGAATAAGCATGCCTTTATTAGATAAAACGATTAGATAAACCAGACTCCTTTTTTGCATGGTCAATTTTTTTCAAAACATAATGCGGTGAACACTGAAATAATATACACCCCATGCTAAGCTAAGGTTATCTGTGTTTATTACACGCTGCCAAGTTAAGCGATATTTCTATTAGAACTGATTAATGATCTGCAGAAATATCGTTTCCAAACCCAAGGGACGGCTTCATCGGAAAAAAGTTTCGTGAATACACTATTCGGTTTAGAAGATTAATGATTTCTTGTATCAATTACATTTCCGAGCAATTTTTTTCAGGCATTAATGGTTTTGAAGGATTCCGAATGTTTGGTTGCGTAACGGAAATGGCGGGGGCTGTGGAAGGAATATTAACTGCCAAACTGATTATAGATTTACAATCAGCATCCAATTATTTCTGGTCATCTGCATGTGATGTTGACCAGCGGAAAAGGTGGGCCTCTCTCGGTAAATTCTGATGAAATTTTACCTGCGCAAAACATGCAAGTTTCGTTTCATTACAAGGTTAAAAAAACTTATAAACACAATTGCTTCAGAGCAAGTCAACATCTAACCACAATAACACTTCTATCTGCTAAAGGGAACTGGTTATTCTCATTTCCCATTCTTTGGTTCTTGGAAAAACAACGTTCTCAAAGCATTATTTAGAGTGCTTATTATTAGATTTTTTGAAGGATAATCAGGCCAGTATTTAGATTTATCCTCACTAGGGTGTTTCAAAATTTTTTTTTTTTTTTTTTTGAATTTCCCAGATGCCCCCCCCCTCAAGTTGTTACAAATACTAAAATATTATTACCTGCAAATTTTCAGGTCTCTAGGACGATTTTTGACCCCCGCGCCCTTCAAAAGTAGGTTTCCCATGTTAAAGTATAGGGAAAATATTGAAAATATCGTCATTTTTGATTCTTTTCAATTTTACGAGCCTGAACGCAGTCAATATCGAATTAAAACCTATACATCATCTTTGGGACATCATTGCCTCAAGATCCTATCGGAAAAATATTCCATGGCACCTACTGGGGGGTAGTTACACGGGGGTGAAAACCGAAAAACGAGGATGCTTGCCGGCGCTAGCGGCGGGAGCTAACTAACGGGTTTTTAGTAATAGAAACATAATAGAACGAGGTACCTTAGGAAAAAGGTTCAATAAACACTTAAATAGGCTTTTATGCAGGTCCCTCCGCAAACGCCGGCGAACATAACCAGCACCCGCAGCAAGCATCCTCGTTTTTCGGTGAAAGCTCGCTTTTCACCCCCGTGTAACTACCCCCCAGTAGGTGCCATAGAAAGTTTTTCCTATAGGATCCTGAGGCAATGATGTCCCAAAGATGATGTATAGGTTTTAATTCGATATTGACTGCGTTCAGGCTCGTAAAATTGAAAAGAACCAAAAATGACGATATTTTCAATATTTTCCCTATACTTTAACATGGGAAACCTACTTTTGAAGGGCGCGGGGGTCAAAAATCGTCCTAGAGACCTGAAAATTTGCAGGTAATAATGTTTTAGTATTTGTAACAACTTGAGGGGGGGGACATCTGGGAAATTCAAAAAAAAAAAAATTTTACCATAGACTTTTCGAAACACCCTAATCCTCACTGATTAATACCAGCATGCATCAAGCAGCAGTTCGTAAACAACTGATTCTTAAAGGGCCGTTCAAATTTTTCTTAAACAATACCCGTTTGAGTGCTTGGGAAAGTACCCACACAACGTGACCCGTTCATGGGGGAGGTCTTCAAAATACCACGCTTGGTCACAGGGTGTGGGGGGGGCTTAGGGTTTCGTCACGTAGTCAAAAAATAAACGTGAATAAAAAAAGACTTGGTTTTTGTAAATAAAGTTCCTGTTACAATATCTTTTACTTAAGGTTTTTCTTCTTGATAACATATTGTAAGTATGCACGCAGCGTCACGCGGCAAGCGCTGTATTAAAAAAGACAAATTAAGCCCAATTAAATTTTTTTAACTTTCTGTTTGCTAAAAATGATTGAAAACCGTATTTATGAATTACTACGTGAAAACTAGAGGGTGAGTCTTGGCATATACTACGGATGGTCACCAACCAATAAGGGGAGGGAGGGTGGTCAAAAATAGTAAAAAATGGGTCCCGTATTTGAATCCTTTTTCGACGTTCTAACTCAAGGGTTTCCAACTGGCGGCTCGTGAAGTTTTTGAAGGTATATACGGTTTCAGGGAGGTGTATGGGGATCATGCATCTCGAGAACCACCCAAAAGTAGCTTAAGAAATTATTCGAAAATTAAAAGAAATTATTAGAAAAGGGACGAGAGCGGAAGAGAGATTTGAACGACTATAGGTACTATAAATAAAATATATATGTATTATGTAAGTATAATAACACATAGATACGTATGCGTTTTCCAGAAGTCTTCACGAAAGTTGGAATTTCTGTTGCTTTATTATTCTATTATCCATTTTATCTAAATTAATATTAAACAATTTAGTGGTGGTTTTTTGATGAATTTTTTTTATTTCGTCTTGAGTTTTTTTTTAGGGTTTTTTTTTAGGTTCCCGTTTTCCCAGGGAATGAACACTAAATGTAGTGACCAGTATTAGTATTATAGAAAAGTCCGTAAGATTATTTGGTTTACATACGCACAGTTGAATAAACCAATAATCTCTACAAACTATTCCAATATGCAAGTCGGCAACAGAAGTTGTCATATCGAGCTGAGGTTTTTTTTTTTTTTTTTTTTGAGTCTTATTGAAGCCACTTGAATCACGCAATCCACCGTAACCGGTAGCGGATTTTAAAATATTTAATTATTATAATTTTTTTAAAAAGAAAAATAAAGTTCTTTTGTTTATTACTTTCAGGGCGCAACAGAAACGTCCGTAATAGAAAAAAATTGTCTGAATTGGGTGAAAAATCGAACTGAAAATAACTAGAAACAGTCAAGTATAAAAGTTTCAATAATTTTTTTACAACGAAGGAAAAAGCTAAAAAATTATCTTCGGTCCAAATAAGGTCAACCTTAAGAAAAAATTAATAAGCACCCTCATAAAAATATAGTGAATTCCTGAACAGTTTTTCTCAAAACAACAAATTTGGCGTTCGACTTGTTTCTGAAATAAATGATTCTATTAAATAGTATGTCAAAACATGAGCTGTAAGGAAACAATAAAAGTTTGTCACATCAAAAACTGATGTGTCCGTTTCTTTTATATTTCCTTCGTTAAAGTAGTTAATCGTTTTGAATCATCCGTTTTGTATCCCTAAGAAAATACATTGGAAGGCATCGCACGCTTCCAGAATAAGTAATAGCATGAAACCCATCCATGGGCTAATCTTCAGCGTAGGAAGCTTTGATTAATTTTTAACTCAATAACGCTTTGACCTTACTGCATTCGTCTTGATAAGGTTGAAAGGTTAGCGTTGGGGCAAAGTAATACTCGCTTTGCGTGGAGTAATGTAATAATGCTCAAAAATAACTCATCAACATTAATCATTTTTGTATTGCTTTGCTATTTCTTTCTTAATGTATCTTTTCGGAGCAACACCTTTTGTTTTAGTGATGAACCATATACGGTTGTAGGCTTGCTAGGTATAGCCAAACTAACGAACTATTTATGTAGTTTAGCAAAACGAGAATTTTGGTTTCGAGGGCTGAGTTCTCAAAATCTTTTAAATGTTGTAACGAAAAGATGCAATTTTATTTGAGAGAATGAAGGTATTTTCCTTATAATATGCTTTCATAAATTTCTCTTTATCAGCGTTAATTTCATTCTCATTGAAAAGTTAAGAACACTTTTTCTGTAGTGTGATGGATCTCCACTGTGCTGGTCTTCATTGAACTCTGTCTGTTATGTCGTCATTTTTTTGTTCCTGATTGACTTCCCAGGGTCCCAGGTATTGAACAGAGGAGCTCAACAAAACTGTAAGTTCAGAACTTTTCATTTCCAAAAAGCTCGAATTATTAAAATTGGAATTTTAATTTTATTAATAACTTGATAAAATGTGTGCCCTCGCATGCGTAAAAGAGAAGTTGTAATTGAAAAAGTTAAAAATGAACATTTTGATTGGCACGCTATCTTTTGATGAACAGAAGCTTTTCATGAGCAATTTATGACTTGAAAGTAATAAATTGTGAAAAAAAATCAAATCAAAGTAAAGTACTTATTTCTTACGAGAAAATATTAAACTCATGTATTTTCGAAATGAAACTGGTGTTTTGAATAGTTTCATTAATCCTGATAACTCAAATTATATCCTTAAAAACAAATAAAACCGTGAACTATTTGATTGATGCTTTGTTTAGCCAATATTTGGTGGTTGTAACTTTCTTCAGAAGAAATCTCAAACTCTTCGTAATCATTATGGCTATCAGGCGATATTGTCAACGATTTCAAATGACATAGTAAATTAGATATGAACGAAAAAATGCTTTTATTGTATTTATTGGTGATAAAATTGAAGTCTTAAAGAGATGGTATCCAAATATTTTGAATAACTTCAGTTAGATCTTAACCTATTGACCTGCAAAAGTTCAATTTAGTTTAGATCCATATATAAAAAATATACTCCACAATTTCAAAACTGTCACTAAAAAGTATCCTCACCAGTCACAATATTATAATAATTTCAGTATTATTTTTTTATCAGAGCAGATGTTTAACCACAGCTGCATCTCAGATACTATTCTTGTACCACCTGGGGTAACCATGGGGGGGGTAACTCGATGGTGTTCAGTGAAACAGTCAGAAGTTTTCAAAACAAGCCCTTTTGTTTTGGTTCTTACGTATAAATGTTACGGGCAAAGTGTTAAACTGGGCATTATTAATAATGTTTGGAAGGGGGAGGCGGGAAATGTGCTAAATTCAATGACATTTATCAATGAGTATTTATAACTTTGCCCACCTCACTTCGGGCATTATTAATAGTACCCAGATTTATCACATCCCGTAATCTCCCGTACTTGAATATAATAGTATTAGTATTAGTGCTACAATTTTTTTTTTTGCAATATTTTACATTAAATGTGAAGAAGAATCTAACTTTTTTTAAAAATTAAATTTAGGCCTAAAAATGTTGTAAGATTTCGTGTTTTTGTAAGGAAAAACCTCCTTTCTTAATAGTTTTAAACACCGGGAATTATTGGTTGAAAGATTTGTATTACTCTATCATTAAGCTGGCATTTTAAAAATTTTCATCGATTGAAAGAAAGCTTCAACTTAAGAGTTTCCGTTTTTTCATTAAGAGATTGGCCAAAGGTGAGATGACGTGATGATAAAAACAGTTATCCCGTTTATCTTTGATAAACAGTTGGAGTAAAGTTAAGCTGAAAGAAGTTCAAATCTAACACCTCTCTTTTACAAAAACTAACTTCAAAACTCAGCTGAATTCATTTAAAAAAAAAAGTGAGCTTTCATAGGAGCTTTAACGCCCCATACACACGGTATTTGACTTAGTACTCGTACTAGCCTGAAGAATTATGGCTCAGAGGCTAAGGAAAACCGTAAATTTTCGGCGCAAGAAAGGGCAGGTTGCGTGAACGGCTATTTCATGTCTAATGGCATCTTATGATTTTCCGCCAAGCACGTAAGCATCCAGGCTAAAATTCTATTAAAGATCAAGGTTATATGCGCCCATCGCATTAATAATTTTTGAAATGGAACAAACGAGAAACGAGTGGCGTGATTTACACTTCTAATTAAAATTATTCCTGGGTGGTGTGGCTCACATTCATTATGCTCTGCCACCCAACTCTTATCTTCTTGCGCATGCTAAATTTTAACGCATGAACTTTCGCATTTTTACAGAGGAAATTTTGCTGCATACGCAATGTATGTAGTCCAGGCAATCTGTGACTAAACCTGACACAAACTACAAATCGGACAAAATCGACCCGCCGGAAGTATTATTTTTATTTTATAAAATGGCCGATTAAAAATATCAAAAAATCAAATAATAGTCATCAAGTCGTACAATACATGTTTATAAGCTATTTTTCCAGTGCTGTAACGAATATTCCATTTAAATTGAAATAACTTAAAATATCATTTAAAAAATAGATAATCGAAAAAATTAAAACAACTCACAAAAAAACTTCAAAACCAATAATTCCAACGGTTTTCCGTAAGGAATGGCCTAATGACATAAATTACACGAAAAGTGCACAGTAAAAAGGGTTTTTTGTAAGATTTTAGTTGTTGGGTTTTTTTTGCCTTAAAAATTGACCTTTTGTACGATATTGTAGTTATACAGTTATATAACACAAAAAAAACACAATTGATGGTAAATAATTATTTAATTAACTAATCTAATAAAATTAATATTGAAAATATAGGTAAAATCAATTGAAATCAAGTTGAAAAAGATAATAATTAAAAATATTCGGTAGTAAATCATCTAAAAAGTAGTTAAATTTTAAAAACATACAAAGATTTTGTACTATACTTTACATTAAATGCAAAGTAGAATCTAAAATGAAAAAAAAGTCCTTTGGATCACAAATTGTTTGATTTTTCTTCTAAAAATTGCTAGAAAATAATCGCCGACAAATACATAGCCATTTAGAAGTAATTTAACATGCATTAAGATGTGTATTCACATTAACGAAACACGATTCAAAAACGCCGTTAGCTACAGACACATCAAGAACGTGGTGTCTGAAGGTATCATAAGGTGTTTTGACGTTCAAAATTATTTAAGAAATAAAAGGATTGAGATCTTGTTACTCCTATTATCAAAACTAAGTCTAAATCTCGGATGTTCATATCATGATTTAATCATATCATCAAAAGGGGAAGAAAAATATTAATGTAGTGATGCACTAAAAGTAACTTTGAGCATCTAAAATATGTAAATTTATTAGGGTGATGTTGGAAAAAATGAGTCACTTTTTAGCTATTTTCATATTCTTACTTTTTAATGATTTATTTCAATCTTGACATTACATTCCTTCTGAACATTTCCATCCAAGTTTAATTATTATTTTGTAATTATAAGTAGGTTAAACTTGGCTTTAAAAGTAATGATTTATCTAACCCCACTCTGAAAGGTTCTGAATAGTGGGGTAAAGCTGGTCACATTGCAAAATGATGTCTAAATAATATACTATTCATTCACACTAATAAATATAGGAAAAAGAAGCATTTTACCTAATATGCTAAACAATGTATTATTCAAATTTTCAATTTTTATTGCAAGCTATTTTATCATTACTACTGTTTCCTACATTATCAATGACCTTTTTCCAGGAAAAACTTAAAAGTTCCTGATTCTTGATTTGGTTATATAATTCACATACATCATTACCATTAATAAGTACAACAAGATAAAATTGTTGGGGACTAAGATTTTTCTCCATGTTTTAGAATTTCATATCTTCATGTTTAACTTTGCTTGCATTGAAGAAAGTTAAAAAATAGTACTTAAACTTTATGATTTGATGTAATCCCTTTGTTTGCTCTGAGATGTGTATAAGACTAACTTCATTTGATTAAAAAGTTATTTGGGGACAGTTATGAATTATTAAGACATTTTCATCTATCAATTTATTGCAAGTTGTGAAAAGCTATTCTCATCTTCAGATAAGGCTGTTGCTCGTGATTCTATTAAAAGTTCTGATTTTTGTTTTGTCAGCCAATTGGTTTGTCTATTTTAAAAACTTCATAGTCATTCTATGAAAAGATTAGGCGACACAGCTTGCTATACCATGTCGTAAGGATGAGTAATATTTATTAATCTTTTAAATCAAATGGAAATGCACAGTTTACAAAAAGTTTTAGAACAGCCACAAAGCAGCAGCAAATAAGGCAAAAACTTTATTTTGTACATAGTACCTAATTTCTTGTAGTGGGTATCGGAGAGTGAATTATTAATTTTTCAATAGTTCATCCAAAGCTTACCTAAGATTTAAAGATAGTATAATAATAGAAAAGCTTTACAGTGATGCAATTTCAAAAGTTCTGTCTCTAAAGTTCTAAAAACTTGGCTACCATCTAAGTCAAATACGGGTGTTAAACTTAGCAGGATAACCCAACTTTTGACCAGGATGGAAACATTCCTTGGGTTCTGTCTTGAATGAGCCCAAAAGAGACCTTATGATCCGCCATATTGGATTTTTTTTCAAAACCTTCATATTTTATTCATTAACATTTTTCCGGACTTAAGATTTTTGATTTAAGGTGTTTGTTTATAAAAAAAATTAAAAGAAAACCTTTATACTCGACAGCAACGTTTCTTGAACCCAGTACGTCACGAGTGCGGAAGGAGAAATCGGTAAACACAAAGCCTGTTGGGTTGCTAGGAAGAGTTTAGGTACACAAATCGTGATTGAAAAGCACCATACATAATACATGGGTTTAACAAAATAATCCTATTTTTAAATTGACGTTCTTTATTTCACTCAAAATTCAGACACCACGATGGGAACTAGTGTACTTTGTTAGTGACGTCATAGGGTCAACTTAAGTTGCTGTCTAGTATAGCACCTTTAAAGGTCTTGGATGTGACACTTAAAATTTCTTTTGAATGCTTCTATGTTAAACTCTAGCTCTTTCATTTGTCAAGGTATCTTAAACAGTCCACCCTTGGATCACGTCGAACTGATTGAGTCCGTTTCAGAGCAGCTGAGACTATAGATTCGCATTGTTTCCCATGGCTGAATCATGGCTGAATTCGATCTCGTATCAGCCACTTACCCTATGTGCTCACAGTATTGTATTCTGGAAAATGATACTGCATCGCTACCACAGAACAAAACAACATTGCATAAGCTGTGATCGGGCGATAGTGATGTAACCAACCCTCTGTGGATGGAACATTGATTCATCCTGTACCAGCTGTCCCACGTCACAGATGGTATTTGCAATCGCGTTTTGCACTCTTGCTTGAAATAAGGCATTGTGACATGACACTCCAACCACGAGTTTATATAACAAATAATAATTGAGTGTTCCAAATTATACGTTATTCGAAAAGCGATTAATTCTCTGCAGAGGTTTTAATGTTCCCTGTACCCAATATTTAATTCCAATTATTCTTTTTGTTCATGTGTTTCAGGGTAGTAATTATTGAAATGTTTCGGATATGACGTTTGACGGGATAGTTATAAAATTTCTGGAAAAGGAGGGGTTTCTTTAATATTAACATTAATTCCGAGGTTTAACAATTATTTTCCATTTATAAAAACAATTTCCCTGTTTGTTTGTAAAAGTTGGTTTTCATTGCCATCGTGTATTATTAATTCGCATTTGTAAGCTAATTACTTTTATTTGAGACGAGGATGGAAAAGCTCCCTGCTTTATTTGGTATCTTATATCTGTTGAATTTATATTTCAATTTCGTTTTTTTCTTTTTTAGAATCGTTGAATTTTCAAATTAGAAAACACAAACGTAAAGTAGAATACCAATTATCCGAATCAATTGGGACCGGACTCCATACGTATGATCAAAAATTCGGACAATTGGATTTTTCCCGGAAAAGGTCCATTTTAATTAATTACCGCATGTATGTTGAAAATGGGGGAGAAAAACTCATTTTAAAGAAAGAGAGCTTTTCATTATGTAATTAAATGAAAAGGCGACATTTGGATCAATTCGGATAACTGAAGTTTGGATACTTGGAGTTCTACTGTATTTACGTACCTAGGGGAGAGGGGGGGGGGAGGGAGGGGCACCTTAAATAATTCTTATAAAAAAATATTTTCAGTTTATGAGTCTTGCTGTTTCATTCATTTTGCTGTTTATCATTTTAACTTTTTCCCGTAACTTGTAGATTTTTAACTTCTGATTTTTAACTTCTAAAATCCAATGAATGTAGACTGTAGAGTCTTCCCAATCTTCCAATAGTGAGGGGGGGGGCTTTCCATTATCCTTCTGATTTCGAGCTTTGAATAGAATTAGAATCTCCATTCGAATAAGATTTGGGAGGCACTATCCCCCAAAATATTTGGAGCTAGCGTCGTCCCGAAATATGTAGTCTCGGTTTTTTGAAAAAAGCGCATTTTTTTCTAACCAGAGCACCCGTGAAAGCGTAAAAGTTTGAATAGTATTTAAAAATCATTAGTATTTCTCTGGACTTCGATAAATTTTTTTAAAATTATTTGGAGCCGTGTAAAAATACTGGCCATCCCCTGTTCTAGTTCTTCTTATTTTATAACCTATGGAGTCATAGTATGAAGACACGTGCGTTTGTTATCTGGAAAAGTGAACTTTTGAAAACACATTGAAATTGAGCTTGCACTGCATTGATCAAGGGGTTATCACTTGGTATGTTTATCTGTTAGATCACCGCAGAAATATTTTTCGCTACGTTATCTAACCGAGAGAATCACGTTATTTACCGCAGGCATACTTACATGCTTATTATTTTCACGCAATTTGCATTTTTAATGAGGATGCCACTTTTGTGGGAAGGAGGCGCAAAAACGGATTGTGGTTGTTCCAAAACAACAAATCTCACGTAACAAGCTCTACTCGGTTAAGTCATTGATAAAATATGCGGGGCTGTTGCACAACTGTTACTATGGGAACTGCCGGCATATCAGCTGATTTGGCAAACACTTCATCTAATTTCCCGAAACATTATTAGGCGCACATTATATAAGGTCAAAAAATTTACGTCATCCGTAGCATTGTTATCGCGAGTACGGAAAAGAGTTGTTTAATCGACGTTTTCTTAAACATTGATCTGGGAGCGAGCTTATATAAGCCTATGATATAAGCGGTGGCTGAATGGAGTCCCAGCCATGCAGCAAGCACTGAAATGAAGTTGCGGGATTCGCCCCAATAGGGCCTGCGTAGTCTCCATTCGCTGCTGGAGGTGGTACTTTTGCGAATGCCCACCACAGGCTCATTTTGAGGAGTATTCAAGGACATTTTGTTTTGAAAAGGGGAGCCGAATGGCCTTCATTATATTTTAATGAATTATTGAAATTTTCCCGTCAACACCTGAAAACTTGGAACCGAGGGTTGGAAAATTCCGAAGTATTTTTGGAGTTTAGAGGTGAATTAGGGCAGAGAATTGTTCAAACGCGTTTTAATTTAGTAAAAAAGTAGAAGTGCTACACAAAATACCTTTGCAAAATGATATAGCAATAAATCTAAACAATTATTCTTATTATATAGGCAAAAAAGTCCACTCATCTTGAAAAGAAATAATACTGAATAATGGAGAAATTTTGTAATTAAGTTTTTTCGTCTTATAAATGCGTAATCCAGATTAGGAAAGTTTTTAATAACGATAACCTATTAATTGGAGGATGATATCTGGTGAAAATTATAGGACACTAAGTAGCTTTGTAATTATGGGTTCCCAAAATTTTTGGGACCTACGCCGCCTTTTCATTAAGAAATTTTTCCCTAGTCTCTCCTCTTTCTTCCCTCTTTTCTTACTTTAGTTTATTCTTTAAATTTTAATAAATATGGTAATACTTTATACCAACGTTCGACGTATAAATTTTTGGGGGTCCTGCTTCCATTTTTTTATATTTGACTTTCCCTCTTTTGTTATGGCCAAAGGAAATTTCATATTCCCTATCGAAACTCTGGAATTTTTCTATTTTCCGCTTTAAAAAACAATAAAAATGTTAACTACTTTTTAAGGGTTTTCTTACATAAATATAACGATTTATTTAATGGATCACCTATCACACCTAAAAAGCTTCGAATCCCCCAGGAGGGGGTACCACCCACTTGGGGAACCACTGCTTTAAATGAAAACGAAAAAATGCTTGTGCTAAGTTTTCTGTTCGAGGAACAACCATCAGTGAAAACACAAATTACGTAACTTAATTACAATTTTTTAAACATAAAATTCGTAAACATGTTATTACGTAATAATGTAGTTTTGATGATCACAGTTTTTAAGCTGGAATTTATTCATGACGTTAAAATAATTTAAAATGTAATAGGAATGTTTACTCGATAGCAAATATGGATACAATTGTATTCAAGATATAAATTTAAGCTTGGATCCAAAACAATCGGATGCAAAAATTTCTTTGAATTAAATTTGAAATGAATCTAAGGAAATGGGCTAATTTTAATATATTCGAAAATTTTGTAACATTGGGTGCACATATGATTTTGTTTTGAATTCGACTAAGGAAAACAAATAATTCATAATTATATTCCAGAAAAGTTTATAACGTACTACATTGCTGAGTTGTTTTTAAGTATTTATGACGGAATATAAATGGAATGAAAGTAATGGAAGGTTTTGCTAGTGAAAATTAAAAATGTTAAAATATAGCGTATAAAATGCAATTTTTAAAAAATTCTACGCAACGTAAACAAGGTTTCAAAGCAATACATAAATAATAATTAGCACAGATTGTTTAAAACCGCGATAAAGTATTCAACAGCCTTAAATTGTCCGAAGCTTGTTTTTTGTATCTATTCCTACTGATTGAAAACTACCTTTATGATTCGAATATAAATTTTTAATAGATCTGACGCTTTTTAAGTAAGCAGAGTTTTTCTTGTTGATAGTGGTTAAGAGAATATTTTTCTTTTCGAAACTTATTTATGGTTAACTTGAAAAACTAAAATAAATACATGAGGGTTAGGTAATACATAAAAATAGTCAAACTATTACTTTAGTAACATCAAGAAACCATACACAAGGCTTTGTTATATAGGCGATTCTTCTGTTATCTAACCAGACATGTTTATATATGCGTGAGGGTTTTATGCGTTAGGGGGAAACAACATAAACAAACTAGTGTTTCCCCTCATCAAATAGTGTAATCTACTCGCTTGCTGCTCAGAACCATTGCTTAATCCTAAATGACTAACTATTCGTATCTTGGCTTGACTTCAGAGCAGAGAGACTAGTCCGAGACAATCCATACGCCCTTTTCGGAGGCTGGTTTTACATGCAGCGTTTCGAGTTAACTTCCCTACATATTCCCTACAAACGATGGCGCAACTACTAAGTCATTGCACTAGAACCAATGACTGGACCAGATTCTAAATTTTAGTTACATTCAGGTTAAGTCCAATGAAAAAACTTTGTATTTTAAAATGAACCAAAAGTAATTTTAATGATATGTATGCTTTAAATGTTATTTTTAATGCTCTGGTTCTCTCTGCATTGGAGTATAACTTTGTGGTCCCTTATTTCTGCTATTGAGAAAAATTCAAAACAGGTTTCTTCTTTACAGTATTTTTAAGTCCATAAATCTACCATATAATAAATAATCTCACCTAGTGTTACCTTAGAACATAGAAGATATTTATCTATGTTTAAGTTTTACAACAATTTATTAAACAATACTATAGATTGTCCAATGTTATTTTGGAATTTCATTTTCAGTGTTACCTTAGAACATAGAAGATATTTATCTATGTTTAAGTTTTACAACAATTTATTAAACAATACTATAGATTGTCCAATGTTATTTTGGAATTTCATTTTCAGTGTTACCTTAGAACATAGAAGATATTTATCTATGTTTAAGTTTTACAACAATTCATTAAACAATACTATAGATTGTCCAATGATATTTTGGAATTTCATTTTCAGTGTTACCTTAGAACATAGAAGATATTTATCTATGTTTAAGTTTTACAACAATTTATTAAACAATACTATAGATTGTCCAATGTTATTTTGGAATTTCATTTTCAGTGTTACCTTAGAATATAGAAGATATTTATCTATGTTTAAGTTTTACAACAATTTATTAAACAATACTATAGATTGTCCAATGTTATTTTGGAATTTCATTTTCAGTGTTACCTTAGAATATAGAAGATATTTATCTATGTTTAAGTTTTACAACAATTCATTAAACAATACTATAGATTGTCCAATGTTATTTTGGAATTTCATTTTCAGTGTTACCTTAGAACATAGAAGATATTTATCTATGTTTAAGTTTTACAACAATTCATTAAACAATACTATAGATTGTCCAATGTTATTTTGGAATTTCATTTTCAGTGTTACCTTAGAACATAGAAGATATTTATCTATGTTTAAGTTTTACAACAATTTATTAAACAATACTATAGATTGTCCAATGTTATTTTGGAATTTCATTTTCAGTGTTACCTTAGAACATAGAAGATATTTATCTATGTTTAAGTTTTACAACAATTTATTAAACAATACTATAGATTGTCCAATGTTATTTTGGAATTTCATTTTCAGTGTTACCTTAGAACATAGAAGATATTTATCTATGTTTAAGTTTTACAACAATTTATTAAACAATACTATAGATTGTCCAATGTTATTTTGGAATTTCATTTTCAGTGTTACCTTAGAACATAGAAGATATTTATCTATGTTTAAGTTTTACAACAATTTATTAAACAATACTATAGATTGTCCAATGTTATTTTGGAATTTCATTTTCAGTGTTACCTTAGAACAGCGTTTCTCAACCGGGGTTCCGCGGAACCCTGGGGTTCCGCGAGGCCTCCTCAAGGGTTCCGCGAGAAATTCGAAAAAGGTGTTAAAAAAATAAAAGATACAAGATCCCCCCGAAATTCGGATTAAGGGTACCACGGTACCAGAATGAGTAAAAACCCTGTTTTTTAGGGTCAAATTTCAAAAAATTTTCTGAAGGAGGACCCCCAGACCCCCCTTTTTGTACTTTAAACTCGGTTAGTTAAATTAATTTTCATATTAAGTTCAGCAAAATGAGAATCCTACATAAAAATATATTAAAAAGGTACATTAAACTTATTAAGTATGCAAAAGATGGGCTTAGAGATAATTTTAGGCTTCCTTCCCGATGCAAAAATCTAGCTTTGGGCCTGATAATTACTTAATTTCCTTAGAGGATATTTGGGCCCCTCCTGAAAGAAATTTTTCTTGAAAATACCTCGAGTATGTAGTTGGCCCCCTGCTGTTTGATAGTTAATGCGGCCCTCGGGCTGAAAAGTTTGGAGACCCCTGTTTTAAGATACAGTGGGGGGGCAGGGGTAAGGCCTTCCAATGGTTAAAATGTCCAACGGCCGTTAAAAAGGATTATCCAAATATTCAAAGAAAAGCAATTAATATACTATTGCAGTTTTCCACATAATATATGTGTGAACCAACCTTTTCTTGTTTAAAAAACATAAAAAGTAAAGAAAGAAATAGTCTTCTTTCTATTGAAGACGAGATTCGGGTATGCCTTTCGAAAATAAGACCCAGAATTGAAAATATATGTGCCAAAAACACTCAAATTATCACATTAATTAATATTTAATAATTGTTTTATTTTTTTAAACTTGCTAAAATTGTTTAAATACTTAAAATTGTATTTTCAAAACCTTACAGCTGTATTCTAATGATCCTAATAAATAAATATAGTAAATAAACGATTTCTTCGTTACTTATTTTCCGTTTTATGTAATAATTTAAAAAATAGTAAGAAAAATATTGTTACATGGACGCTAGGGTTCCGCGGAACTTGGGCATTGTCGAAAGGGTTCCGTGGGAGTAAAAAGGTTGGGAAACGCTGCCTTAGAACATAGAAGATATTTATCTATGTTTAAGTTTTACAACAATTTATTAAACAATACTATAGATTGTCCAATGTTATTTTGGAATTTCATTTTCATGTTCCGCAATACAATACTAGAAATATTTTTTTAAATCCCTTTGAATGTAGAAAAATATCTGGCAGATCAACCCATTTTTCAGTTTTCTAGAAAGGAGAATGGTACGTCTGTTTCAATTGATTTGTTTTTTAATTCTTTTTTTTTTAATTAAGAGATGATTTTATATGCAATGTGCTTTCTTGACTTTTTCCTTTTTGTTGTAATGTCTTTTTGTATGTGCTCTTTTCTTGTATACCTGCTATGTAGTTGGAACTATTCTGTTTGGCTTAACTAACTAAATAAATAAATAAAATAAAAATAAATCGACGAGGAAAGCGATAGGACATTTTCGAGCGCTTTCCGCATAACGTCCCTACTGTCGCATCGCTGCTTGGAAATCCGGCCTAACCCTGACCTTAAAAAATGTGAACGATGAATAATCCGTTGCGTGGTACGATCGAAATACGTACTCCCCACTGTTTTATGGTCTTATTTACGAGGAAAGACACTGAGAGGAGAGGGAAGATAAAAAAACAGGCATTATATCATCGGCCTAATGTCATAACCGACACATTTCATACACAACTTACAGGCTTAGTATCCGGCCTAACCCTGACCTTAAAAAATGTGAACGATGAATAATCCGTTGCGTGGTACGATCGAAATACGTACTCCCCACTGTTTTATGGTCTTATTTACGAGGAAAGACACTGAGAGGAGAGGGAAGATAAAAAAACAGGCATTATATCATCGGCCTAATGTCATAACCGACACATTTCATACACAACTTACAGGCTTAGTATCCGGCCTAACCCTGACCTTAAAAAATGTGAACGATGAATAATCCGTTGCGTGGTACGATCGAAATACGTACTCCCCACTGTTTTATGGTCTTATTTACGAGGAAAGACACTGAGAGGAGAGGGAAGATAAAAAAACAGGCATTATATCATCGGCCTAATGTCATAACCGACACATTTCATACACAACTTACAGGCTTAGTATCCGGCCTAACCCTGACCTTAAAAAATGTGAACGATGAATAATCCGTTGCGTGGTACGATCGAAATACGTACTCCCCACTGTTTTATGGTCTTATTTACGAGGAAAGACACTGAGAGGAGAGGGAAGATAAAAAAACAGGCATTATATCATCGGCCTAATGTCATAACCGACACATTTCATACACAACTTACAGGCTTAGTATCCGGCCTAACCCTGACCTTAAAAAATGTGAACGATGAATAATCCGTTGCGTGGTACGATCGAAATACGTACTCCCCACTGTTTTATGGTCTTATTTACGAGGAAAGACACTGAGAGGAGAGGGAAGATAAAAAAACAGGCATTATATCATCGGCCTAATGTCATAACCGACACATTTCATACACAACTTACAGGCTTAGTATCCGGCCTAACCCTGACCTTAAAAAATGTGAACGATGAATAATCCGTTGCGTGGTACGATCGAAATACGTACTCCCCACTGTTTTATGGTCTTATTTACGAGGAAAGACACTGAGAGGAGAGGGAAGATAAAAAAACAGGCATTATATCATCGGCCTAATGTCATAACCGACACATTTCATACACAACTTACAGGCTTAGTATCCGGCCTAACCCTGACCTTAAAAAATGTGAACGATGAATAATCCGTTGCGTGGTACGATCGAAATACGTACTCCCCACTGTTTTATGGTCTTATTTACGAGGAAAGACACTGAGAGGAGAGGGAAGATAAAAAAACAGGCATTATATCATCGGCCTAATGTCATAACCGACACATTTCATACACAACTTACAGGCTTAGTATCCGGCCTAACCCTGACCTTAAAAAATGTGAACGATGAATAATCCGTTGCGTGGTACGATCGAAATACGTACTCCCCACTGTTTTATGGTCTTATTTACGAGGAAAGACACTGAGAGGAGAGGGAAGATAAAAAAACAGGCATTATATCATCGGCCTAATGTCATAACCGACACATTTCATACACAACTTACAGGCTTAGTATTTCAAGTTTTTTATGGAATTAATTAAATTTTATAACTAATAAAGTATATTAATAAGTGTTTAATACGATTTGTTACTGATAAGCGAGTAACTGAGTTATGAATCCTCGTATTCATAAGTTATTAACCCTTTTCAGATGTTCTACAGTTGACTTCGCTTATTGTGACCACGGTTCATGTTATCAACCGGATAATGTTATCAAAATTGACTAGTTCCCATCACTCCTATTTTACTTAATGCTAAATGTATCGTTTTATGTGATCAATATATCGCTTAATATTATCAAAATCTGGCGAAATCCCTTAAAAACCTCCTTTTTCCGTTTGAAAGCCAGTTGTAATACATAATCATTCAAAATGAGTCCTTAATTTATTAGTTTTATGTTCCACTCTTATGTTTTTCTTCCCAAATGTAAAAGTTGCAAAATCCGATACATATGTACTAGGAGGTAATCGTTATAAATACTTCAATTAGTACTGTTGTGATTTAGAGTTTCACTGTTTGAAACTTTTTAGTATCACTTACTTATTATTAGTACTATTATCACTTACTTAGTACTTATTATTATCAATTCGATATTGTTATCATTCTACTCTTGGCTTTAACAAAAGTTATCCCATTAAGTGGAGTCCGCTCTAATTGAAAAGTAATCCTTCCAGTGATCTTTATGTTTTTCTTCCCAAATGTAAAAGTTGCAAAATCCGATACATATGTACTAGGAGGTAATCGTTATAAATACTTCAATTAGTACTGTTGTGATTTAGAGTTTCACTGTTTGAAACTTTTTAGTATCACTTACTTATTATTAGTACTATTATCACTTACTTAGTACTTATTATTATCAATTCGATATTGTTATCATTCTACTCTTGGCTTTAACAAAAGTTATCCCATTAAGTGGAGTCCGCTCTAATTGAAAAGTAATCCTTCCAGTGATCTTTATGTTTTTCTTCCCAAATGTAAAAGTTGCAAAATCCGATACATATGTACTAGGAGGTAATCGTTATAAATACTTCAATTAGTACTGTTGTGATTTAGAGTTTCACTGTTTGAAACTTTTTAGTATCACTTACTTATTATTAGTACTATTATCACTTACTTAGTACTTATTATTATCAATTCGATATTGTTATCATTCTACTCTTGGCTTTAACAAAAGTTATCCCATTAAGTGGAGTCCGCTCTAATTGAAAAGTAATCCTAAATCCAGAGTTGAAATGGCATTTCCTTTTATGTGTATATCTGAACATGGTATAACAAATTTCAATACAAGACTCTATTAGAGCAAAAACATTTCTTACACTGTTTAAGAAGAAATAATTAATCGCAATTACTCATTGATAAATAGCTTTGTAGAAACTATGCTAACTAATTTTTCACTTTCCGCAAGCATCTTCAACAAGTGAATCTCTCAGTGTATTTTTCCTTTTCAGATATAGGGTAGGTGGATGTAAAAGATGGCACTTAAAAGGTTTTTTCAAATTTTCAAAAAATAGATGGAGACTTTTAATTTAATAATTTTATTCGTAGTTTATAGATACATCTTGAATAGTTGGCAATTTTTTCCCAATTGAAATTGATTTTAGCGACCTTTTGCCCCATGTCGCGTCGTCAGGCAAAAGTTCAAACGGGAAGAATAAAATATAAGAAAGAATTTATCAAATATTTTGAATCAAGCAATGAAAAGGTGAGTGAATCGTAAATCCAGAAAAAAAAATCTTTAACCTATTCAAAAATATGAAGGAAAATTTGAAAACTACGAATGCTAAAAAATACATTTAAAACAATTATTTTAAATCTTAAAAAAAAAAAAAACCTTTTTTTTAGTCTTTCTGATTGAATTACATAAAAAAAGTTTTTTTTTTTATCCTTAAAAGTTTTTAAGGAAGAAATATTTGCCTCTGGTTTAAGTATTTTTTGTCCCAAAAGCAATTTGAACTTTCCCCCCAAAATTTTATTTTCCTCTAATAGGAGCCAGGAAACAGAAAGGAAAAAGCAATAGAAAAACTTATTTTCCTCATAACTTATAACTTTATTAATATAATATATTAATATTAATTTGAAAGTTTTACATTAGAGTTAAAGTTTTACAGTCAAAGTTTTACATTAAAGTTTAGAAGATCATTATCAATTTTTGAATGGTTGGGGGAAATCAATATCTTTTTCAAATGTGTCGAGTCAATGACAGAAAAATTTTAGAACTCATCTTCTATAAAGTTATTTTCTTTTCATTCTCGTGAGAAAATCGAGATATAACTGATATGATATGATGATGATGATACAGCAGTTTTGCAACTAACCTAAAGACTTCTCAAAGGTTATAAAAAAAAACTGCTGATTTTCTAAAGCAAAGAAAAAACTTTCAATTCGTTTCCCTTATGGGTACAATATAATACAGTTTTTCTAAAGCAAAAAAATACTTGGATACTTTTTTAACTACTTTTATATGAATAACCATTTTTTTCTCAATTATTCCGTTATGTTAGCTTCAATTAGTAATTCTATTTATGAATATTTAACAACAAGCTCACTCTATTTTAACATCTCGTTGTTTTCGTTAAGTTTGTTTTTCCTGAGTCCACGGGAGTTATAAAGAATTTTCACGTTTGTGGACCTGGAGCAGTCAAAAATTATCGAAATTCTTTGAAATTTCACTTGAAGAATCTTTGCTAAAGTATATCTTGGAAAAACTGATAATAAATTTCGGATATTCGAATTTTAAGGGCATGAAAATCCTCTTTCTTAAATTAAACTCTCCTAACAATTATCACCAGGAAAATAATATAACTGAAAAAATATAGCTAGAATCTCTCAAAATCAAAAGTAATGGAGAAGTAAATGGATTACTATCTATTAAAAAAAAACAATGTTTTTTCAGTTCCAATAATATAAAGGGTTTGAAATTAATTTTAGAGACTGGTAAAACCCCGTAATATCGGATCAAAGTTTTTATTTTCCACTTTAAATATCAGGCAGTGTTTTTATTAAAAATGGATCATCGTTTGGCGACCAGGAAAAAATTCGCGTTTTAATGATCACTGGTGATCATAAATAATTTTTAATGATTATCTTCTGGGTAAGTTTTTCCTCACAATTTATAATTTAATATTTATTATGTTACTTTCAATTAGTTTTCCCAAATGCATGTTTTTTTCAACAAAAAAATGTTCTACTAAATTAGAGGTTCTTAGATGTGTATTAAAAAATCTCGATCTCGCTGAATTCTTTCTTATGGTTATAATATGGTATCAAAGCTAATTCAATATTCGTAATGAATTCTTTTTAATTATCCTCCTGTATTTTGCAAAGTTAAAGTTCTATAATCGAGTCATTAATTTTAAGAGTTAACCAAATGTAAAATTTTTCAATTTATTTCGCTAGTTTTTTCATAGAGTAATATATTTGATGAGATTTGAAATCATGAAATCAGATTCTTATTTACATAAAAATTTAATGATGAAGTAAGCATAAAACTTTAAAAACATTCTTAACATAAACACACTTTTATCGCCTAAACTACACTTTTATCTCGTTGAATTAGAAATAGTAAAACAATCCAAATCAATAATTTTATTTCAAAGTGACCAAAACTAGTTAAATTTAGTTTCGATTAAAGAACTCGGGGGTTATTATGGTACTTCAAATTCCTAAATCCATTCCCAGGGGCATGCATTTGTTTGCAAGGTCATAAATTTAAAATATTAAAGATGTAATGTTTCGTAATTCTTTTTGATAGAGTTTCATATATTTTAAGTGTATTAAGGTGGTCTAAAATATGACCGTTTTCACGAAGTGTTATTTCAAATTTAATGTTCTATTTTGCGTATTTATAATTGGTCGATATTTGATGCAGTTAACCAAAATAAGTTGAATTTACTCTTATTTCTTCTTTATGATGCTTATTTCTAAATGTTAAATAGTTTGGTATTGGCGCTAATCATAAACGTAAGAAAGAAGGAAAACTGTTTTCTTTCATGAGACTTTATGTCATCATTATGCACATGGAATTCACATTGGGGGGAACAGATGTTTTTTTTAAGCTAAACATTTGTCAAAACTTTTTTGCATGATGTTTATTCTGTTAGAAATTATAAATTCCAGTTATAATTACGAGAGATTTGTAAATTTGAATATTTTTGAAATTATTTATTATTATTATCTTCATTGAAATATAAAAAAATATTCATAACAGGTTTTTATTTTTTTTTAAATTATTTACTCAGTAAAGTTATATTCAGGAGAGAAATAAACTAAATTATTCATAAACTAGAAAAAGAATGAAATTATATTTTCTCATAAGAAAATAAATATTATTGGAAGTATTTTATAGAAATGTATATCATCACCGGAAGTAATAGTAAACAACTGTAGATAATTTAGGACGACAAGAAATTTTACAAAAACAATGTATTTATTTAAGAGTTAAATTTCTGCCCGAGCATATCTCCCATTCCATGTAAGGAAATGTAAAACTTATCATGTTTTTCATAAAAGATTAGACAATTTTCAGCGCTAACTAACCGTACTTCTATTCGATTTTAGAACCCCTACCCAAGCTCAGAATAGATTCAATGCCTCGTTTAAACTAGTTTAAACCGGATAGAATTCGCTCGGAAGCAACAGTACCGTTTTAACGCACCTCCGCTTTCATATATTACACAAGAGAAGTTTTCGGTTTCGATTCATTGATCCAATTCCATTCTAAACACCTTGATGTATTCATGCTTTGTTCCCTTGAGTACCATTATCTGCGCATATATCAGACCGAAAATCACTCCGTTTTATACACTAGTGATAGGGTTTTTTTTTTTTTGCATTATCCGATTTCATTTTGAAAGTTATAAGAAGAAAGAAAGGGAAGGCCCAAGATATCTGTTTTATACAGTTTTCTAGTGAAACAATTTCACTATGAATTAATTGTACGTTTTTGGAAAATTGCAATAGCCTCCTTTTTTACTGAGAGTACTGAAAGATTCAACGGTGGAAATCCAGCCACGGATAAGAATTTGACTACTTAATGATATAAATACATTTATTTATTTACATATTGTCATACAGATATAAAAATTCATTTACATGACAAGAAAGAATTAAAAAAACACCAAAAGGCAAAGAGAATACAAATAATACACACACAAAGTAAAAAAAACAAATACAGATCATAAAAAAAGTATCAAAGCACTTTCTGAAATTTTTTAAAAGAGTAAAAAAAAATATAATTATTAGGAAGATTTTATTAACTGTTTTGATGAATTGTATAAAGTTTTGTTCTGTAGGTTGGAGTAAGTGGGTTCGTGAAGTATTGTTTTATTGCGAGTGATATGATTAGTACATAATAAAGTTACATTATAAGTAAATAAATTAGTTATACAAATAGTATTATACAAACTAAATTAGTTACATAATAAATAAACGGAAATTTATTTTCAGTTTTATAAAAAAAATATTTGTCCAATAATTTTGTACGGAAAAGGACACTACTTTTCTTGTTCAGAGGTTTCTCAATCTACATTTTATGGACTATTTATAGATATAACAGGTGCTTTCATTTATGTTTGGTTTTTAACTTTCTCTTGTTTGTTTCAATTTTTTGAAATAAGAATTTTTCTTTTCAATAACAATTCAAATAACAATTTAGAATTTGTCTAAAGTATATTGGAACAAAATTGGGTATTATCCATTAACGGTTGGGTAAACTCGGGAAGCTCAGAATTAAATCTCCAAAAACATAAAGATGATTTTGATCGTTATTAAATTAAATGAATACAGAAGCAACCCTAATAATGATATTTTTTTAAAAATGCAATATTTAATTTTATGAGTTTTCCATATATAGTAACCCATATGAAAAACAAAAGAAAAAGTATAAAAACAAAAAGTTTCTTAACTTCGAAATTTCTACATTTAGTTACGTAAATTATTTTAAGACCGAAATTATCTCGCGTCCTTTTTATAGTCAGGGCGTCCTTGAATATGCACAGTTTCATTTTCGGATTAAATGAAAACAAAAATAAATATTTTACGTGAGCCTCTACGTATAAACATTTTCAAGAACTATACCTACTAAGTATGCTATGCACTGTGTGCAAGCAGTGCATCATGCACCATAGCTGAAATGGGAAAATAAGAAGCTGGGATTTAAATAGCATTTTAAATTCTTATCTGATGGAAACCCAAGCCTTCGGTTAAAAACATCTTATATAAGCTAGCGCATAAAGCGGCGATCTTTTGGGATTTCAGCTGTGATAAAAAATTACGTAAGTAAATGAAAAACCCATTTTCAAATAGAGAAAGTATGATAAGCTTGTTCGCAGTTACAAAATCAAGGTACGACAAAACACCGAGGTTGTGTCATTTAAATTAGATATGGGATATTTATGCAATACACACACTAGAACTAAATGTTTACAAATAATTATTATATTTTGGTATCTCACATAATGGTTATTATAAAACCCTTTCATAACACTATCCCTGAAGGTTGAAACCATTGTTGAAGGCGCGTTTATTAAACTGATTAAAAAACTTGTAATACTAAGAGTCCCAATGGTAGTTAAAAACATCAAAAAATACTAAACTAGTAATTGCGAATTAAACATCTGACCTTAGAAATACTGGAATAATATAAGTACTATACTTTGTTTAATATATGTAGTATAAAGATACATACATATTTAGTATTGAGTTTGTTCTTTGTGTATCTTACTACTATTAATAAATTAGTAATATACTATTAATTAAATTTTCCAGCTAAAAAACCTGCCGTAACTAACTTATTTGTTTTAAGCGTTTTGCTAGAGCTTCTTCCCCCTCTATTTTAGCTTTTAAGCTGAAGGAACTTTTTCTATTGCTTAAACCCTGCCTTGGACATAGGTAATTCTTTTCTTTAGTGCTTTAGTTTTGAAATTATATAGTTAGGGCTTTTTTCATTTTCTGATAACTTAGTATTAATAGATAGTAGAAATCTTTTCATTATTGGACCTTTAGCAGCCGCAGGATGTCCTATAAGTGCAATTTAGCAATCTTCAATTAACAAAATAATTACATTTAATCGTGTAAGTGTTTAGATAAAAACTTGTTTTCAACTTCTGGAACATAATCGAAATGTATCAATTAACCCTTGAATATAATACGTTTCACACGAAATTATAAATTAAAGTTCTTTTTTTTAATTGAAAGTATTAAGAGAAAGAAATAAGCGTTTATAAGTACATGGGGGGAATATGAAAACAAAGAGAAAAGTACTTCTAAAGTTGGGTTCATGAGTACTTTCAAAAGGAAGGAGAAATCTAGTTCCTTCCTTTTAACTATCATAAGGAATAAAAATATTTTGATAATAAATTCTTTGTCTGTAACTGGTCTATATTCTCTATCTGTTCTCTATCTGTTATAAAATAATTCTTAGTTTTTTGTCATAAAAGATAGCAGTAATGTCAGTGTTAACATTTTCATACAGTGATTAAATGTAAAAATGACAGGGCTAGATTCCTTGAACTGTTAAAAGAAAATCGGACGTAAAGAAGTTTAGCTGTGTGGACATTAGTTTGAGTTACTTAAAGTCGAATTTAAAGATTAGTTTTTTTGTTGCATAATCGATCTCAGCGTAAACTCATTAGACTCATGATTTTTGCATCATTTTATGTATGATTTACGTATAAAGGAAAAGGTGTACATAACTTTTCCCTATTTTCAAATTTTGAACTGTCTTTGGAGCAATTAAAGTTTAAAGTTTCGAACTTACTTACTAATTTTCGATAATGAAAGTAATCGCAGTATAATTATGTGTTTTTAAAGCCATGGTACTCTTGGTTTTTTTTTTAGAAAAATTAGGGCACTTATTTTTTAATTCGAATCAGTTTTAGAACATTAAGCATTAATATTTTATTTTTTACTATAGGGGACACATTTGAATTCTGTAGTAAAATGGGAATGTTTTAAAGAAAACATTACAAATTAGATAAAAACTCAATAAAAAAAGTGCCCTTGTTAAAAATATAACTGGAATTCCATATTAATGTTGTGGGGGTTTTCTTTTAAGAATCTTCTCTTAATCGGAATGAAATAAGGAAGGAAGGAAATTTCAAGTTCTCGCTCATTACGGAAAATTAAATATAATAAATTGATGTTCAAATCACATTCAACGTGTCAGTAAAGAAAAATAATACTTGGAACAGTGATTTGAAGACAAAAATGAAATGGACACAAACACCACCAGATGCTCATGCTGTCAGTTGTAGTAGAAGCGTATCCTTCGTCATTAAGATAAAAAATCTGTTTTTAAACAGGATATAATAAGGAGAGAAGACGTCTGTTTCTCTTATCCCATCCCCCTAATTTTAATTAGCCTTCCTTGTCATTCCGAATCGAGTTATCCGTTTTTAAAAAAGGGTTACAGTAAAGAAGGAGAACCTGAATTGTTCCAATTCTTGAAGTGCTTGTGAAAAATGGTCCTGGAAGAGATGCTATTGTCTCTGTTTCATGACGCATGTGGCATTTGTATTGGATAAAATATGTAATAAGCGTAAAGATGTCGTGGGGAATTGTTATTTTTCTGATCAAGAAGTGTGAAAAGCCCAAAATCTCGTAGAGTTAATATCTCTTTCATTCATTAAATTGTATGAGAAATTAAAAAATAATTTTAGAATTTACTCTTAAAATAGAAGGTCGTTTCCTAATAGAAAAATATTACTTATAGTGTCTTAAAAGTTTCATTATTTCGGAAAAGATGACTGGTGCGACACATCTCAATAGGTATATCTTACTTTACATTCTTATAGTATCTAAAACTTTAACAAACTATTTAATATGCGTCTTACTTAAACTTTTAAAATGTTGTAACTAGGTACCTTTTTGAAATAGTCTCTCTGCAAAAACATTAATAAATAACAATAATCTTCTTTTTAAAAATACTTTATTGTATCCAGTTTTTATTCTTTTATGTCCGGTTTTTGCTTAAAGTGGTTTATGGAAGACGTGAACTATTTTGTTATGTTTTCAGATTAAGATGCGCAAAACATGCATGCATGCGCGCGTCGTGGAATGAAGTAATACGGTTTTTGTCGAGTATGACGTTATATTTTTGCGAAAAATGCGTCCTTGGGGTATAATTCTTTTGTCATTTTTATTTATCTACTCCTTGCAAAGAATCTTTCTTGCAGAATTTGGGCGTTCTTATTGAAACACCCAGTATGGCTAATAGTATCAATCAGAAATCGAAGTACAATAATACAAACAATGCGATACCCAGTTTTATTCATCATTCCATTGAATTGAAAATTGTCAAACTAAATTTTAATTATTCAAACAATTAGTAATTAAAATTTTTATAAATTAATAATTTATTACTAAGTTTTTATAAACTAAACAGTTGATTATTATTGTTTTTTTTTAATTAGACATTTAACGACATTGTTTCATTTGAAATTTTGAGACTAAGTAGAGCGCCTTATGAAAATCTTTATATCA
Source organism: Tetragnatha montana (assembly GCA_963680715.1). NCBI lineage: Eukaryota > Metazoa > Arthropoda > Arachnida > Araneae > Tetragnathidae > Tetragnatha > Tetragnatha montana. The sequence continues at coordinate 1,935,836 of OY796684.1, read as the reverse complement.
AAAAGACATCGTTGATAAGTAACTTAGCTATTATTAGTGAAATGATCCGCAATTTCACAAAAACTACATTTTAGTGGAAAGACATTGAAGGTGTATTGATATGGCCCTATAAAAAGACTAAATCAAACGGAATAGCAATTTTATATCAGAATAAAAAATGCATCAGTGATTCTAAATTAAAAGAGCGCCTAAACTCCTCACATTTCAAATATTCTCAACATTGACAAAACTGAAATACAGTATTCTAAATAAATAATTAAGGAGTACGTGTTTTTTTTAAGGTTAAAACTTTCTTCTCCAATAATGACTCCCCGATAACACGGCGCGCCGAAATTTCAAAACGTTAATGAATCATTCATTGTTTGAGGCTGTTGAAAAGCACTCAAACGCGAATTCCAACTCAAGTCTTCCGTCAAAAAAATCCCAATCTAAAGAGCTGAAATTCAATGCAAGGAATAAACGGGAAAAAAACCTTTAAAAGTTATCTTAAATAAACAGGGTTTCCCATTTCCGCCTGTAAAATTTCAAGCTCCGCGGTCAACTTCTACACCGCCGATTCCTGGAGCAGAGCAGCTGTTACGAAAGCTAGCCTTATATAACCACCTCAAAGAATAGCGTTGGCTGTTCTGTATTCTTTGACAAGCGATAATTATTACGCACGGGTAAGAAGAGCGTATTCTCAAGTGCCAAGGGGACTCCCCCGCCAAATCTTAAAACGTTTTCTGTAGTGTCTCTATTCACGTTTTTGGAAACGTGTTTTCCAGGGGTATAAACTAAAAACGCGTTGGATCATCGGAAAAATGCTACGTTTTTTTCGTATTCTGGTTCCCTTACTTCATAAATTGAATCGTCGGTTTGAAAAAGGGAATAAGTCCAAAAACCAAGTTTTGAGAAAATCGATAAAAAACGGTACTATATGTAATGGAATTTTCATTGCATAACCACTAAATTTGTACTGAACATTCAGGACCCTATTTAGAGTACAGAATAAATACCTTTTTCAAACTGGCGATTCAATTTATGCTAAAATATTTTTCCAATTATGTACAGATTCTACCCTTCAAACTTCAAAAGACCAGTGGACACAAAGAATATACGGTGTAAACATGCATTTGAACATTGTTTCTAAATATTTAATAGTATACCTATCTATTTTAGTAATATAGTCTCCATTTATAAGTTAAAATCACTTTATTAATACTATTTGCTGTCGATAAATTAATAAATATAAAAAGTATCATATCCTTTCCTTAAAAGCGTAGGTTTAATTTAAAAACATTTAATATAACTGCATCATAATACTTGATAAAGGAGTATCTTTCTTTACTCCTTTATTATCTGATACACAGAAGCAACAAACTTTTAAAATCACAAAATTGGCTCTCCATTCGAATTCTTACAAAAAAGTTAAATTGATTACCTACTTCATATTTAAATTTCATAAGTAGGTTTGTTTTTCCCTTTTCATGACATTTATCCATAATTAATATCCAAATTTTTAGTTCATGAAAAAGGTCTTACAAATGAAACGCATTAGTAACCGTAAAAATAACAAAACAATATTAGTTTAAAGGCTTTGTAAAGTTAACGGAAAAAACCCTTTTAATACCCTCCGTAGTTTCTTGTAAGCTTTTTCGTACGTAGTACGTGAAGCACGTATTAAAATAACACGAGTCTATGATTTACTTGATAAAATTAATGTCACGTGGTTAATTGCTTATACTTTTCTACTTACTCCAAAAACTAAGTACGATAAATAGGAAGTAAAAGTGGAGTTGAAAGCAAATATTATAAATGTTTTTATTAAAGTGTACAGATTATTAATTTAAATAAACTAGCAGTTATAATTGCGAATGCGTTTTAATGTGGTAACGCATTTACACACATTTTATTTTACTTCAATGAGTAAATCAAATTTTATTATTTTTTTAAAAAAAAAAGCAAAAGATGGAAAACAACATACTAATCGCTAAGGGGTGAAACCATTAAGGCGAAAGAATAATTAGAATTTTAAAAAATATACATGTAACAAAAAAAAACAAATACGAACACAATATAAACAACAAAATACAATATAGTAATTTTAAAAAATCAAAGGAAAAGAAAATGGCACAGGTAGAATCAAAAATAAACTTTTGGTCCTATTAAATTGAGGAAAAAACATCCAAATCAGCAATCTAAAATGTCAAGTAGGAATCCAAATAATAAGCGTTTAAATGAATAAGGTAAAACGGGCAATTTGATACAAGGGGCACATTATTTTTTGATACACTTTTAATATCTCAAAAACTATTAAGGTTATTTAAGTCAATTTTTTTTCTTCTAAAAGTTGTGCCTTTACATGCACAAACATTATATCTAAAACCGTTAAACTCTGCAGTAGTCAATAAATTTTAATGAAAGAAACCAAATATTTTTCGTCAAAAATTTTCAAAATTAAATTTTTAAGTATAATGTAAAATCTTCCTGACGCTATTCTACTTTGAATTGAGGGATCTGCAAATTCCAAAAGCAAGTCCATTCTTGTTACTTAATAGGGTATGTATATTTAAATTTATATAACCTTTGCTTATTTATTTAAATAAAGGTTTTTATTTAAAAATAACCACGGGGGCAAATTCATACACTTTGATGTGGGGTACACTCATGGGGCACATTGTTAGTACATATAAAAGTTCTCATATTTTGCGTTGGGATAAGAATTATCTCTCAGCATTTTTTTAAGAATCAGTTAAATGTAAGTTAGATCTACAGTGAAGGATATTTATGTCAATTTTTGAATCTTTGGATTTTATCAAGTGTTTGAGATTGGAAACTGCTTGCATCGTAGCTATGTGTATTTTTAAATTCTGTAAAAGAAAAGGTATTTGATAAATTCATGACCAAACGATCAAATCAGAGGCTTTGAAACATCTGCAAAGTTCTTAGCACTTTTACAGGTAACAAATTTCAAAAATATCAGTTAAAACCAGTGACAATACAGTAGAGCCCCGATTATCCGCGGAATTGGGTGGCCGCGGATAACCCGAAAAGAGACTAAAATATTTCAGCATAAAAACTATGTTTTATTGTACATAAAACATGATTTGTAAAACTTTTAAAATAGTACAGCAGAAACCTTTGCTAAAACACTAAAATAAAGAACAGTAAACAAGTGTACTGTTAAGAAAAAATCACTCACTCGATTTTGCTTCGGAAACACCTTTTCTTAATTAAAAATTAAGTTCGTAATTAAAAAAATATTTCAGCATAAAAACTATGTTTTATTGTACATAAAACATGATTTGTAAAACTTTTAAAATAGTACAGCAGAAACCTTTGCTCTACATCTAAAATAAAGAACAGTAAACAAGTGTACTGTTAAGAAAAAATCACTCACTCGATTTTGCTTCGGAAACACCTTTTCTTAATTAAAAATTAAGTTCGTAATTAAAAAAATATTTTCGTGGCACTCGCGGATAATCCGCACCGCGGATCAGCCGTTCGCGGATAATCGGGGATCTACTGTATAGTACTTTAAATAGTTAAAAACTAACCAGTTAATAGTTAATTAGTGTCGTATGTTTTAATTTCTGGGTGATGTTCGACAAAGATACCTTTGAATTTTATTAAACTAATTCAGGAGAAATTATACCTATGAAAATTGCAACCTACTTCCAAAATTAGATATAATCCCCTCCCCAACCCCGTAACTAGGCTGTGAATCACGTCTATGGAAAACCCACTCAAAGGTTGCATAGATATTGCATTCTAAGTGCCATTTCTGTAAATGTAAATTTGGTTTTTCTCCTCTCATGGTACTGCTATAAATATTCCACTTTGACTGATAGGATCTGGCATTTCTAATAGATAAATACAAGGAAGTGGCACGTTATAAATGTGTCTAGAATTGAATTTTTATTGCCCCTACAGGCTGTAGCGTATAATTAGGTAGTTCGTGGCTGAGTGTTTAGTAGAGATTTGTTGACTTGTTAATGTTTTTTTTTAGCTTTCGACGAGTCCGTTTTATTTGGATTTCGGAATGATGTATTGCTGGTGTAAATGGGTTTGGAATTTTAATTTGACGGGAATGTGAAAAGCGAAGAGTGATGTGTCAGTTTTTCGTAAGGCGATTGCTGAGAATTTGTACTTTCAAATTCAAACCACGAACTTAGACGTCCTGTTTAAAAATTTTGGTTTGATAGTCGATTCAGATGTATTTAATTTATTTTTATGGAATTCTTATTCAACGCCTCCTAGTGAAGCTACTAACAAGGATGTGCAGCAGCATTTATTTAGTACGAAAAGACACATTGTGCAGAAAAACAGTAAGAAAATATTTGTTAAACGTTTATACATTTAAAACTACTTTAGGTACCCTTGAGTCATAAGAAAATCGATTTTATTGCATAAAAATGGAAATTTTTAGGTACATAAAACTTTAATAACATTATTAAAATCTCTCAAATTGCTTAAATAACAAATCAATGAAGTAGTACTCAAAAATGGATTTTAAGAGATTTAAGCTTAACACTTTTAAATTTGTAATTGGATTATTCTATATCAACTTTTAATAATCATGTTAAAAATCAGCTTATGAATATCATGGTATACCAAACTCTGCTCAGCCCTCTCTTTCCCTCTTGCTTGGAGTAGATAAAAGTTATAAAAACCATACCTCTACAAGCAATAACCATAAAATTTGACACTTTAAATTTGAAATTTAGATAAAATCTAAACCAAATACTTTAGAAGTATGCTCCTACCCCATAAAGATATTCTTGTATCATAAAACTAAATCTAATAAAATTTATTTTTATATCATACCGGTGCACATCTTAATTTAGTTTAAATTTTATTAGGTTTAGTTTTATGATATACCTCTACAAGCCATATAGTTTTCGGGAAAATCGCGACAGAAAAGGTATGATGTTTCATCCGTTTTACGCTAAAAAGGTTTATGGGAAACGTGAACATGTTATTAGAATATGTTTGCACACTAAGATGTTAAAAACATTCATTGTGCATGCATGCGCGCACCGTGGAATGGAATAATAAAGATTTTATCAAATATGGCGTCACATTTTTTGAAAAATAAAAATGGTCGAGAGGTTTCTTTCAGAAAATTTTATCTAATCCACGCAATAAGGAATTTTTTTTTTTGTGCTGAGTTTGATCGGACTTGTTGAAACACCCTGTATATCAAGTGGTTATTAGAGTAGTATATATCCACCAACCCTGGTTGACCGGAACCCTTAGTCTTGCTGTTATTCATTTCTAATTATAGCAAAAAATACTACGGAGTATAATTTATTTTTAGAAAACACCTGTGTGTAAGGTAATGAAAACTGATTTGGTTTGTTTCTTGTACAGCTGTAGATACAGTTCTGCCGATAACTTCACTATTTGCTAAGCAACGTACGACCCAAAAATTACAAGAAATGTTGACTCTTATTTCAAACATGAATAGTCGAGGGGATTAGAGTACTAAGGGCCGCCTTTTTTTCAATCCCCAATAACTAAGACGAAAACGTATTTTATTCTGAAACTGATTATGCGCACATCAGAATACTAATTAGTACTTACCTTTTTGATGTTTAAAAATATATTAATAAGGATATTAAACGAAATAGAAGGTTTAAAAAAATCTGGAAATGGCCCTAGGTACAATTTGCAATTACGCCTAGGGTATTTCATTAAAGTTTAAACTTCTTCTAAAGTTAATAGCAAAAAAGTAACACACTTCAATTTTAATGTGTAATAATTTATTTAAATACTTTTAATGAAAAAATCATAAAATTTTGGTAAATTTCCAACATTGTTGAGAAAAAGCTAATTCTGGATAAATGTTCAGAAACTCGAACAAATTAAAGATTTTGGTGAATCTAAAAAAAAAACTATATTTTCTTTCTCTTTTTTTCATTAAAGTACTTTAAATAAATTAATACATTTTAAAATTGAAGTGTGTCACTTCTTTACTATTGATTTTTAGAGTAATTTTAAAGTTTTATGCAGTGGCCTTAGGTAACATTTAGGGCCATTTCCAGATTAAAAAATGTCGTTCATTAATCAATATAATAATATCAATATTATTTTTAATAATAAAAGTGGTAAGTATTCTAATGTGTATAATCATTTTCACAGTATAAAACACGCTTGGTTATTGGGGATTGAAAAAGCTCTAGCAAAAAAGGCGTTTTATGGTAAGGTCTCCCCTAATCTCAAGTATGACATATCAGTAAAAAAGATGTAACTGTACCAAATTATATACAACACATGTATAGAGTCGAGATTTCAGCCCACATTTTCTAAACGAGTAATAAATTACCAAAGAATATATGCAACAAAATTCACACTTATTATTATAATTTAATAACCTATGTAATTACCGTGTTAAACATTTCAGTGACAGAATTGATGATGACAGGTTTCTCAAGACATTAAGCTACGCCCAATATCTTTCCATTGCCGAAACCTTAGATGTTGTATAACAGAATCTCGAGTAGCAAAAAAATGGTTTCGCAGCATGCAAATTATGGCTATAAACAGCAGCCTATCTGATAAGAGGGCATTCTTGTTTTGAAGAAGTATCTCATTACTTTTCAAGGTTAACGAGGGACAGAAATAGTGCAGATTCTCACCTGAGAGTAGATTGAAAGGTGCTTGTGATGCTTATGTAACTATCCTGATGCTGATTTAGATCTATGTCTCTATCGTGTAGCCATGAAGAAAAGGAAATTTGACAGCCTTATCTTTATTGAAATTAGATTCGTCTCTAAAATTCCATCCACTGGTCCTCCTAATAAGGCAACCTTAAACCAACTATTATCTTCGTTTTATAAATATAAAGATATAGAGTAAAATAAGTGCAGGCTGTGAAATGTTAAAGATAATTTTAGACAGTAAGTAGTAATTTTAGACAAATAAGTGAAGTTATCTTTCTTAAAAGTGGATTCAACAATACATAAAATAGTTTGAGATCATTCACTCTAATTAGAAATGCGAACATTTATATGTGCAGTAGAACTCCAATTATCCGAATCAATGGAGACCGGATCAAAAATTCGGAAAATTGGATTTTTTCCGAAAAAGGACCATTTTAATCAATAACTGCATATGTATGTTGAAAATGGGAAAGAAAAAAACTATTTTTAAAGAAAGAGAGCTTTTAATTAATTAAATGAAAATGCAACATTCGGATAAATTCGGATAATTGGAGTTCTACTGTAGTTACTTCTCAAGAATTCATTTATAGTTGGGTCCTAAAAGCATATAGTAGTTCCAGGATACTTAGCCAACGTCACATTCCACTAAGTATGAATAAATGCAGATATATTTATATTTTAAAATTCTAAATTTAGCTTATTTTTATTCAAAAGAGAAAAGCACAAAACCATTTCAATCAAGTATAAAAGAGTGTTGAGAAAATGCCAAGTTATAGGAAGCCTTTAATCTTATTCCTCTAAAAGCCCAGTTGTTCTTAGATTTTAAATTTTTGAGTTTACTAACTTTTTTAAATTGAAATACAAAATAAAATAATAAAGGGAACCTATTCCTTCCCTAATAACTCATCTTAATTCAAATCTCCCTCTCAAGACATCAGTGACTTTCTAAGTTCAGCATTTCTCTGATGTTAATTTAAATTCCCCTATGTCGAAAAGTTTTCAACCAAAACCTTGGTAAGTCAAATTTTTTCGAAGCTCACCAATACTTTTCTTGAGAAAAAAACGCTATATTCTGCAGTTTCACGCATGAGCGGCTTTTGGTGTACTCCTTACATAACGGACTCTCTCTTATTATTCTTTAATTTTTTCTTTCACCTGACAAGATCTTTCAAGGTTAGATCTTCAGAAATAGTAAAATTCTCACCTTTTTGTTTTTTTAAGGTGGAGAACGATTTCCGGTTCACTCGATTTATCATCTACTTGCAGAACTGAATTGGAATGTTCTCTATCATTCTAATTGCTTTCCACCTTTTGTGCAAAACAGCGTCAGACTTTGCTACCTCTTGCAAGCATTTGTGGCAATGTATCTTTTCTTAATGTTCCCCAATTTCATAATGAAATGAACTTTGAAACAAATTTTGGAAAGAGGCGTCAACAGATCACAAAACTGATTTTCTAAGAAATCCTGAGTAAGTGGTACAGGGCCGTATCCAAGGGGGGGGGTTAGGGGTTCAAACCCCCCCCCCCCGAAATTTTGACATCAATTTTTATACTGCTATTTTTTTTTTTGAAAATTATGTCTCACAAGGAGCGATATCCTCTTCGGGTATAACCGAAAGGGTCTCAAAATGAGTCAAAACCCTACTTTTAAGGGTAAAATTTCCAAAAATTTTCTGGGGGAGCACCCCCAAACCCCCTCGAAATTTTGAAATCTATTAAGTATACGGTTTTTCCTTCAAACTTGTGTGATTTACAAGTGATTACTTGTGTGATCCTCTTTAATGTAACCTGAAGTGTCTCAAGATGAGTTAAAATGCCACTTTTAGGGGGAAAATTCAAAAAATTTTCTGGAGTAGGAACCTAAAACCCCCCTTAACATTTCGCCATTTATTACAATATACCTTCTTTTTACCTTGAAAATTCGGCCGCTTACAATGAGTGGTGCTCTATGGGTGTAATCTAAAGGGTCTCAGAAATGAGCTAAATCACTCTTTTGAGGGGCAAATTTTCAAAAATTTTCTGGGGGAGGACCCCCAGACCCCCCTTTTACTTCGAATTCATATATTTATACAATTTTGAAATTTAGTGCTTCAAAATTTCAATTCAGTGTTGTCATCTAAAACTTAACATATAAAAGTACCCGTAAGGAGGGTACTTCAGAAAATATTTGAGTCAAACCCCCCCCCCCCCCGAAACAAAAGTCTGGTTACGGCCCTGAAGTGGTACTATACTCGACAGCCCCCAACGTTTCTTGAACCCAGTACGTCACTACATGGAAGGAGGAAATGGGTAAACACAAAGCCTGTTGGGTTGCTAGAAAGAGTTTCGGTACGCAAATCGTGTTAAAAAGAATTACATGGGTTTAACAAAATAATCATATTCATAAATTGACGTTCTTCATTTCACTCAAAATTCAGACACCGCGATGGGAACTACTTTGTTTATTAGTGACGTCGTAGGGTCAAGTTAAGTTGCAATCTAGTATAGAAAGAGTTTCGGTTCGCAAATCGTGTTAAAAAGAATTACATGGGTTTAACAAAATAATCATATTCATAAATTGACGTTCTTCATTTCACTCAATATTCAGACACCTCGATGGTTCCTACTTTGTTTGTTAGTGACGTCATAGGGTCAACTAACGTAGGAACGTTGCTGTCTAGTATAGCGTGTTTCCAAAACGTTAAGTATACTTATCAATAAACTACATTGTGAAATCTCTCTCTAAAAACTATCTCGACATTTTTTTCGAGTACCTTCGATTTCGAGATATCGAGGTTATACTGTTCTATCCCGTAAGTACTTCTCACTAAAAGCTGAGTTTATGTTTTATTTCAATCTTGACCTCACGCTGTCACAGATAAAATTCTTTAAAGTAAACCCTTCAAAAGTGTAAAGAAATCCCCTGAGGCCTCTCGAATAGCCAAGAATAGACGCAGCGAATAATCTAACGAAAAAGGAGAAAATAAGCCCAAGGTTCATCCTTTTCTTGCATCGAGGTCAGCGCAGGACAATGGTTTTGTCTCCTAATGACTCGCTGCTGTTTACCGATTCGGGTCAAGTGAGGTCTGCAACAGGTCACTCCAAAATGCAAATTCGAGAAGAAAAATCGAAGCGAGAGGAAGCAAGGGGGTGTGGGATGAAGCAACACTTCCTCGGACGATGAAGGTGTTGCTCGAAACATGGGCTTGAAGCGACGAAAATGCGCCATCGAAGGTTAATAATGCTATTTGTGAAGTGTGTGTATCATTTTATGTAAGTGTTTTGAAAACATCAATAGAAAAATGGCCGTTTTATATAACAAAGAAGGAACGGGAAAAACACAGCTGTGAACCGAGCATTACAATCGTTCGTCTAATTTTTGTCATGTGTGGCCCCATTTTGTTTACTTCGAGTTGCGGTTACGTAATCTTGACATGTTGCGCTGCTAGGAGTGAAAGTTCTTTAACTGCAACGCTTTATAAATACTGTAGGTTAAAATTTTATTTCCATGTCTTGACACATTAACATTTAATCTTAATCACATGCGAGAGTTCTTCATTTTATTTAAAACACAACGATTAAGGGTTGAATTTCAAAAAAATATTTAGTGAAACTTTCAGCTCTCAAGCTCATCTTGAATTAGACGCAACATTTTAACTCTAAGTACAGTTAAGATTCGAATCATACTTTTAAGTATTCTAAAGAAAACTTTTCATTTAACTTCCAGCGTGTGCTTGAGAGAAACCTAGAAACAATTATACTTGAATCCATCGGCCCACCAAAACTAAAGGGTAGTTGCGGGTCACCTTACGTAACAGATGAATAAAATTTTATGCAGGATGTGTTTTCAGAAGGGGTTAAGTATGAAATTCGGCAGTGTTTGTAGAGTTTGAGCATCCCCATTGATTTTCAAAACAAGGTGCGCTCTTATACAATATACTACCTTTTTATTCTAAATCACAGCGTTATGTAAAGTTATGGTTAAATATAAATGTTTGACTCTGTGTTGCTTTTCCGTCATTATTGATTTCTTTCACATTTTGAACCTTTTTATAGAAACAATGACTGTGCTACTGCTGGGCTCCTTAGCTGATTTCATTTGCACTGAGAAAAATGACGATATCAAATCTGAGTGCATCGATAGTTTCATTTTGATATGAAACTTTTTGTTTCAAGTACTACACGATTAGTATTTCAATTTTAAAATACCCGAAATACTAAGTTTCAAACAATTCAATAGTCACCACTCAAATTATATGTATTTTTGTTTGATATTTACAGTTTATGAACTATTATTTATTATAGTTAGATCTAAGGGAGTTTCAAAACGTGATAGCCCGCCTCGTCCAGATGCGGCATCACACTAATCACAAGTATAGACTAGTCATATTCTGATCAAATACTGTAAGTACCGTCTAAGTGGGTAATTTAATTTTGACTAAGGCCACGAGGACATAATGTATCCTTTTTGAGTACCTGCATATTTTCATAAATAAGTTTATAGATATTTCAAACTTGAGTAAATGTGATTCGGAGCCAGTTTGAGTTTGTGAAATACTCAGATTTGAGTGTTTTTTACTCAGTTTTGAAAATACCTTTTAAAAGAGTGTGTGTACCGTTCCATTAGGGTGTTTCGAAAGTCTATGGTAAAATTTTTTTTTCGAATTTCCCAGATGCCCCTCCCTCAAGTTGTTACAAATACTAAAACATTATTACCTGCAAATTTTCAGGTCTCTAGGACGATTTTTGACCCCCGCGCCCTTCAAAAGTAGGTTTCCCATGTTAAAGTATAGGGAAAATATTGAAAATATCGTCATTTTTGGTTCTTTTCAATTTTACGAAATTACCCGCCGCAAGCGCCGGCAAGCATCCTCGTTTTTCGGTGAAAGCTCACTTTTCACCCCCGTGTAACTACCCCCCAGTAGGTGTCATGGAATATTTTTCCGATAGGATCTTGAGGCAATGATGTCCCAAAGATGATGTACAGGTTTTAATTCGATATTGACTGCGTTCAGGCTCGTAAAATTGAAAAGAACCAAAAATGACAATATTTTCAATATTTTCCCTATACTTTAACATGGGAAACCTACTTTAGAAGGGCGCGGGGGTCAAAAATCGTCCTAGAGACCTGAAAATTTTCAGGTAATAATGTTTTAGTATTTGTAACAACTTGAGGGGGGGGCATCTTGAAACACCCTACCGTTCCATCGACTTTTGCGGGTTTTTTTTTCACTTCAGAGATCCTATTACGGGAATAAAAAAGGGGATTTGACTGGGAAATTTCAAAAGAATAAAAAATAATATCAGCTCCCATGCTCGTATAAATTGAACTACTAAATGCGTTTTTCCATACCAAAAGTGAGTTTTTTGTTTTACTTTTATAAGTGTTTATTAAAAAATAATTTAACTACAGCCAAAATTTTACTGTGTGATGTTGATGAAAATGTACTTATATTAGTTAGTGTCAAATGGAGAAAACTCGTGGTGTTTACAAGACTACTTTTAGTTTTTTAAAAATAAGTGGGTATGGGAATGAATGGAACAGTTACATCATCCCTTCATTTTCTGGTTTCTAAACTTTCCATCATTAGCTTTTTATATGAAACTCATTTTATTAATTTCTGATAAGGTAACTAAAATGGGGTGTCAAAACTTATGTTTTATGTTTAAACTGGTGTGCAAATACTACTTGCAACTTGCATCTCAAATGTGTTATGGTTTTAAACTATTATTCAAACAAGGTTGGCTTTTATGCTCAATTTTTGAGAAAGTTTCTTTAGGATGTGTAACTGAAGGAAAGGAATGGCTTTTTGTCCAGACATCAACAATTATCTATTTGTACTCCTAAAAGTACAAAACCCATCAAGAGCGAGTAGCAGCAGTAGAAATTATATAAAGCCTCAAGCATTAGGAACTGAAAAAACAAATAACTTGCATCCATTGATGTTAATTTTACCTGACATAATGTTAAATAGAGCAAGCTGTTTCCTGTTTTCCCCTTTAAATCGCTTTTTAATTTTTTTTCTTTAGAGCATAATAATGCATTGTTCCTTAAAAAAGTTAAACCTCGTGCAATAATAAATATAACATTGTTATTTTGTAAATTTCTTAACCTTTTTTTACTTGCCCCATTCATACCCATCAAGGGGATGAAAATTTTTACAATATTAACGTAAAATGTGAAATTTGTCCCATTCAAACCCACTCTCCTCTATTTAAATTTAAGGAACATAGTTTTTCTATATCCGTCTGTTTTAAAAAATAATTTATTTCTATTTATAATTTTTATTATTATAAATTAGTTTATTTCTAAAATATAATATAAAAACTGAACATATTTTTCGTAATATTTTATCAGCAGTGCTAAACTTGTACATGGAAAAGAGGAATAATATCTAATCGACAACCATTAGTAATCGATGACACACGCATTTCATTTGCAGTAACTTATTGCTTACAGTGCGTGTAAACACATTCCATTCAAAAGTTGAACGACAGCTTTTTCAAACCCGCTCGGTAATAGAAAATGAAAGAAGTCATGACACTGACATCTCTACTACAAATGAAAGTCATTTCGCAATTGACTAATTCGCCAGTTAATCCTTCTTTCCTTTTCAACTATTATAGAGAGTAATTAACCAACACTCGGTGAGAAAAAGAAAGTGTCAAAACCTGAAATAGCTGATGAGCACGCGGTCAGATCTTAAGCTTTGCCTCTGGGCCCAACAGGGAAAAAAAAGAGACCGAGTGATTCTTATAAAAGCGATTTTTTTTTACGATACATTCTAGCGGTTTTTTGAAACTGCGTGATCCGAATAGTGAGCTGGCTCTCTAAAAGTGACAAATGCACTCGCACTTCTCGTAAGATTGCGTTGAACAGATTCGATTTCAGTTAACGGGCAATTAAGGACGAAGTTTATTGCAGTAACTAATGCTATTTAGATCTCACTTTTTGAGGAGATGATTCATGTAGTAACAGTGTTACTTTTGACAGAGGTTTTATGCGAGTTAAAATTATGGATTTTCAGTTGGGGAGTTAGGGCCACCGTAGACTTTCTGGATGTAATAAAACAATTATCTCCAGGAAGAAACCTGAGTTTATGGCGCCGGTGTCTTCATGTGGTCAATTTTCGACAGCTCTCAGGCGCGAGTCCGAGGGGAGATACAAAGAGATTGAGGGAGATAGGGGAGATAAACTGCTGGTGGTCCGGCCGCAAATTGTTTTATTACATCCATCAGTGGCTCGCTGTAATAAAACTTTACGGTGGCCCTTAACGAAAGAATCGCTGTTGTTTTTATCTCTAAATGTATTTAATTAAACGCATTGAGAAATTTTGTTTGAAAAGGGTTTTACTTAAAATGGAATGAGTTTAATTAACATTCAGACTTTTTTAATTTTTTAAGAAAAATAAATTATACTGAAAATAGTGCCAAGGGGGGGGGGGGCAACCACCTCCTGAAAAATTTTAATGCTCTTTTCCCCCTTCAAAATTCTGCATTTTATAAGGAGCAATCCTCTTCGGGTGTAAACCACAAAGGGTTTCAAAATGAGAAATTTTCTTGGGGAGAACCCTCAAACTCCCTCCAAAGTTTTGACGTCACAGTGCCTTTCCCTTGCCGCTTACACTTTACTAGAAGCGGTTCCCTTTGAGTGTTCCCCAAATATGGGGTTTTGAAATGAGATAAAACGCTAGTTTTAAGGGGCAAATCTCAAATATTTTCTGGGGGAGGACTCCTAGATCCCTGGAAATTGTGACGCCTACTTATAATTTGTTTCCCTTGAAAAATCTGTGGTTTACAAGGAGCTTTGGATGGAACCGAAAGAGTCTCAAAATGGAGCTGGTCGTACTAAAAAATATTTTGCTTCACGAAAGATGGTCAACGGAGAGATACTTCGATTAGTCTGAAAAATACTAAAGAGAAAAATTAGATTGGCGGTTTTGGTGAGGTGTGAAAGGTATGTTTTGGCACAGTTTGAGTTTTATTTTTGATCGAAATATTTTTCATCAACACTGAGTAAAAAATATACTCAAATCTGAGTATCTCACAAACTCAAACTGGCTCCTCAAATTTCAAACATCTATATACTTATTTATGAAAGTATGCAGGTACTCAAAAATGATACATTATGTCTTCGTGGCCTTAATCAAAATTAAATTGCCCACTTAGACGGCACTTACAGTATTTGATCAGAATGTTACTATAATCTACTCGTAATTAATTAGAGTGTGATGCCTCATCTGGGCGAGGCGGGCAATCACGTTTATAAAGTCTACCAAATTAGTGACTAATATTAATTACATAAACTGCAAATATCAAACAAAAATATAATTTGAGTGGTGACTATTGAATTGTTTGAAACTTAGTATTTCGGGTATTTTAAAATTAAAATAATTGTGTTTTCATATTTGAAACAAAAAGGTTCATATCAAAATGAAACTGTCGATGCACACAGATGATTCGAAATCGTCATTTTTCTCAGTGAAGAGAAAATTTTTGGAAATTCACCCCACAAAATAGTGTTTTAGCTTATTTTGAGACCCTTTGGTTAGCACTCAAAGAGCATAATGTTAAGAATGTTAAAAGAAAATAGTATTGTATAATAAACGGTAAAGTTTCAAGGGATTTTTTGGGGCCATCTCCAGAAAAATTTGGGAAATTTACCCTTAAAAGTGGTGTTTTAAACTCATTTTGAGACCCTTTTTAGGTTACACCAATGTGGAATACTCCTAGTAAGTCGCAAATTTTTCACGGGAAAATAATACATAGTAGATTTTAAAATTTTAAGGGGGTATGGGGGTTCTCCTCCCCCAGAAAAATTTTGGAATTTATAGCCTTTAAAGAAGGGTTTAACTCGTTTTTAGACCCTTTGGGTTGTTTGTAAAGACACAATTTTCAAGGAAAAATACTATAAAAATTGATGTCAAACTTTCGGGAGGGGTTTGAACCCCTAAACCCCCCATTGGATACGGCCCTGCCCAAAATAAAACTCAAAATCGGATTACGAGTTTTTTGCCTCAAACCAGGCCCGATTTTTACGATTTTACTCAAAATTTAACCATTAAACCAGGTTTTGGCGACAAAGTACGATCATTAATTTGAAACCTTGTTCAAAAGATTAATTGTTTTTCCCTAACCTAGCGACGGACGGCCGCAGTGTCGCGATAAACAAGAGAGCGCTTTTGAAAAGCCAGACGACGCGGTTACGCAAGCGCTTCCACGTGTCGTCGCGACAGCAGCGGGCTTTCTTTAATTTCAATCGACGCTTTTTCGCATCCTTTCGAACAAAACGCGAAACCAACAGCAGTTATGAAATGGCATCTTTTCGTATGTGGGAGGGGTTCTCCTCTGTTTGCGCAACTAGCCCGTAGGAGGGGGGAAATAAGATGAATGGGGGGAAGAATCGATGAAACGGAGAGGAAAATGCAGACAGTGGTGGAGGATTGATTTTATTCGAGATGGTTTTTAGGGTAAATGAAGGGGGGAAACGGAGGGGAAAATTTTTGTCTTCTTTAAAAAAAATTAACGTATAGAGGAATTAGATTTTTGATAAATGCAAAATATTTTATTTATGAAACTGTATTAGAAAAATACAGGGTGTTTCGAAAGTCCTTTTCATGGATTTTATTTGGATTTGGAAACGACGTCAGCCATGGAGTGACTCACAGCGCCCCTAGCGGCGAAGTAAAAAAGTTAAAAAAATTAATTTAAAAACTAAAGGAGATACAGTGAAAACTTCAATACGAATATTGTTGCCAATAAAAAACTCGCTGCGAAAAATTTCGTGAAGATATCGTGAATATTCACGAAGATATTAGCATGTATAAATAGCACTTTTTGAGGCCTCAAAAAAGAAAAAGTTGTCAAATTTGAAAGTTTTTAAAATTTGTGATTAAATTTTGTCTTCATATAACTTAAAAGATTCAAAACTACATGCTAATATCTCCGCGAATATTCACGATATTTTCATGAAATGGCAACAATATTCGAATTAAAGTTTTCACTTCATCTTCTTTAGTTTTTTAATTAATTTTTTTAACTTTTTTATTTCGCCGCTAGGGGAGCTGTGAATCATTTCAATGGATTCTCCATGGTCACTTACCTAGGGATACACCTTACTTCCATGACCCTAGGAGACGTTGTTTCCTAATAAAAGCCGTGAAAGGGAAACACCCTGTAAAATATTAGTGCCGAAATTTGAGCGGATTTGCATTTTTGCAGTAATTGTGTACTCTTGAAATATAAAAAATATTATATTCGTAATAGTTTATCGTGTTTGTTAGATACTAGTCTCCTGTCCAGTATATGTAACAAAAATTCTTTCAATAATACAAAAATAATCCTTATTGTGATAAATATTCTTATTTGTTAACATGTTGCAAAATCACTTTAAAATCACATTATTTTTATTATTATTACACCAAATTGTGTGTTTACCCCTATAGTAGAATCTCATGACATCAATAACTCATTTTTGAAATAAACGATTCATTTATGGGCGAGTCTTAACGTTTGTTATTCATCAAAATATTCTAAGAAAATAAAAAAGTTCTTCCACAAAAACATTTTTGAGTCTTAAAAGACTATCAAAAGTTACTCCTTCCTCAATGCGGATAAAATATCGTTTTATGTACCACAACATGATAATTAACAAATGATTAAAAATCAATTTCATTATTCTTTTTACAGTCTTTAACAAAAAAAAGGTTTTTGATTAATGAATTCCATAATGAATCCGTACACAATATAAGAAGATGCCGTGACCCCCAACCTCTATTTTAAGAAAATGCAAAGAAATAAATTGAGAGTTCAAAATCTGGCATTGAAATGATACATTCATTAATCACCCTAATGTTATGGGGTACCAAAATTTTTTTTTCTTGCATCTAAGAACTTATTTTGAGAACGTTAATAGTGTCCGTGCGAATAGTAACGCCTAGGTGTGATTAAAAAGACGAAGATGAATTAATTCTCGATGATTTATTAACTTGGTTGCGTAACTAGGTCTATTCTAATGAGGAAAAAAAATAACTAAATTTTAAATGACAAGAAAAAAATTTTTGTGCATAGCTTTATCCGGTTTGTGCATTATATCCGGTTTTTACTAGTTCTAAATTTTACTTGCATTGGTAGGGTTTTCAGAGAAAGTTATCCAAACTTAAAATATTAGGAGCACGTTGCTTTAATTAAGAACATTCAATTTTTAAGAGTTTTTTTTTTTTTTAATTTGACTCAAATATTTCATCCTTTATGAAAAAAACACGGTTAGCACAAAACACGAAGCTGAACGGAATATTTTTAAGTTAACATTTTGTTGTGTCTAAGATATTTTTTGTGTAATGTTGGAAATTTAAATGGTTGGAGTCTACTTTCTAATTTTTTTTTAAAATTTTCAAAAATTCTTGAATGAACAATACAGTGTAGCTACAAAAAAGTCCAAATCTTTAATCCAAACGTTCAAATCTTTATTCTTTCTTAGTTTTGGAAGAGTGTTATGATAAATCAATTAGAAAATTATATTATTACTGAAAAAAGTCTGTTCACCGTATTCAGTTTACCCCCAGTCCCATTTTAAGCACATACTATTAAGGCTGAAACAATACATTATAACATATAAAACTCACTGCAAAACAGAATCTGTATTTTTTAACTATAACTTAGAAACCAAACTGAGAAAATTTACTTTTGTTGGGTGAAATCTGTTTTTAACCTATTATATCAAATTGTTGATTTTTTTTTAAAACAAATTAGCTAGATGTGAGTTCTGGTTGTAAAGATGCTAACTACATGTGTAGTGTTGCCATACTTCAAAAAGTTAGGCTCAAAACAGTGTAGGACTGAGGTACAAGGCTTTACCCTACTACGTTTCGCTCCTTCATGTTGGATCTTAAACTCTAATTGAACTCATAAAGAGATTCCTTCGCCAACTCATTTATTTACTTATTTATTTTAAATAAATTCTACCATACAGATTAAAAAAGCCCTTTACATGGTACCGTGAAATAAAATGCACACACATACAAAGACAGAAATTAAAGATAAATTGAAAGAAAATCCTTTTTTAAGTTTAAAAATATACTGTCATAGAATGTTTCACTGTGATCCTGTAAGCTAATATTTACTATTTTAATAAACTGGGGTTATTGATTAATTTTCCAAGTATTGTTTTGAATAAAAAGGTTTAAATAATATAATTTTTTTCTTGTATTATAACAGGGGGCATATAAACTTATTTGTTGAAGTACAGTAAGGCACAAACGGAATTAAAAATAAATGTTCGAGAACTCACGGCATACTGTCATAGAATGTTTCACTGTGATCCTGTAAGCTAATATTTACTATTTTAATAAACTGGGGTTATTGATTAATTTTCCAAGTATTGTTTTGAATAAAAAGGTTTAAATAATATAATTTTTTTCTTGTATTATAACAGGGGGCATATAAACTTATTTGTTGAAGTACAGTAAGGCACAAACGGAATTAAAAATAAATGTTCGAGAACTCACGGCTTATATTATTATACCGAAGTACCGCTCTGGAGGGTTTTATCATCGTTATTCTGGCTCAGTTTCTTCGAATCAAAAGCGCAACGCAACATTCTTGTATAGTTTACGAGACTTTGATTTATCTTCCTGCGTAACATCGGGAGATGAGAGAATAATAACATTTACGAACAACCGAGACATGCACTTGGTTTTGTTAGAGCGCGTTATTTAGGGTGAGTTTATCTTCCTGCGTAACATCGGGAGATGAGAGAATAATAACATTTACGAACAACCGAGACATGCACTTGGTTTTGTTAGAGCGCGTTATTTAGGGTGAGTTTATCTTCCTGCGTAACATCGGGAGATGAGAGAATAATAACATTTACGAACAACCGAGACATGCACTTGGTTTTGTTATAGCGCGTTATTTAGGGACGTCTCGCTTTTGGAGGGACAGTCTCACTTTTTGCCTCTCGATCCCGCTGACCGAATGTCCCGCTTTTCTCACTAAGTTTCATCAAACGAGAAAAATGGAATGAAAACCTAGATTTTTTAATTTTTTTTTTTTTTGGGGGGGGGGGAGTTCTAGGCTTAACTATTACTCATCATGGGCTCCCATATGTTTGAATTCAGGAGGGGGCCCGAGAAAGATTTTTGCAAGTTAGCCGCAGTTGAGCACGTGACTACACTTAAGTTCCTTTTTTAAGCGGAGTAGTGGTTCATATAATTATTTCACAGAGGCCCCTCACGAGTACTTAATGCAAAAAAAATTGTTTAAAATACTGGAGTTTCAAGCAGAAAAGGTTTTGAAATTTTATTCTTAAAATTAGTATTTTAATTCATTTGGGTGAGTTCTAAAATTGGGCGCCCATGTTACTCCTTTATCAGTTATTTCAAAATTTAAAAATAATTGATTCAATAAAGAAGGGTGCTCTTAAAAGGATCAACCCCCCTCTAAGTTTTGGTGATTAGTTTTGTACTACTTTTTCCCCTTCAAAATTCTGTTGCATAGCAAAAATTCTGCCCATCCCAGTTGTCTGAAACACTATTTTAAAGAGTCAAATTTATAAACTTTTCTATAAAACCTCTCATTTGACAGATTAAAGGCCTTAACTTTTGAAACTAAATACGGAGTGTAAATAATATCTTTAATAATCTTAAAGGCACCTTCTTAGGTGTGTGAGAGAGATCAGTGTTTATAAAGAGTATTGGGTTTACCCCCATTCGGAAGCAAAAAGTTTATGAGTGTGTTTCATGCAAAATTTATTCCCATGTGAGGTTTAAAATCTTCTGTTTCATTGAAATATTGTACTACATCTGAATAAAAAACCTCTCATTTGACAGATTAAAGGCCTTAACTTTTGAAACTAAATACGGAGTGTAAATAATATCTTTAATAATCTTAAAGGCACCTTCTTAGGTGTGTGAGAGAGATCAGTGTTTATAAAGAGTATTGGGTTTACCCCCATTCGGAAGCAAAAAGTTTATGAGTGTGTTTCATGCAAAATTTATTCCCATGTGAGATTTAAAATCTTCCGTTT
Source organism: Tetragnatha montana (assembly GCA_963680715.1). Taxonomy (NCBI): domain Eukaryota; kingdom Metazoa; phylum Arthropoda; class Arachnida; order Araneae; family Tetragnathidae; genus Tetragnatha; species Tetragnatha montana. The sequence goes on along the minus strand of OY796684.1, from coordinate 1,915,187 downwards.
CATTGAAATATTGTACTACATCTGAATAAAAAACCTCTCATAATTGTAAAGAATGTTTAGGTTGTAGAACAATTCAAATGGAGTAAAAATACTGTAATAAACTAATTAATGTAAAGATCATTTTTAAAATCTGCTTACGTATGCTTTCTCTAAAGGAAAATGTGAAAATCTAACCTTAAATTGAGATTAATAGTTTCATTTGGGTCATGATGTAAAGAATATAAACTAAATAACTTCTGGCCTTTAAAAAACAAAAAGCAGTGCATTTTTAAGGCAAAGCTTTAAAATATTAATCTAGACCAAAATGGTTTGTTCATTTTTAGTTTTATGAAAACTAAATGTAATTTTTTTCTTATCAAAATTAATTTTACTTTTAATATTTGGAGTGTTAATATCTGAGCTCCTATCTAAATTGAATATTTCTAAACATAAACATAGCGTTTAGTCTTTTTTAATGTAATTTTAACTATTATTGATAATAAAGTCAATATGTGGTGACATAATACGGTTTATTAGTGTGTGATGATAAGCTATATAAAAATTATTTAAGTAGAGAAGAGACTTTCTAACCAATTGTATTAAACTATTTTGCAAGAGATTTTTCCTTGATAACGTTTTTCCTCGTGTAAATGTTCTCATATTTTCATTTTTGTATTATGTAGAGTTGACTCAAAGGTTTCGTCAGTTGAGCTTTGAGAACTTTTGAATGAAAGGAGCTGATTGATTCTGTGAAATGCCAATTACCTAACTCGAGAGACAAAGAGGTAAGTGTGGCATGTGTTTAGACAAACAGGGTGTTTCATAAGTCCGTTTCACGGCTTGAACCAGCGTCTCTTATGGTCATGGAAATGAGAGACAAATTTGAAAAACTTTGCAAATTTGCAAGTTTATAAAATTTTATCTAGTGTTCGGCACTAGTTAACTAGAACTAGTTGCAACTAGTGTTAACTACCGATCAACTAGTAGTTAACTTAGTAGTTTAACTACTTTTAGTTTAAAGTAGTTCAACTAGTAGTTTCACTACTTTTTTAATTAACTACTAGTTAAAACTACTTTCAAATTTTCAACTACTTCAAAAAAAATTTTATTTAAAATTTAAAAAGATATTTAAAATTTTTATCAAAGGTAGAGTACTCAAATACCATAACCAGAAATAAAGACCATTTTTGCGCGAAGTATAAAAGTTTTTTGTGACATAGATAAGAAAGATGTATTAGAATTTTGCCAAAAAGTAGGTTATGAAATTAAATAGACTAGTTAACTAGTAGTTAATTACTTTGGGAAATAGTTAACTACTAGTTGCAACTAGTCCCAGGAAAAAATAGTTAACTACTAGTTACAACTACAATTTCCCAGACTAGTTAGTAGTTGGTAGTTAACTATTTTTTGACCACTAGTTGCCGAACACTAATTTTATCAATTGAAATTTGTCTTTATTTAATTAAAAAAGCGCACAACTACATGACAACACTAAAAATATTACTCTTTTTAGTGGCCTGACAAAGTGTTATATTTACATGCTAATATCTCTAGAATATTTAAGATATTTTCATTAAACTTTTTTCTGCACATTTGTCATGATAAACAATTTTCTCAATGAATTTTTGTTCTATCTCCTTTATCTTTTAATTTTAGTTAAATAATTTTTTAGCTTTCTTATTTCACCGGTAGGGCCGCTGTAAGCTGTCTCAATGGATTCAGCATGATCACTTACCTATAGGAGTAAACCTTACTTCTATGCATCTATCTATAACGCTAAGAGACGTTGGTTCCAAATAAAAGCTGTGAAACGGACTTTTGAAACATCCTGTATACTGTAAAACACACGTTTCTTTCTAAAATAGTTGGGTAAAGCGGATACATTTGATCGAAAATTATATTTTTGACTAATTCTCCGTATTTTTATAAGATATTGAAACAAAAACCAACTTATATTCATAAATATATACTATACATCTTTCTCGATATTTTTGTACCATATTTTAGATGCATTTATCACAGATTTCCAACTTGAATCATCATTCTAAAAATTGAGAAATTTTGTTCAAATCTTTCCCAGTGAAGGAGCTCATTTGAAAGCCTGCAGAAATAACACAAAATCCATTTTTAGAAGCTACCAAATTAATTGTACATTAAAGCTTACATTTACAGCAATCAATTAAGCTGGATATTTAGCACTTTCACGGGTTTTATTTCTTCAAAGTTTATTACACTTAGAAAATATGTCAACGAATTTTTAGGGTAGTTTAAGTTTTTGATGAGGGAAAAAAAGTACTCCGAGAGAAAAATCATAACGATTATATCGCCCATTAATAAAATAGAGGAATAAATTTAAAAATATATATTTTTCGTTTAGTTTTTAATGAAAGTGAGCTATAGCTAGGATCTCAATACCCATCTTATGAAATTGATGGTCTGGATATTTATAGTAGGATGTCATGGTAAATTGATAAAGGATGTTTTATATAATGATTTTTCTTTTTATCTTATCTGCTTTATTCTAACCATACTTTTTTTATAACCTATAAAGATAATCATTTCTTGAAATCACTTTACTGCAAATCTTTAAATTACCTAATTAGAGAACAAATCAATTTATGTTTCTAAGTAGATGTGTGAAAAATCTAAAGAATCACTAAATATATTTCTTAAATCAGATGAAAACTTAGTTTAAAAATTTACTAATACTATTAAACAAAATATCTCTCAACTGGTTTTAAAAGAGCTTAGGAAAGTAAATGCATAAAAATATGTGACTAATATTAAAGAATATCAATTAAACATTTTATAAAAAAAAATCCAAGTTTTGTAAAACTTACCAAGCTTATAAAAACAAAGTTAAAACTGAAAAAATCCTAAAAACTTTGAATTTTAAGTTTAATACTATAAATAATTGAACTAATTAAATTTAAAACGACTTAAAATACTACATTTAAAGTCTAAAAATGCGTTCAAAATCAAGAAAAGGAACTATAAGGCATTTTTAAACTGTTCAAAAGTGCCCCAAGTGTTTAAATGTGTGCCCCATCTACCTTCTCAAACTTTAGAGTAAAAATAGATATTTAGAATTTCAATTGGAGGGGGGAACCAAATATGTTTTGGACTTTACTGATGCCACAGTAGAATTCAAGGCAAAATTTCTACTTTAAAAACTTTCTTGATTGAATTTTCACACGAATAAAAGGAGAAGAAATTTTACTTTGCACCTTCCAACGCAAGCAATGTGTTTCCAATGGGACACCTGCTATGAAAACTCAGGCAAAAGATGGTACTAATATCTATTGATAACTGAATTTAGAACTGAATTTTAACTGAAAAATCCCTTAAAATTTATTTACGACAACTGCATCATTTTCACAAATTTCATTTTGTTTCTAAATAATCATTTCTAAACAATCCCCTCATCTATCATAAATAACAATATGTTCATTCCATGGTGTTTTACCATTTGTGTTTATCACACAATGACTAATTAAAAACTGAAAAAAAGCGTAATCATTTTTCAATCTTCCCATTCTTAATGCTTGCAATATTTTAAATGTATCTATTTTCATGTTCTCTTCTAAAAGATTTATATCACATTGAAAAAAATGTGTCTCCATTTGGGACACGAATTGTGACGAAACTTCTTTTGCGTTGTCAAGTAGTATTTCGTGCTGTCTTTTAAAAAAATCCCACTTTTTAATTTTTCTCCATGAGAAGCTTGGAAAAAATTTAGTTGAACAAAGTAGTGTTGTTTGTTACGGCTTATCCTCACTAAAATTTTAGTGCTTTGCATTTTTAATCCTAACTCTCTATTACAAATTGGCAGTCAATCAAATAAGAATTAAAAAAAAACACCTGCTCCAAAAAAAAAACCATATCCCCTGAAAAACCCATGCATGAAAATACTCAAATATTAAGAAAAAAAAGCAGTTAACAGTTTTTTTAATGGAAAGTGGAATGGTTAAAAAAATACAAACAAATTTACTACAAATAATGTCTAAAACTTGAATTGTGTTAAGTTTCTTTCCTCAAGAGGCGCTCTTCAAAACACAATAGTTTTTTTACTTTTGCATTTTTTATTTTCGGATTTTGAAGGCGACCTTTTAAGTACAAAAACTTTACACAGTTTTTCTTCTCTGAGGCTTGAAAAAATGCAGTATCTCCTCGAATATTGAAGATATTTTCACGAAATATTTTCTATGAGTTTTTTATGATATTGCCAACAATTTTCTCACTAAGTTTTGTTCTATCTCCTTTGATTTTTAATAATTTTTTAAAATTTCTTTACACCTTGACCCTAAAGCAGACGTTGGTTCCAAATAAAGCCGTGAAGCTGTGTAACTTTCTCTTATGGGCTACTTAGAACCCAAATATTGCCTCTAACCTTGCTCCAAAGACCATGCATAAAAGAAGAGGGGCCCGTAGCCTTATTGGGGGGGGCCTACTAACGGGAAGTGGTTCCGCTAGAATATCCAGATTACAAGCGTATAAAATTCTCTTCATTCTGATGTTTAAAACTGGCTGAATCTCGCCGAGTTGCATTGAATATTGCATTGTAATATTTTTACTGTTTAATCAGAACTTTCCCAGTGGATGGCTCATTAAGGGCTAATGAAAATTTTAGGGCGCCCATAAAGAAGATTAATTGCTAATTAGCTTAAGTGGTTGATTTGCGGTAGGAGTAACATTAAAGCAGTCGTATTTATCAATTTAAAGTTTTTCAACAAAGTGTCACACTTTAATTTTTCACTAAAAATAAGATCACTGTAAATTTTAGGAATTAATCCATTCATAAAAATTCGTCCAATCAAGCTTATGCAAAAGGTAAATTTATATATCTTGAATGTTTCTGTTTGTTGTTGAATTGGTAAAAGAACATTTTTAATTAATAACATCTGAGTATTGAAAGTTATCCATATATCCATTGCAGCCTTAAAAGACAAACTGATTTAAACTTATTATCTTGCAATAGAAATACTCGTCGTTTTCAATGTCAAATTCTTCAGTCGGTTTAAAGTATGAAATATTATGGTTTATGTATAAATAAATTCTAATCTTAAATGGAAAACACATATTAATGAGCTGATGAAAAATTACGTTTTGTTCTATATATAGTACAATATATTTTACCTACTAATTTCAAATAGTTACACTGTCTTCAAAATAAATCTTTTTGGAAATTTTAATAAACATTGACGACCTGGATCTGTATTTCTCACTCCATTGAATCATGGTTATGTGTTTAATGTTACTCAGGTTTTTTGCCAGCCTATATTTTTAAGTGTGTTTTTTCTAGTTTTTCTGTTGTATTTTCCGATGCATAGTTAATGTATTAATTTCTATTACGCCTCGACGGGATTTTTTTTTATTTGCCCTTGGCGTATCATGTTTTTCTGTATACATTTGAAATTTTTTACATTTTTTAAATAAAAATTGTTATTATGTTTAATATTCCTGCATAAAAAGTTAAATAAATATCTAAATATCTCTCTTATTATAAACAAATTTTGATAACATCCAAGCATATGATTCCTTTAAGTACCTACCTACTTATTTTAAAGTTTAAGGGCCTAATAATATGGTTCTTTATTTTAAATGTAATTTTCCATATATTCATTACATCATTTATTCAGCAGATGATAACCAAGCTTGCTCAAGCCTTGCAAACAACAACATATTTTGAAAAATAAAGTGTTTTCAGTGTTTTACGTAAGCAGTTACTCCTATTGCTCTTATAAAACTCCTGCCTCCTATTTACGTAATATTTGAACGTAAAATACTGTCAAAATGGTACTGTACTGGAAATGAATGTATGATATTTAACCGGTTCTGAAAACTGATACATCAGATGGAGATTATGTAAAAACCTCGGATGCAGGAATTTTTCCTACTACTGGGAAAATGCTTGCGATTATATAAAAGCTGCATCCATTCCGTTGGGAGATATTTCCAGCATAGGGAAACGTATTATATAAACAAGGTCTTCTCGAAACTACAGCTTCACAATGACACTTTTATCAAACTTCGGCTTAGTTTCACAAAATCCTTCAATTACGTTATTCGTAGATAGATAGATAGATAATTTCATATCACACACTATTTCTTTGTAAATTTAATGAGCAAAAATAAATTTTTTACAGTTTTATTATGAAACTGATCTCTATTTTGGATAAACAATCTTTTCTGGAGATTCCGAAATATGCACAATTAGATAAGAGTCAAATGGTTTTAACCTTAAAAGTTTTGAAAAATTCGATTCCATAGAAGAAAAGTTTCAGATATTTTTAATTTTTTAAAAACATTAACCAGATGAAGCATTTTCTTCCTTTTCATCCCATGAATTTTGGTGAATTTTATACCTTTCCCCATGAAATAATTCCGTTCTTTCTCTGATCCTCCTCACACCCTCCTAAAAAAGTTTCTTTACTCCAAACATAATTACTTAAAATTCAAGATCTTAATAAACACTTCTTAAAACTGTTTGATCCTTTTAAAATTCTTATATTCCATTAACACATTCCATAAGTGATGTACATCACAGATTTCAGATTCATAACTAATTCATTCAGGAATTTTTTACACTTAAAAAATCAACCATGCCCCCCCTTAACGTACGGAATTTAAAACTGTCCTCTCTTATCTCCAAGTTCAAGAACTGATACTATCAAAGAAATTTTTTTCGACTGAGTCTCCTCAAAAAATTCTTCGCTTCTCCTCCAGTATGATAATGATCAGTACCTTGTAGTTACTATCTTAAAATGTAGTAGGTTATATTTTTTCGGATGATGTTAAATATAGGCATGGGCGGATTTATGGGGGGCAACACTTGGGTGGATTTAGGGGGGTCATGGGGACAATGCACCCCCCCACCCCAATTTTTTGAGAAAATTCGGTTTTTATAAGGGAAAATAATGTTTCCAAAGCCATTAGGGACAGTTTGCCCCCCCCACAGGTTTCCATTTTCCCCCCAGGGTCCACCATTTAAATCCGCCCATGGGTCAACATTTTGTAAAAACTACATTTTTATAATGGTAAATCATGCTTTCAGAACGTTCAGAACCATCTGGGACCACTTGCCCCCCAAGAGTCCTCACCTAAATCCGCCCATGTATAAGGGGGTCTTCGGGCCCTCCCCCAGAAAATATTTGGAAATTTGACCTTGAATTTTGGTCAGCCTGCTAATGATTGTGGAATTGCAATAATTCCACTCCAAGATCCTTAAAGAATCCCTTTTCTCAGTAGAATTAAATGTATTTATAATACTCGTAATGGAATGTAAATTTTTAAAATTAGGTATATGAAATTTCTGAATTTTTTACCTTTTTTTTAATAGAGCTAGATTAGAAATACGAAATAAGAAAGAAATAACGAAAGAAACGAATTCGAATAATCAAACTGACGGGTTTTTTTTACAGGTAATATTCAAGAAATTCGATACAAGAAGAAATTGGAATTTTCTACCTGAACTCTCTATTTTGTCAACACCAGAAAAAAACTGAACGGGATTTCGAAAAAATATTTAGATGTTGGGATTGACGAGAATGATCGCAAAACCAAGTTTTCCCACATTCTATGAATGAAAGCATATTCATGCAGTTTAAACATCATTGAAGAAATTTTCAATACAAACGGAGAATCTCAAAAATAGAAATCCTTTGTCTAAATACAATATTCGTTAAACCAAACACGTTTACGTAAAGAAAGAAGGGAGCTCGAGTGGTGCACATGGCAGAAGCAAACTCCTAGGCAGAGAGAGGCCAATAAACTGGGAAAAGAGAACCACTACAGCCGGCACGTGTGGGGAGGTATCTGGGTGTTGTGACGTCACGACAACGTATCCGTGACGTCGCGTTATATAACGCCTGTTTAAAATACTGATACATGGAGGGCGCTTGCAGCGAAAACTGTCAGTCGAGACGGTTCCTCGGTCAAATAGAAATGCTGAATTGTGTCTTGCGTGTTTTGTTCTTTCGGTAGTATTTATGTTGCGCTCTATCATGCCAATAGCCGCGATTATGTGTTTTTCGGTAATGTTTGTGAAGAATCCGACACTTCTCGTGCAATCTGAACCCAAATGGCCCAATTCTGAACCTAAACAACTGCACTATGTATTTCAAAGATTGTAATTTTTTACGAAATATGGGAGAATCCGATCTGCAAGCAGTCCATAGCAAAAAAACCGGCAGTACCAACGCAACTGACCTTTTGAAGAGTTTGGTGCATTCGTTTTTGAAGCGCGGGGAGGTTCACGAAGCTTTAAATGCTTACATAAGTGCTTACAGTTCGGATTTCCTCGATTCTGCCTGCCTCGAAGTGTTTATTGATGCTCTCGCTGAAAAGGCCAGAGAAAATCTACGCAACAATTCCGCCGAGTTCAATGTTGTTTGTACCATGTGCTTCGATGGCATGACTGAGCCTGTCACCTTAAAATGTGGCCACACATTCTCCAAGAAATGTGTCCTGACTTCACTGAAATCGGAGTCATTTCTGTGCAAACATTGTGGGAAAAGCTACAGTCGTTCATATTTATCCCAGCTGAAAACTAACGTCACTATATCATCCCTGATCGAAAAGTTTACTTCGATCCAGCGCGATGAAAGCAAACCATCTGAAAGTCATCGTAAAAACTGGGGTAAGTTGAATGGAAATTATTGAATTTTTACTCTAGAACACACTCAATATTACTTACATTATAGTGTATGTAGTGGTTGGCATGTTATTGTTTTAAATATAGGTCATGGTATTAATATGTAGGTCAAATACTTAAGTTTTATGCAGCGTTAGTGTTTCATATGCAGCAAAATTGGTACGAAACTTCGATAAAACATTTAACGTCTAGTGTTTACTGTTAAAAAATATTCTGATTATAATATATTTTAATTTGTAATGATTTCATACAGTAATTAAGTGTAAAATCAGTTGTATTTAGTGCTGTGTTTTGCTTCATTAGCATATAACACCATAAGGGGAAATATTTGTACTTCAAAGTTCTAAAATGAAAAAGCATATCATTTGACTGTTATTGGTTTGTTGACAAACAATATAAAGAATAACAGCTTTAGAAAGAGTCCTCAGCCGCCATATGTAACCACAGCAACATGCTTAAGTGTTGTCATCATCACTGAGCTATATATAAACCTGGAGTGTAAACTTCCTATACTTTAACATTATGAAAATCATCATTATAAAGCTCCTTATATAGTTATTATAAAGCTCAGTGGTCGTTATTTTAGCTGTGGGTAAACATGCAGCTGGAGGACTCTTTCTAAAGCTGTTCCAAAGAAAGGGAAAGTTTTGAATACTAAATGTTGTATAAAATACTAATGTTGTTGTAAAATGACACCTGAATGTTTTAAGTGTTATTAAGGGCCATTCACAAATAATTGTCACATGTTTAAGGAAGGGGTCAATTCAAGCTTAGTGACATCGCACTTTAAAAACTGTTTGGTACTTACCTATGTATTATCCCGTTGACTGTGCTGCTAAATCTAACGGTTGCTGACTGGTCGACGAGATAATACATAAAAAGAACCAACTGTTCTTTCAATGCTAAAAGAGGCATTGGGTGGGTCTGATTTTGTACCTCATTCCCTCATAATGAAAATAGTGGAATAAAACTTATTAAACTAAGTTTCAAATGTGTGTCATCCCGATTGAGGAGGGGGTCAATGAAACGTGACATGGGAGTAGAGGTGTAAAGTTGTGATGTGATTTGTAAATGACCATTAACCCTTTAACTTTCCCCAGGGGACGGGCACTTGACGCGTCTAAGTCGAACAAATTCCCCAAAATTAAAATTGTGGTCCAAAATATCTAATTTTCGGCATAGGATCAGTGTAACCCCTTAGACGTTACTACTAAAAAATTTAAAACATTATCACATTAATTTCTTACAAAATTTTTCAAAACAAGTAATTAGTAAATAATAAACTTTTTCACAAACCTGAGATTCATATAACTCGGAAAAATATTCCAAAATGAAGAGATTTTATCTCTAGAATCTAATTTATAAAGATACATTAAACATATCTGGGAAAAAAACACTTGATTTATTTTTTACTGAAAACGCGCAATGCCGCAGCATAGTAAAACTGCAACATAGTAAAACTGATCGGAAATAGTTGAAACATTGTGTTAATTTAAAGAAATATACCAAATAAATCTATTTCACACTCTTCATTTCCACTTGACTCTCAAACATGTATCAATTATTCCTGTTTAAGCAATAAATAATTCCTAAAAGAAATAAATACCCATAACTGTCGCAATAAACACATCAAAACTCCCATTTATCCATCAAATGAAAAAAAAAAGTAATTTCAAGCTTTTAGAACACGTGGTAAGGTTTATATTAGCTGAGATGGTGAAAGAAAGTTGCTCTAAATTCACATTACTCATCTTCTCAATGGATTATGAATAAATTTCGGCATTTTTCGGAAACAAATGATCAAAAATATAAAATACTTTATGGGAATGAAAGTCAAGATGTTGGCTTTGGAATATTTCGTTGTAACAGATAAAGAGCGATATCTAATGAGAATAAAAATTACTAGTATAAAGTTTGAGAATAAAAATTACTAGTATAAAGTTTTAAGTGTGTATCAAATATATGAGATGTCCGCCCCCTGGTCCTTTCAAAGCAGGCAGTATCCAGTTAGTTTACAATGTCCTTATTCAGAATAAAATCTTCTCTTTTAATATTTTAACATATCTCATTAATAAATAGGTACATAACAAAAATGTTTTAACCTTGGAAAGTTAAACGGTGCAGTTTAGTTTCTAGACAAAATTGGGAATAGAACAATTGAGATCTTTGATGCTACTAGAACCAGGTATCACCACTTTTGATGCAGTTTTACTTTTTAGTCAATTTTTGGCAATATCTTAGATGCTGACAAAATCTAGGCATGGTTTATGGTTGTTGTAATATGCTTGGTGTAAGTTCGTGAATCAAACAGGCCAAATGATTGGCAACCCACACACCAATGCTCGATGCATAAGAAAGTTTGCAATGTTTGTTATTTTCATTGTTTTGAAATTGTGGTTAAATCCATTAGGTGTGTCCAGCCCTTATAAGATCAACCTCCTCAGATTTCTTGATTTCTGTGAGAAATTGAGCTATTTATTGATTACCCTTAACTTTTAAGTAAAAGTCTTAAAAAAGCTAAAATCCAGCCCTGTTTATGACAAATAATTTTCATTGTATCTATAAATTGGTGAATCTCCACGTGAATAAACTTGAATGTGGAGATACTTGGTTCTTGCTCCAAAGCCCTCAATTTTGAATAAGAAACTTAGGCACAGCTTTGATAAGAGTCCTCCACCCGCCAAGTTTACTCACAGCTCAAATGATGGCAACACTTAAGCATGTTGATGTGGGGGATAAACATGGCGGCTGGAGGACTCTTATTAAAGCTGTCCCTTTTTATATATGCTGTCATGGTTAACTCTGTGTAATATATTATGTTTGTTTTACAATTTACTATTTATCGAGTAAAATGAGTAAGCAAATTGCTTTCTGGTGGGGTTATCTTGAGCAATCAACATTTTTTGTGTAAAATGTGAGGTATAAATTTATTGTGTTGGTAGCATAAGCGATTAATTGTTGGAAGCAAATTTTGAGTTTGAAGTTGAGGATTATTGAAGGTTTCTGTTTGATTGGTTTTTAATAAAATTAGATAAAACAAAGATAATCTTGAAGGTATCTAACTACTTTTCCATTATTAAGTCATGAAGTGAAATGAAAAAAATCTGTGGTACTTGTTTATTATTCCATTGACTGTCTGAATCCGAAAATGTTATCAAAACCCGTTAGCAGTACTTTAGCTGAGCCAGCAGCTGAATAAAATGATTGCTGAATGGAGGACAGGTTATATAAAGTTGGGGGGGGGTCCATAAAGGATATTGTGGTTGGAGAGGAGGGGGCTTATTAATCTGTGACACTTATGACGAGGGAAAGGGGGTATAAGAATTGTGACGTATGACAAAGCAACCAAAACAACAATTCTTTCAAATAAGAGTTCAATTCGTCGATTTAATTTTTTAAAAACATTTTTTTTATATATTAAAAATTAAATTTCATGTGCCTTTTTATTCCATAAAATCATTTGTTCACTTAAGAAATATATATATACAGTCGACTTCCTTTAATGTGGTCGCTTTTGGACGATATAAAACTGATTACAATATTAGATTGATAATAATAAGCAATTTCCTAATAAAATACAATCGGCACACAATGTAACTAGTGTTTGCTTTAAAATTAAAATTTCGGTAGTCTTAATTATTGTATTTAAAACAAATTTGGATTGTTTACTAGGCAACTTAATTTTTTTAGGAAAAATTTAAGAGTAGTACTGTTAAAAAGTAAAATAATCAGTTACTTTAAATATTTTTTTGTTTGACATATCAAAACCATAAATTAAGGATTTTTTAAATAAATATAGACAAATTTTGATAACATTAAGCGAAGTGCTGATCACATAAAACAATGCATTTTATATTAAAGTTAAATAGAAGTGATCGGGAAGATCAATTGTGATAACATTATCTGTGATCACATTAAGCAAAGTGGACTGTATAATATTACAAATATACTCTTCAAGCTTTAAATTCTTTACCAGTGCAAGATTTTTAAAAAGTATAACGTGTTTGTGGAGAATTTTCTGGATAGAAACCTTGTTTATATAACGATTAAAATACTGCTGTGATAACAAAAAGCTTAGAATTTCATCAGAAAACCTTGTGGGGATTTCCCCCATCTTCTTAAATGTAATGAACCTGTTTTCCTTATTACACTGATGTGCAAGTGACATATTTAAAAAGACCTTTTGGTGTCACCCTAAGGGTCCCAAAAAAGAGTTAAGAAGATTTAAAATGATAAGGGAAATCCCCATAAAGTTTTCTGATGAAATTCTTAGCTTTTTGTCATCATAGCAGTATTTGAATCATTTTATAAACAAGGTTTCTATCCAAAAAAAACTTTACTTTTAAGCATCGACCTTCATAATTTTTTTTATTTGGACTAAAAAATTATAGGGTGGTTAGAAGGACTTAGAAAAGAATATTTCGAATAGGAATGGGGGCCAAAGATGCACCATTCAAGTGCTACTCAGGGTTGCTGATTTTTTTGATTTAAATCGGATTTTTTTTATTTAAATCAGATTTTTTTGATTTAAATGAATTACTAGTTCTGAACTTACCAAAACTAGTTAATAATTTACTGATATTGTAATATCCATGTTATATAATAGTTTAGCATTACTTAATATCCCAATATTTATCTATTTTAGGCATTAATTAATTGAATTAATTAAGGGAAGTAGTTTGCTACCATTTCATGGTGAGATGCCCAACCCATCCTAAAATGGTGAATGAACAATTAATTGTACTATCAGATACTAAAATTTTTTATCCTTCTTTCTATAACTATTTTTACCCAATTGTGAAGTCAATTTTTAAAAGAAATGGTGACGATTTCTAAAAAAAAATCTATGCATCAATTTTATGTAAAAATTTTAATTTCAATAATTCAGTTGAATTAATTTCACTAAATGTATTGTGCATTTATTTCTTTAAAATAATAATTAATTACTTATACAAACAAAATCAAATAAGCAACTAATTGACAGTCATGTACCCAGTTTATTCGCTGTAGTTATGTTAAAAAAAGTAATAGTTTGGAAAACATGACTAAAACTATGAAAGCAAGCTTTCGATAAAAATCAATCGCATGCTTGTATTTTAAAAAGGGGATGTATACCTGAAAAAAATTTAAAGATTCTTAATTCTAGTTTAATTTATCACAATTATTGATTCCAAACGCTGCTATTTACCTCTTTTCATTGTAAATATTTTTGTAATTGGTAGTACAATTTGTTCTTGAAATTACAGGCAATTTTATGTAGATAGAGGAACCTAAACCTATCTCCCAGTTATTTTAAGCAACTGCAACTAGCAGAATTTAAAAAAAAATTGAAATGCAAATAACCTCGCAAAGCATCTTAAAGCATACAACTATTTTTTTTATTTAAATTGTAGCAGTTTAACATTTTTGATTTAAATCATGATTTAAATCGCGATTTAAATCAACTTGATTTAAATCAAGCAACCCTGGTGCTACTAGGACCTAATGTAGTATGAGGGCATTACAAAAAGCGATTTTCCCAAGACCCATTTATAAAAACATAATTGAGTGGAAATATTCATTGCATAAGGTACAGCAATATGCCAGCTACTTTCATCATTATCGAAATATGCTTGTCTAGGTCCCCTCTAACCACCCTATAATTTTTTACAGTGGGTTTTGACTCAATTTTCATTCACTAAATTAACAGGTTTTTTCCCTAATCAATATTTTAGTAGCTTTATCTGAAGAGAAACAAAAGAAAATGTTGAACTGTGTTTATTTCATAAAAATTCATATATTAAATTTCTGAACTTATAAGGAGACAAATTGGTATAGAATTTGGGAAAAATTATGAGTATGAAAGAAATAAATGGACTGTGATCTTTTCAATGAAACTTATTGGTGTTAAGTTTCACATCATATATTGTGTAAATATGAATTTAGGATAAATAGTTATTTAAGGGTCAAATTTTCAAATAGCAATAGTTATAGAAAGGATAAAACTTTTAGTGACTAATAGTTATATTTGTGATTCACCCTTTTAGGACGGGTATCGCCGCGGTGAAATAGCAGTAAACTGCTTCCCTTAATTAATTAATCCCATTTTTATGAATGCATTAAATTAAATTGATTAGATTGTGATATTAAGTAAAGTAATGCAAAATTATTATATCGCATAGAAAATATATTGTCAATAATATTCTATTTTTAACCTGTTTCAGAAAGTATAGAACTGTAAATTAATTTTAAAAAATCTGATTTAAATGAAAAAAATCAGATATAAATCAAATAAATCCGATTTTTTTATTAAAAAAACCCCTGCGCTAAACTGCCGTAGTCCCGTCTGCTATGTAGTAAAGCTTTTCAGATATTTTATCTGTAATTTAGATCGTTATGGTAATTTTCTGCATATTTATAGCTCATAATTCTGATGTCTCATCGGCACCGTGTTCCTCTCTGGCGTTGATCAACAAATGCTTTCGTTTTCGACCGTGTCACGTGATACATCAGCAAGCTACTAAACTAGTTTGGTGGAGAAATCTATTTTTAGCCTTGCGTAATTACTATCCTGTTCGAAGAAATCATTCACATTTTCCAACTTGTCATGGACGGCCTGTTACGCGTCTTGGTATTTGACTGAAAACTTTTGATGTTTTTTTTTTCGATTTATTATCATTATTAAGATAATTATCATTATAAGATTGCGAATTTTTATTAAAAGCTTTATTTTAGGTATGGTTCTTTCACATATTAAGCATTGATCAATTGTTTTTATCTCTAGTCGAACCTGAAAAGGTGGAATCGCTCGGGGGCTGACGCGCTTATCCAGGTAATCCCGGTTCCACTTATCCAGATTCGACTATATTTATAATTAAGTCCACCAAAAAAATAAATAAAAAAACGGTACTTGCGTATTATTCCGTCGACCGTTCAGCGGCACAGCTATAGTAAAGACAATGGGATTTGATTGATAACGTTTTCGGGTTAAGCGGCACGGTCGACGGGATAATACGTAAGAACCAAAAGATATAACAGCCATTTTTTAACGAACTGAAATTGTAACATTTTTTCCAACTCTTTGTAAAACGAAAAATGCAATAGATCAGGAGTTCCTTAAGTCTTTTATTAGAATCTTCTGCGACAGAGGACATATTTCAGGGTGTGCCATTCCTTAAAAACTCCTTATATTGCCCTAGTCCTTACAAAAGGGCCCTTTAAGTCCTTAATTTTCTCATTAGAGTCCTTACTTTTCAGAAGTATATAGTTGTTTTTTCCTCAATGCACTATTTCCGTTTCTTTCTGGTTTCTGTTTGTGAAAAAAAATTCCTTGGGGGTCATTTCAAACGTTCTGCAGCAAATGAGAAATTTAAAAAAAACTATCAAAGCTCGCGTGATTAAGGCAAATTATGGCGTTTAAGCAAGAGGCAAGGGCAGGTAGTATCGGTTTTGATTCTGCGAATGGTGCACGTTTGTTAAAACGTGATTTTTGTCTGGAGTTACAACAGTCTATTTTCATGTGTGTTTGCTTAATCGCAGTGGCGTCATCTACCTAGTTTACCGAGAACTAAATTTGTAAACATCACCTTACCTAGAGATTCGAACCCCGGTAACTGTTTTTATTAGTTTTTTTCCGTCTTTTTAAAAATGAATGCCGTCAACTGGGGCATCTTTGCCCCTGAAGGAAAACTGGCTCATCCCACAAAAAAGTTTTAAGTGCTGTATATCTTAATAAAGAAAAATGAATATCAATTCTTGTTCTTGGTTGCTTGAGAAAACTTAATGTTATGACATTCTATATTCCGTAATTGAGGCCAATGTAAAGCTGTTGGAGTTAGCTCCTGGATGCTGCTAGCTCCTCAATTCCCAAAATACGATCGGTAGAGGACTTTATATTTTGGTATCACAAGAAAAAGTCGTTTTTTGTTGTCTTATTCCTCGTTCAGCGATGAATTTTTATCTCAATTTTTCTACATAGCTTTAAACGGTACTTATCCGTTAGCTGGGCGCAAGGGGAAAATCGCCAAATAATGTAGAATGAATTAAGGAATTCTCGGTTCCAACTGTCGCCTCCTGCAAAAGATGGAACCATTAACATTATCTAGGGCCAAAACAAAACCTTAAGCTTTCTTAAAAGATATGTAGATGGCAGCACCACTTTAGGCCCGGCGGTTCCAAATTGACTACCCGAGGCCCGAGAAGAACGCTAAAGTGGTAAAGATATTTTTTGAAGCGGCAAAATTAACAATTTTAAATTATAAATATTTTAGTTTGAAAAATTTAATTTCTTGTTACTTGGAGGACTTCAAATCCAATGAATGTAGTTCGTCTCATAAATTCCATTAGTTAGCTAACTGGTTGAAGCATAAAAAACGTTTGAAAATTTATATGTGTATTCTTATCACACGAAAAAATAGTAAGACCTGCTTTTTAAGTGTAAAATTTCCAAAAATTATGTTTGGGGAAACCCTCAGACCCTCTTATTAATATAAAGCTAACAATAATGACAACAGTTGATTCAATCGTTACGAATCTTATCAGTTATAAAAGGGGTGCTGAAATGTAAAAGTTTCACTTTGTAGTTAAAAAAAAATCTGGGTTTTGTGAAATTCTTTCGGGGAGGATTCTTGAATTTTTCCCTATCAACGTTTTCTTGCTAACGACGCTCATTGTCTCTCACAATAGCCTTAACAATATTTTGGATTTTTTTAAAAAATATTTTATAACTTGATTTTTTAAATTTAACTAGTATATAAGTTAATGGTGTTTAAATAGGATTTTGGGTTTATTTGCGGGATCTTCGACCCGCTGGCTACATGGCCTTGCATTAATAACGATTTGTTTTATAAATTTTGTGTCAAACGGATTTGAGTGTATATCAAGCGAATAACTTTTTACCCTTATAAGATTTAAATTATTCCGTCTTTTTTTAAGTTTTCCCATTGAGTACTAGTTTAAATGGCCTTGTTTGCGTAAGTCGAAAACCTTGGTTCCCTCTTGGAAGCTCTCTGTACGAATTTGCGATTATTATGCAACATGACATATGAAATCCACACTTTTTCCCCGGGAATACCTCTGTGAATCTTCGAGCTGGGGCAATCCCTCTTTGCAACGCCCTTTGAAATAGTATTATTTCGTGTTAGAAGCTCCGTTTTGACTTCCTCAAAAGTTGTTTCGTAACGCCGCCATCGAAAATACGCGACCTCGCTTTCCCCGCTTCAGCAGTTCTCTGTTTTTCATTCAATTTGAGGAGCAGAGGCTTTAAGCAGCATAACTAATTGCTGACACCATTTAAGTTGAACGCCCGACGCTTGGGTATATTTTTGACGCGATTTTTCTCTTTTGATATTATTTGCATCCAAATACTCTGTTGGTAGTATATTCTTTCGGATATTTCATCTTTCAATGAAAAACAAATACATTAATTTAATTGATTAATACATTAATTTTTTAACCCTTCCTTGTTGTCCGGACCCAATTTCTCACCTGATTTGTGCAATATTAAAGACGCCCGAAAATATTCGTTTCGTCAGTAATTTGTTATAGAAATGGTAAACTAGGTATAGAGTTGAGGTGAAGAAAAAGCTATACGATTAATAGAATAGAAAAGTATCTTTAACTAAAGACTGATGGGGGAAAGGCTTAATTTTAGACGGAACCTTTCGTTAGGAATTGGAATAGCGTTTTAGCACTGACAAGGAGAGGATCCCAACGTGTCATCACCGATTTGGTTCATTTTTGGTGTGGAAGTAGTGCATGACTAGGACATCAATTTGTGAAAGTATTACGAAGCAACTTTCAGAAATTTTGAAGAAAATCGCAATTAAAAATCTTAACATGTACTTATATATCTGATAAGATTCTAGTCTTGCAAGCGGTTCGTGGTGTAGTGGTAAGAGCTGTGATTCCCAACCCAAAGGTCCCGGTTTCGAGTCTCGCTGCATACCATAATTTTTATTTTTGTTTTCCACGCAATTAAGAGCACAGATATGAAATAAAGTAGTACATATTTATATTTATAATTATCAATTTTGAAGCATTTTTTAATTTTTTTTTTGTTTTTTGTTTTTGAAGTCTTTTCATTCCTCGTTTCTCAAAAAAATAGTTATTAAATCCAATTTTTATGATCCTATTGTAAATATTATATGTTTACCTACAAAAATGTTTATTTTAACTATCAAATCAGACACATAACAAATCCTTTTAGCATAACAAAATTGCGTACTTTCTTTTGGATAGTTAGGGATAAATTAAGGTAAAACTTCACATATAAAAATATAAATTATTATTATTATTATTTTTTTTTTTTTTTTTTTGAAAAAATCTTTCCATTCTTTGTTTCCCAAAAATATAAATTATTAAATCCAATTTTTTATGATCCTATTGTATATATTATGTATTTACCAAAAAATTTTTTACGCACAAGAAAAAATATTTTAAAATTTATAATTAAATATTATTATAAGTTTATTTCATATCTGTGCTCTTAATTGTGTGGAAAATTAAAATAAAAAATATGGTATGCAGCGAGACTCGATCCCCGGACCTTTGGGTTGGGAATCACAGCTCTTACCGCTACACCACGATCCGCTTGCAAGACGAGAATCTTATCAGATATATAAGTACATGTTAAGATTTTTAATCGCGATTTTCTCCAAAATTTCTGAAAGTTGCTTCTTAATATTTTCACAAATTGATGTCCTAGTCATGCACTACTTCCACACCAAAAATGAACCAAATCGGTGATGACACGTTGGGATCCTCTCCTTGTGAGTGTTCATATCGCCAGTTTGAAAAAGGGGGGAAAAAAGACCTAAAATGGCAAAATGACTTTTTGCTCAAAAATATCTATACGTGAGTAAGAAAAGTATGAAAATAACTGCCACCTATGGTTTTTTGTAAGTGGTTTTTATATTTTTTCAGCTGAAATTTCACAAGTTTGAAAAACGGGAATTAGTCCAACAAATGTATGGACGGTTAACCGATGTAAACAACAACAAACAGTCCGACATTTTTAACTCTAGTGATAGTTCCGGTGTATCCCTCCGCTTATGTTTTCTATGGGAAAAAGGCGTAAACAGGCTCATTTTCTCAAATAATTTTTGATTAAAGTACAGTTTTAAATGTTTTCCAAATAGTATCATCCATAGGATAATGATGAGCTTAGTAATTTCGTTCAGCTTTCTATCCATTAACTTAATCACAAAAAATATTATTAGATTAACTTTAATACGAATGGGTTGCTAGATTTTACGATTATCGCTCAATTTGGCGGTATTTACGTTTTGTTTCTGTAGTTTCGTTACACGAGTATTTTGGTTATTTAGTTGATATCTTGATTATTTAACTTGAAATATATGCTCATAGATGTAAAATACCTAGTAAATATCTCAGTATATATCCAAAAAATAAGTTTTTACATATGTAAATAATAAACACTGGCGCACATTGGCGGTTGCTGGCGCTCTGAAAAGATGCCAAAATGTAACCCGGAAGTGCTTAAAGACTCATTTTCACTACCGCCCTCTATACTGAGTTTGATGGCTGCTAACCATCCATTGCTCTATCCGATTTTTGCTTATTTTTCAAAATCGATAAGTTCCTCGAAGATAATCTTAATTACAAAGTTGAAGTAAACGAAATTTCCTACAAAATGCACTACTCAACGTTGATTTTCTGAAGAGTGGTTCTGCCGCTAGAGCGCGCTGAAAAACGGCGATTTTTGGCCTTGCCGCAAAAAAAGTGAAAAACTCGCCCTTCCACCCTCTACGAAATGAAAAATATTCATGTTATCCACAAACATTTTATACCGCGCGAAAAATCATTTAATTGTCTATAAAAAAGCGTACCTTATTAATTTCTGAGAAGAAGGAGAGAGCAAAGGCAAAATCGCGGTGAAACTTTCGGCCAAAACGAACTTTTGCGGTTTTTAATCTCCAATCTATACGCCTTATCTCCTGTATGTTACCCAGAAATAGGTTGTTTTGTTTGGATGAATTGATGACTAAGCACGTTTGTTAAAATAATTGATGAAATACTGAATTTTTAAAAGGTTAACTTCACATCAAAAAAATCCAACAAAGAGTTTCTTTCTTGGCAAACTTCTTCACCCCATATTTCACCTATGGAGCTTGACTGAAATTTTTTGGTTTGGCTTCATGCTCAAAATACTTGTTCTGTTGCCAATATTGGCAAACTTTGGGTTTGGGAAGAATCTTTAATAAAAATCTCCAAAAAAAAAAGTCTGTTTGAAGGTTACTTGCAGTAAACATTTCATCCTTCTTTATGTTGCAATTTTTATGAACAGGAGTTTAAATATATCATATATTTCATTGGCTTCTCTTGCTGAATTATTTTTTTTTCATTCATTCTTTTTTTATTTATTATTCTGATGCTTTTATTGATTTTTTGTTTTGTTTTTAGATTCAGATAGTTCATCACCCAATGTTAAGAGAATACTTCCATCATCTGATCCCTTTCTTTTCCCCTTCAAGGTATATCTTTTATTTTTATTTATTTTTTATTCAATGTCTTTGTGAATTTTAGTCTTGGTTGATTATGTGATAAAAGCAGTTCATTCTTCTAAGCTAGATAATGAAGAGTTATTGATTGATTTTTGAAATTTGTGTAGCTTTGCTAAAACCTAGCCATATTTTTCTAATGAAGGTGTTTTGCTTTGTGGAGCTTGCAACATATAGTGACGGGTAAAGAAATGCATAATTTAAGAAATTTGTAAGTTTATATTTACCCATTAATGCCTGGATTTCTATTTTTCTCAAGTATTTTGCACAAAAGTAGTAAATAGACTGAAAACAACTGGAAAAAATAGTAAAAATAATCCCCAGTCAAAATTTTAGTTGTTACACTAAAATTTAAAAATGCCCCCTCGTCACTTTTTTGAAAAATTCCGTTTTTTAAAGCTAAAAAAAAAGTTAAAAAAATGTTCTTTCACTCTTTTTTCTGTTTGTCTTTATGTTAAATAAAGATCAAAGATGCATCAGCGCCTTTTTAATAAACATCCCTTTTTAGAGACACTATGCACTAATGGATTAAAAATGCCATTTCTTTTTTCATGAAAAGTAGATTAAGATTTATAAATTTAGAGTAATTCTCTGTACGGATATCATTCTTCCATAAATGCTATCTGAACTTGTGACTTGAACTGCTGTGTTACTTTTGTTGAATACAATTAGATACTAATAAAAATTAGGAGAGTAGCTGTAGTTTTCTACAAAGACCTTTTTGCATATTTTTAGCATAAAAAGGATTAATTTTTGGCAGTCTACTATTCAATTTTTTTCAGACATTGTAGGTAGAATTGCAAGAAATGAGTATGTATAGTGTTTAAAAAAAAGGGTCTCTGGACAACTTCTTGACCTTCTTCTCCAGATTTCAGCCTTGATAGTGAAACATAGGGGACCACAGCAGTTGAGAGGAAGGCTGATTTTTGGTCTGCTGGAATGCTACAACAGTCTCTAGCGATTGCAATTATCTAGGTTAAATTATCTATCCATTTCAGTTTTGGGATGACTGAAAATTCATCCTGCATGGGACATTTCATGGAAGAGACACACAACTTCCAAACTGTACTTTGCAGAGCATCAAAAATCCAGTGAACCTTATGGTTTCTGTTTATGATTTGAGCAAAGAAAAGTCAACTTTAAAGTGTATTTGCACAATTTGGAGACATCAAATTTTGTTTGATTCTGCTTCTTGTCATCAATCCTAACTGTTAGTATCCTTGGAAATAACATCCCTTAGCACTTAACTTAAAAAAATTATTCACTCGCATTTCCTTAAGTAAAATGGCAGAAAGGTTGCAAATTGGGAAAGAAATCTTGAATTCAAGATAATGACCACAAAACAGTCTTAAATTAAATAATAACAATGTAGAAAAATATTTGATTTATATGTGTATAAAATGATCAACATTACTTTTGCAACCACTTTAGTCATTAAATCATTTATTAACCATGAACTGTGTAAAAAATATATATGAAGAGCAATTTGCTTCATATAATCAGTATGAAAACCAAAATCAAAGCTAAAACAGAAATAATTGAATATTAGATTTTAATAAACATTTTTGATATTTCTTAGGCTTTTTTAATGTTTATTAAAACCAGCACTCTCTGTTTTGAATATTATTTGTGACCTTTTAGAAATTTGACTATTGTAGTTTGGGCCCTGATTTTCTGTTAAAGTAATGTAATTCCAATGTAAATTCCACATTGTAATAAAATTGTGCCAATTTTATCCACTTTTTATAGATGACAACAACAACTCTAATCTTGAAACTCTGGTTTAGAAGAAAAAAGTTTTTGTCTAATGGTGGATTTACAGCACCGCGGCTCAAGTGACGAAAGCAGGCAGTGGCTGAAAACTACCATTGAATTATTTCATTTAAACTAGATGGCAGCACATATGCTTAGTCATAATGACAGCCATCTTGCCCAGATTTAAGAACTGGATTTCATTAATTATTTCATTATTAATTTGTAGTTATTAATTATTATTGTAAATTATGTAATTATTAAAAATAAGTGTAATTATTTTACTTAATTAATATGTTACGCAACAGCCCTTGAATATCAAGGAAGCACGAAATTGATATTGAAAGATTATTTTTTACATTTCTATTTGAGAAATCCAGACGTTGAAACTTTGAATGAGACCGCTGACCGCAATTGACGCTTCTTGATCAATGGTTGTTTTCAAGGCTTCCTATTGGTTCTTTTAAAAACTTCCTCGCCAGGAAACATTTTCCCGGTGCTGTAAATCCTCCATAACATTCGCATGTCAGGGCCTTACTATGCTTGTACTTGTTTAGTCAAAGGTTTTGATGGTGTAAAATATTTTTGAAAAATTGTATCTTTGTTTTGACCATATTCTCTTGTTTTTCAGTCATATTCAGCAGCAGAAGAAGATATTCTAGTCAGCTTTGAAAATTTTGAGGAAGCCTTCAAACTATATTTAATTTCATACACATTTGAATCTAATGGTAGTTACGCTAAAGAAAAAGCAATTAAGGTAAGCTTTCTGAAGAATTTTTGGTATCCGAGAATAATTTTATTAGAGAAGTGGTTCGTCCAGCTAAAAAATACATGACTTTAATTAAGTTTATGACTGGTTTTGTGTAAGCTGGGAGGAGCATAATCAATAATTATTGTTGATTTTTGTATTTTTAAAGATCTTTATTTACAAAATTTTACAGCTTTTTTTACTAATTGACTGCTAGAAATATTTAGTTTAGTCTACATTACTTAAATCAAAACTCAAACAGAAATTTTAATAATGATTAATTGTTTAATTTTCATGTTTTACCTTCGGGACAGCAAATGTAAGCAAATTTTAAAAATGACCCATACAGTTATGTTAAGCTTGTCTGTTAATCATGTAAAATAATTCCTTTATTCAAGATGTTTCTAAGCACTTGATTCTTATTTTCCTTTGAGTAAATCTTGTTATTCTTTTCTTCCAGCTTCTGCATGAAATTTTGCTTAAAATGTACTGCAAGCCTTATGTATTGAACCGATGTCGCCATCCTCTTAAATTTAAGTATGGCTATAAACCACACGAATACTTCTCTAGTGTTTGCCCTAGAAGCTCAGGGAGTAATTATTCCAAATATTCTATGGATAAAAAGAATACTTCAAAACGTGAAAGTAAATATCAGGTGAGATATTCAATACAAATCTTAAAATGAAATAAACTGTATGTGTGTTTATTTCTTACAAAGCTTGTATTACTTTAGTGCTATACCATTTGTAATTTGACTCTTAGTTTACATCTAAATGTTCTACTAAAAACAATTTTAATTGTCTAAAGTATTCTAAGTTTTTTTTTCTGTATAGTTTCAGAAACCATCTCCTGAGGAAAGCAACTTGCATCTTGTGATTGACGGTTTCTATCGTGAGATTCATCAGTTGGCAGGTGGGTTTGGATTTTCTTAAAATCTATGTACTAGTTGTGAGAAAAGCCAAGGACTCTAATGACTGTTTCTTTTAAAAATTTAATGCTTTTACGAAAGCTCTTGTTACTGTTTCTTAGTATTGACCTTATATTGAAGTCTAGGCTTAATATGTTGTCACTGTGCATTATTTATTGTTTTACTATTCTTACTAAGCGTTATTATTTCTTATAGATGGTGCGTTGGATAGAATTGATACATCGTGCATTGACAAACAGGATTTTGAATGTGCTTTATGTATGAGGTAACTTGAAATTAGTACTTTAAATTTTTACCTTTCTTGTGATTTGGAAGTGTTTAAGACCTAGATCAAGGTTTCCCAAACCTACCCCCAGAAAGAATTTAGAATAGGCCATTCCACATTGACCCCTTACAAAAAATTCACTTAATTTCTTTAGAAAATGAGTAGTGTTTTGGCTCATTTTAAGTCATTTGGTATCTTCCCTGGGTTGACACCAAAAAGACTTCACCAAAATTTCAATGGAAAAATCAATAATAAGTCTCCAAATTTTTCAGGGTTGGTCAAACCCTATAAACAACTGTTGGATACAGTTCTGGCTAGGGATTCATTATGCTAACTTTGCCCTTTCCTATACTTTGGTTGCTAAACTTTCAAAGACCCCCAAGGGGTCGGTATAGACCACTTTGGGAACCCTTGACCTAGACAAAGGTTACTTGAAAAGGTTTTTTAAATGCTGACATTTTTGTTCTTAATTAAATGCAATATTTGTTTATTAAAATAATTTTCTTTTGACAGAATATTTTGGGAACCCGTCACTACTCCATGTGGTCATACATTTTGTAGAGTCTGCTTAAACCGGTGGTTTGATCATCAGCCATCTTGTCCCTTGTGTAAAGCCTCACTGACCAGTGTAAGATTCTTCCTTAATCAAAGATTCTTCTTATATCAAAGGTGATGACTGTTCTTTATTTGTTCTAATTATTATTTTTTCTTTATAGTTTCTTGCCGAACGAATTCAAAGTACTACCGAATTTCTCGAACATGCTATTAAAATTTACCTCCCTCAAGATTACGCAGAAAGAAAAGCAATTTATGCTGAAGAAATGGAAGAACTATGCAAGTAAGAAAACTCTTTTAATATTCATTTTTGGGTTGAGTCAGTGTTATTCTTGTTATAACCCATTTGGATAAAAAGTAAAATAGTTTCTTGAAAGACTATATAATTGGAGAACAAATTCTGTATTTATTTGATCACAATATTTTTATACTGAATAACTGTTAAATATTGAGTTAAAAAAAACAGTTGCAACATTTGTCTTTTCAAACAAGCTCTTTAAAAGGCAATGGAAACTTTCCAAGTTGATAGTTCCAACTGAAACTTTAAACCTAAATTTCCAATCTTAAACTTTGATGCAGAATAGTTAGACCCTAACACCTGTATTCTATGCAAACACTCTCAGAAGCAATACAGGGTTCCCACGGTCCTTGAAAGTCCTTGAATTTTTTTCGCTAAATTTAGGTCCTTGAAAGTCCTTGAAAAATGGTCCAGGTCCTTATTTGAAATTCAAGGACCTTTAAACTCCAGCCGCCGTGCGTCGATTCATTTCGCAGTTCCCGGTTTTTGCATGAAATATTTAAATTCATCTTTGATTACTTTTTATATTATTTAAAATCTTATTAAATGCTTCAGAAGAATTAGGATTTTTATATGGGTCTCTTAAAAAAGATCCTTGAAAAATTTTGTTGAGGTCCTTGAAAAGTCCTTGATTTTCAATCTTTTCAAAGAGATAGATGTTTCATGTTGATTCTCACATTTTTGTATTTTAATGATTGTTTTTTTTTCCAGTGCTGGGAAGGATCCCGAACATGTTATTCCCCTCTTTGTATGTACATTAGCTTACCCCACAGTGCCTTGTCCTCTCCATGTTTTTGAGCCTCGTTATAGACTAATGATCAGGCAATGCATGGAGTCCGGTAGCTGCCAGTTTGGAATGTGCACCTATGTTGATAACAAGTAACTATTTGTTTTTGTCATTTTATTGATTAGAGATATGAGAACTGAGAGATATTTTTAGCTTCTGTAATAGTTTTCTAAGTAGACTCTGCTTGATAAGATCACTTTTGTCTAAGAGTAGAATGATAACAATATCTGATTGATAATAAGAAGCGATTTGATAAAGTGTCAAACAATGTAACTCGAGTGTTTGCTTTAAAATCACAACTATGTAGTCCTAATTTAAGTGTTTACAACTATTACCTAGTATGTATTTTGCAACTTTTACATTCTTAAAGAAACATATGAGAGTGGATCATAAAACACTTAATAAATTACTGACTCATTTTGTATGATTATGTATTAAAATTGACCTTCCAGCGGAAAAAAGATTTTACCAGAATTTGATTAGAGATATTAGAACTGAGAGATATTTTTAGCTTCTGTAATAGTTTTCTAAGTAGACTCTGCTTGATAAGATCACTTTTGTCTAAGAGTAGAATGATAACAATATCTGATTGATAATAAGAAGCGATTTGATAAAGTGTCAAACAATGTAACTCGAGTGTTTGCTTTAAAATCACAACTATGTAGTCCTAATTTAAGTGTTTACAACTATTACCTAGTATGTATTTTGCAACTTTTACATTCTTAAAGAAACATATGAGAGTGGATCATAAAACACTTAATAAATTACTGACTCATTTTGTATGATTATGTATTAAAATTGACCTTCCAGCGGAAAAAAGATTTTACCAGAATTTGATAAGATTAAGCATTATGTTAATTTAAATAGTTAAATGATCAAGACCTGTCAATTTTGATAACATTAACCATAATCACAATGAGTGGAGTTGACTATTTGTAAAGCTTATTTATAATGACAAATATTCTAATAAAATAATTAGTTGTTTTAGTGCTTTTTTACCTCGAAAAATGATTCATTTAAGTTAATATTGAGTTAGTTATAAGGTAATATTGAGGAGAGATTTGACTATAGATCCGTCTCGTATTTCTCAAAAACTTGTCATGTGTCGAGGTTGAATTAATTGTATGATTTCTTCTTTTAAAGCATCGCAGAGTACGGAACTATGCTGCAAATCAGAGACGTTCAGTACTTTCCCGATGGTAGATCCGTGGTGGATACGGTCGGCAGCAAGCGTTTCCGTATCTTACAGCGAGGTGAAAGAGATGGCTACAGCACAGGGAATGTGGAGTTCCTAGTTGATGAGCCACCTCATGAATCTACCTTAGAAGGTTAGTGTTATTAAATGGTTGTTCAGGATTTTACACCAAAATGTTCAGATGTTTTTATTATTATTTATTCATTTATTTATTTGAGAACAAAAAAATAACACAAGAACAATACACATAGTCGCCTTGGACCTCATGGTCCATTTAGGTGACCCAATAATAGTTAAGAAAATACAAACACACTAGAGTGGCAAACAAGGTGTCAATAAATTGAATACATATTTTCTGTCATACAAGTATGTACAAAAAAACACAACCATAAGTAACGGTAGGAAATATAAAAAAAAACTACATTAAAAAATTTTCAATATTTTCTATTGAAAACAAAAAATCCTTTAGTTTTTTTTAATATATATTTGGATGGACTACTTTGGATTTCTAATAATAGCATATTATAAAGTTTGGTGGGGTCTATGTAACTGAAATGATTACAAAAATTAGATTTAAATTTGATTGAAATTTGCAGATATCAAGGAGTTGCACAACCAAGTGTATAAAATATCTCAGGCCTGGTTCATGCGCTTGCCTCGAGATACCAAGCATCGAATCTTGCAGCATTTTGGACCCATGCCTGAAGTTGAAACCAATTACCTATCATCCGAAAACGGCCCATCTTGGTTTTGGTGGATGCTTGCTATTCTTCCCGTAGAGCCCAGGTCCCAAATTGTCATTCTATCGATGACATCTTTGTCTCAAAGACTGGAAACTCTCTATAGGGTTCTTCTGCATCTGGATTCAACTGTAGTTGCATGACTAGGCAAAGTTCTTAACATTAACATGTATTGATATTCATGATAATAGTGCACTGAAGGGCTTTCTTGGAGCCATAATTGGAATTATAGTAGCTTTATTTGGGGTTCTCATATTTAATTAATTTGTTCATGTTTAATTTAAATCTATGTGGATGTTGTCTTCAAATGTTTTGTGAATGTGTTTGACTTAATATTTTAAGTGTCTGTACAAATCACCTCATTTACCCATTTCATTGCACTGTATTGAGGAAACAGCTGTGTTATATGCATCTCAACATGCCTTTTAATGAGTAAAAAAGGGCACTACTAACTCCATGCATGCCCAATTCTGGAGGAGAAAAATTTTTGCTTGTTAGCCAGTCAAGCCCGTAACTAAGTTTCTTTTTTGTGGGGTTGGTTCATACTTACTTCACTTAATGCAAAAACTTTATAAAAGACTGGAGTTTCAAGCAAAAAGTTTTGGAAGTTTTACTCTTAAAAGTAGTGTTTTAATTCATCTTGGTGACTTCTAATATTGTTTTAATTAGTTTTGTCCAGTGCATACTGTCCTAATATAGACCATGCACCATCATAAAACACCAACCTTTTGGGTGGCATCCAAATAGGATTGCTCCTTTGCCGAGCGACACAATTTCAAATAAGAAACTACTACATTAATGGTGGTTACATTATTAGAAAAAATCTATTATTTTTCTTTTGTATAAGCTTACATTCATAATAAAAGGATTAATACAGTTCAAAATTTAAAAAAATATTTAATAAAAACCTATTTATTATGGTCAAATGAAGATTTTACGTAAATTTTTCTGGTGCCCATGACTAAATCTGAATTGTCATAATCTCAAATTCCTAGAGCAAGAACTTCTGAAGCCATTTTGTCATGCATGTGGTGCTTATTAAAAGAAAACTGATCATTAAAAATATCACTGCTATTATAACATATTGAGTTTAAGTTACTTCCTTCGAAAAAATGGCTTTTTAACTAAAAGCTTTCTGTATCGATCACTGCCTTCTAAATAAGAAATCTATATTCTCTGATCCAGGAGGATATCAGATTGTCACAACATTATTTTTCTAAATCTCCACATTTGTTGGAGAATCCTCTGATGTCTCATTATGATTCTCATTCTACAATTAGTAGAATCTTACAGATCCTACAGTTAGTAGGATCTTAAATGGAAAATTTTAAAAACTGAATCCCATTTGGTTGTGTAGAAGCCCATAACTCAGCTGTGCCTTATTAAGTATTGAACATACATTCTATTTCATGAACATTTTTCTTACTGTGTAAATACTCTTTCGCAATGCAATGTTTTTACTATGTATATTTATTATATTTTTAGCTTTAACATCATACTTAATCGGTCTAAAGGTTTTTATGACTCGCATATAGTGAAGCTCTTTACCAGTGTTAAACAATTGTTTAAGGTGATATTTTTAATAAAAAAAGGGCCTCACTAATTCATATTTGTTAATTCAACCTCTGTTTTAGGAAGTAGTATGCGTGTGTTAATTTGACTTGATAACTTATGTGTTATTGTATTTTAGACTTGACTATTTAATCATACTGAAACATAGATGCAATAATGCTTCATAATCCAGTGTTAACTGTTTTCTGATGTAAAAGATTTTCAAACCTTCTATAAGATTTAGCTTAAGTTGTAATATAATATGCTGATTTCAAACGAAGCTCTCATATTTTTAATTTTATAGAAATTCTTTATAAGAATTAAAGCACTGAAGTTATTTTGTTTCATTGTGAAGAATTTTTTTTACAAAAAAATAGTATTTGAAACATTTGCTGTATAAAACTTAGTTGTTAATTTTAAAATGTAGAGAAGGGAGCATGTAAAAAATTTCTGTGGAAAGAAGTTGTCCTGTGCTGAACTTTTTAAAGAAATTATAAATGGTAAGTTAAATTTTAATTTAAACTCACAGTATTGAAAATTTAATATTTAAAACAATAATTTTATTTCCACAAAAATTATGATGTTTTGATATTGTCATCTTATGGCACTATATAATCATATTTCAAGCTTCGGAAGCCTTCCTTGTTTTGTCAAAAACTCTTAAACTCCGAAATTTTTACCTGAGCCTTTGTCATATCGATAGTATACTGTATTTAATTTTAAATGGGATTTATTTTTTTTACTTTAAGATCTAGATATAACTTGTACTAAATAAACCATACCATACTAGAATTGTCAACTAAATATGCTATGATAATAACACCTTTTAAGTTTTAATGAAATGAATTCATTAGTTAAACTGATGTAAAAGCAGTTGTAATTGAATGTTATGAAAATACCTTGCCTTATCTACGCAATCTTTACGGTTATTAATACTTTATTCAGGAAAATAGTACAGAAAGTATAATGTTTTTATTAAAATTTACATCAAAATTCTAAAACAAGTTTTATAATAAAATGAAACGTAAAAAGTTATCTGATTGTTTTCAATACCTTTTAAATAATCAAGTTCTAACTTAGTGCTAGTCCAGTGAAAGATAATCTAAAATTGTTTACGTAGCATCTCTGCATTTATACCTCCATAATTCACCTTAGGTATACATTGAATACAATCACATAAATGTTCTATGACTGAGAAAAAAATCTTTTTTAACATGTACTACCACTTTCCAAAATAGTTTTCAAATTTTTCCCCCTGGTTCTCAAGCATGAAGCTATTGGTTAGTATATATATGCAAGAGTTGTGTTTTTTGTAAGTATTTATATACCTTTGTATTTAAATATGCAATATTAATAGATGTGAAATGTGTGTAACTTAGAACCTGATAGCTCCCAGGTACCAAGCTACTATTTTATTATAGTGAAATTTTAGCATTATATCAAGTGGAAAAATACTCAATATGTGAAACGATTTTTACATATAATCAAATACTAGTCCAATCACTTGTAACCTGCAAAAAGTCATCCGAATTTTAAATTTTTAATTAAAATATAGCTAGGATATTTTTCTATTCTTAAACTACTTGTCTAAAAGGTGAAATAGTGTGGGAAATGTCTGATTATACGATTAGCTTTATCTTCATATTGTAATTGAATTTAACTATTCATCTGATGAGAAACGTAAAATGCAAGTTGGTGCTCAGGATTAAACATTTTTTTTTGCTATTGTGAAATGTTTGAACATCAACCACGATTCGTTCTTTAAAATATCGTCCGCGATAGTTTTGTACTGTATTTAAACTAAAATGATTAGACTTTGGTAACAATGAATGTGTAGATAATAGTGTCAAATGTAAAAGTAAATGTACTACTTGCATTTAATTAGTGTGAAGTTTTCTGTGATGTACTTGTAAAGTTCCAATATGCAAAGCAACTCATGGCAAGAGTTTCTCTCTATGCAATTTTGTGCTGTGGTCTACGTTTTATAGAATTCTGTTATTTCAACTGATACTGAACAAAGAACTGTGACTCAATATTGTGCGTAACTTCAAGGCAATAAATACTTTCATCGAAAATTAATGTTATTAAAATTTGAACTTCAGTTTAAGGACTATTGGGTCTCATAATCCCTTTTGAAATGCCTTTTGTAGTGGGCTTCCTATTAAAATATAGCTGGGAAATTTTATTTTGCACATAAAATTTTTTAAGTTTTAAAATAATTTATAACGGTTTACTTTGGTTTTGTAATTGCGTTTTCATTTTATGCTAAATATAAAGTTAAAATGTATCGTTTTTATTCATACTTCTTACTAAAATCAGATATATTTTTCATAACAAAGCTACATAAGGCAACCTTTCTGGGGGTCTTTACATTTTGTACTATCACTTTTTTTGTATATTTAAACAACCTGCTTTGTCCAAACCTTAAGTTCATAGAGTAACAAGGTCTGCTCATCCAGCTAAAGTGGATCGTATATTGCTTTTTTCCCAATGTTATCAAATGTCCGCCATATTGGATAGCCCGGGTGGCAGATGAGCAGACCTTGGTTCAAACCATTATTATATCTCAAGTCCTTTAAGTGTGCCATACTATCAGCAGTTAACACTTAATGAACTTTTCGTATTTTTTCTGCATACTTGTGTATATTTTGCCTTGCTAAGGTTTTTGAAATGAAAAAAAAAAATTGGCTGGTTTCAATTTTAAATCAGTCACTTCAAAGAAAATGATTTTCCTTATTGTGTTTGTATTGAAGTACTAAACTTATATTTATTTCATAGCCAAAATATGCAAACATTGTTTAAAAACGAATTGATTTAATATGTATCTTTAAACACATATCAAATTGCGGTCTCTAATTTAGTTTAAATTTTCACTAAATAAAGTACTCCATTTTTCTACTTCATTCTTCATTTTTGTGGAACATTTTCATACGTTAATTCATTCCCAACATAATTTATTAGGAAATGTATATTCGTGCTTCCTTTTAAGTTTTTGTCACTTCGGTTTGCAAAGCAAACAAATAAAAAGGAATTTTAAATTTGTTGCTCTTTATTGTATTCAAGGTTGTTAAGTATTTAAATACTTAGTAACGGAAATACTTTTTAAATATTTTAAAAGTATTTAGTTACATTAGTTACTTTTTCAGTATCGAACTGGTATTTAACTACAAAAATTTTAAAGTAACTAACTCTTTGTTACTTAAATACCTATGCTGTACTTTAGTTACTTTCTAAACCCAGAATTTAAAAAACGGAATCCAACATTGGAGAGGGGAACAAAACACTTCTTCCTGCTTCCGCATAGCCTGAGGGGGAAAAGCGTTCTCGGCAGTGGCCGACTGCCCGACCGGACACCCGGGCGACAGCGCTGACAATCCTCCCCCGACAATTTATAGCCCCCCTGTGTTTGACGAGGAGCGGGCGCTTGTGTGTTCTCTGGGTGGCCGGCCGCCTTGCAGGTCGAATTGCAGTGCAGGAGATGGAATAGCCGATATGGCACCGTTTTATACTTTTATGGCCACTAATTGTTCGTAGTTTCTTGTTTTCCCACCCCACCTTCCACGAACCAAAGGGAGGGAGGGCACATTTTCAAGGGCAAAGGCAATCAAATCTTACCAGAGCCTCCTTCAGTCCCTTTTTGTTTGTGCTCTCGAAAAGCTGCAAGTTTCCTGCCTCCTGGATAGAAGAAGTATATTTATTTAAGAAGATCAACTGCTTAGAAGTATAATGTCCCAAAAAGAGCTAGGTTGTGTTTATATTTTTTTTTAAAGTAGAGTGAAGGGATTAAGGATTTATGTTTTCTTTATATTTTTATCTAGATAATTACAATTGATTTTTATTTTTTGATATTTGTATATGACATGGGACTTGAAAATTCTCCAGTTTTTGCTCAAAAGGCCTTTTATAAAACGTCCTACTCTCAAACTAATGTTAATGTAGTATGCTTACAAGATTCTATGAAAATATTAGTTTGAAAGTTTACAACTTTCTTTCTCCCCTTACTTTTATAAATTCATTTGTAATTGTTCTAATAGAATATGTTCCATTTTTGAACTTTTTTTAGTGGACGTTTCATAAGTGCGAAAATTCCGGTCAATGTTAAATAAAAACCGTTCGGTTAATTCCAGTGAAGAATCAAAAAAAAAAATTATATAGGTTTACCCATGTAATAATTTTGTTTTTACTAACCGGAATTTTCGTATAACCTTTTGTATAGAGTTTTTTAACAAGATACTCTGATTAAAAAAAAATTAACTAAATAAAAAAAAAATTCCGAATTACACACCCACACCCCTATATACAAATCTAAGGGTATTTTATTCTTTCATTCCATAAGTTTAATTTCATGAAAGCAAACAGTTTTACGGAACCTCCAAAACTGTATTTATGAAGAAAAACTAAGCCCCCCCCCCCCGAAAAAATATTACCATCCTTTAACTTTTTTCATATTGATTGTATTTTGGTAATTAAAATAAAATCCTTCCATAATAAAAAAAAAAAAACAGTTAAAACTTAAATATTCATTTTTATAGTAGTAAATAAATTGTGTTGTAATTTATATATTTAAACTCCTGGACTTTTATTTTGAAGTTTAAATATAATTTCTATGAAGTAGTTTCAAAAATTAATCCATTCCCGGGAATGACTGAATTTCCGGGGATTTCCCGGGAAGATTATACTATGACTAAATATACTAATGACCTGAAAAAATACTATATTATTTATTTATTCATTTTTGGGATTGTTGCATGGTCGTGTCTTTAGGAATTTAAATCCATAGGGGAGAGTACCCCAAAGCGGGTATGCTAACTTTGAAAGCTCAAAAACCTTAATTATTGTTTGATTGTAATTACATATTTGATTTTATATAATACTTTTGTGCTTCTGGGGAGAGGCTTTTCAGCTCTTTTAAACTAATGTTGCCCCCCATGGGGCGAGGCATCATAATTTTAAATAAATTTTAATTCAAATTTTATTTTCTTATTAAAATTAGAAATTGATTTAAAAATAAATTTTAATAATTAAAATAATTTTTTAATTTAAATCTTAAAAATTAATTTAAATTTTAAAAATTAATTTTATTAATTTAAATTTTAAAAATTAATTTTATTAATTTAAATTTTAAAAATTAATTTTATTAATTTTAATTTTATAAATTAAAATTTTACTGGTAAAGTAACTGAAGGTCGTCTTAAATACTTTTCATATACTCTATTTGTACTCTATTTAGTTACTTTTTTGGGGTATTTGTATTTAATATTTAGTTACTTTTTCTGAAATACTTGTATTTGTACTCAAATACTTTTTAAAAGTAACTTTAACAACCTTGATTGTATTCTGATAAACCACCATCAAAAAAGTCGTAGAATTCATGAATGGGTACCTATATTATGGGAAATGAATACAAATATATTCTTGGTTAACTGTATAAATTTGATCCCTTTTCATATTTGTTCAAAGATGTTAATCTAGACTTGAAAGACATATATTTCGAGTTGTTGCTTAGATCTGATTCTTCCTAAATGCAGAGTAAGAACACTTCCAGTCCCCCCTAATATGCAGTTAATACTTGATAAGATTAAAAAAGGTTCAACATAAATTCAGTCATATTGAGATTAATTTTAATCTAAGTATCACATGTTACAAAGTTAAATTAAACCAATAGCAATCTTAACCTGATCTAATCAACAACTCAAGGAATTATAGGGAGCTGGACTAAGTTTAAAAAATCGGTGTTTTTACTGTAGGTAAAATAGTGTTCATGATAAAATTTCAGAGGGAAAAGAAAAAAATTGTAACTTTATAGAAGATTGGATCTAAGAACTTTGACTTGATATTATGTGAAAAAGGTTGGTTGAGTGCTCAAAATTCTCCAACTGATTATTGGTGCATTCCTCATGAGAAATATGGTTTAAACTGCACTGGATTTGCTGATCGATCTGTCTTTGACGACCAGAGAACAATTTTAATTTGTTAAAAGAAGTCGATTACTACATGATGTGTAATTTATTATACACATTCATTATTTAGGATAGTATAATTAGATTAGAATAATTTCGATGACCGGTAGATGCTTTTCTGAAAAGTAGGCGAATATTTGATCGAGCAAGAAAGCCTGTTGGGTTGCTAGTAGGAGTTTCGGTACGCTAATCGTGATAAAAAGACTATAATTACATGGGTTTAACAAAACAATCATAGTTTTAAATTGAAGTTCTTCATTTCACTCAAAATTCAGACACCGCGATGGGAACTACCACAGAGTACTAGAACAGAGAGTCCACGGCCATAGGCCATAATGGAAATCGAAAATCATGACATCTTGTTACAGGTTGGGAGAATTGTGGCGCTGGGATCGCACTAAACTCACTAGCGTCTGGATCCAGTCTGAATCGTTCGCCGGCTGCCTATGGGAGAACGAAAACACCTTTTTGCGCATGCGCTGAGTTCTAATTTGTCGAGAGATTTAAGCGGCCGGCATACGTTTCAGATTCTTGTGTGGCGCCCTCACATCAGTAACGCATTTGAAAATAGCCTCGTGGACCCTCTGTTAGGATATTTCTCTGTGGGAACTACTTTGTTTATTAGTGACGACACAGGGTCAACTAACGTTGCTGTCTATAAATATAGTAGTTGCCAAGCTCCCGTGTAGTAGTAGAAATTTCAACATTAAAGTTGCGTGGATCTTGCATCTGTAAGGTAAGTGCACAAAATTTTAATTTCAAATGATATTTAAGTAAAAGGTATGTTCTGTTCTTTTAGCTTATCTTCGTTTACTATAACTTATATTTTATTTCCAAATGAATAGTGAAGTTAAGCTGTTAAAGTACCGGTTAAGTAAAGAGTTCGATTAATTTTTATTTCAAATTGTAGAAAAACAGAGAAAGTAAAAAAAGTTTGATTTTATTATACGATCTTGTGAATGAAGACATCAAAAAGAGATGATGAGGCTTGGTGTTATTGTTATCTGTATGCCTCTTTTCAACTACTTTTGGGTTGTTATACTAGTTCAACTAATTAAACTACTTTTTTTAACTACTAGTTAAAACTACTTTCAAATTTTTCAACTACTTCAAAAGAAATTCGTGTTTAAAATCAAATGTCTATACAGTCGACTCAGCTTATTGTGATCACGGACGGTTGATGTTATCAAAATTAACCAGGCCCGATCACTCCTATTTAACTTAACGCAAAATGTATAGTTTAATGTGATCAATATCCGATTGATAATAAGAGATCTCTTATTCACTCGGATGTTATCAATCTACTCTTGGACAAGAGTGATCATATAAGCGAAGTCGACTGAATTTTAAATTTTTATCAAAATATTAAAAAAAATGTGTTGCCATTACAATGTCATTTTATGTGATAAACTTTTTAATTCTGCAACTCTAAAATTTTAGTTTCGTTTTAAATCTCAGTGGTCCGGCAAACTGCGTATAGAATAGATAAGTGGTTGGTGCTCAACCTACAACATCCTGCAGGTTATGTGAGGCCCGCTTATACAGGGTGTTTCAGATAAATGTTTCATAACTTCTAGGGGAGGTAGGGTACATCAAGACGAACAAGAATCGGTATAGAAAGGGGGGTCTAAGGGGTGAAAATTAGCAAAAAAACCCCGCATATCTGGGCAGAAAGCGATACAATTGTTCGATTCCGGTATTTCTTACATTCAACCAATTCAATTCTATTTTTTTACAGGATTTATCAATAGACTTGGTCTCCCCAGAGGAAATTTCTGGCTCCGCTGGTTCAATGCTAAACAACAATTTTATCAGTAAATTTTCTTTCCTGAAAAAAAAAAGTAAAAAACAGGGAACAATTAGGCGTTATTTTTAGAAAAAAATTCAGCTATCCTTTTGAAAAACCATGAAAAGGAACTTTTTGGACCCTCAAACCCCCCCTTAGACAAAAATCCTACATTTACCACTGCAATGCCATCAGAGAGCCATTTTTGAACGAAGTATATGCGTTTTTGTAACATAGATAAGAAACTACTTTCTGAAACAGTTAATTACTATTTGCAACTAAGGTCCCAGGAAAAAATAGTTAACTGTTAGTTGCAACTAGATTTTCCCAGACTAGTTAGAAGGTAACTATTTTTTTTTCCCACAATTTGCTTTCAAATTACAGTAGGGCCTCGTATAACGCGCCTTCGTACAACGCGAATTCCTATAACGCGAGAGAAATTTTGCTACCACTTTTTCCTATAGCGCGAAAAATCTCGCGTTATACGAGAACTCACCATCCACTCGCACTCCAGCCATTCATGAGAAATCGAACCTGGAAATCGAACCAGCCATCCTGGAAATCGAACTCTTACCGCCACTGCCGAGCATTTTTAGAAGACCTTTTAGAATCGTCCTACGACTGTTTTTCGGGATCTAAAATCGTATGGGTTGATGGTCTTGATTTATTATCATGGGAATAAGAAACAACAATAGTACCGTGCCTGTATTTTATCCAAAATCTTATTTTTTTTTAAAGATTTTAGGTTGCATGCTACTATGAATATTAGCTATGAATATTATTTTTATATAGCATTGCTCCTTCAAAAACAAAAATAATTAAGTTTAATAAATCTTTTTAATGCTCATTATTTTAACAATATTATTAAATTCATAACAAATCTTGTGACACTTATTCTTAAAATTATTTTACGTGTTTGAACATTGCAAAAGTGTTTTAAGTTAGTTATTTTAACATTGAGTATATTTGAGTCTAGAGTTTTTATTTTACAGATATTAAAATTTCTAACTGTCACATTTGTTGCTACTAGTTTAATGTTATTAAAATTTATAACGTTAATAATTTTTTTTTCAAATATAATGTTCTTGTAACAAACATTCTTAAGTATTTTAAAGGTTTCACTATTGCTTTATCTTCTTAAAAATTGTTTATTTTTAAAAAACTATTCACAATGTTATTCCTCCATTTCTTGGATTTTTAAGAAACATTTATTTATTATTTGTTTTGAGTGATTATTTTTTCTTAAAATACATTAACTTTTTATCAGCGACGGTATGTAATTTGGTATAAGCTTTATTATTAAAATTTTTTTTAACTTCGTTTGCGGCCCTACCAAACAATAATGTGAGGGTCCCTCCTCCCAAAAAGGGTGTGCTAGTTATAACGTACTATCAAATGGTATAGAAACAAACTAATAGAACCTACAAATATGCAATTATATTTTCGCCGTATACAAGGAAAATCCTCTGAATTTAATAAATGGTTGGGTAATTGAATTTTGGACAGACTGATAAATGTGAGCTCTACGGACCTACTAAAAGTTAGTTGTAAAAGTGTTATTACTAAAATACAATATTTTTTTTTGCAGACTCCTGTAATTGTACTAAGCAAAATCATTTTAAAATAATGAAGCTTTCAACTTGACTTGAAAAAGATTCGACAGTGGATTTTCCTAGTTCAGTGTCGGGGGGGGGGATAATCGAGCTATGTATTTTATCTTATAAACGGCTTTTGGTAGAGATAGAAAGGAGATGAGGGAGGAATAAGGAGGGTAAGTTGGATCTAGAAAGTATAACTCCAATTTCTCCCTTCTACAAGACCGTCCCTAAAAAAAACCTTCCTATACCTCCCCCTCTTCTGCGGCGCCGATTTTCAGTTCAAATGTTTGGCCTCCTCAATACGCAGAAATCAATACTCTGGTTTTCTTATGATCTAGTCTTAACAGATAATTAACAGATAACAGTCATTCTCAATAGCCTATACAAGGTTACAAGCTATATCGTGATTAAGCTATTGATGAAATAGTCCATAAGTGCATCGGATACCAGAAGCGTAAGCTGCTCTTGCCCCATAGCAGCAAAGCCACGCCTCGATAGGTCATCATTGGCCATGACTTGTTGCTATCCCAGGCTAACCCGGTAGCTATTAACGGTGGACAGGTTTATTGCCTACGTATAAAAGAAAGTTTTATTAAAAGATTGGTGACATTTTTTAATAATAATTTATATGTTGAGGTCACCACTAAATTATCGAATATTATTTTAATCAGTTTGGTCTATCTCCGCTAGAATGCATCCTCAATCCTCACCCGGATATCAGCAGTCTGCAGCCTGTTTACTCAGTGGCAGATACCTGAAAGTTCTGGGCAAGGAATTTACACAAAACCGTGTCTCACTCTTAACGATTTAACTAGTGTTCGTAGGGACTAATAGGAGTAACGATGAGTTAAATTTTTGCGAACGTCCAGGCTTTTAAAACAAAAAAAAGGCACTGTCTATACGTCCGGCAGATATACTCTCTAACTCTAGTCCTGTTTACTCGGCACTTGCCCGACAACGGTTCTGATTGGAGCGCCGGGACCGCGAGACCTACAGCGCATGCGCCAACTGCCGGTTTGACCGTCCAAATAGACACTTCGAAAAAAAAAAGAGTGGTTGCGTATCTATCATAAGCTGTTCATCAGAATCGTTATTTTTCCCGCGATTGTATTATTTGTGTATGCATTACGATATTTACTTATTAATGATAAGAAAATTTAAATATCTTGATCCTAAAGGCATGATGAATGTTTCTGGAATTTCTTTCATTAGTTTATTACAAAAATGAAAATTTTGGATTAAACGTAGATGAAAAATAAAAGATATTTCGAAAACACATCTATTAAATTAATCCAAACACATTAACTTAAAACTAATAAAAAACTAAACTAAAATAAGAATGGCTTTTTGTAAATAAATCTTTACTAAGTTTGAAAAAAACTACACGGATAAAAGATTCCTTTATGACAAAAATAGAAAATATTTGGGGAGGATTGTTATAAAAAAGCTTAACCCAGTAAATAATAATACGATCAAGCAGAAAGCTGTTAAAAATCCAATTAAAACAGCTCATTTCTTCTGATGAAAGTCATATACTTTACAATTAGGAGTAGGAAAATAACTGGCCTCAAGTATGTTCCAAAGAATTTATAGTTTCAAAAATAAAAATAATCTGAATCTGGGTTAAAGCATCTAAGGAAAAAATAAACACTTCTCTAGTGTAGTAATAATCTTTAAAATACAATCACTTATTATTTATGGACATATGAGAAATATTTTGATTTGAATACATATTTTTCCAATATCTGAATTTGAAAATCCTTTTTATTCCCCGAGCAACGCCGGGTATAGCAGCTAGTAGACAATAAAATTTAACATGGTTACAATCACTCTAGCCCTTAACCCTAAGAAACTGCGATTGCGTAAGAATTTAACAGAACGTTTAGCTTTTTAAATGTAAAAACCTCGGAATCGAACAATTGTGTTGCTTTAGGTAGCGTACTTGAGGGTATTATTTTTGTCTGTCATTCGCGTTGTATGAGATATTTTTTCATACAACACGAATTCGTACAACGCGATTTTCCTACTACACGGAACCAAAAATCGCGTTATACGAGGCCCTACTGTACTACGTAAAGTATGGAGTTCAGGTAGCATAAAACTAACGATTGAGTATCAAATTTTTATATGCCTACTGTCCAGGCCTACGGAAGTGAAACCTGAAAATTAACCAAACCAAACAACTAGAAAATATGCTTGACACTTTTCAAACTAGATGTTTAAGAAAAATTCTGAAAATCTATTGGCAAATAAAATATCGAACACTGAACTTAAGCTTTACAAACAATTTAATTCCAATCCAACTACATCAGTAGTTCCCAACTCGTAGTGTCCGCGGACCACTAAATCTAAAATTGGAACCTTGACTTGACGGACCACTGCTTTATAACTTAAAATCCTTCACCCTCACAAAATTGCTAGATGAAAGTTTGTTTCCTAATTAAGCGTGAAAATCATTCACATGCTCTAAGAACAGTTCTTAATTATATCTCACGAGTTTGCAATTTTTGTTATGATTATAGTTAAATATTTGAAACCCATAAAATGGGGGCATGGTTTTTTTTTTTTAGAGCTCTTAATTTTACTTTCAATAGTAGCAGAAAATACTGTCAACTATTTAGTGGTGACTGGTATCCCCACAAATTACTCAGCCGAAAGTTATCTCTCTCGTCACGGATGTAATTCAATCTTTTCTCCTTATATGAGCTTAAATTTTTACTTACTGGGCATTTTTTTATGGGCTCTTTCACGAACACTTCCAAGACACTCACGGACCACCGGTTGGGAACCACTGCACTACATCAACACTAGTAAGAAAACGAAGATGAAATTGTGTGAGACTTGAGCTGCAGAGTAGCAGTCAGCGGCAGCAGGTCCAGAAAAAAACCCCTATCCCCGTATACTTGACGTAGGGCCCAGGGGGATGGCACTCTGGAACGTGCCCCCCCCCTTGGACCCAAAAAGTCACTCATAAGTACGAAAAAAAGTCCTAAAAAGTACTCAATATGAGTTCAAACTCTACTTTTACAGGTCAAATTTCCAAACTTTTTTCTGGGGGAGGCCCCCATACCCCTCAGAGGTA
The DNA here is from genome assembly GCA_963680715.1 of Tetragnatha montana. NCBI lineage: Eukaryota > Metazoa > Arthropoda > Arachnida > Araneae > Tetragnathidae > Tetragnatha > Tetragnatha montana. The sequence continues at coordinate 1,872,810 of OY796684.1, read as the reverse complement.
CCAAAAAGGGTTCTTGAGTGATACTTTTTAGAAAATTTTGACATTTTTCTCAAAAGATAAAGGTGATGGTCTGAAACAGTGCTCCCTCCTGGAGCCGTGCTGGATCCACACCAGCGTAGTAGGTATCCGGTATTTTGACAACATAAATTCCCGAATTTTCGGAAATCTTGAGCTCTACAAGAAAACGCAAAATCAAGTCTGACAGTCTACACTCGCTAGCCGTAAGGCACGATCTTGAGCTCCAGGCAACAAGGAGAGCAGGTTTCGGTTCGCTGTGACGCTTCCTTTTTTATGCAGACTCGCTACGGATTCTCCCTCCGGCGGACGCCATGTTCTCGCTTCATTAAATTTTCCTTGTTAAGTTATCCAATTGTTTTTACTTTATCCTTCTGATTACCCTTTACTACTCTAAAAGTCTAATAAAAAAAATAAATGCCAGGCTGCAGCATTAATAACATTCGGCTGTTTAAAACACTTCCGACCGTTTTGTCTCATCGAGCGCGCTTAGACTTTTGAGGGGAATAACAGTCAGAACAAAAAAAAAAGCGATCTGGATTTTCAAAAGATTTTTACTAAGAAAATTCCAAGTCACCACTAAAAATATTAAGAAGAAGTTTTTAAGGGAAGCATCTTCCCTCACTGGGAGTCCACTACTCCTAGGAAAGAAACTGTTCAACGCTCTATTCCAGAGGTATTCCAGAGGACTGTGGGTCGCGACAATATTATGAACTTGTCTCAATATATAGTATCTTGAAATTTACCAAATTACCATACAGTAAATAGAGCAATAAGAAAATAATCGGTGTATGGACAATTAAATTAAAGTAAAATGCCTATTGTAACACTTTAATGTGCTGATAATGCTAAATTTGTCGGTTATTCAAATAAGATTTTTTTTTTTTTGAAAAAAAATCACAGTGTTTCTAAACATAGGGCTCCCCACAAGAGAGGGGAATACAAACTTTATAAATATTCTTAAGAAAGAAAAAACGTTGTAACTGCAATTTATCCTAGATTACCAAAAACGTGTTGAAATCCTGCTTTTCAGAGTTAAATATCTCTTTAGGAAGGATCCCCAGACCCTCTTTTTATTGTTGGGGCTCATTGTTCTTCACACAATTGAACAAATTGATACGCTCAGGTTTAAATCCTTCCTTTTTATTTTCGAAGTTAATTTAACCTCTAATACATGCATGTAATTTATTTTTGTAACAAAATAGTTGGAGACCAAACTCAACACGCCTGGAGCTAAAGTCTTGTAGGGAAAATTAACTGAAGATGAGGTGGGTCGCGTTAGACTTTCTTTATAAAAAGATGGTCATAAGTTTGAGAGCCCCTGCACTATTCATTTCCGTTGAATAATTACTAAATAACCTGACACGTTCTCTTTCAGGTAGTGACGAAGATTAATAATATGGAAACTCTTCTTTTTCAGGGCATGACAGACTTCCAGAATGTATCAGGGCTTAAAAAATACTTATCAATGAAGTGTTCTCTTTATAAAGTAATACCATCTTCACATGATGACATGCTGAACGTTATTCTTGGTAACTAAGAAGCTGATCTTTCCTCTGGTCTTATTAGCTTTAAAGCAGGCTCCTCTCCAAGCCTTCTATCACAGTATTAATTGCAGGGATTTCCAACTGGCAGCCCTCAAAGTCCTTTGCTTGAGCACACCCAAAAGTGGCTTCAAAATACTTTTTAGCATGCTAAAATTCTAAATTTGTTCGAAGGAGGATTCCTTGGATATCTACTGCTCGGTGGACTTACAACTCCTATGCACCTCCATAAAAGCGAGGTAGAGTTTGTAGTGCCAACCCCCCTATTCCTTATAATTAGATTTATTTAAAGTTACTAGCTTTATTGTGTTTCAGACTTAACTGAGCCGTCAGCTCTACTGAAGAGTGTAGGAGGTTCTTTGGAATAATTTCATGGTCACCGCTTAAGGAATTAAATTAAATAGTTTAAGTCTAGCATTTTTCAATTTAATCTAACGGTACCTGCGCTTTTAAGTCACCACTTAAAAAATTTCAAGAAAATTGTTAAGTTAAATTCGACGGCCAGGGTCGGTGGTTGGGGCTTGTGGATGGGAGACTCTATCAATATTATTAATTAGTATTCCAAGACTCTTTAGGTTTGCGTAAGTTTCCGTCGAGGCAAAAGGACAAAGTCTTGAATTTTGGCAAAAAAAACATGGAAAAATAGTCAAAAATAGTACTATTTTTGAAGAAAATAACCGTTACGGTTACAGTTAACAGTCAAAGAAAAAATCGTTAAGACCCCCCGTGGATGCGCAGGAAAATTTATAAATGCCCAACTGCATTTATGTCCGAGTGCTATACCCGGGGAGAAGGCTCAGACTCGAACCAGGGTTCGATCCGAGGGCCTTTCGGATGGCAGTCTGGTGTGCTAACCACCACGCCATCCGTTCCTGCAGCTGTGATAATCTTTTAATTAATTTAAAGTTGATAATCCACCATGTTGTTAGAAATTTTATTTTACTTTTCATAGTATAGATGGCGCCAGCAGCGTATGGCGCATAGTAGTTAAGCTGCTGCGCAGCGTCTACTGCACATAATTTTATTATTTATTCTGTGCGTCTATTTACTACACAGTGCAATCCGAATGCGCATGCGTGTAGACGCTATTTTATTAAAGTTTAATAAAATAATAACTGGGGATAGAACCCAGGAACTGCTGCATGCTACGCAAGCACTGATCCACCAAGCCATCCGTTCCTGCAACCACTCGAGTTCTCTACTTAATTTAAAGTTGATACTACACAATTTTAAAAAAAAATCCGGGAATGGAACCCGCAACCTTCAACCTTATATCCCTGCAACCACTGGTCACTGAGCTATAAACAAACTGGAGTGACAACCTCTGATGATATAACATGCGACCGAACGTGCCGGCGCGGAAGGTCACAATTGCCTGGTTCGCTTGAGCGAACCGGGCAAAACAAACCAATTTCTCCATAGACTAACATTGTGTGAGTTAAACTATTTCTAGAAAACCCCCTTTTTTAAAAATATTTTGAGCAACATTTAGAATGGTCGTATCATGCTGTGCATACAACTGTGCCAACAGATGGGGAAAATTAAAAGAAGATGGAAATCTTTTCTGCGCAGGCACAAACTTCGATAAGGTGTGATGCGGTTTCGGCACGCTCAGTTGTCACTCCAGTTTGTTTATAGCTCAGTGCCACTGGTTTAGGTCTTTAATATAAAGTTAATATACAAATTCAAGAAACAGAAAAAACATGTCTACACTCAGTAGATAGCGGGGTTCAATGTTCAATCCACCGTCCTTACGACTCAAAACATTATGCTTTTCCACTGGTGCAATAGACGACATTAGTGTGACGTCACTTGCTTGTTTGGAAACGTTGATACTATCCGTGATTGGAAGTAAATCCGTACGGAACCAATCACGGATGGAATCAACGTTTCCAAACAAGCAAGTGACGTAATGACTAATGTCGTCTATTGCACACCAAGCCATCAGTTCCTACCACTGGCCAAGTTCTCTATTTAATTTAACCCCTTCAGTCGGAGAAACTAATTTTTTTTTAGGTACACAGTATGGCTATGAAGACAAATGTCTCTGTCACAAATTTTGAAGTTGTATGAGAAAATGCATTAATACTATCAATAGTTTAAAATATTAACTTACCAAAAAATGAGATTTTCTGAATATTTACTATACAATTTTAACATGGAACCTAAATACCTACTATTTACTCCAGGTATGTGAACATAAATTTCAAACAGCTGTAATAAAATACTTAGCTTCTAATATTTGTGTATACTAGAAAATTTGAATGATAAACATAACGATGCAGGAAGTAAAAGGAATAAAATATGAGACATGAAAATAGACACTAAAATTTCAATACCAATGTAATTATTAATTCAGAGTAAGTGAGGTTCACATATCAAAAATACACGATTTAAATATAAGTAAATTTAATTCAGTGAAAAACCTTTATTATATATTCAGTCATGCAGTTATTTTTTTTGTATAGATCCTTTCTTGACATATGATCCACTATTATATTTCCGAAAGCAAAACTTTTCGCAGTTAAATGGAAGTCTTTACAATCACATCATGATTTCAACATCTCCACCTAAACACAAGAAACATTTTAGTGTCATATAAATTATGCTTTAAAAAACTATATGAATCCTGAAAATCATTTGCAATAAACCTATTAGCAAAGTGAGGGTGTCCCAAAAAAGACTGACACATTTTAAAAATCAATAACTAAAAAAGCTAAAAATACGCGGTTTCTTGCATCCTACTCTATAGACCAAATAATTTTATGACACAAATTTTCGTAAATCATTGTTCCCAAATCCTCCGACAGGGAATGAAAGAATAAATCTTCCCTTCGAGATAATGGAAAATAGTGCTGCTACCAATCGGTGGATTTGGAAACTACGATTTATGAAATTTGTGTCGTTCAATTCTTTGGTCTTTATAGACTACTTACCCTAAAAATCGCTGGAAAATCAAGAAAAATTTCCGACTTTGTGGCGCACTACTTTTGTACGGCACTGCGCGTTTTTTCATTATTTTTCATGGATCTATTGATGGTAAGAATGCCGTACAAAAATACAAGACCAAAATTTACTCACTCTACCTGTGCTTTTGAATTCTCACCTGCACTCAGTTGGACAGCTTACAAGTGACGGCATAGTGCTGAATCTTATTATTTTATGCCCTTATATCATTCTATATAGGTCTTCTGGTGGTTCAAATGACCCATCATTTTTCGACACGGGCCTGTAGTCTATTAGAGTAGGATGCAAGAAACTGCGTATTTTTATCTTTTTTAGTTATTGATTTTTAAAATGTGTCAGTCTTTTTCGGGACACCCTGTATCAGAAACAGGACCGTAACCAAGGAGGAGATTAGGGGTTCAAGCCCCTCCCGAAATTTTGACACAATTTTTTTTAATGTTTTTTCCCTTGACAATTATGAGACTTACAAGGAGCGGTCCTCTTCGAGCGTAACCTTAAGGGTCTCAAAATGAGTCAGAACCCTACTTTTGAGGGTAATTAATCCAAAATTTTTCTGGGAGAGTACTCCCAAGCCCCTCACAAAATTTTGAGATTTATTATGTACGGGTTTTCCTTGAAAATTTTTTAGACTTACAAGGAGTGGTCCTCTAGAAATGAGCTAAAAAACCACTTTTAGGGGCAAAATTCCAAAATTTTTTCTGGAGTAGATACTTCAATCCCCCTAAAAATTTTGCCACGCTGTTTTTCCTAGAAAATCTAGAAGCTTTACAATGAGCGGTGCTCTTTGTGTGTAATCTAAAGTCTCAAAATGAGCTAGAACACTATTTTGAGGGGCAAATTTTCGAAATTTTTCTGGGGGAAGATTTTACACAAGATCGAAATTTAATGCGCCAAAATTAAAATCCCAAGTGTAAGGCATCTAAAACTGAACGTATAAAAGTACTCATAAGGAGTTACAGTCGACTCATTGTGATCACGGTTAATATTATGAATCGGACAATGTTATCGAAATTGATCGGCCACTCTTATTTAATTTAATGTAAAATGCCCCGTTTTATGTAATCAACATTTCGCTTAATATTATCAAAATCTGGATAAATCCCCTAAAAAGCCCCTTTATTTCCCGTTAGGAAGGCCAATTTTAATACATAATCATACAAAATGAATCATTAATTTATAAGTGTTGTATGTTTCACTTTCATATTTTCTTTTAAAAATGTAAAAGTTACAAAATATACATGGTAATAGTTTTAAATACTTCAATTAGAACTACAAAGTTGTGATTTTAAAGTTAACACTCGAGGTACACTGTTTAAAACTTTCTAATATCACAAATCGCTTATTGTTATCAATCGGATATTGTTATCATTCTACTCTAGGACAAAAGTGATCACATAAAGCGGAGTCGACTGTATCTCAGAAAAAATGATGAGTCCAAACCACCCCCAAAATAAAAGTCTGGTTACGGCCCTGGCATTTATAAACAAAAATATTCAGCTGCATCAATCAATGTATTTTACTTCTTAATTTTGATTAGTGGAGAGCACACATTTGAATAAGACACAATCCCTAACAGAAAATATTTCGCATACCTGCCAACATTGAGATTATAAAAAAGGAAGATTTTAAAACTCGCATTTTTTACACTAATTGACAAGCTGTCAATAAACATTCTGCATTGGTAACCGCTTTCTCATGCAATTCATTATTTTTTGCAGAGACATTTTTTTTTCATTTTCAACAGCAGAACAACTGCTTTAATAAAGTCGGATTAATAACTGATGAGAAAAAAAATATTTTAACTGAGCAAAAAACGGAAGAAATTGATTGAAAAACGGATGACGGAAGATTCTCTAAAAAAAAAAAACAACGGAAATCTTCCGGCTAAAACGGAAGAGTTGGCAGCTATAATATAGATCTACAGGGTGTTTCAGATAAGTGTTTCATATAACTTCTAGGGGAGGTAGGGTACATCAAGAGGAACAAGAATCGGTGTAGAAAGGGGGGTCTAAGGGGTTAAAAACACGGGTGAAAATTAGCAAAAAACCTCGCATATCAGGGCAGAGAGTTTAGTTGAGTAGAGTTTTGTTGGTTGTTTGGAGTTATATGGCGCAAAGAACTAAAGTCTGATCAATGTACAATTCTAACTTTAATCTACCAACAACGCATGCCTCATTCAATTATGGGTCAGTTTTTGACTAGAATAAACACTTGCATCTCGTTTTTACATGAAAAATTTGAATTGGTTGAATGTAAAAAATACTGGAATCGAACAATTGTATCGCTTTCTGCCCAGATATGCGAGGTTTTTTGCTAAATTTCACCCGTGATTTTCACCCCTTAGACCCCACTTTCTATACCGGTTCGTCTTGATGTGTACCCTACCTCCCCTAGAAGTTATGAAACATTTATCTGAAACACCCTGTATAATCTAATAATATAGATTCAACAAATTTAATAGAAGAAAATTAGAATTAGTACATGTTTAGCGAAAAATTCTTTCTAAGAAATCTCAATTGATTTCAATATCTCAAACAAAACAACCGAAACAAACAAACATTCAGAAATAATAAGGTTCATCAGAACCCTGAACTCTGAATCCAAAAACATTATGAAAGCTCGGTAAACTGTATTATAACCACAAGGGCTCCTCCTTGGACTGAAAAAAAAGGGAAATAGAGAAAAGGCGTTAAAAGAGGAAGAAAGTAGATTCTGAAAGACCAAAAATTTTTTAGTCATTTAACAGATGTCCTTTTTCTTCTCTTCCTCTTGGTCCCTTTTTTTAAGCCCATCAGGAGATCACTTTCCTCAGATTGTTCAAACTTGTTCGTTCGTAAAGTGCAGATCAAAAATTAGTTATTTAGGGTCAAAATCAGTGTTATTCCTAGGATTGTTTTGGAGGAGTAAAAATACTCTTTGACTTTTTTTAGGAGGAGTGAAATTCAATTATGTGGAGTAAAATAAGAAAATAGCATAAACTACCTATACAGAATAAAGAGACACGAAAACCGCAATCAAACTCCCTATACTAAGCATCAGAAAAATGAATGAAAAAAAAATTACTATTTCTATATGAAAACACCATTAAGTGCCGTAACCAAAAAGGGGTTCACAAATAGAGACAGAACAGTGTTTTGGTCACTTGCCTCCTGTTTAGGGTACTCCGACGACGAAAATTATCTCAAAGATGAAGACCAATGACTACCACTTACTTCTCTTTTGAGTAGAAAAATATTATTTGCTGATTTCGCATTTTTTTAAGATAAACCTTTGTGAAAAATTCAAGGAGTGAAAATACTCCTGGATGGTTTTTTAAGGAGTATTAAAGATTTTCAAGGAGTCTCTCAGAGGAGTTAACAATTTTTTTGGGAGAGGAAGTTCATGGGGGGAGAAAAAAAAGGTAAAATTTGAGTCCAAAGGTAGAAAAGCCTCTTGGAGCCCTGATTACAGGGTTCCCACTCAATTTCAGAAATAAAATTCAGACTTTTCCAGGCTATTTACGGCATTTTCAGATATTTCTTGCTCTTATGAACATCTATTTTCAATAAATGGTCTAATTATCCACTTTCTAGAGCCAAACATTAAAAATTGTTCATTTTCCAGGTATTCTGTATGATTTTCCAGGTTTTGGGCCAAAATGAGCGATTTCCCCTGACTTTTCCAGGTTTCCCTAGAAAATTTGACTCTAAAACACAGGTTTTTAACTAGTTTTGGTGCACCTAGTCCGAATTTCGGAAATGTATTTTCAGGTAGGATTTGTACTTCGTTGAACTTAATATAAAATAAGTTGTAAATAATATAGTTCCAAGAACATAATGCCCAGACAATTTTTGGTAATTTGACCTTAAAACACATGATTTCAACTTAGTTTTGGTACACCTACAAATGGCTCTTCAACCCCAATCTTTCATTCTGAAAAACTTTATTTTATCTCCTTACGGCTTCCCAGACTATTCCCCCAAACTATGTGAAATTTGCCTGAACCTTATGTATTGCACCTAGGGATTGTCGTTTTAGGGCATTTTGGTCATCCCGGGATTTCGGGATAAAATTCGACAGTATCCCGGGATCCCGGGAAATCCCGAAAATTTAATCAATGCCAAAATTTCAAGGAAAAAATTTTTTTTTGGCTGTAAAATCAAAACTTGCATAAAGACTAAATTAGAAAAAAAATATGGGGAGAAATTATTAATTTTTAATGCTAAAATTTTTCAGTTCTAGGCTTTAAAATTTCTTAAATGATATTAAAATATTTTTTTGCAATTTTATATTCACTCATTATAATAGTACACACATATATCCCATAAAACCTTATGAAATGACGCGAACTTAATATTTTAAAAATTTGTTTTAAAAATACTCTAGTTAAAAGTGTACTTTCCCTAAAAATGATTTTGAATTCCCTTATATATATGTAGATAGCAGAGGAAACCCTATGAATGTTTGTTTTTTAAATGTCGGAGCAAACCACTCGTAGAACCTCCTTTACACTTAATTATCAAAGAACACTTTTTGCATTTTGCTTCAGAGTTCGGTCTTTTTATGAAGTGCTCCATGCAAATGTACTAGCCTTTTCTGCCTTAATACAAAATCAGAATATTCTCAGCCTGATCTTCAAAACGTGTAATCTCTTTAAAAGCTGACGACTTATTGAGATCACGAGTACTGTATTCATTCGGAAATAAGGTTCAAACTATCCTCATAAATAATTATTCATCACATAAATAAAGATCATGAGTTTCTAACATATATGCTAGAATTACGATCAATGCTTTGTGGTTGAAAATGGCCTCGTGCTGGGAGTTATTACGATTTGTATCTCTTATCACTAAAATACTAAAGAATGAAAAAAGTTGATGAGTAACTAAGTTTCACCATTTATGTCAACATGCGAGCATTGTATGTATTATACAAATCGGCGAGTTCCTTGTTTATTGCTTTTTTGCTGTAAAGTTCTAAGGAGTGGGAGATAATTTAATTCAGCAGTGATTGACTTAAACTTAAACCACCTCATTTCCACCAATTTATAAGTATTTTCCAAGGAAAGGAAATAATTGTTCATGCAATCAGGAACGATTTCCAAGCGTTTGTAGCAGCGTTAAAGAAATTTAAAATTTTGAGGGAATCCCGGGACGGACTGGGAAATCCCGGGACGTGTCCCGGCCTTAAAATTCTACGGGATCCCGGGATCCCGCTTTCCCGGGATCCCGGGAAACAATCCCTAATTGCACCTATGGAGCCAACGGTGGCTTCTCCCGAACGGGCACTTTTTCCATGTCTGGTTAAGTATATATTGGATAGGTGATAGGTCCAAGGCACACTACTTAATCATTTACTGAACAATGTCTGATCACCAAGTTCAGTTTACCCCCAGCCCCATTTTACGCACATACTATTATATAGGCTTACCATACGTCCTGGTTTACCCAGGACAGTCCTGGGTTTTGGAGGCTGTCCTGGGTCCCAAAATGTCCTGGGTTTTCGTAATTTTAAGACTGGACAAAATTTCTTTGTGAAATTTTCGATAAAAATTTTCAAACTGCATTTTTTTTAACTACTTCTACGTTCTACGGCTTCACTTTACTCATATTTAGACATCTGAAAGGGGCAGACTCTCTATTTGTACTGTCAAACACCTTTTAAATGTGAAAATTAACTATGAACTTAATTGTTGTGAATTTTATGATTTAATTAAATCTAACAAAGAATTTTTGAAAAAAGTGATGTCAAGTGAAAAGTACAAATGATTAAATAAAGTATGTTATTTCAGTTTAAATGTTTAATTTTTTTTTAGTTTGGGTGTTTATTTAGTTTTCAATCTTTGATGGGCCGATAGGTGGACAAAGTGTCCTGGGTGGAGCTCAAGAAAATATGGTAAGCATATTATAGCTAAAACACAATACACTATAACATAAAAAATCACTGCAAAACAGAATCCATATTTTTTTTTAAACTATAACTCAGAAAATGAAAACAAAATAAGCTAGACTGTGAGCTCTGGTTGTAAGGATGCTAACTACATGTGTAGTGTTTCCATACTACAAAAAGTTTAGCTAAAACAGTGTAGGACCAAGGTACAGTTAGGTCTGAGGTACAATACTTTCCTCTATATGAAATTCTTCTTATGGTATTTAAGTATTATGTTGACCGTTCAGTGATCGTCAAATTCAGCCACAGCTAAAGAATGCGAATGGGCTTTGATAACATTTCCAAATTTATTGACGGGATAATCTTCTTTTAAATAAAAATTTATAATGTAGTTCATCTGACTTTGAAAAAGAATCGTAACATTCTAAAATATGTATGTTTGAGTAGTATGTTTTATTAAGTAGCAAGGTAGCCGGTGAGTGTAACTGTTGATGCTCATAGAAAAGGCTGTGTGCTCTTCTGGTTTTAGATATTTTAATTGATTTTAGACATTTTAATAAAGTTGTCACAACATGTATACATTCAATTCATATCATGTAGAAAAATTTGTTTAGAATCGGGCAAAAATCGAAGTTATTGGACAAACAAAAAGTTTACAAATATTAATGAAGGGTTAAATAAGTTTTCAAAAATGCTTATCTTATCCATTGAAAAAATCAGTGCAAACCGCATAATTTGGAAATCTTATTATGTTCTTAATAGAGTAAAAACTGCCATGTATTTTCATTACTATTTTTGTGTCAACACGTGGATTAAATTTCATAATTTCCATTCACTACTGTTGCATCACCATCTAGGCAACTAGACATAACTCCATCCTATATGGAAGGTTTGATCCTCTCTTAAATTACAAATCACCAGATAAAAGCCACAGAGTATAGAGCTTACAGAGATTCCAAGTGGCAGTTTTCCTCTTAACTCCACCACCACTTTATAACAGGCATGCTCAAGTCCAGTGAGACCTCTACATGTCTCTCTCAGTTCACCAGCTGCCAATCAGATGGTTGGTTGTTTTGGGTTTTATGGTGCAAGGTCCCTATATCAGACATTCCGCGCCAAACTCAAGATAAATAGTTAAAAATATATTTAAATTAAAAGTAATGCCCGTTTCTAACCAATATTAAAATATGAAGCTTATTAAAAGGCTTATCAGATGCGGGCGTGAAGCCCATAGTCGAGCGTAGTCTATACACCATTATTTAAAGGTTGATAGGTTAAAACCAATTTCAGAGATGCCAGCATCTTTTCAATTGTACATATGATTAAATGTCGTGAATTATTCTAATGGCATTTAAAAACTGAAATAGTGATGGATGATGTTGTTGACCTAAAAGTTCAGTTAATACTGGTGATGGAGTTTTAAAATAGCGAACATAGTAAAATAATGTTAGGGTATGAGGTTAAAATGTGCTGAATAGTTAAAATATTCTGGCAATGAGGGCAAGTCGGTGGCGGTTCCCCAGCCAAAAGGAACCGATGTGTGACTCGCTGCAAATCAGAAGAAGGCAAAATGGCAAAAGTGATTCCCGATTGGATATAGAAGTGAACTTACATGGCGTAGTCATGAGGCATCTTTCGATTGCGAGCTTGTTGCTCTACCAACTAATCTACCACTTTATCTTAGAATATTTTTATTTAAATTAGCCAAATTATGGATAAGTTGCCAGATTTTGAACACTTTTTATTAATTTTGAGGAATGACCAAAATCCTCAAACCTTGGTAAGTCCAAAGAATTTTTGGAAAAATTTGGTGTTACCAATGCTGTTTATTGGCATGTAAGCAATTCAATTTCTATGTAGCTGGATTGCGAGAATCCACTTTTTATTGAAATTTTTTCAGCCAGGCCCGGTTTCTTCGGACTAACCCAAACCTTTTTTTAAATTTTCATGTATGTCTCAAGTTTTGTTGAAACAGGGAATAGAATTTGTTTATCAGGGGTTTAGGATGTTACTCTTTCAAACCTTAAGAAAAAAATTATAGTAATTGATGATTGATCTACATTAGAAAAGGTAGTATTGCCTTTGATTTAAAGATATAAAGGATTAAAATTTTAAGTTGAGTCAAAAACTAGGGTTACGATAGTAATTCTTAAGATCTAAAACCAGGGCCGTAACCAGACTTTTGTTTCGGGGGGGGTTTTGACTCAAATATTTTCTGAGGTACCTCCTTACTACGGGTACTTTTATGTGTTAAGTTTTAGGTCACAACACTGGATTGAAATTTTGATGCACTACATTTCAAAATTGTTTAAACAATATGAATTCGAAGTAAAAGGGGGGTCTGGGGGGCCTCCCCCAGAAAATTTTTGGAAATTTGTCCCTCAAAAGAGTGTTTTAGCTCATTTCTGAGACCCTTTAGATTACACCCATAGAGCACCACTCATTGTAAGCGGCCGAATTTTCAAGGTAAAAAGAAGGTATATTGTAATAAATGGCGAAATGTTAAGGGGGTTTTTAGGTTCCTACTCCAGAAAATTTTTTGAATTTTTCCCCTAATAGTGGCATTTTAACTCATTTTGAGACATATTAGGTAACATTAAAGAGGACCAATCCTTGTAAACACAAGTTTGAAGGAAAAACCGTATACTTAATAGATTTCTAAATTTCGAGGGGGTTTGGGGGTCCTCCCCCAAAAAAATTTTGGAAATTTTACCCTTAAAAGTAGGGTTTTGACTCATTTTGAGACCCTTTGGGTTATACCCGAAGAGGATATCGCTCCTTGTGAGACATAATTTTCAAGAAAAATAGCAGTATAAAAATTGATGTCAAAATTTCGGGGGGAGTTTGAACCCCTAAAACCCCCCCCTTGGATACGGCCCTGTCTAAAACACAATTTCTTATTTTAGCTAATATAGATTCCATATTTCCATAGGAGGATTTTTGTGAAAATGCCATTTTGGTTTAGTACCTTTTTTTAAAAAGGTGCCGATAAACTGTACCAAAATTGACCTCTATTAGTCCCTGCACATATTAGAAAACGATATCCTTCCGGCAAACCGGAATCAGTTTTTGCCAATATTCTGCATAACAGCAGGGAGGGCACAGCTTTGATAAGAGTCCTCCAGCCACCATGTTTACCCACAGCTCAAATGATGACAACACTTAAGCATGCTGATGTGGGAGCTGTGGATAAACATGGCAGCTGGAGGATTCTTATCGAAGCTGTGCAGCAGGTAGTAGTAGTACTGTAGGAAAACTTGCCCCTGTAAACTGGAAATCCTGTCCCACTTATGGGGCACCTTTTCCAACGTGACATGGTCACCTTTAAGCCTTTTTTTTGTAAAAATCTAAAGAATATTGATGACAATTGAATGCTACATTTTGTAACACAAGGAAGATAATGATGACTTGTTTACCCAAAAATAAGTAAAAATTAAAATGTACAGAAGCAAAATTTAATAAGGTTCAAAACCTAGCCCTGGTCTTCCCTACTTTATATAGTTAAGCAATAACAGTAAACAAAAGAAAATCCAAAAACAGGATATTTAGTTTTTGAAATGTAAATAAATAAAAAGTAGCATTTGAATTATTAAAATTCACTTAGGGAAATTATTTTTATAATATAATAAAGCAATAAAATGAGAAAACTTGCATAATACAGGTGTAAATAAGTTCAAAACATAGTAAACAAACTACGCAACTCAAACATTTAGTGCTTTTAAAAAGCTTACTGGTACTCAAATTTTATATTTAGATAAACCTTGAACAATAGTTAACTAACTTATTTTCAAAGCTAATTATTTCAATGAATTACTTTAAATTTGAAAAATAAGCTAAAATGCGATATACTCACTTTCGTTGGTTGGGTTGTTTTTTGGTGCTTTTTGCTACTGCTTTAGCAGGCATATAGCACACATGGAGGAGGAGTATGTAGTTGAGGTAGAGTTGATAGACCGGGAGCCAGCAACATATTTTGTCAGTCATTTCCTCTCAAGCGATATTTGGTGGAAAATTTCAGGGAGTTGTATCATAATGCCTGGTGAGCGTCAGCTGCTTGTCCGTGGGTGGGTCACTGAGCTATAAACAAACTGGAGTGACAACCTCTGATGATATAACATGCGACCGAACGTGCCGGCGCGGAAGGTCACAATTGCCTGGTTCGCTTGAGCGAACCGGGCAAAACAAACCAATTTCTCCATAGACTAACATTGTGTGAGTTAAACTATTTCTAGAAAACCCCCTTTTTTAAAAATATTTTGAGCAACATTTAGAATGGTCGTATCATGCTGTGCATACAACTGTGCCAACAGATGGGGAAAATTAAAAGAAGATGGAAATCTTTTCTGCGCAGGCACAAACTTCGATAAGGTGTGATGCGGTTTCGGCACGCTCAGTTGTCACTCCAGTTTGTTTATAGCTCAGTGGGGTGGGTTGAGCGGTGGGAGCCCCCCAAACACTCCCCCCCACACAAAGTCTCTTCAAAGATTGGATGAAAATAGCCATAACTTGAAGTATTGTGGAAACCCTACCGCTTCATTCATTGATAAGAATCTTTGAGGAAGACGCTCCAAATGTTAAAACGACCAGCTGACGTCTATTCCACCGCCCTACAGCCAGCTGACGAATTTTTTTCTTCTAGATATTGGGTCTACTACAGTGGAAGCTCTTATAGCGTAATTAATCCGTACCGAGTTTTTTGTCGCTATAAGAGCAAACTTCGAGTGATACACTCGAGTGTAGAATATCACTCGTTTAAAAGCAATAAACTCGTCAAGCTAAACTATCAATTTTGATGCTTTTCGGGAAGGTGGACTCGATTCCCTCAATGATATATTTTTAGTAGACTAATTTATCAAGTCTGGAGGAAATCTCAACCTGAAAACGATATCATTGGGATTTAGAACACAGTTCGAATCATCCAATTGATCTTTCCTCACTTTAAACAAGTATTTCTTATTTTATGAAGTCTTGATACTTCCAATTTCATGATATTACCTTATTTTTTGCTTTTATTTTAATTTATATAAAGTTTAAGATCAATATTTTACAGAGTATAAATATTTGCGTTTGCTTTTTAAATTTTGATTTTGATATTAATTTATTGCATAGCTTAGCTTCCTTAGAAAGGTCTGATGCTTAACAAAATTTATTACATCAATTTCACCTGCATCTGCATGCAATTTGAAAAATTTATATCTTAAATATAAGTCAAAAAATTGGAAATAAAGAAAGATAAATGATTACGCTAATAAATTTAAAGTCTAAAATCAACAAGGACATTAGGTAGCGAAAGGTTTCGTTTGGGATTTTAGCCGGTTACCCCGGGCGAAAGCAAGCGAGAAGAAGATGCGATCGTTACTTGGTGCTGTTTGTCATACTCTGATACACGGGGGGCCCATCTGACACTGCTACCAGTGACGTCACTGGCAGCGGAAGTGGCGAGCCAAAGCTTACACTGGCCAATCAGGCTTGTTAAGGCGGAGCGTAAAGTTTCCATGCCACCAGTATCTTTCCCTTATCCCGCTCAAACTGAAAGTGATTGGTTGTTCAAACAGTTAGGAGGCGTTACATATGACGTCACTGGCAGCGGAAACGAGACGTCACGAGCTTTTTCCATGTCTATGTGAAGAGCCAACCTTATATTCTATAAACCTTGACTCTGATATTTGTTTATTGGCTAATTCTTGTGTGACGCACACAAACCGATCCAGAAAAGTATTCGATAAGCTGAATCGATTCGAAGATTAGTCTTTATAAGAGCACTTTTGTGCTCTTATAGAGACTAATTTTTGGGTCTTTATAAGAGAGTATTTTTATAAGAGCAGGTCGCTATAAGAGCTTCCACTGTATAATGTATCAAAGTTTTAGCCGGGAGGAAATGACTGAAAATTTTAATTTTTTTTTTGTGTGGGGGGGAGTGTTTGGGGGGCTCCCACCCCTCAACCCACCCACGGACAAGCAGCTGACGCTCACCAGGCTTTATGATACAACTCCCTGAAATTTTCCACCAAATATCGCTTGAGAGGAAATGACTGACAAAATATGTTGCTGGCTCCCGGTCTATGAAGGGAGATCTAGTATATAGAGGAGATATATCTCGCTTGGGGGAATTAGATCTCCACAAAGTAGAAGTATTTATTGGTGTTTTTCAGGTATGGGGCGATTGTTTAAAAGGGGAGAAATTTTCGGAGGGGCTGGTTAAAACAAAACCTGCCAGATGTTCGTATGAATTGGAGGAGAGCTTTGGCGTTGTTTGTCGTAGATGGGGCAGCAAAGAATAATGTGTTCAATGGTTTCCGGGTCGCCACATGAGCAATTTGGAGATGGCGTGAGGTTGAAACGGTGAAGTTTTGCCTGGGATGGGAAACTGCGGGTTCGGATCTGAGAGAAGATGACGTCTTCTTTTCTGGACTCAGCAATTTCGTTTGTGAGAAGGGGTAGGGGGATTAGCTTTTCGGTTTTCAGATGTTTGAAATCTTCAGCGTATTTGGTTTTTTCCCAGTTGGTCATGGATGCTTTTTTGAGATCCTCGTAGATCCATCTATTTAGGTCTTCTGGTGGTATTTTGTTCCATATGAGGTGTGAGTTTACGGCATTTTTTGCTATTTTGTCGACTTTTTCGTTATGGAGAATGCCAACATGGGCTGGGATCCAAACTATGTCTAAAGAAATGAATTTAGAGGCATTAGAGTCGATTGTCGATATTATATTGTGGATTATTGTTGGGGATTTGCTCGTTGCCTTTTCAATAGCTTTCACGCATGATAGAGAGTCCGTGAATAAGAAGTATCTCTGTTTTTGGGTGCAGAGGTTTTTTATGGCTGTAAGGATAGCCGCTCCCTCAGCAGAGAAGATGGAATTTATAGGATTAGCACTGCCCGAGATGTGATGATTCCTCTTGAGGAGTCAAGGATTCCCACTTGGGAGTTCAGTTTTGAAGCGTCGGTGAAGATCAGACAGGGACTATGTGGGAGATTTTTACAGAAAAAGTCAAAGAGTGAAACTATCAGTTTGTCTGGTAGACTTCTGTCCTGGAAGGGGAGAGTCGAAGAGTGACAGGTAAAGTTTTCCAGGTTT
Organism: Tetragnatha montana; assembly: GCA_963680715.1. NCBI lineage: Eukaryota > Metazoa > Arthropoda > Arachnida > Araneae > Tetragnathidae > Tetragnatha > Tetragnatha montana. The sequence continues at coordinate 1,855,339 of OY796684.1, read as the reverse complement.
AAAGCTTGGAATTTCGGGGCTTTCAAGATGAGATGTAAACTTATTCCTTTGTTCCTTAGCCATTCAGCACCGATGGAGGCGAGGGAGGGGGGACCACGTTCCCCTTGGGGTAGAGGTGACCGACGAGGAAAAAGGTTGGCTAATGTTTTTGATGAAACATCGTAAGCCAAGCATCGTATGCCTGCTTGAGGCCTGAAGAGTACCGGCTTCTTTGTACAACAAAGGCAGGGGAGTCCAGATAGGTAGACCCGTGGCTACCCTCAGGGCTTTGTTGTAGAGAACTTCGAGAGGGCGACGTTGAGAGGGGATATGAAAATGTGGCAGGCGTAGTCTATCTTGGGACGGATTGACATGTCCACTAAACGTAGGAGGTGGGAGGAGCGACCTTTTGCCCGAAATGGCTTTGAGGGCTTTTTATTGTGGATTTCTTCTTTTGTGCAAAGTGGTGAGCGAAGGAGAGGTTTTTTGAGAAAGACAGTCCCAAAATCTTCATGTGTTCGGCCCTTGCTGGTTGTCGATGTGGAGATTAAACAGTGGTTGGTTTCGTTTGGCCGAGAAGTTGATGGCACTACATTTGTTCGAATCAAGAGTGAGCTTCCATTCGTGGCACCAGATTTTGAGAAGAGCGAGATTTATGGTGCGATGTAAGGAGTCTAGGGAAGACGCGATTCCTAGGATCCATATGTCGTCAGCATAGACTCTGCGCCAGGCGGAATTACAGAGAAGAGGAAATCATGAATAAAAAAGGGGCCAGAACGGAGCCCTGGGGAACGCCCTTTTGAAGAAGACAGGTGTTTGAAAAGACTCCTCTCCATTTCACTCTAAAGGACCTTTCACTCACAAGGTTTGCGATCCAACGATTTGCTCTACCCAGAATGCCAGCTTGGGTGAGTTTGAAGATGAGGCCATCAGGCCAAACAGAATCGTAAGCGGTTTTTATGTCGAGCCCGATGCAGATTACATAGTTTCCGCAGTTTCTTGCATGGATAATTTTGTGATGAAGCGCGGCTAATGCGCTATCGCATCCCCTATTCGGGAGGAAGCCAAAGTGAAGTTTGTGGAAATGTTTGTTTTCCATGGTTTATTAGACGGGGAGATTACTTGGGTTAGGGAAATGGGTCTACCATGATGAATTTACCATGGAGGGATCTTTCCCGGGTTTAGGGATTGGCACAATTGTGGACTTCGTCCACTCCTCTGGGACAGAACATTCCGACCAGAGATGGTTTATGATTTCCAGGAGAGAGAGCTTTGCCTGGGAAGAAAGGTTCTTAAAGATTTTTGCTGAGATGTGGTCGGGACCTGGGGTGGAAATTTTCGTTTTATAGATGGCTGTTTCCAGTTCTTTAACGTCAAAGGTGGAATTATAGTCCATCTCGCAGGGAGGACTGGGGTCTATGGGAATAAATTCTGGAATCGGGTCTCTGGCGTAATAGAGTGCGAAATCGTTTGCCTGTCTGACGGGATCTGACTCCAAAGATCCGCTTGAGTTGATGATGAGGTTCTTGTTTTTTCCCTGTGGGTGATCATTCCCGCGGAGGCCTCGGAGTATTTTGAAAATGTCAATGGACGCGCCTTTATTATTACAGATCTGGTCCCAGTAGGAGATGGATTGAGTTTTCACCTCCTTTCTTAACTGAGCAGAAGTTTCCTTGTAAAGCATCCATTTATTTATATCTGAAGATCTTTTTGCTTCACGCCAGAGTTTCCTTTTTTTCCCCAGAAGTTTTGAACAGCAATGAGACCACCAGGGTGGGTTTGTCTTTTTCGGAATTTTGATGAAAGATTTATTTCTTGAGATTGCTGTTTGGCATGTATGGATAAATTGACCGGGGTTGGAGATTTCGGAAGATTCGATCATGTTGTTTACTTGGTGGAAAGTGTTCTTCCAGTTGATTTGACATCGGGTTTGGCATCGATCAGTAGACCAGCCCGGGATTTCAATGGAGATCTGGATGGGACAGTGGTCGCTTTCGAAGCAGTCAGGGTGTACGTAATAGGACGAGTGTGCTAGCAGGTCGGGGGAGACTATGCTCAAATCCAGTAGGGAGGGTGAACAATTCATTCCATAGCGGGTAGGAGTTGAAGTGTTCAGGAGGCATAGATCCTTTTCGATGATCCAGTCGATAAATTCATTTGCTTGCGTACTGCGTGATTGGCTTCCTAGAGCTGGGTGATGGATATTAAAATCACCGGCCAATAAGAATGGCGGGTTGATTTGAGATAATAGGTTGGATAAAAAGTCCACTGAAGGGGTGTTTGGAGGAATATAGATGTTAACTACTGTGAGTGCGAAATTTTTTAAGTAGATTTTTAGAGCCAAGCATTCTATAGAATTGGCGTTTGTTGAGTTTAGGGTGATGATTTGGGAAGGGAGGGATTTGTCAACTGCTGAGAGAAGGCCGCCTCCCCTACCTTGAGGTCTGTCCTTGCGGAAGATGGTTTTCCCTTTTATGGTGAAGTTGTGGTTGGGTTTGAGGAAGGTCTCTTGCAGAAGGATGATGGAAGAACTGTCGAAAAAAGGGTTTTTGAGCCATTGTCTTTTTGGACTTATGCTGTTAGAGTTCCAATGTATGATGTTAGACATGGTGGAGGGGTTAGGTCTTTCCTTTTGGATTTTGAGAACCTCGGTTGTTTACATGCCAGTCGAGGATTGTTTGTTCAAAGGGAGTATTGGAGATAGAGGTTGATCCAGAGGCAATTGACTGAAATTTTAAATCAGTGAGTTTTGGTCTTGTTGTTGACTTTCTTTTGGGGGAATCAGAGGAGGGTAATTGAGTATTTGATTCGACTAGATGCGTGACAATGCTGATGAGATTTGAGATTTTGTGATCTACTGCGTTGTTAAGTGCTTCAAGTTTGGCTTCAAATGAAGTAGTTAAAGCCGTGGTGACTTCTTTTACGATGTTTATGATAGTGGTTTGGAATGAGGCGAGGTCCAGGGAAGGCGCTTGAACGGGGTTCGCCTTGGCAGCGATCGCTGAGTAGCTGTTCTTTTCTTTGGCAGCGAACAGTCTCCTTGCCTCTGTAAAGGTAAGGTTGTTTTCTGCTTTGAATTTCAGAAGTTTTTCTTCTTTTTTCCGGATTGGACAGTTTTTGTCGGTGGCTGGATGGGGAGCCTGGCAGTTAGCGCAGTTTGGGGTGGTCGAGGTGCAGACTCCCTGGTGGGTGGATCCGCACTCAGGGCAGATGACCACTGAGAGGCCGCATGACTTGGTTGAGTGGTTAAATTTCAGGCATTTTTTGCATTGTCTTGGGGAGTCTATGAATCTTTCTATTTTAGTTTGCGTGTAGAAAAGTCTGATTTCTCTTGGGAGGTTACTTCCGTAGGTAGTGACCAGAACGGTTTGTGAGGGGTCTTTGGAGCCCTTCTTGGAAAATCTTCTGATGTTGTTCACCGCGATTTCATTAAGTTCAATTTCTTCAACAAGTAGCTTTAGGTCGAGGTCGAGGTTTATGTCTCTCAGTAAAAACTTGGAGGTGACGTTGTCAATCGGGCACTTTGATGTCACGGGTGTTCCAAGGATTTCTTTTAGGCAACTGATTTCTGTTGCAGCTTCTGGTCCGGATGTTTGGATGAGGAGTTTTCCTTGCCTCGTGTTTATTGCTTTAGTTATTTGATCGTGGTGAGTGATTTGGTTGAGTTGAAGTTTGAGGTTGTATGGGTTTTTTGGGATTGATGTAGAGTTTGTCGAGGAAAAGATAATAGTGAAAGATTTCACTCCAAAAATGGAACTCAGATTGATTTGCTGTTCAATATCGTCGTCATAGAAGACATATGTTTCTTCAGGTTGGACGAGTTTTCTCGAGAACACTTGATTGCCATCGATCATTGGTTCATGGGTTTCGCCCATGGATGGGGGAGGCCAGAAGTTAAGGCTAAAGAGGGGAAGACGAATTTGCCTTCCAAAGCAAGATAATAAGGGTATAAAGAAAAGGAAGCTTTTCTTTTATTTTAGCGACTCGCTAAAACCTAATATATAAGAGTTCTTCCTCACGTTCAAATTCCAAATTCAGAATCTAAATCTAACAAAGAGGAAACGTAACGCGCCAGACAAGATCAGCTTTCATCACTCACTTTCTTTCCATACGAAATAACAACATCAACAAACAACTAACTGTTGCCATTAAGCGAATATAAATTTATAATTTAAATGGATTGGCTCTTTTTAACCGGAAGTTGGTGGATCTTGGTTGTGGCTTACTCTGGGTGACTCCTTGGCAATGTATTTGGCGGTCGCTAAAAGAGCGATTTTCGGCGCTCATTTCAAAAATTCTCTCGTGCTAAACTTCCTCTTCATGGAATGAATTAGTTAAAAAAATCATAAATAATGCACTTAAGCTCCCCGTTAGATTATTAAAACTACTATAGCATTTTTAAAGAATAGTAGTAGCAAAAATGGGTGAACAAAAAGTGAGGGGAAGAAATTTTTTTTTTACTAGGTTACCTTTAAGATTTTTAGTTTACTTTACTTTTTTGCATGGAATTTCGAAAGTACTATTAAACTTTAAATAAATCGATTTATATTTAAATTTTTCTTTCTTGTTATAGTCTGTTATCAGATTGGAATAAATGAATTAATATTTAGTAAATTTGTATAAATCTCTTTCTCCCTCCCTCTAATTGAATTTACTTTATTTTGTAGTAAATTGCATTGTAATAGTTATTTACAAAGGTATAATGAACATGCATTAATTATCTGCTTCAATGAAGATAGATTGACAGACATTATTTAATTATTTATAAGGCCTTCTCTTCCATTAGTGTCAAAGTTTTACTGGTAACCCTTAGCTCTAAACAAAGAGGGAGGGGTTGGCTTTTGATTAATTTTCGGACATTTGGATTATTTTTTTACGCCTAAAGAGGATCACTCCTTGTACTCTCCAAAATTTTCAAGGGAAAACAAAAAAGTCTGTTATACAGTGTTTTTCCCATGAAATTTCAGCCGCTTACAAGAAGCGGTTACACTTTGCGTGTCCCCCAAAGTAGTTTCAAATGAGTTAAAACACAAGTTTAAAGGGAAAAATTTAAAAATTCTTTCTGGGGGAGGACCCCCAGCCTCCTTCGAAATTTTGATATCTATTTTTAATTTTTCCGGTTTGCAAGGAACCGTTCTCTTTGGATGTTACCAAAATGAGCTAAAACACTACTTTTAATAACAAATTTTGAAAAATTTTCTGGGGGTGACCCCCATTTTTACTTGGAGTAATAATAAAATTTTGACATTATGTGCACCGTAATTCAAATACTACTTTTAAATTATTTAAAACTAGTTATGGGGTTTAGAAATGACGTTCAGATAATCCCAGGGCCGTATCCAAGGGGGGGGGGGGTTAGGGGTTCAACCCCCCCCCCCGAAATTTTGACATCAATTTTTATACTGCTATTTTTCTTGAAAATTATGTCTCACAAGGAGCGATATCCTCTTCGGGTATAACCCAAAGGGTCTCAAAATGAGTCAAAACCCTACTTTTAAGGGTAAAATTTCCAAAATTTTTCTGGGGGAGGACTCCCAAACCCCCTTGAAATTTTGAAATCTATTAAGTATACGGTTTTTCCTTCAAACTTGTGTGATTTACAAGGAGTGGTCCTCTTTAATGTAACCTAAAGTGTCTCAAAATGAGTTAAAATGCCACTTTTAGGGAAAAAATTCAACAAATTTTCTGGAGTAGGAACCTAAAAACCCACTTAACATTTCGCCATTCATTTATTACAATATACCTTCTTTTTACCTTGTGAAAATTCGGCCGCTTACAATGAGTGGTGCTCTATGGGTGTAATCTAAAGGGTCTCAGAAATGAGCTAAAACACTCTTTTGAGGGGCAAATTTCCAAAAATTTTCTGGGGGAGGACCCCCAGACTTCGAATTCCTTCATTTTCAATTCACTCATTCATTTACTTCGAATTCATATTGTTTTTACAATTTTGAAATTTAGTGCATCAAAATTTCAATCCAGTGTTGTCATCTAAAACTTAACATATAAAAGTACCCGTCAGGAGGTACCTCAGAAAATATTTGAGTCAAACCCCCCCCCGAAACAAAAGTCTGGCCCTGGATAATCCCCCATCCCCCTTGGAAGTCGTCGGCCATCAAATATTGGGGGGGACAGATCCAGAATTTGGTTCCTTGGGTAAAAAAAGAAATTGAAAAAAAAAGAGGATATTTTTAAATTACCAAAGAACGAAACTTTGCATTTTGAAACAGACCCTTCGAAACTAATTTGTTTCACCATACAAACAAATTCGAAATTCGAACAGTACCTCAAAAAATATTTTGAAGACTGCTTGCTTTTAAGCAGCTTTTTAGGGGTTTATAGTAACTTAGAGGATATCCAGGGCTCGTGCCATTGTTTTAGAAAGTGGGGGGGCGAAACAACTTTGTAGGGCCACAAATAATGCAAATGTTCGCACAATGTTACAAATGTTTCGCGAGGTGTTAGGCTGCCAATTTTCCGAGTATAACATAATTAAATGCAAAACTTTGTTGAAGTTTAAAATGGTTTCATCAGATAATGCTAGCTCGAAAGCAAAGGGGGGCCTGGGGGTCCTCCCCCAGAAAATTTTGTGAAAAGTGGCTCCAAATTGAAGTTTTTTTACTCATTTTTGTACATTTGGTGCCCATTGGATAACACCTAAAGAGGGTAACTTCTTGTACTCCTAAAAGGAGAGGAGAGAAACAAGTTCAAGGAGAAAACAGTAAATAATTACCTATGAGAAATTAATAGGGGTCTGGGGACCCCCAAGAAATATTTTGAAAATTTCCCTCTAAAAATAAAGTTTCAGCTCATTTTGAAAGCATGTAAACCACAAAATTTTCAAGGATGAAATTATAAATAGATGCCAAGTTTTGAAAAGGGCTGGGGGTCCTCTCCCAGAAAATTTTTGCAAATAGGCCCTTTTAAACTATAATATTACATCTATTTTAAAACTTCCCATAAGAGAACAGTTTCTTTTAAGCGGAAGAATTTTCAAGGGAAAAACACTCTAATTTTTTATAAAACAAATCTTAAATATTGGGGGGGGACGCGTCCCCCCCGGCGATGACGCCCGTGATGCGTGATCCCCCCCCAAAAAAAAAAAGTCAGGTTACGGCCCAGCCCAGCACCACTTTAAAAAAAAATCCTTGCCCCCCAACCGAACACTAAAATGACGCCCCTGGAAGGATAACTCGCCAAATTCATTGAATACTGTCTCGAGCGTCTAGTGCGAGTACAAAATCTTCTCGTTCTTGGCCAATCATTGGCCGTGCTTTTAACTGGTTGCGCAATAAAATTTTCCGGTTTCCTGCAACCCTACGTTGCCATGGGTGAAGCTTCTCTCTCGTAAACGTGTCTTCTGTCAACTACAAAACACCGCTTTGGGAATGTGGTGAAGTGATATTTGTTTTGATTGTGCACGGATTGTTTTATTTACAAGTGTTTCAGTGTGCTCCCTGTTTGTGATTGAAAAAGTCGACATCGTTGATTTCATATCCATTCCGACCAAAGTATGATTTGTGCTCAAGGTTGTGGGATTTTCGCTTTTCGACTTGTTTAACCTGAGTTTGTTGAAAGAACCTGAGTTTGCTATGGAATCTGAGGAAATAAGTGATGTGGGTCTAAGCCATGTCGGTTTAAAGGCCCGATCTCCTGAGGGACATGCCGCCCGAGCCATGCATATTAAAGGAGATGAGTACATTTGGATTGAAATTCAAGAGAAAACATTCAAAAATTGGGTTAACGAACAGATTCGGCCTCTAGGAATGTCCATCGAAAATTTACAGACAGACTTCAGTGATGGTCTCAAACTCATAGCTTTAATCGAAGTGTTACAGAAAAGGAAGCTCAAGAAAATCAGGAAACCTTTAAACCAACACCAATGTCTCGAGAATGTCCAGACTGCTCTTCAGGCTATGGCATCGGATAACATCAAGTTGGTCAATATAGGTATGTTTATCAACATTATAGTTGATTGAAATTGTTAAAAAATGGCCTTCTCAAATACTTTTTGCTCTGTGTGTTTAAATATTGATGCTTTCGACAATTGTAGCTTTCTAACAACTCACTTCTCTCGCTTAGAAGGTACTGTAAGGGTCATTCCATTTCAAATCATCCAGCAAAATACAATTTTGTCACCCATAGTCACAGATTTCAATGAAAATTTTTTTATAGATAGATTTTAGCTTCCTTATGACTAATATGAAATTTTACTTCCATATCTCAAGTACTTTCTGAGAAAAAAAATGTCAAAATATTGAAAAATTGGAAAAAACGACATTTCGGAGGCTGTTTTTTTAGGCCATGTTGTTGTGTGAAAAAAATCATAACTTCGCTAATTATAAAGATATCATGATGGAATTTTCACTAAAATGTTCCCAAGAGTATGGGGATTAAGAAAAAAAATAGCTAAAAAATCCTATGTAAATACAAGCCCCCCAGAAATTTTTCAAAGTGAAAACTTTTATAAAAAAACCCAATGAATCAAAAAACGCTCTCACAAAAAAGGCATAGGAGTTACCTACACCAATTTTGCTTTAAATTACACACAAAAGTATAAACTAAAAGACTAGAAAATAAAAACAGTGGTTTTTTGAGTACTAATGTGTTTAATTTCACAAAAACCGAAAAATTTTAGCTTTTTTTGGCAAAAAATTGTAGTATGCAGAAATGGAAAAAAATTATCAGAAAAACATTATTTAATTATTGCTAACTAATTTTAAATTTAAATAATTGTTTCTTTCAATATTATAAATAATATTTTGTGATGAGTATTTTTATGCATTAGTTTAAGTTCAGTGGTTATGGCTCTCTCACGTCACATCATCCAGGCTATCTCACCCATGATATCATTATTTTAATTGATTTTTATTAATTGCTGGTTAACCATCCTTAAAAGACCAATGTAAACTTTTCCTAAGAAAGCAAATGGGTAGTGTTTTTCACATTTAAGGTTATGGTTTAAATATTGTATAAGGGACCTATTGGTAGGTTTAGATAAGAAAAAGGCAAGTCTTAACAAGCACATTTAGTTTATTTTCACTAACACAAGTTTTTAAAAGTAAAGAATGGTTTACATGCTGCCTTTAATATTTAAAATATGTGCAGTATTGGGGAAATTAGTAAAGTTTACTGGTTTGGAAGTTGTCCATTTAAAAAAAAATTTTTTTAAAAATTATAACTTCACTTTTTAAAATATAAGATAAATTTTCACAGAAGTATAAAAAGAAAGTCTTCTGACATACTTAATTGTGCTGTGCATATAACTACAAAAAATTAATCCAAAGATCAAGTATTTTGCTTTTAGCAATGGTTAATCAAGTCATTATTAACTTATTCAACACTTCCTGTGCCCTTTGAAATGAGACATCTCACAGAACCAAAGAATATGACTACTCCAAATCTCAATATCTTTGTGCATGAAAAGCATTTGTTGAATGATGAATCCCAGATATCAGAATATATGCAGAAGCAACTAGCATGAATCATCAATTTATTACAGCATATTTTATACACCAAGACTAGTTAGAAAGGATATAAAGGAGAAACCACTTGAAAAGCCAGATGAAAGGGGCACTCATGGGTTTAGTGACTCTCCATACATTAACACCTATACGTTCAAGCTTTTATAAATCATTTATTTCATTTCTAAGGGATTTGTTTATTCCATGCTGATACTTTCTTATCTTCCATGTTCCTTGACTTTTAGTTAAATTTTAGTAAATCAATTTAATTTTAATCTTTTTTAGATTTAATTTTGGGTAGAACATAACAATATTTTAGCTTATTATTTATACTCATAAAGAAAAGCCACTGCTATTTTCCAGTTTTTTAGTTTATGCATTTATTTTTAATTTAAAAGTTAACATGCCTTTGGTGAAGAAAAAGCATCCTAGAAAAAATTTCATAATAAGGATGCTTTAAACCAGTGGTTCCCAAACTACTTTGCTCGTGGAACCCCTCAATCTGTTGCCAATGATCGCGGAACAATGAATATTTTTTAATCAAAGACTTTTCAAAGTTTAATATCTGATATTAAATGAAACAAGCCAACGATGTTAAAAAGTTGTGATTAAGCGAGTTCCAAGAACCATCAGGGGGGTCTGGGAAATTTTTGGAAAATTTTTTTGGAAATTTGACAATAAAAAAAGGGTTTTTAACTTGTTTTGGTACACCTAATCCAAATTTCGGACATACATTTCTAAAAATTTAAGAAATATTTTTGGTAGAATCCGCATTTTGATGAATTTAATGCAAAAAAAAACACCATTCTTATTTTCTTTAAGGAAATAAAATTTTTCCACGCGGAACCCCAAAATTTGTTCGCGGAACCCACTTTGGGAACCACTGCTTTAAACAATTTCTTGGGGTCACACATAAATTTAAGTATACTATTTCTTCTATATTTTAAAAGAATTTCTGTACCTTTTTTCATATTTATTTATATATTAAGCATTATGCATTAATAATATGATTTTTTCAAAATAATGTTTTTTAAATTGACATTGTTCAGATATTTGCATTTTGATAAACTTTATTAATTTTTTCAATACTTTAGCCATTTTTCCCAAAAGCTAAATTTTACATTGGTATTAAGGATGGTTAGCCAGCAATTAATAAAAATCAATTAAAATAATGATATCATGAGTGAGATAGCCTGGATGATGTGACGTGAGAGAGCCATAACCACTGAACTTAAACTAATGCATAAAAATACTCATCACAAGATATTATTTATAATATTGAAAGAAACAATTATTTAAATTTAAAATTAGTTAGCAATAATTAAATAATGTTTTTCTGATAATTTTTTTTCCATTTCTGCATACTACAATTTTTTGCCAAAAAAAGCTAAAATTTTTCGGTTTTTGTGAAATTAAACACATTAGTACTCAAAAAACCACTGTTTTTATTTTCTAGTCTTTTAGTTTATACTTTTGTGTGTAATTTAAAGCAAAATTGGTGTAGGTAACTCCTATGCCTTTTTTGTGAGAGCGTTTTTTAATTCATTGGGTTTTTTTACAAAAGTTTTCACTTTGAAAAATTTCTGGGGGGCTTGTATTTACATAGGATTTTTTGGCTATTTTTTTTCTTAATCCCCATACTCTTGGGAACATTTTAGTGAAAATTCCATCATGATATCTTTATAATTAGCGAAGTTATGATTTTTTTCACACAACAACATGGCCTAAAAAAACAGCCTCCGAAATGTCGTTTTTTCCAATTTTTCAATATTTTGACATTTTTTTTCTCAGAAAGTACTTGAGATATGGAAGTAAAATTTCATATTAGTCATGAGGAAGCTAAAATCTATCTATAAAAAATTTTTCATTGAAATCTGTGACTATGGGTGACATGGTCTGGATGAACTGACATGGAATGACCCGTAAGAGAAAGATCTTACTCGGCATAGCTTCAATAAGAGTCCTCCAGCTGCCATGTTAATCCATAAGCTCAAATGATGACAACACTTTTAAAAGCATATTGCTGTGAGAGCTATGGATAAACATGGCGGCTGGAGAACTCTTATCGAAGCTGTTCCTCTTACTCTTTCGTACTGTGCTTATACTCTTTAGACACAAGGTGTCATTTTATTTGTTCTTTAAGTATACTTAAATTTTATGGGATCCGTTCATTTGTCCGACAATTCTCCTTCCTTCCCATTGATCGCATTGGCAATGATAATGTCAGGCAACTGATTGTCGGAATTTCGAACCAGACCCAAGTTTTACAATGTAAAATATTTACTAGGACACATTAGTGTTCTTACGTAGTATTATACCGTTGACCGTGACGCTGAATTCGAAAATGTTATCAAAGCCCATTGATTGTTCTATGGCTGTGCCGCTGAATTGAACGGCCACTGAACGGTCGACGTGATAATACGTAAGTACCCATATTAGTTTAACACAGCTTTATTTCTTAATTCCAGTGATACTTTTAGTATTTCTAGATACCATAATTTTGGTTAGTACATATGTATTAACTATTTCACCTACAATTTTGATGTTGGTGAAATGGTTGAAAAAATACGCTATTACTATGACTGCAACGTTTCCTGACCCTATGACGTCACTATGCGAAAGGAAAAACTGCATAAACTTTGTAAGCCTGTTGAGTTGCTATGAGGAGTTTCGGTATGTAAATCGTGATAAAACGAGGCTGTATATAATACATGGGTTTAATGGACTAATCCTATTTTTAAATTGGCAATCTTAATTTCACTCAAAATTCAGACACCTCGCTGGGTTCTTTGGTTTGTTTCTCCAGGGTCAAGTAACGTTATGAGTCTAGTATAGTTCCTATTTTTTAACTAACAAAGGAATAAATTTTAGGTCCAAACTTTTCATCTAAATTGAGTAAAGTATTTTAGTTTTGGAAAATATTTCTGTTGTGTTTAACTTTGACTGGTTGATGGAGAGATACTCCCCAACCTTTTCAGATTATACAACATTTTAGAATAACATATCGAAACATTTCAACATACAATAAAGACTCTATGTACCTACTTATCAAGTATTAGCCCGCATAATGTGTTAATTATTAATAATTAACACCACATAATGTGTCAACTTACAAATTGTACCATAACAATGATAGGTAATTTTATTGATAACTAAACTAAAATTCCCCATTGCGAAACAGACAGTTAAATTTCGTTAAACATTTGACTCGGTTAAACTTACTTTTATTGATTCCCAACTATTAATTTCTATTTTTCGAAACTCTTTATGTTACAATCTTTTAGAGAAATTAATTATCTTATTGAATCACACTGATCCAGGGCTGTATTTAGGCATGTGCCATAGTTCTGGGCAGCATAATTTTTCTGGGTGACAAAATTTTTTGGAAGTTTAAGAAGCAGTTACGGAGCTAGCCTTTCAGTAGATGTTGGCAGTGGAGCTTCGAGAGGTCTTTTTGACCATACTTGCTTGAAAATAAAAAGGTTTTGGTATTAAACCAGTGGTTCTACACTCGCATCTGCAGACAACTAAGCTTACATAATTAGAACTTTTATGGATTACTTACAAATCTTATGGCCTGTCACTTTACGAGAGCTATGATTGGTCTAGCCATCAAAGACGATAGACAAAAGTGTAACTTGAATTTGACAAATGCACACATTATCTTAGAAGGGAAAAAGTCTTTAGACCAATAAGAGTACTTGCAGAGTGGCTGGTCATATTTGGCATGATATCGTTTTGGCAAACCAATCGGCGCCCTCAACAAATGTTTTCAAATAGGTTTTGTAAGTAGGCATGGGGCTTACAAGATTTTAGAGTGGAGCTGAGCTGTTGTCAAAAAGTGATGTAAAGTGAAGTCAATTTCTATCTTCTCTGGCCTTATGAGTCTAGCTGGCCATGGTTTTAAGTGGTTATTAAAGAAAAATTATTTTGTAACAATTTCATTATTACTTTAGCCTTTAAAATTAGAGTTTTGAAACTCTTTTGGCTACACCCGATGAAGACCGCTCCTTGTAAGTCGCAGAATTTTCCAGAAAAAAAAAACAGTTTATAAATATGCTTCAAAATTTCGGAGGGAAAGGGGGTTTCATGGTCTTTAACGTGGAAATTTTTTGAAATTTAGTAATCCTTAAAAATCCTTGAAATTGAAAATAATTTGATCCTCCTTTTGTGACCTTTCAAGGGTGTGGGGGGTCCTCCTCCATATTTTTTTTTGAAATTTTGTCCTTAAAAGTACTGTTTAAACTCATTTTTAGACATCTAACGGGGACACTTTCCGTAGTGCCCCCCTTGGATCCCCGTCTGATTTAAATAAGTCTATATCGGTACGAAAAAGTTTGGTACCTACAACTTACTTTTGGGCAAGGGCGAATTTTTCCAATAGTACTTTTAGATTTCAACCTCGTTGTCGTCCCTTCACATTTTACACCTGACGTATTCACGCCAATACACAACTAACATACACAGCCAAATAACATGGTTATTTTCGAAATAATTATTTAGAGTTATTAGTTTAGAGTTATTAGTTTTTATAAATAAATTAAGACATAATAATTGGCAGTGAAATTGTTTTCTAACTGTAAAAGTTTGCCCACGACAACCAATTTTTCATTGCTTTTGGTTGGCAATTTTTGTACAGTGATGAGTTGCCGAGGTGAGTTCAGGGGCGGATTAAAGGGGGGGATTAAAGCGGAGGGGGCGACCCCCCCCCCCGAGAAAATTCCCCTAAAAGCAGTTTCAGAACACTTTTTGACATGCTAAAATTGAAAAATTTCGCGGGGGAGGACCCCCGGACCCCCCTCTTCTTTCTTTGCCTATAGGGTAGTTTAAGTCGTTTTCTATGATGATAATAAGATAGAAATTCCTATTCAGGAGCGCATCCAAGGGGGGGGCTGGTCCTCACCCTCCATTAGGCCTGACCTAAAACTTTTAAGACCCTAATTTGGGTGCTATGATTATGATTAGCCACTCATCAGAAAACGTCTATACCCCTCAAAAGTGTCTGAAAAACACTTTTGGGCTTGTTAAACCTTAAAAAATTTAGGGTGAAATCCCCAGTATCATGGCATGGGCCAAGGCGTATATAAAGGGGGTTAAAGGAGCTCGGCCTCCCTTTCGAAAGTCGGACTAAGTGGATAAAAACGAGTTAAAATGCTGTTATTAAGGGTCAAATTTCCAAAAATTTTCTGGGAGAGGACCCCCAGACCCCCTTTTTACTTAAATTTCTATACTGCCCACTAATTTTTTTAAGTCCAAATTTTTTAAAATTAATGTACCCCTTCTCCACTATTTTTAAACTTATTTTATATCAGTTTTAAGTCTAGAAACACTTAACAGTACTAGTTTTAAGGATAATATTTTGAAAAAAAATTATATCCCAGGGAGGACCTACTCTAAATTGAATTATTCCATTTAACCGCCCCCTCCCACAAAATTGTATTAATCCGCCACTGGGTGAGTTGTCTTAGGGTAGTCTTCATTCCTATCATTTTTGCCCATGAGATTTGAATCACCCTGTATATAAAGGGGACCCCCCAAAAATTTGGACTAAGTGGACGAGTTTACATCCTTTTATTTTTAAATGTCAAATTTCCAAAACCTTTCTGGGTGGGAGGGACCCAGACCCCTCTTTTGGGCTTAGCCCCCCTCCCCCGAAGTCTGGGATACGCGTCTGGATTGAGGACAGAATCATCGCCCTCCATATCGGGCCTCTGGATCCTCCACTGACTGGATTTAAGAGATCACCAGCTGTTTAACTTTTTAATGACCATGGGGCATTAAAAATATTATCGAGGGTCGCAAGTGGGTCGCGACGCGACTTTAACACCCATAATACAAATTTTACTTTACTTTTAGACCAGTGTTTCCCAACCTTTTTCGGTCCATGCCCCACCAAAGTCTTTCTAAATTTTCCATGCCCCTCATGTCTATATTTTTTTCCCAAAAATCTTTCTTGGATAGTAAATAAAACCTGGTGGTCCATACCGTGCCCCACCTGGGGGAAATTTGGTTGAAAATTTTCAAATTATCCCCCTCCCTAGAAAATCATATTGCGCCCCACGTTGGGAAACACTGCTTCAAACAATCGACATCTCGAAATTTATTTGACATTTTTACAGATTGACTTTGATATGTTAAGCTATTTTAAAAATTTCAAAACAATGCCAACTGTCTCCAAACGCAACTGGGTGGGCCTGTTTTCTGGGGGCATCGCAATGCAGTAGGTCCGTGACCGCACATTCCTGCCTGCGGGCCTCGACCCGGCTGCTGCTGCTGGCACCCTTCCTTTGCTAAGGCTCTTATAAAACACAGAGCGCTTCACTCGTTGTCTGAGATCACGCGTGGATTAATTACAAAGAGAGATATAGTGCTACTCAATTAGTCATAAAGAGTAGATACAGGATTTTGAACTGAAATACAGTCACTCCGGAAAGACACCCAACAAATTTGCACACCTACCTAATTCCTACCTACTATAACTAGTACTACCTAAATTCCATGTGCAAAATCCAAACAAAAATTATCCTAACATAGTATGTTATTCTTCATCATAATTTACCAAAAAAAAAATGAAACGAAACTAAACATATCGCGAATCAAAGAGGTCCAAAACGAAACGAAAACTAATGGAGAGCGGAATAAAAGAAACAAAATTCGCGCTTTCCATGATTCCATCTGGGGTTCTATTAAAAAGTCATCGGCGCTCTTATGGTGACTGCAGATAGCTTAGTGCAACTTTTTGTTAAGTATCCTTTTAAAGGCTAAAATACTTCTTGAAGAGTTAGTTCGTTTTTAAAGGTCCGTTTTCACGATGAAATATTTTGAGAAGGGTCCAATAACGTAAAGGATCCCAAAGGAATTAAAACACTACTTTTAAGAGTAAAATTTCAAAACTTTCTCTGGCTTACACACCCTTTTTGCTTGAAATTCCAGTATTTTATACTAACTTTTTTTTTGTATAAAGTCTTTAGTAATATTATTCGAAAGTGTTAAAAACCCCTTACACTCAATTTATAAAGTAAAACTAAAGTACTTTTAATTATATTTTCTTCAAATGCTAGCTTGTATTTTGCCTTTTAATGGTGTAGTTATTTTTTAAAATATTGTCAAAGCCAAAATATTAAGAATTTATCATGTGTTTTTTCAGTGTTTTGATACAAAAACTACATTGAAATAAACTAAAAATGCTATAAAAATACTAGCTAGCATTTAATTATAATTACCTAACAATTATGAAAATACCAAAGAAAAAAGTAAAAATATTTAAATTTGACTATTTTATAAGAATTAAGAAAAAAACATAATTTTTTTAAATTAAAAAATATGGTTCATCTTGAGTAAATTTTTAAATTATGTTTATAAACATGACTTAAAATAAAAATTGCTATATGTATACACTTTGTATAACTATCACCGAAAATTGTTTTTTTGGAAAAGGGTACTTCAGTATGCCTTAAAACTTAAATCATTATTCAAATTATTCATTATTGGTTGGCTTTTATGCTCAATTTTTAAGAAAAGTTTCCTCAGGATGTCAGGAAAATGGGGGGGGGGAAAGGAATGGCTTTTGGGGTTTTTGTCCTAACATCAAGAATTAGTATCTATTTTGCACTCCTAGGCAAACCCACGGTAGCATTAATAGTAAAAACACTAAGCATAAGGAACTGAAAGAACAAAAGGACTTCCCTCATTTCATGTTAATTTTACTTGACATGCATGATGTTAAATAAAGTAGGCTGTTTTCCCCTTTAAATGCCTTTTATTTTTTTTTCTTTGGGACATCATTTTTCTTTTAAGAAGTTAAACTTTGTGCAATATAACAAGAGGTTATTTTTTAAATTTCTTACCTTTTTACTTCTTCCATTCATCTCCACCATATACATGCATTCCTTAACTACCTAAATAATGGCTAATTGATTGAATATTAAATACATTTATTTAAAATGTAACCAATAGTTTAATTATTGGTTTTAAATTTGTTACAGAATTTTTTTTGCAATATAACTTGAAATTTGTCTCATTCACTCCCACCTTCCCCTATTGATTTATTTTATTGAAGCTTGAATATTCTTAAGTTTTAATTCTATTGCCTAGAAATTGCATAATTTAGTATGCATTTAAGATAAATTACTACTGGTTTTTTTTTTGGGGGGGGGGGGGGGGAAATCTTATCCTTACTTAACAGCCTGATGCTTAACCAAGTAAGATAGTTCTTTTTTAAATGAACACACCGGAAATCTCATATTAAACGAATTAAATTATTAAAAAAAAATGAATACCTCATGAAACGCTTGAAAAAGATGCTTGTTCTGTCGAATTTAATGCGACCGATGCTTCCCAAACTCGAAGAGCTACTAATACAACTTGAGGTTTTCTTATCGTTTGATAAGACGTATCTATCAAAAGCTTGCTTCATTTCTTTTGGGTTGATATTTGTTGACACGTTCTATACTTCATTTGAATTCCATCAAAACGTGGGTTTTTATATAGGCTAGTTATATTGGAGGTTCCATCTCCTATCGAACCATTAAATAAAAAATGAAAGTGGACTTATGGTGAAGTGACCATGTTGAATCCAATGAGACGGCTTAGGGAACTTACCCATACTACGTGACCTATTTTTTGCTATTTTTTACCCCCTCCCCCCCCTTGATGACCACCCGTAGTATATGCCAACCCCCCTCCCTCTCTAGTTTTCACGTAGTAGTTCATAAATACGGTTTTCAATCATTTTTAGCAAACAGAAAGTTAAAAAAAAGTTAATTTGGCTTAATTTGTCTTTATTAATACAGCGCTTTCTTTTTTCTTTATTTTTTGACTACGTGACGAAACCCTAAGCCCCCCCTGTGACCAAGCGTGGTATTTTGAAGACCCCCTTCCCCCTTAAACAGGTCACGTAAGTATGGGTACATTCCCTTAGGGGCCGTTCAAATATTACGTAAGCAAGTTTATGGTCGTTTTTGCCCCTCTCCCTTGTCAGCAAAAATAAGCAAACCGCAACCCCCCCTCTCATAAATAATTACGTAAGAAAACTGCCCGATATCCCCTTTGTATTTTTTTGTACAAAATTTTTAGTAATGCTTAGATTCTGAAATTCATTGTTCTCCATGAACACTTCATATCGGTAAAACTTTCCTTGTGAAAAATGCTTAAAATGTTCTTTCCTAGTTCAGTTTTTTTTGTAAAATTTATTTTTGGCTGAATTTTTAAAATTATTTATGGAAGAAACAAGAGATTTTCAAAATGTAATGTTTGCAACATCTTTTGTCACTCATACTCCCCCTTCTTAGGTGCTTACGTAATATTTGAACGGCCCCTTACAGAGCGCTCTCGGCCAAATAACACAGCTCTGAAAAAAAACTTTCTGAAAACTGTTCGGATCATGGTTCGAATAACTCCACCTGATCTATATGTTTTTTAGTGTACTGAATCCGAAAATGACCTCAGTTTTTTCCTGGGACATTTTCTGACCATTTACGTTTATATATTCATTTTCGGAAAATAGCTCATTTTACAAATTTTTTAACTCAAAATTTCCCATGAAATCATTTTGAATGTTTTGGTGTGCTGAAACCTCCGTTTTATTATAGGACATCACCTTTCTTGACATTTTAAGTAAATAAGGCAAATTTTCAAGAAAAATGGAAGCAAAATTTAGAAAAATTATTTTTGAACTCAAACTTAACCTGAAAATCATATTGACATCGTTTGATTTTTAAGACATCGCATTGTTTAACAAATAGAATTAAATAATAATTCTTAACATTAAAATTAATATTGAATTATCGTCTCTCATGACATTAAATAAGAATTTTTAACATTAAAATTATTATTGAATTATCTTCTCTCATGACATTAAATAATATGTTTTGACATTAAAATTAATATTGAATTATCTTCTCTCATGACATTAAATAATATGTTTTAATAAAAGACATTTAATACCATGAGAGAAGATAATTCAATAATAATTTTAACGTTAAAAGACATTATTTAATGACATGAGAGAAGATAATTCTAGAATAATTTTAACGTTAAAAGACATTATTTAATGTCATGATAGTTGAATTATGTTTTCTGATGACATTAAATAATGTCTTTTAACGTTAAAATTATTCTTGAGTTATGTCCTCTGATGGCATTAAATAATGTCTTTTAACGTTAAAATTATTCTTGAGTTATGTCCTCTGATGGCATTAAATAATGTCTTTTAACGTTAAAATTATTCTTGAGTTATGTCCTCTGATGGCATTAAATAATGTCTTTTAACGTTAAAATTATTCTTGAGTTATGTCCTCTGATGGCATTAAATAATGTCTTTTAACGTTAAAATTATTCTTGAGTTATGTCCTCTGATGGCATTAAATAATGTCTTTTAACGTTAAAATTATTATTGAGTTATGTCCTCTGATGGCATTAAATAATGTCTTTTAACGTTAAAATTATTCTTGAGTTATGTCCTCTGATGGCATTAAATAATGTCTTTTAACGTTAAAATTATTCTTGAGTTATGTCCTCTGATGGCATTAAATAATGTCTTTTAACGTTAAAATTATTCTTGAGTTATCCTGGTGAAATAGGGGATAACTATGTTCTTTATTAACTCACAACTCTTAATTTTTCTTTGAAGTAAGGAAGTTAGGTATATGCCAAAACTGCGAAATATGGGGAAATTTCAAAATAATTTTGCAATTTGTGAAAAAAATCCTGGAATTTTTTCAATATTTCTGTCGTTATAAGCACATCAAAATACATGGAAATTTGATAAAAACAACCTTTTCGTTGCAGACCTGTGTAATCAAACGCTAAAAATTGAAATGAACTTCAGTGGGGCTGAACCACTGGCCTAATGAGATATAGATGAAAAATGAAAAGATGCGGTTTTTCTTTGGATCCGCATCACTAGCGATAGAACGCATTCTTGAGCCGTAGTTTCCTCTGAAGTAACAGCCAAATTTAACCATTCTTGACAGACAGAAAGGTCGACGCGTGAGAACGCTATGCCGCATTTCATTTGATGGATTCGAGTTTTTTTCCCTCGAACTACAAGTGTCTGCCTGTAGAGACACTTTAGGGCCGTAACCAGACTTTTGTTTCGGGGTTGGGGGGGCCCAATTTTCTGCTGGATCGACCCCAGTAACAAGTAAAAATCCAACTCCTCGGTGTTAAAACCAAGAGGGTAGTTTAGAAAAATTTGTCACTGTTTTGGAGATGACAAATAGGCATTTAAATAATGCAGAGATGAAAAAAAAATATTGTTGATTTAAGTTAGTGTTTCTTAACTCGGGTTGCACACCCACAAATTTGGAACTGCAAGCAGATGGAAAATTTAGTGTTAAAAGGCGAAATTTTTACAGTGTAGGTATACAGGGTGTTTCAAAACTGGAGGGGAAAATGCTAGGATGGGTAAAGTACACACCCTTTAAAAACAGATTAAAATTAAAATTCCGATAACAATTTCTATTATAGAAAATTTTACCAACTATATTCCAGCTATGACCAATGCATAAATTTTTTAAATTAAAAATTCCCGTCTTTTGCGTTATTGATTTTTCTTATTGTTTTGAAATCACATTGAAAACTTCTCCATTGGTCAAACGGTCATCGTTCAGCGTGTAGTTTATTGTATTTGAAACGAAGAGTATTCCTTGTAACTAACTTCAAGCATTCCTGTCTGTTTATTAAACTTTAAAGCCTTAAGAAGGGTCTTTTGTTCCATGACATTGCTTCTATGTTTATACTTAACCATTCTTATCATAGTTGAGTTCCTCTCAAGGTGAAAAGCTACCCGTTTTATTGTTGTCTTTCTTTTTATATCCATTGTCAATACTTTTCCGAAGATTCAAATTAATGACAAACGCTCGAAGGTTAACGTGAATATCTGCACGACCGACAGCTCAGAAAAATTCCTTTCTCCTTCGTCAAGGAATTCGGTAAACCTGTCAATTCGTATTTAGCAATTATTATTATTCTTTACCAACACTTATTGCAAGAGAAGGCTTTATTTAGTAAATTACTTAGCTCTCTTTGCTTTATTAATAACAAAGTGTAAGCGCCGTTGAACACAATGCCTTCTTTAATTGAGACCGTGACAATGAATGAACTTGAACCCTCGGAGCTAACGGGCTGGAAAACTATTCGAACCATTTTAGGCCCATTGCTTTTTAATTTCTGAAGGTGAGTGGCACTAAAAACACTGAAAATATGAAACTCTGAGAAAAATGACTATTACCTTATATTAAACTGGGTTTCTTGGAATTTTGAATTGTATCAAATATTACAATTGGTATTTGAATCGTCAGTTTGAAAAAGGGAATAAGTAAAAAAATGGCAAATTGACATTTAATATCCAAGCTTTGCTCTCTATACATGAGTGGGAAAAGGAAAAAAAAAACCTAGGCAAATATAGCCGATGTGTATTCATTGTATTTTTTTATTAAATTGGAAATGTAAGAGTTAATTTGTCTTGCTTTTCGTATTCTTCGTGCTCTACGAAGCCAAAATTTGTTTTTAATTTAAAAGTGTTTTCTATCCAGTGAATGTTCGACTCCATTAAACTCAGTTTTATAACAATTTTTATTTTTTTGTCATAGTCTTCTCATTTTTCCCTTTTGTGCTATGAAGTAATGTAATTTAATTGTCAAGGGTATTTTAAAATTTTTTTCAGCGGTATTTTCATAATCTTTTTCAACTGTAAAATATTTTTGTGAATTGTGTTCTTATATTTTTTCGGGGATTGTTCTGTATTCTTAATAGGGTTCTGAAATTCTAGTACCCACCGAAATAGCCCCCTTGATGTATCCTGGATTGTTTTATGTTTATAAAACTTTTTTATTAATGTGAAAATATACCAATACGTACCTTCGTAGTTTATTTTCATACATTCAGGGGTCTGTTTAGGTTTTTTAAGACGTGTCTATTTTGTGAAAATTTAGAAGTTAAAAAGTTTTCTGCAAATTTGTGTAAATTTAAGTGCCAAATCAACTTAGTTTTTTAAACATCAAAAACACAAGAAAATTTAATCTGGAATGACTAAAAATTTAACAATTAAGAGAATGTAGCATGTTAGAGAACTTGCTTTTAAAAATTATTTTGTGGAGGTACCTTTTTACCTAAAACTGAATTAGTGAAAGTACCTATTTAATCAAATGGTGAATTTGTGAAGGTGCAGCAAAAAGGTAGTAAAATTGACACTACTAAAAGTAGTAAAGGACAGGCTCACTGATACTGGTTCTAAAATGTCTATACGCAATTTGTTATTCATGAATAACAAAATGCGCTTAGTTAGCAAATCTCAAAAATGTCGGCAGCAAGAGAGACAGAATAATAAGTAACCTCTGAGAGATAGAAAATGTTAAGTGAACTCAATACTTTATTTTATTACCACATTTTGGTAGGTTGCTTTCAATCTTGCCCGTCTGTTCGGGTGGAATTTATAAATCGATTATGAACTAACTTCCCTTTGAGGTGGAGACTTGAAATTTGAACACAGTTCAGCTTTAGATCTGGATGACAATGCGATATTATCTCGTTGTTTCGGTTAAATGTGCCTCCCCTGAGCCCCAAGGGGGGCTTAAAGATTAACATGGCGTGCGAATAAGTACTTATCTAATGCATGAGCCCCACGTTTTTCGTTTTACAAGGAGTTAGAAAAATAATTTTATACTTTTTAGTGCATTTTAAAAACGTGTTTTTTTTAAAATTTATTTACTAAATTTTCATTACTGAGAAGGAGGATAGGAGGATAAATTATAATAACATAGATATTTTTATATCAATGATTAAATATACATTTTATGTGTGTTCTAAAACTTGTAAAATATTGTTAGCGGTTGAAGATCCTGGTCTAGGGCGGAAGTTAAAGAAAACCCTTTATTATTATTCTCTACAGCTTTCCGCATCTTACCTGAGGACGGCCATGCGTTTCTAATGAGACATCGTATTTCCCTCTTTCTTTTCTTTTTTTTACTACGACGAACAATTAAAGAACTCCCGTTTTCTGCTTCTTCGTATTATAATAAACGGGTTTTGCGATGTATAGGTAGTGTCACTCGCCCGTCCAAGTATCCAAGACTGCCGCCTTCCATTGTATTCTTGGAGAATGAGTCATATTCCTTATGAAATAGCTGTATCCTTGTTTTGATGCTGTCATCATTCGCATATTAACCATTCGCGAACGCATAAATTCCCCTCGCGCTACGACCCGTTTCCCGATTGGGGCAATAGTTTTACATTTTGTTTGTCAGCATTTACGTGCGTACACACTTTATAGTGATATATACAAAAAGTCTGTCCCAAAAGTAATGAGTTTTTTACTCGAAGCAGAAAGCAATGGAGCAGATTTTTTGGTGGTAATGTTTGGGTGCTACGGTCGTTTCGCCGACACGGAAATTTCCTACCCCCATTCGTTGGCCCGGTTGGCCCAGCCGGGATCCCAGCCACAATATTTGGCAGGTGGTTTCGGAGCCTTTTTAAAAAGGGTGTAAATTATTCAGAGCCATCTTAATTAGCCATTAAATGACAGGTGTTTTTGCCCCATTTAAAAGAGCTATTGTGTGGACTTCTCAATCTGGGTGATAAACTAATGTTATGAATTTTAGTAAATTCCTGTTCTATGACTCTTCTATTAGTAGTTTTTATATTTATCCTTTAATTCTCATTTTTAATTTGAAATTGAAATCGATTTTCGTCAAAGCCCTCTTTTTTAAGCGCCTTTCTCGACCATTGGGGACCCCCAGAGGCCTATTTGAACTTGAAAATCTTCTCCATTAAACAAAACCTGATAATTATACCTGGTTTTATCTTTTTAATGCAACTACAATTGTAGAATAGATTAGGATTTAGACAGGCTTCCAACTCTTCCTGGGAGAATTCCACGGCGAATTTTCAGGCGAATGATGATACTGATACCTGCTATCTATTGGTATTTTTTAGATTTTTAAATTTATATTAAATTAGGGAAAGTTGTTTTAATGTGCCCCCATTAAGGTTTTTAAAACATCGAAGTATTTCGAGATTCTTTGTGTTGTATAAAGCGTGCGGTTATGAATTAGGGTCTTACCCTGTTTATTACAGTTTCTAATAGAAACAAATCTAATAGTACTAGCTGTTACGACCCGGCAAAGCCGGGTCTTACAGCTAGGCTAGCCTTTTATGCGAGCTTCGCTCGTTACTACTTCAAGTTCCTATTAATTATACATTAAATAAGAAGTTTAACTTTAATAATTTATTATTGTTGAATTAGAAACCAACTTCCCTAAAAGTAACTTTTTAACCTTTATTAAGTAAACCAACTTTCTTGAAAGATATTTATTTAAAAGCTATTATATTATTTTAAAATTTTAATTACTTTTATTTATTTATTTTTCTGATTATTGCGAGATGGCATCGAGTCAGTGAGTGACGTGGGCTTTTATATTTTTCTGATGATTATGATTATTATTGCGAGATGGCATCATAGTGTGCGAGCGTTCCAGAATCAGTGAGTCAGTGAGTGACGTGGGCTTTTATATGAGAGATAATATAAGTCAAATCTTGTCTGTGGCTGGCTGGGTTTGTCCTTTATACAAATCTACAGTTTCCTTCCGATCTGCACCAAACTTGGTATACATACGTAAAAACACCCCATTTGAAATTTAGGCGATTTTTCGAAGTTCTAGAACGACCCCTTGACCCTCTTTTGACCGTTTTTATGTTGTTAAAACGCTTATTTTTCTCCATTTTTAAACTTTTGGCCCGAAGCCAATTAAATGCCGTCACTAAATCAAAAAAAATTTATTTCATGATCTAACTCGGCAGCCAATGAAATAATCGAAACACTTTTTTCGTTATAAAAGAAAAACTAATCATGGTAAAAGTACAATATTTTACACACATATACAATTATTTTTTACAAAAAGATTGTCGGTTCGTTTTTTAAAAAAATCGAATTAGTTTTAGAATTATTAAGATTCAAAGTTTCAATTTTTCCCCTGGTCAAACATGGCTACCGTCAACCTATACTTTCATTTGTTTTGTTAAAGGCGTTAGGAACACCAAGGTAAAAAAAAGTTACCGGGAACACCGGGATATGAAAAATTATTACCGGGAGAACCGGGATATAAAAAAATACAGGGAGAACCAGGATATAAAAAATACCGGGACCACCGGGAAATGAAAAAGTACCGGGAACATCGGGATATGAAAAACTACTGGGAACATTGGGATGATTGGTAATTTCGGTTACAGAAAATTAGACATATACTTGAGAAAACTTAAAAAAAAATTGATACACTCCACCCGTGCAAGGCCGGGCATTTCAGCTAGTTTTTCATAAAAAAGGGCTTTATCCGTGGTTCTTTTCTGTTGTGTTCGTCCTATTGTTAAAATATTATATTAGATAGTAGCGTAGTTTTCTTTAAATTCCGAAAGAAATCGTGAAAGAAAACGTAGTTGGTTCGTGTGGGATTCTCCACATAACTTTGTTCCAACGAACTGGGTCACGGTCTCACGCTTTTCACCTGCCGCTCGCCTTTGACCGTGAAAAATAAACACATGCACTTGCACAGTTTAAAAAGCAATTGGGCTCAAATGGCCCAAAGATGAGTTAATTTAACCCCGAACAAATTATTTTACAAGTGATGAAACATGTCAGAAAAAGACAACCTTTTAAATGTTGTTCTGATTTCAAACTTACAATATACAGAATACCTATTCTTTACCAATAGCTAACTTCTAAATCGTTTGTTATAGATACATACTTCCAGTGACAAAAATGTTCAAAATGAAGTAGATAATCATGTTTGATAGTTTTATTGCTTTAAAATATACGAAATTTAAATTTTTATATGGTCCCCTGATCTCACAGAGAAATATCCTAACAGAGGGTCCACGAGGCTATTTTCAAATGCGTTACTGATGTGAGGGCGCCACACTAGAGTTTGGAACATATGCCGGCCGCTTAAATCTCTCGCCAAATTAGAACTCAGCGCAAGCGCAAAAAGGTGTTTTCGATCTCCCATAGGCAGCCGGCGAACGATTCAGACTGGATCCAGACGCTAGTGAGTTTAGTGCGATCCCAGCGCCACAATTCTCCCAACCTGTAACAAGATGTCATGATTTTCGATTTCCATTACGGCCTATGGCCGTGGACTCTCTGTTCTAGTACTCTGTGGTCCCCTGATCCACACTGACTAAAAAATATTCATTAATTTTTATGTCGAACAAAAATACCATTCCATACTCCTACGACAAGTATAATAGTAATAACACCTTGAATTTCGTTTCATACACATTTGGAATGGTAACAGAAACAGTCCTTGTGATAGTCATTTAGCGAAAAATTCCCTGTTATTTGCAAAGGATATGATATTTCTGAACTCCATACATGGTTTTAAGAGCGTGGAATACCTAAAAGTGTGATTTTTGGGCGAAGTTTAGTGACACCTCCTCAAACCTCATTTTGGGTGGATTTTCCCAAGGACTGTTTCTGTTAACGTTCTGAATGTGTATGGAATCCAAAGAAGGGATCCATGATCCTATGCCATGAATTTCATTGATACAAGAAACCAAGATTTGTGTCTCTATTCCAGAAAAATCAAATTATCCTTAATTTTTAGACAAGATTGTTCTTTTAATTTCGTAAAAATATTTCCCCTAATTTTGTAATTAGATTTTTGAGTACATTAATTCATTACAATTGGTTAATCCCGAAAATTTTTACTTTCAAAAACCAAATAATCATTTAATCTTATTTAGAATTATCCTTAAAATAAAGGAATGCGAGGAAAGGAAAAGTAAACCTGATCTCTCTTCAGTTATTAACCCAATTCCCCCGGTTCTAATGACCTCAGAATTGATAGCCTCCTAAATTCCAAAAGTAAGTTAAAATTAACATCAAAAATAAATCATTGGGTATCATTTCTGTATTAATTAGCTCGTTGACTGTTTATTCCGCATTCACATTCTTTTGATTTGATAACATTGTTTTTACGGATGTCGCAAGTTTAGGTACACTTTTTGATTTTTGTTGATACCTTTTGAATGGGGAACAGACTAAATGCGTGTAAGAACTTATCATTGTTTTAAAAATAGTTTTTATGATGAACATAGGGGATCCCTTATCTGCGTGATGGGTCCACTATACCAAATTTTCGAAATCGGTTCCAGAATAATTTGGATGAAGTTCCGTAAGGGACCACACATAAATAGTGTCACACTTTTTCAAAATTTGTTTATTTTATTTTATTTTGACACACTGCGGCCCATCTAAGGGCCAAGCTGGGGGCTACAAAACAAGAAACAATATAAAGAAAATTTCATATAAATTTACCCCCTCCTTCCCCTATGTCACAAAGTGTCACACTTCACTATACCCCTCCCCCTTTTTGTCACATGTCACGCTCTGCTACCAATAATAAGTTTAGAATAAAGTTGATAAGAATTTGGGAACCAATGTTTTTATCCAAATTTAAGTGCACCCCACCTTATAATTTTAAAGTGAACTCTTATTTTGTAAGTATGAATTTTATAATATTTAAACTACATTTTCCAGAAAAAATTGTTAAAATTAGTTTTTTTATCGATTTTCAATGCGTGATGCCACAATTTATGAAACCCCCCTCTCCCTCTTGTCACAAAATGTCACAGATGGATTCAAGCGTGACATCATTTATGGACGGCCCCTAAACCGTAGTTTGTGGACCCTTGTTCAAAAGGGCCATCTATAAATGTCACACTTTTTTTTTCAATATTTTTGACCCCCTCCCTCCCTCTCCTATGTCACAAAGTGTCGCATTTCACCATACCCCCTCCCCCCCTTTGTCACATGTCACGGACTGCTACCAATAATAAGTTTAGAAAAGGTGGTAAGAATTTGGGACTCGATCCTTTTATTGAAGTTTAAGTGCACCCCACCTTATAACTTCAAAGTGAACTCTTATTTCGTTGGTATGAATCTTATAATAATGTCATTTAAGCTAAATTTTCCAAAAAAAAATTATTATTTAATTTCATTTTTGATTTTTAATCTGTGATCTCACAATTCTTGAAACCCCCCCCCCCTACCCCCCTTGTCACAGATTGATGAACCCCCTCTAAGCGGGACGTCATTTATGGACGGCCCCAAAGTGTAAAAAGGGTTTTAGTGGAGCCATCACGCCAGGAGATGAGTGTCTTCAATTGGTCAAGGTTATTGGGAACAAAGTAAATAGGTACCTTTCTAAAATTTCATCCCAACCACCGCAATTGAGGAAGTAAGCAGGAAGTAGTGGAGGTACATTTTTTCGCGAGAGGTCATTAGCCCCCGAACCGGTCCTCTGGGAATGCACAACAGCACAGATGACAATTTCAAGGCTCGTTATGGAGGCACGTTTCGCTCTCGGTTCTTTGATCTTCTTACTCAGGTGTGTTTCTTGGAAGAAGTTAATCTTACCTAACTGTTCTTCTAAAGGATAATCCGTTTTGCTTTGGGGCATCTTCTGAAGATGAAACTGAAGTTATTAGCCGTAAAGGGGATTTGAAAAAAAGATGAAAATAACAGAATGATAATGCTGTTACGTCATTTTGTTTTTGTTAGGCAATTTTAGGAATTCAATTACTACTCTTCACGGACCTGGAAAAAGTGCCCGAACCTACGAACCTGGTTCGGGGGAAGCCCCTGTCAGCTCCATAGGAGCAATACATTAGGTTCGGGTAAATTTTATTAGGTTCGGGGGAAGGTTACAACTTTTTCCAGGTCCGACTCTTCATTAAGAATTACTTTTCCAAATACTCGAAAACATTTTTTTTTCATTTTCACCTCATTCACAAGGGCGGATCCAGGAAAGATTTTCGGAGGGGGACATTTCCTAGCTGGGCTGCGGTGCCCCCTTAAGCGAAAAAGAGGGAGAGAAGAGAAAAAGGGGAGAAAAGAAGGTGTAAAAAGGAAAAATAAGAGTAAGAAATGTGGAACAATAAAGAAATAAATTTTAAATGACCGAAACATTTTTTCGGTCGTTCAAATTGTACTCATTGTTTTCTTTTTTCCCTTTTACTTTCTTTCCCTCTTTTTTTTTACTTTGGAAGGGTATTTTTATCGGGATATTCGAGCTTTTTTAGTTTTTCATTTTCAAAATATACTTTCTTCTTTCTATTCTTACACCATTCTCTCCTTTCCTCCCCCTTTTCCTTTTTTTTAAGTCCAGAAGCAGAGGGGCACTTTTCGCAGGTTAACATTTTCGGTCATTCAAAATATCTTTCTATCGTTTCCTTTCATTTATTTTGTTACCCTTTTTCTCAATTTCCCCCTTGTTTCTCCCCGATTTTACTTTCTCTCTTTTTTCTCCTTCTGTTCCTTTTTCAGCTTAGGGAGTTCGGTACTTTCTCCAGGTGGTTGTTCAAAGTTTATAACCAATTTTCAAAATTAGTTTAAGTTTTTTTATTTTAGATTAGTAAAAGTAAATTCCAACGAACACTTGATACAACTATTTGGACTTTGGTTGTATGTTAATCTAGCCCAAGCGCTAGAGGCGATCAAAAATGAGTTTTTATGGGTCAAATTTCCAAAAACTTTTCTTTTTTATTTCCTTAACTATGTATTTTTGAATGGAATTTCCTCTATTTTTCCTGAATTTGAAAGGTCTGTTTTCTAGTTCACGCTTGCAAGCATATAAAATTTATTTACTTTTGTGTTGAATACATATTTTATTGTTAAAGAATTCATTCTTCTTAAGTTTTTATCGCAACCTTATAAATAAAATGCGTTATTTAAGGTCCATTGTAGTTAACATTAGATTTATTGTCGCACCATAAGGCAAAAAATTTATACAATTTTTATAAATAAGTTCAAATATGAAAATTGGCACTGTGGAATTTGCCTACAATAACCCATTTTTCATTGCTTCTGATATAGTTTTTGAATTACGAGGTATCAAAAAAAAAAAAAAAAAATTATACCCTTCCTTCGAGACAACTGAACTTTCACGTGACCAAACTACCGCTTTTTTTCTTTAAAAATTCATTTAGATAACAAGATTATTCACTATGTGTGTATCAAGATTTTTAATAAAACAAACTCTCAGAACTATGTAAGTGATATACTATAACACTGTCTTCAAAATATTTTTTTGTCATTTCAAGTTTTCATCAAGTACCCTCTACTAATATCCTTCGGTTAAGAAAGAACTGTTTTAAAGTGTTTTTATTTTTTAAATACTTATTTTCATATTTTTTTTTAGGTAATACCGATATCGTTGAAGGAAACTTAAAATTAATTCTCGGCTTGATTTGGTCCCTCATCCTGAGGTATCAGATTGGCAGGACGAACTTTCCTCCGAAAAAACTGATGCTGTCTTGGCTTCAAGCTGTTTTGCCAACTTTACACATCTCCAACTTCACATCAGATTGGAATAGCGGCATTGCACTAAGGTATGTTCTTTTCTGGGCATAGTTTATGCTTTAATTTCCTGGGTATAAACATAAACAATTGTGATTATCCTTTCTTTAATTTTTAAAAATATTAAAAAACTAAATGTATAAACATCTAAGGTAAAACTTTTTTTTAGAGATTTTTACATAAATTTTTAATTATTCTTTTAATTTTTTTTTTGTTAGCTTACTATATCCGTTAGGACTGTATAATTGAATCGTCAGTTTGAAAAAGGGAATGAGTCCAAAAACCAAGTTTTGAGAAAATAAAAAACCCTGTTTAAGTTACGGAATTTTTGTTGTAAAATCACCAAATTTGTACTGTACTGGAAATTCAGGACCCTTTTTAGAGTACAGGACAATCATGGACAAAAACATTAGTTTATTCAAAATTATTTTACAGTTAAAAAAAGTTGATGAACTTGTTCCCTTTTTCAACCTTATGAAATTTCAGCTGAAAAATCTTGAAAACACACTTTATTCGATAATTAAACTATATCTCTGCTTAGTTCACACCACAAAAGGGAAAGATAGTGACAAATAAAATTATAAATTAGTATGAAACTGAGTCAAGCACTATCAATGGAGTAAGTGAATATCAATGGAGTCAAATATTCACTGGATAAAAAAGGTGAAAACACTTTTAAATTAAAAGTAAATTTTATTTTAACTTAGTTTACAGCACAAATGATAGTAAAAGAAAGACAAATTAACTTGAATTTCAAATTTAACCAAAGAATACAATGAATGGACATCGATTTCGCCAACTTCAAAGGGCTATACCTACCGTTAGGGGGTAGTTATTTTTTCCCTCTTTACACTCATGTGTAGAGCGGGAGACATTTGTGCGCATAAAAAATCAATTTGCCATTTTTTGGACCTATTCCCTTTTTCAAACTGGGTATTCAATTGGTTTTCGACTTTACTTTATATATGCTCTATATATCAAGGGTCAGCAGCTGGCGGACCACAGTCCGCATGTAACCTTTATCCGCCATTAAACCTTTTTGCCTGATTCAAACAAACTCTTTTGCTAATATTTAGCAATATACTAGTAACTACTTGCCGCATATGAAACTTGCCAGAAAAAACTCTAGGATCACTTTTCCCTTCGTTTTCCCGCATGCGTTTTAAAATAAGGTAGTAAGGAAAATAAGAATAAACAGCTTTGAAACCCTACGAAATCGAGGGAACTGAATAAAAACAAACAAAGCCGCGCCCCCTTCTGCTATCCATCTGTCAGTAACATGTGGTTGTAAAAGCTCTTAGGTCATTTTAGAAATGTGACTAGAAAAAATGTAGAAATTATAACTTTTTCTGTGGATAAATTTATTACATTTTTATTTACTGTGAACAGTTAGAATGCTACTCAACTCAATACTTCTTGTTTAGAGTGTTTTAATTTGTTCGTTATAAATTTGAAAGCACCAAAAACAAAAGAAGTTATAAAATTGGTAATGGAGCTCCAATGGCATTTAATTTTATGGTTCTTTGAGTATTTATTCGGAATTAAGCTTCTTTCAATTCAAACGTTTATACTTAAATGATTATTTGAGTATTGAGAATCAGTTTATTCTCCAGAATTTGAAAGTTCTGCCACAAGGATATAAGCATTCAATTCATCTTGCAACAAGTAATGGAGGAAAATTTCATTTCCTTATGTACTTTTTTATTGAAATAATGCTATGTGTTTTCTTATAAGTTTGATTTACGATGTTAGCGATAAGTACATTGTACTATATAGTGGTAGTACTATATATTTAACATAACCAACTGCTATATTGTCTCAAAGAACAAAATCTTTCGCCCAACTTCTACAACTGATTTAATTTGGAAAAGATAATGGAAGAAAGGAATGTATTGTTCTATGTAAAGAAGTTGTCATTCTAGATTTGTTGGGTAAAAATTGTGTTTTAAAAGGCCAGAAAAACACAAAATTAATAGCATTTCTCCATAAAGTTATTAATAAGTGAATTCATACAAGATTTATGAACTCTTGAAATGTTTTTTTTAATTGTACATAATAAAAGAATTATTACAGGTTTTTTTTTTTCATTTTCTCAAATGCAAATTTCTGGTTTTTAGGAAGGAACTTACAAAATTCTATTCAATGAATAAGATATAATAAGACTTAATAAGATGGGCAATGGTTTTTTAAAAAATCTTGTTAAATTAGACCTTTTTTAGATATCTGATATCAAGGGTGTATGTATATGGGCGTTTTTCCACCTTTTCCCCATTCAGTTCTCAAAATACCAAATTTTTACTATAAAATATTGATGAAGTTTATAAATATTAAAATACTTTTGTTTTTTATCCAAAATCTTCTCTTTTTTGAACAATTTCAATTTGCAGCTATGAATATGTTTCCATGTAACTGCTCCTTTGAAAAACAAAAATACTCATGTTTAATAAATCTTCTGATATTCATGTTTAATGCCCATCATACTAATAATGTAATTTGATTCATAACAGGTCTTGTGACACTTATTCTTGAAAATTGTTTTGAATGTTTGATCATTGCAAATGTGCTTTAAATTAGATATTTTAACATTGGGTATATTAGAGGCTGTAGATTTTATTTTACTGATATTAAAATTATTAAGGTCATAACCTTAATAATGTTTGTTTTTACGAATAATAATATTCTTGTGACAACCATTCTTAAGTAATTTTGTTGGTTTAATCATTGCTTTTTCTTAAAAATTATTTAATTTTAATAACTATTCACAATATTACTCATCCATTTCTTAGATTTTTTACGAAACATTAATTAATCATGTGTTTTGAGTTATTGTTTTTCTTAACATTATATAAAGTCTTTTTAAACAGTGGTTCGTACTTTGGTATTAACTTCTGTTAGTGTTTTTATACTTAGAAAATAAAATTTGCTGCTTCTGGAGAAAATTTGCTCCTTCTTGAAAACTGTGTTACCGATTCCTCTGAAAATTCTTATGTGATTTTATTCTTTTCAGTGCCTTATTGGACTTCTGTAAACCAGGAGTATTCCCTCATTGGAAAACTCTTAGTGTTAAAAACAGGTAAATTAAATCATGTTAAATTAAATATTTCAATCTGTAGTGTAAATGTTTTATCGATGTGAATGAGCGACCAACTTTTATTGAATTTTCTTTTCATTATACCAAGGAAAAATATGTTAATTTTAGTTTCAATTGCAACAATTTTCCGATTTCATTTACCAAACAAAGTTAATATTGGTATAGCTTATGAAAAATCAGAATCATTTTTTTACATCCTTTACAATCAATATTGAAAACTGTAATAATGCTATAAGTGAAGAAAGACTTTGGATTTGTATACTATATGACTTTTGGTCACTTTAGGGATTTTAATTACAGGTTATTGTTTGTGTTGTGTAATTGAAAAAAATTGTATCTTTAAAGGTATCATGTTTTCTAATTGCAGCTTACTTTTTGGAATTGTGTAAAATGCCATGATTTTAAAAATAGGGAATCATGAGTGGGGAATAGTTGAAAATTCACTGTGTTAGAATATTCCATATTTCATTGTTTTTACTGACCATCAAGGAGATTCTCCCATGGTCTCTCTCCTAATTCTCTCATCCTCAAAATACTGCTTTCCAGGGTTGTTAAGTTTAAAACAAAGCAAAAAAAGCATCGTTTAAAGCACATGTACTTTTTTAGCAAGTTGCTCGCTTTGTTTATGCAATGAACTCACCATTTTCATGTGTCAGACTTTAAAAAATTGGTGTCAAACTAAAGGCCAGGGTTCAAATCACCATGACATAGGTGGTACATTGCTTGATAAAAAGCATGATTCTGTGATGAAAACTTATGAAAATAAGTACTTTAGGATTAGCCAGTTGCAAGCAATGAGTTTGGGGCAATTCTTTAGTAACGGAATTACAAATCAGAGCAAATTCACAAGTTTTTACTTTAATTTGACTGTTATTATTTTTCTGATCTAATTTTTTGCTGGCATAAGTACAGTAATAGAAAAAAAATATGCATTTGAAATAATTCTAAAAAAATTAATAATTTTTTGAGAAATGTTTAAATGCTTGGTAACAGAATTACATAAAAAAAGACATGGTTAAAATAAAAGTGAAATTCCTGTGAATCTATCCAAGTTTTTTTCTTTATTTTATGTTATTTAACTAACCCCATATTAACCTTTAAAAAACACTTGTAACTGAGTTTATACTCATTAATTAATCAATATTTTTAATTGAAATTTATATATCACTGGTAACGGAATTACACCTTCTGAGCTCTTTTTACTTCTAATTTTATTTTACATTATATTTGTTGATAAAGTAATTGTTTTCACATGTTATTTCTTGACAGTGTGGAAAATTGCCGAACAGCCATGCACCTAGCGCGGGATGAGTTTTCAGTGCCAATGATTCTCACCCCTGAAGATCTGGCCAGCCATAACTTGGATGAGCTGTCTGGAATGACATACTTGTCATACTTTATGAAGGATGAGAGTCCGGGATACCGAGCAACGCTCGCATGGGTGCAGAAGCAATTACCACAGTTCAACATAAGAAATTTTACGGTATTCATATTTTGGTTTTGTACCTTGGAAGCAGACTTGGATAATGTAGAAAAGCACGCGCAGAAAGTATTAGAATTATGCAGAAAATAGTTTTAAATAATTTGAATTTTTGATAATTTGATTTTTCTTATTGTTGCTTATAAAGCATTATTACAGTATTTAGGTGAACAATGGGACTGTCATTATGTTTTAAAACAAAATTCAAATAACTGTGGGCACTTAATAAGTTTGCAGAAAATATTTGAAGAAATTTTTGTGTGCATAGAGTTTTTTGTTTTATCTAACTATGCTTGGAAGTAAACAAGCCACTTTCAATGTATGTATGTTGTTCATTGTGGTTTTTCAGACTGATTGGAATGACGGTCATGCGTTATGTGCTCTGGTTAAATCTTATGGAGCCAATATTCCTGACTACACTGAACTGAAGAAAGAGCGGTCTTTTTGGGAACAAAACATACAACACGGTATTATTTGAAATAGTGCTACATATTATACCTATTATAGCCTTATCAAAATATGTTCATTGATTTATAATGATTTCTGTTTCTGCAGGTATAATTGGGGGTGAAAGTTTAGGTGTTCGTCCTCTTTTGAAACCGAAAGAATTATCAGATTCTGAAGTTGAACACTTAGGAGTTATGGCGTACCTAGCTCGTTTTCAATGGGTGAAACCTCTTAAAAAGCCTCGAGATAAAATCAGCATCACTGGGATAAATTTGAACAATGTGCACATTAATAAACCAGTATGTATACCTATACCTATTTAACATGTTCAGTTTTTTCCAATAGCTCTCAGCTCAACCCATATAACCATTTTTTTATCTTTCTAGGGAAATTTTAAAATAAACTTCCTGGATAATACTGTTGATGAAAAGAAAATAAAAGTAGAAGTTCGTTATGAGAAAAGAACCATTGATTGCAAACTGTCATTTTCCAAAAATGGTGGTACCGGAATTTTTATTCCTTCAAATGTTGGAATGCATGAGGTATGGAATACCTCAAAGTTTTTTCTCTTGCATTGATTTAACCATTCTGTTGTCTTAGATTTATTTCTAATTGAATTAATGATTATATTTAAAAATTAAACAGACTGTGAAATGTCATTGCTTTTGATAACAAGCTGGTAATTCTCTTTTGATTTCTGTGAGAAAGTTTTTTAATGTAATAACTATCAACTGCTTTTCAGCTCATGTTGATTTAACCATTCTGTTATCTTAGAATTATTTCTATAAATGAATTAATGACTGTATTTAAAAATTAAACTGGTAGACTGTCAAATGTGATCATTACAAGCTGGTAATTCTCTTATGATTTCTCTGAGGAAGTTTTTCAATATAGTTACTATCATCTGCTTTTCAGCTCATGGCATTCTACGATGAAGAAGTTATAGCTGGTTGTCCTATGCATATTAGAGTTCATCCTGACATCTCAAAAATTCTTTATTCTGGCATCGATCTATGTGCTTTAGGATCTGTGGTGGAAGTACTGGTAAGAATATTATGTCTGTTTTCAAATTTACATTTTATGCTATCTTATAAACATTTTAAATTGGAAGCTTCTTGTAAAATACAGTGTATTCTGCTTATAAGACACACCAGTTTATTGGAAAATCACCTAGAACAAAGGAACAGTTTTAGAAAGAGTCCTTCAGCCGCCATGTTTACCTCACAGTTCAAATGTTGATAACACTTAAACATGTTGCTGTGGATACACATGGCGAATGGAGGACTCTTTCTAAAGTTGTTCCGAACAAAAAAAAAACAAACTAGTATTTAAATGATGCATAGTTTAACCACATTACAGTTAAAAAAGGAGATAAGAAGAATAAGCAGCAAATCAATGTATTCATGGAAAAAAAATCCTTTTCCTTTTTTGCTTAGCTAAATGTATTTTACAGTGCAGGGGTAGTAATACTATTTTTAATGACTCTATTTTTGTTTCAACAGATAAATTCTAATGGTGTTGGAAGTGGAAATGTGTTTGTTGAAGCTCAATCCCCCTCTGGGAAGTTAAGGAAATGCACTGTCGCTGAAAGTGAAGAGTTCCACACTGCTACCTTTACACCAGATGAAATAGGTATATTTTTATGTTTTCAACATAAGCAAGTTTCAAAACAAAAGGTGTTTCAACAAGTTCACCCAAACTATTGTGGGGAGTAGATAAAAAATGCCCTAAGATCCATTGTTTTCTAGAAAAATGTTAATGTTGTTGATACCACATCTGGTATAGACTTGAAAAGGTTTATAGAACCCATTAGCATTGTTATTTGGATGTGTTTGCAGACTAAGACATTGCCAATATCCACTGATGTAATGGTTTTTTTTTTTTAAGTAAGTCATTATAGAGGTATAGATATTTTCAGGGCTTGATTTTCAAAAAACTTTGTGTGAGGTGGAAGGTATCACAAATTATTTTAAAGTTTAAAAAGTTCTTAATTAAAATTAACCAGTCAAGTGACATCGCTTGACTTGGTTCTGCACTTAAGCTGAAATTAAACATGTTGCAAACTTAATTAAAATACCATTATTTTCATTGTTTCTAGACTAAAATGCATGTTTACCCCTGTAGAATATCGTGACACCAATAACTCATATTTGAAAAAAGGTGGTGTGTGACATGTTTCTTTAATAAACAGTTTAATTAACCCTCTCTCAGCTAGATGAAAATTCAACTTGGTTGTGCTGGCAAAATGACCCTACAGCATATTTAAGGCTTGCTGTTGTGCTTATTGTTAATGCATCAAATCTAGTTATCAAAAGGATTGATGAAATTTGTTACTTATTTTTGTATATTCTTAGGTGAATGGAAAATAATAGTTACATATGCTGGAGAACATATCCATGGTAGTCCTTTCACATGTTATGTTTGTGATCCAGCTAAAGTAAAAGTAAGGATTGCTTCATTTGATTTCAATTACCTTCACAATTGATTGTATTATCAATTTGTTTTTTAGTAGAATTGATTGAGTACTTGTTGTCTTGTATAGGTTGAAGGGTTAACTGGGGGGGGATTAAAGGGCAAAGAAGAATCTTTTGTCATCGATGCTAGTGGTTCCGGATGGGGCCAAGTTAAGATTGAATTATTGCATAACTCCTGTTCCCCTGTTCCTATTTCTGTTGAGGAGCAAGGAAATGGCATTTATATTGTTAACTTCCTTCCAATGGCATCTGGAAGATATCATCTAAGCATCACATTCAACTCTATCAACATTAAAGGTAAATATTCCTTCCTTCCTTTCATTCCTCTTCTCACTTGAATTACATTTGATTATTATTCGGATTTTAGGTTCACCATTTAGCTTCAAAATTGTTGACAGTGAAAAAGAATTGAAAGGAAGTGAGTTGGAATCACACACAGAAGAAACAAAGTTTAAAAAAGAAAAATTTGCACCCCTAAAAGAAGTACAGCAAAACCATTTGATACCTGATGGCATCAGTTCCTTCTCATCATCAGTTTCTTCATCATTTAAAAGCAACGAAGATCTAGTGAAGGCAAATTCCAACATTTTTTCAAGTAGAGAAAACATTCATCAAACCACTGCTGCCACTGAAAAGTCGCCCATTACAAAAACTTTCAATAGCACTTCGAGCCAAGAAAATCTGAGTTTTCATCAGAGAGCTGAAATAGTGAGCAGTAAGCTGATGGCTCACAAAGAAAACTTGAAGAGTTCCAAAGCCCCTGCTCCCCCTCCAAAAAAAGTGGCATCCTACGATTCTACGGAATCGAAAACTACCGAAGTCATCAACTCAGAAACACACTCCAGCAAGTCTAGCTCAGAGACGGCACAGCTTACTGAACAGGTTACGAATCACAGTTCCAACATTCTCTCTGGACTTCAAAAGAACTTGTTGGCAAGTAATGAAAATTTAGGAGCGAAACCCAAAGTCCATTCGAAGAAGAGCAAAGAAGGAAGGGATACCGATGCTGTATCTTCCAGCAGTAACACGAAACACGAATTGAACGATTACACCTTTGTTTCTTCATCCAGCAAGTACAAGAAAGAGAATATAGATGTATCTCAAGTAATAACGGAAGGAGAAGGCTTGCGCCTCGTTCCAGTGAAGCAACCAACCACGTTTTCGTTACAAGCCCCTTGGTTGAAACAAGACGATATTCAAGCTACTGTTACTGGTAAGTAGTTTTGAAAAGTAAATTATAAGTTTATTGTATGTACTATTCAAACTGCATAGCTGCCAACTCTTACATTTTAGCCGGAAGATTTCCGTTTTTTTAGAGAATCTTCTGTCACCCGTTTTTTAATCAATTTCTTCCGATTTTCTGTCCAGTTAAATTTTTCTTTCTCATTCAGTTAAGTTTAACTCATTCAAATGCAGAGTGTAAACATGTGTTTAGTCAGGTAAAAAAGACAAGGACACAATTTAGATCCTTTCAGTGAAGAAATGCTGGAATAAATAATTCAAGCTGATTATTTTTGTAAAGGACAAAAATGTTATGAAATAGTTTTTGATAGTAATTTTTTAAAAAAGGCTAATTCGTGTACTTATCAGGCCTTAAAGAATTAATATTTGGAATATTATTTGATATATAATAAATTTGGATTAACTGAAATTAAGTTTTTTTACTGTGTTTGTGAAGTTCTGTAATAAGTGTGGTTATTGATATGATATTTTGTTAAAAATGTATGTT
Source organism: Tetragnatha montana (assembly GCA_963680715.1). Classification (NCBI taxonomy): domain Eukaryota; kingdom Metazoa; phylum Arthropoda; class Arachnida; order Araneae; family Tetragnathidae; genus Tetragnatha; species Tetragnatha montana. The sequence goes on along the minus strand of OY796684.1, from coordinate 1,815,326 downwards.
TTTTTTTTTCTGAAATATATATATTTATTACCTATAGTTAACTTTGATAGCATTATTGGTAGTCTTATTGCCTTATGTTAAGAAAAAAATTCAGTGGGTTTCTTGAGTTTTAAAATCTTTTTTTTTTTAATCCCACTGTTGGCAGGTATGAAACTGTTTTACTGATGCAAATTTAGCCTTGGAAATTCATCTAACATTCCCCCTTTCTCATTTAGCCCCTTCTGGTCGGGAAATTCCTCTAAGGCTGGAATTTGTGGCTCACGGGAAGTATCGCGTAGAATACATTACGCCTGAAGTTGGAGAGCATTCGATTGAAATTACTGTTGCTGGTAAACGTCTAACAGGAAGTCCATTTCAATGTTTTGCCTATGATGCTTCGCAAATAAAGGTTGGAAAAATCCCGAACGGAACTGTTGGAAAACCTGTTGAATTTGAGAGTAAGTTCTGATAACTTTATTTTTGTGAAACACAAATTGACAGAAATTGCCTTGCAGAGTTATAATAGCAAGTCTAACATATAATAGCAACACAAGTCATAACAAACAAGTCATAACATCAACAAACATATAATAACAACATAATGATAAGTCATACTTTTTTGTTACATATTCTTGAATATTTACATATGTTTATATCATTGAAGCATTTTATTATTTCTAATGGCTCTGGTTCATATTTCTGATGGTTTTTTACCACTTTAATATTTCTTCCCTATTTTTTTTTAGTGTGTGATGTTTTGTTTGTTTATTGCATGCTTGTATGGAATTAATTGATTTCAGTAAAATTATTATTATAATTCAGATAAAAAAGTGTGTTTGGTGATTGGTTTAAAAGCCAGATAAATTATAATATTGATTTTAAAATAATAGTCTAACAATTGTTTTTCCACTTATGTATCTGAGAAAACAACTTGTATTTTAAGCCTTTCTTTTTCCAGTAAATGGTGCTGAAGCTGGTTCTGGGAACTTAGAAATCTTAGTCAACGGGGGACATGTGACGAGTAATGTGAAAAGTCTGGGCAATCACTGCTTCCTTGCCTCATTCATACCCCATACTGCCACCACTCATACAATAGAAATGAAGTTCAACGGACATCATGTTCCAGGTAGATGTTTTTTTTTTTTTTGGTTTTCTTTTTTATCAGGGGTGAGATTTTTGGAGGATTTTCCTACTTTTTTGAACTTATCTAATTTCTGAGTGAGAATTGCTCTTTTAATTCAAGCTGATGTTCTTGACTTATAAGGTTCTTTTATGAGGTAAATTTTCATATTTGAGGTCATTTAATGTAACAGCTTAAGGTTCTTATTTGGTTTGCAGCCTGGAATAATCAGTTTCAAAAATTTCATCAAATTCTAAAAATTCTCTCATAGTTGTTCTCCCTTTTATTTATGTGAAAAATCTTAACTTTATAAGATACCCTATACATTTTTGCAGTGATTTCAGTAGAATTTTCAATTGTAATTTAATATAATTTGTCTAACTTTTGGGATCATTCAAAAAGTAATTTTTCTCCACTTAAATTAGGCTTTCTAATGAGTAGTTTTTATTTCTTTCAAATAATTTCTATACTGTAAAATTTTTAGTTTTAATGTAAGAATTTATGGTTGAAATTTATGTTAACAACCTCTCATATTATTAGTTTTTCAGATTTATTCTTAATTTAGATTTAAAGCTAAATAAATAATGTTGATCAAATGTTGTTCACAGTGCTCTTTGAATTACTTTAATTATTGTTTGTTAAATAAGCCGCTAAATTCTTTAGGATCCCCTTGGAAGTGTGAAGTGAGTGAAACAAACAAGAAACTAGCTGTAAGGGGAGAAGTCCTGAAGTCATTCAGCTCAAGGCAACCAGTTTCTTTTGAAATAACAGCTTTAGGATACTCAAAAGAAACTATCAAAGTTAATGTTAATGGTAAGTTTTCTGTACATTATTTTAAAAGAGCTAAGCTTTTGTCTCCCTATTATGGGAGCATTTTACATTTTATGCTATCCCATATTTAAGGGCTTTCCCACCCTTTCCCTTACTTCAATTTTTCTTTTCTTTGTAGTAAAAGAAACTTTGTTGTCTAAATTCTTATCAGAAATTAATGTTTTTTTTACTGTACAGGTTTTAGGCAAAAAAGCCTAATATTCTATAAATTATCAGAAATCCAGGATAAAATTTTCCCCAATAAAAATTCAGCCCAACATCCACCCTTCTTTGCCATATGTTTAACCTGTTAGCAGATTTTGAAAAATGTGTTTTTCTACCCATCCTATTAAGTATCTACTGTGTGTAATATTTATTTTAACTTCAAACTGTGTTTATTTTAGGGCCAACAATAAAAAATGTTCCAGTGGTTGTTAAAAAGACATCTAATACAACATTTGATGTTAGTTTTAATCCAGAAGAAGTTGGTAAGTTTTGTTTGATACAAGTTTATCTTGTACATTTAACTAGTTTCGTGAACTTTGCTAAACCAGCTGTGAGTTATATAAATCATCTTTTATTGTATGAAACATTAATAATTTCATTATTATAAAAGAAAGAGAATGTGAGGGGCCAACCAAACTGGTCAGCTAAATTTTCAAAGTCACTAGACTGTCAAAAACTATTGCCCTTTCAAATTTTCAACCCTTTACACAGGTTTCACATACTCCTTAATAACTCTTTTGTCCTATTTCCAATAAATTATGTTTTTTGTTTTTGATTTGTTTTTCAGGACCACATCAAGTTTTAGTGATGCTAGATGATACTCCTTTACCTGGTAGTCCATTTACTTGCAATGTCTACGATGTTTCTAAAGTGAAAGTTTCTAAGTTGGAACCTGGCATTGTGGGGAAATCTTGTACATTCCAAGGTAATCTATTTAAAGTTAAAATATTTTTTTAATTACTCAAACACAAACATGAAATAATTACATTCATTTTTTTCACAGTGGATGCATCTCAAGCTGGGGAAGGCAGGTTGGAACTTTTTGTTGAGACTCGAAAGTCTTCTGTAAGAGCCGATGTATCTACTAGAAGTCGTGGGCTGTATGATGTTACTTTTGTTCCTCAAGAAGTTATATCCCACTATGTCCACATAAGATTCAATGATGAAGATGTTCCTGGTATGTATACACTTAATTTGCTTAAAAGGTTTTAATATCTAAAACTGCATTGCATTGTTTCTTCATCATAATGTTGACCTATAAAAATTAATGAAAATAAAGTGGGATAAGGCTAGTTTTTAAGGAAAGTTTTACTTTAAATCAGTGGAAGCCAATTTTTGCTATGGAACTTTAAAAGAATTTTGTATTGTTTTGAGCTGTTAAAATCTCTGAATTTTTTCCTCTTAAATTTACATACAACTGTAAAGCAAAGAGTAGTTGTGTGTATGTTGTAAAATGGAAGCAACTGTATGAAAGGTTGAAAACACAAGCCACACACTCTTGATTTGCTTTGACTTTGCTAGCCTTGACTTGAGGCTACTATGAAATCAATCAGACCATTTCAATTGTAGCCTGTGGAAATGAGGTCCAATTATTTTCTGAGATAACAGTTACCAGCACCAATGACAAGCATGTCTATTAGATTTTGAGTTTTCTTAAATTCCCAAAACTGTTCAAGTAACCTGTAGCAAAGATTCTCATCTAGCACAAAGTTAATTTTGCTGTATGTTTCTTTTGAATTTGGTTGTGAGGAAGATATTTTTTACTTCTTACTGCACAGGAAGATTAAAATTACTGTATAAAATGTAATGATTTTTCTTAAAATTAAATTTTTTTTAAAAATTTAACCAAAAACTAAACAGAAATCCATATTTTCAACCTTTCCAAACATGAGGCTTTCTTTGTAGTGCTGATCTCCCATTGTGAGGGCCTCATTTCTTGTTTTAAAATGAAGCTTATAAGAAGTTTATGCACATCACAATTTTTTGAATAAAATGGGCTGAATATTAATTTTATTTTAATGTTCTACTTATTTATATAAACTGTTTGAATCCTGTGACATTTTTGATGCAGTTTAATTATTTTCACTGCTTTAAATTTCAAAATGTTTCAAAATTATATGTGTCATAAGTTTAAGCACAAAAGTCTTTTTTTTATCAAAATTTTACAAACAGTTCCACATAAAAATAGCAACTGAGTAAATAAGAAGATCAAATTTTACATTTTGGCTTGAACATAGAATAACCAAGTCAATAGAATTCTCAAAGAAAGATGTGGAATTCCAATCTAGCTCATGAAGTTGAATCACAATTATTTCTAAAATTCCAATTGCACTGAAAAGATAAAACCGGGTATAGTTATCAGGTTTTGCCTCATTGAGAAGATTTTCATTAAAAAATTCATTCAGGAATTACCACCATTGGTCAAAGCTTCTCCAAGAAATTGCTTTTAATCTCAAATTAAAAACAAAATTAAAGGTTAAATATTATGAAAATATATTCATTTAAGAGTCATAGAACACAAATACACTAAAATCCATAACATTAGATGATCACCAAGCTTTACACAACTCCACAAAGAAGCTCTATTGAAATGGGCCAAACAACAGCTGTCCTTTGGTGACAAATGTCTGAATAATTAATTACATTCATTGATGAAAAAAGTTGAATGAAGATTAATTTACACTTTCATCTTGACCTCTAGATTGAATTTGGATGTTTTTAAGGTAGATAACTTAGGGGTCATGTGGGAGGGAACGGTCATGCTTAATGTATTTTTTTTTTTGGATTTATTTTCAAAAGTCAGTTTGAAAAGTATCATTTTGAGGGCAAAGCCCATGAAAAATCCTCCAATAGGAAAAGGAAGTTCTTTAGTGTGCTAAAGGCATGTTCAGACTAGGTTAACCCACCTGTAGATCATACATTTTAAAAACTTTTTACTGCCTGGGGAATCCAGGATCTGGCACCTATTGCTAGTTCAGTTCTAAAGTTTAAAACTCTTTTAGAAACTATGCTCTCATTGACATTAAATATGATTCTGTTTTCATTCCTGCCTTATGATTTTAGGGTGTCCCTTCAAAATTGAAATTCATCCTACATCAGGAAAAAGTCCTCCAACTGTTGTTGCGAATGGGGATGGTTTGAAACAAGGCTTGGTTGGATCCATGAACGCCTTTGACATTGAAACGAATGGACTGGAAGGCATAATTGAAGTTAGAGTAACAGGTACATCTTACATCTTAGCTATAGTATTTCATCATGAAACTCACTAACAAATATGCATTGTATTTGTTTTCAAACATATCTAATATCATCCTCTCTTTTTGTTATGCTCTTACATTCTTTGACTAATGCTAGTAAAATAAATATCAGTTCATGATCTTTAATATTAAGTGCTTATCTTAGCTGTAGTATTTCATCATGAAACTCCTTGTAACAAACATTGGATTTGTTTCAAACTAATCTAATATCATCCTTTCTTTTTGTTATGTTCTTTCATTCTTTGTGTAATGTTAGTAAAGTAATTATTGGTCTGTGATCTTTTATATTATTAAATTTAGGTCCCAATGGATCAGCAGTTCCAGTATCCGTCCTGAACACAAAGCACAACACGTACAGAGTCGAATATCAACTGAATGAAATCGGCACTTTTAAAGTCGAGGTGCTTCATCAAGGGGCACTAATCTCGAGTAAACCCTTTTTAGTGGAGGTGTGCGATCCTAGTCGAGTGAAAGTTGTGGATGTTGAAGACGGGATAATCGGAAGGGATCAAGTGTTCAAAGGTGAGTTTTTTTGAACAAATAACTTCTCAATTACTTCGCAATGAAAGTAAGTTGACTGATTTTTTGGAAAATGTTTTCCTGCAGTGGATGTATCGAGAGCGGGCAGGGGCAATTTGAATTTGTCCATAACGGCAGCTGGGAGAGATGTCAAGCACAACCTCAGAGAAGTTACTGGTGGAGTTTATGAAGTTACTTATGTTCCTTATTCGGATCATCCGCATAAAATTGATGTTTATTATAATGGTCATCAGGCACCAGGTAAATACTTATTGTTTCTTTAATTGCATATTATTTTATTCATACTTAGTGTAAAATTTCTTACATTTTTGGTATTCCAGTGTGCTTAAATTGTTTTAGTCTTTAAGAAAGCAAATAAATTTATATTTTTGATTGTTATTCTTTTAATCAATCTTCTTCAGTCTTTAATTTGTGTTTAAAACTTCTTTCAATAAAAATATCATCTCTTAAACAAATATTTTATCAGTCCTTGTATGAAAACAAAATGCTTACATTGCAAATAAGCTATCAAATTTTTGCAGTTCAAAATCAAACATTACACACTTCATAAAAAACAACACATTTTCATTGTTAGTTTCAATTATCATTTTTGTTATTTTTAGGTTGTCCTCAAATTGTTGAAATCAGAGATCCGAGTCATTCAATTATTGCTCATGGTTCTGGGTTGAAATCCTCGCAGTGTGGAAAAACTGCTTCTTTCTTCATTGAAACTGGAGGATTTGGGGAAGCAAAAGATTTTGACATAATTGTTGTCTGTAAGTTTTTATTCCTGCCCATATAGAAAGTCTCCACCAATGATTTTTTTTATTAATTGAATATCTTGATTTTAGCCCCTCATGGTTCACCCTTACCCGTAAAATGTTATCAACAGAAAGATGGAAGTTTGCTTGCTGAATGGCCTGCTCAACAAGCTGGTAAATTTGAATTTGTTTTTAATGATGGAGCTTTTGTTTGGAATTTGCATTCTTTCTCTTAATGATGTTTTCTGTATTATATATTTTAGGAAACCACAAAATAGAGGTTTTATATGCTGGGAAACCTATAGCTGGATCCCCCTTTTCTTGTCAAGTTTTTGATGCTACGAAAGTGACCTTGCTTAAGATGAAGACAACTTCTTTTGCTGTTGGAGAACTTATTTCATTTACATGTAAGCTTTGATTTTGTTATTCAATCTGCTTTTTACTGTTTGTTTGGAAGTTATAGTAATGGTATTTAATTCTTAAACATCGTGCATTTAAATAATGCTGCCTTCAAAGTACTACTTTTAAGTACTTGCTAAAATTTTACAGGATAACTTAATCTTAAATCAACTTTATTCCATTAAATTTCACTAAGATAGTGTCCACTATATGATATGAAATAATACTAATTAGTACTTTTACTGAATCAATTAGTTAGTAAAAATGTTCATTTTTATACATAAATAAAAGAAGTGACTTTTATATTAGTTTTATTATATGTTCACTTTTATTATTAAATGATCAAATTTATTCTAATAAAAATCCCCTTCATTTTACTTGGGAATAATTGGGTGTAATTATCTATTTTCAAACAAAAAAGTTATTCTAACTATTGATTTCTTATTTTGCAGTGAATCATAAAGATGCTGGTTATGCTGAGTTAGACGTCACTGTTACTAGTCCTTTAGGAAAACACCTGCCTATTGAAGTTAAAGGCACATCTGACGGAGAAGGAGAATTGATCGAGTTTACACCCACAGTGCCAGGCAAATACAAGTTTGCCATTACCTATGGGGGCATTGAAGTACCAGGTACATTTTGAGTTCCTTTTATTAAATTTTGATCGAGAAAAATTTAATTATAGACTTTGATGTAGTGGTCTAATATAGAAATTTATTTTGGGAGGGGCTCAAAATTATTCCCCCTCCCATGCATATTTTAATAGGTGCTTTTTAATACATTTTTGGTAGAATTTGAGTCTTAAAGAACTTAATAGTATAAGAAAAGTTGAGAGTTATTAAGTTTCAAGTATCAAAGGGGGGTTTGTACATTTTTAGGTAGGATTTGGATTTTGATGAACTTGTTATATAAAAGTTTTTAATAGTAAAGTTCCAAGTACAAAAACAGAAAGTTTTTGGAAATTTGACTCTTAAAAACCAGGGTTTTAATTTGCCTTATATACGCCCTTGTCTAATACTTCTCTTGTTTCTACAGGTAGTCCAGTTACATTCCTTGTTCAGGATAGTGGTGTTCCCAAAGTTGAAGGCACTGGCTTGTCTGTTGCTCAAGTTGACTCTCCGGCAACTTTCAAAATACTCGCCACTGGATTGTGGGGTCAACCCCAAGTTGCAGTGAATGGTGAGTGCTCATAGAAGTTTGAGGGATTTTTCTCCCCCGATATCTTATAATGGAAAGTTTTTCCTTGCTTTTTTAGGACCAGAAACTGAAGCTGAAGTTTCTATTGTAGAAGAAAGTGAAGGAATATTTGTTGTAAACTATGTGCCATTAGAGATTGGCCTGTTTGATGTTAAAATTTTATGGAATCAGAAAGAGGTCCCAGGTAGTTATCAGTTAGATTAAGCATGATGTTTACATACTTTTCTGTTGTGATCAAATAATTGGAATTAATAATTAAAGGGGATTTTTACCTCAACTTTATTGCTTTACAGGAAGAAAAGTTAAATTGTAGAAACTAAATCCTATCTAAATTGGTACCATATCCTGTTTATATTTTAAAAAAGCTGTAAACTACTCTTAACAGGCTTAAATTGATTACATTTTTAAGCCTTAGCTCTAAAAAAGTATAAATGTTTTTAAAGTAAGGAAATGTTTCCTAACAAACATTTAGTTGACTTAACATGCATACCAAAGATCTATTCTTAACACTCTCTTTAATATGTATTTGCAGGGAGCCCTTACCATCCTAGAGTTGTAAATACTTCTAAAATGAGGATCATTGGTGGCCTTGAAAATTTAGTGGACGATGAAAATCACATTCCACTTATAGTTGGAGAGGAAAAGAGAATCCCATTTGATATATCTGAAGCTGGCCCAGGTATATTTGCATTTTAATTGAATGTGTTATTTAAATTGATTGTTTTTTTATTTTATTACATTACAATGAATCATTTTCAGGAAAACCTACGGGGGAAGTTCAATCACCTTCTGGTGAGCTTCCGTCAAAATTTACTCAAACTGGAAGTCATCGTTATCACATGACATTCACTCCTAAAGAAGGAGGTATTTTTTAGTTTTTATTTCAATTGATTTCTTTAACTTTAAATTAAATGGCATATCATTGACCTTACAATAATGGATTGGACACCTGCAGATTTACATATAAAATAGGGCATTCCAATGCTTATGCTGGTAAGGTTTATTTGTTTGTATTTTGAAATAAAATAAGGACTTGTGATCCCATTAGCTGTTGATGATATTTTGTGAGAATTATCTCATCAACTGTTGGAAGTAAGGAAACACTATAGAACTATCTTGTCCCTGTACCAAATGGAATAAACAACTCTTGAAGCTTAAGGAAATGAACACAAATTTGCATAATCAAGTATCAAAACATTGTTGTGTCCAAAAAAGTTGATACTGTGACTAATACCCCTATTCAAAGTCAAAGACTAATACCCCTATTAAATCATGTTTTTTCTTTTAAAGCCTAACCTTTTAACCTTGGTGTCCGATCCTTTATTGCAGGGTAGTGTATTTTAAACCCTACTTAACCTCTTAATGCAAGACTCACTATTTAAATTTTATCTTTTTTGTATCACTTGATATGTTTCCAAATAAACTCGGTTCCCATGGGTCAGGGAATACCTGAAAAACCTGGAGGGGAATTTTAATTTCATCTGAAATGTCAGGTAATAGTCAAGGAAAGTTGCTCATTTTGCCCCAAAACCTGGAGAAATACCTGGAAAATGAACAATTTTTAATGTTTGCATGTCAATTTTGGCTCTAGAAAGTGAAAAAAATGGACCATTTATTGAAAATGTATGTTGATAAAAGCTAAAAATGCCGTGAGTTGCTAGTTTTTTGACCGAAAAGTCTTCAAAATTGACCTGGAAAAGTCAGGGAATTTTATTTCTGAAATTAAGTGGGAACCCTGTGCAAAATAATATCTTTTTATAATGTTTTTAAACAACTTTAATCAAGATGTTTTCTACTTATCCTTTTGTATGAATCATGAAATGCTTAAAATGAACTGATTTTCAGGAGAACATCAAATCTATGTTTACTTTGCTGATCTTCCTCTTCCAATGTCTCCATTTATGGCTTATGCCGAAGAAGTGGGACCCGCTCCTGACCATACGAGAGTTGTGTTACGGGGCCATGGACTAACTGGAGCTAAAGTGGGAGAAGAAGCCGAATTTGTAATAGATGGTTCAGAAGCTGGACCAGGTATGTTATTATCATAGCAATCTCTTCATTATATTGGAATGCAGAAATGGAAAAGTTATTAGAGAATATTATTATTCATATGTTTTTTAATGTTAATCCTTCCTCTTTTAATTTTTCATTAAATTCATGTAAATACAAACACTGAAGTATAAATAATGTTGAAAACTCTTGACAAAACTTTTATTATGGAGAAGTAAGAAGTGTAACTTTAATAAGTACTCTTCTACTAGTGAAGAAATAACTTAATAATGCTAATGAAAAAGGTATAACAAACTGACGAGTATAAAAGGTTTATAATGTTTTTCTTTGTTTACTAAAGATAATTGATAGATATCTTCATAATTGCAAGCTTTATCCTTTCAGTCGTGACTGTCCCAAATTTTCCAGTGTTGAAATAAACCAAAAAGTTTTTTGGTTTAAAATGTTTTTTCCCCTATTCACATTATGTTTTCAATTATTAAGGATAATAAAGAAGTAATAAAATAAAAAGTTATAAAATAAAGTATAATAATAATTGTAAAATGTTAATTTAAATATTAATAATTTTAGATATTTAGAAACAAACATATACAAATTCAATTATTTTAAATCTTGAAGAAGAGCAAAATATTTTCTTAACTGCTTGACAACCATCAATCTAGTATATAAAAATGATTACTAAATAATAATTTTCCTCTATTCATCCTGTTTAATGTTGTTAAAACTTTATTTTTTGACTTTTGAAGGTGCTCCTGAAGTTAGTCTTGGTGGTGTTAAAGCTGATATTCCAGTACAAATTCTTTCTATTGGAAACAACATCTACAAAGTTCTTTATTCTCCAACAGTTCCAGGTTTGTTGAAATATTTTTTTTGTATTTTTAGTGTCTCTTAAGTCCTTTTTGGAACAATAAGTCTAAATGCAGGGAAACAGGATTGGTTTAACTTCATGATCCACACTTTTTCAAATGATTGCAGTCACTCATTAACCTACCATTTCAGAAAAAGTATGGATTGCAGAGACCAATAATTTCCAAATGTAAGCTGGGAATTTTTGGAAATATTTTCAATTCTTAAGTGGGAGGTTGTCTTACATTCAGATCTCAAGGTAGCAGGTATTTCTTGGTTGACACAGAGTTAAATATGTCTATAAATCAGTAAGTAATCTTGTTGACAGTTCAAAATACTATAAACAAATCATTAAAAAATAAGTTCAAGAACCTCAATGCTTTTCAAAGTTAAGCTTATGAAAAAGTGAAAGTCAGAGTTTGAAAATTAACTTCTTGAAGTTATTTCCCCCTTTTTTCACCTTTCTTAACTTATTGGCTATACATGACACAAAAATTCAAAATTGTTTTAATATGTTGATTAGATGCTTAGTTATGTAGTTTTTTGAGCAAATCTTTCCCATTTTGGCATTATGTATGCAGACTAAATCAATTTCATTTAAGAGACAAAAATTACCTCTTTAGAACTTTTTAAAAGAGAAGTTCGCATCTTAATTGAGCAAAAAATAAAATTAAAAAAAAAAAGGTTATGATTTTTTGTTCAAAATTTAGTCTTTAATTTAATTTAATTAAATTTTGATTTTAAGAGCTTATAAAGTTAAGAAAGGTTAACTTTTAAGGAATTGATTTCTTGTGAAATGAACCAATACTGTTACTAATGCAGCTTTTTTCAAAAAATATTATACTTAAACAAGATGAAATAATTTAATATCAGCTTAAATACAGGTTTTGAATTTATGATAAATTTTGGGCAAAAAATATGTATTCTCTTCTTATATATCTATGTGTTCAGAAATATGTAGTAACTTGGTTTTTAATTTGTGTAGGAATGTATTTGCTGAATGTTATGTGGTCTGAACGCCAAGTTAAAGGATGTCCTCTGAAAGTCAATATATCCACTGCTTGTGATGCTCAAAAAGTTGCTTGTTCTGGCGATGGTCTTCGAGGTGGAACAGTTGGCAAGGAAATAAAATCCTTTATCGATACTAGGAAAGCTGGACCAGGTAATTGCATTTTTAAGAATTTCATTTCCCATTAAGATTTTTCTTAGATCTATCAACCCAACATATTCTTCATCTGGTTCTAAGGAACACATTGTATCAAAAGAAACACAATTTAAGAAACTCTTTTCACATAAAAAGTGATTCAATTGATTGTTTTAACTTCCTTTACAAAGTTTTATTGGACTAATTTTTTCTCCAGAAAATTTCTAGATGATAACAGCTCCCATTTTCTAAGTTGGAGGAGTTTTTTTAGATTAAGGGATGCAAAATTTACAGTTTTTTAATGTTTTGATACATTTTACTTTATGTTCTTTTAGCTTAAAGAGTTTAATTTATCTGCTTTGATAGGATTCATTTGTTACAAAAAAATGTGATAGGATTGTTTTCTTTTCATTTCCTTTACTTCATTGATAGCTAAACTACTTTACAGGTGAATTAACTGCACATTGTATGGGACCTCATAAAGTAGCCTATTGTGAATTATATGATCATAGAGATGGAACCTTTACACTTTATCTAAAGCCTCAAGAGGGAGGTCGACATGTTCTCACTGTAAAATATGGAGAAGAACATGTTCCAGGTATAAAATCAACTATAATATTGAAAATTTGTTTTAAAACTCATCTTAACATCTTATTTTTGTTTTTAGAATGGATTTTTAAAGATTCTAAGTACCTCAATGAATTCTTTATATTATATCCTCAACTTATTTGGTGAATGTAATCTGAGAAACTTTGACCAAAACAATTGTTGTTATCTTATGATGAAATGTTTCTATTGCTTGATTTTTCTTTACTGTTTTCCAATTCTGATACTCATTCAAAAGTTTATTAATATTTTATCTGTGTTTATAGGTAGTCCATTTACATTAAGAATAGCTGGTGCCCCTGATGCTTCCAAAGTTAGAGTTTATGGTCCGGGCATTGAACCTGGTGTTTTGGCCACTTATCAAAGCCGTTTTATTTGTGACACAAGAGGTGCTGGGGCAGGACAATTGACAGTCCGTATTAGAGGACCAAAAGGTATGTGGATATCTTATTAAACATAAGAATTTTTGTTGTACTTTCTTAATAAGTACTTTCTTAACGTTGTTAATATGAATTATATTGTTAACTTAAATTATTTAACCTTGCATCACACAATTACATATTCATTGATTAGATTTAAAAAGTTTGAGAAGAATTAAATTTCTTCAGATATTAGTTTTTTAAGGTACTTTTATGCTACCATTTACATTTTCATCTTACAAATAGAAAAAAAACCTATCTGAATTTTTGTGTATAAATAAACATATAAAATGTTGTGATAAAAACACAAATTATGTACATCAACTGAATTTAAAAATAATGTATTCTAACCTTCAGTTAGTTTGTTAATGTGATTTAAAATAAAGTAAAATTCATATGATATAGTCAAAGAACAGAGTTTGATTTATGTTAGTTTGAAATTTTTTCCAGTATGTTTAAAATCAGGGTACTTATCTTCCAGGGGCATTCCGTGTCGAAATGCAACGCGAAAGTCAAAAAGACCGAACCATTCTCTGCAAATACGACCCTACGGAGCCTGGAGATTACAGGTTAGAGGTAAAGTGGTCCGGAGAGCACGTTCCCGGGTCCCCCTTCATGGTCATGATTTTTGACACTCAGGAAGAGCTCAATCACTACATCCAAGGACAATACCAGTCTCAGAGTGGAGGCCATCCCCCTTTGCCCCCTGCTGACTACTTTGGAGGCAGCTTGACCTACAGCACAGGCTTTGGCCAGATGTCTTGGAGAGGGTCTACGGCCGAGTTGTAAAAGAAATAGTGTAGGATGTAGGTCTTAGGTGCCTTATCAATCGAATCTTAGGTTTCAACCCAGTTGATGATTCCATACTATACATTCCACTAACTTATGATGTTTTATTTATACAAAGTTTTTAAAAAAAAAGTATTTTTTGAAGCGTGTATTCTTTTGGAGGTTTTAAATGTGACTTCTCAAAAGCAGAGCTCATAGATTAAAATGTTTCGCTCTGTGTGAGTATGAAAGAATTTACACACTATATATACTCACAAAATGTTTGTAGTTTACAGGGTCCGTTTCTTATTTGTATGATGGGTGATATTGTTAGTTGGCCTTTTTAAAACCGAGTACAGCGAAACTTCTGAGGATTGACCACCCTGCATTGTGATCAGTGCTGAGATTGGGGATGGACGTGGGGGGACAAAATGTTTGGACTGTCCCTCTGAAATATGGTGTTTTTGGTTCCAATAATGCGAGTCCCCCGCATTACAACTTAATCAAAACATTTTGCAAACCATCATTAATAAAGAGTACTAAAAATTTAATTATTTATTCAATAAAAGCTATAATGCATAAAATAGGATAAAAAAAGTTTTAAAAGAAAGAAAGAAATGGCTGTTTTTTATTTTTGTAACTAACCAGTTTTATATTTAAACTTTATTTCCAAGAGTAGGTTATTTATTTTAGTCTTCTGCATACTCCTTGAAATTGTGGTGGAAATGTGTTCCATTTTGTTTGTTGAGCTATCATATTAAGACAAGGGTATCTGAAAATTTACTATTTCCTGCAAACAGGATGTTTAAAACTTTGTTGATTTAATGTTCCTCAGCTAAACCTGCTTACTTCCTTTCCAAATTTTCCATTTTATGAGAATAAGTGACTGCTCAGAGGTGTTGCAAATGAACTCAACACCAATCCTTATAACAAATCAGATTTTTCAGCAAATGGAACCCTTCCCTTTAGTTTCATGCTCCTAACAATAGAGAATAAGGGGCATCATGCTCTTTCCTTACCGTAAAAATGCAGAAAACGTTTTTGAGAGCACTGGTCACACTCCTCATAGAAATATTTTAATGTTTACTTCCTTTCCAAATTTTCCATTTTATGAGAATAAGTGACTGCTCAGAGGTGTTGCAAATGAACTCAACACCAATCCTTATAACAAATCAGATTTTTCAGCAAATGGAACCCTTCCCTTTAGTTTCATGCTCCTAACAATAGAGAATAAGGGGCATCATGCTCTTTCCTTACCGTAAAAATGCAGAAAACGTTTTTGAGAGCACTGGTCACACTCCTCATAGAAATATTTTAATGTTTACTTCCTTTCCAAATTTTCCATTTTATGAGAATAAGTGACTGCTCAGAGGTGTTGCAAATGAACTCAACACCAATCCTTATAACAAATCAGATTTTTCAGCAAATGGAACCCTTCCCTTTAGTTTCATGCTCCTAACAATAGAGAATAAGGGGCATCATGCTCTTTCCTTACCGTAAAAATGCAGAAAACGTTTTTGAGAGCACTGGTCACACTCCTCATAGAAATATTTTAATGTTTACTTCCTTTCCAAATTTTCCATTTTATGAGAATAAGTGACTGCTCAGAGGTGTTGCAAATGAACTCAACACCAATCCTTATAACAAATCAGATTTTTCAGCAAATGGAACCCTTCCCTTTAGTTTCATGCTCCTAACAATAGAGAATAAGGGGCATCATGCTCTTTCCTTACCGTAAAAATGCAGAAAACGTTTTTGAGAGCACTGGTCACACTCCTCATAGAAATATTTTAATGTTAGACGAGTAAAGAGATAAAATTAGTGCCTTAAAGCTGCTGGTTGTTAAATAGGGGTGGTTGCTCAGAGAAGTTTAACTGTACCTATATTTTATGGATTGGACTTTATATATATTCTGAGAATTTGTTTAAATTAAAAAGTCCATATTTTAACACTTTGTGGTATGATGTTATTATTTAACTGTTATAGTGTTTATTGTTAAGAAAGCAATATATTTTCTCTTTATTCATTCTGTGTGAAATTCATATTTTTATACTAAACCATTTTAAAAAATATATTTTTTATAATGATAATAGTTCCTAAAAAGTTTTAAGGTTTTTATATAGTGTTTGAAAGGTAAAACTGCTCTATTATTTTATCACACCTTCTTTTATTTTATATGTAAAAGCATATTCAGTAACAGACCCTTTTCTGGCATATTTGGAACCAACATTGTTCCAGTTTCTGGATTTAAGGTTCATTGCTGTGGGGAAATGTTGATAATAATGCAGCAGTGGCCATACTAAAGCCCTCTTACTGCATTGGCAATTGTTAGCAGTGCCCATTTATAATGATGCAGTTGTTTAAGAACTAAAATCCCTTTTTTTGGTTTTTTGCTTTTCGATATTAAAGCTTATGGACCTGACTTGGTAAATGCAATAAGAGAAATTTTTATTCTACCTTTCAACACTTGGAGCAAATGAAATCCAATCCTGCCATTGGTTTTTTTTCTCCATTATGTAGTAGCCACTTCATCCTGAGAGAATTTTTTTTGCCCTCAAAGTTACAATCACATTGCATTTATAAAGCCTTGTCCTTCTAGCCATAGTAAAAACATTCCCAACTGTTCATTGGGCACATCAAAAGTTTTTCAGAAAAAAATTATCCAAGATTTTGGATATTTTCTGACTTTAGGGTTGACGTATGAAAGGTATGATAAGCAGTTTGTTTTGACTACAGTTGATTGGTTGGTTTAGGGTTTAATGGCCGGATATGTACAGTTGAATGGACATGGCTTGAACCTTCCCAACCAATTTCCAGAATCCAGGATGATGTTGGTCCTGATGTTGCATAATAAAGGGTTTGGTGATTTACTTTTAATGTTATGGTCAATACTGTTGTCTGCCCAGAATTCATTTTTTCTTCTATTGCGAAAGAGTAATCTATATTGTGGCATTGTTTGTCTATTTTTGTTGGAAGAAATCTCATATTTTAGAATATAAAGGCTGGTAAAGTACATTTCTCATTGAAGAAAGAAATTTTATCTTCTGACATGTATATACGTATAGACTGACTTCATATAAACTATGAAATAAGGAAGTTAACTCAATTTTTTTATCACTGGTGTGAGATCCACTTTTGTTCATTTAATTTTATTCCTCATACAAAAGTTATTCATAACCATTTTTTCATTTTCAGATTGGGGTGCAAGATTACATTATTAAGATTTCAAAAATGATTTAAAATTTTCCATTCTCTAAAGTGTTTAAGCTGTTGGGTGATAAAATAATCTTTATTCATTTATCAATTTGCATTTCCCAACTATTTCTATGAATCTTTTTTGTGTTTATCATCTTCATTATACCTTTACAATTTTAATTTAAAGAGCACATTTTATAACTAATATATCGTCGGCACAATGACAAAAACGCGAATCTGCCATGTTAATGAATAGAAGATTCGTGTTTTTGTCATTGTGCCGACGATATATATATTTCAGTAGGAACTACAAAAGTGATCAATATTTTTCATACGATCTTCTTTGTGGACATATCTGTACTTAAGACATAAATTATCTTTTCGCTGTCTTACAAAACTTGAAATACTTAAGACGGGTTCAAAGCTTCAATGAACCTAAATTGGTCTCCAACTCTACTGACTAATTTAATGCATTCAGTTTCTCAAAATTTTGAGTGGACATGATGTTTGTTACTTTGAAAACAGGTGTTTGGTTCTTGGTAAATATGCTGCCAAAAGGTTCCACTTGACCCAGGTTTTAAGATTTCAATGATTTGTGATGAAGAAAGAATAGTTTTCTTATTAAGTACAAATTTAATCATCATATTATGCAAAATTTATTTTCAGATGTGTTAACTAAATTTTTCTAATTCAGTTTGTGAATGTGGATTATGTTTTTAATTGTGGATAAAGAGTGGCTCAAGATGGCAATAACAATACTTTTATTGGTAATATCTCTTCAAAAGAACAATATCTTAACAACAAGTTTCTTTAGAACAGCTGAACCTTGGTCACAAGACATTGAAAATTGTCACCAAGTCAAAAGAGTCTAGTCAAGATTTGCCACTAACATATTATATAAGATTTCAAAAGGGGACCTTTTTTCTAATTAAAATAGGTTAAAAATCTGGTTTTATCAAAAATCAATTGTTTATTTATTGACTATTTTGTTTTGTTTAATTAGTTATAAAGAAATATGCATTGGAAACTTTTATGCATTCTAAGTTCTTTAGTTTGATGCAGAAATGAAGTTTTTTTAAAATTGATATTTTATTGCATTTAAATAGTTTATTTCGCAGATTTGTTGGTAAGCCTGTTTTTTTTTAGTCTTCATTTTTTGGTTTAAGATATTGTATAATCGTTAGTTTATAATTTATTCCCTTATTTTTTAAGAACATTGACTAGTGAAAATATATTTCTACAGAAATGCTGATTTAAAATTCCAGTTGCATTCTTGTAATTACTGAACCTAGAAAGAATAACCTTAAAACAATGAACATGCGATTTTGTACGGGAGATAATTCTAGTTTCATTATGGACAAATCTGCCTTTTTCTTCTAAAAAGAAAGCTAAAATTCTACAACCTGAAAAACTAGAGTTAGTTTAATTTTTATTATGTCTTTATTTCCCTTGAAAATGCAAAATCTCCAGTTCTACAAACTAATGTATCCAAAGGTAAAAGTTGAAAGTTATATGTGAAGATGTGAACTACATGGTTTATGATATTGTTTAAATGATAAATTATAATTTACTGCATTATTTTTAAAGAACATTGACACACAATTGAAAATGAAATATTTCTACAGAAATGCAACTGCTGAATATCAAATGAAAAGGGCAGCTAAGTCCATAAAGTGTCTTGTTAGTTCTATCCACCAAATGCCGTTACTGGAATGATATACCTGAAATTATTTGGCTCAATATTCAGAAAACTGTAGCTAAATATGCAGCTGAGTCCCTTGTTTTTTCATTAAGCAGTTATAATGAAATAAGGATTTGTGTAAATAAACATAAAATATGAAAACAAACCTTTTTCCTAAGACTCACAGTGTACACGGGGATTTAATTTGTCGAGAGTACTTTTTAAAAATCAAGTATTTAATTCAGTTTATGAATCTACATTGTTATCATATGGGAGGTATTTATATTTCATTTTTTTCTCATCTAAAATTTATTATATGTATGGAACCTGGTTAGTTTTCATGAGTAAAAGATAGGGCGATTCTGTGTACTTACTTATATAGATATTTGAAGTTTTATTGTGTCATTTTATGTTATTGTTTATTATATTTTAGTTCAGAATGCCATTCCAGTTTTTGTCTTGATTTTTTATAGATACATATTTTAAGTAGTAAGCTGTAAGTATTCAGTTTATAAATAAATATTGTTTTGTTTTTCTTGCTGGTATGTGTGCATGTGTGGTAATCATTGATCATCAGGGA
Organism: Tetragnatha montana; assembly: GCA_963680715.1. Classification (NCBI taxonomy): domain Eukaryota; kingdom Metazoa; phylum Arthropoda; class Arachnida; order Araneae; family Tetragnathidae; genus Tetragnatha; species Tetragnatha montana. The sequence continues at coordinate 1,796,029 of OY796684.1, read as the reverse complement.
CGAAATTTTTGCAAGTCATTGCCAAGTAAATTTTGTCTTTTAAAATGTTGTGTTTCAAATCAAACTAAATTAGTACCTCAATACAGTGTCAACTTAAACTTTTGCAAAATCTAGCTTTGGACTTATTGTCCTAACTATAGTATGCTTCTTCAATGATTTCTGTAAATTAAAATTGAAAGGTAAAATCATAACCTATGCAGACGATTCAGTGATCTTGTAAGAAGATATTCCGACCATTAAACACTAGTTCAAACCCAACAAGTTATCGATAATAACGTGCATTGATGTGTTAAGGTTCTTAAATATCTGTTTCGATTTCCACGTCAAAATCCAAAGCCTACTATCGTTCCTAGCCCTCTAACTACGGTGTGGTATTATGTTGTAATTGCTGAATTAACTTTAAATTTATGAGAAACACCAGTGGGTGTAAGAACGGATGGCTTGGTTGGTTAATGCACCGGTGTCCCGTTCTGCAGGTTCACGGATCGGTCCCTACTAGTTCTCAGGTCGAATCTTAGCCTCCCCACTTGGAATTTTTTTTTTTTAAATGGTGTAGTATCAACTTTAAATTAATTAGAGAACTCGACTGGTTGCAGGAACGGATGGCTTGTTGGATCAGTGCTTGCGTAGCATGCGGCAGTTCCTGGGTTCTATCCCCAGTTATTATTTTATTTAACTCCTAAAGTAGCAAAAATCACGCATGCGCTGCGCATTCGGATCGGACTGTGCAGTAGACGCTGCTCAGCATCTTAACCACTATGCGTCACACGATGCTGGCGCCATCTATACAATTAAAAGTAAAATAAAATTTATAAGAACATGGTGGAATATCAACTTAAAATTAATTAAAAGAATGTCACAGCTGCAGGAACGGATGGCGTGGTGGTTAGCACACCAGACTGTCATCCGAAAGGCCCTCAGATCGAACCCTGGTTCGAGGCTGAGCCTTCTCCCCGGGTATAGCACTCGGACATAAATGCAGTTGGGCATTTATAAATTTTCCTGCGCATCCACGGGGGGTCTTAACGATTTTTTCTTTGACTGTTAACTGTAACCGTAACGGTTATTTTTTTCAAAAATAGTACTATTTTTGACTACTTTTCCATGTTTTTTTGCCAAAATACAAGACTTTTTCCTTTTGCCTCGACGGAAACTACGCAAATTTAAAGAGTCTTGGAATGCTAATTAATAATAATTAAGAATGATAGTAACTTCCATCCACAATCCCCAACCACCACCCTGGCCGTCGCATTTCACTTAACAATTTGCCTGAAATCTTTTAAGTGGTGACTCAAAGCGCAGGTACCGTTAGATTAAATGGAACAATGCTAGACTTAACATTTTTTTTACTTAATTCCATAAGCGGTGACCATGAAATTATTTAAAGAACCTACAACACAGTACAAAGTAGACCTAATTTAGTCTGAAACACAATAAAGCTAGTAACTTTAAATAAATCTAATTATAAGGAATAGGGGGGTTGGCACTACAAACTCTACCTCGCTTTTATGGAGGTGCATAGGAGTTGTAAGTCCACCGAGGAATCCTCCTTCGAACAAATTTAGAATTTTAGCATGCTAAAAAGTATTCGGAAGCTACGTCTGGGGGTCCGTAATCTCCGGTGCTTAGTTTAGCCTGAAATACAGAAAGGTTAGTACATAAGATATAACTAAAATGAGAGAAGGCGGTTCGCTTATATGGAGGCATAAAGGACGGGTAAGGGGCCGTTCAAATATTACTTAAGGACGGAGATGGTTTGCTCTTTGCTTATTTTTCCTGACAAGGGGAAGGGATGCTTAATTAAGATGTTACGAACTCTGCATTTTCGAAAAACTCTCTTTTCTTGCATAAGTAATTGCAAAATTCAACTAAAAATAAAAAACTAAATTAGGAAAATAATTTTGAGCATTTTTCACGAGGAAATTTTAAACGATAGGTTGTTCAAGGAGAACAATGAATTTCAGAAATCTAAGCATTACTTAAGATTTCGTACAAAAAAAGAACAAGGGTCGGTCAGTTTTCCTATGTAAGGGGGGTGGGGGTTTTGCTGTTTACTTATTTTTGCTGACAAGGGGGGAGGGCTTACCTACTCACCGAGCAGTTAAAGAATAAGCGTAGATAGTACCTTTAACGAACAGGAAAGATGCTTGGCTGCAAATCTGTTTCCTGATTCTTTGAGCGGTGACTAAGAAATCCCTGAAAATGAATCATTTAAGCAAAATTCGAAATAAATTGAAACATTGGGGATGGATAGGCCTATGTCACCTAAAATAGATTTTAAGAGGACGGAGCCTCATTGATGATGATTATTTTTCAATGTCTTCACCGTGCCACTGTTTTAACTCCTCCTGTGGCACGCATGCCTACTATCCCTGAATTAAAGGAACAATAAAAATTTTGTCTTAAAACTTAACATCATGTAAGTTAGTTAAGGAACAAAGCGATTTGAGATGTATTTTTTCTACTTACGTCTCATAATTCCCGAAATCCCTGGTTTTCACCAGCTCTTCCACCGCACTAAAGACCGGTATTTATCAATAGAAATACTTTTAGCATTAGGGTTTTATTGAGTGGGTAAGAAGCCAAAAGGTACAGGCAACGATTTACGACTTTACTATTCGTAATGGATAATTTGTACTTAAGTACTTAAAAATTAAATTTGAGTTCCGGTATTCCACACTGATTTATAAACTATTTCTGAAAGCGAAGGTGACACTCGTCCAGATCACTCGTTATTAAAATACTCTGTTAAGTTTTACTAACCACTTTATATATAGAAGTTATCCCGCTCTGTCCCTTGGCTTCTAACCGACTTGGGAGTCTCAGAACTAGTATTTAGAAAAAGACTGATTTGATAAATTAGCTTTTAGACAGAATTGGCGACAAAATAAATTCAGTAATTTTTGGTTGCTTAGATTGTGTTACTACATTGAACTTTAAATTCACTCATCCAATGCACGACTTTAAGGCTGAAAATTTTAAACAGTATGCCATCTCTCGCATCAAAAGAACTAAATATTCAAAAATGTCTATGAAGCAAATACTTAAAGAGGTTACCTGTTTTTTTCACAGCAGGATTGATATTTAAACTTCGACCATTTCACACTTTTACCTAAAAAGTAAAGGAGTATCAAAAACACTTCAGTACCCACTTCAGTAGGTAATGTTTAATGTTAGGAATTTAATGATTATGTTTGAGCGCCACAATTTAATTTAATACAATTTAATCGCCACAATAATTTAACGTAAATCAATAAATTTTTGTTTGCAACGATTGCAATTGATTGTAACGTTTAATGATTACATATATTTCAAAAATAGGGCCTGTTTTGAGGTATAATGAATTCTTTCGATTAAAATTAAATTACTCATTTTGAACGGTAATCTTTTACTCAGATAATAATGATTCATTCACGGTGAAAAATATTTTGTTAAAAAATAAAAAACAAATAGCGCCTAAACATATCGTTCACACCTCGCCAAAACCGCAGATATAATGTATCGAGGGTAGGCGTTTTCTTCGGTAATTCTCAGAATAATCGAGATATCTCTCCGTTGGTGCATTGGTAATCTTTCACGAGACTAAATTTTTTTTTATTCAAAAAATATTACTCAAAAAAAATTATTGCGGATTCATTATTCAATAATATGATCACAGTGATGATAAAAAGATTTTTTTTCTTCTTGTGATTGGAAAGTGATAGTCCGTTCCTGATGAAAAACGCTACTTTAAAAAAGGACACGTAATTTTTTTTTAATTTTATTGTCCTTTGGCGAAACGAGGCAAACAGAAGAAATTGAAACTCAACAAATTATTTATTATATGGCGCAAGGCATAGCGTGCCGCTGGAGAGAGAATCCGTAGCGTGTCTGCTTTCTCGAGGGGTGAGGGAGCGTTACAGCGAACCGAAACCTAAACTCGCAGCGAAACCTAAACTCGAACTTAACCCCGAAACCTAAACCGAAACTTCTTTAGGTTTCTAAGGTGGGCCGTAGACTTTCTAGATGTAATAAAACAATTATCTCCAGGAAGAAACCTGAGTTTATGGCGCCGGTGTCTTCATGTGGTGAATTTTCGTCAGCTCTCAGGGGCGAGTGCGAGGGGAGATACAAAGAGATTGAGGGAGATAGGGGAGATAAACTGCTGGTGGTCCGGCCGCAAATTGTTTTATTACATCCAAGCACTGGATGTAATAAAACTTTACGGTGGCCCTAAACCTAAAGAAGTTTCGGAAGAAGGTTTCTAGGTTTTTCAGAAGAATGTTTCTAAACCTAAACTCGAACGCGAGGTGGTGAAAGGCGGAGGCTCGGGATCGTGCCCCACGCAGAGCGACTGATACAGTCTCATGAATTATCAACTTCAAACCCTACTTGAAATAAATAATTTGAGCAAACTCTCAAGTACACAATATTATCATCTACTTACTTCAGTCAAGAGAGAACCGTTTCGTTCTCAAATTAGTTGACAGCAGGACAGAAGTATGCGAACTTAAAATCTTTTCTCTAATTATTGGAGTGGTGACTGTGAACTCTTTTGAAAATTTTCCATTTAAGCAATTTTTACAAAAAAAAATATGTGAAACCATTCCAGTTGCAGAATTAATTGAAAATGAAGGGAGGGAATTATCATAATCTTCGCTTTCCCCCATCTAGATCTTAAATTATAATATAGGAAAAATTATCTATTTGTTGTTGAATTTTTAGGTCATTGGTTGTTTTTATTCCTTAATTATTTTTTTTTTTAAATTTAATGTATTTGCATGTTGATAGCTAATTAGTTAGTTGTTTATTAACTGCTAGGGAACGGAAAGGGCTTTACTTTACAGCAGTGCCAATTTACAATCATAATTTTGCAATAATAATTCTTTTTGTTAGTCCAGGACAGATTTTCAGAGGTCTATTCCTGGGAGAGGTAACAAAACTTTTAAATCTGGAGGTGAACAGAAATAATTTTTTTACACTTTAATTTCGTGGAAGCATTAATAAAGTAACCATGCATTCAAAGCCCTCAATGACCGCAGAACACCGGTCAGGAACCACTTCCCGAGGGTAATAAGGGGTCCTCCTTCGGAATTTTTTTAAAATTTTAGTTGGATAAATGCAATTTTAAGCTATTTCTTGGGAATTTTCGGGGATACATAGCACCCCTTGACCTCCATTGGGCCTGATCTGAATTTCGATACTTCACACCAATGGCGTATAAATATTTTGTTCGGAAGGGTTCCAATTATCTTTTGAAGAAATTTATTAATTTATACCGAAAGACGGTATAAATGACTAAAATCAAGGTAATTTGTACCTTGATTAGGACTTGCATCTTGATTACCTTTATATATAAACACTGTGTGAGTTGTATAGAATTTTAAGTAAAATGGGGAGTCCCCCCAGACAATCTTAGAAAATTGACCCCTTATCAAGGTTTTAACTCTAAATTCGGGTCTAAATTTCAGAAGGGACCCGGGCTTTGGATTGCGCCCCCATTCAGTGATTACACAATAGTAGTATCAAGAGTAATTGATTAAAAATAGGGTGAACTGCCCAGTGAATGAACATTTAGCATTCGGATTTGCCTAATTTAAATATCATTTTCAGGGCTTTTTCTCAGACAATGCTTTAAAATAAGGTACACTTCCATACAAGCTTTTTCTCCACAATATGGGGAAAATACTTTCAAATCAAAGAAACTGATAGCTTTCAAGTGTTATTTTGTATTTAGTGAAAATACTGCGATATACCCAGTAAAGGAACTAAGTTTGCCCTAAATATAAACACCGTTTTCCCAATGAATGAACACTGAAAGTAGTCACCAGTTTTAGTATTGAGGAAAAGGTTTTAATAATATTAGGTTTACGCAGATTTAAGTAAACCTAACAAATCTTATAAACTTTTCCAAAATGCTAAAACTGGTGCCTAACTTACAGTAAACAAAATGAACTTTTTGTACTATCTTCTTTAATTTTTTTAATTGAATTTTCAATTTGGCCGCCAAAAGCCATCTCACTATATTCACCATGGTTACGTTACCTTTAGGTACGATCTTATAATGTTTTACCATTTTTGCACATCATGGACACAACAACAACATTCTACGAGGCTTTGTTTTTTTTTTATTAAAACTAAAGCCGTGAAGCGAACATTCGAAACACTATGTATTAGCATAGACTTTCTGTGACCAATACACTCGTTTACATCATTAGGGATAGAATAAGCTTTAAACCAGGAGGTAGGCCTTTTCCCAGTGAAACTTTCCATTCACTGGGAAATGTCAGTTTACAATTCCAGTAAAACTGCATCTTACTATTTCCTTAATATATTTGAAAAAAAAATATCCCCTATAAGTTAAATTGTTTTTTTTTATTCCTGAAAGTTTAATGGAAAAGTTATTATCTATATTCAAAAAAAGGTTATGCTTATGATATCTCTTAGTATAAGGAAAAGAAATAATTCCCATGAAAATTGCATCTTATTTCCTTTATTAGAGATAGATATCTTTAAAATGAACTTTCATTTTAATTTTTGATTTTCTTTTATTGCTGAATGTTTAAAGGAAAATTCGTATCCTATATTCGAAAAAAGGTAATGTAAAACTGCTTATAGGATCTCTTACAATACAAGAACAATTATTATTTTCCTAAATTTTTGTTATTAATTACTACTTTAGAGCAAATAAATCACTGTATCAATATACCCCAAATCTTTGAATATAAGTTCAGAAACCAGTGCGATATAGAAGCGCACAATATTTTAGCTTGTCAGAATTACACCCGCTAAAATTACGGTAAGTGAACGATAAGCGATTCTTTTTTTCATACGAAAACACTAAAAAAAGCATGGAGAAAAGCTACACCTCATTGGAAATTGGAAATGATATGAAAAAATACTCTCATTATTTAAACAAGCATTTTGGTTCAGAAAAAACATCTGCAAAACATCTGTCTTAATTTTATTTCATATCAGCTGCTCAGCGGAACGAGGGAAGCTCTAAAAAACCTATGAAAATTTATCAGTTATATGCTGCTTTAGAGCCAAAATTTCCAATCTCGAACTTATCGAATCATCTTGTTGTTTGAAATCTCCACCTAATACCAGTTTTTCAAAAAAAGAAAAAAAATTTCAACACAAAACTTGGTAAAAAGGTTCAGAACTTTCCGGATGACCTTATAGTTTAATTAAAATTTCATGAAAAATGTTAATTTCTATACAAATCAGTTTTTGGTTCAACATCTAATAAAAATCTTGAACTTTTCCACTCATGTATACTTGTTCTTACTTTTTCCTGTATACAATAGTAATAAATGCTGAGTGTTATTGAGATCCACCTGAATAACAAGAACGTTACCTTGTCTCTTGTTATTTTCTTTTCAAGTATCAAAAAATATATACAATCACGAGACATTATGTTGCAATTTAAAACTTATCAACAATGGGAAAAAACTATTTGGCAAATTTTTCCAGATAAAGAAAGCTTTGGTCTTTTTTAAATGATCGCTAAACACCCATCATTTCCTTCCTAGATTCCCTTTCAAAACAACAACGTAAACAACTCGTTCCTACTTAAGCGGGAACTTTTTTTTTGAACTGGGTGAACGACATGTTATGAGGCCTGGGTCATGCTTTTTCTTTTCAGGTCACGCCTCTCACATTAAATGCGAATAGTTAAGAGATCACACCTAGAAGGGCTATTAACCATCATTAAGGAACATAAAAGCACCTGTTCAACAACAAGAAGAGGCAAGGAAGGCACGAATCAATTTAAACGCTGTATTTGGGACGTTAGTTATCAAAAGTGCTTGAATTTACACAAATCAAAACTTTACTTTGGGAGATTCGTGTATTTTCAATGCCAAAAAGTTGTTTGTACTGTGAAACTGATTATGCATACATCAGAATAATAATTACTTACCTTTTTCATATTTAAAATACATTAATAAGGATATTAAAAAATCTGGAAATGGCCCTAAGTTAGGCTTACCATATTTTCTTGAGCTCAACCCAGGACACTTTGTCGACCTATCGGTCCATCAAGGATTAAAAACTAAATAAACACCCAAACTAAAAAAAAATTAAAATTTAAACTGAAATAACATATTCATTTGTACTTTTCACTTGACATCACATTTTTTAAAAAATATTGTTAGATTTAATTAAATCATAAATTTCACAACAATTAAGTTCAGAGTTAATTTTAACATTTAAAAGGTGTTTGACAGTACAAATAGAGAGTCTGTCCCTTTCAGCAGTCTAAATATGAGTAAAGTGAAGCCGTAGAAGTAGGTAAAAAAGTGCAGTTCGAAAATTTTTATCGAAAATTTCACAAAAAATTTTGTCTATTCTTAAAATAATGAAAACCCAGGACATTTTGGGACCCAGGACATTTCCCAGGACAGCCTCCGAAACCCAGGACTGTCCTGGGTAAACCAAGACGTATGGTAAGCCTACCCTAAGTACAATTTGTAATTCTACCTAGGGCTACTGCATAAGAGTTTAAAATGATTCTAAAATTAATAGAAAAAAGTGACACACTTCAATTTTAACATGAAATAATATATTTAAAGTTACTTTTAATGAAAAAAATCACAACATTATTTTGGTATATTTCCAACATTGAGGGATCCATGGGAGGTTGTAAAACCCCAACGGAATTTACCCTTAACCTTTTAAGACTAGATTAAAACCAGAAAAATTGTTCGATTCCGGTATTTATTACATTAAAGAGCTGAAATTTCAGTAAAATGCTTAACTTCAGTCATAACGTCTAAAATAAGTCACTTACTTATTGTAAGCCTTTAGGATTGCGATTTGATAGAGCCTTACATGCACCTGGGATGGTTGTCCTTATTAAATCTTAGGCACCTTAGGTAGGGAGGGTCACCACCTCGAAACTATAAATATCCCGAAAAGTCGTTCTAATTTCTCAGATTCAGGTGAGCACCCAGAAAATTCGAAGAAAACAGGAAGTGTCAGGATCAGAAGTGGATTTGTATCAGTTTTTAGGTGTTGCTGTTTGTGTCATTTTCTCTTAAAGGAAACATAGGTAACACCGATTGAAATATGAGGTGGTCTCATTGAAGAATTATGTAATCAACAAAGAGAGGTTTTCCAACAAAAGTTTAAAAAAATACCAGATTATGGAAAAAAAGAATTACGATATTTCTAACATGTTTCTTATAAATATTTCAAATATTTTCCGTCTCTAATTAATCCCCGTCCCTAGGATTAATGCCTGTTCGTGGTGGATGAAATAATCGAAGCCTTTCATCAGGTCCACGGATTCATCTATTACCTACTTCACGTTCTGTAATTGTAATAAGAAAATCCTGAGCTATAAATATTTAATTAAGTTCAGCATAACCATTTTATTAAAATTTTTGGATATCATGAGCTCAGCCAGATTAGCCAGGTTCTCCCAAATTTCAGTTATCTATCTACTCCATTATTTTAAATTGAAATCATCACCTCGCATACAGTAACCTGATAGAGTCAACCAAATGGGCAACAGCAATAGGTTAAGAAACGAGAGTGTCAAAGTTCTTTTCTTTTTTGCATAATTCTTAGTTTAGAATATTCGAATTGGGCTGAGGAATATTTTATACTTTACCGTCTCATCTAAAGGTTTTGTTGCCCCTTTTATTCGTGGAACACAACTTATAGTGAGAGGAGTTAATCAAGTTACAACGACATACAAGAGAACTTACTATAAACAGGATGTTTCAAAAGCCTGTTTCACTTCTTTTATCTGGAACCAACGTCTCTTAAGGGTCAAGGAAGTAAGGTGCACCCCTTGGTAAGTGACCATGCATGCTGAATATCAGCAGCGCCCTAGCGGATAAATAAGAACGTTAAACAAATTAATTAAAAAATAAAGGAGAATGATTAAATTTAAAGGAAACACATAGAGAGTAGATCTGCTCGTGTGCAGAAAAACTAATAAAATGAAATAAACAAAACTATTAATGATAAAGGAAGGAAGTAGTGTAAACAGGTTTTTACATCCGAGACTTAGGTTAAGATTAAATAAAATGCTCTATTTTTGTGTCAGTTTGATTGCTGATTAAATGCAGAAGCCATTTTCTAACTCCTTTTTTATGAAATTCCCCTTTCTTCAATCAACTTGCACATTTAATGGCACATTTAATGGCAGATGTTTTATCTACATCAAATTCATTTAGCTCGGGCAGAGAATTTTTCTCGTTCCTGTCCCAAGATGAACGAGGTAAATAACTGCACCATAACCATAAAAATAAAAAACTAGACCGAGAGAATTTCATATTTTGAAAAGCCTGAATTTCACTTCCTGAAAAAGCATTTCTTTTCCCATGTAATCCTTAATGGAGAGATCGTTGCGTTAATATGAGAAGATTGCATAGAGAGGCTTTGTTTGACCTTTTCTGTTTCGTAATCAAATCAAGTATAGGATTAAAAACATTTATTCGATGCATAAAATGTTAACTATACCTTTATTTAGTTGTGTTGAATAATGTAAAAAGAGACTCGGTCAAATAAATGCTCGAGAGACATCGTGACTCCAAAAGCGTACTTTTTTGGGTTCAATCACTTGAAGAAAAAGTGAAAGGCAAATGCTTCTTACGAACAGTAATTAAATAAATTTTATGTTTTCTGCATTAACTTTTTATCATATTTGCTATTGCATTTATTTACTAATTCCCTAATTAAAAGATTATCTGTCACTTTTTCCTCCAGTGTGTGAGTAAAAGTTTAACCAAATTACTCAATAAAGGGAAAAATCATCTTTTGAATCTTATATTAAAACTTTTCAAAAACTTATAAGTGAAAAGTAATAAACACTTTCACGAAAAATTCCCTGTTAAAAATTGCTATTTTTTATGCATTGAAATTAAGAGATGTCATCATGTTCTTCAAAACCACACTATTTTTAAAAAAAAAGAAAACAGATGTTGAATCTCGAAATACTGCAACGTTACTTGACCCTGGAGAAACAAAACAAAGAAAGAAGTTCCCAGTGTGGTGTCTGAAATTTGAGTGAAATTAAGAACGTCAATTTAAAAATATGGTTAGCGAAACTCATGTATATAGTATAGCGTCTTTTTATCACGATTTGCGTCCCTCCTCGAAACTCCTCGTAGCTAACCAACAGACTTTCTGCTTACGCAGTTTTAATTAAGAAATGTTACTGAATCTTAAATTATGAAAATGATCAAACGATCAATTTCGCCTTAAGTTAAGAAAATCTTGAAAAGTTTTATTTAGAAGCTTTACACCTTGGCCAGTATTTTATATTACATTTCTTCCTCTTAAATATTAATGCAATTATAAATGTTTCCTTTAACGTTTTAAGTAGTTAAAAAATAACAACCGAATAAAGGACTGTCATCCAGGATATAAAAAGAAAATATCAACAAATAAACCATCTTTACACTCATTCTTAAAATCCACATCAAAACATATCAAACAAAAAAATAACTCAATACTCTTCTTCACCACAAAAAGCGTCTTTAAAAGCTCTAAACACCTCGCCTAGGGCCAAACGAGTGAGAGTAAACAATCGTCTTGTTGTGGCGATTGTTTGGACTTCCGCCGACGCAAGTGAACAGCAGAAATGGGGCCAGCTCTTGCTAAGTTTAGCATCATCAGGTGGTGGAGGAAATGTGGAACATAGAAAGTGACCCGCGCTTTGGTTCCGTATAAATAAGAGCTGTTTGACCACCTCGCATCATTCCCATTGACCCGCTTCATTCCACAACATCACCACCCTAACTGATCACCACAATGAAGGTAAGTTAGCTTCTTGCCCCGCCTAAATGTCCCACCGCTTTTCCATTAAAAGTCCTCCTCCCAAACTCCCACCTTTTCTTATTAACGTAAGTTTCATTAAACGAGAAAAATGTAACGGAAGAGAAATAGATTTTTTCAATTTTTTTTTTTTGGGGGGGGGGGTAATCTTTCAAAAAATCTTAATTGGTAGGCTGAACTATTTTACTCAATTATTAATTATTTCAAAGTTTAAAAACAATTGATTTATTTAAGTATCGTATTACAGAAGGGTGTGCGTTCAGAGTGCGCATATAAGGTTGAACCCCTTCTCGAAGTTTTAGTGATTAGTTTTGTTCAGTTTTTTCCCCTTCAAAATTCTGTTGAGTAATAAAAAGTCAGTCCATCCCAATTGCCTGAAAATGAGTTAAAACACTATTTTAAAGAGTCAAATTTACAAAAATTCTGGGGGAGGATCCCCAACCCCCCCTATTTGACAGTTTAAATTTTTAAACTGAATGGGAAGTTTAAATAACATCTTTTAATGATCTTAAAAGCGTCTTTTACCTCATTAGGTGTGCTGTGTATGAGGGATCAATGTTTATAAAAGGTTTACCCCCATTTCGAATGAGTGTGATTCATGCAAAATTTATTCCCATGTGCTAAGATTTAAAATCTTCCATAGATGCTCTACGAAGTAAGTGACATGACCATATTTTAGTTAAAAAATAGGGGAATTTTGTTAAACCTTTTTATACGGAGAAAACATAATTACGGAAATAATGAGTTCCCCCTTTTTATCCAAATACAGGACTGATTGGAAATTTAGTACTATTATGTCCCATGAAAGGTTATCTTAATGATATCTTTCATAAAACATTTTATACCCAATTTAAAATTAAGACTAAAACGAGCTTCAAATAGTAACTAATTAATGTTGAATCAATAAATACAAAAGGAATTTATTTCAGTTTCATTATTTTATTGATTACTTCCTTGATAATGAGCTACTAGATTCAAGAGTAACATGTTTTGGCTAGCATAAAAATGTGATAAATTTTCATGCTTGCTTAAATTTTTTTAGGTATATTTTAATTTTTCTCTATAACATTTTTCCTAAAATGATAAGATTAATTTCAATGAATTTTCCAAATAGGATTTTGGTTTTGAAAATTGATTAATCTAAAATTGTAAATGTTTCACTTGTCAATTGCAAGGTATTGCCTAGAAAAATTGACTGAAGGTTAAATGGTACCGAGCTATTTTTACCGTTTTGTGTTTTGTATTACGCAATACATGAGGGTTGGAAAACTGATTAAAAGTAAGGAGACATTCCTTTTTGAGGTCAAAGGAAAGTTGATTCAAGTAAAAAATAAAGCCATTCCTTTCTCATCACATTTTGGAACAAATAAGGTTACACAACCTATGTGACAATAATGAAAATAAGTTATTGAGAGCAAAATGGGGGCATTAAGTAATTAATGTTTTAAGCTAATACTACTCTTAATTTTTATTTAAAATTTACCTAAATAAGACTTTTATGGCTCATTATAATGATAATTTTTTTCAGGTGATAATTACATTGATCTTTTCAAAAGCGAAATTGAACCCAAAGAGTTAATGAATGGTTCTCAAACACGTTAAAGCTAAATGTTTTAAAAACTAAATTTAATATCTTTAATTCATAAAAGCTAAAGATCCTATTAAAGATTGTTCTCAAAAATGCATAGACCTACGTACTTGTTGGGGTGATCTCGATAGCGTATCTTCTTGTGCGATGACATTGTGCCCGCTCATTCATAAAACCCATGATAAAACCAGTGCTCACAGATTGGAGGGGCTCGCGGAGGGATGACAGATGTTTCTTTCTGTTAATTTATGCATGTTTTTCTTGTTTCCATGTTTTGGGCTTATCTGTTTTGTCAACGCGTTTTTGTACATTTTTTGAGTTCAATAAGTTCAATTCAAATTTTATAAAAATAAGGTCTTATATATCGTAGTTATGTATACTATTTCTGTATTGTAGTGTTTCGGTATTTCCTTTCTTTTAATTTAAAGTTTCAAGTTCAAATTCCACCCCCTACACCCACCAATTCCACTCCAGTCGTGCACACAGACAGTGTTAAATTACTACTTTGAGGGGCAGATATCTAAAACTTTTCTTGGGGAGGACCACACCCAATCTCACTTGGTGGATTCGTATTGTTTACAAAAATTTTAAATTAAGAGTTCTAAAATTTAAATCTTATGTGTAAGTGATCTAAAACTTCATGTATGAAAGTACTCGTAAGAAGATACCTCATAAATAATGTTGAGTCCCCGAAACAAAAATCTGGTTACGGCCCTGGTTTGAGGCAACTCACTCCAAAGCAAAAGTAAACTAGTTATGGGCCTAACCATGTTGTATATAAGTGTTATTTCTTTCTAATTTGAACGATATTTTTAACAATAATTTTAGAATTTTATTTTTTACTGGTTTATTTCAGTTTTGAATAAAAAATTTCACGAATACTCGTTTAATTTAGAAGCCTCAAAATTAGATTACTTTAAACGATTCCATGAGCGTTTTCATTACTGTTCACAAAAATTCTCACAAGTGAACACTTGAACATAGCGGCCAACATTTGAAAACATAAATTAGGGAGATTGTTCACAAAAATTAGGGATATTTTCACAGAAATTAGGGAGATTTTTAAGACATCTAACTTTGTTAAAAATACAGTACTTCTCCAAGACTTACGAGTAAAAACAAATTTAAAATAACACTATATAAGGGTTCTCACAACAGAAATACCACTTAAAAATTTTTATGAACTTTTACTACGAATTTTTATAAGAAAAACATTGCACACTTTTAAACAAAAACTACTTCTTCCGTCTAAAACTTCAAACAACGCTCGCTCCTAGCCTATAATCGACTGGTTTCTTACACACTCCCACTCAGAAAAGCTAAAATTGCCGGTAAAATCCCCAAACTTGATTTGCAAAGAAATTCGGGAGATTTAATACTTTTTCGGGATATCGGGAGATGACAGTGAAATTCGGGAGTCTCCCGAAAAAATCGGGAGAGTTGGCCGCTATGCTTGAATCAATTCAAAAGTCTAAATACTGATTAAATGACACTGTACGTAATCATTTAATGTTTTTCAGACCTTATCCCTCGCCCTCTTCCTGGTTGCTTTGGGCAGCGCCCTGAGCCAAGATTTCGACGGTTTCGACGGGTTCGACGCCTCCTCCTTTTCCAATTTCGGCAACCAAGAGCTCTCTGGCTTCGACTCTGGCGCCTTCGATGGATTTTCGGCCGGAGGAGGATCCTTCGGCGGATCCGAGTTCGAAAACGCCGACTTCAACCTCGGACAGTTTGAAGGAGGAGAACCCAACCATTTCTTCAAGAAATGAACAAAGTAAGTGAATACAACGCAGGGACGGATTTAAGAAAAATCCCCTGAAAGTAGTTTCAGAACACTTTTTGGCATGCTAAAATTCAAAAATTCTCTTATTTCTTTGCCTATAGAGTAGTTTATATCCGAGGGGAGGTCCCCTGGTCCGGACCCCCCATTGGGCCTGACCTAAAACTTTTTACACCCTATTTTAGGTGTTATAATTATGATTAGCCACTCAACAGAGGACGTCCCCTCAAAAGTGTCTGAAAAACACTTTTAAAAAATTTAGGGGGAAATCCCCAGTACCATGCCATGGGGCAGAGGCGTATATAAAGGGGGTTAAAGGGGCCCGACCTCCCCTTCGAAAGTCGGACTAAGTGGATAAAACGAGTTAAAATGCTGTTTATAAGGGTCAAATTTCCAAACATTTTCTGAAGGAGTACCCCCCAGACCCCCTTTTTACTTGGATTTCTATACTGCCCACAAATTTTTTACGCCCAAATTTTTTAAAATTAATGTACCCCTTCTCCACTATTTTTAAACTTATTTAATATCAGTTTTAAGTCTCAAAACAGCTTAACAGTACCAGTTTTAAAGATATTATTAAAAAAAAAATTATATCCCAGAGAGGACCTACTATAAATTGAATATTCCATCTAACCTCCCCCACCCACAAAATTGCATTAATCAGTCACTGATACAAGCTTAAAACTTTCATTAAATGTTATTAGAGACGCTTACTTCTAAGTCCTAGAATATACAGGGTGTTTCAGCAGTACCGTCCAAACTCCGCACAGCCAGATTCCTTTGATAGAATAGGGTCAGGCCAGAACAGAGGGTCTCATAGACGATAGGCCATAGGCGATGTGAACTGTGGAGAAGAAATGAATAAGTCTCAAGTATTCAATTTTTAGGAAATTGAGTGTTATAAATGATATTTTTCTATCTAGTAAAATTGTTACACACAGAAATAAAGAACCTTGAACCACAAGTTTAAGAATAAATGAGATTAAAAAAGAAATTAGGGTGATGATATATTTCTCAGTTCATAAATTATGAACAACTTTATTAGAAGATACATTAATCTTCTAATAAAGACGTACTATCGTATAATTTTTGTGACTATGTACTTTAATGGGATTTTTCATGTTATAAATAGTATATATTGGGGAGATTCGTGTACCTATAGGGTCACCCCACTTTATTTGAATAATATTCAATTCGAAGTTTTGTTACTTGACTAGGTGAGACAATTACAAATTTTACCTAGGGCTATTTCTAGATTTCTTTAAACACTTATCTCCCCTATAGATATAAATAACTGATAGCTAAATTTTCAAAAATCCTGATATTTAATACAAAAATGCTAAACTGAAAACTTAACATACTACATTTTTATATTTAACAAATATTTTTTTATAGGAGTCAGTTATGAAGATGAGTGATCTCAAACCTCTGTATCATCAGTATTTCTCCCATTCCATGTTATATATACTACTGCTATTGTAAATACTAAATTGCAAATTTTATGCAAGCTGCTTATTTTTATACAAAGAAATGCATGACTTATAAGTCACTCGCAAATATTCTTTTTAAATCAAGCACTTTAACAGGAAAAAAAACAGTATAGTAAATTGTAATAGACAGACTATCATCGGCTTACAGGAAAAAGACCCTAAGTCACTTCTATTTTAACTATTATGCGCGATTTTTATGCAACATTTCAGTTTGGCGAGATTCTGAAATTTGCTCTTTCGTTGGGGCCGTTCTATCCCTTTCAAAAATTATCCAAAAGTGCCTTAGCTCCTTTCTCCTGTAAACCGACGTTATGTGCTTTGCTGCTTTTTTTTCAAAAATATGCTACAAAAATGATAAAATTTAGGTCTTTAAATTAAAAAATATACATAAAGAGTTTTTTCAGATCGGACAATGAGCTGCTCAGATTGACAGGGTCGTATTTCGAATTGAAGGATCCTAAATCACTTCTATCTTAATCTTAAGTATTATGCGCTAGGCTTTCTTTATGCTTTCTTTTGCTCCATGCACATTCATTAACCAACCGATCACATTTCAACATTTCAGTTTGGCGAAATTTTGGAATCCGCTTGTTCGTTGGCACCGTTACCGCTTTCATTTTTAAATCTCAACCAATTTGAAAAAAATCTATGCGATGGGAAAAGATAGAGGATAAACATAAATTTGTAATCAGCACACCCAAAAATATAATTGTCTTGTTTAATGATGCATTAACGATTATCTAAGATACCTTTTAATATTTACTACTTTTCAAACACTGTGTTTTCTGTTACGAAATGTTCGTCTCTTTTAGTAGGAAATTCGTTAAAAGCTGTTCGTCTAAGTCACTCGCAAAATTCCAGACTTGTACGCCGAGATTCTCACAGAGTATGACGGACTCTGTGGAAATCTCCTTTCCCTGAAGAGAATGAAGGACTTACTTTCTCTTTAGGGAAAATTTTTCCTTCCATAGACAGACTGTTTCTTTCTTCGAGTAGGTACGTTAGAAATTCGTCACATTGGAGCTCCTCTCTTTGACAGTGATCAAAGTCCGGCAGATTCCTTGACCGCTGTCATTCAGAGAAACTCCTTTGGTAAGTGTACGCAAGTCCCTCTTTATTTATTACTAGCTACGCTCACCTTCGTTTACCAATTTCTCACTTACTCTTCTTTGGGACCGTTCACAAATCGCGAAACAGTTTTTGAGGCTGAAGACCACCTCCTCCTAAACGCGTGACGTCATTTGAATCGCCAGTTTAATGAAGGGAAATGACAAAATTGATTTTTGGCTCTACACATTAGTGGGAAAATTGAAAAAAAAAAAAAACACTACCTTTTATTCTATTTTCGGACTTATTCCCTTTCTCAAACTGACGATTCATAGGTGAACGGTGAAAAAGGTGCTCGTTCGAAAAAATCAATCTAGCTATTGAAGAGACGCAATACATAGTACAAGATCTGGACAGGATGCACCCCCAGAAAAAGCTTTTATCAAGTTTTCTAGTTCAAGAGTGAACTTTTGTTTCGTTAACACAGTGTTCGTAAGTTACGAAAATATTATAGATCTCACTATAAGAGAAGCAGTGTAATTCTTTTAGAAATAGAAATACAATATAAAAATTGACTTATCAAGAGGGCTATGTAGGGCGTCCTTTAGATCTTGAACGCTGTGCACAGCCTTCGAAATAGGCCAAGTTTAATTGTGTAGCCACCTTGTATTTTATAATTTTTAGCATCTAGATTTAAAAATGTTCAATAGGGCCCGGCTACACTACAGCTCATAGTACTCGGTAGCAGCTCATATGAGGAGCCTAGAAACCAAGGGGTACACATTGATAATGAGAAAAACAAGGTTAAAGTCTCAGGGTAGTAGCTGACATTGGAGGTTGTACTTATACCATTCGCTAGATGGCAGCCCCATACATTGATTCACTTGTATCCCTTTACCATAACCTCCACAGCAACTACTTCGTGCCACTTAACTCCAATACTAAAAAACTGCACTTGTACCCCTTGGCTTCTAGGCTCCTCATATGTTATTCGCATAAATTCGCATTTTTCGGGCGGCTCTTGCTATTCAATTCTACGCCATAAAATACTATTCCTACAAAGAAACCCAGATCCACGCTTACCTCGAGTTTTGTACCGCTGTCAATCTGTGCTGCTCACACAATGCTTAAAATGAATTTTCACTTAATTTTATTTCGCATATCAGCCAATTATGTTAACACATAGTGTGTAAGTTACGGCGATTTCATAGTTAAGAAAGAACTGATATCTGATGAATTTTTTTAAAATTACTCTACAGGGAACCATAGTTGAACTCGGGCTATTCATAGCGCTTTTTTTCTATCTTGACCTTTGATCTCAAGCACCTGCTGTTTAAAATATTATGCCCTTGTTACTCGTGTAGAACGCCCTTTTTAGTCCTTTGAATGGGTAAATTTTAATTCTGGATTTGAAGACTGGACTTCAAAAACGAGCTATGTGCCAAAAAGTAAATTTTCCGGCTTTGATCATTCTAAATTTGATTCTACGTACATATCAGGCCTTTTTTGAACTACTAATCATGGTCGTGGCACTTATTTGGCAGTGGTACTTAGCTGGCTTTGGCACTTAGCTCGTTTTTGATGCCCAGTCTTCATTTATTAACTTTTAGCATCAATATTTATAAATAACTAACCAATGCTTTATTTCGATAATGTTATAGATCTCAATTACAATATAGAAAAGCAGTGTATGTAATCCTTTCAATCTCTAGTGTCTGCTGTTTAAATACTATGCCATTATTACTCGTGTAGAACGCCCTTTACATTCCTCTGAATGGGTAAAGTTTAATTCTGCATTTGAAGACTGGACATCAAAAACGAGCTAAGTGCCAAAAAGAAAATTTTCCGAATTGGATAATTCTAAATTTGTTTCTCCATACATATTAGGTAATCTTTCAGGCCTTTATTGAACTACTAATCATGGTCGTAGAACTTAGCTGGCATTGGTACTTAGCTAACTTTGACACTTAGCTCGTTTTTGATACCCAGTTTTCATTTATTAACTTTTAGCATCAATATTTATGAATAACCAACCAATGCTTTATTTCGATATTTTCGTTTAAATTTCATAGCATTTTGTCCCATAGAACGCCGTTCACAACCTTTAGGCCAAGTTCAACTGTGGTCACCTTCTATTTAATGATTCTTAGCAATGATATTTAAGAGTGTTCAACACATAATGCTTGAAACGGATTTTCTATAACTTTTATTTTGAATCATAGCTCTGAGAAATTTTGTTAAACGTTTATTCTGCCTCTGATGTCATCTATGCTTTTGTACAGACTGTTGAAATAATAAATGTTATTGTTTTGTTAGTTGAATGTGTTTTTTCTTATGCATTAAACGCGATACAATAACTTTAACGGGTTAAACAACAACAACATACTTTACAATGTTTTGATAGTTTGTAACTTAAGATTCTTGGCAGAAATAGTGCCTAGATAATACTGGGGAATTTACTCCCTCAACTAACTCACTAAAGAGAAAAAGTAACACAATGAAATGAATCACGTAAGAGAGATAGATAATGAGTATCGTAAAATGGGGGTAACTTTGGCATAACCATCGGAAAGAGATTCTACTAATTATCACATTCAATGCTGAAGTGAACAGGAAGACTTCATTCAACTAAAATTTTAGATGTTATATCATAACAAAATTAAAATTGGGAAAAAGAATGATTACACAGGTCTGCAACGAAAAAGCTGTTTGAGTAATTTCATCGATTTCCTATGTATTTTGGTGTGCTGATTACGGTAAAAATAATGAAGAAAATCTACACGTCAGGATTTTTCATAAAACGCATATTTATTTTCAATTTTGGCCTATTTTCCCAATTTTAGGTGTTTTTTTATCCGAGAGTTTTGAGCGAAATTTTTTTCATTCATTTATATCATTCATATCAAGGCCTTTAAGATGCATATTTCCAAAAGTCCCTAACTGTAAAAGAAATCCCCAGAGAATAGTTTAATGTGAGCAGCATCGCGCTGGCGTCTCGACTCGCCTCACTTCGACCAGACTCCGTGTATTTCTATGGGAGAAAATGCAGTAGTACAAGTGTGCGGGATTCTTTTCTTCGCTAGATTTTCATGAACAAATGGTGAATTATACTTTAATGAGCTGCTAAAGAAAACTACAGGAGTTGTTTTTATCATGAAAAATATGCAATAAAAATAAATTTCTGTGAGAAATTTTCATTTATATTGAAATTGTATTTTCTTACATATTTAGCTCAATTGTGAAAAAACGCAACGTCCTAAAAATAAGCGGTGGTCATTTTTGGATTTAGCACACCAAAATCATAAGTAAAATCATTTCTATAAGAAATTTGAATAAAAAATTTAAAAAAAAAAATTTAATTTAACTTTTATTGAGAAATTGCTTTTTTTACCTTATTTGTAAGCAAACATGATCTTTCAGGACAAAACAAAGGTCATTTTTGGATTCAGCGCACCAAAATACATAGGAAAATAGGTTTTAAGGAATATTCTGAATTAAATAATTGGTTTTATTAGTCTATATTCCTTAATTTTGAGGTATTTCCCTTATTATCATAAAACGTAAATTGTCAAAAAACCTGACATGTAGGAGAAAAATGGAGGTCATATTCGGATTCAGCGCACCAAATATTATCAAAATCAGTTGAAATATCCAAAACAGCTTTTAGAAAGTTTTTTTTTTTTTGCAGACCTGTGTTATTAATGAAAAAATCCAAAAATGGATGAATATGTAGCAAAAATATGTAGTATATATAGCTTAAATATGTAAATACATGTAAATAAACCTAAATATGCAAAATAAAATTGGTCTAAATCAATCCAAAATCCCTTAAAACGTGTTGTACTTGAGAGAACTCTGCAATATCAGATTTCTGAAAAGATATGTAATTACATGGAATTCCCAGCCCTACTTATTAAAAACTGTTTTCTCAGTATAAGAAAATTGGATTGAAGGAAGCACTTTGTTCCATTTTGCAGGACATGTTTTTAATGAACAAATATTTTCATCACTTTGTTTCCTAACAACAATGTACGTAAAATAAACTCCTCCATGAATATTGAGCCAGGGATGTGGAAGGAATAGTCCAAAGCCAATAGAAGCACAGTTTTTTCGATAACATTTAGATCTGTATCACTCTTAATCGTAGGATACCCTAATGTAAACAAATATTGATGATTTAACTGTTGGTAAAGAATACTGTAACTTTTTCAACCATTGCCTATACTCAAATACCAATATTCAAGGTGAGGGGGTTGCTTGCATTAAAATGAAACCAATGTTTTACAACATTACTAGTTTTAGCTTTCATGAATTAAATATGATGCAAGAGTTGAAGTGAACTTATTTTGCACTTTGTTGAATACATCTCAAAAGCTTATTGCATCCGATTAAAAAAATCAGAAGAAACTAATAAATGAAACAAAATCTTCAACAAACTTTTCACATTCAAATAGTGCATCATTCTCTCTCTCAGGATAATTTAAAGTTATATAATCTTTCTTCTTAAGAAAAAAAATATTCTCTTAAGATATTGATGTTTATTTATTCCTTAGTGCGATTATACAATATTTTCTTTAAAATTTTAAAGCTTAAAAAATACTGAATGAATGGTCAAGATAAAGGGTATCATGTGGTAGGATTTGTAGCAGAACTCAAAACTGATAACCAACGCCAGAGAAATCAACTTGCTTTACTGCTTGATAAGAGATAAAGGTAATCCATCGTGAGAAAAGTAATTATGTAATCTTTAGAGCTTTTAGTTAAATCAGTGGAACGCGAAGATATTGAAAATAATCATCAATGATGTTTCCGTCCATCTCCATGATTCCATTTTTCATTAATGATTTTGAATGAAATCTTTAGTTAAAGAGATCTCTCTCCAAAAAATCTCTATTTAGGTGTCTGAAAGATATTAGCCTATCCACCCCGACTGTCCTATTTTTCTAATTGATTTAATTTTAGACCAAGCTTTAAGATAGCTTAAAAACTTGTATGGTTCTCTTTTCATTGAGGTCCTTTTACTTGCATGTAATTTTTTTTGTGATTTTGGAAAATGTTTCTGAAGTTATGGATTCTAGTGTTTTTTAAAACACTTACATCCATATTCACAATCGGATTAAAAATTCGATGCTAAATTCTAAACGATAAATTCTGTGTCGTTAAATTCTTGGTCAAAAAATGATTCCACCAATCAGAGTAAGCGAAAATACAATTTTTTTTCTTTAGCTGTTGGTTAACCGCGACGCTGATGGCTGTGAATATGGCTGCTTGGGTTTTAAAATGCATTAAAAGTCCGTTTTATGGGAGAGAATTTACTTTATTACTTCGTAAGAGGAATATTACGTTAAAATATCCACTTCGTAGACTTGCTTAAAATTCCCACGATCAGTCTGCAAGTAATGAATGATATTGTTTTAAAGAGATAGATAGAGAGAGAATATAAATGCAACACAGTTACAGAAGATAACTGTGTTTATCTCCTAGCTCTACATGCTGTAGTAATAACACTGTAATTAAACTAGGCTCCTTCTACTAAAAGAGAGTAAAAGAGAGAAGAGAGAGAGAGAGAGAGAGAGAGAAAATTGTCCTATCCTCTTCTGTGAAGTTCCATCTTGAGAAATATATTGATATTTAGGAAACTTTTAAACCGTATAAATAAATACTTCTATCGTCCCTTGTAACCGCATGCACAGATAAATATATAACATTCACTTTAGGAGATTATCCTCAGTTATTTTACAATCAAGGAAAAGTAATTTCAAAATAGTTAAGTTTCTGGGATGATACCCGGAAAAGGGAAAAGTAAATGTCTTAATGATACAAAACACTAAAATATCGGAAAATGTCTCTTGCATAATGGCTATCCTCGATTTACACAAAGTAGTAAATTAAGAAATCTGTAACATGAATACAGTAGAATCCTTGTTAAGCAGCCTAATTTTTATAGGATCTGTGCTTAGACTAAGCATCAGACTAATCCACTCAGCTGACCGTGACTTTCAGTCAAACGTTCACTTATGGCCTCACTAAGTGAGGCTGGTTAGCAGGCCATTTTTTAAGAAAGAAGTTTGGGTGCAAATGCCCCCGCAGTGGTCTATTTTGCCCCTGCTGTTATGAAAGTTTGCCCTCAAAGTGTAAAAGGTAAATTTCTGAGGACTTAGTAATGAGCGAGGTTTGAAAACAATGCCCAAAAATCAGTGAAACCATGGTCCAATGACACATAACTTGGGGGCTAATCCCTTTCACCCCCAATTTGTGGCACTTTCTGTTAAGGGTCAGGGAATGTTGAAATCTGAGAGAGCTTCTTGCGGTACAGTCCAAATTCGAAGAAAGGGTGTCCCTCCCTTTTTTTTTTCGTTTAAAAAGTTTTTCGCTCCTCTTTACTCCTTTGGGGATTCCCTCATAAAAAGTATATTTTAATGAAGAAAATCTGAAACTTTTTCCTAATTTTGGCTGCCCTAAAACGCTTTTTTAAAAACGCAAAACTCCAGTTACGCTGTTTGAACTTGAGTAAATCCAACCAGCACTCGCCACAATATTGAACTCCCCCGGAGGAGGAGAAAAGAAAACAAAACGGAGGATAGCCAGGTGATTTTCGGGGCGGCGCGCTCCGATAAAATAGAGTCGCTACAAAACAGACAGCCCATTGCACGATACACAGGTATGGCAAGTGGCTCTTTTTATGCACAGTGAAACTGATTAGTGATTATACACATCAGAATAGTAAGGGAACGTACCCATACTACGTGACCCATTTTTTACTATTTTTGACCCCCCTCCCCCCTTGGTGACCACCCGTAGTGCATGCCAAGACCCCCCTCCCCCTCTAGTTTTCACGTAGTAATTCATAAATACGGTTTTCAATCATTTTTTGAAAACAGAAAGTTAAAAAGAATAATTTGGCTTAATTTGTCTTTATTAATACAGCGCTTAGCGCGTGACGCCAAGAGTGCGTGCATACTTATAGTAACAAGTGGAAGTGGGAAATATATTATCAAGAAGAAAAAACTTATGTAAAAGATATTGTAGTAGGAAAATAATTTACAAAAACAAGTATTTTTTTCTATTATTCACGTTTATTGTTTGACTAGGTGACGAAACCCTAAGCCCCCTCCCCCCTGTGACCAAGCATGGTATTTTGAAGACCCCCCTGAACGGGTCACGTAGTATGGGTACGTTCCCTTATACTGGAGTGTAAAAGTCAAAAGATCTAGATACTGTATCCCTTTTATTTTTTATCCAGTCATAACTTATGTACGATGTAAAAAATGACAAAATCATGCAGGTTGATTTTGAGTCTTCCAGAAAAAATGGATGATTTTTTAAAAATCCTCCAAATTCTCAGCTTGATCCGAAATTTTGCTTTACCAGCTTTTTCCTGGTCCTTCCTTGGAATCCTTGACTTGAGGCGGTGACGAGAAAGTAAACTGAATTTGATTTTCCCGAATAGCAAGTTATTATCAAGTTTCATATTATCTTAAGAAAATATTTAAATAATTTCATGTATAACACTTTCATGTCAGCAATTAATACGAACCTTTTAAAGGTAAAAATATCATCTCTAATGAAAGCCATTCTTTTAATATTATTTTCTATCATGGAGAAAATAGTTTATTTTAGGTAAAAAAGCTTTCCTCACATTTTTTAGCATAACCTAACCAACCATTTAAATATTGAGCAAAAAAAAACTTGATAAAACAAGTAAACGAAACTTGAACCAGAAGAGGATAAAAAAAAAGAAAAAAAAACTATACATCAAAAACTTAATGTCTTATGTTCAGTACATAATTTTTATTACTTCCCTTGAGAAGAAGCTGGCTATGTTGATTGTTGATTACAAACAGCGTAAGTCGATAACTTTACAATCACAACAACGTTGTTGAATCATTCAGACAAACACCTATTACTATCACATACGCTAATCAGGGACAATAACATGGAATAATGTCATACCTTTCTTGGAGCTGACCACCTCCTGAAGATAAGGGGGCACGGGGCTTTATCATTTGGGGGTATCTCGTGGCTGGTCCCTCGGTCATGCGGTCCACGGTTCTCACGTGATAATAATATCTGCCAGTTTATATGCCCTGCGTTGATCTCTCATGGTCAGTTTCTGCCCTGAAGATCCAGAGTCTAAAAGTAAGTGCAATTTCTTGAGATTTTGTGTTAGTGGTTCCCTATCTTATAACTCAACCTATAAACGTTGGTTTTTTTTTTTGTAAGTCTTGATATAATAATAATTTATGCTAGATATTGTTTAATTATGACTTTTTAAGAATACGGTAAATGTTTTTACGCTTAGTGAATACTGAATACTAAAGATTTAAGTGAATTTCACTCCGTTTTGGTGAAGTATAGTTTCTTTTTCCAATAAATATCCTTTTATATAACGTAGCAGTGCAGATGCAGAATAACCATTTGGTGCATATGCACTGCATGTTAGAATCTTTGCAAAAACAGGGATTGAAATCCTCTCCACATTTTGACAAAAAAAAATTAATTAACTGATGTTGTTACGGGTGTTTTAACCATGATTTTAACAGTTTTTGAATAAATTCCCAGTGTAGCTATAGGTAACTTACCCAAATAATGTTTCCAAATAGAATAACATTGTCACAACTGTTTTCGGATATTTTATTTATTTTAAACTAAACAAACAGTAACCATTGTTTGAGTCGATAATATCTGTGCATTTTTAATTAATTGAAAAGTAATAAGGATATTGATGACAAAAGGTATAAAATATAAAATTTTTAAGTTCTAGAATATTGTGTTTTCTTAACAATATAGTAATTCTAATGACTCCATAGATTAATCATTTACTTTTTGTACACCTACTTATTGTGAATGACATATTTAGTTGGAATATTTTAAAAAATTGTTTTACAATTTTTTATTTAATAAAAAATAAATTGTTCATTGGAAAAAAAATTTGAATTTTCCAAAAATAATGTATCTTTAATTAGAAGCTTTAAGTTCAATACTATCATACCTATCTTTATCAGTTGCAATGATTTTAAATTTTTGGTAAAATAAATTTTAATCTCACGGAAAGGTCTGTAAGAAATCTTTAGGGATAAAAGTATCCATTTCTTAACTCTATATGCTACTATTTTCTTTACGTTTTTCTATTGTTCTATATGTTTCATATTTTTTTCTGCAGATGTTCCTTCTTCTACTTTCGTGTTTTATTGGCGCGTCTTTCGCAGCCCCTCTCCAGTCGGATGATCTTTGGAACACATACAAGGTAAAAATACCAACCATAATTATACAGAAACTCAAATAACAGTTAAACTTTATATCTACCAAATGACAACTTAATTAGGCGATATAATTAATTAGGTGATCCCCCCATAAGACTTAAGCTTCATTCGTGTGGTCACCAACTATTTTGTTACAATAGTAAATTACATGCATGTATTAAAGAGGTTAAATGAACTTTTTGGAATTAAAAGGAAGGATTTGAACCTCATGGTATCAAATTGTTTAGTTGTGGGAGCGAAAATGAGCTCGATTTCGAGATTTTTCAAATATAATTTAATTAACTTGGAAAAGTTTGTGAGGTGCTTCTTTTGCAG
The DNA here is from genome assembly GCA_963680715.1 of Tetragnatha montana. Lineage (NCBI taxonomy): Eukaryota > Metazoa > Arthropoda > Arachnida > Araneae > Tetragnathidae > Tetragnatha > Tetragnatha montana. The sequence goes on along the minus strand of OY796684.1, from coordinate 1,768,774 downwards.
CAAGTGTTCGGCAAGAACTACTCTGCCTCGGAAGAAGGAGCCCGTCGTGCGTTGTGGCAAGACACCGTCGCTCGGGTGCAAAAACACAACCTGGAGTACGATCTCGGAATGCACTCCTTCAGGCTTCAAGTCAACGCCCTGGCCGACAAGGTATCATCACTTTTTACAACTACCTCAAATGCTGCTCTTATATGGTTTTCTACTTTTTTAACTGACTCAAGTTATTATAAGCCGTATTAAAACAATTGCCGTATTGTGGTATACAAGCCGACTCTAGTTTCGGGGAGGGTTGACTCAAAAACTTCCTTACCTTAGGTAATAGATCACTAACTTGTGAGAAGTATTCAAATTATGTTGCCCGTAATATCAATTTTTCACAATGTGAGCTCCAAGTAAAAATGGGGCTCATATTCCGGAAAGTTTTCCTTTAAAAGCAGGGTTTCGGCTCCATTTTGAGACTCTTTGGGTCATCCGAAGAGAACAGCTTCTTTTAAAACAGATAATTTGCAAGACAAAATTATAATTAAACGTCAAAATTTCGAGGGGGGCTGGGGGTCTTTACCCAGGAAATTTTTTGAAATCTGCCCCATTAAACTAGTGTTTTATCTCATTTTGAAACACCTATATTTCGGGAGAATTATCATTTAATAACTTATTTAATAAAACGTTTTCTATGAGATGTTGGTAAATGAACGATACTATAAAAACCAGTGCTTGCAAATATAAAGTAAATACATTTTATATAGGACATAAAATACATCAATGAGACGTTTTTTAAATGTTTTGGACATGCTTAGAAATCTTTAAAACAAATTACCTGCCATGTAGGAAGGAACACCAAAAATATTTGAAACAGTTGATATAAATAATTTAGGAATGACTGGAGATTCATTCCTTGTTTTGAAAAAAAACTCGAAATTTGTATTACATTTTTCTTTTATACAATTCCTTCTGACAAAACTTGTAGGTAGGAATTCAAAAATTTTTAATTTACTGATTCTTAAAATTTAAATTTAATTCGATAGAAATTACAATTGAATGATACGAGATCATCAGGGTGAGATCGCCCAACATCCCACACCGTCAATGGCCTTTCTGAAACTGTCACATAGAGCGAAAGCCGAAACCATCGAAAATAAAAACAAAAGATTTAAACTAACACAATACACAAAACTTACGTAATAATCCAAGAGCGCTAACAGAAAGTCCAAATGAACTGTGTAACCAGATTATAATATAAAGATAATACCTATTACGGATAATCCCTTTTGTAGAAAAATCTTTGAAAATCATTAAAGTCTAAATTCCTATTCAAATTTATGAGGGCATGTTTTAAGTTTGTTGAGTTGTTACACATGCGTTTAATTCTATGAAGTTGATTACATGTATACTATGTAGCTCGTAGCATATTGTAGAAAATATGAGTAAGCCAAACTGCTATTATAGTTTAGTTTGTGAATATATTCACACTGATATCAAAATCTTGTCTCATAAATTCCAACCGCCGCAACTCTGCCAGTAATGTCAATCCTTAAATCCAAAAAGTTTGTTCTTTTACTATTATTATTAGTTTGTTTCAAAGTTAGTTCTTTTGTATGTCTTCCGGATCAAAAACAATTAAGACATCTACAAATCGAAAGGATGAAACTAAATCTACATTCTCAATTTTGTTTCCTCAAATACAAATTTGCAAAAGCCGTGGGAAAACTATTACCCTTGGGATACATTTTGATTGTTTGTAGAAATCAATTCCATTGTAACCGTAATTTTCATAACTATTACCAAAAGTAATGAAAAATGGGTTATTGTAAGCAAACGCTTATAGGGTTAGAAATAATTTATTTCCTGTGCCACAATTACTATCAAGTTTTAACTTATTTATAAACACTGTGTAAAGTTTTTCCCTTAAGGGGTCGTCCTTAAATTGCGACAGTAAAAATGGAGATCATAGTAACAAAATTAGGATTGTCGCATATTAATGACGGAATCCTTTTATGGACGGATGAATTTTTTTTCCCAGTGAGTGCTTAATTGCATCTGGCTACTTTTTTCAGCACTCTGATTACTGCTCAGTATTTCCAAACCAGGGTTCTGAATTGTCTTTGACTAGTCCACACCCACTATCATTTTTGCCCATGTGTTTTGAATCGCCAGTTTGAAAAAGGGCAAATTGACTTTTTGTGCTCAAAAATATCTCTAAGCTTTGCTCTACACATGAGTGAAAAGAGGGGGGAAACAATTACCTCCTATAGGCAGATATAGCCCCTTGAATTTGCGAAATCGATGCCCATTTATTGTATTTTTTAATTTAATTTGGAATTAAAGTTAATTTGTCTTTATTTACTTATTTTTTGTGCCGTAAAATAAGACAAAAAAAATTAGCTTTTAATTTAAAAGTGTTTTAAACATTTTTTTTTATCTACAGGGAAAGTTTGACTCCATTCATATTCACTTACTCCATTAATACTGCCTTAATGACTCAGTTTCATAATAATTTTGAAAATTTTATTTGTATTATTCCTTCTATTTCTCACTTTTGTACTGTGAACTAAGCGGAAATATAATTTAGATATCAATTTAAGTGGTTTTTAAGATTTTTCTTCAGTTGAAATTTCATAAGAATGAGTTAATAAACTTTTTTCAGCTATAAAATATTTTTGAATGTACTTATATTTGTTTCGATGATTGCTCTGTTTTTTAAATAGGATCCTGAATTCCCAGTAAAAATTTGGTGGTTATACAACGAAAATTTCTATAGTTTTATTCGATTTTCTCAAAACTTGGTTTTTAGACTTATTCACTTTTTCAAACTGACGATTCAATTTTATTTATATTCTCGTAACATTAAAAACTAACTTAACTAAAATTTGATAGGGTTGATTTTGATTTATAATTAAACTCTTTACTATTCACATTTAGGTCGTTATAGATGCAAAATACTCGTTTCTCACACATGACATTTTTTAACTCTTTAAGAATCATGATTTATGATGTTCTTGATTTTCCTTGAATGAAAATTTCATCATCTAGATTTTTTGTACTATTACAGATCCCTCAAGAATATTTCCCACGCGGTTTATTGACAAGAAATGCTAACAGAACCAGAACTCTTTTCATGGCTCCCGCGAACGTAGAGTACCCGGAACATGTCGATTGGAGAGACGAAGGCTTTGTTACAGAAGTTAAAAATCAGGTAACCCCCGAATTTTTTTCAATACATTTCATTACACATTAATCCCAGTCCGTATTCAGGCATGCACGATTGTGTTTAGCTTTATAAAAATTTGCAATCAATCGTTATAGGTTTTACGTAGTAGTGTAAACTCAAAATGACTGTTTCTGATTACAGAGATATCTTTTTAGATAAAATAAAAGGGTATTGCTTTCTAGGGTACTTAAGCAATATTAATTCTGTAATAAAAAATCCAAAATAAAATAATTAAATTTCTAAGTATAAATTCTTCTTCTAATTTAAATTCATATCAAAATCTAAATATTCTTCCTGTAAGGCACTTATTTTTCTATAAAACAATAATTTACTTTTATTCTCATAATAATTCAATTGAAATCAGACATTTAAATTATGACCTACGCTCTGCAAACACTTACAGAATTCCCAAAGCAAAAAAAAAAAAGAAATTTTTCAAAAAAGTCATGCTTATTTATCCCCAAAATTCTTTAATGCCTTACCAAATCATCTAAAGACAGAAAAATCACCAGTTAAATTTAAAAAAACTATTAAAAATATTTACATTCACAATAGTTAACATAGAACAATATTTACAATAATTAATATATGCTCATATGTAAATAATTGAAGCTCACCCTATACGGCATCCCACCTTCAATATCTGGGAATAATATTATGTTTATTATTTCAATATTTATTAATCATCTGTGTATGTTTTTCTTTTCTTATTTTGTGTCTTTTTTTATGTAAATTTTTTATCCCTTTCAACTGGTCACCTGAATGGGTACATGACCCCTTGGTGATTAATATGTCAAATTGTTTTTTCATTTTTTGTATTTTGATCGTTTCATTTCAGATGTACAAATGTTAGAAATGTTTTGTGAATAAATTTATTATTATTCTTCTCTTTCAGGGAGAATGTGGATCTTGCTGGGCTTTCTCGACCACTGGTGCTCTGGAGGGTCAGCATAAGAGGAAAACAGGACAGCTAGTGTCACTAAGCGAACAGAATTTGATTGATTGTGCCACAAGTAAAATTTTTTCTTGCAAATTATTTGTTTTACAAGAAACTGTTCTCTTCGGAAGACCCAAAGGGTCTCAAAATGGAGCTGAAACCCTCCTTTTAAAGGAAAAATTTCCGGAATATGACCCCCATTTTTACTTGGAGCTCACATTGTGAAAAATTGACATGAATACTTGTACAAGTGATCTATTACCTATAAATGTTCTCGTTAGGGGTTACCTTAGAAATATTTTTGAGTCCACCCCCCCCCCGAAACAAAAGTCTGGTTACGGCCCGATTACCACAGTGGGTTTTAATACGGCTTACAATAACTTGAGTATTAATCAGTTAAAAAGAAGAAGAGACTAGTGTTCGGCACTAGTTAACTAGAAATAGTTGCAACTAGTATAGTTAGATTGAACTTAAGAATATATTCAAATCCAAGAAACGCTTTACAAAATAAATTGTAATATTTGAAAATCTGTTAAGTTTATCAAAAAAATAAATATTTTGTCATCTAAATGGGTTTTACACCCCAGATGACTCATATGTTTTTTTGATTCAAACTTTTCCCAATTGTACTGTCAGGTATTGAAATAAATTATTTTTATAATCAAAAGGATCTAGCCCAGGGGTGGGTGGAGTAGTTGCTTTGGTTCATTGGAAGTGGAGGTCCTTTGAAATGATGAAATTCACACCAGCCAACTTAGCATTTGAGATGAACATGAACTGTGCAATAAAAATTTTGAATTTATAAAATAAGGTTAATATAAAATAATCCATGGTTTGAAACACATGTTATTAGAATCAGTTTCAACTGCATTAAATTATAAATATAAAATAGATTCTCGTCATTTAAACTTGGAAATACTTTTGCACAAAAACTTTTTTCAATTTTTATTTGATTTTATAAAAAAAAGTTATCTAACGATTCTTTAATAAAATTTTTATATATAACTTAATCATTGTATTTGAATTTTGAATAAGACGTTAGAAATTTGTGAGGTTAAAGAAATTTATGAGAAAAAATGTTTGTGAGACTCTTATAATCAAATCCTGAAATTTTAGAAAATTTAAAATGTCTATTTTGTAGATTGATGATAGTGTGAATTTGAACCTGGTCCCATTTGTTACTTATTGATAGTATTTCCCTCAAATATAAATTTCTTTAATTGAGTTTTTAAATATAGTTAATAGTTTTCTTATTTGGTACAGGTAACGAAGGTTGTACAGGAGGTAACACGGATCTTGCATTTGAATACATTCAAACGCATGGAATAGACACAGAAGAATCCTACCCATATAAAGCAATTGTGAGTAAAGTTGTATACTTATACTATCTTATACGTATAAAAACATTTTTTAATTTTCTGATTTGGTCTTACTGGAGAACGGATTTTAAATATACCATAAAGTTTTATACTTAAAAAATTTATGACGTTAGTAAAATACAAGTTTGTAAAATTTTATTATTTTTAAGGTCCCCTCTCAAGCGTACATTATAGAATTTATGTGTAGCTTTTCAGAGAGTTAACTTACAAGGATAATTTTGATTTAGCATGGGTGGATTTATGGGGGACACAATAGAAACTATTTTTGGGCAAGCTGTCCCCAATGAATCTGAATATATGATTTACAAAAGAAGAAAAATGGAATTTCCTGAAAACATTGGGGACATTGACCCCGTATGTCTAGAAAATGCTTTTATTATCAATTTTTGTTTATTATATTTGCCATGATTTTAGTATGTATCATTTTTTGGGTCCCCCCAGCAACTTTCCAAAGGTGTGCGTACTTATAACGAAAATAACTAATTTTGAGTGGAGGGACTTAAAGAAAACAGAGAGAAGAAGATGAATATGAATAAGACTTAGATTAGGAAGTTATAAGTTTTATGGATAAAGGATAGTGTCATACCTTATTTTCTTATTTTAGAATGGACTGTGTGGTTTCAGTAAAGAAAACATTGGAGCCAATCTCACAGGATATGTAGATATTGAAGAAGAAAACGAAAAGGACCTCTTAAAAGCTTTAGCTACTGTGGGACCTGTGTCAGTGGCTATTAATGCCGGTGGCAATGAATTTAGCTGTTATTCGTAAGTGTTGTTTTGATAATAATTATTCTACGAGTAGCAACCTAATTCTCCAAACTCTGAATTCTTTAGGTCACACTTTCCAACTTTATTCCTTTCGCTATGAAATGATAGTATTTTTAGATTTTAGAATAGATTTTTTCCCTAAGAGGATACAATTAAGAATTATAACTGAAACTCTAAGGCTATTAAAGAGGATTTGGGGTATGAAAAGGGTAACGCGTGAAGCGGAATTTTTATTATCGTTCGACCTAATATAATATTGTGCTGTAATCCTAACTGTACTTGGAGCCTGACCTACTACATGCAATTATAACACTGCTTCAAATACTATACTATTTTTAGATACAGAATATAGATTCTATATATGGGTAATATTTTTTAATGTATTATCTCCTGTTCTATCATATTCTTTACATCTGCTAGATGTTTGAGGAATATTCAAAGTTTATTTTTTAAAGTTAGTTTTTTCCCCAAGTTTAAAATGGACGTTATTTACTATAATTTATTTTACAAATGTATCCCTCGCTGTCATCCGCTAGAGCAGTGGCTCCCAAAGTGGGTTCCGTGGAACCCTGGGGTTCCACAAAAAAATTTAGGGGTTCCGCGTGACAAATTTTATCTCCTTAAAGAAAATAAGAATGTTTTTTTTTTATATTAAGTTCATCAAAATGCAAATCCTACCAAAAATACGTATTAAATTCTTAAAAATGTATGTCTGAAATTCGGATTAGGTGTACCAAAGCAAGTTAAAACCATTTTTTTACAGTCAAATTTCCAAAAATTCTATGGGGGAGGATGGTTTTTGGAACTCGCTTAATCACAACTTTCTTAACATTAAGTTGGCTTGTTTCATTTAATATCAGATATTAAATTTTAAAAAGTCGTTGATTCAAAAATATTCAGGGTTCCGCGATCATTGGCAACAAATTGGGGGTTCCACGAGCAAAATAGTTTGGGAACCACTGCGCTAGAGCTCTTAAAAAGCCTTTTACAAATCTTTGCTTCATAGAAGGACGCATTGGTATGCCCTAAATCAACAAAGGCATTAATTGCTGCTATATTAGGTAAGAAATAAAAAAAGAGATACTCTGACCGCTTTTTGTTCCTTTTTCACAAGAATAGGTGTCAGTTCGTTTTCCGGTTGTTTTGTTTCCTTATTGTGGAAATTAAAAATATCATTTCTCTTACCAACTTCATTCTCAGGCTGATGCATAATTGCCTAACTGTTATTCTTTTTAAACTTTCAGGAGTGGAATTTACGATAGAAGACGGTGTAATCCATATAAAATAAACCATGCTGTTTTAATCGTTGGATACGGATCTGAAGAAGGAAAGCCATACTGGATTGTAAAAAACAGGTAAAACACTTTTTTTTTTTGAAAGAAAAATTATATACACTCATTCTTGTTTTGCAATATGTTTTTGCAAGCTTTGATTATTTTATAGTCTCGGTAATTCAACTCTCGATTGTTCGAGTTTTCCCTAAATCGTAAAGAATCCGTCCCAACGCAGGGGCATTTTAAATTATTTCTGTTCTTCCCCTTTGTCAGTAAAAGTAAGGGGCATCCATAAATGATGTCACACTTTTTTTCACCCCCTTCCTCCCCTATGTCAAAAAGTGTCACTTCACCATACCCCCTCCCCCCCTTTGTCACGTCACGGACTGCAACCAATAATAAGTTTAGAATAAGAATTTAGGACCCGATGTTTTTATTGAAGTTTAAGTGCACCCCACCTTAAAAGTTCAAGGTGAACTGTTATTTCGTTGGTAGAAATCTTAAAATAATGTTATTTAAGCTACATGTTCCATAAAAAAATTTGTGATTTGGTTTTATTTTGATTTTCAATGTGTGATGTCACAATTCTTAAAACCCCCTCCCTCCTTGTCACAAATACAAGAAGATTTCTAAAATAATTAACCCAAGATTTTAACAGAATCAAAATTTACAATAATTGTATTGATCCAATTCCAGCGCTTGTGCAGCTTGGAAAAAAGATAATAACAGTAAGACATACTACACTAATTATTAATATTGAATTAAATTTAAAATCGAGGTCTGAGACGCCGGACTCTCATCAGGGCGTTCATCCAACGTCCCACACCCCTGATGGCCTTTCTGAAGCTGTCGTATAAACGACAACTGAACCCCGAGGCCATCATTATAATTTTGAAAAACACCATTTGCCAACTCCAAACCATATCCAAAATCTAATCCAGTTCAAATTCCAGTCCAAATAAAAAGACTAATAAATGAATAGCTGCAATGGCGCTTTTCTTCTACTAAAATCAAATAATGTTTCATTTTTCGACGGATTCTTGTTTTGGGATCGTTTGATTCTTCACATTCGTGGTGGTCAATCCTGGGGTCAACTGGATTAGATTTTGGATATGGTTTGGAGTTGGCAAATGGTGTTTTTCAAAATTATAATGATGGCCTCGGGGTTCATTTGTCGTTTATACGACAGCATCAGAAAGGCCATCAGGGGTGTGGGACGTTGGACGAACCCCCTGATGAGAGTCCGGCGTCTCAGACCTCGATTTTAAATTTAATTCAATAATTAATAATTAGTGTAGTATGCCTTGTCACAAAGTGTCACAGATTGATGAACTCCCTCCCCTCTAAGCGTGACGTCATTTATGGACGGCCCCTAAGCACACTGAACTGCTCAACTTCCCTATTTTTTGGTATAAAACTTTAAAAGTTTCAGTAGTAAGCCTTTCCAAATCTCTACCGTGATTAGTTCAAGTTCTCAAGTAAAGAGAAAAGCGTCATCCAGTTATTTCGTTCTGCAGATGAGCATTTGGCTTGACTAGGACTAACAGGTGGATTTTTCAGACTGGCCAAAAAAGAAAAAAAAAATATGTTCCCCCGAATCAATAGTCATAAATTTATTTATTTCTAATGTGGCTACTTCACAGGATTTATAAAATGCAATAAAACATTTCCAATGATTTGATTCACTGTTTTCAGCTGGGGTCCTAAATGGGGTGAAAACGGCTACATCAGAATGGCCCGAAACAAGAACCTGTGTGGTATCGCAAATATGGCTAGCTACCCTCTGGTGTGAAGATGAACTTTAAATTACGACAGCGGTTCAGGAGTATTTGCCACAGCTACATGAAGGCTGAGAATGGTAAAATACGTGGTGAACTTTCTGTCATAAAACTTAGGTTGTTTGGACTGTTCTTTTGTTTGAGTCTATAAAAAATTGTTTTTTATCTTTTTTGTTATTATTTTGCCTTTAATAGTTTTTTATATTTAAGATGAAAACGTATTACATTAAAATGAAAACATGATAGCGGAAAAAGCAAGTAAGCTATTAGTAGGTTTTGTTACTGCTAGATGTCGCCACCACCGCTTTTAAGGGGGAGACGTTTTAGCTTCTAGATAGTTTCCAATGGAATACAGGGGCGTCATTTCAGATTTTGCTTGAGAGGAAGACACTTATTTATACTTCAAGGTCCTTATATTATGTGTGATTGATGACTTATTTAATTATTTTTGGAATTTATCCATGGCTCAAATAAAAGCCGTAAAACGGACGTTTAAAACACCCTGAATAAAAATAACAATTTAATTTTTATAAACGTGAGCTTAATAAACGATAGAGTACTCTAGATAGAAATCAGTGAACTAGAATTTTTATTAAAAGAGAACGTATTCCTTTTGAATGAAGCAGGAAAAATTAAAGCAATTTATTATAAGCAGCCCTAAGTCTCTACAAAGGTTTACAGTCCGCGTGGACCACTAAGGCTAAAATAGGCGCGGAGTTTATTTTTTGGGAGGAAATTATTTTTTTAATTAAGCATGAAAATTTATAAGATGCTCTGAAATATAAATGTATTTTTTGAAAAAATTATTTTAACTCAAGAGATAGTAAATTTTCGTTACGATATAATTAAATTTTTGGAACCCACAAAAAACCACGCCGGTTTGTTAATAAGAACTCTTGAATTCACTTTAAATATTTATGAAAGTGGAAAGTGTTGTTCACAATTTAGTGGGGAGGACTGTTCAGTGGCGGATCCAGAGAGTCGATTCCGGAGGGGCGATTCTGTCCTAGCATCAGTTCCGTATAACTACTTTCTTTTTTGGGGGGTTATCTCACAAAATTACTCCCCCTCAATAAGCTTGCGTCATAGATTAAATCTGTCCTTTTAGAAATCCCCATCCCCTTTCCAGGGGGTCCGAGAAGGTCTCTCATTTAACCTTTTAACTGCCGTAAAAGTAAATTTCGTTTCGGGAATCCTAAGTGTTTCCTTTGAGTGTTCCCCAAACGGTTTCAAAATAAGATAAAACACTATTTTAAACGGGCAAATTTCAAAAAACTTTCTGGGGGAGACCCCCAGTCCCCTCGAAATTTGACGTCTATTTTATAATTCTTCCTTGCACATTCTGTGGTTTAGAAGGAGCTGTTCTCTTCGGGTATAACCAAAAATGTCTCAAAATGAGCTAAAACATTTAGAGGAAAATTTTCAAAAATTTCCTGAGGGTCCTTTCCCCAGACCTCCTTTTTTCCTTATAGTAATTGTAAAATTTTAACATAGTGTGCAGCATAGTGTACGGTTAACCAAAGGAGAATAAATGAAATTTATCAGATTCCTCGCTTTTACAAGGAGATATATCGTAAACATTTCTTTTATCTTGCACCTAAGTTATTTAATAGTCTACCTGCTGAGCTACAAAATATTTCTTCCTATCCCTCATTCAAACGTTGTTTACATAATTTTGTAATTTTTTAAAATAATATTGAAGACCTATTTTAATGGAAGCATAATGTATTTTTTTTGCCTTAGCTGTTTGCCAACTTGTAAAACTTTAATTTAAATATTTCTGTCTTTTGTAACTTAAATTAATCATTTATTATTGTTATTTGTACTATGTTTTGTTTTTTGCATTTTTGAATATTATTATTGCTATCTAATTCAACCCACCTATCTATTTATTTTATTTTAAATATCATTCAATGTTCGCACTTTTTTTGGTTACCTGAACGGGACTGTTTCCCCTTGGTAACTCATATTATTTTATATATTTATTTGTAATTTCCATAGTGTTAAATAAAGATTATTATTATTATTATTATAAAATTTAAATACTACTTTAGTGATCTAAAACTTAATGTACGGGTACCTTAGAAATAACGTTGAGTAAACCCCCCCTGAAACAAAAGGAGGCCCCTAAAACATCCCTGGGGGCCGCGATGTCTGGCTAATACATAAAGGGGAAGATTGATTTTTTGGCCCGCGGTAAGTTAAGACGTCAAATTTTGGCCCACGTTACAGCTAAAGTCGCACAGACCTGCTCTAAGACCATGCATCTCAAATATTGCGTAATGTAGATCAAGGTTCCCTGACATTTGTCTGACACAAATACGAAAAGCCGCCAAACTCAGTGAGGGGTGACAGACACAATCGGAAGTTGTAGCAACTTTCTCCAACGCTCCAAAACAAGATGGATGATAGAACTGCGCATCATCCAATGTCATGTGAACAGATTTTTCAGACTCTAAAAGTTTGAATATTTCACTGATGATAGGAGTCAGGATTTTTTTTGGATGTTCAATATTAAGTCACTAATGAAAGAATTCCAGCTTTTCAGCTCACATGGGAAGTAAATTTTATACGAAACAATCCAGGCCCTTAACTAGACTTTCGTTTCGGGGGTAGGGGGTTTGCAGAAATTTACTTCTGAGCATTAATTCACCCCACACATAATAGGTGGTAAGCGCAGCTTTCTACATCGTAAGAAGATATGATTTAAACTTTAGTATTTATCTTTAAATTTTGAGGTATTTCCCAAAATGTCATGCCGTAAAGGATGATATGAGAGCCTTCCCTCAGAAAGTTTTATAAATTTGACTCTTAAAAATAGAGTTTCAACTCATTGTCGGACATATGGGACAGACCGCCTCTTTACAAAGTTATCAAAGAAAAAAAAACAGAAAAGAAAGAAGTAAAGAAAAAGTAATCACTAAAACTTCAGGAGGGGTTTGAACCCTTTATGTGGATATGACCCTGAGATAAATACCCCTCCCGCAATATATTTTATGAAATCATTGCAATTGTTTAAAACTTTTGAAATAGTTAATATATGAGTAACAATTCAGCCTACCAATGAAAATCCTTTGAAAAATAACTATTGAGTCACAAAAAATATTAAAAAAGATCTGGTTTGTTTATATTTTTCTCAATGGTTTGAATTAAGTCAGAAAAGCGCATGAGTTCAAATGAAAAAATTGTTTTTTGTGTATAAATTCAGGTAATTTATTCAAAAAAAAATTAGAATATTAATAAGCATTAGTTAACATTACTATATTCCACGTAATTTTCCAGACTTTCAAAAAAGGTTTTCAAAGAGCACGAGTTTTTCACACGATCAAAGTGGACAGTGCATCTGCCTGTGAAGACGTGTGCCACATCGTTGTTTCTTAATGAAAAAGAAAGGGAAATGTTAACGAGAGGTCACCGCCGGTATCTTGTAACATCGCTTTGGCTCACGAGTATTGTTTTGTAATAGTCCTCAATGCATCATTCGCCTTCCAAATAACTTTTCAAACGACGAAATGTAGGTCGAGCCGAAATGTTTCTTCGCACTAGTAATCATGAGAATTATTTAAACCATAGTTTCCACTTTCGATAACAACTTCCTGTTTGGGCCGCGCAGAACTATGTTTGACCCTCGGTCTAATGCCACTTAATACCTGCAAGTAGCGGCAGCGCTTACCGTCTCAGCGAGAAGTCCCCTCCGATCCCTCCCTCCCGGTGGTCACGTGCTCCCGTGGTGGACATTATTACGTGATGCCGTGTTCTCGTTTGAAGCGAAGCATCATTAATGCATCGCAGTCACTGGGAGATTTCATCTTGGGATGTCATTGCTGAAGACATATGGGCCAGGGCGTAACTAGAGTTGACTCATGGCCCTCCAACATATTACTCCCTTCTAAGAAATGTCTCATTATATAGGTGTGATATATATATATTTTTTTTTTGCAAAACTTCCGAAGGGAAAATTTCATCTAAGAGGCTTAACTTTTAAGGGAAAAACACTGTATAACAGTCGAAAAAAATTTAGAGGGGGGTCTGGGGGTTCTCCCCCAGAAATTTTTAAAAATTCGTCTCTCAATGTAGTGTTTTAAATTCATTTTGAGGCCCTTTGGGTTACGTCCTAAAAGAACAGTTCCTTGTGAACCGCCTTCCTTGTAAAGGGAAAATTTTTCAATTTTTTATATTTTAGATGCAATGGGGGGGGGGGGTTACAACCCCAATAACCCCCCCCCTCGTTACGCCTACGGGCCAGAGGGGATTTACGAACTACTTGGGGGACCCCTCTAGTTCGTAAAATCGTAAAACATTGAAAATTGGTACAAATGTGTAAAATTTCGAGTAGGGGAGACCGGGGCTAGTTTTCCAACCTAAATGAATTTTGCTTCCTTACATTTTATTTTTACTTATTTTTGGGTAAACAAAATTTCATCACGTTCCTGGTATTGTTCTCTACTAAATGTAGCATTCAATTTTCATCAACATTATTAGTTTCTTTACAAAAAAAGCTTAAAGGTGACCATGTCACGTTTTGGAAAATGTGCCCCGTATGTGGGGCAAGTTTTCCTACAGAACTACTATCTGCAGTTATACCGATTGCTGGCGCAAACTCTGTTTGGTTTATCGGAAGGATGCCATTCCTAGTATGGGATTGCTTATTTCATGGCGAACTTTATCATTGGTTAGTGCCTCTTCTCTCTCTAAGCCAAGAATACGATCTTGCGTGTTAGTTGGTTGATTGGTTGTCAGACAAAACTGAAGTTGTAGCTTTTCAGGTATTAGCCTGGAATAAATGTAGGAATCGAACGACAGTGCCGGTTAAAAGACTGGTCTTAAATCAGGCTTGTCTAAAGTGCGGCCCAAACACAAATTACGAAAATAATTAAATTTACAGATTTTTCTTACACAGATTTTACAGATTTGTATCTTTATTGGATGCTTAAAAAACGACGATGAAAAGGTTTTCCTTAATCTATGAAAAATTTATCAGCTATCATAACCGATGGAGCCCCTGCTATGGTTGGTAAAAATGGAGGATTAAAATTAATGGTTAATAATGAAGCCGTCGGCTGCCGGCAATACGATCTTGATGGCATATCATTGTATTGTACATCAAAGCAATTTATGTGGGAAAATTTTAAAAATGGAAAGTGTATTAAGCATTTTTATAAAAACCATTAACTTTATAATCTTAATCATAGACAATTTCAAGAGTTCCTTAAGGTAATGGCCACTGAATTTGCAGATGGCATATCATTGTTTTGTACATCAGAGCAATTTATGTGGGAAAATTTTAAAAATGGAAAGTGTATTAAGCATTGTTATAAAAAACATTAACTTTATAATCTTAATCATAGACAATTTACAGAGTTCCTTAAGGTAATGGCCACTGAATTTGCAGATGTGATTTATTATACTGAAGTCAGATGGCTTAGTAAGGGTAAAATGCTAAAAAGGTTTTACGATTTAAGAACAGAAATAAAATCATTTATGGAAACAAAAGGGGAAACCTGTGACTGAATTTGAAGACGAAGATTGGATTTTAGATTTAGCTTTTTTAGTAGATTTAACAGAACATTTGAATGATTTAAATTTGAGACTTCAAGGAAGAAATCAATTTATTAGTAATATATGTTCCAAACAATATCACCATTTGAAAGAAAGTTGACATTTTGGAGCAATCAAAAACCATTAAAACTACATACGCATCTCTGTTAAATTCAATTTAAAAATATGAAAAAATATCAATAGGTAGCTCTATTAGAACCATCTTTTCTTTTGCCTGAATTAATTTTCAGAGCGGGCGGATTTAGGTGGTGGGAGGGGGTAAGCTGTCTCTGATGGCTTTGGAAACATGATTTTCTCTTATGAAAATTGAACTTACTCAAAGAGTTGGGGGCCCCCATGACCCCCGATAAATCTGCTTATGAGCGGAGGCCCCATTGGAATCCTTAGTTCTTCATCTTTTTATTTGTGGG
Organism: Tetragnatha montana; assembly: GCA_963680715.1. Taxonomy (NCBI): domain Eukaryota; kingdom Metazoa; phylum Arthropoda; class Arachnida; order Araneae; family Tetragnathidae; genus Tetragnatha; species Tetragnatha montana. Next base: position 1,753,461 of record OY796684.1, on the reverse strand, counting down.
AAAATTCAATCAAGAAAGTTTCTTAAAGTCCCATCAATAGAGTTAATCAAATAAAATCAAATTTATTTACTGGAAATACAAAATCACTGACCTCAAAAATTTTCAAAGTTGTCTATCAAATCTATCAAAGTGGGGCACAAGGTAAAACGTGTCTTAATGCTGTATGTCTTTATTTCTCTCAATTTCTCATAATTGTTAGGTTAGACTCGTCTAAATTTGGGTGTGAATGAAACCTTTGAAACTAATAAGCCTCACACACATAATGTCACAAATTATCCTCAGTAAATGAATCATCATGGTATTCTTTCGTGTAACTGCATAAAAAGTTATGGAATTCCTTTGAAACTTAAATGAAGTGGAATTTAAGTTTAAAAAGTTGATGCCATCAACTCTTTTTTTTTATAAAACCTAAGTAATATAAAATATAGAACAAGCAGAGACGCACGATTTGCTATTATTAAAGTTTTAAAGACATATTTTATATTGATGTAATTTACAAGAACACGGATCTCTATTTGACTTCGAAACAGTTATGAACGATAACTTTACTTAACTTTCTTCGAAAAGAGTACTGAGTGTTGCATTTCATTTTTATTGGGTTATGTGTAAATTGATACACTTGCGTTAAGGGAGAGACATTAAAAACAATTATTTTCGCCAGATGCTACAACCTAGCAATGAAGATTAATGAACGATGCAAGCGAAAAATAATTAGCTCAAACACACCATTAATATAAAAAACACCGCAATGTTCCCGTAAGGAACAAATATGCGACCCAAACAAGTGTCAGAGAACGTTGACATTGGAGTGTAATTTTGGAATGCGCTCTAACATGCTAATCATTAAGGTCAAAACCAGACCAGGAAATTCTCTTTTGCTGGAAGGATTACATGATCTTTAAGTTCGATCGGTTTCACACCCCAAAATTAACCCAATTCTTGATAGAAAAAAAGAGAAGGAGAATCTTCTTAAGAATGGTCAGTGTCAATATTGGGTTGGGTTTTTTTATTACGTTTATAAAGAGAAGGTGAATATGGGAGTATGACAGGGTGTTTCAAAAGTCCTGTCCAACCTTTTTGCACCCATACAGATCAAGTCGTAAATGTGGTGTCTAGGTATAGTAAAATGGCCATACGCTATCCGATGAGACCACTTTCAACGCTCCCTTGGGGATATTTTAGGAGATATAATTTTTTTTATTTTAAAAACTATTTGAGATTTGCTAAATTAGTCAAACACAAAGTTGTAGAGCAGCATCGATTTGGTTCGAAAAGATACCTTGTGCTGAAAACTAAACTGTTTTGAATAGAACCCCTAAAACGCACCTTCAGTTAGGCAGAATTTACACATTTTTATCACCTAAAAAGCTCTCTATTGCCTTAAAATGAGAATAAAAATATTTCGCTGGACGGAGGGAGATCCCCTACAATCTCAGGACTGACTGAACTAGAACTAGGCCTCCGCCATTGTTTAGTTTGAAGGGATGTTGTTAATCCCTAAAGGTTCATTTACACTGTTCCGCTTTTAATGTTCATGATGATTGATCTTGACCGAGGAATCCCACATTTGTGTAGGAAATCGTAGGATTCCTCCAACATGAAGATCAAAAGAGAAAAGTATAAATGAACCTTAAAATACACGAGTGAGATAAATTTAAAAAAGTGTGCTTTTTTGGTACTTACGTATTATGCCGTAGACCGGGCCGCTGAATCCGAAGAGCATTATCAAATATCATAGACTGTGCCACTGAATCTGGCGGTCGCTGAACAGAAAATAAAAAGAAATGTGTAAAAATATGATAAATATCAAATTTCTTTAAAAAAAAGTATACTTAGTTATTAAAAATCATGATCACCAATGACGATCAAAAGGAAATTTTTCCTTTTCTGATTGCCAAACGATGATACATTTTGGATGAAAAACGTTACATGAACTTTAAAAGTCGAAAATAAAACTTTAGATTCCGATTTATAGTTCTTTCTCCGTTTTCATACATAACATTTTCAAACCTTGCATACTATTAAAACTAAGAAAACTTACCTGTGTTCTGAAACGACAACTTTGAAAGTAGACCAACTGAGAGATCTAATTATATTTTTTCAGTTGTATTATTTCACTGGTGAGAATGGTTAAGGAAGTTTAATTTCAGAAAGAGGATTTTCATGCCCTTAATAATTTGAAGATTAAAAATTTATTTATTTTAATGACCGAAAAAGTTTAAATAACCAGGGAAAAGTGCCCTTCTGGACTTAAGAAGGGGGGAAGGGGGAGAAGGGTGTAAGAAGAGAAAAGGAGAAAAGAATATTTTGAAATACCAAAAAAGTTCGATAAACCCAAGTTTATATTCCTTTTCCTCGAGTGGAAGCTTATCAGCGTTTTTTTACATTTTCGTTCATTACATGTGAACTTTTTAATTTTTTACCCATTTCGGTGTCCTCCTCGGCAACATTTCCTTCTTTTATTCGTAATTTAAGGGAATGACTCTTCTTATGTAATGATGTGGAGATATTTTTTAACTGACAGATACTTTTGGTTCGTAGATAATTTGAATGATATTTGTTTTAAAGTTGAATTTCATATTTTTCATATTAATAAATTTATTGTAATGATAATTGCTGTATTGTCTAGTGGCATTGCTTTTTTTCCATGTTGCCGCCACCACCACATCACAGCAAATTGCTATAGTGGTGGCTTATCCATAATATGTTGTATTGATTGTGTATTTGAATTTGTATTGTATTGAATTTGTATGTGCATTATGGAAATAAAATATTTATTTATTTATTTTACCCTGTAAAAGTGACCTACCAAAGTGAAAAACGAGGACGAGGGGAAAGAATCCAAAAGGGAGAGAGAAGGGAAACAGAAAACACTAAGTACATATTGAATGATCGAAAAATTTTTCGGTTATTCAAAAAAAGGGTTTCTTCAAAATCTTTTCGAACGGCCTCTGTATCCCTCTTAAACAATTGTTAGGGGATCCCGAACCACATATTTCCACTCTTAATCCTAAGATGGCATGCATTTCATTGATAGGAACTCAGATTTGAGTGTGCGTCATTATTCAAAAAATAAAATTATCCTCAATTTTTGGACAAGTGCGAGTATTATTTTTTGCGAGGGGCAATAAGGAAATTTCTTCCACTTGCTGTGAAGTTACCGCTTCCGAAAATTCTGCCGCCCTGTGCTATGGCACAATTGCACATGTATGGCAACATATACGCCTTGTCTGTGACTGAAGCACTGTAAAAAAATCCATGCACTGTCCTTGGAAAAACTGGACAGCCCCTTTTTTAAACGCTTTTATTAGACTTGTTTCCAGGTAACCTTCCTGGAAAATAACAAGAATGTCACATTAAAAATTTTAAAACCTTCCTCAGAAATACCTATACTTGGTTGCAACTTTTCTTGAACCCAGTACGTCACAAATGCGGAAGGACCGCGATGGGAACTACTACTTTGTTTATTAGTGACATCGTAGGGTCAAGTTAAGTTGCAGTCTAGTATAGAACTGGTTTGAATTTTTACCTTAACGTTTCTGTTATTTTCCTGGAACATTACCTGGAGAAATGGGCTGCCCAGTTTTTCCAAGGAAAGTGCATGGATATTTTTGAGCCAAAATTGAATTTTCCGACTGATGGCACCCTTATGAAATTGTTAATTGAAAGTCGCCAGCAGCAAATGGGTCCGTGCCCCCATTCGGAAAGCGCTCCAGCGGAAAAGCCCTCTTCCACCTCACTCCAGTTGGAATGGTTGACCGGAATGGGTGCCTTGCCGGAGCTCCTCACAGGTGAGTTCCACTCTCCTTCTCTCAAACTTTTTCTCCAAGGCTCTTTCAGGAGTGAAAAAGTCCATTTTTTAAATAATTTGTAATAAAGAAGAAGGTGACTCAAGGCTCTTTCAGACTTTTTGCGCTCATTTTGGAGGAATCATCTTAAGTGAAAAGTGTGAATTGACTCCTTCACTTTCTATATGCAAACTAGCGATTCACTGGAGTGAATCACTCAGGATGAACAGTGGAAAGTGAAACAGCGTGAACGAGCCTTCACTTTCACTTATGTGAACTCAGTGTTTCATATTCGTCTAAACGTGTTTGTGTTGAAATTTTAGATGGACGAAGATCCCGTACTGAATTATTTTTCTCTCCAAAATTTTTAACCCCGTGCTAATTTATTTTCATTGTTGTTACCTTTTTTTATATTTTATATAAGAGATTTAGAAAATGTACGATGTGGCCATGTGGTCACTTGGTCGTTCATGTGTCCTTTAGTGCTGTGTCATACTAGTTGTTTCTAATGTGCCACTTGGAATATCAAAGCTCCATCCGCAAAGCGTACAGGATTTAAGGCAAATGGGTTGCGGCTCCTGAGAAAGTGAGGTCCATGAATACTGGAATAATATAAAAAATAGTATTATTCCAGTATTCACCTAGTTTTATTTCATTCATAATAGCTTATAAACTGACTATAACAAAACTAACTTTTTACCTCCATAAACATATAAAAACTGTACCTATAGTATAATTTAGTATGACCTCGGATACCAATTATGTATGCATCAATGTTGACATTAATCTGTCCAACCCATGCACTTAAAACTTTTACTATCATTCGATAACAACGCGATTTTTTCCATAATAACCTCATAATAATAATAACATAAGGCGATAATGATGAGAATTGAATAGAGCATATGATACCGAAATCACAATATCAAAGTCTGCCAAACTGATTGAAACAATTATCGTTTTTATGTGCCCCTGTAAAATTATTATGTCAGATACGATAACTAAACTTTCAAAATGAGACCTACTTCTCTTTTAATGAATAACATATTTAAATTTCGTGGCAATTAGTCTATTTGTACTGAAAAAAGGGCCGAATAGAAAAATAAACCTTAACAGAAGTGTCCGGTTAAAACGACTTCTAAAAACAGCGTGACCATATGGTATCGCAATATTATAACCTATTATTAAAGTATAATTTTTACATATAAATTTTAAATGACTCCCACTCTAAGGATCTTCCGCTCGTCAAAGATTCTTTTCAGAAATACAATTCCTTTTAAAAATGTTTACTAATGATTATTAGTATTTTTCGACCATTTGTGTACCATTTAAAAATTTATAAAAAAAACCCAACAAAATTTCATGCCTGAAAAAGTTATTAAAGTATTCATAAAAGTAGATTGAAAAGGCCATTTTGAAAATGCATCTGCGCTGAACTGTCTATTTCCCTAAACTTTCCACTATGACTACTTTGGAAATTCTAAACTAAATTTCAAAACTTTGTAAACAACGTGAATCCCAAGTAAACTTTGAGGGGGGGGGGCTGGGGATCTTCTCCCATAAATTTTTGGAAATTATTTGACCCTAAAATATAGTTTTTAACTCATTTTGAAACCATTCGGATTACACCCGAAGAGGACCGCCCCTTGTAAGTCACACAATTTTCAAAGAAAACAATACTGTACAAATTTCTGTCAAAATTTCGGGTGGGGGGGCGGTTGAACCCCTAACCCCTCTCTTAGATACGGCCCTGGTTACAAACAAAGCGATCATTAGCGTATTTCTATAGCATCGTAATATGCGGTAATACTTCTTCAAAGGTTATGTATGCACGAAAAGATGCGGCCTGAGGTAGCATCTCATCTTGAAATAGCGTGAAATCCAATCAACCGCATCGCTGATACATCTCTGAGGAAGAGATTGTTTAATTACTTGAATAATCCTTTGTGTTCTTTTGAGATGATTAAATTTAACCTTTTGAAAGCAACATTTCCAACAAGTAAGCAATTAGTTTTATACTTGACGCTTGATTGTGCACAATAATTTCGTAAGAAAAGGCATACAAGTAATTGACAGAATGAATGAAATTTGTTTGCGTAGTATCTAATCTAAGGTCTCGTGATTTTCTTCACACGTTTCAATCGTTCACAATTTAAATATCTTACAAGGGTTATCAAGGGCAGCTTCTGGGAGATAGCCGCGAATTATATCTTAAAAAGTTGATATATCTATACACTCACTCACCTATATGTTTGTTGATAAAGTTAAAAATACTAGGTAACTAATATTTTATTCGTGTTATTATAATAGTAATACTAATTTTAAGAAAAATAAAGTTATGAAACTGTCATAAACAGAAAATACATTTACTTTCTATGGAGATGCTAGTAAATTACATTTAACATTGATACCATTAGAAGTAACTTTTCAGTTCAAACTATAGGAAGCACTCACTGTGGGTTGTTCATTTCTATATGGGAGACCGGGGTTAGGTCACTTTTTCAGGTCTCAAAAAATAAAAAGTTCGCAAATTTGCAGGTTTTTGAGTGTTATGTAGTTTTGTGATTTATAGTTAAATAAAGACAAAATTTAACAAAAAAGTTTGTAAGTTTGAAAAGTTTGCGGAGTTTTTCTTTTCCGAGGTCAGAAAAGTGGTATTTTCATTTGCTAATATCTTCACGAATATTAGCGATATTTTCATGAAATGTTTCATAACATTGGCAACAATACTCTCATTGAGGTCTCCTTTAGTTTTTAATTATTTTTTAAAACTTCTTTTATTTCGCCTCTAAGGGCGCTCTTTCATCACAAGATTCTCCAAAGTCACTTACTTAAGGGTTAAACCTTACTTCCATGACTCTGGAGACGATGATTCCAAATGAAAGCCGTGAAAGGGACTTTATACACTAGTGTTCAAAAAATTAAACTGTTGTTTGATTTTCTCCAGATATGACCACATTTGTTAACTTATTTTATTCTTTTAACCTTGAATAATGAATGGAAAATTTGCGATTTATAATTAAAAAACGATTATGTAAAATGGCTTAGGATCTCTCTCAATAAAAGAACGTTTATTACTTTCAAAAATTTTTGTTATTATTTACTATTTTTGAGCAAGGGAATCAGTGTATCAATGTGCCCCAAGCAATGTATCTTACTGCCTCACCGGCGGGGACACAAAATAGATTTTTTACAAAAGTCGTTATATTTTAATTTTCATTAAACTTATATTATTTTTCTAATTTGTTTCATAAAATTGAGTAATTTTTTATATATTTTTAGAAAGTATCCGAATAATGTATTTTTTCTACTCATAAAATGCTCATAAAATAAAATTTTGCTGTATCAAACAGCCCCGCTTTAGCTTAGTTTTTTTTATAATTTTTACGAACGTGTTGTTGGATTTTATAATTTATCAAGTTATCATATGTTCGCCGTATTAAAATTGGTTTTTATAAGCCATTAATTAGCAATATCAAAGCTTAATATGAAATATTTATTGTTTCTTTAATCTTTATTAATCTTTTCGAATCTTCGAATCATTAAATTTAAACCCTAATGAATACACTTGCAAATTCGTGAAACCCTTTTAAGAGCTGATTCTTTTATCTAGAGTATAGGAAATTTTTATTTTTATAATTTGAGTTATAAATACATAGACAACTAAAGCCCCGTAGTGAACATTACTGAAATTACATTTATAGATAAAATGGTAATCAAAATGTTAAAATATCAAACACAAATTAATAAATGTTAATTAGCATCTACTGATTTCATAGCTCCTTTCTTTGATATGTATACTATTTAAGGAAAAAATTCCTTTAAGTTATACTATAAACGATAAAGGCCTAAATGGAGGTATAAAAATGTATTAACTAAAATAACTAAATATTAAATTATATTGTAACTAAACTGTATCAACTACTGTCCCCAACTTGAACATCTAAGTTCTGATAGATCAAACATAGCCCTAATATTTTTTGTAAACAAGGAGTTTCTAATAATACAATTTTAATGTCCCTTTTGGATTTTCCTCCATTGAAAACATTTCTAAGGGGCATTAGGAGTTCTCCCCTGAAACATTTTTGAAAATTCGACCAATAAAAAGGGGTTTTAATACATTTCTGATATAAAGCTAACTAGTGGATTTTTTTCGATTATGCACTTTGGAATGAACCTTAAATATCTCTTCGAGGGCCGCGGGTTGGACCACTCTGATCTATTTAATTTCTGTTTCTTTCCTCCCAAGATTCAAAGCTCAGCACCTAGCTCTATTCCTACTAATCCAGTCAAACGTTATTTCAGACGGAGCCTTTTATAAATTGACAAAAGAACGGGTTTAAGGTCACGTTTGCTCTGAGGAACATCACGTAGGGCGGAAGGAAATGGGATCGAAGATTTACGTTTCGGAATCCAGAGCGTTTATTTAAGGGTTACTCGAGTAAAAATATGTTGTCAAAAGTCAACTGAAATGTAAAACACAGAAAAAAAAAGCCTTAGGTAGTACATTCGAACCACGTTTTGTGCGAGCATTCTTCGACCTTCTAACCTTAATAACCGTTTGATGTGACAAAAGCTAATTTTATAGCGCCTCCAGCTAGACAGCAGCTACCGACCTGATTGAACTGCTGCTGTCCGCTCGAAATGTGCCGAACGGACCCGCCGAGATTTGTGCCGAATCCACCTCACTTTTTCTTTTTTCTCTGCTCTGACAGCAGCGATGGGTGAATCATACAAATTTAGAAATCTTACCTGTTGTTGTTGCTGCGTTGTGTTTGCGTCACGTCCAACCACCGGCCTGAGGGCTCAGATTTTCTTTCAAATCTTCTCGACTTTTCATCTACGTCCATCTACGTACGAAGCACAGTTTTGTGTCCCTAAAAAGGAAATGAAGGATTCCTGTGAAAACGATTAATATGCCAATTAAGTTGTACTAGGCTTAGGCCACAATTTTTTAAAAAGTTCGTGTATATGTTTATAATATGCAAATATGTATATGTATATGTTTATTATAAATATATGGTTATTACATGCAATTATTATAAGCAATTTATTATAACCCGAGATTGTTATTGAATCCTATGGTAAATTTGGGAAGGCAAGGACTAAAAGGATTAAAAAACTAAATAGCCTTAAATACATATAACTTCTTAATACACCTCTTTTACACAACCTAATCTATGATACTTTTGATAATTGTTCGTCATATATAATTTTAATTTTTTTTTAAGTTTAAAACTTTCTTTGTCACTGTTCTATCCCCATGCAATTTTCCGTACACTTCATTTTTCCGTATGTAATACTTACACCTAGTAAATAAATAACTAAATAGTTCCCAAACCAAATATTTATTTGCATGAAAAGGTATGAGAACTAATATCAGTGAAGTATGAAAGTTTAAACTTATATTATAAAATGTATCTAAATAAATGAAGTATTGTGTATTTTTTTAAAACTTGATTATGATAAAAACAGCCTCTTCAAATTGTAAAATAATAATAAAAAAAACTAAATATGATCTTATTACATATAAGTAAACATTCAAAGAAATAATCTTTAATTCCTTAATTCCTATTATGAACCACAAACTAGTTTTTTATGGATAAGAATATATAATTTAAGGAGAAGTTTACAAAATTTTACAAAGCTTAAATACTTTAAAAAGCTTCAACTTAATAAAAAAACCCCATAGAATAACTTTGTAAAATAGTTTCCCGTTCGTGTGGATAACCACATAATAATTCATTATCAAAAAGTTTAAATATCATTGAACAAATTAAAAAACTTTTAATTTTCATATTTTACCTTCGGGACAGCAAATGTAAACACATTTTGAAAATGACTCATGTGGAAAAATACTTGTGGGCATTGCAAAGAATTACAACTTTAACATTACTTTATTCGGAAGCAACAAATAAAAATTAAAACTATGCCACAAACAGAGAGTAATTTCAGCTTTTGCTTGGGGGCAACATTTTTTGTCGGATCCTATAATTAATTATTTACCTGCCAAATTAATTAAATTTTCTGGCTGTTTAATTGGATTGATGTTGATGGTTTAATTAATTAAATGGTCTTGGAATTCATTAGTAACAAGCATTTTATAGTTTTCAGATAATAATTTAAATATTAAATCGTACTAAGCAATACTAATTCGAAGTGGTTATTTCCACGAAAGTTGAAGCATGCGCAGTACTAGGAATTTGTTATTACGTGTTTTAAAACATTAAAATTATGTTATTTATCAATCCTGGCATCAGCACCGATGGCCTAGTGGTAGAGCGTGCGTCTAGTAACCTAATGATCCTCGGTTCGATCCCAGGCTGCTACTTTTGAGTATTTTGCTTTAGTTAACTTGTAATTTTTCAGAAATAGCGAGATTAGAGTAGAGTTTAGTTGCTACTTTCATGGAAATAACCAGTGCCATACTAATTTTGTCCGTTGTCATTTATTTGGTCATTAATTACATGTAAAGGTTTTCGAGGGTTCCATTGTTAAGGTTTAGGCCCTCTAAAATGTTTTAGAACCTCTTTTAGGTTGCCTACTTGTAATTGTTTAAATGCCAGAAAGGTTCCAGGGATTTCTCTTTATGGGTTTTTTTTTTAAGTATCCAGTATTAGGGGCCTTTTTATTTACATAGGTTCGTCTTCTAAGTAAGTTAAAAGCCAGAGAGGAAGAAAGATGTGACAGGTCTTGCAGCTGAAGTTCACCCATAAGGTAACCTACAAAAATGACCCACATCGAGAAAGTTCAAATCTTCTCTCCGGGCATTTGGAAAGAAGTGAAAGTCAAGAGCCAAACCAGTAGGGTTTTTCTTACGGTTCAGTCAGTTTTACGTCATTTGATATTTTGTTTGAAACGCAACGGAAACATTGCGTAACATTATTTGCGAGGATCTTCAATGCATTGCCTTGTAGTGAATGAGGTTAGGTCGAGACCGAGTGTGAAGTGTTAAAAGGAGAAATTTTCAACATTTATAATCGTATAAGAAAAGCTCATTTAAAATAAGTGCTCGTGCTTATATGTCACTTTTTGGAAATAATGTTGAGGAATTTAGACCTTTATTTACACTGTGTCATTTGTGATTTAAAGTTTATACATAAACTTTGAGATTTGGTAGGAAATTCACTTCTGAAGAATTGAAAATTTAATTGCTTAGTATTAAGGGCAAATTTGAAAATATGCGACTTCGTCAGTTCGATGTCAATGCAGTTGCTAGAATATCAAAAGGATTTTGAACCAGGATTTATTGTCATTTCTCTGTTATGTCTAGTTCTTTATTTTGCTATCGTTTTTGTTATTTCTCTATTGTCGTTAATGTGGCATATTATTGGGATATAGGTATTGAGGTTTCTTTGTTCTTAAAATGATAAAAACGTGCTATTGAATTAAAAGTTTAACTTTTAGGAACAAATTCTTTCATACTGAAGTGGTACAGTTTTTGGATTGATAAAGAAAATGGTGGTCATTTTTTCAAATAAGGAAACTTAAAAGTAAAGGTTCATAAAAATTTTAATGCGAAATAACTAACATTTAAAATTTGAAACTAATTAAATATATAAGCATTTTATAATTAAATAAAAAAGACAATACGGATCTATATTCAGTAATAAACAAGTATGATCTAGTTCCATTTTTTAAATATACAATTTTATTTAGATACGAAGTTTTACTTATTTTCAAACCTTGATCAGACAAAAATTCCAAAGAAAATTACAGGCCTAGTACTCTTTAAAGCCAATAGAAGTTTTAAATATTTGGGAAAGTTTAGAATAGAAATTTTAAAAAGCAGATTTGAAAGAGTCTTAGTTTCACATTAAATATTCATTGTTATCAAAGCAACAACTTAATTATGGTTAATGTTTGACTTTTATATCAATGACTAATTTTACTCTCGTGTGATGATATATCATCTAGTTATTTTAAAAGAAGGAAGAAAATAATGTATAGGCATAAGACCAATATTAAATCGGTTTTCTTATTAAAATAACGTTGCAGAGTTAACACTACAGAACAGGATGCGCTAATGAAACTTTTTCAATTTTCGATATTGGGTAAAGTGAAAAAGTGCCATTGGTTCACAGGAAATATTTAAAGGCCTTAGAATAATTCTTTCCATTGCATAAGAATGTTCTCCATCCCATTATTTGCAGACTTGCAGTCGCTTACGTTTCACATACATAATGGAGCATCACTGAAAATTATCGAAAATGACAAGTAGAACACATTGAACACTGACAGTTTTTTTCCAAAAAAAAAACCCACTGAATTTTGCCAAAACTTCTTCGTATTTGTGTTAAAGGTTGTTAAAGGTAATTTAAATTTATTATGTACACTTTACCACCAATGCCACTTTTTCCAAGTAGGAATTACGCAAATAGGAAAAGAAAGGTTTTTCGGCTCATATAACCCTACTCTACGTATACATTGTATGCGTAGTATTCGTAAGAAAAATTGTATAGATTGTATTTGTATAAATTGTATTCGTAATAAAAAAATGATTTGCTATTTTTTTTATTCCAAATCGCTTTTATGGAATTGAAAACATATTGAATTGCGTCTTATAAACATATCAGTGATATCCCATTTTCGAAACCTTTACGATTGAATAGGGGCAATACGCACTTTGGAGAAATTCCTAGGTAGAATAGTTAATGATCATACACCAGATAATGTTTCGGAGTGACATCTCTTTTTTCCACATGAGAGAATGAGAAAAGAGACTTAATAGAAGATGAGCTCTAATATTTTCTCAACTTAGACTCCGCATTACTCACTGTAAAAAAATCCTGTCACTTTATTCGGAAAAACTGGGAAGGTGGGTTGCCCATTTTATCCAAGTAATGTTCCTGGAAAATACCAAAAACATTAAGGTAAAAATTCAAAAACATATCTGAAAAATACCACTTCTAGGTATTTCTGAGGAACATTTAAAAGTTTTTACCCTAACGTTCTTTTTATTTTCCTGGAACATTGCTAGGAAAAAATTAGCTTCACCCCAAAAGTTACCCCGTTTGAAAAAATCTTGTTGGTTATTTCAAATATATATACTCGGTAGCAGATAAATAAACATGAAGCATGCAGCCTACCTGGGGAAGCGTAGATCTATGTTTCATCTAGGAGACATCAAAATAATTGTCCGCTGCTGTTATTAGATGTGGAAAATGAAAAAGAGCTTCTTTGATTACTAAAAATTAGATTTAATTAGATACTTCTATCATTTACATAACATATTAAAAGAGTGATAAAAACACGCGGCAATTTCGAAAGGTAGCTTTTCATAATAAAACAAAAGTTCGAAGGAGAGTTCTTAGAGTTCCGGGTTTGGCGCTTTATCGCCCAGGAGGGAGAGAAATGTTAAATAGACAGTTCATATCTAACACCCCCGCTGAATGTCTATTCTGACATGATCTGCAATGAGTTCCTAAAGCGTTCGAATTGGGGTTTAGGAAGAGGTTTTGTGAAAGTGTCTGCGACCATGTCGTGGCTGGGTAGATATTCTATTTCTATCATGGACTTTTCTTGCAGGTCACGTAGGAAATGATACTTAATGTCTATCGCTTTGGTTCTTGCGTTGTTCTTCTCTGTTTGTGACAGCTTTATGCATGATTTATTATCTTCAAACAGGGTGATAGGTAGTTGTTGAGGTAGACCTAAGTCGTTGGTTAGTTGGATTAACCACTGAATTTCCTGTGCGGCATTTGCTGCTGAGATGTATTCAGCTTCTGTCGATGACATGGCGACACAGTTTTGCTTTCTAGAGCTCCAGGATATGGTGTTCTTCCCAATTTGAAATAGGTTTCCTCCTGTCGATTTTCTTGTTGTTCGGTCATTTGCCCAATCTGCATCTGCGTAAGCCCTGAGTGTGGGATCTCCTTTTCTAAACATCAGCTTGAGATCTTTGGTCGTCTTTAGGTATCGAATGACCCTTTCCACGGCTTTCCAATCACTTTTCTTGGGGTTTTCTAATTTTCTACTTAGGAGATTTACAGCAGCTGAGATGTCGGGTCTTGTGACATTTGCTAGGTACAATAAGGCTCCTATGGCTTGTCTATAAACCGTGTTGTTTGACATTGGCTCGTCTTCTTCTGATTTGCAGAAGTTTGTCTCCATAGGTGTATAGGTTGGTTTACTGTCAGTAAAATCGAACTTCCGTATTATATCTTCTATTTTTCCTTTTTGACTGATTCCTATACTTCCATCCTTTTCTTTAGTTATCTCCATTCCCAAATAGTGCTTGGGTTCTCCAAGATCTTTTATATCATATTCCTTCTTCAGTTTTGAGATGATATTCGCAGCTTCATCTTCATTCTTACTTGCTATCAGTATGTCATCTACGTATACAATAATAAACATGGAATGTTCCTTCGTAAACAGGCAAGGATCTGCTTTGCTTTGTTTAAATTCGTTCTTGAGAAGACTTTCAGCAATTCTTTCATTCCACGCTCTTGCTGCTTGTTTCAAACCATAAATGGCTTTCTTCAACTTGCATACTTTGTTTTCTTCTCCTGGTTTCTCGTATCCTTCAGGTTGATCCATGTATATTTCTTCTTCCAGTTTTCCATAGAGGAAGGCAGTTTTTACATCTATGTGACGTATTTTCATGTTGTAGTGCACTGCGCTAGCTAAGAATGTTCTGATTGTTGTGTGCTTGACTACGGGAGCAAATGTTTCATCGTAGTCTGTTCCAAATTTCTGGCTAAAACCCTTTGCTACGAGTCTGGCTTTATATCGGTAGACTTCGCCTTTTTCGTTTCGTTTTGCTTTAAATGTCCACTTGCATCCTATGGATTTTCTGTCCTTTGGTAGATTTACGAGTTCCCAAGTTTGATTTTCTTCAAGACTCTTCATTTCTTCTTTTATGGCTCGTATCCATTTTTCTCTTTCTTCTATCTTTATCGTCTGTATTTCCTTCCAGTCTTTAGGTTCAAATTCGTCTGGATTTTCGGCATGATAACCATATCTTTCAGGTGGTTGGCCCTTTGTTGATCTGTTGGATCTTCTTACTTGGTTATCCGATTCGGGATCTTCGGTTTCTTCATTTTCCTTTTCTTGATCTTTGTGAGTTATCGGAGTGACTTCAGATATTTCTTTTGCTTCAATAAATTTGACCGTTCTGCATACTTCTATTTTGTCGTCAGGGAGCAGGATTCTGTATCCTTTTCTTCTGCTGTCATACCCAACTAGTATGCCTTCAGTTGCGGTGTTTGAGAGTTTTCCTCTTTTTGCTTTGTGGATGTATGCAAAGGCTTTGGATCCGAATGTCCTCAGGTAGGAGAGGTCAGGTTTCCTTTTATTCCATAACTCATATGGCGTCTTCTTGTTGGCTTTAGTAGGAATTCTGTTCTGAAGATAGTTTGCCGTAATAACTGCTTCGGCCCAATACCTCTTCGGTAAGTTTGAGTCGGCTAGAAGACATTTGACCATTTCTATGAGGGTTCTATTCTTCCTCTCACTTACTCCATTTTGAGCTGGACAATATGGAACTGTGAATTCGTGTTGAATTCCATGATGTTCAAAGTAGCTTGATAGCTCTTTGTTGAGGTATTCGCCCCCGTTGTCGCTTCTTAGCGTTTTCAACTTTGTTCCAAATTTGTTACTGGTTAAGGCAACATATTGCTTCAGCTTTTCCGTCACTTCGCTTTTCTTCTTCATTAGGTAAATCATTGTGAATCTGCTGTAATCATCTATAAAGGTTACGAAGTACAGATTTCCACTCACGGATGGAGTTTCAATTGGTCCGCATACGTCTGAATGAACGAGTTGAAGGGGTTTCGTGGCTCTAAATGTTGATTCTTTAGGATATGGATTATCTGTGAGCTTGCATTTTATGCAGTCTGTACATGTAGTATCGTGCTTGCAGTTATCTAGTGAGATTCCGTCTGCTAAATTCTCTCTTACTAGTTCTTTGATTGCATCATTATTTTTGTGTCCTAGGCGTCTGTGCCATAGTTGGACGCAGTTCTTGTTTGTGCACAGTAAAGCGGTGGTAGCATGTGACTGACTTGCTTGTGACTGGGTTGCTTGTAACTGGTATAGCCCGTTAGTAGCTTTGCATTTTAAGAGTATTTCATCCTTTCTTTTAATTTTGCATTCATTTTCTTCAAAAATGATCGTTAGGCCTTTTTCGGTCATCTTCTTAACGGATATTAAGTTAGTTTCTAGATCGGGAACGTACAGTGCTTGTGTTATTTTTACGTCAGTGGTGCCCTTAGAATCTTGGGTTTTAAAATTGACATTTCCTATTCCTTTTATGTCAATCGCAGATCCGTCCGCTATTTTTATATTCGAGGGTGGGACATCCTTTAATTCGCTGAAATACTTTTTGTTGTTAAAGTAGTGATTTGAGGCTCCACTGTCAATCACAAAACTTTCATTCGTTCTGCGTTCTTTTTCCCAGTTTCGATTTGTGCTCAGCGCTACTTCTTTATTCATTTCTTGGGTGCGCCTTTCTTCGGAAATATCATCGGTAGGCTGTTTTTTCTCTTTTTCACATTCCGGCGCCGCGAGGTTACACGATTTGCTTTCGCTGTACTGGCGGTAATTCCCCTTGGCTTTTTGAGCGTCATTGTAGGTTCCTTGGCGAGATTCGTTTTTCTGCTTTTGTTTTGGTTTTAGGTGAAAACATTCTGACCTAAAGTGGTTGTTTTTATGGCAATACGTGCAGAATTTATCCCTTTTTGGTTTGTTTCTGTAGGATACCTTTAGTGCCTTAGATTCCGATGTGTCGTTCTCAACTCTTCTGTTATGTTCGTCAATTAATTTCCCCTTAATGAATTCCGGAGTTAATTCGTTTTCGGGTCTTGCTTCCAGCGCGGTTATTAAAGTATCGTAAGAGCTAGGTACTGAACAGAGTAGAAGGGCGGATACATGGTTTTCTTTTATCTCTTCTCCTATAGCTTTGAGTTTATCAATTAGCTCTAAGAGGGAGTTTATGTGTAGTTGCATATCCCCATCTTCACTTAGTTTCAGACTGTAAAGCTTTCTTAGAAGATACAGTTTACTTGAGAGATTAGCTCTTTCGTGGATTGTTTTTAGTTTATCCCAGGTGGCTTTTGCACTGCTTTCATATTTTACATGAATGATTTGATTATCCTCAATATACAAGTTAATCAGCGCTCGACATTGTCGGTCACGCTTAGTCCATTTGGCATCAACAGGTCTGGGGGGATCATCTTCAATAACATCAAATAGATCTTCTTTTATTAAAAACATTTCCATCTTAAATTTCCAAGTTGAGTAATTGTCAGTGTTTAGTTTAACAATTTGGTTTTGGTTAGACATAGTTATTACTTTCGTTTTTGAGGATAACTTCGTAATTAATCACTTTGCTTGATAAGTTACACCACTTGTTTACACTTATTTCACGCTACTTATCAGTCTCATAATCTGTTGGTTATTTCAAATATATATACTCGGTAGCAGATAAATAAACATGAAGCATGCAGCCTACCTGGGGAAGCGTAGATCTATGTTTCATCTAGGAGACATCAAAATAATTGTCCGCTGCTGTTATTAGATGTGGAAAATGAAAAAGAGCTTCTTTGATTACTAAAAATTAGATTTAATTAGATACTTCTATCATTTACATAACATATTAAAAGAGTGATAAAAACACGCGGCAATTTCGAAAGGTAGCTTTTCATAATAAAACAAAAGTTCGAAGGAGAGTTCTTAGAGTTCCGGGTTTGGCGCTTTATCGCCCAGGAGGGAGAGAAATGTTAAATAGACAGTTCATATCTAACAAATCTAACCCAGATTTCGATCGTAACTTAAATTTTATTATTGGTCTTTCATGAACTTTCTTCCACGATAGAATCAAATGAAACGACATGTATGATATTTGAAAATTTCACCCAACTGTTTGAGAGAAATATTTGAAAAGGGAATTTTCTTTCAGATTCTGTAATGCTAGGAGATAAGAAATTTTCCGATGAAGACCCAAACGAAGCAGAAGAGATTAGAGATCGATATTTAGGTGAATTACGAGAATGGGCTAAAAACCAACCCCACTTTGTCAACTGTCGCTATGGTAAGTCATCATCATCCTAATGGTTTATTTTATTTCATGGAAGAGTTTGATACATCAAAGAAATCGCATAATAAAATTTGAGATACAAAAACGTGCTATCTTTGATCAAATCACTAATATTTTCTTAAATACTAAATATATTTTATGAAACTTTTTTCAGTGAAACTTTCCACAAGCACTAATTTTGATTAAGGGGCTTTTACTAAATAATGCATGCATATTTTTTAATGAACTTAGATTCAAAATCAATATGATATTAGAACAATTTATTCTACCTATGTTGTTGCAGCTTAAAAAAAACTTGTTTTAAAAAATGTAAAAAAAAAATACACTTCTAAATATTTACTTGATATGGGTAAAGGTAAAAGCAACTAATGTCAGTGCACTTTCAAGGTATGTGGCCGAGGTATACCCAAGGTATACCGAGTGATTTTTTTATCACATATTATGTTCACTATAATTATGTTCACTAAACTTACTTATTCATAAACTTAAACTTATACTTATTTTTATAAACCTATTAAACTTATTTATTATACTTTATATCACCTATGTTATAAACTAAAATTATATTCACATGTCTCCAGTTTTGAACAAAAAAATATAATTATTATAATATTATTTATAAAAGTATAGCAAATTTTTCTGCCAGAGCTTTTCTGTTTCTTGAAGATTATTTTTTGCAGTGTTCTCCTTTTTGAAATGATGTCCTGAATTAGTTTTTAATTTGTAAAAGAGTAAAAATATTCAGACAAAATTTTTTGATTGAAATGTATTGACATGGGTGATGTCCTTTAGCAAATTTTCAAAAACTTTTCAATGTCATTTTAAGTTAGTATTTTGTAGACAGCAACTTCCTGCTTCGATTCTTGCGCATGCGCAAATACCGGGTGGACCTCGCCCAGCAAGTCCTGGACAAGTACTTGACCGTGAAGACCAAGTACCCCTGCACATTCCAGCAGCTGGACATTCAAAAGCCAAGTCTTCGCGACCTCATATCCAGAGGGTAAGAAATGCATCTACTAACTATGTATAAGTAGCTATCAGATTCATTAATAACAACTGAATCGACAGTATAAAAAAGGGAATAAGTCCGAAAAATGAAAAATTGACTTTTAGTGCGAAAAAAAAAATTCCAAACCTCGCTCTACACATGAGTAAAGAGGAGAAAATAAATACCCCCATATAGCCCCTTGAATTTGCAAGATCGATGTCCATTTATTGTACTTTTTGATTAAATTTGAAATTTACGTTAATTTGTCTTTCTTTTCTTATTCTCTGTACTGTAAACTTAGCCATAATAAATTTCATTTTAACTTAAAAGTATTTTTTTCTTCTTTTATCCAATGAATGTTTGACGTCAGTGATATTTACTTACTCCATTGATAGTGCCTTAATGACTCAGTTATTGAAACACCCTGTATGGTAAAAACGAGAATATAAAAGGAGCTCGATAGCTTATTAATCCTTTTTTAATTTGTGTGACTTTATTTCATTTAAACTTTTTCCACTTTTTCAGATACGTATTTCCTCTGCCAGAGAGGGACAGTGATGGAAGAATAGTCTTATTTTGCATAGCGGGTGAGATTATATTTACCGTATTTAAGTTACATAGTATACTTATTGTGAACTTTTTACAAACAAACGAATTCTAAATTAACATGTTTTTAAAGTTGTTAAAAATGTACATTTCTCATAAACAAAGTTACATCTTATTGCACTCAAAACTTTACCTACCAGTCGGTACATTATCGCTTTGTTTGACCAGAAGTACTCATTAATAAACTTATTAATCTCAACCAACCAAAAAATGAATGTTTCACTTTAAATAAATGGATTACCTAATGAAAGCTTCCCCGGCCTGAACAGTTACTATTTATAAATACATTTTCCGGGATTGTTGGTCGTGACTTTAGGAGAGAGCTTTCGAAGGGCATCTTCAGTGGCACAAAAGTCAATTAACCAAAAAAAAAGTTATAAATAAACCAAATCAAATAGATAACAGTCAAGTAATGCGTGAACGCTGCAAATAAAAACGAGGTATGACGTCTGGTACTGTTGCACTATCGGTTTTTTTTTGTCGTGTCTATGATGAAATACATATACCAATTCCGAGACAATAATATCAAATGTTGCCATGGGCATTGATGACGGCCCTGGCGATCTTTTCAATTCCTTCGTCATACAGTTCCACAGCAAATGGCAATATCCCCATCTTCCTCAAATCCGCACTAATGGCTGGGCAGGCAAAAATGTGAGTCGGGGTTAGCTGTGTGTCTGGGCAGTTGTCACAATTCCTGTAGGTTCTAATGCCCTCTCTGTCTATATTTTCATGCCCTTGTAATGGTCAGTTCTGAGTCTTACGATAGTTTTTGTGACAAGTCGATCAGTATCTATGTTGCAAAGCTGGTGTTTTATTGGGATCGGTTTCTCTCTGAGTTTAAAATTTGCTATTGCATTTGCGTCTAGTAAGGTAGCATTTATATTTTTGTAATTATTGAGACCCCTGGCCTCTTTGGCAAAGTTATCCGCCTTTTCGTTGCCTTCTATATTTACGTGGGCTGGTATCCACTGAAAAGTGCAGGATTTGTTTAGCTGCACTATTGTTGTATTGGCTTTATCCCGCATTTCATAAGAGCCGAGTGCCACAGAAAGTATTAGTTGTTTCAGAGAATTAATTGTTTTATGCCTAAAACCTTACAAAATCACCTTTTTTTAATTACAAACCAGAGGGAAAATAGTGTAATTGGTCTACCCTACCTATACGAAATAATATTAAAAACAAATTATACTTACAGGAGCCTTAGATTCGAGTAGGCACAAGCAGTCTGACATCTTCAAGGCTTTCCTCCTTACTTTTGAAGTCTTGATGGAGTCTGAAGTGAACCAGGTTCGCGGCATTAACTACATCTTTACGCAAGAGGGCTATCAGCTGAGCCATGCACTTTTAGTTGGGCTGAGAGACTTGCAAAAGATGATAAACAGTGGCGAGGTAAGTGCATTACCCTAGTTGAGCACAAAACATTCAGGCATTAATATCAAGTTCTGTCATAATTATTTGAAGATAATTTTGGTAAAATACAGTTTAAATAGTGAAAAAACCACTTAACACCTTCAAACAAATTTTCATACTTAAAAATTACAAGATGGTGGTGCCTACTTTCTCTTGTTGAATTATTGTGATTTTTTTCCACATTTCAATTTATTTACATGTAATTTATTTTTTTTTCTTTTCTCACACTGACATTTATTGTTTTAATTATGTAGCATTTAAATGGTGAATGATTTAACGTTTCTAATCATGCTAATTAAATACTACTTTTAACACAGTCGTTTAAATTTTTTAAGAAACAGTATCCTGGGAAATATTTACGGTTTTAAGTTTTAACCAAATCGTATTTTAATTTTCTCATGATAGATGTATGAAACGATTTAAGAATTTTAATAAACATTTTCTTGATTAAACACGTTGACTACAAATGATATTCTTTTACAAAGTTTTGAATTCCTCTTCTAAAACTATTACAGGTATATTACCTTTCAATCAAAATCAATCAATCTTTAATTTTATCAGGGAAATTCCTACATTTAAATAAATGTACTATTAACATTGAAATTTTAAATGTAAAAGACTCATAATTTTTCAGAAAGCTATACCTTTACGACACAAAGAGTTACATTGGATGAATGTACCAAAGTACTTAGCCACATTGTTCCAGTTGCTCAAAACATTTTTGAGTCAGAAACTACAGGATAGGGTAAGTTTAATACACTCGAGTTGTAGTTTATATACTGATTTTCTGAAACAATATTCAATGTAAAAAGGTGTATGAAACTAAATTGTTTTCCTTTACAAGTGTAAATTAAATCTTTATTTAACTGAGTTAGAAACTTAGAAAGAACTCTTTGAAATTCATTAAATGGTTTAGTTCTAAAATACCTTTGAATGAAACTAATTTTTAATAAAAAACATTAATATGATTCAAAGTTTTAACGAGTTTTAATAAAAAAATAGTATCTATAAAATTACATATTATGTAAATATTTTTATATTGAACTATTCTCATTTTATATAGATAATTCTTCATCCAGACATATCCTCGTTGAATAAAAAATTTCCTGCAAGTATGCTACCCAAGGAATATGGAGGAGAGATACCAGTGAAAGAAATGACAGGTAAACTCTTTTCATGCAGGAGAAAATAATCATAATACGTATATTTTGAAATCCACACTATGAAATCAAAATTTTGTGAATTCAATGTCTTAAAGTAACTCCATTAATTCATTTTTTAACCATCCTACAAATTCTTTAAAGTTACTCTGAAAACCATTTTTAAACGTGCTTTTATTGCTAATTATTTTAGAATTTTTTGAGTGAATATTTATATCAGTTAATTGTTAGTGATTTTGTTCAAAATATTTTTAAACTCTTCAATTTGTTTTTTTTCCTTTTAATTTACCATTTATAATTTTTATATTGTGTTCAGATTAGAAAAAATATAAATACATTTTTTACCATAAGCAAAGGTCCAAAAATAACCTTTTCTTTTTATTCTTTAAAACCTTCATACTTGTTTATTCAAATTTTACATTTCTAAAAGGTGTTACTTATTTCATTTGTTTAAGTTGAAAGATTTAAATTAAAAAATCATTGTTTACTATCTAACTTTTGAATTTACTTTGCATACTCTTAAAGCCAAATGTAAACTAAAAACTATGAGCTTATTGATAGTAATCCATGTAATATAATTATCTAGGCATCTAGATTGAAGAAGGGTCTAAAATTTGTGAAATAATATTTTTCAGACAAGTGGATCGAATATTTGGATTCAAAAAGGGACTACATTCTTTCCCTTGACAAAATGCGAGTTGAAGAATCTAAAAGACCCAAAGAAAAATCTTCAGGAAGTTTTATGCCTCGATTAGTTAACACCTTGACTAGAATGGAGATCTATTAGTGTCATATGAACTGAAATAATTTATTTGACCCAATGTACAAGAAATGTTTCATTAATATTCATTTTTTGTCACTCTTATCCCATCATCTTGTAAAGGCTTTTTTATTATAAACATATTTTTACAATACAGATATTTTAAATTTTGTGAAAAGCAGAAACTAATTTTTAAAAAATTTAAACTCTTTAAAAATAGTGATACACGCTCAAAACTTTTACTTTTTTAGGTGCTTTTTACTTAATTACAGGGTTAAATAACTTGTGTACCTATTTAAGATCCTCTAGCTACCCTACCGTTCATAAGAACAGAATGAGATATTTTGAGAAATGTGGACGAGAATGACATGGGGTAGAGCACAGTTAAACACTATCGGTTGCTGTTAAAGTGAAAAAAATATTGATAATTCCAATCAACCATATTAGAAATAATTTACAAGCACTTAAGACAAAAAGTTAATTCAATGGTTTCGAATCTTATAATTTAGGAGGAAATGTAAAAAGTACTACATTCTCTTACCGTATGTTTAAAAGTACCGTTATTTGTAGAGTTAATAAATCAAAGCCATGGGAATCCTAAGGAGGAATCCCAAATTCTCGGGCATTCCACTAAACATTCTCTTGCTGTCGAAATTCATTCGTTTAAGTGACAATTGTAGCAGCAAAACTTTTGTCCCTACTCTACTCAATCACGGACGTCAGTAAAAAAAATTATACTCATTTACAAAATCTATTTAAACTTTAACAAATTCTAAACTCATTACAAATTTATCTAAAATATAAACAAACTAACATTCTGAATCTCACGTTATCAACAAAAAACAATTATCTTCAGAACATTAATAATTAACTGTTGCCAACATAAAATATTCTGAAAAACATATAAATATCTAAATAATTAATTCAAACAATGTCATTTCAAAAAGTTGGTTTACGAAAATAAATTAAAAGTTATTTTCAGGGAAGTTGGTTAGAGTTTTTGCAATGTAACAATTTTTCTTTCAAGAAAGTTGGTCTATTTTCTATTATCAATCCTTTTTTTGAATATATTATAATTAAATTTGATTTTTAAGTAGTGATGCTGTGATGTGAAATGGATTTAACAACAATTAACAAGACTTTTGTTTAATTTAACAATTTAATCAAGAGAATAACGTACACTACTCAAATTACATCTACGTAAAAAAATGCGCATTTAAAAATAAGAATTTTAAAACTAATTTAGTATCTTTTTTCTCTGGACCTCGATAAAAATTTTCAAAATTATTTGGACCCCGAGTTAAATTACTTGCCGACCCCTGGGTTAGAGGTCCTTGAACAGGTGAAGTTATTATTTGTTTACTCATTTATTTGACAAGAACAACACAATAACAATACATAGTCGCCTGGGACCTCTTGGTCCATTTAGGTGACCAAATACAAAAACAAAATACAGAAAAAGAGAGGGAATACAAAAACAAAAGAGTGGCGAACAGGGTGTCATTAAATAGTAGTATACATATCATCTGTCTTAGAGGAATGTACAAAAAAACCAAAAACCATAAGTAAGATGAGTTTGAAAACCATGAGTTTGTTATCACCCTGTACTTTTGATCTTTTATCATAATATATGTAGTATCTAGAAAAACTTCATGCTGTTAAAACATGGCTAAAAGCCATTACAGATAAATTATTGAGTATTCATACTTAAAATTATTGATTATGTCCCAGAATTCGAGAAAGAAAGAAGAATGCTCTTCCTGAAGAGTATCGGTATCATAGAACCATGCATAAGAACACCTGTCAAGAATTTTCTTCATCCTACTCAAAAGCGGTTCAGACTATTGACACATCTTGAAGTAGGAGAGATCGCTCCGGTGGATTCCCGATCTTATCTGATGATGGTTGCAACTCGGAAGTCTCTGTTGACTTTTTCATCCAGGAAAAGAAGTGAAAACTCAAGAATCAATAGTTATCACTTTTTGATATTTTTAGTCCTTTGGACCGTGTATTTCTTCAGGTACTTCACTTTCTGTTTTCACATGATTAAAAAAAGAAGTTTTTGCTGAACATGCTGTGGAGGGGGTGATTTTCGGCCTGAGAGGTTCTTGTTAGTTTTATCGGAGCTTTCTTTATCCGTACTGATATGCCTTATGAAGTTTTTTTGGTTAATACATATTTTTTTTTTCGTAACGGTTCACCAACCGGGCAGCAGAGAAAGGTCACTTCTAAAAAGTATTTTAAAAATAAAAAGATTAAAAAAAAAGGAAAGTATATAAGCATGTTTAAGAGTAGAAAGTCAAAGCGTGATTTTATTTTTATTTAAAAGTTAAAATAACTTCTTACATAATTGAAATAAAGAATAAATTGAAAGTATTTGGGTTAAATTATTAGTTTTGTATATAAATTGTAATAAAGCGTAGAAAACTATTCAATACAAGTAAAAGTATTTCTTTACTTATTGTTCAAAAATAAATTTTCAGCAAGTTTTGAACACCTCCTTTGATACACGTGTCCTATATTCCTATATTCTATATTGTATAGCGCTATTAAAAGCTTGGAAAATGTTTTGAAAACCTTTTTGAGTTCTTTTCTTTTAGTTTGAATTTTATTTTAATACACAATAAGTTTGTCTATATAAAAACTCTGAAATTAATAACTAAAATAAGTAATAATTATTCAACATCACATTTTTATTTAATAAACATTTATGTCAATTGTTTAAAGGCAGATGATACAACTACCTACATTGCAACATTTTACACAGTGTTAATATTTCTTTCTTTTTTTTATAAGAAAAAAGATTCTTACGAACTTGTTATATGACTGAACTATCCGTTAAAAGTATCATTACCGTACCTTAATATTTAGTTTTATTTCACATTTAGTTTTATATCCCACTAATAATACCAATAATTACACGAACGAGAATGACACGAACAAACACATAAGGCTAGTTCTATAAAAAAAAATATCTATTATAAATTAAATGGTTACATAAAAAGTTCGAAATAGTTTGACTAGTTAGTTCAAATTTATAGTCTTACTTCATGCCAGTTACTTGAAATTAGTAGTACATCAGAAAGCTTGCAGTTCAACCAGATGGATGATATCAGAATGTTGATCAGTCCAGAGAAATTAAAAAGATTCGAATGTTTAGACTTCAATAATAATGAATAATAAAAATGATATTTATGAAAATAATTTGACTTGAATTATGAATACAGAATAAAATTAGGTATAAATGAATTAAAATAAAATTAAAAATAAAAGTTTATCAAAAGAATCATAATAACATTTCGAGAATTTTGAATAATCAATTAAATCCCTTTTAGTTCAGTTCTTAAAATTGCACGTTCTGAATAAATAAATAAATAGAATAAAATGAATTAATGAATGTAGTCACTGATTCTCCATCCAATAAAAATTAGAATATGAATTAGTCCAGAGAAATTAAAAAGATTTGAATGTTTAGACTTCAATAATAATGAATAGTTGAATAATGAACATGATGCATAATTTAAACAAAATAAAATCCTCAAAAGGGTCCTTTTTTACTATAAGTGAGATGGTACATTTAAAAGTGGATTAACAATCTTTTATTTCATAATGGGGGAAATAATTTCATGCGTCCAAAATCTAAGTGATATCTCTAGCGGAGGTAGATAAACGACGGCGGTTACATCAAACGCAACGATAAAGTTCCACCTCGAAGGTAGTTGACGCAAAAGGCCAATTGTTTTTGGGAGTATCCTTCGGAAACGTAGTATCCAAAGTTTGGATATTGGGAGTGATTAGGTTTACTCCGGTTTTGAGTTGTTATCTGAGTGTGTTCAAACATTAGATGTTGATTATTTGGAGTAAAATTTAAGTTATTAAAGACACATACAAAAATATGTATGCAGACATTGTTGTATACATATTTTTGTCTTTCCTAGAAGGGCGGGGGCCCTAAGAGATCCCTTTGCTTTGAAGAGAGAAGCTTTGTATTGTGGGGGTCTGGTTAGTAAAATTCATCTTCTTCTCATCTCACCTAATTCATAAAATTCCTTCAACCTGAACTGAATAGAAATAGCTTTTATGATCATTCTGTATTTTGCATGACCGTTTAAAGTTAAAGGTCAGAATAATAGGAAAACTTTTATTAAGTGTCATTTGATGTAATTAACCTTTCAGTCAGTCATCCAAAATAACGCAATTGAAGCAATTGATGGGGCATGTTTAAAATGATGCCATTAAAGTATCAAAGATATTCGTTTTTTAAAAAAGGATACTAAATACTTGACGATTCCATATAAGGGTGTTACTGCTAAAACATTAACTTGTATTTGTGCTTCTCTTTCAAGAGGATTCTTGTAGAAAAAGGAAATTTATAAGTATTTTTTTCTATTTAGTCTCATAATAATTTACAGATTTTATTTACAACCAACCCAATCTTGATGAAGATTCCAGTTCCTCTATATAATAGGCGATATTCTATACTTTTGCTTTAGTTTCTGAAACATTAGCACTTACCAGTTTTAGATTTCTTAACTTTTAACTGGCAAAATGAATGCATTGTAAAGGAATATCAAGAGTGAAAAGGTTATAATAACTTGAAATTTGAGATAAACCAGGGCAGAGGAATTAAAAGAAAAACATTGTAAGTACAGATTTTAGAAGTTGTTCTTTGTATGTTTGTTTGAAAAGGGAAAGGACAATTATAACTTTACTCGACAGCAACGTTTCACTAAGAAAGTAGTTCCCAGCCTCCCTCTGAATTTTGAGTGAAATGAAGTTTCTGAAACATTAGCACTTACCAGTTTTAGATTTCTTAACTTTTAATTGGCCAAATGAATGCATTGTAAAGGAATATCAAGAGTGAAAAGGTTATAATAACTTGAAATTTGAGATAAACCAGGGCAGAGGAATTAAAAGAAAAACATTGTAAGTACAGATTTTAGAAGTTGTTCTTTGTATGTTTGTTTGAAAAGGGAAAGGACAATTATAACTTTACTCGACAGCAACGTTTCACTAAGAAAGTAGTTCCCAGCCTCCCTCTGAATTTTGAGTGAAATGAAGTTTCTGAAACATTAGCACTTACCAGTTTTAGATTTCTTAACTTTTAATTGGCAAAATGAATGCATTGTAAAGGAATATCAAGAGTGAAAAGGTTATAATAACTTGAAATTTGAGATAAACCAGGGCAGAGGAATTAAAAGAAAAACATTGTAAGTACAGATTTTAGAAGTTGTTCTTTGTATGTTTGTTTGAAAAGGGAACGGACAATTATAACTTTACTCGACAGCAACGTTTCACTAAGAAAGTAGTTCCCAGCCTCTGAATTTTGAGTGAAATGAAGTTTCTGAAACATTAGCACTTACCAGTAGTTTTAGATTTCTTAACTTTTAATTGGCAAAATGAATGCATTGTAAAGGAATATCAAGAGTGAAAAGGTTATAATAACTTGAAATTTGAGATAAACCAGGGCAGAGGAATTAAAAGAAAAACATTGTAAGTACAGATTTTAGAAGTTGTTCTTTGTATGTTTGTTTGAAAAGGGAAAGGACAATTATAACTTTACTCGACAGCAACGTTTCACTAAGAAAGTAGTTCCCAGCCTCCCTCTGAATTTTGAGTGAAATGAAGTTTCTGAAACATTAGCACTTACCAGTTTTAGATTTCTTAACTTTTAATTGGCCAAATGAATGCATTGTAAAGGAATATCAAGAGTGAAAAGGTTATAATAACTTGAAATTTGAGATAAACCAGGGCAGAGGAATTAAAAGAAAAACATTGTAAGTACAGATTTTAGAAGTTGTTCTTTGTATGTTTGTTTGAAAAGGGAAAGGACAATTATAACTTTACTCGACAGCAACGTTTCACTAAGAAAGTAGTTCCCAGCCTCCCTCTGAATTTTGAGTGAAATGAAGTTTCTGAAACATTAGCACTTACCAGTTTTAGATTTCTTAACTTTTAATTGGCCAAATGAATGCATTGTAAAGGAATATCAAGAGTGAAAAGGTTATAATAACTTGAAATTTGAGATAAACCAGGGCAGAGGAATTAAAAGAAAAACATTGTAAGTACAGATTTTAGAAGTTGTTCTTTGTATGTTTGTTTGAAAAGGGAAAGGACAATTATAACTTTACTCGACAGCAACGTTTCACTAAGAAAGTAGTTCCCAGCCTCCCTCTGAATTTTGAGTGAAATGAAGTTTCTGAAACATTAGCACTTACCAGTAGTTTTAGATTTCTTAACTTTTAATTGGCAAAATGAATGCATTGTAAAGGAATATCAAGAGTGAAAAGGTTATAATAACTTGAAATTTGAGATAAACCAGGGCAGAGGAATTAAAAGAAAAACATTGTAAGTACAGATTTTAGAAGTTGTTCTTTGTATGTTTGTTTGAAAAGGGAAAGGACAATTATAACTTTACTCGACAGCAACGTTTCACTAAGAAAGTAGTTCCCAGCCTCCCTCTGAATTTTGAGTGAAATGAAGTTTCTGAAACATTAGCACTTACCAGTTTTAGATTTCTTAACTTTTAATTGGCCAAATGAATGCATTGTAAAGGAATATCAAGAGTGAAAAGGTTATAATAACTTGAAATTTGAGATAAACCAGGGCAGAGGAATTAAAAGAAAAACATTGTAAGTACAGATTTTAGAAGTTGTTCTTTGTATGTTTGTTTGAAAAGGGAACGGACAATTATAACTTTACTCGACAGCAACGTTTCACTAAGAAAGTAGTTCCCAGCCTCTGAATTTTGAGTGAAATGAAGTTTCTGAAACATTAGCACTTACCAGTAGTTTTAGATTTCTTAACTTTTAATTGGCCAAATGAATGCATTGTAAAGGAATATCAAGAGTGAAAAGGTTATAATAACTTGAAATTTGAGATAAACCAGGGCAGAGGAATTAAAAGAAAAACATTGTAAGTACAGATTTTAGAAGTTGTTCTTTGTATGTTTGTTTGAAAAGGGAAAGGACAATTATAACTTTACTCGACAGCAACGTTTCACTAAGAAAGTAGTTCCCAGCCTCCCTCTGAATTTTGAGTGAAATGAAGTTTCTGAAACATTAGCACTTACCAGTTTTAGATTTCTTAACTTTTAATTGGCCAAATGAATGCATTGTAAAGGAATATCAAGAGTGAAAAGGTTATAATAACTTGAAATTTGAGATAAACCAGGGCAGAGGAATTAAAAGAAAAACATTGTAAGTACAGATTTTAGAAGTTGTTCTTTGTATGTTTGTTTGAAAAGGGAAAGGACAATTATAACTTTACTCGACAGCAACGTTTCACTAAGAAAGTAGTTCCCAGCCTCCCTCTGAATTTTGAGTGAAATGAAGTTTCTGAAACATTAGCACTTACCAGTTTTAGATTTCTTAACTTTTAATTGGCCAAATGAATGCATTGTAAAGGAATATCAAGAGTGAAAAGGTTATAATAACTTGAAATTTGAGATAAACCAGGGCAGAGGAATTAAAAGAAAAACATTGTAAGTACAGATTTTAGAAGTTGTTCTTTGTATGTTTGTTTGAAAAGGGAAAGGACAATTATAACTTTACTCGACAGCAACGTTTCACTAAGAAAGTAGTTCCCAGCCTCCCTCTGAATTTTGAGTGAAATGAAGTTTCTGAAACATTAGCACTTACCAGTTTTAGATTTCTTAACTTTTAATTGGCCAAATGAATGCATTGTAAAGGAATATCAAGAGTGAAAAGGTTATAATAACTTGAAATTTGAGATAAACCAGGGCAGAGGAATTAAAAGAAAAACATTGTAAGTACAGATTTTAGAAGTTGTTCTTTGTATGTTTGTTTGAAAAGGGAAAGGACAATTATAACTTTACTCGACAGCAACGTTTCACTAAGAAAGTAGTTCCCAGCCTCCCTCTGAATTTTGAGTGAAATGAAGTTTCTGAAACATTAGCACTTACCAGTTTTAGATTTCTTAACTTTTAATTGGCCAAATGAATGCATTGTAAAGGAATATCAAGAGTGAAAAGGTTATAATAACTTGAAATTTGAGATAAACCAGGGCAGAGGAATTAAAAGAAAAACATTGTAAGTACAGATTTTAGAAGTTGTTCTTTGTATGTTTGTTTGAAAAGGGAAAGGACAATTATAACTTTACTCGACAGCAACGTTTCACTAAGAAAGTAGTTCCCAGCCTCCCTCTGAATTTTGAGTGAAATTTAAAAATAGGATTATTTTGTTAACCCCATGTATATGTTACGGGCAATGAAATTTATCACTTTGCCCGCCATAATGCCCGATTAATCACTTTGCCGTCTTTTTTATCACGATTTCATTACCGAAACTCCTCCTCAACAGGCTTTCTGCTTCCGCGTAGTGAAGTCATAGGGTCAGGAAACGTTGCAGTCGAGTATAGTCGCAGCTCCATGGTCGCAGCATAGATAAAAATAAAAGTCTTCAAAAGAAGACAATAAGGTTCTAAGCTATAGGGTTTTATTCAAGTTTGATAAAAAGACGTGAAACACCTGCTTATGCAGTTATGTATAAAAAGAGAAAGGTGACAGGTCATGCGAAAGAGATAATGTTCAGTTAATGAGTAACATCTGCTTGCAGATGAATCACGTGAGGTTTTGGGGACTTCGGAATAAGCTTGTTAGTTAATACCGAGTGTATGTTTACATTTGGTCAGCTTTTTCATAACACGAAAGTAGTAAAGTGCGCGTCTGTCCAATCTGATTGACGCAACTTTGCGTCAGAATTCTAAAGCGGTGCCTCTTACCTTCATGCTAGAGTAAAATTAGAATCGTTATCTACTTTGTAAGAGGGAAAATGCGGAGAAACTATTACTAATTGCAATTGGACTACTGCAGGCTAATAGTCATTCATAACGGTAGTTTATTTTTGTGGAAATGCCTTAAAAACAGAACGCACTTAAAATAACTAATGAATTAAAATACAATTGTAAGCACGGTTTGTTTACTGCGTTCCTGGTATGACCCAGAGTTAAATATTCTTACGTAATTTTCTTATTCGTACAATTCAAAAATCAACACCAGTAGATTTTTTCCTGTAATTTAATGTAACATCGTTAAAAACAAAAAAAGGTACTCAGATATATTAAGATACATTAAAATATCACTAGTGATAACATCGCATAAATTTCAATGAAGAATTTGTTCATTTATCATTTAATATCAAGTTTCTTTTAACTGCGCATGGTTTAGTTAAAATAATTTTAAAACTAAAGTAAATAAACTTTAACTCATTGCATAAGATAATGAGATAAGAAACATCACATAAAGGATTATAATAAACCTTCTATGAAAGTTTCAAGTTCATTCAGATAACTTGCATACGTTTTTATTCTGCGTTTAGCCACTTGCATAATACTTTTCGAGTAGTTTTAAGTTGCTTTATTTTTCACCTACTAAACTATAGATTTCCCCTAAAAGCAATCATTTATTTAATTGATTTGATAGGCTATCAGGAACTAAGTCAAACTTTATAATTAACGAAGAATTTTTCTATTTTACCACTTATTTTAAACATTTAACACTATTTATTTCTACTGAATTTTTTTTATTAAAATTTTTCAATTGAACAACCTAAATTCTCTCACTTGTTCTATCTTTTTTCAAGAATTCATTAAAAATTCATGTTTGACAAGAGGTTTACTGAAAGACTCAATTACTTACAGTACCTGTATTTATTTAAACTTTACAGAGTTTTTTTAAAGCATTATCTCTAGTACAGTTAACTTCGCAACTTCTCAGTTATTTGTATATCTGATATGTTAAGTGATTTAAATCCTTAATAGTAACTTATATTTTATTTCAAGTTCATGTGCTGTACTTTTATATTGTGTAAATAAAAATAAATAAAACAAATTAAATATTTTTAGGTATCTGATGATGTTGATTCGATGATTTATTAGTTACACAGTGATCATAATATTTTAGCAAGAAAATATAAATAACTTATCAGGAAAATAATACTAATCACTTCCAATAAGCCAAACGATATAATAAAAATATTAAAGTTTAAAATCGAGAAGTGGTCATTTTTTTTATAGACTCCCTATAACGAGGGAACACCCTATATCCCTATAAGAACAGCCGGTGTATATTACCTGAGACATACATCCTTCTGCAATATATGTAATACAGTGCTTGTCAGAAGTTTATGCACAACACAATTTTATGAATTAAGTGAAAAATGTTAAATTTATTTTCACTTCAATACAGGAAGTGAGAATACAATACAATTCCAATCTAAATTATGAAATCCAGTTGCATTCATTTCTACAATTGAGCTGGTTAGGATGAAAGTGGTGTAAGTCCACTGAACTTCGTTTTGTGTAATTGAAGGTTTTCTAAAAACATGTGCTAAAAATTCAGGATTGCTTATATTTTTACATTGTGGGGTGGATTTGTCTTTAGGCAGGGATACAATTTTTGCTGCGGATCAACTTTTATCAAATTTTAACTGAAAGTGCTTTAAATTAGCTTTAATGGACTTACACCACTTTCATCCTAACAGATTGATGGGTTTCGGGAAGGAAGATGGGTATTGAGATGTAGTAAATATAGCTTTCAGAGCGACTGGTTAGTACAAGGTTAGATTTTAAGGTTCTGTTCCACAGATTTTGATGCTTAGATTACGAATATTTCGGTGGAAAATTTTTTATGACCCATTTTGGGGGGTCATATTCAAAATGGCGACCGTGAAACGTTCTTCGCTTGATATGCCTCTAGTTTATTTTTTCTATTTGCTTTAACTAAAGCTAAGGTTTAAATTAAAATAGGTTTTCATTTTTTTAAAAAACTTGTTACCGATGGGATTTTTAAGATGGCGTCCAAGATGGCCGCCGATTATAAAGTTTTGCAGTTTTTATGATAGAAAGTTGAGCAATATATCAAATTGATTGATTTGCGTAAGGAAATGAAAAATTGAATTGAAATGAAATTATTTTTTACAATAATAAACGCTTTTTTAACCATTACTTTTAAAAAAATTTAATTAAAAAATTAATTTAAAATATTTTACTAATTTTAATTTTGACTTTTGATATAAAGTACGCCACTGTTTGAATAAAACTAGGTTATTAAATTAATTTTAACTTGTTATTAGGGTGATTTTCAAGATGGCGTCCAAGATGGCCGCCGTTTATAATTTTTTCAGTTTTTATGATAGATGATAGATAGTTGAGCAATAAATCAAATTGATTGATTTAGAGTTAGGAAATGGACATTTCAATAAAATTAAATAAAAAAAATTAACCATAAATTTTTAATTTTAAAAATTTTAAATTTTAAAAAATAAACTTAAAACATTTTACTATGTTTTATTTATGACATTTGATGTAAAGTACGACACTGATTTAATAATAATGGGTTATCAATTTCATTAAAACTTGGTATTTGGGTGATTTTTAACTGGCGTCCAAGATGGCGGCCGTTTATAGTTTGTATAATTTTCTATGGATAGATAGTTGAGAGCAATATATCAAATTGATTGATTTTGAGTTAGGAAATGGAATTTTAAATGAAATTACATTTGTTTTTTACGCCAATAAACTCTTTATAAAACCAGTAATTTCTAACTTTAAAAACTAAATTATAAAAAATGTTAAATTTTTATTTATGGCATTTGATATAAATTAATACACTGTTTGAATTATAATGGGTTATCAATTAATAATTGAGCTGCCCAGGATGAAAGTGGTGTAAGTCCAAAAATGACAAAAGTTGAGTTAAGAGTGGATTTGGATAGAGTTTTAGGTACTTTATTTAGTGTAGTTGTTTGCTAAGGAAAAAATTGAATTGTTGGCCCGTGAGAGCGACTCAAAAAATGACTACTTACCGAAACAGCCGTTATCGTCAGGATGAAAGTGGCATAAGTCCACTGCTCCGCTTCGTGCAGTGAATTTGTTTTGATAAGAGAATCCCAAGGACATTCGCGCGCGGCTGCAAAGGCGAGGGCTGTTGGGTTATCAAAAAGCGTCTTACTGGAGAAAAATTATTTTTTGTTAACTTTCATTACAAATTTATGGATGACCCCTTTTTGTAAGAAAATATCCGAAAATAAAATCCGCGCGTGAAGATTAAGCGGGAAAGCTTTAATCCTTTAATCGTCATGGCCAATACAGACGCCCCTTTGCAGTCATATCTTGTATGTATTTTAACAACCATCATTCTATATAAATTACAGTATGCTAGTTTGCTAGTAACTTTAGGTATTGAGGAACTTAGGATTGATATATTTATTAATTTATTGATAATTATTAATTGATAACCCATTATAATTCAAACAGTGTATTAATTTATATCAAATGCCATAAATAAAAATTTAACATTTTTTATAATTTAGTTTTTAAAGTTAGAAATTACTGGTTTTATAAAGAGTTTATTGGCGTAAAAAACAAATGTAATTTCATTTAAAATTCCATTTCCTAACTCAAAATCAATCAATTTGATATATTGCTCTCAACTATCTATCCATAGAAAATTATACAAACTATAAACGGCCGCCATCTTGGACGCCAGTTAAAAATCACCCAAATACCAAGTTTTAATGAAATTGATAACCCATTATTATTAAATCAGTGTCGTACTTTACATCAAATGTCATAAATAAAACATAGTAAAATGTTTTAAGTTTATTTTTTAAAATTTAAAATTTTTAAAATTAAAAATTTATGGTTAATTTTTTTTATTTAATTTTATTGAAATGTCCATTTCCTAACTCTAAATCAATCAATTTGATTTATTGCTCAACTATCTATCATCTATCATAAAAACTGAAAAAATTATAAACGGCGGCCATCTTGGACGCCATCTTGAAAATCACCCTAATAACAAGTTAAAATTAATTTAATAACCTAGTTTTATTCAAACAGTGGCGTACTTTATATCAAAAGTCAAAATTAAAATTAGTAAAATATTTTAAATTAATTTTTTAATTAAATTTTTTTAAAAGTAATGGTTAAAAAAGCGTTTATTATTGTAAAAAATAATTTCATTTCAATTCAATTTTTCATTTCCTTACGCAAATCAATCAATTTGATATATTGCTCAACTTTCTATCATAAAAACTGCAAAACTTTATAATCGGCGGCCATCTTGGACGCCATCTTAAAAATCCCATCGGTAACAAGTTTTTTAAAAAAATGAAAACCTATTTTAATTTAAACCTTAGCTTTAGTTAAAGCAAATAGAAAAAATAAACTAGAGGCATATCAAGCGAAGAACGTTTCACGGTCGCCATTTTGAATATGACCCCCCAAAATGGGTCATAAAAAATTTTCCACCGAAATATTCGTAATCTAAGCATCAAAATCTGTGGAACAGAACCTTAAAATCTAACCTTGTACTAACCAGTCGCTCTGAAAGCTATATTTACTACATCTCAATACCCATCTTCCTTCCCGAAACCCATCAATCTGTTAGGATGAAAGTGGTGTAAGTCCATTAAAGCTAATTTAAAGCACTTTCAGTTAAAATTTGATAAAAGTTGATCCGCAGCAAAAATTGTATCCCTGCCTAAAGACAAATCCACCCCACAATGTAAAAATATAAGCAATCCTGAATTTTTAGCACATGTTTTTAGAAAACCTTCAATTACACAAAACGAAGTTCAGTGGACTTACACCACTTTCATCCTAACCAGCTCAATTATCAATAAATTAATAAATATATCAATCCTAAGTTCCTCAATACCTAAAGTTACTAGCAAACTAGCATACTGTAATTTATATAGAATGATGGTTGTTAAAATACATACAAGATATGACTGCAAAGGGGCGTCTGTATTGGCCATGACGATTAAAGGATTAAAGCTTTCCCGCTTAATCTTCACGCGCGGATTTTATTTTCGGATATTTTCTTACAAAAAGGGGTCATCCATAAATTTGTAATGAAAGTTAACAAAAAATAATTTTTCTCCAGTAAGACGCTTTTTGATAACCCAACAGCCCTCGCCTTTGCAGCCGCGCGCGAATGTCCTTGGGATTCTCTTATCAAAACAAATTCACTGCACGAAGCGGAGCAGTGGACTTATGCCACTTTCATCCTGACGATAACGGCTGTTTCGGTAAGTAGTCATTTTTTGAGTCGCTCTCACGGGCCAACAATTCAATTTTTTCCTTAGCAAACAACTACACTAAATAAAGTACCTAAAACTCTATCCAAATCCACTCTTAACTCAACTTTTGTCATTTTTGGACTTACACCACTTTCATCCTGGGCAGCTCAATTGTAGTTGTATTAAAGAAGATAAAACCAGGTATCAAATGTTTGACACATTTAACATGAGAACTCCGGGTAGAATCTAGATGTTTTAAAGGTAAGTAACTTTGGGGAAGATTTTTTGTTATGGTTTGGGTTAATTTCCATCAATAGGTAGGACACATCAGAATTTATCATGCGGTGTCAATACTCAGAGCAATCCTCAACAGTCATTTACTACTATTTAGAAAACTTTTAGGAGCAAAATGTTTGATTTTTTAATAGAAAAATACTTTTATCCATACTTTCAAGGAACTTTTGAGTGTCTAAGTCAAATAAATTACTTGTATTCGAGTAGCCAGTTATTAGACATGACCTTGGTTCAAAAAAAGAGTTTTTAACCGCAGATTTTAAATGAAAGGGTAAGCGATACTCTTCAGTTAAGGACTTGAAATCCAATTTTGAAGTTTTTTGGTGATAAAAACATTTATAATCTAGTTTTATCGATGAAAACACGTGTATAAAATCTTATTCTTCAAAATGCATAAAAAATTATGAGCATGAATGTTTTATTAACTCTTTTTCTTGAAATGGGCAAAATCCTGCTGTGCTCAAACTTATAACACCACAGGTATTTTGGAGTGAACAATTTTTTTTTGCATTATAAACATAAATTTCGTATCATATTTTATGTTTTTCCATAACAAGAACTATTAAAGTATACAAATAGGTGCGGAGATTCGAATCAGCACTATCTATACAGTATACTCTCTTAATCAGAGATATTTTTAACTCCTCTGAGAGAGTATTTTACTCCTTGAAAATCGAAATTACTCTTTAAAAAATAGACAGGAGATTATCACTCTTTGAATTTTTCACATAGGTTTAGCTTAAACCTTAACATCCTAATTATCGTACTTTTTAATTGTGTTTTCATACAGCCATAGTATTTTTTTTTAATTTATTGTTCTGATAATTAGGGTGTTTGATTGATTGAAACCCAAAATAGCATCCTCATTATTTTTTTTTCAATTTCATTTTGTCCATTAAAAAGTAGGCGTTTTTAATAGAAATTTTGTCCCTGTATATGTAGTTTACGCCATTTCCGTATTTCACTCGTCATAATTGAATTTCATTCCTCCTAATACATAAAAATCCTAGGAATAACACTGTACACAATTCACTCTCTTACTAGATTCCCAGCTGCTTTGTTTCAAAAACAGCTGGAATCAAAATCGAAACCCAGTAAAGAACCGTTTTTATCACGCTGTCTGCAGCATCAGGCAAGAATGAAAAGCGAAATCCTTTGTTCAGGATGAGTGAACGCATTTTCGTGGGTGAAGTGATACGGAGGAAAGGCCTACTTCTAGACAAGTTCAAGGATATCAATCGACTAAAATTTCGAGCACGTGAGCAACGGTAACGGGACTTATCAGCTGATTAGGCGCTTTGTTCTGGTTCGCCCTCGTTTTGTTTGATGCACAATTATATCGATTTCAAATTTTTTTTCTTCATTTTCTCAATGAATCATCAGGGGTGAAAGTTGTGAACATTTTTAAGACGGAAGTTTAAAAATAAAACAGGGGCGTGTACCACGTTTTTAATAAAGAAAGGAAATTAAGTGTGGGTTTTTAAATACCTACTATAAAAATAAAAACGATTCTTTCTATAAGATGAGTTGGACTGTGTCACGTAAAAACCTCCATGGTAAAAACCAGACTTCACCCGACGTAGTTCAAACCGGAAATATGATTTATCTTCATTGTTAAGGAAAATCCACCGGAAGTGCAAAGGGCTTTGGTCAACTTTTGAATTCGTCTATTAAGTTATTCTAAATCAAAGAGAATGTTTTAAAAAACAACTTTAGTTAAATATGTATTTTAATCGTTACTTAAATTTAAATACTTCATAAAATTTGTATGTTTCTAATATTTCATACTATTTTAAAGGAGCATCTTGAATTTAATAGTTCTACAGACTCCAAAACTAGTCGGGGAAATGATAGGGGGTAGTGTAGACAAAATGAAAGAAAATTTAAAAATTCAGAATCTCCCTGGTTTGGGGGGGGGGTAAGGCGGAGCAATCCTGAGGAGCTAGAACACGGATAAAAGTAGCCAAAAACAATGAAATGGGAAAAAGGGAGCAAAAAGTATTCTTTTGTAAGAATTTATTATTTCAAAAGTTTTTGTCTTCTTTGGTTTTTACCTATTACGGAATCCTTTAAAAACAGGAAGAACGTGCACCCTTATTTCTTTTTATGTTATATATTTTATGTTATTTAAATAGTACATACAATAAAAATCTGATATTGAAAAGTCTTGAAACATTAAATGAGTTTACTTAATGAAAACAATAATACGGGATTGTTGGGCTTTATAATAACTTACACAAAACTAAAGATGAATAAATACTACATAAAATTTCAATGCAAAATATTTAAAATTCTTGAGTTATTTTGAAAGTTGTATTGTTCCACTGAAAATAGAACTGAACTTTGGACAAATTGATTCAACGATTTTCACTTAGTTAGAAATTATCTCAATAATAATATACTAAAAATAGAAAAAATTGGTCCACGGTAAATTTAATTCTTAAAATTCAAAAAAGGGCCAACAATTTTTTTTAAGAAATCCGTAACAATGATACGTACATGTGATACATGTTTATAGGTTATTTTTGAGAGCTGATAATTAATTAGCTTATCTAATCATTACAATTGTTCCTAAATAAACCAAAAAGCTTTTGAGATTTACTTAAAAAATTAGCGTTAAAAAGCTAAATTCAATTAAATTAAAAATGATATAAACAATAAATAACTCATGATAGATTAATATTTGGGAATTCATTAAAGAAAGATATTTGTCTCTCACGAAAGTTTAGTTAGATAAACAGTCATTACTGAACAAAACATATTTTTTTTTAAAGTTTAGGGTGTTTTTTTTTTAATTTTAAGGCTATATTAGATTCAAGTTTACTACTGTAGTTTTAAAAATAACTGATGATGAATGAAAAAATGAACTGAATTTAAAATTAAGTGCACCTTGAACAGGATATTAGCACATG
Organism: Tetragnatha montana; assembly: GCA_963680715.1. NCBI lineage: Eukaryota > Metazoa > Arthropoda > Arachnida > Araneae > Tetragnathidae > Tetragnatha > Tetragnatha montana. The sequence goes on along the minus strand of OY796684.1, from coordinate 1,713,457 downwards.
ATAAAAAAGTCCCATGATTGGGAAAGTAGGTTCAAAACTACAATTGATAGCTGTAAGCCTCCAAATTTTTAGAGGTTAAGTAAGTAGGTCAGATAAAGGGCGAACCGGGGAACTAAAATATAGGTAGGGGAGAGCAAAGGCGATATCCCTAGGTTAATTTAAATTTAAAAATCTGAAAAATTACCTATAGGTAGCAGTATCAATATCATCTTTCGCCTTATTTTCAGAGCAGTGGGTTCATTGAAACTGATTAGCATTAGAAAGTACAAAGTAAAATTTCTCGTTTTATTCGTTTAAAAACTCAATCAAGATAGTTTTAATAGTATAATTTCTGCATTGTATCCCAAAGGGTCTGAAAGTGAGTTAAAACACTAATTTTGAGGGCCACACTTCAAAATGTTTGTGGAGGAGAACCCCCCTCCAAAATTTTGATGTCTGTTTTTCCCACTTTTCCACACCCATTAAACATTCAGTAGTTTAAAATTAGTAAAAATTAAAAACTTTTCTGGGGAAGTCCCCATCGAAATTTCGAAGTCTATTTTAATTTTTTTCCCCTGAAAATTCTGTGATTTACAAGGAGCTTCGGATGTAAAAGTTCACAAAATGAGTTAAAACACTAATTTTGAGGGCCACACTTCAAAATGTTTGTGGAGGAGAACCCCCCTCCAAAATTTTGATGTCTGTTTTTCCCACTTTTCCACACCCATTAAACATTCAGTAGTTTAAAATTAGTAAAAATTAAAAACTTTTCTGGGGAAGTCCCCATCGAAATTTCGAAGTCTATTTTAATTTTTTTCCCCTGAAAATTCTGTGATTTACAAGGAGCTTCGGATGTAAAAGTTCACAAAATGAGTTAAAACACTAATTTTGAGGGCCACACTTCAAAATGTTTGTGGAGGAGAACCCCCCTCCAAAATTTTGATGTCTGTTTTTCCCACTTTTCCACACCCATTAAACATTCAGTAGTTTAAAATTAGTAAAAATTAAAAACTTTTCTGGGGAAGTCCCCATCGAAATTTCGAAGTCTATTTTAATTTTTTTCCCCTGAAAATTCTGTGATTTACAAGGAGCTTCGGATGTAAAAGTTCACAAAATGAGTTAAAACACTAATTTTGAGGGCCACACTTCAAAATGTTTGTGGAGGAGAACCCCCCTCCAAAATTTTGATGTCTGTTTTTCCCACTTTTCCACACCCATTAAACATTCAGTAGTTTAAAATTAGTAAAAATTAAAAACTTTTCTGGGGAAGTCCCCATCGAAATTTCGAAGTCTATTTTAATTTTTTTCCCCTGAAAATTCTGTGATTTACAAGGAGCTTCGGATGTAAAAGTTCACAAAATGAGTTAAAACACTAATTTTGAGGGCCACACTTCAAAATGTTTGTGGAGGAGAACCCCCCTCCAAAATTTTGATGTCTGTTTTTCCCACTTTTCCACACCCATTAAACATTCAGTAGTTTAAAATTAGTAAAAATTAAAAACTTTTCTGGGGAAGTCCCCATCGAAATTTCGAAGTCTATTTTAATTTTTTTCCCCTGAAAATTCTGTGATTTACAAGGAGCTTCGGATGTAAAAGTTCACAAAATGAGTTAAAACACTAATTTTGAGGGCCACACTTCAAAATGTTTGTGGAGGAGAACCCCCCTCCAAAATTTTGATGTCTGTTTTTCCCACTTTTCCACACCCATTAAACATTCAGTAGTTTAAAATTAGTAAAAATTAAAAACTTTTCTGGGGAAGTCCCCATCGAAATTTCGAAGTCTATTTTAATTTTTTTCCCCTGAAAATTCTGTGATTTACAAGGAGCTTCGGATGTAAAAGTTCACAAAATGAGCTAAAACACTACTTTTACCCCAGGTCCCTCATTTTTATCTAAGAATTATACAATAAGTGATTCTTGATTTATAACTTTTCACATAACTTCTAAGAAACAACAAATGATTTATTCTCTAAATTGGTTATTTAAACTTTATTTTATAAAAAGTACGTTTTAGTTTATCGGTTTAGATTCAAAAAGTATGGTTCATCAGAAAAAGACTGAAAGTTAAATACTAATTTTAATTATTATGCTTATTATCCCACAAAAAATATCCCAACCAGCATCCATCAATTCCATCAATTTCAAGAGAGAGGAGAGTATTGTAATAGGAGAAATTTTTTAACGATAAAAGTTTCCTGAATTACATCCAAATACAAATTTAATCAGGAATAAAAATAAGACCATCAAGAATTTCAACTATTTTTGTTACACTGAAAGATAACTAGTTACATAATAGTTGTTTCGGAATTTATAAGGATTAGAGATGAGATGGTTATTGGTTTCCTTTACTCTCAAGAAATAGAACACAAAGTTGTATCAATCTATATAAAGAATAAGTTGTTGAGTTCAAAAATACAATGGAAGAACGATTGCCATCGAAAAGAAAGTAAATACCGATGTTTACCCAAGTCGAAAGTTCAGCAACCTAAAACGTGCACCACTATCGTTTGCAAGAGTGCCACCCACCATCTTGACGCACATGTATCTTTCCAAATCAATTATTTGGGAACAAAATAAAAATCTGATGGAGACAATCCTTGTGCAAGAGTGTTTGTACTCAAGATTTGGCGCGAAAAATCTCGTGACGGAGAAAGTCATTTGATGCGACTCATGACTGGCGTAAGAATTTCGCTTTTTAGATGATAGCGAATAATTTCTTTTGTTCTTTGGACACCGTTGCATTGGAAAGGCGATAGTGGAAGCTGTCAGATGCACGGGGAGATTTTATCAATCTTTCTTTTTTTTCAATGAATGTAGAGCAGCGTTCCTCAGGGTTTTTTTTGTTTGCTGACGTGGAGATCGCTGGGTTCAATTTACAATTTTTGATACCTTCTTTGAAGAATAATATCGTGAGTGTTTAGTAATTTAAACTACTTATTTATTAAAAAAAATCAGTTTTATGCGTTACAACAATTATGATAAGCCTAGTTATTAACTCTCATAATGATTATAAATATGAAGATAATGGTTGTTAACGCTTAATGACCATTAAGTTCATAATAATCATTTAATACTGACTGGAAAAAGAATTTTTAAAAGTTGTACTGAACACTTTTAGAGGTCTCTAGAGGAGGGTTTAGGTATTTTAAAGGTATTTCTGTGTAGCAGATGATAATCTTTTTATGATGATGATCTTTTTATGATTTTTATGATCTTTTTATACTCACACCATTGGCGATAAAGAATTTTTTTCGGGATGGACCGGATGGACGCAGAGAGTATGGATTTATTATGTTATATCGCAAGACCCTTACCTAGATTTTTTTCCGAAAAGCATGAATATAAATTATTCCATAGCCCTTAAAAAATGCAGCTTTTTAAAAATCGTAAGGTAGAATTTGCCACTTGATAAACTTAATATAGAAAAAAGTGTGGATGATACACAGAGTTCTACGTTACAAAGTGGGATCAGGGAGTCCCCCAGACACATTTTGGAAATTTGACCTTTAAAAACAGCGTTTTTTCTCGTTTTTATCCACATAGTCCAAATTTCGGGAGGGTCCCGCGCCTCCTTCAGGAGTTATCATACACCCCTAAGGGCAAAGGTAGAGTTTTAAGACCTCCAGTTTTATCCCCCAGATCTCTTTGTGTAGTTTGGTGGTTTCCCCTCACACTCCCGTCAGAGGAGAGGTTTTATTTTGCTCGCTAATTGACCACACAAATAGACCGGGGCCATAAACTGAGGGCTGTAAAAGTCCATCCTCTCCATATAGAGGACTGAGAACCAACACCTTAGATTATTCACTAACTGAATTATCCCTGAGGTTGATATTAGTGGTTGTCATAATCACCGACGGACGGTCAATTGCGCGACTGAATCATAACAGAGTCACACACAACGGACGGGACGGAGCTTCGGAAACTCTATTCATGTGCAGTCACGAGTCCACGTTATTATCTTATCAGCGGCAGCTCACTTTCACGAACATACATAAATCGGATGCGAGCCGCTCTCTCCAATAGACAACTAACTCTCTCTCTCTCTCGGTTCTCTTCCCTCGTTCTCCCGCTCAAAATCAGAGTTCGATATGGATAACAAATCTCAGGTACGGCATGTTTTTTTTGTGTGTTTGGAATCTCAAGGTGTTGGGGGGCTTCTTTATTTAATCATTCATTTTTTGTGAGCATCTCTCAAAGATGATTTGTGGGAATTTCTTTGAACTATGAAGGATTATCAGGGAGGGGATTATGAATTTAATACTATGCCAGTCCTATTATTTGTAATATTTTAATATTTTTTTTGTATTGATTTCTTGTAATACATTTTTAATAATATATACTTTTCTATTTATCTTTTTTTCTTCTTCTATATGTATTATTTAAAGGTTTAGAAATGCACTTGTAAGGGATTCTAATCCCATAAGTGTACAGCTTCAATTTTTTTTCTTGTTGTTGAACATTGATGTAAATTGTTTATAATACCAACCACTGATCAGGTATTATTCTTAAATTATGGATTTTTTACGAGTTACTAGCGAGCTAATGATAAAAAATGGATTTATTAATTAATTAATTTTAGTATGCATAAACGTTTTGGAAGAAACTTGATAATAGTTTTTGTCATGATTTAAGGATTTCCCAATAATTTAACTTATTTTAAGTTAGGATGCTTTAAAATGTCTGCATTACATAATAAAAAAGAAAAACTTAGAGATGATGCAAAGATAAATTTTAATTTACAGTTCATCACAAATCATTTTATATTTGAAATGCTTATACACAAAATGAAGGCAATGAAATTTTGGTTTTTATACCTTGGCACAGAATAAAAGTATTTCATAGCATAAAATTTATGATGTCCGAATATTTTAAGTGATAATATTTTAATTTTGCATTAAGTAAATACACAAACTAGCCTGTGTTTTTATATTAGTAATAAGAAAAGCAATAGTCAAAATTATGTATTTATTGTTCATTGATAAAATCCCTCAAATTTTAAAATTTTTAAAATCGTTCAGAAAATATTCTAATTCTAGTTTATACAAAAATTGAACAGCAATATATCACAGTATGCATAATATCCCAAACCCAATGCAATTTTACAGATGTGGCAAGTTCATGAAATAATTATTTTACATGTATTAGTTTAAAACTGATATTTTATTAGCTTAATATTTCCCTAAATAAGTTTTTACTTAGTTATACTGTTCTTTACAGCTTACAGTTGTGTCTGTACACAGTCCACTTATACAGTTTTCGTCCAATGGTGGCTACTACACATCGTATGCCATTAGCCTTAAAGTAAGTACTCATTTCTGATTTTTAATTTGAAACATAAAAATGGCCCTATAGTTCAGCACAGAAAATTTAGTCTAGGGTGTAGAGGGGAAAAGAGCAGCTGTCTTTATTATAATATAATATATATTCCATGACATTTTATATTTCATGAGAGATTGGAGGCTATTTTTTCCTATTTAAGAAAAGTAATTAAATTAATTTTTCATCTAATAATTTATTACTTTTATATTCTCAAATGCATAAAACTATTTATTTGTGTTTTATGAAACCAATTTACCTTACCTTCTAAAAATACAGGTTTCATATCCTTCGCTGTAGAAGCTTTCTAATGATAAATATCCAAAAGTACGAAATTCAAATGTTTTACATGGTTCTCCCTTATTTTAGTAAAAAAAATCATTATTTTTATGTCGAACTAAAATAGTAGTTCCATAATCCTACAACAAGAATTAGTAAGTATAGTTTAGTTGTTGTAGTCTATGACACCCGCTTGTTAAAAAAACTTTAAACCTTAATATCGACCCATTCTTGTCGTAGGAATATGAAACATATTTTTGTGCGACATAAAAAAATTAATATATAAACATTTATTTTTTTACCAAAGAAACATCAAACTTGCTTATTTGCATCATTTTGAACAATTTTGTCATTAAAAGTATACATTTATAACCATCAGTTTATAAGTTATTTGTTCACTTTAAGAGTGGACACCTGTATTCAATTAGAATTTAATTATACGCATCTTATGATAAAAAAACAACCTAAAATGGGTAATGTTCCCCCATTAAGATCCCATATCATTTTAGGGAAAATCCCCCAATGCTTTTGCATCTCTATGTAGTATTTTTGTATCAGTCTTGTTTCAAGGATGCGTTAGTAGATCTTTTTCTAATACTATCATGCTTTAAAATTATTAAAGAAACTTCTGTAGAGAATTTTTTATAAGATGTGTGCATTCACACAATCCTCCCTATACCACTTTTGATAGCTATTTTATCATCAACAAATCTCGATATATGTAGAGAATTAAACATTAGTAGTATATTTATTATAATTATTCATACATCGCATTTTCATACCCTCATTAAAATTGACTTTTCTTCATACATATTAAAGAATCTCTGTATGTATTCATTTCGCCATAATTATTTTAAAATGAAATTTTCCTCTCAATATCATCCATTCCCAAATCACTAAAATCTGTATCGATAATCTTTCGAAATCAATGTTGCTCCACTGCGTTTTGAGTGAGTATCACTTTCATCTGATATGACAAAAATACACAGAATATAAATTGTCGTCATTTCCCCATTTTTTCCAAACAGACCTTTTGTAAAAACCCCGACACATAGCGGAGGCTTACATAACAAAGCATTGTGATAGGAAACCTCCTGCAATAACGATAAGAAAATTAAAAGACTGAAGTAAACTATCGAATAGTTAGTTAATAGATATTGATTAACTCGTGATTATGGGGCATCGGGATTTATCCAACTTAAACCGCTTTTCCGTTGATATTATCTACGGAATTCTTTTTAAACTGGATTTTTACGTGGAAAAAAATTACGATTGAAGTAACAAAGGAGTAATATTTTGCTCATCGCATTTCAAAATCGTAAGCCCTCAATAAATTTCAGATTAAATTTAGTTTATAGATTAAGCTATTCTGCATGTAGGTTAATGTTTGACTCCATTGATATCATGATTGATATTCACTTACTCCATTGATACTGCCTAAATGACTCAGTGTGTGTTTCATAGCTATCTTCAATTTTATTTGTCTTTGTTTTTTTATTTTTCCCTTGTGCTGTGAACTAAGCAAAAATACAATTTAATTGTCGATTAAAGTGGTTTTTAAATTTTTTTCAGCTGAAATTTTATAAGGTTGAAAAAGGGAACAAGTCCATCAACTTTTTTCAACTGTAAACTATTTTTAATATACTTATATTTTTTAATGATATTTTTCTGTATTTTAAAATGGGTCCTGAATTTCCAGTAAAAATTATGTGTTTATACAACAAAGTTCCATTACTTATACAGTTTCTTCGACTTACTCAAAACTTGATTTTTGGACTTATTTCCTTTTTCAAACTGACGGTCAATAATCTTACACGTATAACCGTTCCTTTTGTTTATGGCTTGAGGGAGTTACTTTCATATAAAATGTATTTTTGGCAGAGTGTCTTTTTGTAATAATAGATACTAATAATTCCTTCTTTTTTTCAGAGCAATAATTTTTGCTTCACCCACTCCTTTTCTCAAACTCGCAGGAGGTATTCCGAGTTTCTGCACTTAAGGCACCTCCTTTTGCAACATCATCCAACAATGTAAGTTTTATACTGACAATATTCAGCTCAAAATTTTAATAAACTCATTTAAATTAAAATAGAAAATGTATTTTACCTGAAAAGAATCTGAATCATTTGATAAATTTTCTTCATAATTTGTTAATATGAATTTATTATCAAAGCAGAAAATAACAAGTTTTATATAAAAACCACCTAAATAAACCCATCAATATTTCATTGTTTATCAAATTTATATAAATAGAAAAGGAAATATTAATACTTTCATTAAGTTGAAAATATTAAACAATTTTCGTCTACTTTTTTAATGATATCCAATTTTCATCCATTTATTTAAAGCTTAACATAAGTGCTGTACTTAATCTTGAATGTGTTAATAATGTGATATTTCTTTCACAACAGGGAACCTCCCACATTACCACCCAAGAACTATTTCTACCGGTTTAGTGATAGCTTTATTGAAGACAGAAAAGTAGGACTTGAAAAATTTTTAGAAAGGTAAGTCTGCAAAAATGTTATTCATTCAAATTGAACTATTACGAGTTTTTTACGTTGTTTATTGTTGTAAAATATCAAGAGGGGAAATTCAACTTTCTTTTCTCTCTCCAGAATTCTAGCCAAGCCCGTCTACCTGTCAGACAAAAGCTTACATCTGTTCCTTCAAACCTCTCTCAGCATGTCTCAAATTAGTAAAGAATGTCTTGGGGATGTTCCCCACCCTCAGCTGATGGACGAAAAACCCCACATCGAAGTATCCTACCACTCCGACTCAAGGTAAGTTTCAGTATGTGATGTTTCACACATTGATACAGCAACGATCAGTTTAGTGTTTCATGCAGCAACAGCGAGTTAACTGCAATGCTAGGCTGTATTTAGCTCGTTTCTTGAATTTTAAAAGAGTAAGCGCAAAACAATTAACCTTTTTAATGGACAAACGTTAAAAATTCTTTGTTTTACTTTCATTCGATGAACTTTAGAATATTGCAGCATTATCTGGAATCCTTACTACTATAATAATAAAAATACATAAGTATAGAAAGTGTTCAAAATAATTTCTTACGTTTTCTTTATTATAAAAAAACTAAACATTATCCTTATGGTTGCGATATTTCTGCATGTAGTCTACATAAAATATTTGATATTCCATCTTTGAAGTGTCGTAGGGATTTGTCTTGTTTATTATTTTTTTTTATAAAATTCTAAATAATTTGATCGATTTTACCGATATTTTAAGTATGATTCAGTTTTCTGTTAAAAGTCATAACTTACGTATTAATAATTTATTTTCGAGTGCATCCTGTTAATACAATTATTTAATCAATTTTCCTTTATAAAGATTTTATAACACTTTAATTCCCATTGTAAGGATCTTGATATTTTTACTATGTCTTTTATAGTTTTTAAGACGTTACGTGAAAATTTTTTGTAGTTCAATTAAATTTTCTTTTTCTACCACCACTGTAAATGGATTTTATATGTAGTGTGTGTTGTTTTTAAATAATTAAAATAGTTCTTTCAACGTCCTATAGTTCTTCGGAGTCCACCGCTGAGCGACCGGTCCCCCCGCACAGTGTGGACAGCAGTGCCTGTTCTTCCTCTGCCGGGTCCCCTAGGAGAGTGTCCTTCCACGACAGTGTGACAGTCGCTGTGGTCTGTGACCGTCTATGGAGCATCGCTGTGAGACCCATTCGCGCTGAGGTCTAAACTAAACATCACATCAACCATTTCCCCGTTCTTCTAAGGGAACGTCCATAAATTACGTGAGGTGCTTTTTTCAAAATCTGGACCTCTCCCTCCCCTTTGGTGAGATTTTGCTGGACCCCCCCCCACGTGAGATTTTCTCAACCACTAGTTTTGTTTTATCGGCATAAAAATTACCATCCAGATTGCAAAATTTTGATACAAAAACACGTTGAAATCGAAAACATGATTCTAACTTGTAACTATCACGACTGACTGGCTAAAGATTTGCTGTTTTGACTTATCTGAGCATTTTTTTCTAAACTTGTGCTAAAAAATATTAAAGAAAAAACGTATATTTTCTGAACTAAAAGTTGACGTGAGATTTTAATTGACTCCCCCCTGGTGAGATTTTCCTGGACCCCCCCACCCCCCTTTTGACCTCACGTAATTTATGGATGTCCCTTAACATTATGATCAAAAGAATTATTCACTTGTATACGTTCCCAGTTCCTATCATACCAAGCAGTTTCCTACAGCAGTTAAGTAGGACGAAGAAATACTAAGGACTACTCACAAAAGAACTTTTTCTCTCGACTATTATAATCTACAACAACTGTTTTAAAATGCAATATCAGGGGTCTGTCTAGGGTTTTTTAAGAGGTACCTATTTTGTGAAAATTTGGAGCTAATTTGTGAAAATTTAGAAATTTTGTGAAACATTTTCTGTTAAGTAGTGAAAATTTAAGTGCAAAATCAACATAAAAACATGTACAGTATTTTTTAAGACATTAAAAGCAAAATAAATTTGTCTAGAATGGCTAAAAATTTAACAATTGAGAGGATATAGCTTACTAGAGAACTTTCTTTCAAAAATGTATTTTGTGAAGGTATATACCTTTTTTCCTAAAAATGAATTTGTGAAAGTACCTATTTATCAAATAATGAAGAATTTGTGAAGGTACCTAAAAACGGTAGTAAAATTGCCCTGGACAGACCACTGAATATGCATTACTTTATACCAGTGAATTCAACTCGGTTATAAAATTAAATGGTGTTTCGAAGCTTTTTAATAGTTGAGTTTTTATATTGTTATTGAAATCACAGTGTAAATTTCCTACAGCTATTTCACTGCCCCTTTCATACGTTGTCCACTTTTAAACGAATCTTATATTAAGTGTGTTGAAATACATATTTATAACTAGTTGGTTTTTCTTGTCTTTTTGTAAAAATATTTATTTAAGTTTGAAAAAAGTTTATTTAAAAACTAACAAACGCTACCTGTTATTTATTTATGTGGAAGATTTATATTCAATAGAAAAATACTCTAACTTCTACAGGGTGTTTCATTATTCTGCCGACAAACTGACAAACTTTGGGAGGTGATAGTAGGAACCATCTAAATTTTTCCATCCATTCCATGAAAAAAAATTTTAATGCAAAATTTCTTCCTTTTAGATAGAAGTGCTCCTAAACTTCCCATTTTAACTATTCGAAACCTGTATTTTAGGGGTTTACACCCCCTATCAAACGCGATTGACGGGCCTAGGTATGGGGATAATTTTTCATTCTCCTGATGCCAACTATCACCCCCTCCCAAAGTTTGTCGGTCGGATGATGAAACACCCTGTATATGTAATTGTTGACCTTGAATTTACTTTTAAAGATCATTTATTTAAAAAAAAATTCATGCTTCATTCATTCAAATGCTTTGATAATAATAAACTTGAAAGTAAGAGAGATCAACAGTTTTGTATTAAGATATTTGGTATGAATCCGTTTTTCTTTCTGTTTTCCGTTCTGCTTTTCTCGAAGTTTTTGTTGAATACTAATTGTAACATTTTTTTACTCATTTGCACATAAATGCATATATTCATTTCTGTAACAGACGAAATTTATTAGCATTTATGTATCTTTGTACATTTTTCACGTTCATTATGTATTTAACTTCATTGATCATATTTCAAGTTTTATATGTTGGATACTCTATTCACAAAAAATGTAAATTTCAATAAAAACATTTCCTGTATCTTAGGATATCTATTTACTTTCTTCCATTACATGATCGCAATTTTGGAGAAAACTAGTTGGTTGCATTAAAAGTTACAAAACACATCCCACCCATAGGAATCAAACGGTTACACTTTTGCTCAATGACTTTCCATCTGTATTACAAAAAAAGAAATGTTCCCTAAAAGTTCTTTGATTTTCAGAGTCGTTCTCATTATTCTATGGTAGATGAAATATCTCTATAGATGAAAATATTTTACACAAGGAAGATTTGGACGGCAAAAACGGCAGTTTGGCCCATGCGCAGTAGGTCTCGCGGTTACGTAGCAGTCCCAGCGCTTAGTGTGATCTCCAATCAGAACCGTTGCCTTGGAAATAAGAGTAGAGTTTAGTTGTATTGTACGTCCAAATAGACAGTGCCTTTACACAATCGAGACAAAATTCAGTGTTTAGATAAAATTTAATGTTTTTTGGCATGCTGATTTTTATTGAGACTAAAGAAAAATCAGCATGCCAAAAGACATTAAATTTTATAAATATAAAATGTTTGAAACAGTATACGCATTTTACCCCGCTATAACCCCCATTTTACCCCACCTTACCCTACCCTTCTCAACAACAAAAACACGAAACCAATATGTGTGTTACAAACAGGGAACACATAACCCTACATAAACCCAGAGGGGGCCCATCTGACACTGCTACCAGTGACGTCACTGGCAGCGGAAGTGACGAGCCAAAGCTTACACTGGCCAATCAGGCTTGTTAAGGCGGAGCGTAAAGTTTCCATGCCGCCAGTATCTTTCCCTTATTCTGCTCAAACTGAAAGTGATTGGTTGTTCAAACAGTTAGGAGGCGTTACAAATGACGTCACTGGCAGCGGAAACGAGACGTCACGAGCTTTTTCCATGTCTATGTGAAGAGCCAACCTTATATTCTATAAACCTTGACATAAACCCATGATCCAAATTTCATCTGTTTCAAGAAATCGAGATTTTAAAAAAAATCATACTTACAACTTCTAATATTACATGAAATTGCCAAATTCGGAGATACAGCTTTAGAAAGAGTCATCCAGCCGCCATGTTTACCTACAGCTCAAATTATGACTCACAACCATTGAGATCTAATTTTTAATATCATTATTATTATAAGATCCTAAAATAATAATTAGTAGAATACTGTTAGAGATCTAATAGTACTATTAGATCTCTATGCTGGCAACACTTAATAATGTTGCTGTGGAAGCTGTAGTCAAACATGGCGACTGGAGGACTCTTTCTAAAGCTGTTCCAATTCGGAATAATACTGTAAAAAAAAAGTAATCTTACGATCGAATCAAATTTAGCTAGATAGCAATCTGATTCAAGCCCTTACCCTGTTTACAACTCGCACTTCGCCTCTAAATATCAAATATTCTATTGTAATTGAGTGTAAACTAGTGAAGTAATTTTACAACTATATTTTTAACTGTGTGTTAAGGTGTGCTTTACATTTTAATTTCATCATCTTTTACACCCAAACCTTGAAATAGTATCAACAGATTAAGATTAACATTCGAAAATCACGTACCACCTGACAATCTTTCCTTGCTTGCGTTTATCTGTTGAAGAGCAACCTCACATGCACGATTGAAAGATAAACAATCGAAATACAGCCACGTGCTACGCAAGCATCCTACCACTGCTCCAGCGGGGTTCAATAACTTTAAACTTTAAAACTTATTAGTATAAAATTTTCTTTATTGGGTAACTTTTGACGCAGGCGCAGTGTTGCAGATTGTGAAAAGTGACAGGCTGAGATTAGAGTTTAATAATCTCACTCTAATCTCACGTCAGCCTGTCTCAGCCTCAAATGAAAGTTTACAAGCAGTGTTATTCCTAGGATTTTTTTGGAGGAGTAAAAATACTCTTTGACTTTTTTAAGGGGAAGTGAAATTGAATTATAAGGAGTGAAATATAAATAATTGTTTATATTTTTATAGAAGGTCGAAAGAGCGTTCTCTGCAAATTATTAAACTGCACGTTTTTGTAGTGCGAGGACAGTAACATCTCTCCCGCACAAAACGCATTCTCTTAAAAAAAAACTATGACTTAAATAAAATATTTATCATATTGATCCTTTGATTGAAAAGCGTCCTTTAACTAATTAGGTGCGTGTGAGAGATCAGAGCTTATACTAAAGGGTTTAACCCTTTAAAAGGTTAGGAAAGGTTGTTAAAGGGGTTAAAGTGTAAAGTCATGCAAAATTTATTTCAGTGTGAGTTTTAAAATCTTCCGTTCCATTGAAATACTGAACATCTGTAGAAAAAAATTACTCATGCATATCCGTCAATACCTCGATCTCTGACACCTGATTTGAATCGGAAACAGCTGCTAATAATTCAATCGGCTTTCAGATGTTTTTTTCTCCAAAGCTCGTTAGTTAGTATGCCTTTTTTCTGTTTTGGAGAACAGTTCACAAAGGATTTCCCATGAAGCATTTACCCCCATTCCGAAACAAAAAGTGTTTGTTTCATGTTGGTGTTTCATGCAAAATTTATTCCCGTGTGCGAGATTTAAAACCTTCCGTTTCAATGAAATACTGAACATCTAAAAAAAAAAATCCCTCGTCAGTGAAATATCCATAGATCCCGCTTTTTACTACGAAAAACCTTATCACATTACACATCCCTCAATACCTCTGACATCTGCTATTTTCACTCTCTTGAGGTTTCCCTGGTAACATTGAAACAGCAGCTGCTAATGAAATTCAATCAGAGTCTGCTTTCAGGCGGTATAAAGAATACATTTCCCCAATCCAGATGTTTTTTCCCCTCCAAAGCTCATTAGTAGAATGCTTTTTTCTGTTTTGATGGAAAAGGGTTCTCAAACATGGAGGTTCACCAAAGGGATTCGACTACCCAATGAGTTTTGCGTCCTTGTCTTGTAATCTTCATTTTCAATTAGAAGATTTTTCAACTCCGGTTGCAAGCCTGAGGAGAGAGGGGCGGGCCCCAGAGATTTTCATATTGGGTACTTAGAGGAATATAATTTTGAGTATTTTGGAACTTAATTTGCTCACCAGGAAGGCCGAAAATGAGTAAATTTCGGTGTTCAAGGGGCGTATCTCCAAAAATTTTCTGGGAGGTACACCCAGACCCCTTAAAGAATTGATTACGAAATGGAAATAATTCACTAAAATTGCATACTTACCTCAATCGAACTCACAGAACTCACTCGTCCCTCCCGAGAACTCACTCGTCACCCACAGCTATTCCAGTCCGTCCCCGAGCTACTCCAGTCTTAAAAAGGACTGGAATAGTCACCCACAGCTATTCCAGTCCATCCCCGAGCTACTCCAGTTCAAAAGGACTGGAATAGAGCTACTCCAGTCTTAAAAAAGACTGGAATAGTCACCCACAGCTATTCCAGTCCGTCCCCGAGCTACTCCAGTCTTCAAAAGGACTGGAATAGAGCTACTCCAGTCTTAAAAAGGACTGGAATAGAGCTTCTCCAGTCATCAAAAGGACTGGAATAGCCACCCACAGCTATTCCAGTCCGTCCCCGAGCTACTCCAGTCTTCAAAAGGACTGGAATAGAGCTACTCCAGTCTTAAAAAGGACTGGAATAGTCACCCACAGCTATTCCAGTCCATCCCCGAGCTACTCCAGTCTTCAAAAGGACTGGAATAGTCACCCAAAGCTATTCCAGTCCGTCCCCGAGCTACTCCAGTCTTCAATAGGACTGGAATAGAGCTACTCCAGTCTTCAAAAGGACTGGAATAGTCACAAACAGCTATTCCAGTCCGTCCCCGAGCTACTCCAGTCTTCAAAAGGACTGGAATAGAGCTACTCCAGTCTTAAAAAGGACTGGAATAGTCACCCACAGCTATTCCAGTCCATCCCCGAGCTACTCCAGTTCAAAAGGACTGGAATAGAGCTACTCCAGTCTTCAAAAGGACTGGAATAGTCACCCATAGCTATTCCAGTCCGTCCCCGAGCTACTCCAGTCTTCAAAAGGACTGGAATAGAGCTACTCCAGTCTTCAAAAGGACTGGAATAGAGCTACTCCAGTCTTAAAAAGGACTGGAATAGTCACCCACAGCTATTCCAGTCCGTCCCCGAGCTACTCCAGTCTTCAAAAGGACTAGAATAGAGCTTCTTCAGTCATCAAAAGGACTGGAATAGTCACCCACAGCTATTCCAGTCCGTCCCCGAGCTACTCCAGTCTTCAAAAGGACTGGAATAGAGCTACTCCAGTCTTCAAAAGGACTGGAATAGAGCTACTCCAGTCTTAAAAAGGACTGGAATAGTCACCCACAGCTATTCCAGTCCGTCCCCGAGCTACTCCAGTCTTCAAAAGGACTAGAATAGAGCTACTCCAGTCTTAAAAAGGACTGGAATAGTCACCCACAGCTATTCCAGTCCGTCCCCGAGCTACTCCAGTCTTCAAAAGGACTAGAATAGAGCTTCTCCAGTCATCAAAAGGACTGGAATAGTCACCCACAGCTATTCCAGTCCATCCCCGAGCTACTCCAGTCTTCAAAAGGACTGGAATAGTCACCCAAAGCTATTCCAGTCCGTCTCCGAGCTACTCCAGTCTTCAAAAGGACTGGAATAGAGCTACTCCAGTCTTAAAAGGACTGGAATAGTCACCCACAGTTATTCCAGTCCATCCCCGAGCTACTCCAGTTCAAAAGGACTGGAATAGAGCTACTCCAGTCTTCAAAAGGACTGGAATAGAGCTACTCCAGTCTTAAAAGGACTGGAATAGTCACCCAAAGTTATTCCAGTCCATCCCCGAGCTACTCCAGTCTTCAAAAGGACTGGAATATAGCTACTCCAGTCTTAAAAAGGACTGGAACAGAGCTACTCCAGTCTAAAAAAGGACTGGAATAGAGCTACTCCAGTCTAAAAAATGACTGGAATAGTCACACACAGCTATTCCAGTCCATCCCCGAATTACTCCAGTCTTCAAAAGGGCTGGAATAGTCTCCCACAGCTATTCCAGTCCGTTCCCGAGCTACTCCAGACTTCAAAAGGACTGGAATAGAGCTTCTCCAGTCTTCAAAAGGACTGGAATAGAGCTACTCCAGTCTTAAAAAGGACTGGAATAGAGCTACTCCAGTCTAAAAAAGGACGGGAATAGTCACCCACAGCTATTCCAGTCCATCCCCGAGCTACTCCAGTCTTTAAAAGGACTGGAATAGTCACCCACAGCTATTCCAGTCCGTCCCCGAGCTACTCCAGTCTTAAAAAGGACTGGAATAGTCACCCACAGCTATTCCAGTCCATCCCCGAGCTACTCCAGTCTTCAAAAGGACTAGAATAGAGCTTCTCCAGTCATCAAAAGGACTGGAATAGTCACCCACAGCTATTCCAGTCCGTCCCCGAGCTACTCCAGTCTTCAAAAGGACTGGAATAGAGCTACTCCAGTCTTAAAAAGGACTGGAATAGTCACCCACAGCTATTCCAGTCCATCCCCGAGCTACTCCAGTCTTCAAAAGGACTGGAATAGTCCCCCAAAGCTATTCCAGTCCGTCTCCGAGCTACTCCAGTCTTCAAAAGGACTGGAATAGAGCTACTCCAGTCTTAAAAGGACTGGAATAGTCACCCACAGTTATTCCAGTCCATCCCCGAGCTACTCCAGTTCAAAAGGACTGGAATAGAGCTACTCCAGTCTTCAAAAGGACTGGAATAGAGCTACTCCAGTCTTAAAAGGACTGGAATAGTCACCCAAAGTTATTCCAGTCCCTCCCCGAGCTACTCCAGTCTTCAAAAGGACTGGAATATAGCTACTCCAGTCTTAAAAAGGACTGGAATAGAGCTACTCCAGTCTAAAAAAGGACTGGAATAGAGCTACTCCAGTCTAAAAAAGGACTGGAATAGTCACCCACAGCTATTCCAGTCCATCCCCGAATTACTCCAGTCTTCAAAAGGGCTGGAATAGTCTCCCACAGCTATTCCAGTCCGTTCCCGAGCTACTCCAGACTTCAAAAGGACTGGAATAGTCACCCACAGCTATTCCAGTCCGTCCCCGAGCTACTCCAGTCTTCAAAAGGACTGGAATAGAGCTACTCCAGTCTTAAAAAGGACTGGAATAGTCACCCACAGCTATTCCAGTCCATCCCCCGAGCTACTCCAGTCTTCAAAAGGACTGGAATAGTCACCCAAAGCTATTCCAGTCCGTCCCCGAGCTACCCCAGTCTTTAAAAGGACTGGAATAGAGCTACTCCAGTCTTCAGAAGGACTGGAATAGTCACCCACAGCTATTCCAGTCCATCCCCGAGCTACTCCAGTCTTCAAAAGGACTGGAATAGAGCTACTCCAGTCTTCAAAAGGACTGGAATAGTCACCCATAGCTATTCCAGTCCGTCCCCGAGCTACTCCAGTCTTCAAAAGGACTGGAATAGAGCTACTCCAGTCTTAAAAAGGACTGGAATAGAGCTACTCCAGTCTTAAAAAGGACTGGAATAGAGCTACTCCAGTCTTAAAAAGGACTGGAATAGAGCTACTCCAGTCTAAAA
Source organism: Tetragnatha montana (assembly GCA_963680715.1). Lineage (NCBI taxonomy): Eukaryota > Metazoa > Arthropoda > Arachnida > Araneae > Tetragnathidae > Tetragnatha > Tetragnatha montana. The sequence continues at coordinate 1,695,677 of OY796684.1, read as the reverse complement.
AAGGACTGGAATAGTCACCCACAGCTATTCCAGTCCATCCCCGAATTACTCCAGTCTTCAAAAGGGCTGGAATAGTCTCCCACAGCTATTCCAGTCCGTCCCCGAGCTACTCCAGTCTTCAAAAGGACTGGAATAGAGCTTCTCCAGTCTTCAAAAGGACTGGAATAGTCACCCACAGCTATTCCAGTCCATCCCCGAGCTACTCCAGTCTTCAAAAGGACTGGAATAGTCACCCACAGCTATTCCAGTCCGTCCCCGAGCTACTCCAGTCTTCAAAAGGACTGGAATAGAGCTACTCCAGTCTTAAAAAGGACTGGAATAGTCACCCACAGCTATTCCAGTCCATCCCCGAGCTACTCCAGTCTTCAAAAGGACTAGAATAGAGCTTCTCCAGTCATCAAAAGGACTGGAATAGTCACCCACAGCTATTCCAGTCCGTCCCCGAGCTACTCCAGTCTTCAAAAGGACTGGAATAGAGCTACTCCAGTCTTAAAAAGGACTGGAATAGTCACCCACAGCTATTCCAGTCCATCCCCGAGCTACTCCAGTCTTCAAAAGGACTGGAATAGTCACCCAAAGCTATTCCAGTCCGTCTCCGAGCTACTCCAGTTCAAAAGGACTGGAATAGAGCTACTCCAGTCTTCAAAAGGACTGGAATAGAGCTACTCCAGTCTTAAAAGGACTGGAATAGTCACCCAAAGTTATTCCAGTCCATCCCCGAGCTACTCCAGTCTTCAAAAGGACTGGAATATAGCTACTCCAGTCTTAAAAAGGACTGGAATAGAGCTACTCCAGTCTAAAAAAGGACTGGAATAGAGCTACTCCAGTCTAAAAAATGACTGGAATAGTCACCCACAGCTATTCCAGTCCGTTCCCGAGCTACTCCAGACTTCAAAAGGACTGGAATAGAGCTACTCCAGTCTAAAAAAGGACTGGAATAGAGCTACTCCAGTCTAAAAAATGACTGGAATAGTCACCCACAGCTATTCCAGTCCGTCCCCGAGCTACTCCAGTCTTCAAAAGGACTGGAATAGAGCTACTCCAGTCTTAAAAAGGACTGGAATAGTCACCCACAGCTATTCCAGTCCATCCCCGAGCTACTCCAGTCTTCAAAAGGACTGGAATAGTCACCCAAAGCTATTCCAGTCCGTCCCCGAGCTACCCCAGTCTTTAAAAGGACTGGAATAGAGCTACTCCAGTCTTCAGAAGGACTGGAATAGTCACCCACAGCTATTCCAGTCCATCCCCGAGCTACTCCAGTCTTCAAAAGGACTGGAATAGAGCTACTCCAGTCTTCAAAAGGACTGGAATAGTCACCCATAGCTATTCCAGTCCGTCCCCGAGCTACTCCAGTCTTCAAAAGGACTGGAATAGAGCTACTCCAGTCTTAAAAAGGACTGGAATAGAGCTACTCCAGTCTTAAAAAGGACTGGAATAGAGCTACTCCAGTCTAAAAAAGGACTGGAATAGAGCTACTCCAGTCTAAAAAAGGACTGGAATAGTCACCCACAGCTATTCCAGTCCATCCCCGAATTACTCCAGTCTTCAAAAGGGCTGGAATAGTCTCCCACAGCTATTCCAGTCCGTCCCCGAGCTACTCCAGTCTTCAAAAGGACTGGAATAGAGCTTCTCCAGTCTTCAAAAGGACTGGAATAGTCACCCACAGCTATTCCAGTCCATCCCCGAGCTACTCCAGTCTTCAAAAGGACTGGAATAGTCACCCACAGCTATTCCAGTCCGTCCCCGAGCTACTCCAGTCTTCAAAAGGACTGGAATAGAGCTACTCCAGTCTTCAAAAGGACTGGAATAGTCACGAAAAGCTATTCCAGTCCACCCCCCCCCCGAGCTACTCCAGTCTTCAAAAGGACTGGAATATAGCTACTCCAGTCTTCAGAAGGACTGGAATAGTCACCCACAGCTATTCCAGTCCATCCCCGAGCTACTCCAGTCTTCAAAAGGACTGGAATAGTCACCCACAGCTATTCCAGTCCGTCCCCGAGCTACTCCAGTCTTCAAAAGGACTGGAATAGAGCTTCTCCAGTCTTCAAAAGGACTGGAATAGAGCTACTCCAGTCTTAAAAAGGACTGGAATAGAGCTACTCCAGTCTTCAAAAGGACTGGAATAGTCACCCAAAGCTATTCCAGTCCATCCCCCCCCCCCGAGCTACTCCAGTCTTCAAAAGGACTGGAATATAGCTACTCCAGTCTTCAGAAGGACTGGAATAGTCACCCACAGCTATTCCAGTCCATCCCCGAGCTACTCCAGTCTTCAAAAGGACTGGAATAGTCACCCACAGCTATTCCAGTCCGTCCCCGAGCTACTCCAGTCTTCAAAAGGACTGGAATAGTCAACCACAGCTATTCCAGTCCGTCCCCGAGCTACTCCAGTCTTCAAAAGGACTGGAATAGAGCTACTCCAGTCTTAAAAAGGACTGGAATAGTCACCCAAAGCTATTCCAGTCCGTCCCCGAGCTACTCCAGTCTTCAAAAGGACTGGAATAGTCACCCACAGCTATTCCAGTCCGTCCCCGAGCTACTCCAGTCTTCAAAAGGACTGGAATAGTCAACCACAGCTATTCCAGTCCGTCCCCGAGCTACTCCAGTCTTCAAAAGGACTGGAATAGAGCTACTCCAGTCTTCAAAAGGACTGGAATAGTCACCCAAAGCTACTCCAGTCTTCAAAAGGACTGGAATAGTCACCCAAAGCTACTCCAGTCTTCAAAAGGACTGGAATAGAGCTACTCCAGTCATCAAAACGACTGGAATGGTCACCCACAGCTATTCCAGTCCGTCCCCGAGCTACTCCAGTCTTCAAAAGGACTGGAATAGTCACCCACAGCTACTCCAGTCCATCCCCGAGCTACTCTAGTCTTCAAAAGGACTGGAATAGTCACCCAAAGCTACTCCAGTCTTCAAAAGGACTGGAATAGTCACCCAAAGCTACTCCAGTCTTCAAAAGGACTGGAATAGAGCTACTCCAGTCTTCAAAAGGACTGGAATAGTCACCCAAAGCTACTCCAGTCTTCAAAAGGACTGGAATAGAGCTACTCCAGTCTTCAAAAGGACTGGAATAGTCACCCAAAGCTACTCCAGTCTTCAAAAGGACTGCAATAGAGCTACTCCAGTCTTCAAAAGGACTGGAATAGTCACCCAAAGCTACTCCAGTCTTCAAAAGGACTGGAATAGTCACCCAAAGCTATTCCAGTCCATCCCCGAGCTACTCCAGTCTTCAAAAGGACTGGAATAGTCACCCACAGCTATTCCAGTCCGTCCCCGAGTTACTCCAGTCTCCAAAAGGACTGGAATAGAGCTACTCCAGTCTTCAAAAGGACTGGAATAGAGCTACTCCAGTCTTCAAAAGGACTGGAATAGTCACCCACAGCTATTCCAGTCCGTTCCCGAGCTACTCCAGTCTTCAAAAGGACTGGAATAGTCACCCAAAGCTACTCCAGTCTTCAAAAGGACTGGAATAGTCACCCAAAGCTACTCCAGTCTTCAAAAGGACTGGAATAGAGCTACTCCAGTCTTCAAAAGGACTGGAATAGTCACCCACAGCTATTCCAGTCCGTCCCCGAGCTACTCCAGTCTTCAAAAGGACTGGAATAGAGCTACTCCAGTCTTCAAAAGGACTGGAATAGTCACCCAAAGCTACTCCAGTCTTCAAAAGGACTGGAATAGAGCTACTCCAGTCTTCAAAAGGACTGGAATAGTCACCCAAAGCTACTCCAGTCTTCAAAACGACTGGAATAGTCACCCAAAGCTACTCCAGTCCATCCCCGAGCTACTCCAGTCTTCAAAAGGACTGGAATGGTCACCCACAGCTATTCCAGTCCATCCCCGAGCTACTCCAGTCTTCAAAAGGACTGGAATAGAGCTACTCCAGTCTTCAAAAGGACTGGAATAGTCACCCAAAGCTACTCCAGTCTTCAAAACGACTGGAATAGTCACCCAAAGCTACTCCAGTCCATCCCCGAGCTACTCCAGTCTTCAAAAGGACTGGAATAGTCACCCACAGCTATTCCAGTCCGTCCCCGAGCTACTCCAGTCTTCAAAAGGACTGGAATAGAGCTACTCCAGTCTTAAAAAGGACTGGAATAGAGCTACTCCAGTCTTCAAAAGGACTGGAATGGTCACCCACAGCTATTCCAGTCCATCCCCGAGCTACTCCAGTCTTCAAAAGGACTGGAATAGAGCTACTCCAGTCTTCAAAAGGACTGGAATAGTCACCCACAGCTATTCCAGTCCTTTTGAAGACTGGAGTAGCTCGGGGACGGACTGGAATAGCTGTTGGTGACTATTCCAGTCCTTTTGAAGACTGGAGTAGCTCGGGGACGGACTGGAATAGCTGTGGGTGACTATTCCAGTCCTTTTGAAGACTGGAGTAGCTCTATTCCAGTCCTTTTGAAGACTGGAGTAGCTTTGGGTGACTATTCCAGTCCTTTTGAAGACTGGAGTAGCTCTATTGCAGTCCTTTTGAAGACTGGAGTAGCTTTGGGTGACTATTCCAGTCCTTTTGAAGACTGGAGTAGCTCTATTCCAGTCCTTTTGAAGACTGGAGTAGCTTTAGGTGACTATTCCAGTCCTTTTGAAGACTGGAGTAGCTCGGGGATGGACTGGAGTAGCTGTGGGTGACTATTCCAGTCCTTTTGAAGACTGGAGTAGCTCGGGGACGGACTGGAATAGCTGTGGGTGACTATTCCAGTCCTTTTGAAGACTGGAGTAGCTCGGGGACGGACTGGAATAGCTGTGGGTGACTATTCCAGTCCTTTTGAAGACTGGAGTAGCTCTATTCCAGTCCTTTTGGAGACTGGAGTAGCTCGGGGACGGACTGGAATAGCTGTGGGTGACTATTCCAGTCCTTTTGAAGACTGGAGTAGCTCTATTCCAGTCCTTTTGAAGACTGGAGTAGCTTTGGGTGACTATTCCATTCCTTTTGAAGACTGGAGTAGCTCTATTCCAGTCCTTTTGAAGACTGGAGTAGCTTTGGGTGACTATTCCATTCCTTTTGAAGACTGGAGTAGCTCGGGGACGGACTGGAATAGCTGTGGGTGACTATTCCATTCCTTTTGAAGACTGGAGTAGCTTTGGGTGACTATTCCAGTCCTTTTGAAGACTGGAGTAGCTCGGGGACGGACTGGAATAGCTGTGGGTGACTATTCCAGTCCTTTTGGAGACTGGAGTAGCTCGGGGACGGACTGGAATAGCTGTGGGTGACTATTCCATTCCTTTTGAAGACTGGAGTAGCTTTGGGTGACTATTCCAGTCCTTTTGAAGACTGGAGTAGCTCGGGGACGGACTGGAATAGCTGTGGGTGACTATTCCAGTCCTTTTGAAGACTGGAGTAGCTCGGGGATGGACTGGAATAGCTGTGGGTGACCATTCCAGTCCTTTTGAAGACTGGAGTAGCTCTATTCCAGTCCTTTTGGAGACTGGAGTAGCTCGGGGACGGACTGGAATAGCTGTGGGTGACTATTCCATTCCTTTTGAAGACTGGAGTAGCTCTATTCCAGTCCTTTTGAAGACTGGAGTAGCTTTGGGTGACTATTCCATTCCTTTTGAAGACTGGAGTAGCTCGGGGACGGACTGGAATAGCTGTGGGTGACTATTCCAGTCCTTTTGAAGACTGGAGTAGCTCGGGGATGGACTGGAATAGCTGTGGGTGACCATTCCAGTCCTTTTGAAGACTGGAGTAGCTCTATTCCAGTCCTTTTGGAGACTGGAGTAGCTCGGGGACGGACTGGAATAGCTGTGGGTGACTATTCCATTCCTTTTGAAGACTGGAGTAGCTTTGGGTGACTATTCCAGTCCTTTTGAAGACTGGAGTAGCTTTGGGTGACTATTCCAGTCCTTTTGAAGACTGGAGTAGCTGTGGGTGACTATTCCAGTCTTTTTGAAGACTGGAGTAGCTCGGGGTGACTATTCCAGTCCATTTGAAGACTGGAGTAGCTCGGGGATGGACTGGAATAGCTGTGGGTGACTATTCCAGTCCTTTTGAAGACTGGAGTAGCTCGGGGACGGACTGGAATAGCTGTGGGTGACTATTCCAGTCCTTTTGAAGACTGGAGTAGCTCGGGGATGGACTGGAATAGCTGTGGGTGACCATTCCAGTCCTTTTGAAGACTGGAGTAGCTCTATTCCAGTCCTTTTGGAGACTGGAGTAGCTTGGGGACGGACTGGAGTAGCTTTGGGTGACTATTCCAGTCCTTTTGAAGACTGGAGTAGCTTTGGGTGACTATTCCAGTCCTTTTGAAGACTGGAGTAGCTGTGGGTGACTATTCCAGTCTTTTTGAAGACTGGAGTAGCTCGGGGACGGACTGGAATAGCTGTGGGTGACTATTCCATTCCTTTTGAAGACTGGAGTAGCTCTATTCCAGTCCTTTTGAAGACTGGAGTAGCTTTGGGTGACTATTCCATTCCTTTTGAAGACTGGAGTAGCTCGGGGACGGACTGGAATAGCTGTGGGTGACTATTCCATTCCTTTTGAAGACTGGAGTAGCTTTGGGTGACTATTCCAGTCCTTTTGAAGACTGGAGTAGCTCGGGGACGGACTGGAATAGCTGTGGGTGACTATTCCAGTCCTTTTGGAGACTGGAGTAGCTCGGGGACGGACTGGAATAGCTGTGGGTGACTATTCCATTCCTTTTGAAGACTGGAGTAGCTTTGGGTGACTATTCCAGTCCTTTTGAAGACTGGAGTAGCTCGGGGACGGACTGGAATAGCTGTGGGTGACTATTCCAGTCCTTTTGAAGACTGGAGTAGCTCGGGGATGGACTGGAATAGCTGTGGGTGACCATTCCAGTCCTTTTGAAGACTGGAGTAGCTCTATTCCAGTCCTTTTGGAGACTGGAGTAGCTCGGGGACGGACTGGAATAGCTGTGGGTGACTATTCCATTCCTTTTGAAGACTGGAGTAGCTCTATTCCAGTCCTTTTGAAGACTGGAGTAGCTTTGGGTGACTATTCCATTCCTTTTGAAGACTGGAGTAGCTCGGGGACGGACTGGAATAGCTGTGGGTGACTATTCCAGTCCTTTTGAAGACTGGAGTAGCTCGGGGATGGACTGGAATAGCTGTGGGTGACCATTCCAGTCCTTTTGAAGACTGGAGTAGCTCTATTCCAGTCCTTTTGGAGACTGGAGTAGCTCGGGGACGGACTGGAATAGCTGTGGGTGACTATTCCATTCCTTTTGAAGACTGGAGTAGCTTTGGGTGACTATTCCAGTCCTTTTGAAGACTGGAGTAGCTTTGGGTGACTATTCCAGTCCTTTTGAAGACTGGAGTAGCTGTGGGTGACTATTCCAGTCTTTTTGAAGACTGGAGTAGCTCGGGGTGACTATTCCAGTCCATTTGAAGACTGGAGTAGCTCGGGGATGGACTGGAATAGCTGTGGGTGACTATTCCAGTCCTTTTGAAGACTGGAGTAGCTCGGGGACGGACTGGAATAGCTGTGGGTGACTATTCCAGTCCTTTTGAAGACTGGAGTAGCTCGGGGATGGACTGGAATAGCTGTGGGTGACCATTCCAGTCCTTTTGAAGACTGGAGTAGCTCTATTCCAGTCCTTTTGGAGACTGGAGTAGCTTGGGGACGGACTGGAGTAGCTTTGGGTGACTATTCCAGTCCTTTTGAAGACTGGAGTAGCTTTGGGTGACTATTCCAGTCCTTTTGAAGACTGGAGTAGCTGTGGGTGACTATTCCAGTCTTTTTGAAGACTGGAGTAGCTCGGGGTGACTATTCCAGTCCATTTGAAGACTGGAGTAGCTCGGGGATGGACTGGAATAGCTGTGGGTGACTATTCCAGTCCTTTTGAAGACTGGAGTAGCTTTGGGTGACTATTCCAGTCCTTTTGAAGACTGGAGTAGCTGTGGGTGACTATTCCAGTCTTTTTGAAGACTGGAGTAGCTCGGGGTGACTATTCCAGTCCATTTGAAGACTGGAGTAGCTCGGGGATGGACTGGAATAGCTGTGGGTGACTATTCCAGTCCTTTTGAAGACTGGAGTAGCTCGGGGACGGACTGGAATAGCTGTGGGTGACTATTCCAGTCCTTTTGAAGACTGGAGTAGCTCGGGGATGGACTGGAATAGCTGTGGGTGACCATTCCAGTCCTTTTGAAGACTGGAGTAGCTCTATTCCAGTCCTTTTGGAGACTGGAGTAGCTCGGGGACGGACTGGAATAGCTGTGGGTGACTATTCCATTCCTTTTGAAGACTGGAGTAGCTTTGGGTGACTATTCCAGTCCTTTTGAAGACTGGAGTAGCTCGGGGATGGACTGGAGTAGCTTTGGGTGACTATTCCAGTCCTTTTGAAGACTGGAGTAGCTTTGGGTGACTATTCCAGTCCTTTTGAAGACTGGAGTAGCTGTGGGTGACTATTCCAGTCTTTTTGAAGACTGGAGTAGCTCGGGGTGACTATTCCAGTCCATTTGAAGACTGGAGTAGCTCGGGGATGGACTGGAATAGCTGTGGGTGACTATTCCAGTCCTTTTGAAGACTGGAGTAGCTCGGGGACGGACTGGAATAGCTGTGGGTGACTATTCCAGTCCTTTTGAAGACTGGAGTAGCTCGGGGATGGACTGGAATAGCTGTGGGTGACCATTCCAGTCCTTTTGAAGACTGGAGTAGCTCTATTCCAGTCCTTTTGGAGACTGGAGTAGCTTGGGGACGGACTGGAATAGCTGTGGGTGACTATTCCATTCCTTTTGAAGACTGGAGTAGCTCTATTCCAGTCCTTTTGAAGACTGGAGTAGCTCTATTCCATTCCTTTTGAAGACTGGAGTAGCTCGGGGACGGACTGGAATAGCTGTGGGTGACTATTCCAGTCCTTTTGAAGACTGGAGTAGCTCGGGGACGGACTGGAATAGCTGTGGGTGACTATTCCAGTCCTTTTGAAGACTGGAGTAGCTCGGGGATGGACTGGAATAGCTGTGGGTGACCATTCCAGTCCTTTTGAAGACTGGAGTAGCTCTATTCCAGTCCTTTTGGAGACTGGAGTAGCTCGGGGACGGACTGGAATAGCTGTGGGTGACTATTCCATTCCTTTTGAAGACTGGAGTAGCTCTATTCCAGTCCTTTTGAAGACTGGAGTAGCTTTGGGTGACTATTCCATTCCTTTTGAAGACTGGAGTAGCTCGGGGACGGACTGGAATAGCTGTGGGTGACTATTCCATTCCTTTTGAAGACTGGAGTAGCTTTGGGTGACTATTCCAGTCCTTTTGAAGACTGGAGTAGCTCGGGGACGGACTGGAATAGCTGTGGGTGACTATTCCAGTCCTTTTGGAGACTGGAGTAGCTCGGGGACGGACTGGAATAGCTGTGGGTGACTATTCCATTCCTTTTGAAGACTGGAGTAGCTTTGGGTGACTATTCCAGTCCTTTTGAAGACTGGAGTAGCTCGGGGACGGACTGGAATAGCTGTGGGTGACTATTCCAGTCCTTTTGAAGACTGGAGTAGCTCGGGGATGGACTGGAATAGCTGTGGGTGACCATTCCAGTCCTTTTGAAGACTGGAGTAGCTCTATTCCAGTCCTTTTGGAGACTGGAGTAGCTCGGGGACGGACTGGAATAGCTGTGGGTGACTATTCCAGTCCTTTTGAAGACTGGAGTAGCTCTATTCCAGTCCTTTTGAAGACTGGAGTAGCTTTGGGTGACTATTCCATTCCTTTTGAAGACTGGAGTAGCTCTATTCCAGTCCTTTTGAAGACTGGAGTAGCTTTGGGTGACTATTCCATTCCTTTTGAAGACTGGAGTAGCTCGGGGACGGACTGGAATAGCTGTGGGTGACTATTCCATTCCTTTTGAAGACTGGAGTAGCTTTGGGTGACTATTCCAGTCCTTTTGAAGACTGGAGTAGCTCGGGGACGGACTGGAATAGCTGTGGGTGACTATTCCAGTCCTTTTGGAGACTGGAGTAGCTCGGGGACGGACTGGAATAGCTGTGGGTGACTATTCCATTCCTTTTGAAGACTGGAGTAGCTTTGGGTGACTATTCCAGTCCTTTTGAAGACTGGAGTAGCTCGGGGACGGACTGGAATAGCTGTGGGTGACTATTCCAGTCCTTTTGAAGACTGGAGTAGCTCGGGGATGGACTGGAATAGCTGTGGGTGACCATTCCAGTCCTTTTGAAGACTGGAGTAGCTCTATTCCAGTCCTTTTGGAGACTGGAGTAGCTCGGGGACGGACTGGAATAGCTGTGGGTGACTATTCCATTCCTTTTGAAGACTGGAGTAGCTCTATTCCAGTCCTTTTGAAGACTGGAGTAGCTTTGGGTGACTATTCCATTCCTTTTGAAGACTGGAGTAGCTCGGGGACGGACTGGAATAGCTGTGGGTGACTATTCCAGTCCTTTTGAAGACTGGAGTAGCTCGGGGATGGACTGGAATAGCTGTGGGTGACCATTCCAGTCCTTTTGAAGACTGGAGTAGCTCTATTCCAGTCCTTTTGGAGACTGGAGTAGCTCGGGGACGGACTGGAATAGCTGTGGGTGACTATTCCATTCCTTTTGAAGACTGGAGTAGCTTTGGGTGACTATTCCAGTCCTTTTGAAGACTGGAGTAGCTTTGGGTGACTATTCCAGTCCTTTTGAAGACTGGAGTAGCTGTGGGTGACTATTCCAGTCTTTTTGAAGACTGGAGTAGCTCGGGGTGACTATTCCAGTCCATTTGAAGACTGGAGTAGCTCGGGGATGGACTGGAATAGCTGTGGGTGACTATTCCAGTCCTTTTGAAGACTGGAGTAGCTCGGGGACGGACTGGAATAGCTGTGGGTGACTATTCCAGTCCTTTTGAAGACTGGAGTAGCTCGGGGATGGACTGGAATAGCTGTGGGTGACCATTCCAGTCCTTTTGAAGACTGGAGTAGCTCTATTCCAGTCCTTTTGGAGACTGGAGTAGCTTGGGGACGGACTGGAGTAGCTTTGGGTGACTATTCCAGTCCTTTTGAAGACTGGAGTAGCTTTGGGTGACTATTCCAGTCCTTTTGAAGACTGGAGTAGCTGTGGGTGACTATTCCAGTCTTTTTGAAGACTGGAGTAGCTCGGGGTGACTATTCCAGTCCATTTGAAGACTGGAGTAGCTCGGGGATGGACTGGAATAGCTGTGGGTGACTATTCCAGTCCTTTTGAAGACTGGAGTAGCTCGGGGATGGACTGGAATAGCTGTGGGTGACCATTCCAGTCCTTTTGAAGACTGGAGTAGCTCTATTCCAGTCCTTTTGGAGACTGGAGTAGCTCGGGGACGGACTGGAATAGCTGTGGGTGACTATTCCATTCCTTTTGAAGACTGGAGTAGCTCTATTCCAGTCCTTTTGAAGACTGGAGTAGCTTTGGGTGACTATTCCATTCCTTTTGAAGACTGGAGTAGCTCGGGGACGGACTGGAATAGCTGTGGGTGACTATTCCATTCCTTTTGAAGACTGGAGTAGCTTTGGGTGACTATTCCAGTCCTTTTGAAGACTGGAGTAGCTCGGGGACGGACTGGAATAGCTGTGGGTGACTATTCCAGTCCTTTTGGAGACTGGAGTAGCTCGGGGACGGACTGGAATAGCTGTGGGTGACTATTCCATTCCTTTTGAAGACTGGAGTAGCTTTGGGTGACTATTCCAGTCCTTTTGAAGACTGGAGTAGCTCGGGGACGGACTGGAATAGCTGTGGGTGACTATTCCAGTCCTTTTGAAGACTGGAGTAGCTCGGGGATGGACTGGAATAGCTGTGGGTGACCATTCCAGTCCTTTTGAAGACTGGAGTAGCTCTATTCCAGTCCTTTTGGAGACTGGAGTAGCTCGGGGACGGACTGGAATAGCTGTGGGTGACTATTCCAGTCCTTTTGAAGACTGGAGTAGCTCTATTCCAGTCCTTTTGAAGACTGGAGTAGCTTTGGGTGACTATTCCATTCCTTTTGAAGACTGGAGTAGCTCTATTCCAGTCCTTTTGAAGACTGGAGTAGCTTTGGGTGACTATTCCATTCCTTTTGAAGACTGGAGTAGCTCGGGGACGGACTGGAATAGCTGTGGGTGACTATTCCATTCCTTTTGAAGACTGGAGTAGCTTTGGGTGACTATTCCAGTCCTTTTGAAGACTGGAGTAGCTCGGGGACGGACTGGAATAGCTGTGGGTGACTATTCCAGTCCTTTTGGAGACTGGAGTAGCTCGGGGACGGACTGGAATAGCTGTGGGTGACTATTCCATTCCTTTTGAAGACTGGGGTAGCTTTGGGTGACTATTCCAGTCCTTTTGAAGACTGGAGTAGCTCGGGGACGGACTGGAATAGCTGTGGGTGACTATTCCAGTCCTTTTGAAGACTGGAGTAGCTCGGGGATGGACTGGAATAGCTGTGGGTGACCATTCCAGTCCTTTTGAAGACTGGAGTAGCTCTATTCCAGTCCTTTTGGAGACTGGAGTAGCTCGGGGACGGACTGGAATAGCTGTGGGTGACTATTCCATTCCTTTTGAAGACTGGAGTAGCTCTATTCCAGTCCTTTTGAAGACTGGAGTAGCTTTGGGTGACTATTCCATTCCTTTTGAAGACTGGAGTAGCTCGGGGACGGACTGGAATAGCTGTGGGTGACTATTCCAGTCCTTTTGAAGACTGGAGTAGCTCGGGGATGGACTGGAATAGCTGTGGGTGACCATTCCAGTCCTTTTGAAGACTGGAGTAGCTCTATTCCAGTCCTTTTGGAGACTGGAGTAGCTCGGGGACGGACTGGAATAGCTGTGGGTGACTATTCCATTCCTTTTGAAGACTGGAGTAGCTTTGGGTGACTATTCCAGTCCTTTTGAAGACTGGAGTAGCTTTGGGTGACTATTCCAGTCCTTTTGAAGACTGGAGTAGCTGTGGGTGACTATTCCAGTCTTTTTGAAGACTGGAGTAGCTCGGGGTGACTATTCCAGTCCATTTGAAGACTGGAGTAGCTCGGGGATGGACTGGAATAGCTGTGGGTGACTATTCCAGTCCTTTTGAAGACTGGAGTAGCTCGGGGACGGACTGGAATAGCTGTGGGTGACTATTCCAGTCCTTTTGAAGACTGGAGTAGCTCGGGGATGGACTGGAATAGCTGTGGGTGACCATTCCAGTCCTTTTGAAGACTGGAGTAGCTCTATTCCAGTCCTTTTGGAGACTGGAGTAGCTTGGGGACGGACTGGAGTAGCTTTGGGTGACTATTCCAGTCCTTTTGAAGACTGGAGTAGCTTTGGGTGACTATTCCAGTCCTTTTGAAGACTGGAGTAGCTGTGGGTGACTATTCCAGTCTTTTTGAAGACTGGAGTAGCTCGGGGTGACTATTCCAGTCCATTTGAAGACTGGAGTAGCTCGGGGATGGACTGGAATAGCTGTGGGTGACTATTCCAGTCCTTTTGAAGACTGGAGTAGCTTTGGGTGACTATTCCAGTCCTTTTGAAGACTGGAGTAGCTGTGGGTGACTATTCCAGTCTTTTTGAAGACTGGAGTAGCTCGGGGTGACTATTCCAGTCCATTTGAAGACTGGAGTAGCTCGGGGATGGACTGGAATAGCTGTGGGTGACTATTCCAGTCCTTTTGAAGACTGGAGTAGCTCGGGGACGGACTGAAATAGCTGTGGGTGACTATTCCAGTCCTTTTGAAGACTGGAGTAGCTCGGGGATGGACTGGAATAGCTGTGGGTGACCATTCCAGTCCTTTTGAAGACTGGAGTAGCTCTATTCCAGTCCTTTTGGAGACTGGAGTAGCTCGGGGACGGACTGGAATAGCTGTGGGTGACTATTCCATTCCTTTTGAAGACTGGAGTAGCTTTGGGTGACTATTCCAGTCCTTTTGAAGACTGGAGTAGCTCGGGGATGGACTGGAGTAGCTTTGGGTGACTATTCCAGTCCTTTTGAAGACTGGAGTAGCTTTGGGTGACTATTCCAGTCCTTTTGAAGACTGGAGTAGCTGTGGGTGACTATTCCAGTCTTTTTGAAGACTGGAGTAGCTCGGGGTGACTATTCCAGTCCATTTGAAGACTGGAGTAGCTCGGGGATGGACTGGAATAGCTGTGGGTGACTATTCCAGTCCTTTTGAAGACTGGAGTAGCTCGGGGACGGACTGGAATAGCTGTGGGTGACTATTCCAGTCCTTTTGAAGACTGGAGTAGCTGTGGGTGACTATTCCAGTCTTTTTGAAGACTGGAGTAGCTCGGGGTGACTATTCCAGTCCATTTGAAGACTGGAGTAGCTCGGGGATGGACTGGAATAGCTGTGGGTGACTATTCCAGTCCTTTTGAAGACTGGAGTAGCTCGGGGACGGACTGGAATAGCTGTGGGTGACTATTCCAGTCCTTTTGAAGACTGGAGTAGCTCGGGGATGGACTGGAATAGCTGTGGGTGACCATTCCAGTCCTTTTGAAGACTGGAGTAGCTCTATTCCAGTCCTTTTGGAGACTGGAGTAGCTTGGGGACGGACTGGAGTAGCTTTGGGTGACTATTCCAGTCCTTTTGAAGACTGGAGTAGCTTTGGGTGACTATTCCAGTCCTTTTGAAGACTGGAGTAGCTGTGGGTGACTATTCCAGTCTTTTTGAAGACTGGAGTAGCTCGGGGTGACTATTCCAGTCCATTTGAAGACTGGAGTAGCTCGGGGATGGACTGGAATAGCTGTGGGTGACTATTCCAGTCCTTTTGAAGACTGGAGTAGCTTTGGGTGACTATTCCAGTCCTTTTGAAGACTGGAGTAGCTGTGGGTGACTATTCCAGTCTTTTTGAAGACTGGAGTAGCTCGGGGTGACTATTCCAGTCCATTTGAAGACTGGAGTAGCTCGGGGATGGACTGGAATAGCTGTGGGTGACTATTCCAGTCCTTTTGAAGACTGGAGTAGCTCGGGGACGGACTGAAATAGCTGTGGGTGACTATTCCAGTCCTTTTGAAGACTGGAGTAGCTCGGGGATGGACTGGAATAGCTGTGGGTGACCATTCCAGTCCTTTTGAAGACTGGAGTAGCTCTATTCCAGTCCTTTTGGAGACTGGAGTAGCTCGGGGACGGACTGGAATAGCTGTGGGTGACTATTCCATTCCTTTTGAAGACTGGAGTAGCTTTGGGTGACTATTCCAGTCCTTTTGAAGACTGGAGTAGCTCGGGGATGGACTGGAGTAGCTTTGGGTGACTATTCCAGTCCTTTTGAAGACTGGAGTAGCTTTGGGTGACTATTCCAGTCCTTTTGAAGACTGGAGTAGCTGTGGGTGACTATTCCAGTCTTTTTGAAGACTGGAGTAGCTCGGGGTGACTATTCCAGTCCATTTGAAGACTGGAGTAGCTCGGGGATGGACTGGAATAGCTGTGGGTGACTATTCCAGTCCTTTTGAAGACTGGAGTAGCTCGGGGACGGACTGGAATAGCTGTGGGTGACTATTCCAGTCCTTTTGAAGACTGGAGTAGCTCGGGGATGGACTGGAATAGCTGTGGGTGACCATTCCAGTCCTTTTGAAGACTGGAGTAGCTCTATTCCAGTCCTTTTGGAGACTGGAGTAGCTTGGGGACGGACTGGAATAGCTGTGGGTGACTATTCCATTCCTTTTGAAGACTGGAGTAGCTCTATTCCAGTCCTTTTGAAGACTGGAGTAGCTCTATTCCATTCCTTTTGAAGACTGGAGTAGCTCGGGGACGGACTGGAATAGCTGTGGGTGACTATTCCAGTCCTTTTGAAGACTGGAGTAGCTCGGGGATGGACTGGAGTAGCTGTGGGTGACTATTCCAGTCCTTTTGAAGACTGGAGTAGCTGTGGGTGACTATTCTAGTCCTTTTGAAGACTGGGTAGCGCTCTTCCAGTCTTCAAAAGGACTGGATTAGTGACCCACAGCTATTTCCTTCCATATAAAGGCTGCATTTCGCTATTACTACTGTGAAAATTCGTAGCTACTCAACGGTTTGAGGTAAAATTTCGAAACTGGTCTTTAAAATTAGCCTAGTTCCTATATTATAACATATTGAATGGAATAATTATTAAAAGTTGTTTAACTCAATGAAAAATAGATTTAAATAATATGTTATTTCAGACGATCGGTCGTAACTGTGCTGCCATCTATCTTCTTGAATAAGAGCTATCGACTGGCATCCGTGTTCGTTGTAGAAATAATCGTATATTATTTAATAATGATTTTTTTTGGATATAAAATGCACGTTAAGACCCTTTTCAGGATTTTTCGTTAACTTTCATGGTGTTGTATTTTTATGAACAGGAGTTTCGATTTAAAAGGAGCATTAATTAAGCCAAACATCAAGCGGGGTGTGCTGGATTGGTGAGATGAAACAAACTAGCTTCGCTCTCTGACATCAAGGGCGGGTCCAGACCAAGGGGGGGATATCGGAGGGTTTTACTTTTCAAATTAAGGGCCTCAGAAAATTATTTGAAGAGTGCTTGCTTTTAAGCAGCTTTATAGGGGTTGTAGTAACTTGGAGGGTATCCAGGGCCCGTGTCATTGGTTTAGAAATTGTGGGGGGGGGGGTGAAATATTTTTGTAGGATTACAAGCGTATCCTTGAGATCAAGTACATAAGCCGGAGAATACATATGTGACCAATCCCAAGCTGAAGGAACTTGCATTTGCCAGAGAAAATATTAGTTTTCGGCAACTAGTGGTCAAAAAATAGTTAACTACCAACTACTAACTAGTCTGGGAAATTGTAGTTGTAACTAGTAGTTAACTATTTTTTCCTGGGACTAGTTGCAACTAGTAGTTAACTGTTTCCAAAAGTAGTTAACTAGTCTATTTAATTTCATAACATACTTTTTGGCAAAATTCTAAAACATCTTTCTTATCTATATTACAAAAACATTCGTACTTCGCGCAAAAATGGTCTTTATTTCTGGTTATTATATTTGAAGTACTCTACCATTGATAAAAATTTTAAATATCTTTTTAAATTTTAAATAAAACATTTTTTTCAAGTAGTTAAAAATTTGAAAGTAGTTTTAACTAGTAGTTAATTAGAAAAGTAGTTAAACTAATAGTTGAACTTTTAGTTAAACTACTAGTTGATCGGTAGTTAACTACTAGTTGCAACTAGTTCTAGTTAACTAGTGCCGAACACTAGAAAATATCAAACGCCCACAGAGTTAGTTCAAATATCAGATGAAAAAGCCCACCTTCTGCTGATTGACAGTTGGAATGGAACACAAGTGTGCGACAACAGTGGAACTAAAATGTCTCAGAAATAGAAAGATCGCCGCTTTGAGCTCTATACTCTGACGTTTTGTTCAAGTGCGCGAAGAAGTAGTAATGACAGCAAAATAATACATTAACGATCTTCTTTATTAGTTGAAATATTATCCAAGGCAAGACTTTCTATATTCTTTCGGCCCAATTCACGGTCACAAGTATCTCTGAAAATAAAAAAAAGTATACCGTTTATTTTATTTTTATGTTAGTAATAATTTATAAAAATAATAAGATTCAATGAAAAATAAAATAAAGATTCAATTATTTCTTAATGTAGTATGTGTACGATCAATCGCAAGCGATCCAAGAAAATGTGTAGAGATTTGTTAAACAATTTTAAAATTACCTATATAAAAATAAGCTGATAGTAAGCATTAAAGGGGTATGATACTTAGGGGGAAGTAAAATTATCGCTTACCTTTCACGATTATAAATTATAAACTCCTTTTGCATTTTTTTCAAATGCATCTGCACAGTTTCTTCATTCTAAAAATATGTTACTATATAAGCTGAGAAATATTTTCTTAAGTTACATCTTTTCACAAGCAAGTTCAGTGTAGTATAGTGTCAAAAATTTTTCAAAACATTTGATTGTAAACGAAAAATAATTAATGAAATAAAAAACTTTTTTTGAACGGACTAAAAAGTATAAAAATAATTTTCCTAACTCTTGGTAAAAGAAAAACCTGGTGTTTACGCAATAGATCTGTCATTATCATAAGCTACTTGCTGTAATCTTTATGTATTACCTATCTATTGTATTCGCCCCTCGTTTTTCATTTTACGAGGATCTAGGACTTTTTAGTCCGAGGATTTTGTACTTTTTAGTCCGTTTAAAAAAAACGTGGTTTTTAAAAAGTTTTTTCTTTCATTAATAATTTTCTGCCTTAAACTTTCGTAATCAAAACGATTTCCTATTATTCTATTCATTCCTTATTATTAAAACTAAAAAAATCTTTTTTTTTTTCGGACAAAGAGAATCAATAAGATTTTCCGATATCAAGCTTTAGACTTTAAAGCATCTCAGGGGCATAATTTCAGTTTTTGGGTGGGGGGGGCAAGGATTGTTTTGAGTGGGGCCGTGTCCAGACTCTTGTTTCGGGGGGGGGGCGTTGACTCCACGTCATTTTTCTGAGGTACCCCCTAACGAGTACCTTTGTACGTTAAGTTTTAGATAACGTAAAAGCAGTATTTGAATGATATTGCACATAATGTCAAAATTTTACAACGTGAGCTACAAGTAAAAATGGAGGTCTGGGGTCACCCCCAGAAATTTTTTGAAAACTTGCCTCTTAAGTAAAATCGCGACAGAAAAGATACGACGTCACATCCGGTTTAAGCTATAAAGGTTTATGGAAAGGTTTACTAAATCAGAAATATTACAAATTTCTTTTAGGAAATTACTTGATTAAATCGGGTGCTTTTGGTCTTCTTTCTTTTAGACAGACGTTTTTTCTTCTGGTGAAGAGGCATCGTTTCCATAATCATTTCTTCTAGTTCAAAGGCTGGGTCATAATTGAGTTGATCCACCTGAGGAGAAAATGATGCTAACTAAAAGAAATACTACACAGGGGGATTCAAAGCTAATGGGCAAACATACTAAAGAAACTAGAGAGTACCCAAAGACACTACTTTGGTTACTCTCTACACTCTCTCTAGCATTTCCCCCGTTAATTTTGAATCACACCGTATAAACTCTCTCTCTCTCCTAGGCTAAGAAGTTAACCCTATTGATAGTTTCGATGCCATATTTTACAATGGAAAAAAATTAAAATCATTAATTTTAAATTTAGAAAAAAAAAACATTTTGAATGCCACTGATACACTTATCTTTTCACTGAAAATGGGAACTTGTACTGTCTATAGAGTTTTAAATCATCCTACTTTCGATGTAAAAAAAATATCCCGTATTATCCACGAAGCTCATTTATCATTTTCAAATTTCCAATGCAAAACAAATTACCTATTAATTATTGAATTCTGAAAATTAAAATTCCGATGCACATAAAGGCAAAACTAAGATGCATGATGCTAAGATGCGAACATAAGACAGATTAAGCAGCTCTTCTTAACTAAGATTAAAATGACTATCCTTTACATTTTGAAAATTTTCACTAACCATTTTATTTACCTTTGGTACGAAGGAAGGAGTGATCAGTCGGTTGTAAACCAATGAAAAATCAAGAGAGCGTAAGTAATAGTGTCGTTTCATCTGTTCCAATGAGGAAATGCGACTTTCAGGTTCCAAAACAAGTAACTGAAAGACAAACTGTACGTAAGCGGGGATAAAAAGCGATATTTTAGCCTTTAAATGGTTTCTGAGGGACCAGGGAAGTTAAAAGTTTAAAAAAAAATACATGTATAGCTAAAAGAAAGGTTTGGAGGGTTAGGAACCCATAGAGATGGATCACGTAAGTATATATAATTTGGGCACAAAAATATAGCGCAATAAAAACCCTCTATCATTTTTGATGATTTTTTTTCACAATTTAAGGGCACCCCCCAAACCTTTCTTTTTGCTACAAATGTTACTTCCTAGAAAATTTCGCTTATCTGGTCCCTCAGAAGTCATTTAAAGGGTAAAATAATGCTTTTCCTCCTTCCAAATTGAAATCATAGCATAAAAATGGGGTTTGTTAGGGCGTTCCCTTAAATTGAGGCTGATGGTGGAAAACGAAATATTGAAAAAAGAAATATTCTTATTCAGAAAGTAATTTCACATAAGAATAAGCCATCAGCATTTTAACCATATTTTTTTGCTGTCCAATGTAATCAGTAAAAATTAAATAAACCAATGTGATATAACAATGAATAACTAACTCTCTGTTACACGCTACATCTGATGACTCATTAAATCATTTCAAAATTTACTGGAATCATTTGATCCTAAAAACAACAATTTTTGCGATTTAAAAGTAAAATTTAATGTCTAAAAAAATTGCAACCTGCAAAATATTTTCTTTCTTTCTTTTATAAATCAATTACGTAAGAACGTGTGTTTTTTTCCAAGTAATTTTATCTATGTCAATAAAACTAGCAAACCTTCAAACCTGCTGTATAAAGCTTGCGAGTCCTTTGTCTACTCTCTTTGGAAACCGCAAACAAGAATTGTACATTAGCTCATGAAGTTCCTCCATACTACTCTGGTTTGTAGTTCCATACGGTCTCTATTAGAATAAAAAAAATCTCAAGATAAAATCGAATGAGCAAAAAGCGCAAAATTTCTATTAGACAGTTTAGAAACTTTTAATACTTTTGGTAGAGAATATGGCTTATCTAAAAAATGTGCATTAATTTTTTAAGTAGTTTAAATGTAGTATTATTTGACTATCGTGTTGATTAAGAACACTTGAGGCATTTTGAATTCAAAGAGGAAACTATATATGAAAACTTTTTTCACCATTACCTTATGAAAATCTGGGGGGTTATTTTTCATGTGAAATTCACCTATCTTCTCTCAAAATACGCAGAGAGTGATACCCTCTTAAGCTATCTAATCTCCCTTAAAGGTAACTGTTTAATTTTTTTTTTAAAAAAACACTTTTTTGTCGAGTTCGCCCTTTCTTAACCGGAAGGGCTTAAGTTTTAGAGTTATTTTCAATAACGTTTTTACAAATAAAATAAACATAAATACAAACCCTACACATTGCCCATATGCAAAAAAAATTACAAGTTTTCAACCTTGGAAAAAATATTAATTCTAAATTTCGCCACAAACCAGATAAGCTATGCTGTGTAATTTAAAATAAAGAAAAGTAATTAGAAGTATTTATATATGTTAAGGGCAAAGTAATAAACCGGGAATTATGAAGTGAGGCGGGAAATGTGATAAATTCAATGGAATTTCATTATATTACTTTGCCCGAAATACGCGGGCATTTTTAATGATGCCCGGATTTATCACATTGCCCGTAACATTGCACACACAACTATGTCATACCACTTTCTGTTTACCTAGCTCTAGCTGAATGGATCTCCTTTGAGAAATGATGCTGAAGGTAAATTACTACCGTGTTTGTAATTAAAATGATCAACTATTTGCTACATCCTTGCTATTGCGTTTGTCTCAGTTAAGCTTTCCAACAAAAATATTTTAATAAATTACCTTTGTATGGTGGAAAATTATTAGTTTAAATTCAGTGCGGGAGTTAATGCTATGAAATACCTCCTAGCCTAGACAACGCGGACTGATTTTTAAGAGGCCCACCATTCCGCAGGCTGCTTCGTAAGCCGTTACTCCCAAGGACCACCAGTCGACTTCGAAAGAGTATCCTCTACCGTCCAGAACTTCTGGAGCTGAAAAACAAATCAAAAATATCCAATAAGGCTCACTTAAAACGGAAAAAAGAAGTTATAAGTAAAATAAGTTTAGGATATAACTGAATAGCTAAAATAAAGTATTAAAAATAGGAGACATCTGTAAGAGTACAGGAATTAACCCCTCCCCCAACCCGGTCCCAATACAGTCAAACGCCCGAAATCCGGACTTCCAAAAACCGGAATGGCCTAAAAACCGGACACTTTTGACCGATCAATTTTTTAAGGCATCGTTGAATTTATCTCAGACAATGCTACGCTGTTTTTTCATTACGAACACCTTTTCTAAAACGCCGTATCGGAATATAATAAGATCACTGATTATTTTCTAAAGTAGAACAAAATGTGCCGTTGCGCTTACTCGTTCTGGGTCTATTTAGATTTACATTTAAGTAGCAAAAATTGTTCGGATTGGGCTTTTTTCTCAAGCCATTTGAATTTTATTCTCCATCTGTAAATTGCTGATTCTACACGTTTAATTTGAAGTCTAGTTTTGATAGCGAATTTTTACCATGTCGGAACACCACGGTAATAAATCGAACCGAAAAAGGAAGCATGTTTCCCTTAGCATAAAAACTAAGGTAGAAAGACTACCTCCTTTTCCGACTTTTAACTAACTCCGACTTTTGACCTCCTTAACTTGCGCACAATCGGTAAGTGATTAAGTTTACATTTTTATTTTTAAATTTATATTTTATTTTAAGTTTATTTTATTTTTTATCTCCTATTTCATTAGAAATCGCCCCAACTGGCGACGAAAAAGAACAAAATTAAGTAAGCGGGCATTCAGTAGGTGAATGTCCGGTTCTTATAACCAAAAATCACAAAATGGCCTAAAATCCGGAAAAGTCGCAAATCCGGAAATGCTGCGGTCCCGGCGATTCCGGATTTGAGACTTCCGACTGTATATCTCGAGTTGCCTTATTACAACACAAAACTATTTGGAATAATAAACTAATAAGCATATAGAGACATGGAATCGAGGAGTATTTTTGAATAACTTACCCATGTAAGGTTTTGTTCCAGCAGTTGATGTCACGAGTTCGCCTTCTTTTAAGACTACTGCGACATTGAAATCAGAAATGTGAGTATGACCTGAAAGAAAGGTTAGTAAAACACACTGAAGCATGATGGAGTAATTGTAGTCAAACAAAAAAGGATTCATGATATGAAACCACTGAATAAGTAGGGGAGAGCGGGGATGAATGGGACAGCTGAATTTTTTATATCTTAACTTCACTTTAAATGTTTGATAATCCACTCAGAAGATAGTAGTACATAGCATTCAAACAATTGTGTTAATCAACATCAGCTTTCATGTTTGTATAAATTGGGCAACTAAATGTGTTTTTCCAATACCAAAAGTAACTTTTTTTGTTTTATTTCTATAAGAGCTTATTAAAAAATAATTTAACTGAAGCTAAAAATTTTACTGTGTGTTGAAATTGTACTTATATGTACTAGGATAGTTTACAATTTAAATGGAGAAAGTTCATGGTCATTTTTCAAGTCTACTTTTAGTTGTTGGTTTTTTTTTAAATAAGTGGGTATGGGGATGAAAACAACAAAGTCAAGTCTTTTGACAGTATTATCATTAATCTTGAGAATCAATAAAACTCTTCAGTTGTTCTTAAATGTAGTCAATTGAAATTTATATATTTGATTATCTCAAACTCTTTACTCCCACAAAATGCGGCTTTTTACCTGATTTAAATTGTATGCCATTATAAAATATAAGTTCAAAACATTTCGGTTCGAGTAAATTTTAAAATATGGTTTTATCCGCCTTTTAATGGCTGTCCACAACGTTTATTTTTATTATTATTAGTTTAATACTCAAACTTCAAAGTATCTGATATTTCTATTGAAATAGGGTGATGCAACTTACCAGCATTATCCATTAGAATATTTTCAGGTTTGATGTCCCTAAAAAAAAAAAAAAAAACATTACACCATAAACGAGTAAAAGTACCTAATATCTTAAAGCACATTGTCTTAAAATTACAAATTTATTTAACATTAAGAGATGATGCATGGATAATGGATAGAAATTACATCAATTATATTAAAAATAAAATTGGATTCTATCCCATACCTATGAAGTATTCCTTTCGAGCCAAGGTAGTCTAAGGCTAAGGCAATTTCACAAACGTATAGCACAACCTGGTCCTCTTGGAAGTATCGTTTGTGCCGCAAGTGATACCGCAGGTCACCACCAGGAAGTAGATCAACCACTATGAACATGTCCTCTACATCCTTCAAAAAAAATGTGAAATTTCTGTCAGAAAATGTGAAAAATAAGTAATTGCAATAAAAACTCAATCATTTTAAGTCTTACTTGGAAAGAAAACCAAAGATTCACCAAAAAGGGGTGCTCCAATCCAGAGAGCACTTTTATTTCCCTTAAAACGTTTTTAAAGGCGCCCTTGGCGATGCATCTGCGTTTATTTACATACTTCATGGCGAACATTTTCATGTTGTCCTTTTTCTGCACTATACAAACCTGAGACAACAACATAACGCATGAGTTTATTGCTTATTTAATTCCAATTACGAAAAAAACATTTTTAAATGTTTAAAAAAATATAAATTTATCCCACTTACTGATATCTAAGTCGAACGTATTATTCTTTGGAAGTTAATAAATTTTTATCAGTATTTTACAGTTTAGCCAAAGAAGAATCTACTATTATTATTTTGTTAAAAAATCTTGAGATATTTCTGAATTTTTACAATATGTGTACGTTTGTAAAAAAAATCAAATGTCTATTTAATTTTCGGTATTTTTTACAAAACAAAACAATGTATAATGAAAATACATCACAGATATCTCTACAAATTAGCTAGACTTACTTTTCCGAAATTTCCTTTTCCTATTGAACGTAATACTTGAAAATCATCCAGTGTAACTAAAGTAAATAATTATAAAAAATTTTACTGATATCATTTGTCCCTTTGCATTTTCATTCAATACAATTATTTCCTATATAAATAAATTTTAATTGTTTTAAAAAAATGCCATGATTGTACTTGTATCTAAACGTGCTTTTTGCAATATAGTATTTTTATTCATGTATTTATTAAGATTCTTGGCCCTATAAAATATTTATTAAAATATAAAATTTGAAAGATAGTATTTTTATAAACTTTTTTTTATCATAAAAGCTTGAGGATCTCACCAAATAGCTCCATTTAGTTCAAATAACCTTAAAATGAGATAAAGTTTTGGTGTCAAGTTTCTATATTTTGAAGGTAAACTAAAATCCGATATACTTTGTTCTCAATATTTCACCATCTATAGGTACTATACTGGGAAATCCTTGTTTTTCTGCTAGATAAATACTAGAAATAAAAGATTTGTGAGAAATTTACCTGGTTTGGGTTCTCTGGTGTCAAATGGACTGAGAGAAAATTTTCTTCTTCCTCCAAGAGATGGCCCACATCCCATTTTTCTTAGAATCCTTTCTCCATCAATATCTACTTTTCTCGATGCTGACTCAGAATTGTATTTTGTGCATAACTAGTGAAGAATTGCTAGTTTTGATATAATTAATAGTGCTTAGTTTCTATAAAAATATTTTTAATTAAAAATGATCAACTAAAATTGAATCGTGAGTGTAAAAAGGGAGTAAGTCCAAAACCAAGTTTTGAGAAAATCAATAAAAACTGTAATAGATTTTTTTTTGTATAACCACCAAATTTTTGCTATAAATTTAGGACCCTATTTACAATTTTATCATCGAATAAAATATAAGTATATTCAGAAATATTTTACAGTTGGAAAAAATTGATGTTCAAAGTAGAAAAATCTTAAAAACCACTTAAATCGCCAATTAAATTATACTTCTGCTTAGTACAAAAGGGGGAAAATAGAAAGACTAAAACGATTGAAATAAAAAATTATTATGAGTCATTTAGGTAGGAATATCAATAAGTAGGAATAAGTGAATATCAATGGTGTGTGACATTCACTGGATGAAAAAAAAGTAGCATTATTATAGTAGTATTTTTACAAAAACACAAGGAAAAAACATTTGACGCCAAGGGGAAATTTAACTATTCCCGTTCAGGCGACAGAGAATGAATTTTACATAAAATACAAAATAAATTTAAAAAAAATTATAACAACTTAAGAAAATGAGTAAATCAATAATGGCAATAAGCTGGATAACTGATTATAAATAGATAGCTTCAATTGAGGGAAAAATATGAATCCAAGTCGTCAATATTTATTATGAAGTCATGTAGTTTTCTTTTAAAAGTGGAATATTTAGTAATAGTAATTAAATTTAGAGGTAAACTGTTCTATAATTTAGGTGCAAGATAATAGAAACTTTTAGAAAATATATCTTTGGAAAATTTTGGTATCTGATAGCTTGCAGTTGATCTAGTATTGTAACTACGATTACGCAAGTTACACAAAGATTTATGTCGAAAAAGGTGAAGTAAAATACGGAAATATGCATTGTGTCGAATTGGAAGTAATCTAAGGGTTCTAAAATTATTTGGATAGGGTTGAGGATTAAGAATTTTGAATATTTTGTTTTGGATTGAGATAATTGGAAGGAGATTGGACTTGTATTCACCCCCCCCAAACGATAGCACCGTAATTAAATAAAGAATAAAACCATGCAAAATATAAAGTTTTAAGAAATGATAAACCAATTTTATTTTTAAGGTGGTAAAATTTTACTAAAACAAAACGTAACTTTTTCCCCAGTTCGTTGATATGAGTTTTCCATTTAAGATTCGCATCAATGTGCAAACCTAAATATTTCAAACTAAAAACAGATTGCAGAGTGTGACATTGACAGGTGTTGAGATTTCTGTTACAGGATAATGTGTGATACTTTATATTTAAATTGGACTCAGATTGTCTTAATTTAAAGTGAATATATTTTGTTTTATTTAAGTTTAAGGCTAAATCATTTGCACTGAACCAAGTTTCAATTTCGATTAAATCAGATTCTATTTGCATTATTAATTCGTTAGTATGGGAGCAAGAATATAATATAACTGAATCATCTGCATAAGTTAGAATTTTGCCAAATAGTTTTAACTTGCATAAATCATTAATAAATATTAAGAAAAATAAGGGTCCTAAAATAGATCCCTGCGGAACACCACGATTGATTCCTTTATATTCGCTAAAACTATTGCCAACCTTTACTCTCTGAGTTCTATCCGTTAGATACGAGATAAACCATTTTAATACATCACCTCTAAAACCAGCATGTTCCAATTTATGTATTAATAAAAGATGATTTACATTATCGAATGCCTTTCTTATATCTAGAAAAATTGCTACCGTAATTTTACTTTTATCTATGCTATTATGTATAAATTTATTATTATTTATTTATTATTTATTATTATTATTATTATTATTATTATTATTATTATTATTATTATTATTATTAAAAACAAATTTTTTCCGACACGGAAATTTCCTACCCCCATTTGTTGGCCTTACACTCACCAATTCCTACAGCGATGATTAAACAGGAAACCCGGGGGAAGGAAATATTTTGTCGGCGAAACGTCCAAGACACCTTTCAAACTGTGATTCAATTAAAATAAAAGTATTCGAACGGAAGAAAATATTTTTCTGAATGTTGAATTTGCTACATACATTCGCGGTTGGGAAAACTTCTGTTATCCTAAAAAAGTAATAAGAAAAGTTCATCTGGCCATGTGGTCGCAAAAATTTATGCAATAATTACATACGTTTACGACTTAAATTTTAGTCAACACATTGTTGGGTGAACAACGCTATTTATATAAATTTTTTAGCTACAGGTAGCTGTTAAAACAGAATTTAGTTTTAAAGAGTTTTCTAAGTAAAACAAGTAACAAATACAACGTTTAATTTGCACATGAAATTTAAAAACTTAAAACATACAAATTTGTTTCGGGGATCCCCTTAAGTAATAAGAAGTTAAGTTAATTAGTTTTTAAATTTCATGTGCAAATTAAACGTTGTTTTTGTTACTTGTTTTACGACTTTGGACAGTTTGCTTTTATTTTTCAGTTTTCTAAATGTAAAATAACATTAACTGATAGAATTTATTTTATACTGTATTGCATGACGGTGTTATAAAACTTAAAATCTAGAAGTATTTTCTTAATTCAATTAAAAAACTCTTAGAATTCTTATATGAATACACACTTTTTTAATTGAAAATATTGAGTTTACAACGTATGTGCAGTGCAGAAGGATTTGAAGATGGTTGGTTTTAAAGCCAAAAAGCTAAAACCAATATAAAGTCTAAAAATTAGTATAATATTTAGAGATATTATATTGTTTACATTGTCATGGATATCTTTTCTAACAAGAAAAATGTAGGTTGTATAAAAATAATCAATGAATGTGAATAAATATTTATTTTCATTTCATTAAACTTTTAAACTCTTTGCCTTATTGTTTGGAGCTGTTCGCCTGCTCGGAAATTCTCGAAACACCTTCTAACCAAGATTCGAATGCCCCCAGAGGTTCCCTAAAATATTTAATAAAAAGACGTACCTACTTCACTTCTCTTCCGACGTTCTTCGGAATAAGCTCACAGACCTTTGACTATGACAAACATGTGTGGAAAGGAAACACCCAACTAACGGATGTCCTCTATCATATCCTATTTCATACGTAAATACCAAAAAAAACCGCTAACTACAATTTCAATTACTTCAAATAAAAAAAGGTACCGATTGATGATTGACCTGTTTAAAAATTTAGCTTAAATTTTTACAAGCTTATAGTTAGCTTACTTTAATTGCATAGTAATAACAAACTGACTTATATTTCGCAAAATTTTTGCTACGAACCATTTAGGTTACCTGACTATCATATACCTTTTTCATAAACTGTTTTATTTGCTTTTATCAAATCAACGCAAATTGAGGGAGACGCGATGATGCCAGACAGAGGCGTAAGGGGCCGTTCGAATATTACGTAAGCACCTAAGGGGGAGGGGGTTTGCTATTTGCTTATTTTTCCAGACAAAGGGGAGTATGAGTGATGCTTACTAAGATGTTACAAACACTGCATTTTCGAAAATCTCTTTATTTCTTGCATAAATAATTTCAAAATTCAACCAAAAATAAATTTAAAAAACTGAACTAGGAAAAAAATTTAAGCATTTTTCACTAGGAAAGTTTAAACGATAGGTTAAGTGTTCATGGAGAACAAATTTCAGAAATCTAAGCATTACTAAGGATTTCGCGCAAAAAAAGAACAAAGTGGGAGGGGGGGGGAGTTTTCTTACGTAATTATGAGAGAGGATTAGCGGTTTGCTTATTTTTGCTGACAAGAGGGGCGGTGGGTCAAAAATGACCATAAAAGTAGTTTACGTAATATTTGAACGGCCCCTAGCCAGAAGAAAATTTTGGGGTTGGATATTGGAATTTCAGGAGGGGATATGGGGTAAATTTATTCCTTTTCTATGGTCAAAAAAGGTAAATTTCTGACTTTCGGGGGCTTTTACATCCGTTATAATTGATTATAAGGGATCCATTATTGTTCCGAGAGCTCCATACTTATTTGGACGTTCCTTGTCAAGCTTTTTAGATTTTGCCTGATGGGAGTCTCCCCGTCCCCAGTTAAGTTAGTTACTGTTTATCTTTTGAATGTGATGCGGAAAAAACAACTTCACGCAGACGGGGAAGTGATTCACCTGCATTCTCCGGTCGTAAAATCGGCTTCTCCTTTCGATCGGGGTACGGAAAACGCCTTCTCGGGAAAAAAAGAAAAGGGCAAGATAAGGGCAATATTTTATAAAAAAACTTGCGAATTTTTTCTTTATTGAGGCCTGAAAAAGTGCTATTTCACAAGCTAATATTCACGAAACTTTTCCCAGTGAGTTTTTCATAACATTGGCAACAATATTCGTATTGCAGTTTTCACTCTTTCTCCTTTAGTTTTTAAATTATTTTTTAAACATTTTTATTTTGCCCTTTTAAGACCCTGTAAGTCTTCTCAATGGATTCTTCAGGGTCACTTACCAAGGGGTAGACCTTACTTCCATGACCCTATACTCGATTGCAACGTTTCTTGAACCCAGTATGTCACACATGCGGAAGGAGAAATCGGTAAACACGCAGCCTGTTGTGTTAATAGGAGGAGTTTGGTACGCAAATCGTGATTGAAAAGCACTATAAATACATGGGTTTAACAAAATAATCATATTTTTAAATTGACGTTCTTTATTTCACTCAAAATTCAGACACCGCGATTAGAACTACTTTGATTATTAGTGACGTCGTAGGGTCAACGTTGATAGGAGACGTTGATTCCAAATGAAAGGGATTTTTGAAACACCCTGTATATTCTTCTTTTTAAGTTTGAGATAGTAGATGGGGCACATTTGAGCAACTTAAAAGTGCCCACTTCAGTACCTTTTCTTGAATTTGAACGCATTTTTAGAGGTTACATTCTGTATTTTAAGAAGTATTAAGTTTAAATTATTTCAAGTATTAAACCTTAAAATCAAAGCTTTTAGGATTTCCCCAGATTTAACATATAAAACAGACGTTTGATAAAATTTAAAAAGGATGTTTTTTCAGAGATCTTAAAAAACACATCAAATCACACCAATGAGGTTTATTTAACAAATCAGGTTACTTAGGGTGTTTACATTGAAAATAAGCAAAAACTTGTGAAGGTTTGCAATGAAACATTGGAAAATGATGCTATTGAAACAATTGGTTATGAGATTCCTGATTGTCTAGTACACTTAAGAAACAATATAATCTACAAAACACTAAGTCCTTTCAACACCCATAAGCACATAAATAACAAATGAAAGAACTGTTTTACGACAAAAACAAAAATGGCATTCTACTTGTAGTTGGAACACATTCACAATAGGAGAAAGTGGGGTGATGACATGTCTTATCAACAGAATTAAATTCAATGATTAGACAAATGAAATGGATAGTTGGAAACGATCATACAAATCAATTTCATAAGCTTATAATTACTTGCAGGGAAAACTTTAAATATAGTTTTTAAATACCTTTTGCATGTTCACATTCACATACATTCGGATATAAATTATGTGGCTCATACTGGATGGAAAGTTAAAAATTAACTCCATTGGCAAACTATGTGATGAAATTTTGTTCTTAGGTAAACTGTTGCTATGCAAAAAGTTTCTTACCATAATCTTTCATTTTATTACAGATCATACCAAGCATTCTTTCACCTTTCCTTAGAAAACTGCCCTTGACCTCATTGCTAGAAGCCAGGAACACCAGTACACAAAAATCTCACAATATAAAGTCTTACGTCCCGAACCAACCTCTTCCCCATAACCAACATAAATCCTTCGCCTTGACATTTGGTTAACAGTAATATATTTTATAAAAAAATATAGTTACATACTGAAGTAACTGTCAAGAATCATCCTCTTGGTGGGCAAGTCTCAACCAAATATCACTAGTTTTACTCACACAAATATGACAAAATCGACACACAGGAAACACATCTTGTTTAGAAGAACAGGTTAAAGATAATACACACAGAATATTCCCATGTAGATAATTTTTGACAACATTTCTATCACCAAACCCAGGAGGATCGGCTAACATATAGATCCTCCTCCCTCGCAAAAAAACAGCCTTTTCCACCTGACCAAATGTTTTAGTTTTCTAATCATTTAAGGAATCTTGTTTTTGGGGCATAAACAAATCATAAAAAAGGTGTAAGAACCTCAAAATTTATGAAATACTAACTGTCCCTTGGGATAAAATATTAAAACAAAATACTGTTACTATGTGCAACATTTTAAAAAGATTGTACTATAAAGGATCACATAATTGAATATTGGCTACTATACAGGTTTTAAACTTAATGTAATTTTTTGGTAGAAAAATCCTACTCAGCTTGTATCTGGAAATACTCAGTTATTGTTTTCAAAAACCACTAATTCAAGATCTCAACCATTTTGAAGGATAAATGTTATTAGACATCACAAAGAATAATTTCCAATTCAAAATCAGTGTTCCAAAAACCAAGTGATTAACTCCAATATAACCTTTCTATTTATATAAAACCTAATGTTTATAAAGTGATAAATCAATTTAATAATATGCATTCAGTCCCCATGAAAAAAAGTTAGGAAATAAGAACTTTGATTCTGAGTCACCCCTGAGACCAGGCTAGAACAAGGTAACTAATCAGGAGAACAAAATCAAGTCATTTACAGAGTTCAAAACTCTATAGTAAATTGGGACAAAATTTAATGTTCAAAACAGATAGGAAAAAGAATATTTAATGCACTGAAAATTTATTTCAAATAAACTAAAACCTAAAAATAAAATTTACGGACTCTTTTTAGTCAACGCATTTCCTTTTCTGATTTGTAGCTATTTATCATTTAAATTTCTCAATCACACTTCAATAAACTGTGTAAGATTACAATGCAATTTTGACATTGACAGGAAAATAGTATTGTGGATTTGAAGCCATTTAATTAGTCTTTCAGAATACCTTAAATCTCTTAATAACAACTTAATAAATTATATAATTATGCATGCCTAATTGGTGTGGATGGTGTTAAACAGAATTAGAAATATGGGAAATAAATTTTCAGAGTTAAACAAAAGTGTAAATGTTTGATTGCAATAGAAGTAAAATCAACCAATAAAGCTAATATGTGGATGATCAGATGATTTGGTTATTGAAGTTTCACTGTAAAATTTCTTAAGTCTATTATCCTAAACATTTATGATAAAGTATTTTTAGTGATGGACTTAACATTGACAATATTTAGGTTCCTAAAAGTGTTAAAATAAGTAAGCAAATTTAGAATGAAAATATTAAGTACACGTAAGTAAAAATTTACACACAGAAACAATTCTATGTTGTTAATATTATAATTTACATTTTACGGAAAGGGTAGTGGATAAAATGATATATTACAAATATAATACAGATTTGAATGTATGAGGGTTTTTTCCTACTACATTTTTTCCAGGAGCAAAACAAGAGTTGAAAAAAACAAACCCTTGTACTACATTTAGTTTTAGGACTCTAAAGCCAATGAGGTGATAAATAAAAACAAACTTCAGTGTGATATTCTTACCTTAAACCTTAAAGAATAAATCAAATGAAACTCAAACAAGTAGTGAAACGTTCTTCATAGTTTAAAATAAAAACATTTATCTCAATTTGAAAAGCAGTGGGCAAGAGCAACTGTTTAAACAAGCTTTCCTCAATGGTTGAAAACATTGAAGTTCCTACTTCTTTGCATAAAGCACGTAAACTCTCAAGTGCACATGTGCATACTTAATGGTAATAGAGATTCTCTGCAAAAAAATAAATTCAATCTGACAGTTAAGATATGAACAAGTTGGATCATGCTTTAGTTTAAAACACGAAGTCTGAGTGTAGAGAAGTTATTTAATCCATTCTAGTTTACCATTGATGAGTTCTGAACACCTATACCTATATATTCCATATTCCATAGGAACGGGGGGATGATCATAAAAAATGAAAATTTCTTAATTACTTTTGTGAATAGTTATATAAAATTGTTTAAACTATCTTTTTCACTGTTTAGGTGTTGTGAAAGTTAATTTTTATCAGTCAGAACACCTGAAAGTCAATCATTAGGAGGTTTAGCTATAAAGCAAAGTTAATGTTCAAAAAAGTTAATGTTGTTTAGCAAACTGAGTTGCCATTTAATTTGCCCTGAGTAAAAGCCATGTTTATCATGAATTTCTAAAGACTATAAATATTTTTGAAATGCGTTATTTTTTACACATATTTTATTATAGGTCTCATAATTTAATCAAGATACTTTCTTCTGTTATTATTAAGTGTTATTTCTTATGATTAAAACTATTTATTTAAGGCTTATTGCAATTAAAATTTTGATTTCAAAAGGCTGTAAAAAGGAGAACCACTGGCCAGAATAACTTGATATATCATCAGAGAATTCCTGAATTAAAAACATCAAAATGGATCAATAGAACTATCTCCCCTGTTTAAAGTTTGGCAGAAAGGGATATGACGAATCGCTAAATTTCTAAACTATTTATCAAGTCATTCAGCCTAGTTTTTCTCTTTTTACAACCCTTTGAAATCCCCAGTAAAAAATATTTATATTTTATAATATGGGAAACTAAACTAAAATATTTAAAGATTCACATTACTTAATATCTATAAAAATAAAGTATTTGAAAATGTAATTTGGAAAAAAAAGGTAGTGTGAGTTACAATGGAATTACCCTAAGGCATAAATAGGATTATTCTAGACTTATAAGATTAAACCTTGAATATATAGTTGACGAGTCTAAATACTATATAACACATATGAAAACTAATGTGCTTAGAAAGTACAAAAGTTCCGATAAATATTCACAAAATACAGTTGGCCAATATTATACAATGTTGCAATCACAGAAACTACAAAATAAATGCTCACATTTAGTAACAATTGACAGAACTTGAAAATGGAAAACAGTTCTATGAGAGAAAGGATATGAAAGACGTTAATTAATATAAGCACATCCTAGGAGCTTATATTGACCAAACAGAAAGTCCACAAATCAACTAAGCTTTCCACTGGCAAATATTAAAGAATTTTAAGTCATTTGAACTTATTAAAGAAAATTATGTTGGCTTGGCATCTTTTGCCTCAAGTTGACCTCCTTGCCATGAAAAATTGGAATTCTAAAGCAGGAACTACACTGCTTTTAAAATGAAATAGAGAACCAAGAACATAGATAAGAGCCAGTGTATAAACAAACCCCAACTAGAAATATCATGGGGGGAAAATGAGATATAGTCTCACTATTTTGCAGATAAACATTTCAACTGTACAAATAGTTTAGTGATAATACCCAATTCAGTGCAAATACATGCCCAAAAACACACTTGAAGCTTTTTCTGAAGCAATGAATGCAAATTTACACAAAGACAAAATAAATAAAACCAGCACAGAAGTAATACTTTCTCATCAACACAAATTCTACCTTTACCCATCTCAAATGCTATCTCACCCATAATCACAATATATAAAATTAAATTACAAACAACAGAAATCAACTTGTTTATATAGAATGAAAAAAAAAACAACAACAGGGATGTACATTGCACCATTTCGTACTTTCAAGCTCATTCTGGATATTTAACCAGTTTAACTGTACACATAAAATATTTGCAATCATCTGTTTTCTCGTCCAAATAACATCTCAGCAATATATATATGCAATATTTTTAGACTTCAACCGTCATAGAGGTCAAAGGAAAAAGGGAGCAGTAAGTACATATTTACTTTTTCCGCAATAGAACACTGCGAAAGAAGTTAAAAATTGCGATGCTAAAAGGAAATTGAGAGAACAGGAATATTTTAGACAACTGAGTTTCATGTGTTAGTTGGAAGGTGGCAGGTAGCGGTTATTTGAATGGGTTGAGGTAAAGTCAATAACACTTCCGCTTGCCCATTATTGAGATTGTGATTCAAGATTTTTACAGCAGAAAACTTGGCTCTTTGGTATCCTTTAAGAACACTGAAGCCCAAAAGCCTGAAAACAAATTAAATTCAACCATATTAAAGTAGGAATAAATCCAAGGAATCAGGAAAAAGGTTTTTAAGGTCAAGAAAAACCTCTTCTCAAATACTAAAAAATAAAACAAAATTACCCTAGCATTTTAGAGTAAAAATAATCTAATTCAACTGTACCATTCTAACTTAAACCAGTTCAAAGCCTTTCACAAAATAACCACTTTACTTTGACTAACCCTATTTTTTAGGCCCATCTCAGGACATATTTTTGAAATTACATAAAAGTTTATAGACTATCAAGCTTTTGTATATTAGTTGTATGTTTCATTAGGCATAACTTTAACAAAATGGTTAAATGTTTAAATTGCAACATAAACATTCATGACAAAAAAGTTGTGCATTAATTTTACATTTAGCAGGTATTACATACTGAAGTTTACTTATTAATGCAGACCAAAATGTTCCTCAAAATAGAAAAAAATTCTTTACTGGAGCTTAGGTCCAAAGACTTGGTTTGGAATAACTGCCTTTGTACCTTAGAAAGTAAAAACTAAGAGAGGTGTTCAGTTTTTAAACCTGCACTGTCTGGATTAATTCTGGTACCAAGTTATACTAATATAAATACAAGTGTGACAGAATTAAATACCAAACCTAATAAATGACAGATATAAGTCCCTAAATTATTAAGAGTAAAATTTCTCAATCCATACAAATAAAACTTACCTAAGGCATACATAAACAATCAGAATTGCAGATCCTCCAGCCAGTGTGCGAATTCCAACATTTTCAAAGATCTTTATGAGAAGGCAAGCACCAGCAATAGAGCTGCACATCAGGGTAATGATAGCTGCAGTTTT
Source organism: Tetragnatha montana (assembly GCA_963680715.1). Classification (NCBI taxonomy): domain Eukaryota; kingdom Metazoa; phylum Arthropoda; class Arachnida; order Araneae; family Tetragnathidae; genus Tetragnatha; species Tetragnatha montana. The sequence goes on along the minus strand of OY796684.1, from coordinate 1,659,844 downwards.
TGCCCAATGCAGAGGTGTTAAACCTCTGGGAAGCCAAACTGCATTCTGCTGAAGTTCATACTGCAAGAAACACACATGTAAATATGCAAATACACATGGATATATAGAGATGAAAGACATACAAACAAAGGAAATACATACTGATTCATTGCACACTTTACACTTAGCAGCATCTGGCTGACTAGATGACTGGAATATTAAAAAAAAATTATAAGATTTGACTTAAAAAATCTTTACTTAATTGAACGCTACCTCATGTTTACTTACCTCTACCAACCATTGCTTTAAACATTCATGATGAACAATCGAGACATCCCCTCTGCACTTGCAAGGTTGAATCAAGGGACCACAATCCAACCGCTCAGGATCATAACATATCCAACACTCAGGGATTTTTTCCAAAGACCTGTTCAAACCTGTATGGATACAATATTGTTTTAATCATAAGATTGTTATCATTAGGAAGAATATATTTCTATTTTGTGATGAAATGTGAAACAAATTGCAACAGAAGGTTTTCAAAACAGTTTATACTGAGAAAAAAACAGGAATGCCACTGCCTTCAATTCAAAGTTCCAGAAAAATTTTACAGCAGTGAACCTTTTATACGAGGAATGCTCCAAAATCAAGATTTCCAGATTTCAAATAGTTTTTTCCCCAACAAAACTTACAGAATGTTTTAACTATAGCTGTATGTAAACAAAATGGGAGTGTATAGCCACAACAATGAAAAATATCTTTCAGTAGCTACTATGTAATAGAGTTAAGAACTGATGGTGGTACCGGATTCATAATAGGATAAATGTAACTTTTCTAAAACATTAAAAAGTAAGATTTTGACCTTGGCATTTTTAATTCATCAGTTGTAATTTGTTTAAGGTTTGAGCTTTTTTAGTTGATTTACTAGACTACTTAATAACAGGGATGGGATTGAAAAAAAAAAGTCTGAAAACTACAAGAACATTTGTTTTTAAAATTATAATTAATCAGAAAAACTAATAGTAAATAATGATCAAGGTTAATTATTACAATAAATTATTGCACTTAAAAAGAGGACTGAAACTGATAAAAACTACCCTTCAGAAATTCTGATTTAACTTAGAATATAATAACTAAGTTAAATGATCCCAAAAGTAAAGACCAATTTACAAATTCTATCAAATCACTGACAAAATGTAGATTGTAGAGTGTCTTGTGTACTACAGATTTATTTTCACTACATATAGAGAGAAAAACTAAAAATGTACAATAAGAATCTTTGAATATGATGGCATAAATCAGAAACTAGATTACCATAGCCCGGACCTGGAAAAAGTACCCGAACCTACAAACCTGGTTCGGGGGAAGCCCCTGCCAGCTCCATAGGAGCAATGCATTAGGTTCGGGGGAGGGTTACAACTTTTTCCAGGTCCGCCATAGCCTTATTTATTTCAGGAAGCAAACCAAATCTAATAAAATAATTTAGCTGCCCCAATTAAGAAAATTTACCATAGGAAAGAGTCAAGAACATTCATACAAATTGATGAAGATCTAATTATTAGTTGAAAATTCCAGTTTGTAAGCCCATTTTAAACATTAAAAGTCTGAAATTTCTATTTGAAAATTAAAAAAAAAGTATGAAAATTTAATTCCTGTTTATAAGATATTTTATAAATCAACATTACCAGCTTTTATGAGTGTTTTATCTTGGGTAGAAGATACTAAAGCTTCAGCTTCCCCACCAGAATGAACATTTTTCTTGATTTCCAATTTCCTCAAAAGTTTTCTGGGATTCAATATCCATAGTTGCTCTGGCCTATAAAAGAGGTTGATTGTTTAGGGTTTAACAACATTGAAAAAAGGATATAAGACTAGATCGATTGGAAATTACCTGACACAGTTCCATAAAACACATGGAAACCAAAGGGCAACACCCATTTCCACCACTCTGAACACTATGTTATAGCAATTACGACTTATAACAGGAACCCTAGAACGGGAAACAAGATTAATCACTCAAAACTTGTATAATCTTAAAGAACCCAATCAAAATTACATTAAATTAAATTTACAGTTGAAAAGTTCATTTTAATCAATCACTAAGTGCAAGTACAGCACTGCATAATCTGATGACAAATTAAAAATTAATATTTTTTAAATGGTAGTAGAATTTTTAAAATAAAATCATCAGAACAAGATGAGGATTGGGATTTTTAAGTAAGGTAAAAGAAAACTCAAGTCAGTTCTTTAAGCTTTAGTTGAAAGGTCTTGAGTACCAGCATCAACCACGAGGAAGTTTTGTTTTTACCACACTACGGTATAAAACAAATCAAATTAAATACTGTCTACCAACTGTAGACATTGCTAGAAGCATTTTTAAACATCAAACATACATCAACTAGTAATAAATCAAATTTAATTTTAAGTAAAAAATTACTAAAGTAGAAATTACTAATAACTGTCATGAACAAGAATTTCAAATTAAGAACACTAACTTGGCTTTCCATAAGTCCCCTAAACTATCCGAGAAAATGAAAACGACGGTAAACAGCAAAAGAATAGCTTGAGAAACCAATCCAATCCTTGACTGATGGAGCTGAGACATGTCTGTGTCCGATGAACCATCTTGAATGAACTGCCCTCGCACCTATAAACGAAGTAATTGTAACATATTCAGGAAAAAGTATCGATGAAACAATTATTAGGGGAATAATTACCTTAAAGTAAACTTCAACTCCATAGATTAAGAAAAATATAACAACTACAAGCATAAGAACAGCATAACATCCATGAAATATATTGATGAACAATGTCTGCAAAGGAAAAAGAAAATATAGATACAAACAACACTATTCCTCAATATTTTTTGAAGATAACACAAACAAATACAATCACAAGCTACTAGCTTATAAATTACAAATTCTGTCATAAAGTTTCAAAATTAACTAAGGTATTCTTATTTGAAAGCCTTTAAAATTATTAATTAAGCCCATTGGATTTAATGATAATCCTTTGGAATTTCTTTTCAGTACATACAAGTCCCAATCTATTTGTGTTATGTAGTCATCAAAACTCCATTAAACATGCCATATCAGTGAAATTATTTGAATTAAAAATTTCATAGTATTTGAAAACAAAGACAGTTATTTGCACAAAGGAAAATGTAACAACAAACCCTTTCTACATCAGTGGGATCAGAGAACTGAAGCACCAACAATTCAGCCAACAGCAAGGAGTAAATAATAATGTTGAACAGAATGAAAGCCAAGAGGGATTTGCTCAGGAATCCTGGTTTCTCGTAAGTCAAATCTCGAAGATGAAATATCTAGAATTATTGACAAGTTTAAAGTCAATTTCAGAACTTATAACAGTTGCAACTAAATAGTAAAAACATTTCAATACTTACTTCAGCCCAAAAGCAGACAATAAGAGATGAACCAGAAAGCAAAATAGGATAATAAGCACTCATCAGGCTGGAGGCCCATAGCATAGCTTCATGTTCCTATAAAAATGATCACAGTGTCAAGAAACAAGAAAGTGTCTCAAAGAAGATCAAAGAAACTAGTTAGTAAGGAGGGTCACTTTCCTATGGCTGAAAAATGTTTGACAAATTCTATTGGGCACAGCAAGAAAAAGGTGCCTGTCCATGACTAGACTTCTTTCGAAAGGGGATTGACCCAAAATAGTTTCCGTTCCCTTAGGTGTACATAATAGTGTAAATGTAGCAGTTTAGAACAATCACAAGTATGTTTTGAAAATTACTGTAGTCAATTTAAAACTTTTGAGGATAATACTGAGCTCTAGGCTAAAAATGAGGATCTACAACTTTCCTTAAAGAAATATCATACTCTTCAATGATGATTTTTTACATCATTTTTTATATTTACATTCAAAGCAAATTCTTTCAATTAAGACAAATGTCTGATTTTCTTTTGTACCTTTTACATAAAATTTCTATAATAATCAAAACTTTGAAGTCATTCCGGAGACAGTTAAGATTTGTAATGTAATTAATATTGCAAATATGTTATCTTGCGACCTTTTTTGGCCACTGAGAAAGAAATATTTTCTTCCTAAGATACTAGTTGGTGTAATAAACCTTAAGAAATTGATGAAAACAAGATGCAAAATGGGTCAAAGAATGCAAGCACAGCAATTCATGTGAAAGTATCTCAAACTTGATAGTTTTCTACAGAAAAACAATTTAATTTAATAACTACTGAGTTTTTCCATTCCAAATCTCATTCCATTACAAATAAGATTTATTACATAAGAGGCTTAATGTATTAAACTACAGTGAATATGAAAAAATTGACTCACAGGAGATGAAAAATAGTATCCTCTGAGTGCTGTTGCCATACAAATCAACACATATAGTGTCTTTTGAGTAGTCACATTGAATGCCTTTAAGATTGAATGGGGCTTCATTCGACTAAATTCTGACTTAATACATAAAATCTGAAACAAAATTTTTACATTAATCAATAAAGTACAGATGTAGGCCTAACCATTAAGCATTTCAAATATGTTTCTAACTTACTAGTTGCACAAACGATACAGCACATATCATATAAAATATAGTGGAAAAAGCAATGTAGTAATTCAAGTTAGGATCTCTGCAAGTTCCACCACTGTACTGAACCTTCAATAAAGAAATAAATATTAATACATATTTTATAAATCCATAGAGATCTCAAAGGACTTAATAACTAGAAAATGATGATTGAATTCAGGTCTAACATTACAAAGTGATACAAATAGCCTTATATTTTTCAACAAATATTTGATACTTAAACAATAATCAATTACTTGGAAACCTATTTTCAGTAATAGCAGATGTTCCAACTGCACTTGGTTTGTTTTTGCTTAAAGTAATATTTTTTAAAGTTGCTCTATTAAAGGCATAAAAATGGTAATTTCACTATACTTCAAACTTACTGAAACAGTTGGCCATACAAACATTCAAAATTAATAAACACAATATAACTATTGAATATACTGTACCTCACAAACACAAACTCCGTCATAGCAGTCTCCATGACCGGAACAATCATTAGAACACGTCATATTATAGTTGACCATTGTTGACCACAATCGAGATAATACCGCAGCAGGAGAAATTTCATTTAGTGACTGAGAGCAGTTCACCATTGTGCAATCATTGACAGTGCAACTTCAAACTCAATGAAGTACACTCACCTAAAAATTAAAGATGGCATATTAACACTTCTAAGAAGAAAAAGTACAATCAATACCACTTAATATGATCACCCTTGTCCAAGAGTAGAATGATAACAATATCCGATTAATAAAAATAAGCGATTTGACACTAAAAAATATCAAACAGTGTAACTCGAGTTTTGCGTTAAAATTACAACTATGCACTCCTAAGGGAACGTACCCATACTACGTGACCTGCTTAAGGGGGGAGGAGGGTCTTCAAAGTACCACGCTTGGTCACAGGGGGGAGCTTAGGGTTCCGTCACGTAGTCAAAAAATAAAGAAAAAAATACTTGTTTTTGTAAATTAAGTTAGTTACAATAACTTTTACGTAAGTTTTTTCTTCTTGATAATATATTTTCCACTTGTATGCATGACTCTTGTTGTCACGAGGAAAACGCTGTACTAGTAACGACAAATTAGCCAAATTAACATTTTTTTTTAACTTTCTATTGGCTAAAACTTATTGAAAACCGTATTTATGAACTACTACGTGACAATTTGAGGGGTAGGGGGGGGGTCTTGGCATATACTACGGGTGGTCACCAAGGGGGGGGGAGGGGGGTCGAAAATAGGTCACGTAGTATGGGTACGTTCCCTAACCAAAGTATTTAAAACTATTCCCTAGTTTGTATTTTGCAAATTATACATTTTTAAAGCTTAAAGAAAAATAAGAGTGGAACATATATTACTAATAAATATTATGGCATATTTTGTATGTTCATGTATTAAAATTGGCCTTCAATCAAACGGGAAAAATGAAAGTTTTTAAGGGATTTCACCAAATTTTGATAACATTAAGGGAAATGTTGATCACATAAAACAGCGCATTTAACATTAAATTAAATAGGAGTGATCGGGACCGGTCAATTTTGATAACATTATCCGATTGATAACATTAACACACAATAAGCGGAGTCGACTGTACCAAGATCAATCCATTTCAAGTGGTCCAGCACTGGTTGCTCGAACAATTTTAAAAAATCTGAAACTTTTTGAACAGTCAATGAAAAAAAAACTATTTAGAATGCTCTTTAGATTGAGGGGCATGGTCAATGGGATAGAACGTAAGTACTACAGTTTTATACTTTTTCTCTCTCTATATCCAGAACAAAGCGTAGTTATTACAGAGTATGTAAAACGTATAAAACAATACATAAATAGCTTTAATGAATGAAAAAATTGTCATCTAAACATTGAAAGTCTCGAATGTGTTACATTATTTTGGCTGTTATGATGCAAATTGAATGACCTAGGGGGACCCTTAAAATTCTGAAAAAATTCAAGGTGTTTTATATTCATAGAAAAACATTTTTGGAGGACCAGACCTGGTATTTTTTGAGACACCCTAGCTAAAAAAAATTTGGGTTCTTCAGTATTATCTATCTTGTCAACCGTGCCGCTGAATCCGAAAACGCTATCAAAGCCCACTGACTGTTCTATAACTGTGTCACTGAATTTGACAGTAGCTGAACAGTCAATGGGATAATATGCAAGTACCAAAATTTTAAACAGACCTGTTCACCCCCTAAAAGTTATAACTCTGCCTTCAAATGGCCCCTTCCTCAACATTATGAAGACCTAACATTATACCTGGCCCAAAGAGAAACTTTAATAGCAATATACATAAAAATTTACAAACTAATGATTAACAGGAAGAAATTTATATTATCAATCAAACCAATAAAAACTCTAACTTTAAAGAATACCTTTAGGAATGCATCAGTAAGCCATGCCAATCTTTGAGGGCAACAACAACAAAAAAGTAAACAACACGAGCATAGTTAGAAATACTCAAGTAAGTCAAGTATTAATTATGACAGGCCCAATAACTGAAATGCTAAAAGAAAATTCGTTTCAATTCCGGGTGATGATACTCGTGAGTTTTATTTTCCTGTCGGATACGAAACGAACAGTATTACACATGCAAAATCCTTTGTTGCACACACACACTACGCTTTATTTACATTGTCAGTACAATGGTCTAATATACTGCAATGATCAGATAAAAATGTATTTCAAATCATCAAGCAAGAAATGAATTCTTTAGTTAGTGTTTAGGAAAAACGAACATCTTAATTAACAAATACGAAACTGATATACATTGTGAATACCATGTTTATAACTACAGGATAACAACCAAGGAAAACAAGAAATCCAAAAACGTACGTACCACAGAATACAATCCTGAATACCATTCAAAGTATTAAATAGCTATTTAACTAAAACTTTAATAAAATTGCCTAAGTTTACAATATCCCGTAGCACACACACCATACAACAACATAAACATTCAGTAAGGACTTACGGTTCTGCGCATGTGCGGTACCAGTTGCATGCTGGGAAGCAATGCACCAAATTTCTAATGTTCAGGGGGAGCCGCGTTTCACGTCACTGTGATGTGAACTGGAGTCCTGTTGTTCGGGTGTCAAAAGTGAAAGTGGTGGACCGTCACAGCCTGTACAAAACCAGCTTCTTTTCTTAAGAAGAAGTAATATCGCTTACGCCACCTATCAGGACGAACTTGCTCTTAGGAATTTGCGAACACTAATGAATCGGCTCCTCTTAATTTTTCTTTTTTATTGTTTTCGGCTTGCCAAAAAAAAAAACAGTCAGTTTTTGGTGGGTCGCGACAAGATTTTGAATTTGTCTAAATTTTTTTTATTTGAATCTTTTTATAGTTTTTACAAACGTTATGTTTGCTTTTGAATTTTTATGGTAAATAGAAAACAATGAGCAATAAGAAAAAAAATATACTACTCGGTGTCTAACGCAAAAGAAAATCAAAGTTAAATACATAATATGAGGAGGCTCCCGACCGAGGGCGGCAATACAAATTATAAAAATTTTCTAAAGAGTAAGTTATCTCAAATTAATAAAAAAAAAAACGAGTTGAACCTTGTTTTTAAGAGTCAATTTTCAAAAATTTCTTCGGAAGAGGGGACCCTCTAGACCTCCCCTTTTTAATTTTTGAGCTTATTGTTCTTCTCATAATTAAACAAATCCTTCCTATTAATTTCCAAAAAATTAATTTAACCTCTGATACATGCACCTAATTTATTAATGTAATAAAATGTTGGAAGTGACCTAAAGTCTTGTTGTGGGGGGCATGGGAAAATTAACTGAAGATGTGGTGGGTCGCATTAGATTTTGTTTATAAAAAGTGGGTTGCGATATTCAAAGTTTAAGAACCCCTGGTTTAGTAAATTGAAAAGCCAACACCGCGTTCGTAAAAATTATTAAAAAATACTATATTATATTATTCAGACATCTGGCGACCCACTTGTGGGTCGGAACAATAACAATCGGAAGCAATAAATAAAAATAATGGATGCAGTTTAGAAAAAATACAGCTTTTACAGTCCGTTTGCTCCTAGCTAAATAAACAACAACTTAATTCAGCAGATGAAAATCGCACATGAATGCACATGAGAGAAAAACAATAAAAAGAAGAGTTTTAAGAGAATATCTTTAGTTATATTTCAACAATAAAAACATCTATATTCATAATATAATTTTAGTTTTAATAATTTTTAAATAGAATTAAGAAGTTTTTACGATTTATCTCATTCTTTTACCTGTTTCTTCGATTTTTCCCCCATGTAAATAAATTTAATTAATTACCACTCAGTTTACCCTGTAGATTCCATTCGCACTTTAGAATCAAAAATTAGAATTAATTCAAAAAATTAAGAAAACGCCATTAAAAATAATAAAACTATTCAAATAATATCTCACAAAATTACTGAGAGGATTAATGAGGTAATTCTAATTTTTAATGTTCCAAATGTAAACTTGGTTACAAAAAATTATCAATATGAATTGAAAGCCGGCGATATTAAAAAATAAATAATAGAAAATTAATTTTAAAAATAACTTTGAAAAAATTAGTTTTTGGTGTTAGTGTTCTTCTTTCAAAAAGAATATTTTATACTTTAGTTGTTTAAACGATTTTAATTATATATTTAACTATGTTGATATGTAATTAATTTATATGTTATTTATTTCTGAAATATATTAACATATTTGCATTTATCTTTATTGTTGTGGCAACCTAAAAATTACAATATTTACAATAAAATAAAAATACTCATTTTGAAATAATTTCAAACATTCTCTCTATTCTAAAAAAGATTTTGGTCGATAGTTCCTTGAGAAAAACTTTGTAATCACTAGTCTCCCGTCTTTAAAGAATTCAGAGTAATGTTTTCGATTTTTAAATAATATTCTCAATTTTATGTTTCCATTTTATTAGATTACGGATAAGTTTGCAGCTACTAGCAAGCAAACTGTCAAACAACTTATACATCCAATCAAAACGGACAATTTGCGCCATATTTTACGATGAAACAAATTCATTTCACGTTTTAAAAATGTACTTTATAATCTTTCCAAATTAAATACATTTCCAAGACTGATAAAGTGTTTTAGAAACTTTGAAATATGTTACTTAATACCGGAATTTCGCTCATTTATATAAAATTTATATTTTTTAGTCCGATAATTGAAGTCAATTGTTTGTAAACGTTTTGTCTCTTATTTTTTTAAATGACTTAAAAGATTTAACGTAACAAGTCTTTAAAACAAAAATATGAATGATAAAACACTAGTTGTACTGACGAGCAATGGCAGCTCGTGGGTGAAATAATAGGGGATTCAAACACACACACACACACATTAAATAAAAATTAAAGAAATAAAATTTACGCTAGATCAAAGAGCTAGCATCTTTGATCTAGCATCTTTAAACGGAATAGGTTGGGATAAGGTAAAATAGATTCACATGAGTTTTAATATGAGTTTAAAATTTAATATTTTTTTGGCATGATGAATCTATTGAGGCTCAAGAAAAATCAGCATGCTAAAAACTGCGTAAGCCATTAACGGGGGTTGGCGAGCGATAGTGAAAAGAGGGCTGTAGCTCCCTAGTGGTTAAAATACCTGAAATATATTGTTAAAAATGTTGTTTTAAATTGTTTAAAAAAACATCAAAGATAAAAACCTTCCACTCTGTTCATTATTTTTTTATCCATTATTATTCCTGCAGGTTTAATGTTCTAGGTTTCATTTTTACCATCCCTATTTTAGGGGAAACAACTTCTTTATCGTTTAAAAAATTTTGTAAAATTATGTTTCTTGCATTTTTATACGTACAACTCCAGATGAACTACCACTATAAAACATGAAAAGAAGCTCATATTTTTGGTAATTTTATTTTCTTTACATTGATTTTCAAAACCAAGCGTGCTTGGGAACTAAACACTGGGGGCCTTGGGTTAGACTGACCACCGGTCAAGAGAACGAAGATGGGCATCGTAGGCCTTGGCCCACTTGGGTTGTTGCGCCAATGAGTTTAGTTTAAAGTTTTATTCAAAAACAATCACTTTAAAAAAAACCTAAATTTAAAAATTCATATGAATTTTTTGCTTTTTACCTTTTAAAATAAACATTTTTCCAAATTTTCAGGTTGAAATCGAATTTACTCTTACAGAAAATAGTAGGGTGTATTAATTAAACTTTCACTTTGAGATGGCTAAAAAGAGAAAACTACTGCTACCAAAATAATTATTATAGTTAACCTAAAAACTTAGTTTTCTGTTAAGACTTTATTTGCGTCATTTTACAAATTTTTCTAAATGGAAAACAATTCGAAGCAATACTACTAGTTAAGATGTTTTGATTGTTTTAATTTATTTTAATATTCTATTTTTGTTATACAGTATAAACACACACAATATTTCGAAATCGAAGGGACCAGAAAAAATTTCGAGATATGGAGTTTTTGCGACAACAACGAAGAAAAGAGGAAAATTTATCACTGTTTCAAGGGAAAAAGTATTTTTTTATGATATGTATAAAGGTTTTCGAGGTATCTAATTCGAGATAACGAAGGATACTGTATTAGGTTTTAAGTGACACTATTTTAAAATGGAAAAACCATTCATATAGCATTAAGAATAATATATTGAATCCCTATTAAATGTGTTGAATAATAATGACAAAAAACTCCATGGTATAAACACTTTCGAAATTTTCTGTAAGGTTCTGAGAACTGTCATTATTTTTGATTCCCTAATAATCAGTTTTAAAACAAAAGTATTATTTGATGTTTTAGTAGTGTTTTTTCCTCTTAAAATTTAGTCTTTGATAGTTTAGAATTTTTTTTATATCTCTCCATAGTGAATTTGATAGATGCTATAAATGTGTGTTAAAAAGGGAATTCCTGAAGACCCCAAATATTTAATACCTTTTTAATTATTTTTCTGTCTCGGAGAATTACATTTCATAAATGAAAAACCTATTTTAGGTAATTTAATACGAACTAAATCGCGTGTATATTTGAATGCGTTATACTCTAAAAAACCTGCTGTGTGTAGCAAAGAAAATTAGGAAAACACAGAATTCCCGTAAATCAGCCTATGTAACCAGGGTGAGTTATGCTTTAAAGGTATAGTTTTACCTAGTAGCTTCATTTTGCTTCAATAATTCATTTTTATTTCTGTTATTGCCTATAAAAGAATTTCACCAAAAATCAGAGAATTAAAAAAGGGGAAAATTATTTAAATATGTTTAGAATTCATTTGATAAATTAGAATATGTCACATCAAATAGTTTAGTAGTTTCCTGATCCTATACCCATCTAAATTTAACTGAATTACTGCTGTTATTCAGGGTTTCTCCTGACTCCTTTAACTTAAAGCTCACCAGTCGAAATATAAAAAATCTTGAAATATATAGTCATTTGTCACTAGCAGGTCATTTCTACGTTTACGTCAAGTTCTTTTTATAAGTACGTCCCTCAGGCGGGATTGTATGTGGCTATAAAAGTAAAGATGTGGTTTGCGTTGTGCACTGATTACCTATTAGCAAATGTAGAGAAGTATCTCTTCAAAAGGGCACCTGAGAGAAGGGAAGGGCCCCCCTGACCAGCACGGGCCTGTGTACAAAATGTTCTCTAACTTGGTCAGATAAGGATGTGAGATTTTATTTCTAATGAAAAACTTTTAATTCTCAAAAATTCGCCCCAAGAGGAAAAAGGAGCTGTATATGACAATGACATATTGTCCACGAAACAAGAGCTGAGATTTGAACTTTTTTCCTCAAATTAATGAACGCAAAATCTTACTAGTCAAATTTTCGCATGATTTTACATAACCCCGGTAAATGAACAAGAGCATGAACCAAGGTTTATAGAATAAGAAATAAGTTTTGAAAATTTTTTTATTAAGAAAATTTAAAGTTTTTAACTTCTACTATAATAAAATTTTCTACCAAATTTCAAGTTGAAAATCAAATTTAATGATAAATATCTTCAAAATTTTGTCAAGTCCCTAAACATTCCCTCAACTTATATAACAGCGATTCACTCATAGAAAATTGGTAAAATCCATTGAAGTTGTTCATATAATTTAAAACATGCAAAAAGTTTCCCATAAATTTCAGAAAACACAATTATTAACAAATTCAGTACAAAATCTTACAGAGCTATGTAGTTAACAACCTTAAGTTAAGTTAATGTGTATAAATTTAAACTGAATATTCCTTAAATTATGTTTATATCTAATTTTTTACATCTAACATGTCAAATAAAAGGGAATAAAAAGTTTTAGAAGATAAAATATTCAAATAAAAACATTGTTCTAAATAATAATAGTTGACTTTCAATATTCAAACTTTAAAGAATTTGCAATTGTAAAATAATTTTTCTACAATTTTATATATTTATCCTAGGTTAAAAAAATATTCACATTGGTATTAAACTAATTAATTACTTTATATGTATCAACTAGAAGTTTAACATTGAACAATAATACATATCTATTCACCTTTTTAATGACACGCGGATTTCTCTAATCTAGCTAATTAAAGAAACAACTCTTACTCCAATAAGGAAGCTTGCAGTATGACGACAGCATCTTTGGTGAGTACAAAAAAACCCAAGTGGATATATTTGGTATTTGTATTTAGTTTGTTACTTTTTTAAAACAACTTTACAAAGGTTTTTGCAGTGCACACTAAAAATTATTTCTACCAAAAGAGGGGTGTTAAAAGAATAAAACCTGGAACATTTTATCTATAAAAATGGCATTTCCTCATAAAAAATCACGAACAAAATGTGAGGGTTTAAACTTTGGTTGTTTTTAGCTGTTTTGTAAAAAAATCAGCACTTTGTTGAAACTTCAAGGCCTTTGCGGCATGTGTTATTACTGTCCGAATGAGTTTAAATTTTGCATACATTTTTTTTCTTAAGTGGCACAAAACTAGAGGGCATTACTAATTGAATTCCAAATAAATTTTGCCATAAAAATAAAGACTACCCTAGTGTACATGCAAATCGCAACCATGGGAGGGAGATACCATTTGAACCAATCAGTACACAATTTTCAGAAGAAACGTGTCTTTTCTAAATAAACAAACGTATGCTTTTTATATAGTTTTATTCTTTGTAAGATCCTTATTCTTCTTTTTACTAAGAATTTAAATGAGAATATTTTTTAAGTATTTGGCTATTTAAGCAAATATAAAGTAGGTTTTAATAGGGTTTAGAACTTTATTATCTACGCTCGATCACCTTATAAAAATCCTTTCATTATTTACTTTCAGATTATTTTCATTACATTTGAAAATAAAAAAAGGAATAATTAATTTGGCCGTAAAAAAATATTCTGAATTCTGATTTTTTTTTTCTTCCAACGAAATTTAAGAAATCTAAAATATAGAATTCTAAGGTTCAACTTCCAGTTTCTTGAAGCTTAACTCAATTTCTTGGGTATTTTAATTTTTTTTTTCTTAAATTGATGAACATACATCCTCTGCTAGGTCAGATTTCGGAACAACATGCGCTAGGTGCTGCGATCCAGGTTCTGAAACTAGTGGAAAAATGTTCCTCTTTATAGATCTTTCAGTCTTTAACCATAAATTACCATCTACTCCTTGCGCCCAGGGCCGCGCAACCAGACTTTTGTTTCGGGAGGGGTTTTGCATCAACATTAATTCTGAGGTAGTAGTACCTCCTCCTTACGAGTACTTTCATACAATAAGTTTACACAATAGGATTGAAATTATGGTGCACTAAATTTCCAAATAATGCTTACAATGTGAATTTCAAGTAATATTTAGGGGTCTGGGGGTTCAAAAAAATTTTGGGAATTCACCCCTCAAAATAGTGCATTTTGAGACTGCGAAAACCGTCAATCTGTTTATTCGAAGATGGGCATTTTCTTCGGTAGTTTTCAGAATAATATTACATAGAGAAGTACTGAAAATTTTCAAAAGTGTCAGGAAAGTTCTGAAATAGTAATAAGGTATTATATGTAATTACAAGGTATATTTTACAATAGGAACAGTTAAGAATTTTAAAAAAGGATACATATGTTGACGGGAAAGGAAAAGCTATCTTTGTTGTTGCTCACCAGTATAAAAATAAATCTTTCAAATTTATGTTTAAACATTATTTTCACTTTAGAGATAGATTTAATTCTGAATATAATCCTTAAAATTCGCCTGTGAGTAGTAATAAGCGAATAAGAAATTCATTTAAGAAGTTGTACAACATTAGAGGCCCTTGGTGCAAGATCTAGGTATCTACACTTTCATTCAAATTTAACAAACAAATAAATGTAAGTCACAAAACTTTCGAGGAAAAAACACTTTAAAAATTGGTGTCTAAATTTGGGGACTGGTTTGAAAACTTAAACCACCCCCTTGGATAAGGCCCTGCTTGCGCCCATCAAAATGTATTCCCTGTATAAAGAGGGGAAATGGGTATTATGGTTCGAAAATCATTCCCCACTCATTTTCTTTGCCGCCGCATTTTACACGAATCTGTTAATAGTGCAGTTTCATTTTTTCATTTATCAATCCAACGTCTCTGAGAGCAAAGGTAACAATCATAGACGCATCTGTTTTAAGTCGACATCTTCCTTTTCATGAACATGTTCATTCAATTCATCGTCTACCAATTCTGACGGCGCGTATGATTCTAATTCAAGTGACTTTAGAATTAAAAACAAATCCTCCATGGAACTTGATGGAATGAAACTCAATGGTTGGGTCACTTTTATGAAAGTAGTTCTCGTTATTTTGTTTTAAGTCGACATCTTCCTTTTCATGAACATGTTCATTCAATTCATCGTCTACCAATTCTGACGGCGCGTATGATTCTAATTCAAGTGACTTTAGAATTAAAAACAAATCCTCCATGGAACTTGATGGAATGAAACTCAATGGTTGGGTCACTTTTATGAAAGTAGTTCTCGTTATTTTGTTTTAAGTCGACATCTTCCTTTTCATGAACATGTTCATTCAATTCATCGTCTACCAATTCTGACGGCGCGTATGATTCTAATTCAAGTGACTTTAGAATTAAAAACAAATCCTCCATGGAACTTGATGGAATGAAACTCAATGGTTGGGTCACTTTTATGAAAGTAGTTCTCGTTATTTTGTTTTAAGTCGACATCTTCCTTTTCATGAACATGTTCATTCAATTCATCGTCTACCAATTCTGACGGCGCGTATGATTCTAATTCAAGTGACTTTAGAATTAAAAACAAATCCTCCATGGAACTTGATGGAATGAAACTCAATGGTTGGGTCACTTTTATGAAAGTAGTTCTCGTTATTTTGTTTTAAGTCGACATCTTCCTTTTCATGAACATGTTCATTCAATTCATCGTCTACCAATTCTGACGGCGCGTATGATTCTAATTCAAGTGACTTTAGAATTAAAAACAAATCCTCCATGGAACTTGATGGAATGAAACTCAATGGTTGGGTCACTTTTATGAAAGTAGTTCTCGTTATTTTGTTTTAAGTCGACATCTTCCTTTTCATGAACATGTTCATTCAATTCATCGTCTACCAATTCTGACGGCGCGTATGATTCTAATTCAAGTGACTTTAGAATTAAAAACAAATCCTCCATGGAACTTGATGGAATGAAACTCAATGGTTGGGTCACTTTTATGAAAGTAGTTCTCGTTATTTTGTTTTAAGTCGACATCTTCCTTTTCATGAACATGTTCATTCAATTCATCGTCTACCAATTCTGACGGCGCGTATGATTCTAATTCAAGTGACTTTAGAATTAAAAACAAATCCTCCATGGAACTTGATGGAATGAAACTCAATGGTTGGGTCACTTTTATGAAAGTAGTTCTCGTTATTTTGTTTTAAGTCGACATCTTCCTTTTCATGAACATGTTCATTCAATTCATCGTCTACCAATTCTGACGGCGCGTATGATTCTAATTCAAGTGACTTTAGAATTAAAAACAAATCCTCCATGGAACTTGATGGAATGAAACTCAATGGTTGGGTCACTTTTATGAAAGTAGTTCTCGTTATTTTGTTTTAAGTCGACATCTTCCTTTTCATGAACATGTTCATTCAATTCATCGTCTACCAATTCTGACGGCGCGTATGATTCTAATTCAAGTGACTTTAGAATTAAAAACAAATCCTCCATGGAACTTGATGGAATGAAACTCAATGGTTGGGTCACTTTTATGAAAGTAGTTCTCGTTATTTTGTTTTAAGTCGACATCTTCCTTTTCATGAACATGTTCATTCAATTCATCGTCTACCAATTCTGACGGCGCGTATGATTCTAATTCAAGTGACTTTAGAATTAAAAACAAATCCTCCATGGAACTTGATGGAATGAAACTCAATGGTTGGGTCACTTTTATGAAAGTAGTTCTCGTTATTTTGTTTTAAGTCGACATCTTCCTTTTCATGAACATGTTCATTCAATTCATCGTCTACCAATTCTGACGGCGCGTATGATTCTAATTCAAGTGACTTTAGAATTAAAAACAAATCCTCCATGGAACTTGATGGAATGAAACTCAATGGTTGGGTCACTTTTATGAAAGTAGTTCTCGTTATTTTGTTTTAAGTCGACATCTTCCTTTTCATGAACATGTTCATTCAATTCATCGTCTACCAATTCTGACGGCGCGTATGATTCTAATTCAAGTGACTTTAGAATTAAAAACAAATCCTCCATGGAACTTGATGGAATGAAACTCAATGGTTGGGTCACTTTTATGAAAGTAGTTCTCGTTATTTTGTTTTAAGTCGACATCTTCCTTTTCATGAACATGTTCATTCAATTCATCGTCTACCAATTCTGACGGCGCGTATGATTCTAATTCAAGTGACTTTAGAATTAAAAACAAATCCTCCATGGAACTTGATGGAATGAAACTCAATGGTTGGGTCACTTTTATGAAAGTAGTTCTCGTTATTTTGTTTTAAGTCGACATCTTCCTTTTCATGAACATGTTCATTCAATTCATCGTCTACCAATTCTGACGGCGCGTATGATTCTAATTCAAGTGACTTTAGAATTAAAAACAAATCCTCCATGGAACTTGATGGAATGAAACTCAATGGTTGGGTCACTTTTATGAAAGTAGTTCTCGTTATTTTGTTTTAAGTCGACATCTTCCTTTTCATGAACATGTTCATTCAATTCATCGTCTACCAATTCTGACGGCGCGTATGATTCTAATTCAAGTGACTTTAGAATTAAAAACAAATCCTCCATGGAACTTGATGGAATGAAACTCAATGGTTGGGTCACTTTTATGAAAGTAGTTCTCGTTATTTTGTTTTAAGTCGACATCTTCCTTTTCATGAACATGTTCATTCAATTCATCGTCTACCAATTCTGACGGCGCGTATGATTCTAATTCAAGTGACTTTAGAATTAAAAACAAATCCTCCATGGAACTTGATGGAATGAAACTCAATGGTTGGGTCACTTTTATGAAAGTAGTTCTCGTTATTTTGTTTTAAGTCGACATCTTCCTTTTCATGAACATGTTCATTCAATTCATCGTCTACCAATTCTGACGGCGCGTATGATTCTAATTCAAGTGACTTTAGAATTAAAAACAAATCCTCCATGGAACTTGATGGAATGAAACTCAATGGTTGGGTCACTTTTATGAAAGTAGTTCTCGTTATTTTGTTTTAAGTCGACATCTTCCTTTTCATGAACATGTTCATTCAATTCATCGTCTACCAATTCTGACGGCGCGTATGATTCTAATTCAAGTGACTTTAGAATTAAAAACAAATCCTCCATGGAACTTGATGGAATGAAACTCAATGGTTGGGTCACTTTTATGAAAGTAGTTCTCGTTATTTGGCAATTGTTTTCTCTCGAGGGCCACATAATCGAAACAGAAGTTAATGGCGGGCAGCACGTTATATAAAAGGATTTCATTACGAAGTTAACTTAGCGCCTTCAAAAGTATGTTTGTAATTAAAGAATAATAAAATAATGCGTAGTATACCATGTAACTACTGGGTACATTTAAATTTTTCAAATAAAATATTTTTGTCTATTAATTTAAATTTATTCCAAAATTTGTATGTTTTTTGAAATAATAGGCAGTATTTTTTGACGGGGCCTCTTCAGTTTTCATTCCCCCAAGTTGAACTGTGACATTAATATATAAAAAAATATCATGGAAAGTGAGAAAATTGAAATGCATTACATCTCTCAAAAATTTTTTAAAAGAAAGGAAGATCGCTCGGGGAGCAGTCAATATCAGCAGCGATAGGAAAGAGAGAATAGAAATGAGGTCTAGTTGAACACAGTTAGGAAAATGTTAAACAGAATTTTACATATTACGGAAGGGGGAAATTTAACTCAAAAAAGCATTGTTTTAGCTCATATTGGCACATATTGTCAGAAATTCGGTGATCGATGCCTGATACAAAATATAAAATGTACGTTGCACTCAAAATTCAAAATTTTCATAATTTTTTCTTCGTCTTGGCGGGCCACCAAAACGCCCTTCGCGGGCCGCTATTTGGCCAGGCCTGTCCTAGAGAAACAAAACGGGCAACGTAGGGGGGAGGGCGCACGATTGGTGTGTGGAGGAAAAAACAACATTAGGCCCACCACAAAACCCCGGCTGCCGTAGGGGGAGCGAGGAGAGGAAACATTCCCCAAAAACCCTACCACACCTCCTGGAAAAAATCTGTGCACCAGAAGGAACCGTAAGAAATATACTACAACTATTTTACAAAATAATAGTAAACTAGTAGTTTTAAGCCCAAAAAAATCTATATTTTGTAATAATTTCTGTTTTATAGCCCCCAAACTATATAATATGCTACCATTAGAAATCCAAAATAGTCCATTCAAATATTTATTTAAAAAAAAACTAAAGGGGATTTTTTTTGTTTTCAATAGAAAATATTGAACATTTTTTAATGTAGGTTTTTTTATATTTCCTTCTGTTACTCATGTTTTTTGTACATACCTGTAAGACAGAAAATATGTATTCTATATAATGATTACCCAGTTTGCCACTATTGTGTTTTTGTATTCTCTTAACTATTATATGGTCACCTAAATGGACCAAGAGGTCCCAGGCGACTATGTGTATTGTTTTTGTGTTATTTTTTGTTCTTTAAAAATGAATAAAATAAAATAAAAAAAAATAAACTTTGGTAAAAAGTCCAAACTTTAGGCCGAGGTACAGAACAGATATTATTTGATAGGGCTAAAATTTCACGTACGAGGTGAGGAAGTTTTACCGGTTTGGTATGCTGAAATAAGTACGGTTCGACGTGTACCCAACTCATTTTAGTGGACTCATTTTACACTCACCACCTGCCGAGCGGTTGTCTCGAGAAATGGTCGAGTTATAAACTTAACAGATATTTTATATAAAATTTATAAACTCTACAGAAAAGTGGTGAGTAAAAGAAAAAAGTAAAGAATTTAATTTATATTTCGTTATTTGAATACATCCCTTATCTTATCATACATATTCCTTAAAACAACTAATATTTATCGACACTTCATGAACTTTAATTTTGTGAAGGGGCTGTTTTTATGAATTTGAATTTTGTGAAGAGACCGCTTTTAGGAGGTGGAATTTTGTGAAGGAGTAGCAAAAAGGCCCCGATTTTCAGCTGGATCGACCCTTCTGATCCCCTAACACACACACCTCCTGGAAAAAATCTGTGCACCAGGACTTAGAACCGTTAGAAATACTACAAAATATTTTACAAAATAGCATGTTTCTGGTAAAAATTCAAAACTATAGGTCGAGGCGAACAGAATATATTATTTGAAAGGGGTAAAATTTCTCGAGTTACCTTAATGGGGTTATTAAGAGGCCCATTAATTTAATGTCTTCCATTCCCTTTATCTACAACTTGAGCGTATTATTTATGTAGCTATCCATAGATTTGTAAAGAGTAAAGTGGTTTTTAATTTTTTTTAATCCAAAATTTCGTTAGGTTGAAAAAGGGAATAAGTCCATCAACTTTTTCCAACAATAAATATTTTTTAATGTACTTTAATTTAATTTAATTTTTTTTTAATGTAATTAATTTAATTTTTAATGTATTTTTTTCGATGATCATTCTGTACTCTAAATAGGTTCCTGAATTTCCAGTACAAATTTGGTGGCCATGCAATGGTCCCATGTTAAGTCTATGGTTGTTCGAATTTTTGTTTGGGCTTTCAAATCGCTTCATTTATTTAAATATTTTTTCTAACTGTTCTGATATTTTTTTGCTCTTTTTTTAGTAGATTATAATGAAGAATAACGTACTATGTTAGGATAATTTTTGTTTGGATTTTACACGTGGAATTTAGCCGTAATACTAATAGGTATACTAGTGCAAATTTGTTGGTTGCACGAATACTTTCTGGAGTGACTGTAGGTTCCTGAATTTCCAGTACAAATTTGGAGGTCATGCAATGAAAATTCCATTACTACTTATACATTTTCTTTCGATTTTCTCAAAACTGTTTTTTGGACTTCGGTCCCTTTTTCAAACTGACTATTGAATTCCACGCGTGCATTTGTGTTACTCGTTTGTTTCCAATATATATGTTACGGGCAATGTGATAAATTCAGTGGAATTTATGAAAGAAATTTATCACTTTGCCCACCTCAACTTCGGGCATTATTAATAATGCCCGATTAATCACTTTGCCCGTAACATATATACTATACTAGTGCAAATTTGTTGGGTGCATTTGTGTTACTCGTTTGTTTCCAATATATATGTTAAGGGCAAAGTGATTAATCGGGCATTATTAATAGTGCCCGAAGTGGAGGCGGGCAAAGCGATAAATTTCATTTATAAATTCCACTGAATTTATCACATTGCCCGTAACATATATACTATACTAGTGCAAATTTGTTGGGTGCACGAATACTTTCTGGAGTGACTGTACATTTTCTTTCGATTTTCTCAAAACTCGTTATTTTGGACTTCGGTCCCTTTTTCAAACTGACTATTGAATTCCACGCGTGCATTTGTGTTCCTCGTTTGTTTCCAATATATATGTTACGGACAATGTAATAAATCCTGGCATTATTAATAATGCCCGATGTGAGGCGGGCCATGTGATAAATTCAATGGCATTTATGAATGAAATTTATCACTTTGCCCGCCTCAACTTCGGGCATTATTAATAATGCCCGATTAATCACTTTGCCCGTAACATATATACTATACTAGTGCAAATTTGTTGGGTGCATTTGTGTTACTCGTTTGTTTCCAATATATATGTTACGGACAATGTAATAAATCCTGGCATTATTAATAATGCCCGATGTGAGGCGGGCCATGTGATAAATTCAATGGCATTTATGAATGAAATTTATCACTTTGCCCGCCTCAACTTCGGGCATTATTAATAATGCCCGATTAATCACATTGCCCGTAACATATATACTATACTAGTGCAAATTTGTTGGGTGCACGAATACTTTCTGGAGTGACTGTACATTTTCTTTCGATTTTCTCAAAACTCGTTATTTTGGACTTCGGTCCCTTTTTCAAACTGACTATTGAATTCCACGCGTGCATTTGTGTTCCTCGTTTGTTTCCAATATATATGTTACGGACAATGTAATAAATCCTGGCATTATTAATAATGCCCGATGTGAGGCGGGCCATGTGATAAATTCAATGGCATTTATGAATGAAATTTATCACTTTGCCCGCCTCAACTTCGGGCATTATTAATAATGCCCGATTAATCACTTTGCCCGTAACATATATACTATACTAGTGCAAATTTGTTGGGTGCATTTGTGTTACTCGTTTGTTTCCAATATATATGTTAAGGGCAAAGTGATTAATCGGGCATTATTAATAGTGCCCGAAGTGGAGGCGGGCAAAGCGATAAATTTCATTTATAAATTCCACTGAATTTATCACATTGCCCGTAACATATATACTATACTAGTGCAAATTTGTTGGGTGCACGAATACTTTCTGGAGTGACTGTACATTTTCTTTCGATTTTCTCAAAACTCGTTATTTTGGACTTCGGTCCCTTTTTCAAACTGACTATTGAATTCCACGCGTGCATTTGTGTTCCTCGTTTGTTTCCAATATATATGTTACGGACAATGTAATAAATCCTGGCATTATTAATAATGCCCGATGTGAGGCGGGCCATGTGATAAATTCAATGGCATTTATGAATGAAATTTATCACTTTGCCCGCCTCAACTTCGGGCATTATTAATAATGCCCGATTAATCACTTTGCCCGTAACATATATACTATACTAGTGCAAATTTGTTGGGTGCATTTGTGTTACTCGTTTGTTTCCAATATATATGTTAAGGGCAAAGTGATTAATCGGGCATTATTAATAGTGCCCGAAGTGGAGGCGGGCAAAGCGATAAATTTCATTTATAAATTCCACTGAATTTATCACATTGCCCGTAACATATATACTATACTAGTGCAAATTTGTTGGGTGCACGAATACTTTCTGGAGTGACTGTACATTTTCTTTCGATTTTCTCAAAACTCGTTATTTTGGACTTCGGTCCCTTTTTCAAACTGACTATTGAATTCCACGCGTGCATTTGTGTTCCTCGTTTGTTTCCAATATATATGTTACGGACAATGTAATAAATCCTGGCATTATTAATAATGCCCGATGTGAGGCGGGCCATGTGATAAATTCAATGGCATTTATGAATGAAATTTATCACTTTGCCCGCCTCAACTTCGGGCATTATTAATAATGCCCGATTAATCACTTTGCCCGTAACATATATACTATACTAGTGCAAATTTGTTGGGTGCATTTGTGTTACTCGTTTGTTTCCAATATATATGTTACGGACAATGTAATAAATCCTGGCATTATTAATAATGCCCGATGTGAGGCGGGCCATGTGATAAATTCAATGGCATTTATGAATGAAATTTATCACTTTGCCCGCCTCAACTTCGGGCATTATTAATAATGCCCGATTAATCACATTGCCCGTAACATATATACTATACTAGTGCAAATTTGTTGGGTGCACGAATACTTTCTGGAGTGACTGTACATTTTCTTTCGATTTTCTCAAAACTCGTTATTTTGGACTTCGGTCCCTTTTTCAAACTGACTATTGAATTCCACGCGTGCATTTGTGTTCCTCGTTTGTTTCCAATATATATGTTACGGACAATGTAATAAATCCTGGCATTATTAATAATGCCCGATGTGAGGCGGGCCATGTGATAAATTCAATGGCATTTATGAATGAAATTTATCACTTTGCCCGCCTCAACTTCGGGCATTATTAATAATGCCCGATTAATCACTTTGCCCGTAACATATATACTATACTAGTGCAAATTTGTTGGGTGCATTTGTGTTACTCGTTTGTTTCCAATATATATGTTAAGGGCAAAGTGATTAATCGGGCATTATTAATAGTGCCCGAAGTGGAGGCGGGCAAAGCGATAAATTTCATTTATAAATTCCACTGAATTTATCACATTGCCCGTAACATATATACTATACTAGTGCAAATTTGTTGGGTGCACGAATACTTTCTGGAGTGACTGTACATTTTCTTTCGATTTTCTCAAAACTCGTTATTTTGGACTTCGGTCCCTTTTTCAAACTGACTATTGAATTCCACGCGTGCATTTGTGTTCCTCGTTTGTTTCCAATATATATGTTACGGACAATGTAATAAATCCTGGCATTATTAATAATGCCCGATGTGAGGCGGGCCATGTGATAAATTCAATGGCATTTATGAATGAAATTTATCACTTTGCCCGCCTCAACTTCGGGCATTATTAATAATGCCCGATTAATCACTTTGCCCGTAACATATATACTATACTAGTGCAAATTTGTTGGGTGCATTTGTGTTACTCGTTTGTTTCCAATATATATGTTAAGGGCAAAGTGATTAATCGGGCATTATTAATAGTGCCCGAAGTGGAGGCGGGCAAAGCGATAAATTTCATTTATAAATTCCACTGAATTTATCACATTGCCCGTAACATATATACTATACTAGTGCAAATTTGTTGGGTGCACGAATACTTTCTGGAGTGACTGTACATTTTCTTTCGATTTTCTCAAAACTCGTTATTTTGGACTTCGGTCCCTTTTTCAAACTGACTATTGAATTCCACGCGTGCATTTGTGTTCCTCGTTTGTTTCCAATATATATGTTACGGACAATGTAATAAATCCTGGCATTATTAATAATGCCCGATGTGAGGCGGGCCATGTGATAAATTCAATGGCATTTATGAATGAAATTTATCACTTTGCCCGCCTCAACTTCGGGCATTATTAATAATGCCCGATTAATCACTTTGCCCGTAACATATATACTATACTAGTGCAAATTTGTTGGGTGCATTTGTGTTACTCGTTTGTTTCCAATATATATGTTACGGGCAATGTGATAAATTCAGTGGAATTTATGAAAGAAATTTATCACTTTGCCCACCTCAACTTCGGGCATTATTAATAATGCCCGATTAATCACTTTGCCCGTAACATATATACTATACTAGTGCAAATTTGTTGGGTGCATTTGTGTTACTCGTTTGTTTCCAATATATATGTTAAGGGCAAAGTGATTAATCGGGCATTATTAATAGTGCCCGAAGTGGAGGCGGGCAAAGCGATAAATTTCATTTATAAATTCCACTGAATTTATCACATTGCCCGTAACATATATACTATACTAGTGCAAATTTGTTGGGTGCACGAATACTTTCTGGAGTGACTGTACATTTTCTTTCGATTTTCTCAAAACTCGTTATTTTGGACTTCGGTCCCTTTTTCAAACTGACTATTGAATTCCACGCGTGCATTTGTGTTCCTCGTTTGTTTCCAATATATATGTTACGGACAATGTAATAAATCCTGGCATTATTAATAATGCCCGATGTGAGGCGGGCCATGTGATAAATTCAATGGCATTTATGAATGAAATTTATCACTTTGCCCGCCTCAACTTCGGGCATTATTAATAATGCCCGATTAATCACTTTGCCCGTAACATATATACTATACTAGTGCAAATTTGTTGGGTGCATTTGTGTTACTCGTTTGTTTCCAATATATATGTTACGGGCAATGTGATAAATTCAGTGGAATTTATGAAAGAAATTTATCACTTTGCCCACCTCAACTTCGGGCATTATTAATAATGCCCGATTAATCACTTTGCCCGTAACATATATACTATACTAGTGCAAATTTGTTGGGTGCATTTGTGTTACTCGTTTGTTTCCAATATATATGTTAAGGGCAAAGTGATTAATCGGGCATTATTAATAGTGCCCGAAGTGGAGGCGGGCAAAGCGATAAATTTCATTTATAAATTCCACTGAATTTATCACATTGCCCGTAACATATATACTATACTAGTGCAAATTTGTTGGGTGCACGAATACTTTCTGGAGTGACTGTACATTTTCTTTCGATTTTCTCAAAACTCGTTATTTTGGACTTCGGTCCCTTTTTCAAACTGACTATTGAATTCCACGCGTGCATTTGTGTTCCTCGTTTGTTTCCAATATATATGTTACGGACAATGTAATAAATCCTGGCATTATTAATAATGCCCGATGTGAGGCGGGCCATGTGATAAATTCAATGGCATTTATGAATGAAATTTATCACTTTGCCCGCCTCAACTTCGGGCATTATTAATAATGCCCGATTAATCACTTTGCCCGTAACATATATACTATACTAGTGCAAATTTGTTGGGTGCATTTGTGTTACTCGTTTGTTTCCAATATATATGTTACGGGCAATGTGATAAATTCAGTGGAATTTATGAAAGAAATTTATCACTTTGCCCACCTCAACTTCGGGCATTATTAATAATGCCCGATTAATCACTTTGCCCGTAACATATATACTATACTAGTGCAAATTTGTTGGGTGCATTTGTGTTACTCGTTTGTTTCCAATATATATGTTAAGGGCAAAGTGATTAATCGGGCATTATTAATAGTGCCCGAAGTGGAGGCGGGCAAAGCGATAAATTTCATTTATAAATTCCACTGAATTTATCACATTGCCCGTAACATATATACTATACTAGTGCAAATTTGTTGGGTGCACGAATACTTTCTGGAGTGACTGTACATTTTCTTTCGATTTTCTCAAAACTCGTTATTTTGGACTTCGGTCCCTTTTTCAAACTGACTATTGAATTCCACGCGTGCATTTGTGTTCCTCGTTTGTTTCCAATATATATGTTACGGACAATGTAATAAATCCTGGCATTATTAATAATGCCCGATGTGAGGCGGGCCATGTGATAAATTCAATGGCATTTATGAATGAAATTTATCACTTTGCCCGCCTCAACTTCGGGCATTATTAATAATGCCCGATTAATCACTTTGCCCGTAACATATATACTATACTAGTGCAAATTTGTTGGGTGCATTTGTGTTACTCGTTTGTTTCCAATATATATGTTAAGGGCAAAGTGATTAATCGGGCATTATTAATAGTGCCCGAAGTGGAGGCGGGCAAAGCGATAAATTTCATTTATAAATTCCACTGAATTTATCACATTGCCCGTAACATATATACTATACTAGTGCAAATTTGTTGGGTGCACGAATACTTTCTGGAGTGACTGTACATTTTCTTTCGATTTTCTCAAAACTCGTTATTTTGGACTTCCTTTTTCCAACTGACTATTCCATTCCACGCGTGTAACTCGTTTGTTGTTCCAATGGTTGGATGGGGTGAAAGTAGGCGGGCTGCGCCCCCTGCCGCCGGTCGCAGCATGACGCAGAGCCCGTTCCAATCGATGCCGCCGCCACCGCTCCTCATCCGACCCCCGATCTTCTCTTCTTACTGCACCGCTCTACAAGATCTTCCTTCCTTCTTCTTGCTCTTCTTCTTCTTACTGCAGCTTGCTAGACTTCCTTCTTCCGTTGATATACGATATTCATCAATGGTGGTGGTTCTCTAGAGGTGTTCCGTCAAAAACTGACCAAATCCGGAACCGAAAGCTCGATGCCGGTTCCACAGTGGTGGTGCGTGAAAATCCCGTGAATCTGTCTGTAAGTGCTCTGTGATTCTTAAGTCGATGCTTTGTTGCCACGTTTCTACAGCGGTGTTCTGTGGAGTAACGTGTCATCCTCCTTAAAAGATGGGGAGTTTCGAATATTTTGGAAAGATACATCACGTAAAAAATGTCGTGGGTATCAATTCCTCGATAGTCTATTTTATGTCAAGACCAAAGTCACGCTTGAGTTTTTATATGATAATTTATTTAGTTGAGCAGAAATCCCTTTAAACTTTTTTTTGAATAAAAAAAAAGTGCACTTACATTTTTGAAGGACGTTAAGTCTTACAAGTGTAACACATTTATTTTTAACAGATATTTGTGAAACAGTTTCAATGGAACTGATGTAAAAAATTTTGGGAAACATTTTTCTTTCGATTTTCTTGGTGCAAATGCAAGTGACTAAAAAAAGACATCCACGTGTTTTACATACTGATGAGTCCAAAGCATACTGACTAAAAGTTTCAAAAAGACCTAGAAACCTAAAAATTTATTGATTACTCTATGGTGGATGAAAATGTCTACATCCTAGAGCTCTAACCGTTCATTTTCATCCCTTTCAACATTGAATTCACCAACCTACCTAATTCAATATTTTAATACATTATCCAATATCCATATCAGGGTTGGCTGATTATATCGTAACATTTATAGTTTGATATAATATCCGGATATTTATTCAAAAACAAAATCTACAAGCTAAAACCTCCCAAAATTATTTTTTAGTATTTTGTTGACATGTTAACAAGATCATTAGAAAATCCCCAACTCTTCCAAAATATATTAATTAAATCGTCAGTTTGATTAAAAAGTCAAAAAACCAAAAACCAAAAAGTTAAAAAACAAAAGTCAAAAGTGAATAAAAAGTAAAAGTTGAATAAAAAACAAAAAAGTTTTTGATAAAATTGAAAAAAAAAAGAACTGCATAAAAGGGTGGTTCTTCTTTATATGGTAATTCTTTTATCTGAATTCAATTAGTGACGCCCCCAGTTTTGTGTCACTACAGAAAAAAATAATGTATGCAAAATTTAAACTCATTCGGACAATAACAACACGTGCCGCAAAGGCCTTGAAGTTTCAACAAAGTGCTGAATTTTTTACAAAACAATTTTAAAAAAACTAAGATTACTAAACCCTCACATTTTGTTTCTGATTTTTTTATGACGGACTAATATAGTTAGAGATAAAATGTTCCAGACTTTTTTCTTTTACCACCACTCTTTTGGTAGTAATATGTTTTTAATATAAAAAAATAAGTAAAGTTTTTACTGAATTTTTAAAATAGATAATTCCTCTCGAACAGTGGTTCCCAACTCGGAGAAGTTAAGTGGACCACTAAGTTTAAAATTGGAACCTTCACGGACCACCCTGTATTATAGCTTAAAAAACTCTACCCTCACAAAATTTCAAGATGAAAGTTTATATTCCCTAATTAAGAAAAATAAATTTATATGATGCTATGAATTATAATTACATTTCAAGAAAAATTTAATTAAATCTTTTGAATAATTAAATCCTAATATAGTACACAAAAGTATTGTTATATTAAGTGGTGACTATATGACATGGACTCAGCCGAAAGCCATGTGCGTGTGGTCACGGATATAATTCCCTCTTTTCTCGCTCAATTCGCTCAAATTTGTAGGTTTTAATTGGGGTATTTTTTGTGCTTTGCCGGGCCCCATCACCACCCACTTCCAAGACTCTCACGGACCATCACCTGTGGTCCGCGGACCACCGGTTGGGAACCACTGCTCTAGAACTATACAACTAAAAAACCTGAAATTAGTCACAATTTGTTCATTATTTTATTCGCTTTGATTTGATGTGCATCATAACCATCTTCCTTAAAAAATGTTGTTGTTTTTTTCAAAATTAAAAAAAAAATTGAATAAAAAAATTTACTTTGAAAATTTCTTGTTAAGAAAATTTAAAGCTTTTTAACTTCTAAAATAAACATTTCTACCAAATTTCAAGTTGGAAATATAACTTAATCATGTAGAAAAAAAATCTTCGAAATTTTGGCAAGTCCCTAAACACCCCCTCTAATTATACAACAAGAGCGATTCATTTATTGAAAATTTGTAAAATTCCTTGAGTATGTTTAAATGATTCAACACATGCAAAAAATTTCGCATAAATTAAAAAAAAATAAAACTATTAACAGGTTTGGTACAAAATTGTGCAGAGCTAGTTCCCAACTTTATAACTTAATCCAATGTGCATCAATTTCATCTGAATATTTCTTATAATTATGTTTAAATCTAATTTTTTTACTTCTAACATGTAAAATAATGACTATAAGTTTTAGAAAATAAGAGAATAAAATAAAAACATAGTTCTAAATATAATAATAGGTTGACTCAATATTAAAACTTCAAAGAATTTTTCTACAATGTTGATACATGAACGTTGAGTATCCAACGACAGGGGGTTAAGGCTAAGATGAACTGTAAAAGCTAAAACTACACATTGTGGACAAATTGGAAAATTTAAGATCCCACATATTCAGTTAATTGTTGCAGTGCTAAGGATAACATCAATGTGATAATCTTTCGGGATAATCTATCTCTTATGATAAATTCTTCTAATTTTTTATTGTAGTGAAAATAATAATAGGTTTTAAAAGAAGTGGTGCAGTGGTTAACTTTACTTTAAAGTTTTTTTTTTTTTTTCAAAAGATTTCAAAAAATTCTGAGGGATTTTTACAATGGGGCTTTCAAGCATTGTTTTCCCACAAACCGCTTAAGAAACCTTTGGATATCAGATTCCAGTCTTTCAAAACTTCTTATCAAGTTGCATGGCATGGTAGAAACATTCTTTAAAGTTTGAATATTGAGTCAACCTATTATTATTTAGATTAGAACTATGTTTTTATTTTTTTGTCTCCTAAAACTCTCCTTTGATTTGACTTATTAGAAGTAGAAAAAAAATTAGATACAAACATAATTCTAAGGATTCAGGTGAAATTGATGCACATTGAATTAACTTAAAGTTTGGAACTAGCTCTGTACAATTTTGTACCAAACCTGTTAATAGTTGTATTTTCTGAATTTAATGCGAATTTTTTTGCATGTTTTAAATTATATGAACACCCTCAAAGGATTTTACGAATTTTCAATAAGTGAATCCCTCTTGTTTTATAATTTTAGGGGGTGTTTAGGGATTTGCCAAAATTTAGAAGATTTTTATTTTTTCCTACATGAATTAATTTTATTTCCAACTTGAAATTTGATGAAAATGTTTATTTTAGAAGTTAAAAGCTTTAAATTTTCTTAACAAAATATTTTCAAAAAAAACCTTTCATACAATTTTTAATTTTGAAAAAATTGGTCATGAGTACACAATTGTAAACAAACATTTTTATTATTGACTCAAGAAATAAAATGTGGGAAGGAAATTATTTTCCGCCAAGGGGAAAGACCCGTTCAGGCGCAAAAAAAATTAAAGCTCAAGAAAAATTTTGAATATCAATGCATAAGTTCAAGTAAAAAACTTATGGAAAAATTAACTTCAATTAACTATACACATTCTAGAATTAAGGAGTGACGTGTCCGGTTCATAGGCCACCCGTAAAACATCTCTATGAAACAGCGATCTATGAATCGAAACGGACCTTCAATGATTAGATTGGAACATCGGAAGGGGACGTCCATAAATTACGTGAGCTCATAACAGTCACGTCACAGTTTGGAAAATATACGCTTTTTTCTTTTATATTCTCTTTATCACAAGTTTAGGGAAAATGTGCAGATTAGTCAAAACAGGGAATCATTAGCCAGTCAGTCGTGATAACTACAAAGTTAGAATCATGTTTTCGATTTCAACGTGTACTATTTGTATCAAAATGTTGCAATCTGGATGGTAATTATAATGCCGATAAGACGAAACTAGTGATTGAGAAAATCTCACGTGAGAATTTGAGGTGGAGGGGTCATCATGATAATTAGACCATGTTTTTGATTTTAACGTGTATTTGTATCCAAACTTTTGCAATGTGTATGTTAAGTGTAATACCGATAAGACGAAAATAGAATAGAAGGAAATTAATTAGTTTAATAAAAGTTTGAAGTGGAGAGAAAATCTCACGTGAGAATTTGAGGTGGAGGGGTCATCATGATAATTAGACCATGTTTTTGATTTTAACGTGTATTTGTATCCAAACTTTTGCAATGTGTATGTTAAGTGTAATACCGATAAGACGAAAATAGAATAGAAGGAAATTAATTAGTTTAATAAAAGTTTGAAGTGGAGAGAAAATCTCACGTGAGAATTTGAGGTGGAGGGGTCATCATGATAATTAGACCATGTTTTTGATTTTAACGTGTATTTGTATCCAAACTTTTGCAATGTGTATGTTAAGTGTAATACCGATAAGACGAAAATAGAATAGAAGGAAATTAATTAGTTTAATAAAAGTTTGAAGTGGAGAGAAAATCTCACGGGAGAATTTGAGAGGGAGGTGGGTTCAGGAAAATCTCACCAAGGGGGGCGGGAGGGATCCAAAATTTGGAAAAAACACCCTGGAAAAAACAAAAGGCTTTTATTGCATTTATTATTTAAAGCATTATTGAATTTATTTTTTTTTATTTAAATATTAAAAATATTTTAAAATCTATAGCTCTATTTTAATTTTATTGCAAAAATATTACATTTTCGGCACCACAATTGAAAATTGACCTATAAACATGTATTACCAAGTTCATACAGTAATATTCAAATTTTAAAATTTTTTAAAAAATAGATTTTTTGTAAGATTTTTGTTCTTAATAGTTCTCAATAAATATCAATCGATTTGCTTGGAAACGGTTTTATTATCCTAGTATATTATTAACAAGATCTTCTTTCAATTTTAGCAATAAAAATCGTAATTAGATCTGGAAAGTATTTTTTATTATTTTTTCAAAAGTGCTTCAAATTGCTGCTATAGTGGCCACCGTTTTTTTTAATTAAAAAAAATCAAATTCGCCATGGACCGATTCATTTCTAATTGAAAACCGTTAAGAAACCTTTTACTGTAATTTCTCGGAGGTTCAACTCTATTTTCAGTGGACTGCCTGGTTAAACTTGGGTCGCGACAAGATTTTGAATTTTAGTATAAATAAATATATTTCTAAGAACGGTGATGTTGGCTTTAACCATTTATCAACAGACCATATTGTGAAAAGAATAAATAGAGCAATAAATAAAAAAAAACCTCTCACACATTGTTGAAAGCAAATTTCAAGTAAAAAATGCTTCCCTCTAATGGGCTGATAATGGAAAACTTTACAATTTTTATAGTTATTCAAAAAAGATTTTAAAAATTGGATCAGTGTTTCTAAACGGGCACGGTGGACCAATTTTAGAATTTTCTTACGAAATGTTGAAATTTAAAATTACCTCAGATTACTAAAAAAAACGAGTTTAAACTCAGATTTTAACTATCAAATTCCAAAAACCTTTGTGGAGGAGGACCTCAAGCCCCCCTTTTTAACGTAGGGCTCATTCTTGCACACAAAATTTTACGCCGAGGGTCCTGTAGGGGGCATAGGAAAATTAGATGGACTTAAGAAGTGCATGGTGTAAAAAAAGTTGAAATGCATCGATTTAAGTGTTCTTATGTCAAGTTAGTGTCAGAATGGGGTCGCGGTAGATCTAAAAAGTGGGTCGCGAAGTTGAAAAGTTCGGGGGCTCTATAGGGGAATTTGCTTCCGCAGCCCCTGAACGCTATTTTTAGCCCGGATCGATCGTGCGTTGATAGAGCTCTCTGTTGACCCACATCTCCACTCGGAGAAAAATTGATGCGGGGCCCGTTAAGACACTTAATTCAAGTTCAAGTTCATTAGAATGCGCTGCGCTATGTTCACGGTTCTATACTAGTGCTATTGAAGAATTCGCAGACTCTTGCCTATATAAGGAATGGACGTGATGAAAGGCATTAGAAATATATTTGGGGGATGCAGGGATGCTTTTGCACTTGCTTGTTTTTCAGTTTAAAACATGAAAAATCTTTTGGTTCCGCATCTTTTGAGAGAATGTTTTGTATGGAATATATCTATTTATTCGTCTATTTTTGTCATGTGCTCCTTAAGCTTGCTATTATACTTTTTAAGAACAACATGCATTTTAAGTGCGCTTTGAAAGTTTGGGAAGTACCTATTAATTTAAACATGCAGGGCGTTTCAACAAATCCGCCCAAAATCTGCGCTGCAATATTCCTTGCTAATAAAAATTACTCAAAGAACTGTGGCTCATCGATGGATATTTTTCCCAAAAAAATAGGACGTATTATGCGATAAAAACTTCATTGTTTCATTCTACGGTGCGCACATGCATGCCATGCACGCACCATAGTGGATATTTTTACCATCTTAGTTTGCAAATACATATGCAAATCACTGTATCCCCTTTTCCCATAAGTTTTTTTTTACATAAACCGGATATGACGTCATACCTTTTCTAAGGCGGGTATTCTCGAAAACTATGGATCATAGAAGTATCATTTTAATTATTGGGAGATTTTTTTATCTTCTCCATGCAAGGAATCTGGCTGAGCAGAGTTTGTGGACTTGTTGACACACCCTGAATATTTTACTAATGCCCTGCTTTATTTTTTTAAATTTTAATACAATCGCATTTCGAAATAAAGAGTATGAATATAATTCCACAAAATAAGTCCTAGTAGAATATAAATTTTAAGATATTTATGTTTGCATAAAGCTATTAATCTAAACACTTATATAACTAGCACTAATTACTGCTTTGCTGCCCTAGTCTTCTTGTTAGTAAGCATCTAAAAATTACAGCTTTAGAAAGGTTTACCCATGATACAGTAGAAAAACAAGAGGGTATACTAGAGAGAGTACCTAGGTCTTTGAACCTTCAAACTCCAGTACAACCAAGCCTCACTGGATGAGACTCTGAGTATAGTGCTGTAACATAACGTGTGACTGAAAGTCACAATCAGCTGAGTGACTTAGCCTGATGCTTATAGTCTCCTGTTTCCCCAAGCGAACTTGGTCCTCATTTTATCGACCCTGCAGGAAAGAAAAGTCTGTCTTGTGGAATAAAACCCGGGCTCGTGAGCACTACCACTACGCCACCGGGCTTCCACTATATATACGGTCGAAATGTGTTCCAAAGTAAAGGATTCTTTTCTCGCTCCCACTAAAAACTGTTTTGCAAAATTGTCATGAAATGTCTTTTTAACCCGAAACACAGGCCCTTTGAATTAACATTACATTAAAGTGAGCACTTGATGGCTGGATAACGTGCTCTCTTCTTCCCTCAGAGCACCTGCTTCCTCGAAAACTTTCTCACACAGGAAGGAAGCCGTTGTTTCTCTTAGTCGCATTTTAGAACAGCATTTGTCGACGAGCTTAAAGTTTGTTGTGCGTAAATTTCTCGTAGGAGGAAAATAGTATTACATATACGAAGTAGTATACATTTAGGCAATGCCGTATAGATAAGGGAATACATTTATTTTTCTTCAATGACTTCAATTTTCCTTAGTGTTCGGCACTAGTTAACTAGAACTAGTTGCAACTAGTAGTTAACTACCGATCAACTAGTAGTTTAACTACTTTTGGTTTAAAGTAGTTTAACTAGTAGTTGAACTACTTTTTTTAATAACTACTAGTTGAAACTACTTTCAAATTTTCAACTACTTTAAAAAAAAATTTTTGTTTAAAATTTCAAAAATATTTAAAATTTTTATCAAAATATACAAAAATTACACTGCTATTTATAACTGCAATAGAGTGTTTTCAGGTGACGTCACAACCGGTTATTTTCTTTTAACTGTGTACCTTCTGTAGGGCTTTTAACTGTTGCTAAGGCCGTTGTTTATATGTTGCTAAGGCGGTTTTTAGGTATGGGATCACGTGATTGCAAATGCTCCAATAGAAGAATTCCACGACTAGTCATTTTTTGTAACTGTTAACCTCTGTAGGGCAAAAAACTGTAACAACCTTCTGTTGCTATGGCCGTTGTTATGTCCGAGTCATGTGATTGAAAATGCTCTATGTCATGGTAGAATACTCAGATACCATAACCAGAAATAAAGCGCCGTTTTGAGCGAAGCATAAAGTTTTTTGTGATATAGATAAGAAAGATGTATTAGAATTTGGGCAAAAAATAGGTTATGAAATTAAATAGACTAGTTAACTACTTTGGGAAATAGTTAACTACTAGTTGCAACTAGTCCCAGGAAAAAATAGTTAACTACTAGTTGCAACTAGTCCCAGGAAAAAATAGTTAACTACTAGTTGCAACTAGATTTTCCCAGACTAGTTAGTAGTTGGTATAGTTAACTACTTTTTGACCACTAGTTGCCGAACACTAATTTTCCTGTGGGGCAATGTGAGGCCTTTTCGGCGATAATTAATTTTTATTGGGCCCTAAATTAAACACGTTGAAATTGTTGGGGTGGGATAACAGGTAGTTTTTGTCTAATGGACACCCTTATAGTAAAATACCTTTGAGAGTGTTTCGTCGCTGGGTGGTATTTTTTGAACTTGGGACGCACTTAGCAAAAAAGTAATACATTTATCTTGATAGTGCGGTGCTTTTAGAGTGCACTTCGTTATGCAAGCTATCGCGAAATTTTAAAAGGCTTCGCTTTAATTTAAAGACTGATACACACGCAAAGGGAACTGAGGTGTTTTCTCAATGCGCCCTTTGTTTAACACCTCGAATTTGAAAGGGTACACTGCAAAAAATAATCGTAAAAAAACAGAAAAGCTCTGGCAGCAAAAGTTGCCAGAGCTTTCCTTTCCACGGAATTTCTCTGTTGACTGAGCTTGTTCTGTATGAACGACTTTTTCTGCGAAAATATTTAGGGATGATATAACCCTCTAAAATTTCCTAAGTTAGGAAAAAAATGAGACACCAGTCTGTAGAGGGACAATATGCAGTTAAAAAAATAAAATATTTCCAATGGATAAGTTCCCTCAAGTTGCAAAACAATCGTTAGCATACAGAAAAAGTTCAGTCAACAGAGAAACTCCGTGGAAAGGAAAGCTCTGGCAACTTTTGCTGCCAGAGCTTTTCTGTTTTTTTACGATTATTTTTTGCAGTGTAGGGCGGTCCCTCTTCAGAAGACGCAGTCATGCACGCATCAGAAAATTGCAAGAGCTGGGCGTTAATTTTTTTCGGGTGCTTTTATTTGAACAGGTGAAAATGATACTGTGGGTTAAAAATGTAAAAAAGATAAGGAGTGGGACCTTAGCTGACTCTTACAAAAATTTTGGGGGTTTTACCCTACCCATGGATTAAGCATGGTGAATGTATCATCAAACCGCATGTATACTTCGATAGCCTCGTACAAGCCCGACTGAGGGTCGTACTTAATAAACAAATAGTGTTTAAATGTTTAACATTATCTACCCATGACAAATAATTATATATTTTGGTATTTTTTATGTTTCGACTGGTGAGCTTTAAGTTAAAAGAGTCGGGAGAAACCCTGAATAAAAGCAGTATTTCTGTCAGATTTAGGTGGGTATCAGGAGACTATTAAAATATTTTATGTGACATCTTCTAATTTATCAAATGAATTCTAAACATATTTGAATAAATGTCCCCTTTTTAATTCCCTGATTTCGGTGATTCTGTATAACAAAAATCGAATATTAAAATTAAAACAATCAAAACATCTCTACTGGTACTAATGATTCAAATTGTTTCCAATTAGATAATTTTTTAAAATAACGCAAATAAAGTCTTAACAGAAAATTAAGTTTTTAGATTTACTATAATAATTATTTTGGCGGCACCCTTTCGCCCTTTGTCCACCGCCCTCTGAAGGTATCCATCACGAGTTGGACAGTACAGCAGAAACCTTTGCTCTACATCTAAATCACTAAAATAAAGAACAGTAAACAAAAAAAAATATACTGTACTGTTAACAAAAAAAGTGTTCAGTTACGCCTTTTTTAAAAATCAGTCACTCGCTTTTGCTTCTTGCTTTGGAAACACCTTTCGTAATTAAAACATTTTTTTAGTGGCACTCGCGGATAATCGGGGCTCTACTGTACTTAAAACTATAGATAGGGTTAGGCAAAAAATTAGTTTAGTGTAGAAATTTTCGAAGCAAATATAAGGGGTAAATAACTTCATGTGTTTCTTCGTTTTCTGTAGTATTAAGGTACCTGACTAGGTTGGGAGGCCTTTTCCCCCCAAGTGATATAAAAACTTTTTTCCCCCATAAAATGGTTAAATGAACTTAGAAAACATTTTGTGAACAAAAAAAAAATTGTGTAAAAAAATTATTTTTCTGAAAAAATGCTAAAAATTTGCCTTTTTTTACATTAAAACAGCATGTACGGTAAACGCTCTTATTTTAAAACTACTTATGATATTAATATAAAATTTCATACTAAACATCCTAAATATATAAGCTACTATGTGATCCTGGATAAAAGCTGAATTTTATTCTTATCAGAAGATATAGCTGATGACTTAGAAACTTTAAGAATTTTTAAAAATTTTCTCAACAACATAATAGAAAAGTGATTCAAAAAAATTTTCTATTATAGATATACATAAGATCCAGGATCACATAGTAAAATATGCATATACGAACCATCATACCAAATTTCAAGATAATGTATCAATTATATTTGTAGTAATCATGTTCACGGTGAAGCAATTGTTAAAAACAACATACGGAGCAAATCGCATTTGAAGCATCACTTCCTGTATGATAGCATGCAGCATTGCTTTCTAAAATTGAAATATCTTCGCTTCTACTTTGTTCAGACACAAACCAAAAACTGTTTTGGGAAGAAGAGAGGCCTTATTTTCAGAATATTAAATAATATTTTTTCGAAATTTTGTTCAAAAATCGGGTTTTCAACCTAGTCAGGTACCTTAACTGTTAGCTTGTAATCTGCACAAATCTTGACAGAGCCGTTTGATTTTGGAAAAAATACCAATGGTACAAATTTGAAGTTTTCTACTTTTTCAATGATACCTTTAGCGTCTAGCATTTCCGATTGTTGATCTACTTTCTCCTTTACGGTATCGATCTAATCTAGGCTTTGCGTATATATGGGTTTTGCGTCCGCACGTGATTTAAAGGAACACTTGAAATTTGGAACTTTTCCACTGTCGGTCAAATGCATCTCTGTACATATGTAAAATAGAAGAGATGGAACTTTTAATTGTTGAAATTAAAATTTGCCCTATACAGTTGCATACAGTAAATAGTATTTTAAATCTATATCGAATTTTTTAAACAAGTCTCTTCCTCAAAATACTTCTTGTCTGAGATTTAGCCAAATAGAGATAGAGAAAAGCAGATTTGTTAAGTTTATTATTATTAACATAGCCTAGTGGCTGAAAAGAATCCCCAGTGAACCTTTATAAACTAATTTATCTAGTTTCCAATATAGAGTGGTTTATGTTGAGGCGATTGAAATCATCACATGATCATTTTACCGCTGCCTTCAAATCTATATAAGTTAACAGCAACGACTTGATTTAGTTGAAAATCTTTATTTTCGTTTTAGTTACGTATTCATGGAAAGGTTTTTCTTTGTACCAATTTTGGAAGAAATACTTACTTTGGACAAATGACCTTGTTTATAACACGCATTACATTTATATTTTATACGATAGTTTTCAGATTCAGTATTACTATTTCCACAATGCAGGGGAGAGGCCTCATCTCAACAAATTCAACAGCTAATTGCTCCTTGTAATTAGAAAAGGCGTATCTAGCTTAGCCACTTTTTCCTCCTCTCCCCTTTTCCATTTTAATGTTACATCGTTAAAGCCCTAGTAATGGCCTGACTATCCCCCCTTAATGTCTTCGTTGTAAATGTCACCAAAGCAATGAGGTAAAAAGTGTGAAGGCGGCTCGATATGGCATATTCTTAGTTCAAAATGAGTATAGTCATCAGCACAATTATATTCAAGGTCGTCAAAAGTTTCAAAATAACCGAATTTCGGTCAACCGATTTATTCTTCTTTTTGCTTACAAACCGTCTATATAATAAGCGGTTATTTAAAAAACCGAAAATCAAGTTTTATCTAAACTCCGCTGTTTATGGAAATTGCAACATCACGAAGGACTTGTATTTTGATGAAATTTACACTATAATAACCTTTGTAGATGTAAACTAAGTTTTTAGAACTAATGGTATGCTTTTATTAAAATCATAAAAGTATAGTGAAAAAAAATCAAATGAATATATTGTCACCTTAATATCAAACACTATCAAACTCTTGCGAAAATCTTTGAAGATTTATCAAACTTAACAACTTTTTTCTTAAACTATAATTGGTGACTAACTTTATGTTCCATGAAACTTTTAGATGTTTATTTCGAACTCTTCAGAAGACCTCTTACCTTTGAATAAAACATGGATAAGTTAGATGGATTTTAGGACAATAATTTATAAGGGAGATGCAAATATTTTATTTGAAACTTAGTTTAGTACTTTTATATTTTCATCTAAAAGAAAAAGTTTCATGGAACATAGTAATACTCAACGGTAATTTTTTTTCTCTTCTAAATTTTGGTTAGTTAATGCATTACTCAAGATGGCGGTAAAACTTCGCGGCTGCTTCAAAATGATTATTTTAAAATGGTATTAGCCTAGATCCAAATTTCTTTTTAACTGAGTTGGTTCATGATTAGTTCAAAGGGACCCCTCACGAGTTCTTAATGCTAATAATTCTGTAAAACAATACTGGAGTTTCAACAAAAAGGGGTGTCTAAGACTCCTCCCCCAGAAAAAGTTTCGAAATTTTATTCTTTAGAGTAGTGTTTTAACTCATTTGGGTGACTTCTAAAATAGGATTGCTCCTACGCCGAGGCGCAAAATTTCAAGTCAGAGGAAAATTTTAATTAACTTTTCCCCCTTTGCCCTTATGTATGGGTGCCCATGTTTCCAGCTCGATGATTTCAGCCCTTACAAACTAATCAGCTAATAATTCTGTAAAACAATACTGGAGTTTCAACAAAAAGGGGTGTCTAAGAGTCCTCCCCCAGAAAAAGTTTCGAAATTTTATTCTTTAGAGTAGTGTTTTAACTCATTTGGGTGACTTCTAAAATAGGATTGCTCCTACGCCGAGGCGCAAAATTTCAAGTCAGAGGAAAATTTTAATTAACTTTTCCCCCTTTGCCCTTATGTATGGGTGCCCATGTTTCCAGCTCGATGATTTCAGCCCTTACAAACTAATCAGCTAATAATTCTGTAAAACAATACTGGAGTTTCAACAAAAAGGGGTGTCTAAGAGTCCTCCCCCAGAAAAAGTTTCGAAATTTTATTCTTTAGAGTAGTGTTTTAACTCATTTGGGTGACTTCTAAAATAGGATTGCTCCTACGCCGAGGCGCAAAATTTCAAGTCAGAGGAAAATTTTAATTAACTTTTCCCCCTTTGCCCTTATGTATGGGTGCCCATGTTTCCAGCTCGATGATTTCAGCCCTTACAAACTAATCATAGTCATCAGCACAATTATATTCAAGGTCGTCAAAAGTTTCAAAATAACCGAATTTCGGTCAACCGATTTATTCTTCTTTTTGCTTACAAACCGTCTATATAATAAGCGGTTATTTAAAAAACCGAAAATCAAGTTTTATCTAAACTCCGCTGTTTATGGAAATTGCAACATCACGAAGGACTTGTATTTTGATGAAATTTACACTATAATAACCTTTGTAGATGTAAACTAAGTTTTTAGAACTAATGGTATGCTTTTATTAAAATCATAAAAGTATAGTGAAAAAAAATCAAATGAATATATTGTCACCTTAATATCAAACACTATCAAACTCTTGCGAAAATCTTTGAAGATTTATCAAACTTAACAACTTTTTTCTTAAACTATAATTGGTGACTAACTTTATGTTCCATGAAACTTTTAGATGTTTATTTCGAACTCTTCAGAAGACCTCTTACCTTTGAATAAAACATGGATAAGTTAGATGGATTTTAGGACAATA
Source organism: Tetragnatha montana (assembly GCA_963680715.1). Lineage (NCBI taxonomy): Eukaryota > Metazoa > Arthropoda > Arachnida > Araneae > Tetragnathidae > Tetragnatha > Tetragnatha montana. Next base: position 1,618,344 of record OY796684.1, on the reverse strand, counting down.
ATTTATAAGGGAGATGCAAATATTTTATTTGAAACTTAGTTTAGTACTTTTATATTTTCATCTAAAAGAAAAAGTTTCATGGAACATAGTAATACTCAACGGTAATTTTTTTTCTCTTCTAAATTTTGGTTAGTTAATGCATTACTCAAGATGGCGGTAAAACTTCGCGGCTGCTTCAAAATGATTATTTTAAAATGGTATTAGCCTAGATCCAAATTTCTTTTTAACTGAGTTGGTTCATGATTAGTTCAAAGGGACCCCTCACGAGTTCTTAATGCTAATAATTCTGTAAAACAATACTGGAGTTTCAACAAAAAGGGGTGTCTAAGACTCCTCCCCCAGAAAAAGTTTCGAAATTTTATTCTTTAGAGTAGTGTTTTAACTCATTTGGGTGACTTCTAAAATAGGATTGCTCCTACGCCGAGGCGCAAAATTTCAAGTCAGAGGAAAATTTTAATTAACTTTTCCCCCTTTGCCCTTATGTATGGGTGCCCATGTTTCCAGCTCGATGATTTCAGCCCTTACAAACTAATCAGCTAATAATTCTGTAAAACAATACTGGAGTTTCAACAAAAAGGGGTGTCTAAGAGTCCTCCCCCAGAAAAAGTTTCGAAATTTTATTCTTTAGAGTAGTGTTTTAACTCATTTGGGTGACTTCTAAAATAGGATTGCTCCTACGCCGAGGCGCAAAATTTCAAGTCAGAGGAAAATTTTAATTAACTTTTCCCCCTTTGCCCTTATGTATGGGTGCCCATGTTTCCAGCCCTTACAAACTAATCAAATGAGCTTCTCCGCTCACAATTCCAGGGGAAATCGACCAAGTTGGTTGGGTTGGGTCCTCCGATTTTTTTCAAATTTTCACCAAAAATTGATCCAGTAATCTTATCGACAAATCTGAAATATTTAGGCCGAAAAAATTTTTTTCGCGGAGATACGGGGTTTTGAAGTTTCGTGAATTTTTCAAAACGGCGGCCATCTTGGATTTGCCCGCGTGTCTAAAAAGGGCTGTAGCTAACCTTCCACAAATCACAATCACATAATTTTTGTGTCATTTCAAAGCTAATTAATCACAGAAAGTGGATGTAAGGAGAAAATGACCTACAAATTGGATTTTAGTAGTTTTATTAGCTCTCAAAGTCAAAATTTCACTTTTTAAAAGGACAAACTTTGAAAAAAAATTAAAAAATGATAACCCCTTTTAAAAATTTTTATTTTTCGCTCAAATGTCTGTTAGGATGTTGACTTCATTTTAAAAAATTTTGGGAGATGTAATTTTTGTCTTTATGGAGAAAATGATTTTTTTATATTTGTATGTATACTTCGAAATTTGAAGGATTTCGCAGAAAACAATGACTTCAAATCCACACCTAACCAACATTTTTACATGTTTTTGGTGCTATTTCATAGCCAATGGGTTGAACGAGGTGGAAAAGTGTGAAAAAAACGTTTAAATTAACTTTTATTGCTTTAATAAGCTTTTAAACTTCAGATTTCACTTTTTCAATAGCTAAACTTTGAAAAAATATTTAAAAATGATAACCCCATTAAAAACTTTCGAATTTGAGCTGAAATGCCTATCAAGATGTTAACTTTATTGCAAAAAAATTTCTAAGAGGTAAATTCAGTCTCTTCTTAGAAAACGAAGTTTTTATTGGGTGCCTGATTCTATGGTAATAACAAAAGGTTTACAGCAGACGGTCGTTATAAATCGCCTTCAAACGATCATTAAAACTTGTCTGGTTGTATTTTACTTCCTATTAATAGTAATGCGACATTTTAAATTAAAATAGTTAACACTAAAAGCCCCTTAAATATCGAATGAAATTTGCCGGTAACGTTCAAAACCTATGCCGCTAGAATAGCGGAAGGGGTACCGCCTGAAAAAAAAAGCCGTTATTGTGAAAATGATGATTTTTCTAAAGAAAATGGAAACAATTTAGCAAGAAACTTTAATACTTCATTCCGAACCAATCATTTGGCTCTATTAGCTGTATAATTTAAATTACAGGTTAATCAAACAAACCTTATCACCGTCAAGTTCCTTTGACCTTGGGCGGCACCCTATCGTTATCATCGCGGCATAGATTTTGAACGTTACCGGCAAATTTCATTCGATATTTAAGGGGCTTTTAGTGTTAGCTATTTTAATTTAAAATGTTGCATTACTATTAATAGGAAGTAAAATACAACCAGACAAGTTTTAATGATCGTTTGAAGCCGATTTATAACGACCGTCTCCTGTAAACCTTTTGTTATTACCATAGAATCAGGCACCCAATAAAAACTTCGTTTTCTAAGAAGAGACTGAATTTACCTCTTAGAAATTTTTTTGCAATAAAGTTAACATCTTGATAGGCATTTCAGCTCAAATTCGAAAGTTTTTAATGGGGTTATCATTTTTAAATATTTTTTCAAAGTTTAGCTATTGAAAAAGTGAAATCTGAAGTTTAAAAGCTTATTAAAGCAATAAAAGTTAATTTAAACGTTTTTTTCACACTTTTCCACCTCGTTCAACCCATTGGCTATGAAATAGCACCAAAAACATGTAAAAATGTTGGTTAGGTGTGGATTTGAAGTCATTGTTTTCTGCGAAATCCTTCAAATTTCGAAGTATACATACAAATATAAAAAAATCATTTTCTCCATAAAGACAAAAATTACATCTCCCAAAATTTTTTAAAATGAAGTCAACATCCTAATAGACATTTGAGCGAAAAATAAAAATTTTTAAAAGGGGTTATCATTTTTTAATTTTTTTTCAAAGTTTGTCCTTTTAAAAAGTGAAATTTTGACTTTGAGAGCTAATAAAACTACTAAAATCCAATTTTTAGGTCATTTTCTCCTTACATCCACTTTCTGTGATTAATTAGCTTTGAAATGACACAAAAATTATGTGATTGTGATTTGTGGAAGGTTAGCTACAGCCCTTTTTAGACACGCGGGCAAATCCAAGATGGCCGCCGTTTTGAAAAATTCACGAAACTTCAAAACCCCGTATCTCCGCGAAAAAAATTTTTTCGGCCTAAATATTTCAGATTTGTCGATAAGATTACTGGATCAATTTTTGGTGAAAATTTGAAAAAAAATCGGAGGACCCAACCCAACCAACTTGGTCGATTTCCCCTGGAATGACCCAATTCCGAATATTTCCGAAGTAGACCAGAAGACAGTGTTGTTTGATTCTAAGGTGACGATATATGAAAAAGTAAACTTTCGTTCTTACACTTCAAAATATTCAATGACAATAGTATGTTTTTGCAGTTTCAGAGATGAGTTGCCCCACCATGCTCAGGTCTTTGTTTCTGGACCTCCACATCCTTTTTATCTGGCATCCTGTCGAATCTCCCGCGGGATAAAGCAATGGTGAGTAGCATTTCATATTCTTTCCAATTATAACTATTCAGCAGCGTTTTAAATTGATAAATATGAAAACCAAAAGAAGCTTCGAAATTAAAACATACAAAACTTTTATTGCTACATTTAAAGAGTGCTGACCTTTTTTTTTTATCAAAAGCTCAAAAATGTTTAAAATTTTCCAATCACAAGCAGGGTTGGCCGTTGGCCCAATGGTTTTAAAACAAAAACACATTTTGGGCCCACATTCTGGGTTTTTCAAAAAATTATCACAATTTTGGCAATTTTTTTAAGTTTGAGCAAAACATTTGATGAAATAACGCATCCAAAATGGGGGTTGCAATTTCGTGAGCCCAAAGCTTTACAATCAGCTGCGATTGGCAGAGGGGTAGGCGGTACAATTTGGTGGTTATAGCTGTGATTTGTTGGGACCTGTTCATTCAATCTGCCACTTTTCGGAAGAGTAGAAAAAAAAAGTTTCCCCATGCCACAAAGATAAGGAAACTGGTTGGAATCTCGGTCAATCTCGGTCCATTTAGAAGGTGGCGATTTAATCGGGGTTTTAAAGGAAAATAGTAGGGATTGAGTTTTTTGCGCTTTGCAATATAGTAGCTATAGGGATGCCGATCATATTTCCCCAAATTAGTTATTTAATGTTTCTCAGGTTATATTAAAAAGCAAAGGTTTACTGAATGGAAACGAAAGATTAATGACATTATATTTTTTGACCATCCTCTTCGTATTGGTTCAATCAAAACCGGTGGTCTAAGAACCATGGAGCTTCAAAAGTGGTCCAAGGAAGAACTCATGAGAACATATATAAATTTACCATTAAATAGAAACTTTCAAAGCAGCTTACGTGAGCGAGATAGGGGGTTACTTGATGATCACTATCAACGGTTAAATTGGAGGGGATCACGGTTTCTTCTAAACTGTTTGCGATGTATTGAGCCATGAACTTAATCAGTGTATTTTTTTTAGCATAAATATTTTTTAAATTAGGGTAACATTATTCTTCTGTGATGAACAGTCGACCACATAATCTCAAATAATAAGGAACTTAATTGCTCTGGAGGATTCCAATAAAATTCAGTAGTTGCAAGTTGTTCATTAAATTAACACAAACCCTGCCTCCCTTAGAAAAAGCCTTCATTAAAGTTCAGTTCCTGACTGCTTTTACTATATCAAATTACGCACGCACATCTCCACAAAATAAGTGAGACGGTCTTTATTAACGGTCAAACAGTACCAAGGGCGGTTCCAGACCAGATTTTCGGGGGGGGCCATGTCAAAGTCGGAGGGTATTACATTCGAAATTTTCAGTGCCTCAGAAAATTTTTTGAAGAATGCTTGCTTTTAAGCAGCTTTTTAGGGGTTTATAGTAACTTAGAGGATATCCAGGGCCCGTGCCATTGTTTTAGAAAGTGGGGGGGGTGAAACATTTTTGTAAGGCCATAATAATACTTGTGTTCGCGAGGTGTTTGGCTCCCAATTTTCCGAGTATAACATAAATAAAATGCGAAACTTTGTTTAAGTTATAAAGGTTTCTTCAGATAATGCTAGCTCGAAAGCAAATGTGGGGGGGTCTGGGGGTCCTCCCCCAGAAATTTTTGTGAAATTTGGCTTCAAATAGAAGTTTTTCTACTCATTTTTGTACATTTGGTATCCATTGGATAACACCTAAAGAGGGTAACTTCTTACACTCCTAAAATGAGAGGAGAGAAACAAGTTCAAGGAGAAAACAGTAAATAAGTAACCATGAGAAATTAATAGGGGGTCTGGGGGGTGCCCCCAAGAAAATTTTTGAAAATTTGCCTCTAAAAATAAAGTTTCAGCTCATTTTAAAAGCATGTAAACCACAGAATTTTTAAGGATGAAATTATAAATAGATGCCCAATTTTGAAAAGGGCCGGGGGTCCTCTCCTGAAAATTTTTGCAAATACGCGTATTTTTACTATAGTATTACCGGTTTGAGAGGGCTTGAGCCCCATCCAATGTTAGCTGAAGGGGGCTAAGCCCCCCCCCCCAATATTTTGTGATGTTTGGATATTATCTGGTTTGGAATCCCCTTCAAGAGCGGTTATTTGGGAAGAGGGTAACCCACAAAAGGTCTCAGAATGTGTTAAAAATTTCTTTTAAGGGTCAAATTTTAAAAAATTTTCTGGGAGAGATCCCCCAGACCCCCATCTTATTTCGAGCTCGCAATAATTACACAAAATTTTTGCATTAAATGCACCTCAAAATATTACACCTTGTCGATATTTAAAGGGACATGTAACGAAATTTAATCTATACATCTGATACAAAATTAGGTAATTAGGCACGTAAACTTAATGGTTGTTTCTTTATTTTTATGTTTTTTAATGTCTTGTATATACTGGCCCTCCCCCCCAATATTTTATGAAAGTTGGCGCCTATGGATGTCAAAATATTAAAGGGGGGTTTGGGGGTTCTCCCCCAGAAAATTTTTGAATTTTAACATTAAGAAAGTGTTTTTTAAGCTATTTGTTAGGATTTCTGGGGGGGGCCATGGCCCCCTGGACCCGCCCCTGACCCGCCCCTGAACAGTACATCAGGGCCCCTGGACCCGCCCCTGAACAGTACATCAGATGAACTGAGTTACGCACACTGAAAACGCCTTTTTTATAAATATCATTACTTTTTTCATTGGTGATTGAATTAAGCACCAATCTTTAATAATCTAGTGCTAAAAAATAAGCCATGGTGTGAATTGCCCTGTGAATGAACATTCTCAGTGAATGAGTAGTTGCAGGAAGATCTCATAAATGTGGAACAATCGTTCATTCAAGTATAATTTTACATTGAAACTGTGAAAAATTTTCAATTTAAACCCAGCTGCATGTGATTAAAAAAGGTGTAGGTTAAGAATTGACATATTTCAGTGATATTTTTCGGAGTTTAAAATGAACAACTTATGCAGTGTCTTGTTTTAATCAAGTGTTTTTCTTTGTTAAATAATAATGTTGAACGCTAAATTTTTGAAACTTGAGGAGATAAGGGGGTGCTTATTTATTGGAACGGTAAACTCCCAGTGAATGAACGGTCATCAGTGAATCATTGGAAAAATCGTGAATCTTCTTCCTTTTTAGCTTATTTGATCTGTAATTTGTGTAAACTAAGATAGGTGTTATGCCCAAGGCTTAAATTTGTGCCATTCCAGTAAATGAACGGGTTGTGTTGATTAAAAAGTCTATGTTAATAACTTGGTGTTTCGAAAGTTCGCTCACAGCTTTAGTTTTACAACAGCGCTTGGTAGAATCATATGGGAATAAGGTGTTCCTATAGTAAATAGTGGCCATGGTGAAAATATTGAGATGGCTTACAGCTCTCTTAGTGGTCAGATTAAAAATTTAATTAAAAAATTTACGGAAGATAGTACAAAAACTTGATCTAGAAAAAATGTTTAGTGAAATTAGTCACCAGTTTTTGTATTTTGTAAAAGTTTATAAGGCTTGTTCGGTCAACCCTGTATAAATCCAATGAACTTACAGACTTTTCCAAAATGCTAAAACTGGTGACTGTGTTCATATTAAAGACAAACTTTTTTTTATTTACTGGGTATATCTGAGTGTTTTCTTTAAAATCAAAATAACTTTAAAACTATCAATCTCTCTCTGGGATCTGAAAGTACTTTCACCATATTGCCGAGAAAAAGTAAGCATGGAAAAATATATACCTTATTTTTAAGAATTGACCGAGAAAAAGCCCTGAAAATTATATCAATTCTTATCACAAATCCAAATGCTTCATTCACTGGGCAACCCACGCAATAATATGCGTGCCTGCATCATACATTATTATGCATCATGAATTAAATGTAACTTTTAGAACATTGAAATATATTATTTGATCCGTATCCAGTAGTCAGTATATAGTATAGTATCCAGTCAGCCGAGTTAAGACGATCAGTCAATAAATTTTGAATCAAGATTCATGCAAAACTCAGAATGCCCCAAAATCGAGGTATGTTAAGATAAGCTTCTAGCAAAATAATGCTTTCTTTAATCAATAGCTATTAAAAAATTCGCATAGATTAAATGAATCGCCTGTTTGAAAAAGGGAATAAGTCCAAAAAAATGGCGAATTGACTTTTTGTGCGCATAAAAATCTCCAAGCTTCCCTCTACACATGAGTGTAAAGAGGAAAAAAAATAACTACCCCCTATCGGCAGATATAGCCCCTTGAATTTGCGAAATCGATGTCCATTGACTGTATTTTTTTATTAAATTTGAAACTTAACTTAATTTGTCTTTTTTTTCTTATTCTTTAGCCTGCAAACTTAGCCAAAATAAAATTTGATTTGAATTTAAAAGCGTTATTTCTTTTTTTTAACCAATGAATGTTTGACTCCATTGATTTGACAGCACCTTAATGACTCAGTTTCATAGTAATTTTTAATTTTATTCGTCTTGGTCTTTATTTCTATCTTTCACTTTCGTGCTGTGAACGAAGCAGAAATATAATTTAATTGTTAATTTAAGTGGTTTTTAAGATTTTTGTTCAGCTGAAATTTCATAAGGTTGAAGATGGGAATAAGTCCATCATCTTCTTTTTAAGTGTAAAACATTTTTAAATAAACTTATAATTTTTTCGATGATTGTTCTGGGTTTTTAACAGTGTCATTTATTTCCTGTAAAAATTTGGTGGTTATAGGATAAAAATTCCATTAGTTATACAGGTTTTTTTTTTCGATTTTCTCAAAACTTCGTTTTTAGACTATGTATTTCCTTCTTCTAACTGACAATTCAAATTATACTGTACATATTTAGGTTTATTATAAATGTGAAAGCGATATTCTTAGAGATTTTGTTTTAATCACCTGACTTTCCTTTCTTTGTGAGCCTTAAGTATTCCGCCCATAAACGTATTGCTCGAGCATCTTTAGACTTCCAAACATAATCCTGAGGAATATTAAGGTGAAATCGATGCATTTTGAATTAACTTTAAGTTGGGAGCTCACTCTGTAAGATTTTGAACGGAACCTGTTAAGAGTTGTATTTTCTGTAATTTATGTGAAATGTTTTGCATGTTTTGAATTATATGAACACCCTGAAGGGATTTAGCGTACTTTCCATGGGTTAATCGCTCTTGTTGTATTATTGCAGTGGGTGTTTAGAGACTTACGAAAATTTCGATTGTTTTTATTTTTTTTCTACATGATTAAATTTGATTTCGAACTTTTATTTTTTTTGCAAGATTTTTAATTTTTTGAAAATAATTATGAAGAAAGGTTGTTATGCTGTACACCAGCGTTTCCCAACCTTTTTACTCCCACGGAACCCTTTTGTCAATGCCCAAGTTCCGCGGAACCTTAGCGTCCATGTAACAATATTTTTCTTACTATTTTTTAAATTATTACATAAAACGGAAAATAAGTAAAAAAGAAATCGTTTATTTACTATATTTATTTATTAGAATCATTAGAATACAGCAGTAGCGTATATAAGAATTTATTTCGGGAGGGGCCCAAAATTATTCCTCAGCCCCTCTCCCACATATTTAATAGGTTCAATGTAGCTTTTTAGGTGATAATTTAGGTCCTAAAAAGGGGGGTCTGGGGGGTCCTCTCCCATAAAATTTTTGGAAGTTTTGACTTAAAAAAACACGTTTTTAACTAGTTTTGGTACACAAAGTCCGAATTTTGGACGTACATTTTTATGAACTTAATATTTAAAAAGTTATTAAAATAGAAAATAGAGTTCCAAGTACAAAAGGGGATCTGGGGGTCCTTCCCCATAAAATTTTTGGAACTTTACCCCTAAAAACAGGGTTTTAACTTATTATAACAAAGTTGAACTTATATATGAAAGTTGAACTTATATATGAACTTATTATAACAAAGTTGTTAATAATAAAACTCCAAGTACAAAAGGGGGGTTTGGGGGTCCTAGCCCAGAATTTTTTTTTGAAATTTGACCCTAAAATACAGGGTTTTAACTTTTTTGGTACACCTAGTCCAAATTTAGGGGGGGGCAGGGCCCCCTCGCCCCCCCCCCTTATATACGCCACTGGAATACAGCTGTAAGGTTTTGAAAATACAATTTTAAGTATTTAAACAATTTTAGCAAGTTTAAAAAAATTAAAATGATTATTAAATATTAATTCATGTGATAATTTGAGCCTGTTTTTTGGCACATATATTTTCAATTCTGGGTCCTATTTTCGAAAGGCATACCCGAATCTCGTCTTCAATTAGAAAGAAGACGATTTCTTTACTTTTTATGTTTGTTAAACAAGAAAATGTTTGTTCACACGTATATGATGTGGAAAATTGCAATAGTATATCAATTGCTTTCCTTTGAATATTTGGATAGTCCTTTTTAACTGCCATTGGCCATTTTAACAATTGGACGGCCTTACCCCTGACCCCCCACTGTATCTTAAAACAACATTGCACCGAACACAGTGGACACATCTGGTTTACCAAGCAAAGGCGGCGATCCTCCAAAACTACAAACGACGCCCCCCATTGGGGGAGAGGTACCATATATGGGCTTGGAATTTTGGGAGAAAAGTCCGTTTTCGAGGTTCCGTGAGAAATTCGAAGGAATTTTTTTTTGTTCTAGATTCTAGAACACCAAAAATAATTTGTTTCGAATTTCTCGCGGAACCCTTGAGGAGGCCTCGCGGAACCCCAGGGTTCCGCGGAACCCCGGTTGAGAAACGCTGCTGTACACCAAATGAAAGAGAATAAAATTAATAACAAAATGAACCTGATTTCGTGTTTTTAAGTTGTATAATAGCACTAGGGTTAAAAGCTATTTAAAAATGTAGGGAAATCAAATTTACAAAAGTTATTTTGACATTAAAAAATTATTACTACCAAAAGAGGAGTAATTTTTAAAGCAGCTTCCGTGAAAGAAATAGTTACTAATTAATACTGGATAATGACTATCAACGGTTAAATTGGAGGGGATCACGGTTACCCTAAATTGTTTGCGAGCCATGAACTTCATCAGAATATTTTTGTGCATAAAATATTTTTTACATTAAGGTAATATTTATTTTTCTATAATAGAATAATAATATTTAAATGAAAAATAATATTTTTGAAAAGTAGGGTGAATTGCCCAGTGAATGAACAGACGACCACATAATCTCAAATAATAAGGAATTTAATTGCTCTGGAGGCTCCCAATAAACTTCAGTTATTGCAAGTGTGTTCATTAAATTCAAACCCTGTCCCCCTAAGTAAATTCCTTCTTAAAAGTCATGTTCCACTGCTTCTATATTAAACTATGCACTCACATCGCCACAAATAAATGCGGGATGTGATTCATTAATCTCAGAAAAGACGCTGACAAAGACTCTGAAGTACGCACAAAACACATTTTTTTTATAAATAGTAACTTATTTTTTTTTATTGGTGATTGAATTAAGCACATCAGAGTCGTCTAGTACCTAAAATACCAATCTCTGTGTGCCCAACACTCAGTTCCGTACCCAGACTTGTGTTTCGGGGGGGGGGGGAGCTGGCTATGTTATTTCTAATGTACCCTCAACCTAAACGAGTACATTTATACGTTGTATTTTATATGGTATTTGAATTATGTTGCAAATAATGTCAAAATTTGATAATGTGATCTCCAATTAAAAATAGAGGGGTCTGGGGGTCACCTCCAGAAAAAACTTGAATATTGGGCTCGAAAAGTAGTTTCAGATCATTTTGAGACCCTTTGTGTTTCATCCAAAGTGAACAGCTGCTCCTTGTAAACCACAGAATTTCCACGGGAAAAAATATAAATGGAAAGGGGGCTAGACGTACTCCCCCAGAAAAATGTTTGAAATATGCCCCTTCAAACTAGTGTTTTTTGCCTCATTTTGAAGCTCCTTGGGGAACACCTAAACGGGACCGTTTTTTGAAAGCTGCAGAATTTTCAAGGGGAAAAACAATGTAACAGACGTCAAAATTTTGGAGGGGGTTCGAGGGTTCTCGCCAAGAATTTTTTTTTTTTAAATTTGCCCCTCGAAAGTAGTGTTTTAACTCATTATGATACCTTTTGGGTTACACCCAAACAGGATTGCAGGATTGATTGTAAGTTGCAGAATTTTCAAGGAAAAAAAACGGTATAAAAATTTATGTCGCGGGGGGGTCGAACCTCTAATCCTCTTTGGATAGTCGTGCAATATTGTGGCGATTGTTATGGGAACGGGCTGCATATTCCTTTTCCATCGACGCTGCAGCAGAGTTCTCCAGAGTGAAATGATAAGCGCGCTTTTGGCGTGACGCATGAAAAATCAACAGCGCCAAAGCTGCCCGCGGATTATGTTTCCGAGATTCTTGTTCGTAATCTTTGTTTTTTATGTTTTCTTTTCATGTGCTTAAGTAGCTCAGTCGCTTGGTAACACTTTCATTCTTTTTTCATTTGATGGAGGAATGGTAGTTTTGATATTTTTATTATGACAGACAGTTATGGCTATTTATTTCTTCTAGATTTCGCTTTCATTCAGATATAATTATTTATTGCTCAAACAAAAATTTTTGAAAGTAGAAATGGGGACGGAAATACATAAATTATTTTGTATTTTCCTGGGAATTAACAATGTTTGAATGATTTCCGAGCGATTATATAACCTTCGCGTGTTGTGATGCATAGGTTACGCGTTCAATAAAAAATGAAATTAAGTGGGTTTTTTCCGGATTGTTTAATTTAATGTGAATCTTAATGAATGAGTTTCTTAAGACAAAATCTCTTCATTTTGGAATATTTTCCCCAGTAATACGCATCTCTGGGTTTTTTAATGATTATTATTTACAAATTACTTTTTTGAAAATAATTTTAAGAAAATAAAAGGGGTAATGTTTTAAATTCTTTAGCATTAGCGTATTTGGGGGTTCTACTGATCACATACCAACAATTTGGAAAAAAATTTAAGATTTTAGGCAAAACGTAATGACTAAAAAGTAGAAAATAAAATAAGTAAAAAAAAAAGCTTTTTTAAAAAAACGCTTTTATTAAGGTGTTCTAAAAATTAAAAAATAATTTATTGAGTTTTGTGAAATATTTTATTGGGGAGTACAAAATACCTTTTCGGCAAGTAAAAAATAACTGATTTTCTGATCACTAAAAATAAAATTAAAAATCACTAAAAATAAATTATTTTGTTATTATATTATATCCTTTTCATGTGCTTAAGTAGCTCAGTCAGTTGTAAATTGTATTTTTATTTCTTAAATAGATGTTTTGAAGCAAATGATTATTTATTTTTATTTTTCTTTAGTTTGTAAAATTAAAATCCATTAGTAACTCTTATAGCTGATAATAAATTAATCAAAATTTAGTTTTTAAAACCCAGATACAACACCTAATTTACTAGGACAGTCAGTTGAAATTGTTTTCGAACCATTCTGCTATTAAGACTTGTAAATAAAAGGGTTCTAGAGATATAATTACTGATTTAATCATTAAAACATAATTTATTTAAGTGGATAATTGCATGATAGAAAAACAAAAGCTAATCAGGACAGGAGAACTACTAAGGATCACAGATAGGAGAAAAATAGCACTATGAAGCTTATTTACTAAATGATCTGTAAACAAAAATGGATACATCCTCATCACATTAATTAACACAGTTAACTATTCTAAAATTAGGTAGAGTAATTAAATAAAGTTTGATTGATACTCACAAAATTGAAACAAAACCGCCTTGTATTGAAAATAAATTATTAAAGGACTCATTTCTATAGTTGATAACATGCTTTAGAATAAGTAAAATGTATTTTGCATCAATTAGTTTTTCAGTGAAATTCTGAAGATGTTTTTTTAAGAAGGCTATTGAAGGGAGACTAGTTTAAACTCAGTATTGTAAAAAGCTTAATCTTTCGTTAAGTACTCCAATTGCGTTTAGTTTACAGCTTTTTAGTTCCAAATAATATTGGAGTATTGGTCAAATTTAATAAGTTATATATTACATTGTACATTTTTACAAGTTTTGGGCAGGAACAGCTTGAGGGCACAATATTTTTTGGTAAATTACAGCAGGGCATTTTAAATTTCTAAAGGTAAAAGAAATTTAAGGAGTTTTGAAGAAGTAGATTATAAAATCGAGGAATTTTACAGTCCTTAAAAATGAAGGGAGTGTTAGAAACCTGTAAATATTATGGTATTACTACTATTTAATAGAGAGCATGAATTCCAGATTAGCACATAATATTATTACTACGACATTGATGAACACTAAAGCGTATAAATATCTTAGTAGCGCGTTACTACCATTAAAGCGAAATCAAATCAAAAACGGAATGAGCGCTTTGAAAAAATCTAAATAATACGTAACAGAAAGTAGTTCAGACGTAATAAATAAAAGCCTGACAGTAGAGCGTATACTATCATAAATATTCAACAAGTAAAAGCTAGCTAGCAATAATCATAGGCAATAATAAATCGCTACCGATGATGCGTTCGCGTTGGCACAGTCCCTATTCCCCCGCCAAGGTCACTATTCCCGCGCCTCATAAGAGAACTTCGCCAAATCTCCTGCAGCGTCGATGGAAAAGGAATACGCGAACGGGCTATTCCACTCAATTTTGGGGGTGATGGTAATTCATAAGCGCTGAAAAAACGCTTTGTGCCCAAATCTGTGTGATTATCATTTAGATTCGAACTTTTTATTCAAAATTTTGTTTATCGTTCATTTATTCATTATTGCTCATTTAACAAGACTCGTTGGATTAGGGTGTTGAAGAACGGCTCAAGGTAGGAGAGAATTTCTTTCTAAGCGGGGATCTTAAAAGCATTGATTGCGCAAAATAAATGGAGGCGTTTTAAGTCAGAAACGAAAAGTTCCGCGAAATATGCCTCAGTAGTGCAATTTGAAAAATATGATGAAAATCAGGAGGATTTTGGTTCTTTTCTAGAAAGAGCTTAAGTCTTCTTAGATATTCAGAATGTTCCAACTGAAAAAAGGGACAAAAGCTCTGATAAATTCAAAAATATTCAAAGATCGATTTTGATTCTAGATTGAAAGCTTGAACCTGTGCTGCCTGGGAAGGTAACTGGTGGATTCCTGACTAGATACGTATAAAACAGATTTGAAATTTGGGGTTTTACTAGTAGAAGTGTAGAAATTAAGAATTAGTTAAACAATAATATTCATAAAGATAACTTTCAAAATTTGAATTTCATATTGGAACGGCGGATTTGATAAATTTGTGAAGTCCAACGCTCCACAAAACTGGAACGATGACGCGAATTTTTCACGTCATGAACGACATCATGTCATAAATCAAACCACGTGTTTGTAGATTTGAACCTTACATGAACAGTTTTGAACGGATGGATTTGGAGCATCGTTCCAAATGCGATGTTACGTCATTTGTGACAAAACACGTGTTTTCGAAGAGTGTCGCGGAGCGAAGTGAACGTGAATGGGATCTTTCGATTCGCGGCAAAGCGACGTCATACAAAATCCACACTTTCAGAAAAATGAAACACCTTAGTGCAGAGGTTCTCAAACTTTTGAACATCGCGACCCACTTTTTTTAAACAGAATTTAATGCGACCCAACTCATCTTCATAATCATTTTTTCAAAAACTATAGTTGACTAGAAAAGAACATTTGAATCAGTGTTTCTCATCCTTTTTCACTCCATGCATCCCGTTAGTCCATCTTACCAACTAGAATTTTTCTTAATCCCATGCACACATTGGTGGTCAAATGTAGCTTTTCAGAAAATTAAAAGACAGGATTTGAACCTAATAGCATATCGAATTGTTTGATTTTGTCGGAAACAATTAGTCCCACGTTGTAAGCGGGGAGTCTGGGGATCCTCCCCCCAAAAATTTTGAAAATTAGATTCTTTAAAACTGGGTTTCAACTCGTTTTTTAGTAATCTGAGGTAATTTGCAATTACAATATTTCTTAAGAAAATTCTCAAAATTTTTAATTATTCTCCGGTTTGCGTGCGCCCTTTGCTTAGAACCACTGATTTGAATTGTTTTAAATCTCATTTGAATAACCGCCAAATTTTGCATCATCATATTAAAATGACCTGTTTTTTTTACTTGTCCTCTGCTTTTGACACCGAGTAAATTCTTTTTACTCTATGGTCAGCTGATATGAAAAAAATACATACTAGATATCAATTGGAAATACTGTCGCGACCCACCAAAAATTGACTGGCGACCCACAGTTTGAGAACCTCTGCCTCAGTGACTTAGTGGTTTGCCATCTTTTGGGAAACGTTACTCTGCCTTAAGGTACTGAATTTCGATGAGCAGCCAGAATCTCTCTCCTTTGACCTTTCTCCTCTCGGAGGGATTCCCTCTTGTTTTTAGCGCTCATCCTTTGTGAGGAATGCCGAAAAACATGCTTTTGGACCGTTCTGAAGAGCCTCGAGCGGGGTGTCACAGCTGCGGGAACCGTGGGAGAAAGTTGGATGACACGGTTATCGACACACGGATAGTCGTTCCATCAGTGAACATCCGTCCTTGGCCCCTCCGTTCACTTTCACACGGCCTTGTTAGAATCCCTAACTAAGTTTTTACCACACTGCCCGCATGAAAAACGACCGTTGATGAGGGACCAGGTATTTTTATTGCCGCAACTTGAAGTAGATTTATGATTTTAAGTGATATTCTCCCGAGGGTATACCGGTAAACAACTTGTGATCTTATCTCATTTTTCTTTTTGTATGTCATCCAAAGAAGAGCTGCTATGTTTTTTATTTATTTATTTACAATCAGCAAAAAAGTTATTTATTTACGATCAGAAAGAGTTTGCACCTGGCAACAAAAAGTAATCACACTGTGTCTTTTTAACATGAATTTTTCATGAGCTCTTTTCATCATCATTACTACTGTTACTTTTAACTGTTACTAAGTTATCATTATTACTGTTATTAAGTAAAGTGATTAGGATTTTCAATCTTAAAAGCGGGACATTCCACAGTCGAAGGGAGGTTATAATTTTTTTTCAGATGTTCAATACTTCTATGAAACGTAAGATTTGAAATCACACGAGGGAATAAATTTTGCGTGAAACACACTCACACACTTATTGTTTCGGAATGGGGTAAACCAAAATCCCCTTTATAAAAACTGATCTCTCACTAGTCCAGTAAATCTACTGAAAAAGAGGGTCAAAGCGGTAAAAAAAATTGCACCATTTAGTTTTTCACTTTGGAATGACCTCAAAGTCAGGGTGTCGAATGGCAAAAAAGAGGGTCAACCTCGAAATCGAGTACTATATCAAAATTTTGTTGATGGTTTCTTTTTTGGTTGGGTCTAGTTTTTGGGGCTTTTGCTGCAGATTGTGCTTTGATGGTTTCTGATAGAGTTAATAGAGTAGATTTAAGAACAGGTTGATGCCACTCAGCAAATCTTGAGCATTTTTTATAAATCAAGATGGCAGCCAAAATGGCCGCCGATAAGAAAAACCTTTCATATGTAAAAAAATAGTGCATTTAAGACATCATTTTATAGTATTTTTGGGACCCAGGAAACACAATACGATGTTAATTTTTTTTTTTATCTAAGTGAGGTTTTTTTGCGATGTTTTTTTAATAGTTTAACAGTTTAACCTCTTTTGTAGCCTAGTAACTTCAAAGCCTAGGTTCACCGAAGATATGGTCGTAAAATATTTTCCGATGTCTGAAATAACTTTTAAAGAATGTGTAGAATCAGCCAGTTTTAACTCTGGCTCCATAACTATCTAAAACAACCGGAGTTATGATGGTTTAAAAAACTTTTCCCAACAGTGATCCGATCACCCCATTTTACGAAACTTTCGAAAATGTTTGAACGCAAGCAATAAATAGGATGAGGCTGAATCAGTTCCGAGAGCATTCCAATTACCCTTCACACAGTTAAATATCATAAGGGAATTTACGTTCCTTATAAGAAAGCTTATCCAATAAATAAGAAATAAACGATCTTTTGACATAGGTCCAAGGTATACACACACAACCAACGGTGTACCTTAGACCTTGGACCTATCTGCTCATGGCTTCCCCCAGTGAGGTAGGTTATACTGGAGTTTGAAGGTCTAACGACCTAGGTACTCCTTCAAGTATCCCCCTTGTTTTTTTTTCTCTCATGAAATTCCCTTGCCAACAAAACATGGCCAGTTGGCCCCCGGAACTCCCGGAATTATTATTTAACCAAGAACTAACTAAAGCTGGATTACTACTGTTTCTTGACCTTTTGAGTTAATTAGTGTTAAACTAAGGGTAATTTCGTTCATGTTAATATATTAGTCAAAATAGCATATAAACTAACTTTTTAATTGTTTTTCGACTCATAACACATTCAATGACAAAGGTACTAGGGGCCGTTCAAATATTACGTTAGCACCTAAGGGGGAGGGGGTTTGCTATTTGCTTATTTTTCCTGACAAGGGAGAGGGGGGAGTATAAGTGATGCTTACGTAAGATGTTACAAACACTGCATTTTCGAAAATCTCTTATTTCTTACATAAATAATTTCAAAATTCAACCAAAAATAAATTTAAAAAAAAAACTGAACTAGGAAAAACATTTTAAGCATTTTTCACAAGGAAAGTTTAAATGATAGGTTAAGTGTTCATGGAGAACAATGAATTTCAGAAATTTAAGCATTACTAAGGATTTGATAGAAAAAAAAGCAAAATGGTGAGGCTGGGTCAAAAATGACCAAAATCTTGCTTACGTAACATATGAACGGCCCCCTACATACTATATTCAATGAATTGAAAATATTTTTATTCGCCATTTACTGGATGTCATCACGTGAGCTAAGTTTGCGATCCCATATTCTTCTCACCCGGGCAATCTTCTTTTCAGATGGCTTCGAGATCGAGGCAAAGGGTGTGAGAGAAATGGAACACGAATCCCTACCGCCATGTGGACGAAAGTACAAGTCCGGTCAGTCATCCTTTTCCTTAGAAGAAACGCATTTTTTACACTTTTTTTGCACAATCCAATCTCTATTGAAATGTATTCAAATCGCTGCTCCACATAAAGGGGTGTTTCAAAAGTTTTTTTATTTGGAAGAAACGTTTCCTAGGGAGGTAAGGTCTACTCCTAGGTGAATGACCATTGAGATGACTTACTTGCACCGCCTATAGCGTCGAATTAAAAAAAGTTAAACGAATATTGTTGCAAAATCTCACTGGAACTGATTCACTGGAAATGATTTCGTGAAAACATCGTGAATATTCGCGGAGATATTAGCATGGGAAAATAACACTTTTTCTGGCTTTAAAAAAAAATTAAATTTGCAAATTTGCTAGTTTTTCAGTGTTATTATGAACTGTTATGTTTTCGTTAGATAAAACAAAATAAAGACAAAAAGAACAAAAATAATTTAAAGAGAAAATGTAATCAAAAAAATTTTAAAAAATTGCAAATTTGCGAATTTTTTCATATTTGAGGCCTAAAAAAGTGCTATTTTCACTTGCTAAATATCTCCTCGCCTATTAAAGATATTTTCATGAAATTTTTTATGATATCTCCAATAATTTTTTTATTCAAGTTTTTGAAAGGGGCTTTTGAAACATCCTGTATGTGTACACACTGCATAAAATAATCGTCACGAAACAGATATCCCTAGCAGCAAAAGCTGCCTGACCTTACCTTTAAACGGGATTTCTCTGTTGACTAAACTTTTTCTGAAGGCTACGATCTCAGCTATAGGAAACTTATTTATAGGATATACTCTATGTATTTAACTAATATTGTCTCTACACACTGGTGTCTCATTTTTTTTCAACTTTGGAAATTTCTGTGGGTTATGTCCATAAAAGTTGCAAGAATATTTCTGTATACAGAAATGTTCGAGTCGACACAGAAATTCCTATACTATACAGAAATGCTCTGGCAACTTTTGCTGCGATGAATTTCACAAATTTATGAGATCCAACCATTCCAATATGAAACACAAATTAATTTTGGAAAAAATCTTTCCGAACATTATTATTTAACTTATTCTCGTAACTTCTACAAATCTACATTCCTAGTAAAACCCAAACTTTCAAATCTATTTATTATCTAGTGCGGAATCCACGGGATATCTACGTTCCTTGGTAGCCCCAAATGTTGGACCTTGGCAAAACAGTCTTGGAAAAAACACATGCTGGCAATTCTAATTTCTGAACATATTTTTAATATTAATTATGTTAATTGAAAATAATGCTAATTTAGGATTGAAATGATCTACTCCATCATTTCAATAAGTAGTGTCCTTACTATTATGATGTCACAATTTTAAAACATAAGTACGATTTAATACTTAAAATGTTAAAATCGTACTTATGTTTTAAAATTATGACATCACAACAGTAATGATGACTGATGGAACCTAAAATATAGAACATAATCCTTCATTTTCATACCACATTTTAAATGGTTTGTATATCTTTAATTGGTAAAAATAGAAAAAATGTATTTTTTAAGGAAAAACTACTCACATCTCATTAAAGCTACTTTGTGACACAAGCCCTAAATATCAATGATATTGAACAGGCAAATGTGACAAATTATGTGCAGGAGTATAGAAATTACTGGGTGTTTGAAAAGAGCTAACATAGTAAGGAGAAAAGAAAAACCATTCACATAAAAGGAAAAATTACATTTTATTTAACCATTTTGAGGTACACATTGGATAAAAATATGAGTTAAAATATGAGTACACATTCCTTATTGATCAATGATTTTTCATTTAATAAATGTGATGACATTTTTTCATTCCGGTAAACACTTCATAACATTGACTCTGGAAAAATACTGAGTAAGGTATAATAAAAAAATTACGTATAATTAACGTTATTTTTATGCTAATAACAAGATTAAGTACAAAATGAAAATTAAAAAAAAGGGGCCGTTCAAATATTACGCAAGCACCTAAGGGGGAGGGGGTTTGCTTTGCTGATTTTTCCTAACAAAGGGGGTTATGAGTACTTAAGATATTACAAACACTGCATTTATCAAAATATATTGCATCTTGCAAAATAATTTCAAAATTCAACCAAAATTAAATTTTACAAATTAATTAGGAAGAAAAATCAAGCATTTTGACTTCATAAGGAAATTTTTAACGATAGGTTAAGTGTCCATATAGAACACAATGAATTTCTGGAATTTATGCACTGTTAAATATTTTGTACAAAAAAAGAACAAAGGGGGTGGGGGGGTTGCGGTTTATGTATCTTTGCTGACGAGGGGGACTGGGGTCATAAATGACCTAAAACATGCTGACGTAATATTTGAACGGCCCCTAAGATTGATAGTTCTCTCGACAATTTGAAAAAGGAAATAAGTCCAAAAAATGACAAATTGACGTTTTGTGCACAAAAATATCTCCAAGCTTTGCTCTACACTTGAGTGGAAAGAGGGGGGAAATAACTACCCCCTATAGACAGATAGCCCCTTGAATTTGCGAAATCGATGTCAATTTACAGTATTTTTTAATTTAAATTGAAATTAAAGATAATTTTTCTTTCTTTTCTTGTTCTTTGAGCTGTAAACTAAGACAAATAAAATTTGCTTTTAATTTAAAAGTTTTTTTAAAACTTCTTTCATCCAGGGAATGTTTAACTCCATTCATATTCAATTACTCCATTGATACTGCCTTAATGACTCAGTTTCAAAAAAATTTTTATTTTATTTGTCTGTCGTCTTTCTATTTCTCCATTTTGCACTGTGAACTAAGCAGAAATATAATTTAAATGTAAATTTAAGTGGTTTTTAAGATTTTTCTTCAGTTGAAATTTCATAAGGTTGAAAAAGGAATAAGTCCATCAACTTTTTTTCAACTGTAAAATATTTTTGCAGGCACTTATATTTGTTTCGATGATTACTCTATCTTCTAAATAGGGTTCTGAATTTCCAATAAAAATTTAGAATTTATGCAACGAAAATTCCATTACTTAAACATTTCCCCCCCCCCCCCCCGATTTTCTCAAAACTTGGTTTTTGGACTTATTCCCTTTTTCAAACTGACGATTCAGTAATTGCAGAAAAATTAGAAATTAGGTTGTAAAACACACATTTTACACTAAAATAAGTATAGAAATTTCGGTACAGCTTTAAAAAAAGTCCCCGCCATGTTTAACCACAGCTCAATTTATGATCGACAACCATTGAGATCTAATTGTTAATATTACTATTATTAGATCCTAAAATAATAGTAATTAGTATAATATTGTTAGAGATCTAATAGTAGGTACCTATACTGCCAACACTTAATGTTGTCGGAGCTGTGGTGGCGGAAAGCTGTTCCGAAATTTCTTAACAGAACTCAATTTTCCATAGCTTCAGTTCAATTGATCAAAAATTGTGGAAGCCAAGGGATAATTCCTTTTCTTTAGACTCTCCCACTGTTCGGACCACAACACCTTAGTGTAGTTCTTCCGAATGAAAGAGCGGGCCAGAAAATCGAGAAGATTGTCTTGATGCTCGTCCGCCATCAGGGACAAAACGTTGCACACGTTCTCTGCAGTCAGGTTGGCACTCAAGAAATGGACGCAGGCCGTCTTGAGGGTGGGGACTTGGTCGGCCGCGTAGTAGATCTTGATGGCGCTCGATACACTCTGCAGGTCTTCCTTGCCCGAGTACAAGAATGCCAGGAAGCTGGCTAAAGTGGGGATCCACGATGTGCCGGACGCTGCTTCTCGCATGTCGCTTGAGAGCATTCTCTTGAAGACTGGCGACCGGGCACTTAGGATGGACCGGGAATGACACTCCCTGGCAGTGCAGTTGCGGAAAAGTCCTTGTTCTGATGGAGGCACAGGAAATCTTTCATAAGAACATCCACGGCGTTTTCAGGCTTGTTCGGAGAGGCTCTGTTGTCACTTCAGGCACGAATGGGGAAGAAAGGGTGTAAAGATGCTTCAGCGTTTTGCTCGGCGGGAAAACGGTCAATTGCAAATGTATGGATAAGCCTTTTAGCACCACTTCGTTTCTTGTTAAAGATTCCGAGAATGTCCACACCTCGCACCCAAACATTATTCCCTCGTTTTCTTCAGTTCTGATGACGGAACCGTCGTTGCGAGATCCGGAAGAAAATATCTTGATTGGCTGTATACGGCCTTAATTTGAGTTGAATTTCTGAAGAAGGGCTTTCGTTGATTCTCACTTGCACCTTTTCCCTGCTACCATCGTCCAAAGGATATTCCGCAGTAATAACATGGTTCAATACACTAGGCTCTGGTTGACCTTTTAGAATTGAGGCTAGTGATATGTTGATGGACATTGTCCTAGCCTCAAACATGGAGTGCATGGAATGAAACACATTATCGATTCCATCCTCGAAGCGAAAGCGTAAAGTGAGTCTATCGCGATCAACTGCCTCATTCTTATTGATTAGGGCGACCAAGTCCGAGAAATTCATCGGCAGGACACCGATGGATAGTTCATCTTCGTCATCGTCTTCCTTATCCACTCGTATCGTCCAGATGAGGGATCCGTCCGGACATATTAAAGAAAAATCCCCTTTCACTTTTCCAGGAACGTTACAGATTTTCACCCACAGCTGGCCGGAATTGACAAACTCGCGGGGCCGGGAGAAATCAAACTGCACCCTATTCGATCCAGGTTCTGTTAGCAGGTGGGAGTCAAAAAACGCCGTTTTCCAGAGACTGAAGTTTTGGATAGTCCATTCGTAGACGGTGAACTTCTTTTCCTCTGATGTTTCATTCATCATTAGTCGCTTTAAGCTTTGACAAAGCAAATTCAGTTCAAAAGATGCACGCAAGAATTACCAAGAATTACGATGTTGAGGTTATCGGATAACGTGGTTTTCAAGACCAGACGGCTCACCGAAAGAGGGCAATGAGATAATGGAACAGAATGGAAACTGGATTTCAGGGGACTGATTAGTGGGGCCGTCGCGATACGAGTGTAGATATAATAAATTGACGAGAAGTAACCAGTTTCGCTCGCTCTATTTACATACCTCCCCAGCGTAATCCAAGGGGGGTTTAGCGTATATAGAAATTTATTTCGGGAGGGACTTTTAAAAAGACGAAAGCTAGAATTTCGCACCGGGGGAGAGGACCCAAAAATATCCCTAAGCCCTCCACCTATGCATATTTAATAGATTCAATGTAGTTTTTTATTAATATTTTCCAGGTATGATTTGCATGAAGTGAAAATTGAAAAAATTTCGAAAAATAAAGTTCAAAGAACAAAATGGCGGTCTGGGGTTCTTCCTCCAGAAAAGTTTTGGTAAATTTGACCAAAAAAAACAGGGGTTTAATTCATTTTAGTACACCTAGTTGGAATTTCGAGGGGGGGCTCGGGCCCCCTCGGCCCCCATTATATACGCACCTGTTTATTGGTTCAACCCTCCCCCGAAATTTTTATATAAGTTTTTATTCTGTTATTATCCATGAAAATTATGTGTCTCACAAGGAGCGGTCCTCCTCGGGTGCAACCCAAAGGGTCTCGAAATGAGTCAGATCCATACTTTTAAGGGTAAAAATTCCTAAATTTGTTAGAATTTTTAAAAAGAAAAAAGACCTCGAAATTTTGAAATCTAATAAATCTATTTAGGTTTTTCCTTGAAACTTTTGTGATTCACATGGAGTGGTCCACTTTGATGTAACCTAAAATGTCTCAAAATGAGTTAAAATGCCCCTTTTAGCGGCATAATTCTAAAATTTTTCTGGAGTAGGAACCTCAAAACCCCCTCAAAATGTTGCCATTTATTACATTATGTACTTTTTTCCTTGAAAATTCTGCCGCCTACAATGAGCGGTGCTCTTTGGGTGTAATCTAAAGGGTCTCAAAATGAGTCAGAACCTTACTTTTAAGGGTAAAAATCTTCTTATCTCTTTCTTAGGGAGGACCCCTAAAAATTTAGCGTTTAAAATTTCGTACTTAAATTATTAATAATTAATTATTCGTATTTAGTATTTAAAAAATTTAGTGCACAAAAATTAAAATCCTATGTGTAAGTCATCTGAAACTTAAGTAGTTAAGTAGTAGTGAAGTATCATGTAAGTAAAATATAAGTAGTACCTATATTCAAAAATATTTTACAGTTGAAGAAAGTTGATGAACTTATTCCCTTTTCAAACTTTTCATAAAAAATTTCAGATAAAAAGAAAATCTTAAAAATCACTTAAATCAACAACCAAAACATACATATTTCTGCTTAGTTCACAGCACAAAAATGAAATATAGAAAGACTGAGATGAATAAAATTAAAAATTCTTTTGAAACTGAGTCATTAAGGCACTATCAATATGGAGTAAGTGAATATTAATGGAGTCAAACATACATTGGTTAAAAAAGGGCAAAAATCTTTTAAATTAAAATCAAATTTTATTTTGTTTAAGTTTACAGTACAAAGAATAAGAGAAGAAAGACAAAGTAACCTAAATTTAAAATTAAATAAAAAAAAATACAACAAATGCACATCGATTTCCCAATGTCAAGGTGCTATATCTACCGATAGGGAGTAGTTATTTTTTCCCTCTTTACATTCATGCGTAGAGCGAAGCTTGGAGATTTTTTTTTTCGATTTGTCATTTTTTTAGACTTATTCCCTTTTTCAAATTGGCGTCCCCCCCTTGATAGGAATATTTTTCCAGTCTATGCTTATGTCAATGTTGTGGAAAACTTGATTATATATTTTACAGGTGAAGATGTGGAGTTAGTAGATAGGTTGTCTACTCCTGAGTTGGAGTTGTTGCCAAAAAGAATGTCCTGTTGTGCTGAGGTACGTATTACAATGAATATTTGATACTTTTAGGTTTATTTACTCTCACCCCTTCCTTTCAGAAGATCTGTTTTTAATTAATAATTACAGAGATGGGTGTGAGTAAGCCGGTACAACGTTACATTTTTTCAAATCGCAGTGTAAAATTGGATACAGCCACTCGAATTCCTTTTTCAAAATTAATTTTCTTCCTTAGATTTAATAAAAGCTGCTTCTGAAAATTTTCGCATCGTTTTAAAAAGTCAAACTTTGAAATAAAAATAAATAAGCATCGCTTTTAAAAAAAATTCTCTAAATTACTCCTAGCTCTCCACACGTCTTAACCATTGTTTAAGACCACTTTTATTTCAAAGTTTGACTTTTAAAAACGATGCGAAAACTGCATTTGACGTCATTCAATCCGAAACAGTGGACTTAAACAATTGTTAAGGAATCTAAGCGATTATGACTTTGCCTAATACTGGCTGTTACGACTTTGCCCAATATTGGTAGTCACGAGTTTGACCAATATTGGCCGTCACTAGTTTGACCAATATTGGCCGCCACCAGTTTGACCAATATTGGCCGTCACGAGTTTGACCAATATTGGCCGTCACGAGTTTGACCAATATTGGCCGTCACGAGTTTGACCAATATTGGCCGTCACCTGTTTGACCAATATTGGCCGTCACGAGTTTGACCAATATTGGCCGTCACGACTTTTCCTTTTCAGTCCTAGGTCGCTCGAAATTTGGTAAATTGTTTTGAAAGGTTTTACTGAAAGGGTTAAGAAAAATAATAGGACAAATCAAAGATGGAGACGTGTGGAGAGCTAGGAGTAATTAATAACATTAATAACACCAATAACGTTAAATAAATACAAAAATGAACCCTTTTACTTATCAAAATACTTTTCGTAATTTTTCTTTACAATTCGAAGACTATCACACTGCCACACAACCCGACACAAGTGACGTGGTTCGATGCAGTAAATCCTGTGGTAGCCCCACAACAGAAGGGGTCGAGGGGGGGGTTATCACTTATCATTGAGTGAATCACCCAGTGGCGCAGCCAGAATTCTTTCTCTGGGGGGGACCTTCATGCTCCAAAAAACCCTTACGCAAGGATGCCTGGGATTATTTTGGGAAAATATGTTTTTAAGGTGCACTTAATGTGAACTTAGAATGGGGGTCTGGGAGTCCTCTCCCAGAAAGTTTTTCAATTTTGCCCCTTAAAAGTAGTGTTTCAGCTCATTATGTAACATTTTGGGTTACACCTGAAAAGGACTGTTCCTTGTAGGCCCAAGAGTACACTATCAACCAATAAGTATTTGGACACCTGTGATAGAAAAGAAAAACAAACTATATTTATAATCAATAGTTGGTAGAACCTCCACAAGAGGCAACTACAGCATAAACCATTTGGGGCATACTTTCCACAAGTTTTTGTGTGACGGCTAATGGTATTTTCTTCCACTTGGCTTGGGAAAGACATGCAAGTTCCTCACCGATTTTGGACAGGTAGTGCACCCCCTAATTGAGCGATCCAACTCGTCCCAGAGGTTCTCGATAGGGTTCAGGTCTGGGCTCTGGGCAGGTCAGTCCATTCAATTAAACCCAATGGCACCATGCCAAGCCTTGGTGACCCTCGCAACGTGACAGTTGGCATTGTCGTTCTGGAAGTAACAGGGGTTCACCCCGTAAAACTGCCAAACCGTAGGAAGCACATTGTCATCCAAAATAGTGTAGTAGGCATCGGCGTTGAGATTACCATGAATGGGGACCACCAAGGGTCCCAATCTCAGGACCGCAGATAGTCATTTACATAGGTGTCCAAATACTTATTGGTAGATAGTGTATTATACAGGGTGTTTCAAAAGTCCGTTTCACGGCTTTTATTTGGAACCAACGTCTCCTAGGGTCCTAGAAGTTAGGTCTACCCCTGGGTAAGTGACTCTGGAGAATCCATTGAGAGGACTTACAGCGCCCCTAGCGGCAAAATGAAAAAGTTAAAAAAATTAATTAAAAAACTAAAGGAGATAGAGCAAACTTCTCAGTGAGAATATTGTTGCCACTGTTATAAGTAACTCACTGAAAAAAATTTCATGAAAATAACTTGAATATTCGCGGAGATATTAGCATGTGAAAATAGCACTTTTTCAGTCATCAAAAAGGAAAAAGTTCAAAAATTAGCAAGTTATTTTGATTTTTTTATTAAAATTTTACTTCATTTAACTAAAAACATACAAAACTACATAATAACTCTGAAAAACTTGCAAATTTCCGAACTTTTCCTTTTTTGAAGCCCAAAAAACGGCTATTTTCACATGCTAATATCTCAGCGAATATTCAAGTTATTTTCATGACATTTTTTCAGTGAGTTACTTATAATAGTGGCAACAATATTCTCACTGAGAAGTTTGCTCTATCTCCTTTAGTTTTTTAATTAATTTTTTTAACTTTTTTATTTCGCCGCTAGGGTCACTTACCTAGGGGTAGACCTTAGTTCCAGGACCCTAGGAGACGTTGGTTCCAAATAAAAGCCGTGAAACGGACTTTTGAAACACCCTGTATAGTAAAGTAGCTCATTTTGAGAACTTTTGGGAAACACCTGAAAAGGACCGTTCCTTGTATGTACAAAGTTTTCAAGAAAAATAAACGGAGAATAAAAATACGTCAAAATTTCGGAGGGGGGTCCTCAATAATACTCAAAAAGTCTCTAAAAACGGGGCGTTGTAATTTTATTTTTAAGCAGCTGTCAAATGAATAAAGAGAGAAGGAAAGGAACATTTATATTCAATTACTAAAGTTTCGTTTTGAGAAGTAATTTCTGATAAATAAAGTGAAAATTATAAAATATAACAAGAATTGAAAAAGGCGAATTTACGTTTAAGCTAAATTAAAGCAAAAAGTAGTAGTTAAAATTGCTAGTCTTACTCCCTCAAATGAAAATATGGCTCGCTTAGGTCAGTTAGGAAAATAGGTCGTTTTTGTGAGTTGTATTTATGATAAAATATTGGCAATAGGAATATGATACATTCTAATCCTAAAACTATTATTAATATAAATTCAATGGCATATATGAATGAGTATTTATCACATTGCCCGAAATACGTGGACATCATTAATAATGTCCGGAATTATTACATTGCCCGTAACATAATACCGATGCTTTGTCAATTTGTTTTTACAATTTTTGGCACTGACGAAGGGGATCCACTGATCCCCGAAACAATTGTCTGCATTTTATCATCATGTCATTATTGTGGATTAAAATGTTGTCTTTTATCCTTGACTAGCGGACATTGGTTTACTCTATCCCCAAAATGGAACAATTTCCAAAGGGATAAAAAACTTTCAGATAATTTTTAGTTGAAATTTACAGATAATTACTTGCAGTTGTTACCGCCACTCCAAAAACGCCAATCTGCTTTTTCCTAAATTCGATAAAAAATACATTCAAAATTTGGCAAAAATAGGAGTTCTCACAAATCGCGCAACCCCCAATTCCCTTGCGTGAAATGACCTCAAACAGCAGATTGGCGTTTTCGGCCTCATCATGCAATGAAGAAATCCTTATGCTCTTCTTTTTTCTAGGGCTTGACATGCATGCTCGTATTTGCTATCTTTGCAGCCGTCCTAGGAATGTTCCAGTTTGGTTACAACACAGGTGTTATCAACGCTCCTCAAAAAGTAAGATATCCATGAAATAGACTATTTTATTACTAAGAACTAAGTGCAGTAGACCATTGAGCTATGCAGTAGATATGGGTTCCGCTTAGGGGGTCAGGCAAGGCTAAACCAATTTTGAAGCCTCGTGAGAGAATGTCGATGTCGTAGCCAGACTTTTGTTTCGAGACGGGTTTTGGAACTTCCATGCAATTAATGCAAAAGTTTTCTGGAAGTAGCCATAAACAAAGAGAGCGTCTGGGGGTTCTTTCCCGAAAAGTTTTTGTAAGTTGACCCTAAAAAGTAGTACTTTGACTCATTTTTGAACATTAGGGACTTTTTAGATGAATCCTTATTCTTCAGAAATTTCAAGGCAAAAAAAAACAGTTAAAAATAATCATAAGATTTCTAGGAGGGTGGTCGAGCTAGAGCCCCTCTTGGATATGGAGGGGAGCCCTCCTTTTTAATTTTGAATCCTCTTTGACGTAAGTCTACACTCTAGTGATCTGAGTTTTCGATATTTTTCATTTTGAAAATTAATTAGTTTATTTACCATCGGGGGTGGTTTCTTTAATAAAAAAAGGGTTTTTTTTTTATAAAAAAGGATATATTCTAATAAAATAAAACCTTTATATTTTGTTTTCGCTGCATTATACAAGACTGACAGTATTAAAAATTATAGTATAGTAAATTGTTCCCTTTTCGGCTCATTTTAGCTAATTTATCGAATCTATTTAAGTTCTCCATTCTTTCTCTTAAAACGAAAGCCTTTCCCGTTTGATCCACGCAATCACCACAAACAGTAATCTAACTTCCGGTATAAAAAAACTGCATCGAAATTACAAAGCCATAAAGTACCATAAAAAGTACGAAGCCTGGATTTAGCATGGATTTAGATCCCTCTTTACCATTATCTATCTAATATGAAAAAGAGAATCCTATGTTTTCTTTTTCCTTGAACCAGTGCGATGCAGCTGATTTACATTACTAAAAAGCGGCAGATGTTTTGCTTATAAAAACGATAAAAACCAATAAAAACCGACCGTGGAGCATAGATCCATCGAGACTCTGAAAAAATGCATTTTTTTTGTAGGGGATATGCACGTAAAATGATATCGCATAGAACATTATATTTGGCATTATTAAATAGGAGAGATCAGGAATTGTCAATTTCGATAACTTGATGCAATTAATAACATTAACCAGGGCCGTAACCAGACTTACGGGTACTTTTATATGTTAAGTTTTAGATGACAACACTGGATTGAAATTTTGATGCACTAAATTTCAAAATTGTATAAACAATATGAATTCGAAGTAAAAGGGGGGTCTGGGGGTCTTCCCCCAGAAATTTTTTTTAAATTTGCCCCTCAAAAGAGTGTTTTAGCTCATTTCTGAGACCCTTTAGATTACACCCATAGAGCACCACTCATTGTAAGCGGCCGAATTTTCAAGGTAAAAAGAAGGTATATTGTAATAAACGTCGAAATGTTAAGGGGGTTTTTAGGTTCCTAATCCAGAAAATTTTTTGAATTTTTCCCCTAAAAGTGGCATTTTAACTCATTTTGGGACACTTTAGGTTACATTAAAGAGGACCACTCCTTGTAAATCACACAAGTTTGAAGGAAAAACCGTATACTTAATAGATTTCAAAATTTCGAGGGGGTTTGAAGGTCCTCCCCCAGAAAAATTTTGGAAATTTTACCCTTAAAAGTAGGGCTATGACTCATTTTGAGACCCTTTGGGTTACACCCGAAGAGGATATCGCTCCTCGTGAGACATACTTTTCAAGAAAAATAGCAGAATAAAAATTGATGTCAAAATTTCGGGAGGGGCCCTTGGATACGGCCCTGGCATTAACCGTGATCACATTCAGTGGCGTCGACTGTAATTAAACAATAACTCAATTTTGTAAGAAAGAAACACTCTTTACTAATAAAAATTCCTTGAAACTATGAATAAAAAACAACTGACTCCTATTTTTAGTGGAAGCATGATACTGACACCCAAGGCTGTAAAAGAAAGAGAGAAACTTGACGTTACATCTAAAGAATATTCAGATTAAATAATGAAATTCTATGTAATGAGGTTTAAAAATGGTTTTATTATTAGTTTTCTAGTTGGTCTTATTGATATAGTTAAGAATTGTGTCATTTTTTTCAATCTATGTCCATTTTACCTCACGGACTAAACGGTTTACCACAGACGTGGGATAAAATGGTCATAAAAACAAGACTAAAAGAAGTAATTAAACTGTTTTATCATTTAAAAAGAAGCACAAGAAAAATTGAGGCAACTCTTGAATTGTGTAATGTAAAATATTTGCCTTATAAGTGTAATTACTCCCAATAGTTTTAAAATTAAAGCCTTGCATTTTTAAAAATAGCCTATTTTATATTTGTCTCTCTGTCAATTACATGAGCTGTGATTGACATTTGGCATGTGCTACCCTTTGCTATGAAATGGCATTTGAAAATAGCGTTTTGAACTCTCTTTGTTTTTAATGCTCGGTGGAAAAGAACTAAAAAAAATTATTGATACAGACGCTCTCAAAAGTGACAAAACTTTCGGGTAAACCTAATAAAAATTACGGAGCTAAATTTTAACTTTAGGATAATATTAATAGAATTCAGCAAGCAAGGGTGAACGAATTTTATAAATATTTTAAAGTAGAACTAGATGAACATCTTGTTTTCTTCCTTCATTTTTTTTCCTATTTTTAACAATGCAAGGCTTTAATTTTAAAACTATAGGAAGTAATTACACTTATAAGGCAAATATTTTACTATACACTATTCAAGAGAGTATTCAAGAGAGTATTTTCTTGTGCTTCTTTTTAAATGATAAAAGAATAAGCCAGTTTTGAGAGCTGGCTACTATGCTATCTTATTTTCCAGATCATTCAGAAGTTCATTCAGGATGTGTACAAGGCACGCACAGGATCGGACATCTCCGAAGATCTGAAGGACTTGCTGTGGTCTTTGATCGTGGCTGTCTTCGCCATCGGTGGGATGATTGGCGGGATGATGGGTGGCTCAATGGCAAACAAATTTGGGAGGTAGGCCCTTCAAGTCTTGAATCATTCCATTTTTTATTTAGTTATAAGAAAAAAAAATTTTAAAAATGTTTTTTTGAAGGTTTTCAAAAGATTTCGCGAAGGGAAAATGTTGAACTATTTTTTAACCAATTTACAAATGAAGAGACAGCTTTCTAAATCCTAAACCTAAAGCTGACAAATGTATGATGTGTATTTTTGAATACACATTTTAGCTCATCTTTTTCCTATTTAACTGTTTGTAATTTCTCCCAATATCAATGAACGCGCAATAGGAAAAATCAAGGGGGGTATTTGAGGGAGTACCTAGGTCGTTAGACCTTCAAACTCCAGTATAACTAGCCTCACTGGGTGAGGCTTGAGCTGAGCTGTACAGAACGTGTGACTGAAAGTCACGGTCAGCTGAGGAGTGGCTAGCTTGATGCTAACCCCCCTCTTGATTTCCCCAAGTGACCTTGGTACTCATTTTATCGACCCCGGAGGGATGAAGGGCTGAGTCTGAACGCGCAATAGGAAGTTTACCAAAGGTCATTCCTTCCAGTTAAAGTTCTGCAGGCCTGTTCTAATTGATTAAGTTTTAAATTTTTGGAAGGTTCTTTTACATCAACTTATAATGCTTTGTGAAGATGTTTTTATCAACACTAAAAGGACTTTTTTAAGAGAGCCATCTAATGCGTCACAGTATTGTCGCTAGTGAGGTGGTGTGGTGAAGAAAGCTTAGTTTGGAGATAGGTGAACTTCTTACAATTTTCTTTATAAATAAAGTTTATTTGACGGATTTAGACCGTGGATATAAGCGAAGTAGCTCAGAGATTATTTTAAAAATTTCTGTACTTGGGAAAACTTTATTAGCAATTGAGTAGTTAAAGTGCATCAAGACTAGTTTGATAAGTAGAGGACTAGGTTTGAACATGAACGGATCACCTAACGATGAACGTTCAAGCAAAATGGAGAATCTTCTGTATTATGTATGGAAAAAATGCTGACAGAAAAAGGTAGTAGGAATAATTTTTTTGTCGGCAATAAACAAGGTCGAACGTCTCCTATTTGCTTAGAAACACAATGATTTAACCAGTTGATTATAAAAAATGGTCTTGTGGTCCATTGAATCGGTGATAACAACACGAAAGTTTGTGTGGCTTAATGTATGGCTACACCACTTAGTACATTAGCAGGTGGAGCCAATGGGATGGGAATCTGGGCCACCGTAAACTTTTCCGCTGGATGTAATAAAACAATTTGCGGCCGGACCACCAGCAGTTTATCTCCCCTATCTCCCTCAATCTCTTTGTATCTCTCCTCGCACTCGCGCCTGTAGACAGTCGGTAATTGACCAACACAAAGTCACCGGCGCCATAAACTCAGGTTTCTTCCTGGAGATAAGTGTTTTATTACATCCAGTGGAAAAGTCTACGGTGCACCTCTTTATCTTCATGGTTTTAGGGCCACCGTAGACTTTTCCGCTGGATGTAATAAAACAATTTGCGGCCGGACCACCAGCAGTTTATCTCCTCTATCCCTATCTCCCTCAATCTCTTTGTATCTCCCCTCGCACTCGCGCCTGAGAGCTGTCGAAAATTGACCACACCAAGACACCGCCGCCATAAACTCAGGTTTCTTCCTGGAGATAAGTTTTTTATTACATCCAGTGGAAAAAGTCTACGGTGCACCTTAGGCCTTCGTTCATGACCATAGCAGTCTGAATGACAGATTACCTAAACATCGTTGTAGACTAAGTCCATTCTGCAATGTTGATGTAAAGGTAATCATAATAAACTTCAGAGGGTAATATACCTTCTCAGAAATGCAAAATAAAATATTTCTGGGGAAATAAGCTGTGTGAAATTTTTTATTGAAAAGAGGATCCGTATTTTGTTCTCCTCTCCGTGATTTAGAAAGTTTAGGAAGAACTATCGCAACGCATTTCATTTTCAAAGTTTTGAATTATAAGAAAAAGATGGACACGAAACATTTTCCATGAAATGGTTTTATAGTTAAAGGAGCTTCTACATATTGAAAATGGGGGAAAATTTTTGATCAAACTCAAAATGGTTTCTAATTGTGATGTTTTTAAATTTCCTTTTTTTTTTTTATTTGGATCTCTAGGTCCAATTCAGCCAGATTTTTCATATTTTTAACAAACCACGCGTGGATACTTTTCACTGTGTACTAATAGGGGAGACCGGGGTAAGTTGCCATTCCGCTTATATGTTTTCCACGAAGGAGCTAGAAAACTGTAATTTTGATGGTAGATAGAGTACATAAAAATACAATTTCCACCTAAATTTCTGTCTATTTCGAACACTGAGCTATAAACAAACTGGAGTGACAACCTCTGATGATATAACATGCGACCGAACGTGCCGGCGCGGATGGTCACAATTGCCCGGTTCGCTTGAGCGAACCGGGCAAAACAAACGAATTTCTCCATTGACTAACATTGTGTGAGTTGAACTATTTCTAGAAAACCCCCTTTTTTAAAAATATTTTGAGCAACATTTAGAATGGTCCGATCATGCTGTGCATACAATTGTGCCAACAGATGGGGAAAACTAAAAGAAGATGGAAATCTTTTCCGCGTAGACACAAACTTCGATAAGGTGTGATGCGGTTTCGGCACGCTCAGTTGTCACTCCAGTTTGTTTATAGCTCAGTGATTTCGAAGGATTAGACGAATCCTCTCCTCTCCTCCGTTTAATTGATTTTCTCACTGAGGAGTAAATGTTTACAACTCTTTTGATCTGCTGAACTTGTAGATTGAATTAAAGCCTTGCTGATGACAGTTTTCGTAAGAGTGGGTTTACTGCGGTTCCATGCACGAAAGTTTCAAATGTTTGGAATTGTGTGGAATCAATTTTGTTTTAGATATCGCCGTGTGGCACAGTTTGGTACGGGGTAAGTTGGCATAGCTATTACTGGCGATATCAATATAAACCTTGGCTAAAAAGAAGGTGTACTACTATTTTGACAAGCACATTTATCAAGGATCGAAAGCGCAGCTAAAAAGAGAATGAGGCAACCACGGAATCGAACAACAAAAGTTGGAGGCTATAAGCAGAACTTTCCCGTAATATTTTAAATATTTTAATTTAAAAGGGAGGTTAAAATGGGAGGGATCCAAAATTAGAGGGACCAAGAAAGGTTACATGGTCTCTTAAATAAGACGATACCTCCGAAAATACGACATAATAAATAATAACGTGAAATTAAAAGAAATATAATAAAAATTTCCTTCCAAAAATTGCAGTGTTTTATCGAAGTATTAATATGCAAATTAACTTATGCCAACTCACCCCATAGGTTACGCCAAGTCGCCCCGGGTGTCGGGCGATTTGGCATAATCGAGAGCTAGTTTTTGAACTAATTTTTGGGGTAATTAAACTCATATTAAAATTATAAACCCAGCGTATATTTTTAGCCCAAAGGTCAATCTATCCATAGCATAAAACAATTTATCTCCGAGTATTACACAGAAAGAGTTATACACAACAAAAAACAAACAAGCACACAGACCGGAAAATATAAAATGTAACCCATTCAAAACAATACAAAAAAAAAACAAAACTATACCAACTAACCCCGGTCTTCCCCTGTTATATTTTCCTTTTGAATCTCTTCAATTTGTGAACTATGTTGTTTAGGAAAGGTGGGCTACTTGTTAACAACGGATTAGGGATTCTTGGAGCAGCTCTCATGGGGTCCAGCAAAATTTCCCAAAGTATAGAAATCCTGGTTGTCGGAAGACTTATCATCGGAATCAATTGTGGTAATTCAAATATCTTCTTCTTTTCATTTATAATTCTTATTTGTTTCAAATTAAGTTTTATCCTGTAACAGATCGTGTGAATATGTAGGGTTTTTTCTATTTTTTCAACAAAAAAATTCTGTGAAGCTTACATCAAAATCTTATGTTGTTTTAATTAATTTCAAGTTACGCGATGTATTCCAATAACTACGAACATCAGTTTTAGTGCTTCCAAATGAAGTTATAGTATAAATAAAGCAACTTTTGTTTATACAGTTGACTCCGCTTAATATGATCACATTGTCAAAAAGCAGAATGATATAACATTATCCGATTGATAATAAGCGGTTCTATGATAAAAAGTGTCAAACAGTGCAACACTAGTGTTAGCATTAAAATCAAAACTGTGTTGTCCTTATTTAAGTATTTGAAACTATTTTCTAGTATGTATTTTGCAATTTAAACATTCTTATAGACAAGTATCGTATAACACTACTATATGAATGACTCATTTTGTATACTTCCACTGCCTTGGTGCGATCTAATGTTTTACTAATTTTGCACATCATGGACATGACAACAACAACATGTATTGAAACTGGCCTTCCAACGGGGAAAAAGGAGGTTTTTAAGGGATTTCACCAAAATTTGATAAGACAATATACTGATCACATAAAAAAATACATTTTGCTTTAATTTAAATAGGAGTGATCGGGACCAGTCAATTTAGATAACATTAACCGTGATCACATTAAGCGGAGTCGACTGTATCAAAAAGAAATACGCCATATTTTGATCGTCTCAACTTTTGTTCAAACTACAGTAGAGCCCCGATTATCCGCGAGCGGTTGATCCACGGTGCGGATTATCCGCGAGTGCCACGAAAAAAAATTTGTTGATTTGAATTGATTTTTTTTATTTGAATTTTGAAAATTTTAGTGATTTAGATGTAGAGCAAATTTTTCTGCTGTACTATACATATTTTAAAAGGTTTACATATCATGTTTTTTGTACAATAAAATATAGTTTTTATGCTGAAATTTTTTTTGGGGTGTTTTCACCTCATTTTCAGTCTTTTTCGGGTTATCCGCGATTTTCGCTATCCGCGGTACCCTTGCCACCCAATTCCGCGGATAATCGGGGCTCTACTGTATGTTATTTGAGTACAGAAGCACGCATCTAAAAGTGTACTCTTTCACTTAGCTAGCTGTAGCTTCATAAGACCACAATTCCTTCTTCCACTTGTCATATTGTTTCTGTAGTGTAGATTATCTAGTCAAGTCTTAAGAAAGACATATTTTTTTAAGTAGTAAGTTGAAAATACCAAACCCGTCCGAAGCACTCTGTAAAAAAAGTTTTTCCTGCATTCGAACTACACTAAAGAAAAAAACGTGTTTCACATACGGGATCCAAAGCTACTGCTGAATTACAAATGAAATTAGTTTAAGCCTCTCTGTTCATCTCAACCGGAGGTACGATGTATGTAAAAGGTTGGTCAAGGGTACGCAGAGATAAAAAGGTTTAGATTATAATCACGTTCAATATCAAAGCATTGATCATTGATAAAGAATCTAAAAAAAAAATGAAATTATCCTCTTTTTTTTTACTTTCCCGGAATTCGAATCACATTTTATCCCACACATATCTTTTTAAATTTTAAATGCAATTTTAACAGCGTTTACATACCGATGTATATAGAATACATCAGACTAAGGCTTCTGCCCGCTAAAAATGAATTTCTTTAATGTTTTGTGTTTGGCCCTATATGTCCTGCTATGGGCCAGGCACCATAAAAAGCCAACCAACCAAACAACCAACCTGAAATTCAAATGGATGGTGGAGGAAATAACAGGATTTGGGATTTATTTTGCGAGAACCTTGTTGAGAGAGCAGAAGAACGTCCTACGAGAAAAATCAATAGCAGCAGCAGTGGCGCCTCGTCCATAGAACCCCCACAGAAAATGAAAAAAAAAAAAAGTCGATCAATTAAAATGAATAAAAAAGTAATAAAAATCAATTCCAGCTTGTTTCCTATTCAGGATGAACTTCCAGCCTCCTTTCTATTCAAAAGGCCTAAGAAAAAAATTATTACAAAAATTTGGAGAGCTTTCAATGCTGTATGACTCTTTTTTCGCCTTCATTTGAGCGACAAACTAAAGATTTCAAAACGATAATTGAATTTAAGGCCAAATTGGCATGCTTGCGTATGCGAATAAACTAAGAAGTCTTCGTGAAATTTTACTTCCCATTGAATGAGTAACCTCATACCTGTGAAATTTATTTTTTAACCAGGTATATTATTGAGGGTGTCCCAAAAAAGACTGACACATTTTAAAAATTAATAACTAAAAAGATAAAAATAAGCGGTTTCTTGCATTCTACTCTGAGGACCAAAGAGTTTTATGACACAAATTTTCGCAAATCGCTGTTCCCAAAGACAGAGAGTAAAAAGATCAATCTTCCCAATGAGATCATGGAAAATAGAGCTGCCACCTATCGGGAGATTCGGGAGCTATGATTTACGAAAATTTGTGTCATAAAATTCTTTGGTCTTTAGAGTAGGATGCAAGAAACCGCATATTTTTACCTGTTAGTTTTTGAGTTATTGATTTTTAAAATGTAATGGGGTCAGTCTTTTTTGGGACGACACCCTTAATTGTGATTTAATTCTGAGATTGTTACTCAATTGTATTTCAAAATATTTTTGTCAAAAAATTTTTAGTCGTCCGCCACTGAGCGGCTGACAGAAATAGTGTGGCGAATCAAAGGGATGTTACCCCCCCTATTAAATTACATAGTTTTGAGGATCCACCAAAATTTACATTTTTAATGGGACAAGCCTCCTCCTTCTTAAAGTTCCACAAAAGACTATCCATCCACACCTAGGATTTAAGGAAGGATGAGACCCCGAAATTCTCAAAGTGGGACCCAGGAGTGGAGTTAATTAATATTGGATAAAAAGGGTTAGATAAAATGGGAGCACCCAGAGATTGCGTATAGGGGCTCCCAAGCCAAATCCAAGGCGTCGGAAGCAACTCGAATGGGCAATTCCGTAAAATATGAAAGGATACAAGATTTTGGGAGTTTTTAGTAAGTTTGTGTTCCAACTTTAGAAACTCTGTAACGTTTA
Source organism: Tetragnatha montana (assembly GCA_963680715.1). Taxonomy (NCBI): domain Eukaryota; kingdom Metazoa; phylum Arthropoda; class Arachnida; order Araneae; family Tetragnathidae; genus Tetragnatha; species Tetragnatha montana. The sequence goes on along the minus strand of OY796684.1, from coordinate 1,579,748 downwards.
GCGAAGTCCGCTGCTCTCGTGCGATACTTGAAATTTTTGCTTGAGGAATGCGGCCTGAGCGAGTTATTCTTCGTTTAATTCCCTAGTCATTGTTCTTGATTCTTAATAAGTAATTCTTAAGAAATCTGTGCTTTAAAATGCTAAATACAACACATGTAATAATCCATATACCGTTCAGTTGAACTCTAGAAGGAGTTTTTATGATTATTTCATCCACTAAGTGAATCTTCCATGTTTTTTTGAATAACTCTGAAACAACAAAATTGACATTAATTACTGGCTTCGAATGGGGGTTCACAATTAAATTTTGAAAATACAGTTAAGTAGAAATATCACATTTAGAACAGAAAAGGGTAAGGTAAAAGTTGGAATAGATTTTTATTAAATTTTTCATCTATGTTATTATTGACTTATCATTTTTATTGGGGGTGCTCCTATGGACGAGCCGCCACTGATTATTGGTAAAGGCAAAATAACCAAAGGTGCAAAACACACTACGAAAGAAGCTTCTTTTAAAGTAGGTAAAGTAGGTAAAGAACTTCAACCGGCATTTTGCTCGAAGGTGGGCATCATTTACACTGTTTCCCTTTCAATGTTCATCATGATCTCCGATGAAATAGGAGGGGCATTTTTGGCACATTTGGAAATAGGAGGAGTGAAAAACGACAATTTTCACATTCTTCCAAAATGAAGATCGAAGTCTAAACGAGCGAGAACTCTGCTTTTCCGCAACAAGACAATCATCGCAGTGAAAGAGGATTTACAGGTTTACAAGTGTTCGGCAAAGAAAAAGGATTTACAGGTTTATATATAGAGCAATAACCTCGAATCAGCAACGAATGGACGTAAGCCTGGTTGTGTCTCCGATTGTGTGACTTGTGGATACTACCACAACTTATGAGCTGTCCCTTCCTCCCATCCTCATTTCTTTTGACATAATTATTTTATTAAATTATTACTAGTTAAATGTTGGGAAAGTGTGTTTTTTAAATTTACTGGGGGATTTATCTTGATTATTCAAATTTTTTAATATTGGAATTTATAATTAATTAATGAATTCAGGGCTGATATATGGTTAGAGTTATTGACATTTAGTGTGAATTGGAATTGAATTATTATTGAAGTATGATGACTATTTTTATGAATCTCGAGGATTCATATAATTGGATAATTAAAATAGATGCGAAACACTAATTGAAATTATTTATACTCGGTAAGTCTTTTTTTTCCTAAATGTGTTAGGAATTATTAATTAATTAATATCATAATGATGAGAAGAATAAATGAAAATGAAAAGAATAAAATTATGGACAAATGTATCTTACTTAATATTACAAAGTTGTTAGATCTAGAAATTTAACCATTTATAAAATGCAGGAAAAAATTTCTTTAACATTAAAAAAATACTCCCAAAATAAAGGTGATACTAAAAAAATAAAACATGGAACATTAGATCTCTAACAATAGCATTTAATCATAAAATAATGAACAAAATGCCTGGGTCTTATCTTTTCTTTCTTCTTTTTGTTTTTGCTGATTTGTAAAAAAAAATTAGCATTTTGTTGTTGTTTTTTTCTGGTCCTGGGGACCCTCTTAAATTTTGAGTAGGGGACTGAAACTTTGCCAGGGTAATATTTTTTTAAGTGTAAATGTTCTGTTACTTATTTCGATTTTTGGGTCGCGTTGCGACTTGAGATCAAGGTAAGTAATATTCTACAGAAATAAATTCTCTCATGTCAACCGAATGTTCTGTTCTCTTAAGATGGTTTTGACAAAATGAATCCAAAATCTGATTGTTTCATCCTCTATCCATTTGAAAAATTAAAAAGTCGGAGAATTTTATTTTCCTTTAAATTATCAATGATCAGGGCTTGATATAAATTTGGTTTTAAACTAAACAAAGCATTAAGTATAATCAAAGCAATTGATTATACCTTACGGATCATACCTTTACACCCTTGGAGTACATTCTAAAAAAGGCTCAACTAATGCCATAGATGAAATTACGGATCAGCCAACTTATTTCTGTTTCTCTATCAAATACTTTTACCCGTTTTATACTTCTCCATCCCCTATTGTTCTTTAGAAAATTTTCAAATATCTGCTTTAATTATAAGGGAATTTATTATTTAACTGATTATTTCTTATATATTAGGAGTCAACACGGCCTTGGTACCAATGTATTTGTCAGAAATATCTCCACTTACATTAAGAGGAGGTCTAGGTGAGTATGAGTTCAAATTAAATGTGGAATTTTCGTTACACCTTAAGGGGCCATTCATTAATTACGTAAGGATGATTTTGGCAAATTTTGACCCCCCTACCCCCATATACGGGTACGTAAGATTTTTCAAACCCCTTCCCTCCTATTCTTACTTAAGATGCCATTTCGCTTTTCAAAATAATAAAATGTTAGAAAAGGATCAGTTACACTAAAACTCTCAGTTTGACGTAAATCAAAGATTTTTATTTTTCAACAGATAAGTAATATTCTTGCTGTCAACTACATATTTTTAAGTTTTTCTGGGGTTATTCAAAAGTAATTTGATTAGAATAATTATTGGAATTTGTTTACATTAACTTAGAAAATCTTACGTAAGAATTTGTTTGACCCCCCCCCCCCCCAATGATACACTTTAATGTTCCAAAAAGCTATACCTAATCCATTATGCACCCATGGAATTATAAAGCCTAAAATTTATTTTTTACACCTTCAGAACTAAAAATCTAGATCCAAAAATTTGTATAGGACTAAAGTCGTATGGAAACTTTAGCGTCAAAATATTCCGGATGTTTCTAAAGTCCGTTTCACGGCTCGGAACCAACGTCTCCTAGCTAGGGTCATGGAAGTAAGGTGCATCCCTTGGTAAGTGACCATCCAGTAAGTGAGAATCCATTGAAATCACTTCCATCGACCGGTGAAATGAGAAAATAATTAAAAGCTAAAGGAAATAGAACAAAAACTTGAATAAAAAAATTATTAACAATATCATAAAAAAGGCACAGAAATACATTTCATGAAAATATCTTCAATATTTTTCAGGCCTCAAAAAAGTAAGTAAGTGGTGAAAAATACTCCCTTTCTAGTAAAGTAAAAGTTTGTAAATTTGCGAGTTTTAATGGATGGTCCAAGGGGTATACCTTACTTCCCTGACCCTAGGAGGTATTGTTCCAAATAAAAGCCGTTAAGGTACAGCTTTAGAATAAGCCGCCATGTTTAACCACAACTCAATTTATGACCGACAACTATTGAGATCCAATTGTTAATATTACTATTATTAGATCCTAAAATAATAGTAATTAGTAAATATTGTAAGAGATTTAATAGTACGATTAGATCTCTTTACTGACAACACTTAATCATGTTGTTTTCGGAGCTGTGGTTAAACATGGCGGAAAGTGGACTTATTCTAAAGCTGTTCCGCCGTTAAATGGACGTTTGAAACACCCTGCATTACTGGAGAAGTGTGTAAGAATAGTTCTCTTTTAGGGACTGTCAATCAGCTGGGAATTACTATCGGTCTGTTGCTGTCACAGGTGCTTGGGATCCAAGCGATTCTAGGAACGGAAAGAGGATGGCCATTCCTTTTTGGTAAGCATCACTCTTACTGTCTTATTAAAACGATAGCTTTAAAGGATCTTCGCATCTCGTTAAAAATCGTTCAATAAAAAACCGTAATGGAAAAGCTAATTTATTACTTGTAATGAATTTGTGTTTATAAAAAAATGTCACCCTATGGTTGAAAGTTTCAAGTATGTGTAAAACAAGTGTATCATCATTAGTATGACAACCTACTGAACTATAATACTAGACTGCAGCGTTACCTGACCCTGGAGAAACAAAACAAAGAGAGTAGTTCCCAGCGCGGTGTCTGATTTTTGAGTGATATTAAGAACTTCAATTTAGAAATAGGATTAGAAACCCATGTGCTGTGCATATAGCGTCTCTTTATCACGAAACTCCTCTTAGCAACACAACAGGCTATCTGTTTACTCAGTTTTTCCTTCCGCGTAGTGACGTCATAGGGTCAAGAAACGTTGCAGTCTAGTATAGGTATCCAAGATAGAAAAAGAAATATTATTACGTAAATTTGTTCGGTTTGTATATCATGACTTGAAAGATACCTACAGGGTTCACTTTTTCAGGTTAGCTGAGAACTCAAAACCAATCTTTTTCGTTCGCAAAAATTTGCTTTATTTCTATTTCATGTAAACATAACGGATTACATATTTTTTACAGGAATTTCTGTGATCCCAGCAGTTTTACAGCTTCTGCTCCTGCCATTGTGCCCGGAAAGTCCGCGATATTTGCTCATTTCTAAGCAGCAGGAGTCCCTCGCTAGAGAAGGTATGACTAAAAATAAAAATCGAATATAAATTCTTAAAGTTATATCCCTAAAAATACATAATTACAAAATAAATAAAGGAATTAAAAATAATATTATACGGAGTATTTTAACACTCATCCTCCCAAACTCTGCTTAGAAAGATTCCTTGTGGAAAGGAGTAGATAAAATTTGTTCAATACCTCTATGACGGAATTTTTTTTTTGAAAAATGTGGCGTCATATCCGATAAAAATCATATGCGATTTTTTTCATTCCACGGAATGCGCATGCATGCGCGGTGGATATTTTTTAACAGCTTAGCAAACATGTCAAGATAATTAATTTGCGTTTCCTATATATAAAGCTTGTTAAGCTGAAAAACCTGATATGACGTCATACCATTTTTCGTCGTAATTTTCTGAAAAACTAATAGAATGGGTGGAAGCAGGGTGGAAGATTGTTTGGATATTTTCAATGTACTCTACGCACAAGGAAACTAACTGTGAAGAGTTTTAGGGTTGACTTGTTGAAACATCTTGAATATTAATCTCAAAAGTTTTTATAAATAGTTCCGTAAGTTTCCCTTTATTTTTGTTATTATTATTGTTGGCGTAATATTACATTGAATACTTTCCATGTATCAAAAAAGATCATTAGATAAATATTTCTCATGTGATTCCTAACTCATTCACTTATAAAGCGATCATTATGACGGTATATTTTATTTGTAATTTTTTAGCTAAGTTATTTCTTCTACAATTTTAATCATTTGTTTTTAAAACTTCGTCCCCTTACGAAGTTTTTCAATAAACTTTTAATTACACTATGAGATTACGGAAAATATGAAAAAGAGCTGTGGCTCCTTTGGGATGTATATTTGCAATTGTCTTTTTTCTTTTCTTCTAATTATGTGTAAACTTTTGTGATTCTGCTTTAAATTTTGTAAATTTTGTTTTTGTGTTTCTTAATAAATTGATTAATTGATGTTTTTTTATAATTTCCAAATTTTCACATTGTTTTTGTATTTTGTAGCTCTGCAAAAACTCAGGTGCTCAAGTCTTGTTGAAGAGGATATTGATGAAATGAAAGTGGAAGACCGTGCTCAACAGTTTGAGCCAGACGTATGGCCAATTTCGATACTTTCGATCGCGTTAAAAATTATTTCAAATCACTTCAACCGTTTTTTGCAGATTATAATCGAGCTTATATGAAAATAGTTCGGTCACCGTAAATTTCCGTGTTTGAGCCAAAAATGTTCGTATAGCCCAGTCAATCGGTATAGTTTTTTAAAGTAGTATTAATTTTAAAATATAATTATTTTGTTAAACCCATGTATATATAGCGTCTTTTTATCACGATTTGCGTACCGAAACTCCTCCTAGCAACCCAATAGGCTTTCTGTTTACGCAGTTTCTGCTTCCGTGTAGTGACGTCATATGGTCAGGAAACGTTACTGTGGAGTAAAAGTCTATAATAAAAAACATAATTAATCCAAAATACCATTGTTAATGGCCATTGGTTAAAAACACCTTTTGAGCACCGATTGACTGGTCTAGTAATTTTTCAGAAGGCTTTAATTGCAGGTTGAGGCTTGTATCTGTAGTTTTGAAGAGTTTTGTAGTTTTTGTAATATAGCACTATGTATCATTATTTTTTGTGAAAATATAAATTATTTTTAAGAAATCTCACTTTACCAACACTCGTCGCTATCTTTCCCACTGTAAAGGTAGTGTAGGAAGTGTATAGTAGAACTCCAATTATCCGAATTGATCCGAATGATGCCTTCATTTAATCATTTAAAAGCTCTCTCTCTTTAAAAATAGTTTTTTTTCTCCCATTTTCAACATACTTGCAGTAATTAATTTAAATGGACTTTTTTCGGAAAAAAAAATCTAATTATCCGAATTGTTTATCATTCGTATGGAGTTCTACTGTTTACTTAAAGAGTTTAAGAAGACTTTTTTTTTCAGACTGCTTTCACGGAAGAATTTCGCACACAGCCTCCTCCTGTTACCATAACGATGTGTAAGCTGCTCCAAAACAGATCCCTCCACCTTCCATTATTCATAGGAGTTGTGATGCAACTAACGCAGCAACTCTCGGGCATAAATGCAGTAAGAACCTCCTCTTCCAAATCCTCTGTCATTTAACCCTAAAACCGATTTAGAAAATTTAGAACACTAGGCCCGACATGCAGGAAGGGGCCCCCACGTTGCCATATTTGGTGCTATATAAACGTAGATGCGTGAAAATTGTTTGATTAGTGTGAAAATTCACCATCGGCAGGGTCAGACACGTTCTCGGTTATCTTTTACGTTTCTTACGTTGCTAAAAGGTTTGGATTTTTATTTTCGATTAAAAAAAGTAATGAAAAAACATTCTAGGAAGTATAAAAATGTATTACTAATACACATTTTTGCTAAGTTTTTGAAATTGTTGGGCCCAATGGTAAATCAGGCCCTGCCTAAAACGTGTGTATTTTGAAAGGAATTTATGCGCACACGGTCGCCATCACGAGAAAAACTTTTGACGTCGTACAATATTGTGGTGATACTGGTGATTGTTATAGAAACGGGCTTTTTCCACTCAATTTTCGGGGTGATGGTAAATCATAAACGCTATAAAACGTTTTGTGCCAAATCTGTGCAACTATCATTTAGATCTAAACTTCCTCTAAAAGTTCTGTCTAAGTTTTTCTCCTGGCGATGGAGCCTTCTATAGGAGCCTTTTTTTTCACTTTCAAATTCAGCTTTGTTAAAATTATTCATGCACCAGGGCTAAAACATGTAATACTATACAATTATAACTAAAATTGGTACTTATGTATTATCCCGTTGACCGTCCAGCGACCGTCAAATTCAACGGCACAGCTGTAGTTCCAGTCATTGAGCTTTGATAACGATTTTGGATTCAGCGGAACGGTCGACCGGATAATACGTAAGAACCCTAAAATTTTCCAAATAAGTCAAAATTACTTTTAGCTATTTGAAATAAGTGAAAAATTCGATTGATACTACATGTCAGTCATGAATTAATGAACAATAATTAGAAGTATTTTAATCGCTATTAGTTCTCTAAACCAAAAAGAAATATACTACAATGGAAGGGGGTAAAAGAATAGGATAAAAAAAGGCTAAAAAATGAGGGAAAGAAAAACAAATGAGAGGGGGAACGAGGAAAAAACATGGGGATTGAGTGAGTGCATGAGAGGTTAGAATGTGCCAAGCAAAAGAAGCTGTAGGGGGACATCCATAACCATTACATGAGGTGTTTTTTGGACCCCCCCTCCCCCCTTGATGAGATTTAGTGAGATTTACCTACAACTCTTTAAAAAGGATTTTCTATCCTATTCACTTGCATTTTGTGCTTCATAGTACCTAAAACCTTTGCATTATTAATGATGTGGGGGGAAAGGACATTATGTTTTCATCCGGTCGAAATTTGTAAAAAGACAACAATAAATAGAAGATGACTCGCTAATAATTTCTAACTTAAAAAAAGTTGACGTGAGATTTTAATCGACCCCCCTCCCCCCTTGGTGAGATTTGGTGAAATTTTTCTAAACCCTTCCCCCCCCCTTTTTGACCTCACGTAATTTATGGATGTCCCCTAGAGAGTTTTACGAGGACGTCTTCTGGCCACTAGTGAAGAAAACCCTTCCTCTGACGAGAGTGCGTAGGAAAATCCCCGAACCACACAAAGAGATCAGGGATATAAAACTGAGGGCTGTAAAAGTCTATCCTCCTCTTAAGGAACAGGATAAACTTTTATGGCCCTCAGTTTTATCCCCCCGATCTGTTTGTGTGGTTTGAGGGTTTCCACTAGCACTCTCGTCAGAGGAAGGGTTTGTTCGCTAATTGACCACACAAAGAGACCGGGACCATAAAAGTTTAACCTGCTCCTAAGTAAGAGGCGGTAAAGAGTTTTACAACGCTGTAGAAAGGAGAAAAACGGTAGATAAGAAAAGAAAGGGGGCTCTTTGTGTTTGTTCGCTAATAGACGACATTCGTCACTTGCTGGAAACGTTGATTTCATCCGTGATTGGTTCCGTACGGAATTACTTCCAATCACGGATGCGTTTCCAAACAAGCAAGTGACGTCACACTAATATCGTCTATTGATCGCCCTTTGTTGTCTTTGAGTATAGAGTTTTACGACGGCCGGAGAAAACACTCCTCTGGGAGATTTGTTCGTTAATTGACCACTAGTGTCTTGAGGCGTGCTTTCTCCGACCGTTGGAAAACTCTAATCCTCTGATGTGAAACTCACAGTATAGTGTGTTTTAGGTGCTGTACTACTCCACCCGACTGTTCGAGGAAGCGGGTCTGCCCGACAACGCCGCCAAATATGCCACCATCGGCGTCGGAGCCGTCATGGTGGTAATGACCCTGGTGTCCATCCCTTTGATGGACCGCAAGGGGCGCAGGTCTCTGCAGCTCTACGGGCTCGGTGGCATGTTCATCTTCAGCATCTTCATTACCATCACCATGCTCGTCAAGGTAACTCCTTCCTTCCACGATGATCGAAAATATACCTTTTAGCCGCTTTCACAACCGCCATTCTATCGGAGGAAAACCACCACCATTCCACCGCTCTCCCTACGCTAGGGAAAAAGTCACCTGACCATCGGTTGGAAATTCTCCCCTGGGCCATAGCAGAAGGAAATGTTTTAATTGGATCAACCTCCTGTAGACGGCGCTCTCGCTCGCTTCCCGTAATGCATTTCTACGAGCTTGTCACGTGATTCTTTCTACTGGTAGGACGAGTGCTCTTGTGAACGGGCTATTCAATTTCCTCACGGCTGGTTTTCGGAGATCCCTTTTCCCCTACTTTAGCTCTTTCTCCGGTTGAACAGGTTGGCTGTTGTGAACGCGGCTTTTGAAAGAGAAAAAAAGTACCGGATTATACCTCCTAGGTTCCGGTCAAATATCATTTCGATACACTAGTTAAACTCACAAACTAACTGGAAAGATTTACGACAATAAGGTCATACCTAAATCGTAAAAGTCCCATTGGGTTCCAGCAGCCCAAAATTTTCCATAGGATCATTTAATGGCAATCAATGGGCGGTTTAAGATTGAAAGGCTAACTAAATACAGAATAGGGAGTCTGTGGTTAGTAGGCATAGTTTTTGTTTTTTTGATGTATAACTTTTTTTCTGTAATACTTAAGAGATAATTTGTTTAATATAAAAAAAGATATAATCTGATAGTATAGGGTTAACCATTGGGCTATGAACGTCGGATAGTTTGCCCCACACCCGGGGCAAGTCGGTATGGGGTAAGCTAATTTGCATGTTGATACTTGGATGAAACACTGTGAAAGGAAAAGGGAAAGGAGTGTTGCAGGGCAATAAAATCTTCTGAAGTACTCTTTCAGATTATTCAAACAGTTTGCTCATCCATGTGATTTTCTTTTTCAGTTCCTTTATTACTGGATTTCATACTTCAGTGTTGTCAGCACACTATTTTTTGTTGTTTTTTACGCAATCGGCCCTGGTGAGTAAGAACGAATGTTTTTTTTACTTTCTGTATGCAACGATAACTTATTTTCCTTTATTATGTCTTAGTAAACTTATACTACACACAGATCCACTCGTTTTATGGTCCCTTGGATGTATTTGCACATTAAGATGTTGAAAATATCCACTGCACATGCATGCGCGCACCGTGGAATGAAACAATGAAGTTTTTGTCGGGAAGGATATCAAAACAAAAAATGAGTCTTCGAAGACATACAGTTCTCTGGCCAAATTTAATCTACTCTTTGGAAGGAATCTTTCTGTTCAAAGTTAGGGTGGACTTGCTGGAACACTCCGTAAAGACGCGCTAGACAGGGTCCCATGATCTCAGAGACCCATGATCTCAGACTTCATCCTAAGGAGGTATTCTTCGGAAAAGGAGGAAACTTCGCACGGGGGCAGTTGTTCCCAACTCAAATATGTCTGCGGACCACTTCACTTAAATTTGAACCTCGTGCGAACCATCCCCAACTTTATTTTTGAAAATTGAACACCTTTTTTCAATGCATTCATTCCTCACAGAAGGTCTGACTTTTTTCTGAAGTACAAGGTTCTCCCAGCGGCCTAGGATGGATCCTAATGAATCCTTATTGTTATTGATAGCACCCAGTATATAGAAATTGAATTGATTGATTGCTTCGGTTGCAGGACCTATTCCGTGGATGATTACCGCGGAACTCTTTTCTCAAGGACCTCGGCCCGCAGCCATGAGTATTGCCGTCACGGTCAACTGGATTGCCAATTTCGTGGTCGGACTGGTCTTCCCACATATGCAGGTAACCATTCGAGTAACCTAACACTTTATTTGTCTTAAAACAGACAATAGAGTTACATGACGTCCACCTAGATCCAAATGACCTTATCATCAGCTTTCGAAATTGGGGTGTTTTTGCTGGTCCGGGAGAACTAAAAAACGGCTCGGACCAGTGATTTCTCGAGCACGTGTAAAATCATTTAGATGATTTGTTCAGTGATAGCGGTATTTTAAGTTCGTTTGATTGCATTTGGTGAAGCAAGTACATATTTTTTACAGAACCCGAAATGTGGTGATATGGGATAGGGTAGCCCCCGGGGAAAAAGAAAAAATATTAATATGTATTGATTTTTAACATTACTATTTGATGCTCACATTCAGTGCAGTAGTTAAGTTACTTTATATATTTAAACCGGTCCTTTTTAATTTGTCGGAGCAGTGATTTTTGTTGCGGACCAGTAAGATAGGACCACTGATTTTTTCCCCCCAATTTCTAACGCTGCTTATAATAGAAACGATGTCTGTCTGTAAAATAGGCATGATCGTTTTTGCTCAAAAGTTCCAGCGCATGCTTCTGAGCATAGTTGAGGGGCGGGAAAAGAGCACCGGAATTGGTCAAACTGTGGCTATAAAAGCACAAAAATCGCTGGAGTTAATGTTTCAAGTATGCTGAATCCTAAAACCAAGATAGGCACGTTGCTGGAAGTGCCATATCTTTGGTTGTTTTAGAGATAAATTTTGCTGTCAAATATCATGTTTTATTAAATGTTAAGGAGGGACATTGAAAAATGACAATAAATTAAAAATGAATGTTTTATTTCAAACTCTAGGGGCAGAATAGTATGTAAATATAGAGTATTTTAAAGCATGAAACTTTCAGCAGGATAGTCATATAGGAAATAAATAAAGATTGGGACTCTTTTGAGCATTGCTTGACCATTATGACGTCATAACAAAAGGGCATCTATATCACTTCAAAACCGGAATGATGAACTGTCTGAGGTTATTTAAAATTAAAATTTCTATTTATTCCTTCACATATCGGAGCAGTGGTCAGCTTGTTTGGCTACGAGCATCAAAGACCCCTATATGCATAGCGACTTTGGCTTGGATCATGGGTCAACTCCAGGCTCCAACTTTTTGCGGGTCACCAGTACCTTTAGACGTCAATAGTTCAAATTATGTGTTTTTTCTGAAAAGCATTTATCAAATTTTGCCCCTCCTCAAAGTTTTATTAAAAATATAATTCACGGACTTTTTTAACACTTTTATTAAGCTATCATTGCAATCATAACTTTTCAGACAACGTATAACACTGTTATTTTTTGGGCGGGTCTGGGAGTCCTCCCCAAGAAACTTTTTGTGAAAATTTGACCCTAGGTAACTCATTTTTGATCAACTCAAGCACCAGATTAACACATAACCGAAGTCGAAAGTTCTTTCAAATGTTGGTTAGTTTAAAAAAAAATTGTGCCTTTGTTACGCCGAATTAACTTTAATTTTTTTCACTCTTAATATTTAGTGGGTGCTGTAAGCAGTCTCCATGGATTTAGCATGTTCGCTTCCTTACACTTACCTAGGGATACAATAAAACCTTGGAACGGACGTTTGAAACACCCTGTGCGTGCGTTTGTGCGTTTTAACATTGTTAAACATTGTGTGTTTTAATTACATTGAAATCCATGTCCTAATTATAAACATAACAAGAAAAATATCAAACCGTTGTTTTTTTTTATCTAAATTTTAATTGTATACTGTTAAAAATGAAATAATTTCTTTAATAAATCTTGGTTAGCAAAAGGGTTAACATTGTAGCTGTATAGTAGTGTATATACTTTTAATCCTATTTTTCTTCGGAAAATTTCCTCTAACAAGGAAACGTTCTCTAGGGTGAACTCACAGAATTGGACGAAAATTTTACAGGGGTTAGTATATGACTCAAAACACCTTCTGTAAAAAAATTAGCTGCTAAATTACAGTAGAAAAGCTGTAAAAAATTATTAAAAATTATCATATTTAACGCCAAATGTAACCCTACTGGGCGACGATGCTTCCTTTGGCTCTGTGCCAAATGCTAGAATAAACTGGCCGCGTTTTCTCTGAAGTAGTTTAAAAGAGCGAATAAAAAAAAAGGTTCATCAAATGCAAAAAAGGATTAAAAATGAATTAAAGGAGGAAAATTAAATCAAAGGAAAGGAAATTAGTTAAAAAACTGTTGTTTTAATGGATATTCTGAAGTACTTTTAACAAAATATCTCAATTTCACGTTAAATACAAATTTAATCATTCCATCTGATAGAAAATTCGCCAAGTCGCCAAGTGGTGTTAACTGAATGTGGTTGGCATCTCAGAACCCAATTTTCAAAGTTAATTTACTCCTTTCCTAATGAAATTTAGCAGCTAATATTTTCACAGTTAGTTTTTTTAGCCATCTTCTTATGCCTGTGCAATTTTCATCCAATTCTGTGAGTTCACCCTGAGAACGTTTCCTTGTAAGAATCCACAGTCAAGCATTCTCTACACTTAAAAATTCTAGGTTACTCTCATTTTTGAGCTCACTTGCTTGAAGGGGACACAGACAAGGACAAAGGGACACAGAAGGACTAGATTTCTGTACGGGTAATAGAACGAGGGGTCACAGTTTAAAATTGAATAAGGCAAGTTTTAATCGGGATTGTAGGAAGCTAGATATATTTTTTTAATAGATTAGTGGATAAATGGAATGCATTTCCTGAATCGATAGTTAACTCAAATGGGGTGACGAGTTTAAAAGAAAAGTAGACGAATACTGGAAATCGGGTGGGTTGAATTGAATAGACTGGATCAACCTTGCTGGACTTTTAGCCTGTAGTTGATCGACTATATTTGTATTTGTATTTGAACTGTGTTCCAACGACTCAATATAAAAATGTGATTCTGCAAAAAGACTTTTTTCCTTGCAGCATTCATTCGGAAACTACACTTTCCTAGTTTTTACAATGTTCTTGGCTGGATTTTGGACTTTTACGTACAAGAAAATACCCGAGACGAAGAACAAAACTTTTGAAGAGATATCCCTTCTGTTCAGGAGGGACGAAGACATGGTCAATGTCAACGGTATGAATTCCTTACAGCCAGCCGACTTGATATACGAAGAAAAACCAGCGGATCATTGTAAGAACTTATTCACCTTACAGTGCATGTATGTCAGAAATTTAGGCACAACACAAAATTTAAAAAAAAATAGTAAATATTGATTTTATTTTACGTTCTTTGACCTAGGCCTAGTTGGGGCCCTCCCTATGACCCCATAAACCGCAAGGTTGGGGAGTGGGTTCGGGTTGCCCAATTTCCTTTTCCCAATTATTTTAGTAATGATATTAAATTTCTTAAATTGTTTGAAAATTCTCGAGTAGGTGACTTCTGGCTGCAAAAAGAACCTTTTCTTTCGAATAATAGTGGACGGCCCAGACATACACTGTAAAAAAATTCCCGTAAAATTTACGGTTTTAAACTTGCAGCCGGGTTGGTTGTGGAAAACCGTAAAAATGACGAAGTAAATCCGTAAAATCAACGGCGTTTTACCATTTTAATCCATTTCTTGTTTCACAAGGTAAAACACTGTGGTTTTTAGTTTTTACGGATTTACTGCATATTTTTTACGGTTTTCCACAACCAACCCAGCTGCCAGTTTAAAACCGTAAATTTTACGGGATTTTTTTTTACAGTGTACCGTTAGGTGGTATACAGGGTGTCTCAAAAGGTCGAGTACAAACTTGGAGGGATGATAGTACTCATCAAGACGAACAAGAATTGGTATAGAAAGGGGGGTCGCAAATGAGTTTTAAGGGGTGAAACCCCGGGGTGAAAATCAGCAAAAAAACTTGCATATTTGTGCAGGAAGAGACAGAATCGTTCGATTCCCGTAGTTATTTTGTGAAACAACTTCAAATATTATAACTTCTTCTACTAAGCGAGTTTTCCCACCAGTAAAACTATTGCATTCGACAGGAAAAAAAAATGTCGCCAATCCGTGATCGCCAAATACTATTTTGTGATTCTTAAGGTAGGTAACTCAAATTTCTATGCATTAGGTATTATTAATGTTTTTTAAAGAGAATCGTAGAGGCTAAACTTAGAAATAAGATCACGTCGTGCTATCTCATACCTGCCAAGTACTCCGATTTTATTGGAATTACTCCTATTTTTAGTTTCTTCTTCGATTTTTTCCTAAAAACTCCGATTTTCCGATTTTTTAAAAATACTCTTTTTGCAATCGTAAAAAAACTATTTTAATTCCTAAACTCTTTAAAGTTATTCCAAGGTGTCTACTGATTATATGAAAGTCCTGAAATCGTATTAGAGTCCGAAATTTCAATGAAAGATAACGAATTTTCATTTATGTTTCCGTACTTTTGCCTGTAAAATTGGCTTTTTGCATTGCTATGGTGGACTGAAAAAACAACATGACGGTCGCGATCGCGTTTTTCTTCCTTCGTGTTGATGTCATTAGTTTTAAAAGCTTGTTTTTGAAGAAATTGTTCACTACTAGCTGGAAAATTACGAAAGTAATAGAAAACAAAGAGATAAATCTATCATTTGAATAAAACTAATTTAAGAGTTTTAATATCAAACAAAGAATTACAAATAGCAAAAATCCAACCAGAACTAGACCAAATTTTTTTTAAGGTCTCTCAATGCATATTTCTTAAAATCAGTCTTTTATTTTCGTTTTCTTATTCTTAATTTTTTAATAAGGTTTCAGTATTACATTTTCTTTCTTAAAATTATTTTTTCCAGAAAAAGCTTTAATTTTAAGAGGGATGTTGTTTTTGTTTCTTCATAGGTTTTTTTTATCTGAATTATTTGTGCTTTGTAGTTCAAATATTAGCTAAAAAAGTAGCTTAAGTTTTAAATCGTGACCGAAAAATAGATGTGGGTGGGCTTTTATATGTAGTCCGTGAAAGTACTCCTATTTTTTTCTCCATCAGATTCGCAGCTATGCAATCTAGATGAATAGCTTTTAATATTTTTGTGATTCAAAAATTTAAGATACTTCAAATTTAAACTAATTCAGTTATTTTTATAAATGATTTCAACACTAGACTCAAAAATATTGGTCAGCCAATTCAAATGAACATCTTCGAAATCAATTAGATAGTTGATTAAAAGTAACTTTGTGGACAGTAAAATGATTTTGCTTTAAAGCCTACAAAATTCGTTAATTAGTTCAATATTATGATCTAATCTAGGGTATAGATTTGATGGCCACTTTTAATAAAGTGATTCATGGATCCAAAATATCAATCACATGTGGATCATGGTCACAAGTAACAAATGGCCAAAAGTTTTCCATGCTTGTGGCCATTAATGCACAACTTTGAAAGTTCCGTACAGCCTTAGCCGGTGTGAAAAGCTATCCCTACTTGGCTAAGAAACTGCCGGCAGCGTCACACCCAAAGGTTAATTAAAGCCCTGGATGGAGCAATCGTAACTAGCTCTAATAAGCAACGTGTGAGTACTGCTATCGAGCTAGCTGTCGTGGTAGTGAAAGGTTTCATAGCAATAATAAACAAGAGAAAATTATTTTAAAAGTGGTAGATTGCCGCTTGGGGAGGGAGGTGAAACATCACTGAAAAAGAATTAATTTTACAAGAAACTAGTGTTATTTAAGTCACCACTCTGTTAATTAATTTTAAAATGACTTTGTCTGTGTACTGACGATAGGCTTTACTGTCCCCTCCTAGGGTCTTAAAACATAACGAAGCTCCTGGGATAAAACGGTTAGTGTGTCCTAAAAGGCGCTATGCCATTCTTTCCCAGGAGAGATGACCAATTATGGCCCCATCTCTCCATATTCTACCCTCTACTACGCAGGGATACAAAATTGGCCGAGCTCGAATTGTATTTGTCCGTGTATTTGTCGATCTTGAATTTTTAATAATTTAGTCATGAGAATAACGGTTATGTTGTCGCATCTAAAGAACATTAAAGAATAAAACTGATTAAAATGCTTATATTTTTAAACTCTTTTTTTATTAAAAAATGTTTCATACAAAATTTAAGTCTTCATTACATTTTCTTACAGGGTGTTTCACAAAGAGCTCTCTGGTTTTAAAAACTAACGAATAGACAAAAATACGCCACGCCGTCTGCTGCAATGTAGTACTACTTCTTAGACCAAAGAATTTCTTAACACAATTTCTTTAAAATCGGTAGATAAAATAAATTAATAGATGGCAGCCCAAGATTTTGTGAAACGAAGGAAAAGGAGTCCTTGAAATCCTTGTCATACAGTATAGGGAAATAAAATTTACGGAAGAAACGATTTCTGAATCGAAAGGTCTAAAAAAGTACATTGCAGTAGACGGCGTATTTTTATCATGTTTTGTCTATTTGTTATTAATTTTTAAAACCAGGGAAGTTCTTTGTGAAACACCCTGTAGTTGAGTCTGTGACATTTCTTTAAAAAACTGAAAACGTTAAAAGAAAAGCATCCATAAAAAAAATCTATTTTTCTATTTTAAATTACATTATTTTTTTTAGCTAAATTCATCTGGTTCAAAAATTTCCCTTTTTAAATCAAAGCAAGACATTGAATACTACAAAAGATAAGGTTTTCGGTTTTTATTGACCACGCAATATGACTTCATTTAATAATTTAATAAATTAGTTTGGATTCATTAAGTTTGCTAAATATCGTCTAATGGTAAAAATCACCTTTCGAATTCTTCATGATTCAAGTGTGGAAAAGACCCTTAGTTTGTACATTTTGCCGTGAATAAAAATAATTCCGATGTTTGCACATTTTAAATACTATCATTATTATTTTAATTATTTTAGAAACTGCTTACAAAATTAAAATATTTTCTAGAATCACTTGTAATACATGTTTGTAGGCTTTGTTTATAGGTATTCATCCAAAATTTACAAATAATTATATTTCTTGATTAAATTTATTAGGAAGGCCAAGGTCCTACATGGACTGTAGAGCCGACGAGGAAGGAAGAAGGATTAAATTTATTATTTTAATTATCCTTTTAATAATATTAAATAATTAATTATTGCTTTTAAGCATTGAAAAAGTTTTCGAGATTAGTATTATTTTTTCGGGTAAACCTAATAAAATGAGTACTCATGTATTTATGAAAGGGTCTTGGGATTATTATGAAGGGTATGTTCTATTCAATTCGATAAACTAAAATATCAATTTCACATTGGAATTTCAACTTTTCTGAGATTTTTAGCTTAAAAATATTTAAAAATAAAAACTCATAATTAAATATTACAACGTAGCTTAAAACTACTGTAAAAATAAAACTGGAAAATCTTAGAGTTTCATTACCACTATTTTAACGATAAAATAAGAATGGAAAAAAATTGCGCCAAATGGCTAATAAGTAGCCAATTTTGGTTGAACATGCATTAAAAAAGAAGACTGATCGAAATAAATATTTCGCTACGAAAAGAAAACTTCTTGAAAAAGTTACAGTTAAATTTACTTTTTGCAATACGAGTTTTATTATTTTGATGTAAAAAATTACGGAATCGAACTATTGTGTCTCTTCCTGCACAAATATGCAAGTTTTATTGCTGATTTTCACCCCGGGGTTTCACCCCTTAAAACTCATTTGCGACCCCCCTTTCTATACCAATTCTTGTTCGTCTTGATGAGTACTATCATCCCTCCAAGTTTGTACTCGACCTTTTGAGACACCCTGTATATTGGTGACATTTGGCGAAACGAGGCAATCAGAAGAAATTAAAAGTTAATAAATTATTTATTATATGACGCGAGGCATAATATCTTTAAGAGAATCTGCCTTGAGAACCCAACTCCTAAGGCGACAAATAGATGAAAAAGGCAAAAAAAAATATTTGCGAAAAAAAAAGAGCGCGTCACAGCAAACCGAAACCTAAACTCGAACCTAAACCGAAACTAGAGTGCCTAGATAGTGATAAGAGTGGCGCCACCGAAACTTCTTTAACTTTAGGGTTCATAACCGAAACCTAAACTCGAACCTAAACCGAAACTAGAGTGCCTAGATAGTGATAACAGTGGCGCCACCGAAACTTCTTTAACTTTAGGGTTCATAACCGAAACCTAAACTCGAACCTAAACCGAAACTAGAGTGCCTAGATAGTGATAACAGTGGCGCCACCGAAACTTCTTTAACTTTAGGGTTCATAACCGAAACCTAAACTTGAACCTAAACCGAAACTAGAGTGCCTAGATAGTGATAACAGTGGCGCCACCGAAACTTCTTTAACTTTAGGGTTCATAACCGAAACCTAAACTCGAACCTAAACCGAAACTAGAGTGCCTAGATAGTGATAAGAGTGGCGCCACCGAAACTTCTTTAACTTTAGGGTTCATAACCGAAACCTAAACTCGAACCTAAACCGAAACTAGAGTGCCTAGATAGTGATAACAGTGGCGCCACCGAAACTTCTTTAACTTTAGGGTTCATAACCGAAACCTAAACTCGAACCTAAACCGAAACTAGAGTGCCTAGATAGTGATAACAGTGGCGCCACCGAAACTTCTTTAACTTTAGGGTTCATAACCGAAACCTAAACTCGAACCTAAACCGAAACTAGAGTGCCTAGATAGTGATAACAGTGGCGCCACCGAAACTTCTTTAACTTTAGGGTTCATAACCGAAACCTAAACTTGAACCTAAACCGAAACTAGAGTGCCTAGATAGTGATAACAGTGGCGCCACCGAAACTTCTTTAACTTTAGGGTTCATAACCGAAACCTAAACTCGAACCTAAACCGAAACTAGAGTGCCTAGATAGTGATAAGAGTGGCGCCACCGAAACTTCTTTAACTTTAGGGTTCATAACCGAAACCTAAACTCGAACCTAAACCGAAACTAGAGTGCCTAGATAGTGATAACAGTGGCGCCACCGAAACTTCTTTAACTTTAGGGTTCATAACCGAAACCTAAACTCGAACCTAAACCGAAACTAGAGTGCCTAGATAGTGATAACAGTGGCGCCACCGAAACTTCTTTAACTTTAGGGTTCATAACCGAAACCTAAACTCGAACCTAAACCGAAACTAGAGTGCCTAGATAGTGATAACAGTGGCGCCACCGAAACTTCTTTAACTTTAGGGTTCATAACCGAAACCTAAACTTGAACCTAAACCGAAACTAGAGTGCCTAGATAGTGATAACAGTGGCGCCACCGAAACTTCTTTAACTTTAGGGTTCATAACCGAAACCTAAACTCGAACCTAAACCGAAACTAGAGTGCCTAGATAGTGATAACAGTGGCGCCACCGAAACTTCTTTAACTTTAGGGTTCATAACCGAAACCTAAACTCGAACCTAAACCGAAACTAGAGTGCCTAGATAGTGATAACAGTGGCGCCACCGAAACTTCTTTAACTTTAGGGTTCATAACCGAAACCTAAACTCGAACCTAAACCGAAACTAGAGTGCCTAGATAGTGATAACAGTGGCGCCACCGAAACTTCTTTAACTTTAGGGTTCATAACCGAAACCTAAACTCGAACCTAAACCGAAACTAGAGTGCCTAGATAGTGATAACAGTGGCGCCACCGAAACTTCTTTAACTTTAGGGTTCATAACCGAAACCTAAACTCGAACCTAAACCGAAACTAGAGTGCCTAGATAGTGATAAGAGTGGCGCCACCGAAACTTCTTTAACTTTAGGGTTCATAACCGAAACCTAAACTCGAACCTAAACCGAAACTAGAGTGCCTAGATAGTGATAACAGTGGCGCCACCGAAACTTCTTTAACTTTAGGGTTCATAACCGAAACCTAAACTCGAACCTAAACCGAAACTAGAGTGCCTAGATAGTGATAACAGTGGCGCCACCGAAACTTCTTTAACTTTAGGGTTCATAACCGAAACCTAAACTCGAACCTAAACCGAAACTAGAGTGCCTAGATAGTGATAACAGTGGCGCCACCGAAACTTCTTTAACTTTAGGGTTCATAACCGAAACCTAAACTCGAACCTAAACCGAAACTAGAGTGCCTAGATAGTGATAAGAGTGGCGCCACCGAAACTTCTTTAACTTTAGGGTTCATAACCGAAACCTAAACTCGAACCTAAACCGAAACTAGAGTGCCTAGATAGTGATAACAGTGGCGCCACCGAAACTTCTTTAACTTTAGGGTTCATAACCGAAACCTAAACTCGAACCTAAACCGAAACTAGAGTGCCTAGATAGTGATAACAGTGGCGCCACCGAAACTTCTTTAACTTTAGGGTTCATAACCGAAACCTAAACTCGAACCTAAACCGAAACTAGAGTGCCTAGATAGTGATAACAGTGGCGCCACCGAAACTTCTTTAACTTTAGGGTTCATAACCGAAACCTAAACTTGAACCTAAACCGAAACTAGAGTGCCTAGATAGTGATAACAGTGGCGCCACCGAAACTTCTTTAACTTTAGGGTTCATAACCGAAACCTAAACTCGAACCTAAACCGAAACTAGAGTGCCTAGATAGTGATAAGAGTGGCGCCACCGAAACTTCTTTAACTTTAGGGTTCATAACCGAAACCTAAACTCGAACCTAAACCGAAACTAGAGTGCCTAGATAGTGATAACAGTGGCGCCACCGAAACTTCTTTAACTTTAGGGTTCATAACCGAAACCTAAACTTGAACCTAAACCGAAACTAGAGTGCCTAGATAGTGATAACAGTGGCGCCACCGAAACTTCTTTAACTTTAGGGTTCATAACCGAAACCTACACTTGAGCGCCAGGTGGTGAAAGTTTTAGCGGAAGCTCGGGATGCTCCCCGCACGCTTTCCGCGATCTTTGGGGATCGTTCCCCATACAGACACTTCCCTTAAAAACTTTTTTCATAATCATTTAAGTTGTCTCTTTGAGGGGGCGAGGGTAGAATAGATTGAATTCATATCTATTCTACCCTGGTTCTCAAAAATCACTGGAAAAAATATTGTTATAAGGATGCATAAATTCTTGTTTCACACAAATTTATTTGCTTTGAATCGATATGGTACAAAACCGTTCTACAGAATGGTTCTTTGGAATTTTCCAAGTTCAACTTGAATAGTATTGATTACAGCAAAACTACTGTAGCAATTGTTTTAAATGTAAAAAAGGCCTTTGATAATGTTAATCATTCTTTATTAATATACAAACTAGAAAAGGCCGGATTTAGAGGCAACATGGAGCCCTGAGGGTTAGAGTTGGTGGCAATAAGTATTTAATAACAAATCGTGGAGTTTCTCAGGGATCCATTTTGGGCCCTTTATTCATTTTAATCTTCATTAATGATTTTTGTCAGTGAAAACTTTCAGGTAAAATTTTAACCTTTGCTGACGATTCAGTGTCTTATTATTCCGTTTTTTTTTTGTTTGAATTTTTCCCCTCAAAATATAAGTTTGTCATTTTTAAAAACCATATACTTTTCCTGGTTTTATTTATTAATTAATTATGGTGTCAGCATTTGGGGTGGTGAATATAGATCCAAACAATGCATAACGGTTTCATAATATTAGATCAAAAGCAACTTATCAAATTCCGAGGTTTTCCAAATCAATATTTGGCAAACATTTCCTTTATCTTGCTCCTATTTTATGTAACAGTCAACCTTTAAACCTTATTAGTACTATTAACAAATATTCTGTTTTTAAACGAAATTTATTTGAATTATTAATTCATTTCGATGACCTGGATCTATATTTTTCACTTCAATGAAGCATTTTTATTTTATAATGTTATCCAGCTTTTAGCCAATATAATTTGTTTAGATGCACTTTTATTTTAATTTGTTTTTGTATTCTGTTCTCACTTATGTTTAATTTTATGCATACTCTATTTTATTTCGCCTGAAGAACTTTCTGTTGTCCCCTTGGTGAATCATGTACTGTTTTTTCTTTGGTTTTTGTACATTTTGTTTTGATGTAAATAAATTGATATGTAAAAAAAAATTCCTCGGTAAAAATCATTTGAAAATTCCTAAAGTGGAAAATAATCATATCTTCATCTACTAAGTTTCACGGTTGTATTCCAGAATGGCATGATGTATCGTGGTACTTCATTGTTACGGGAAAGGAGAAATTTATATGAATCGGTTGAGTTTTGAGAAAAAAAAATTAAAGTTAAGGTGAAATGTTCTAAGCTGACATTAAGGTCCTCGAAAAGATGAGAATCGATTAGGTTACAGTTCAATCGATTATAACTTCAAAATTCATAGTATTAAGTAAATCTTTAAACTCCTAGCAACATGTGACCCAATGGTCTGGTGGGCTGGAGCGTAATGCTTTGAAGCGGAAGGTTCAAGGATCAAACACTACCTTCCGGGGATTTTAGATATATTTTTGTATTGTCTGAATTTATATATTAACTTTAAATTAATGAGTTACACCTGTGGTTGCAGGAATAGATGGCACAGTGGTTAGTGCACTGGACTGCGGTGCTTTAGGTCCACGGTTCGGTCCTCCTCTAAAATAATTTTTTAAATTGTGAAATATATTAACTTTAAATTAAAGTAACTTATGCGCAGTAGATGTGGCGCAGCAGCTTAACCATATACGTCATACGATGCTGGCACCATCTATGATATAAAAAGTAAAATAAAATTTCTGACAACATGGTGGAATATCAAGTTCAAATTAATTAAAAGATTATCACAGCTGCAGGAACGGATGGCGTGGTGGTTAGCACACCAGACTGCCATCCGAAAGGCCCTCAGATCGAACCCTGGTTCGAGTCTGAGCCTTCTCCCCGGGTATAGCACTCGGACATAAATGCAGTTGGGCATTTACAAATTTTCCTGCGCATCCACGGGGGGTCTTAACGATTTTTTCCCCCAACTCTTAACTGTAACCGTAACGGTTATTTTCTTCAAAAATAGTACTATTTTTGACATTTTCTTCAAAAATAGTACTATTTTTGACTATTTTTCTATGTTTTTTTTTGCCAAAATTCAAGACTTTGTCCTTTTGCCTCGACGCAAACTTAAAGAGTCTTGGAATACTAATTAATAACAATTAAAAATGATAGTAACTTCCATCCGCAAACCCCAACCACCTACCCTGGCCGTCGCATTTAACTTAACAATTTTTCTGGAATTCTTTAAGTGGTGATTCAAAGTGCTAGTACCGTTAGATTAAATGGGGAAAATGCTAGACTTGTAATATTTTAACTTATTCTTTAAACGGTAACTAAGGAATTCTTTAAAAAGATGTGGGTGAATCCTCATTTCTGTAATAACCCTATCCTGAACTTTTTCTTTCAACGGTTAGATGAAATAGGAAGATGCTTCTCCTATTCCCATTGAATTTTAGTATGCTAAAAAGTGTTCCAAAGCTACTTTTGGAGGGCCGCCAGTTGGAAAACCCCTGTGATAGAAGGCTCGGAGAGCATGCCACTCAAAGCTAATAAGACCAGAGGAAAGATCAGTTATGCAAACCTTTATTAGTTACCTAGAATAGCGTTCAGCAGGACATCCTGTAAAGAAGGTATTAGTTAATAAAAAGACAACACTTCATCAATAAGTATTTATTAAGCCCCGAGAGATTCAGATAGTCTGTCTAGTAAAAAAAAACTCCCTGAAAGAGAACGTGTCAGGTTAGTTACAAAGAACACAGGTTGACAAAAAAAATTGTCAAAATGCCACAGAAACGCGATTCAAGCAAATTCTTATGTAAAATGGCCTCTCAAAATAGCCGAAATTCAGTCAGTTGCATTTTGACTTTTTTTGTACACTACCAGTTTAACTCTTTAAAGTTCTGCATTGTTATCCTCAGCCGTGCATCTCTTAACAGCTTGCTACATGGAATCCATAAAACCGGTCAGTTACTAAGGAACCAAAGAATTTTCTCTTAGAAAAGACTTAAAATATAAGAACACTATCATTTTTAAACTGTTCAAAGCTTGAATATTAATTCCTGGTTCAAGTCTTCCGACCCTTCCGCTCGGGTGCTTGGGGGGCGTTAACACCTCGATCGATTTTAGTAAAAATCATTGCTGCGTATTTACATTAAATTTGGGTTCTTTGGGGAAGGGTCAAGACCCTTTAAAGTGGGGTAAACAACCTCTAACATTTTTAACAATTTTCTTGCATTTTTAGGGGGTAATTTCCCCTTGAACCTATCCATATGCTACAAATTTTCATAACTTCAACCTTTCTTGTCCTCTCGAGAGTAATTTAAAGACTGGAGTGATGATTTTTGACCCTGAAATTCCAAGTCATTAATCATCGACTGACTGACTGATTGAAAATTTTTCTAGAGTAAGAGCCTTTTCCAGGGAAAGGGGAAGGACTGTTCCCCGAAAATCTGAGGCTAATGGAAAAAAACGGGGGTCGGATTCAGGGGGTCACTTTACTTAAGAATCTGCTTGTATTTTTTCTTTCCCAGGAGAGTGGACTGACCAGGTATCGTTAGGTAGAAAGGAAGGATTCTTCACTTAAAAGGTTTTCTTAACTATTTAAGTGGTGACTTTTTTAAATCATTTGAAAATCCTCATGTAGGAGAATAAACTCCTCATTGTTTTCAAATTGAACCCTTTCTTTCTCAGGTACAGTCGTAGGCAGTGGCGGATCGTCCATAGGAACCCCCAATGAAAATGAATTAAGTCAATCAATTAAAACAAATGAAAAAGTAATAAAAATCTATTCAGACTTGTCTCTTATTCAGGATGAGCTTCTAGCCTTCCTTCGATTCAAAATGACAAGACAAATCACAAAAATTTTGAGAGCTTTCAATGCTTTAGGACTTTTTTTTGCCTCAATCACTCTTGGGCGACAGGGAGGAATGCGAAAGCAGCTTGTATTTCATTGCTTTAGTTTTAGCTACTTGTCCAGAATTTTTTTCTCGCGTTTTCAAGACTTGCTGTTAATTTTCTTGAAATCTCTAAGTTTTGCGTGCTTTTAAGTGGTTATTAAATTAAAACTATTTTATAATAATTTAATTTTTTACCACTTGAAAAAATACTTTGAGCGACAAACTTAGACATTTAAATAATTATAATCGAACTAGATG
Organism: Tetragnatha montana; assembly: GCA_963680715.1. Taxonomy (NCBI): domain Eukaryota; kingdom Metazoa; phylum Arthropoda; class Arachnida; order Araneae; family Tetragnathidae; genus Tetragnatha; species Tetragnatha montana. The sequence continues at coordinate 1,554,163 of OY796684.1, read as the reverse complement.
TTCGTTCATACTAATCGAATCGGTATAACTTGTGTATGCGAGTAAACTAAGTCTTAATGAAACTTTACTTCTCGTTAAATCATAGGGTGGGTTGCCCAGTGAATAAACACTTAGCACTTGGATTTGCGATTTTCCCACTTTAAGCATCATTTTTAAGGCTTTTTCTCGGTCAATTCTTAATAAAAAGGTATGTTTCCATACAGGCTTTTTCTCGGCAATATGGTTAAAAGTACTTTCAGATCGCAGAGATTGATAGTTTTGAAGTTAATATCTATTTTAGTGAAAACACTATGATTTACCCAATGAACACTGAAATAAGTCACCAGTTTTAGTATTTTAGGAAAGTCTCTATAGCTATTTAGTTTATACATATTGAGTATTATTGAATTTTGAAGCATATGAATTACTTTTCAAATTAATTTAAATTAATTCCAGACAAATTAGAATAAAGAAATTCATCAAATAACTATCCAATTTCACTCGCCATCAAACGACCCAAATACCGTCAGATGGGAGGGAGGGCGAGTTATAAAGACACCTACGCCACATAAATTAATTCCAGACAAATTAGAATAAAGAAATTCATCAAATAACTATCCAATTTCACTCGCCATCAAACGACCCAAATACCGTCAGATGGGAGGGAGGGCGAGTTATAAAGACACCTACGCCACATAAATTAATTCCAGACAAATTAGAATAAAGAAATTCATCAAATAACTATCCAATTTCACTCGCCATCAAACGACCCAAATACCGTCAGATGGGAGGGAGGGCGAGTTATAAAGACACCTACGCCACATAAATTAATTCCAGACAAATTAGAATAAAGAAATTCATCAAATAACTATCCAATTTCACTCGCCATCAAACGACCCAAATACCGTCAGATGGGAGGGAGGGCGAGTTATAAAGACACCTACGCCACATAAATTAATTCAAGACAAATTAGAATAAAGAAATTCATCAAATAACTATCCAATTTCACTCGCCATCAAACGACCCAAATACCGTCAGATGGGAGGGAGGGCGAGTTATAAAGACACCTATGCCACATAAATTAATTCCAGACAAATTAGAATAAAGAAATTCATCAAATAACTATCCAATTTCACTCGCCATCAAACGACCCAAATACCGTCAGATGGGAGGGAGGGCGAGTTATAAAGACACCTACGCCACATAAATTAATTCCAGACAAATTAGAATAAAGAAATTCATCAAATAACTATCCAATTTCACTCGCCATCAAACGACCCAAATACCGTCAGATGGGAGGGAGGGCGAGTTATAAAGACACCTACGCCACATAAATTAATTCCAGACAAATTAGAATAAAGAAATTCATCAAATAACTATCCAATTTCACTCGCCATCAAACGACCCAAATACCGTCAGATGGGAGGGAGGGCGAGTTATAAAGACACCTACGCCACATAAATTAATTCCAGACAAATTAGAATAAAGAAATTCATCAAATAACTATCCAATTTCACTCGCCATCAAACGACCCAAATACCGTCAGATGGGAGGGAGGGCGAGTTATAAAGACACATAAAATAAAACAAAAAAACACGGAAAATAATTTAGTGATACCAAAAGAGCACAAGGCTCCTAAGTTTCAAGGTTTGCAATAAAGCTGGGACGATTTAACACAGTGGTTCCCAACCGGTGGTCCGTGAGTCTTGGAAGTGGTCCAGAGACCCAGAAGTACACACAAAAAAAATTCCTTTAAATAATAGGAATTTAAATTAATTGAACAAGAAAAGATTGAATTATACTTTCGGCTATGCAATTTGTGGGAATAACATTCAGTCACCACTAAATTTATAACAAATTCTTTTTCTACTATAAATACACAAGGTGAATTTTGCAACTCGGAAAAAAGATTAGACTCAATTTGGTGGGTTCCGAAGATTTACTTATCTCACAACAAAAATACCAATTCTAGTGATATGCAATTAAATTTTTCTTAAAATGCAGTCAGATTTTATAGCATTATACAGGGTGTCCCAAAACGACCGCATAAACTATGCATAGCTAGATTCCTCGTTGGGAGTACATAAAAACTGCCCAAAGAAGTGCCCCTCTACGATCCATAGTTTTCGAGTTATAGGAAAAACAAAGTATGGCTGTTACCCCACTTGGCGGCCATAGAACCGGACCCCCACGTCCGATCCAGCGGCCGGGGTATTCCATATTGAGCCAACCACGTATACATTAGCACAGAAATGCGCCGGAGCCCCATCTTGCTGAAACCAAAGACCCTGTACTGCCGCTCGCTAAAGGTATGTCATCGAGGAACTCGGTTAAGACCTCATTGAGAAACACCAAGTATGACTGTCCCGAGAGCCGTTCTGGCAACAGATATAGTCCAAGCAGTCGATCCCCGAGTATTGTTGTGCCCATACGTTAAGAGACCAACGTTCCTGATGTTTCTGCTGCCGGATTGACCTGGGACCACAGGGGTAACAGCCATTCTTTGTTTTTCCTATAACTCGAAAACTATGGATCGTAGAGGGGCACTTCTTTGGGCAGTTTTTATGTACTCCCAACGAGGAATCTAGCTATGCATAGTTTATGCGGTCGTTTTGGGACACCCTGTATAAAATGCCATGCTTAATTAGGGATGATAAACTTTCATCTTGAATTTTTGTGAAGATAAGGATTTTAAGCTACAAAGGGTGGCCCGTGAAGATTCTTATTTTAGACTTAGAGGTCCGCGGACTTCTTTGAGTTGGGAACCACTGATTTAACAAATAACTTAAATGAGTTTTCCATTTTAAATATCAGTCGAATTGGTGACCTCAGCTTATAAGCCCGGTGGCGTATGGAAAGAGTTTCACACTCCTACGCCAGGCAGACTCATCCCTTCATCCCTCCGGGGTCGATAAAATGAGTACTAAGTTCACCTGGGGAAATCAAGAGGGGCTTAGCAGTAAGCTAGACACTCAGCTGACCGTGACTTTCAGTCTGTAGCAGCTCTGCTCATGGCCTCACCCAGTGAGGCTGGTTATACTGGAGTTTGAAGGTCCAACGACCTAGGTACTCCCTTTTAAACTAAAGTCTGTCTGTCCTCGCTTGGCATAAGTGGCAAACCTAAAATCCGTACCCACAGCAGAAAAAACAGTGGCGAAAAAGCCATAAAGATGGTTATCTCACTTCTATTAGATACCCGATACCCTGCACTCGCCACTGCTTTTCCTGCCGTGGGTAGTGATTTTAGGTTTGCCACACGTGCCAAGCGAGGACAGACAGACTTTATCAATGATGGGTACACTAGCATTTAAGTTTAAGATTATAAAATTAGTTTTTTAAACATTTAACATTAAGAGGTTATTACTAAACCAGATATTTGCATTTTGAAGTGCGATTTCCAATTTTGAAAACAAATCAAAATAATTTTCGGCTGAAAATACTAGAACACAGTATCATCAGCAAAAGTTATAACGTCGCGATTTAAATTTACCTGGCAAAAATCATTCATAAAGATTAGAAACAATAAGGGTCCCAAAATAGATGCCTGGGGGGTTGGGGAACACCACCATTAATAGGTAACTCCTTACTACTAACTTATACATATATCATAAACATTAACGATTGGCCAGGATTGTTAAAATTAACCTTAAATTTTTCCAGGTAAAAAATTGCTGTATCCGACCAACTTGTTTTAGCATTTCGCCAATTTTTTTCTCCGTTTCAGCTTTTTAGCTACAGGAATTTTTTCTCCCTACCATGAATACTATTCTGTTCAAGAATGACGTAAAAATATCTTTTTCAGGCGAAATTCATCATCGGCATCACTGTCGCCTGCGCAACATGCCCAATGTTCAAATGACCCCAAATCACGTGGAAGAAGCTCTGTGATTGGCGCTGAGCACACAACAATAGCGTTCAGCTATTCGAGACTCTTGCAAACGCTCAGGTAAACTTAATCGGATCAAAATATCCAAATTGACTAATCACTCCTATTTAAATTTACGCAAAATGTATAATTTTATATCAAAGTTTAGTGGAAATCACTAAAAAAAACATTTTCCCGTTGAAAGGCCAGATTTAATACATAATTATACAAAATAAGTCATTAATGTAGTGTTATACGATCCTCTTATTATTTTTCTTTAAGAACGTTTAAGTTCCAAAATACCTACTAGAAAATCGTTTTAAATACTTAAATTAGGACTACATAGTTGTGATTTCAATGCAAACACTCGTGTTACACTGTTTGAAACTTTTATTATAGAACCGCAACCACTTATTATTATCGATCGGATATTGTTATCCTTCTGATATTGGTCAAATGTGATCGTATTAAGCGGAGTCCACTGTATCTTTATTAACTACGATTCATTCAAAACAAAAAAAAATCGAATTCAGGGGCTACCTTAATCAAGATCTTTATAAAACCAATTAAGAAAAATAATAATCAAATCCTTCTCATGTGCGATCTGTGTACCAAATAATTCAAATGTGCAGAGTAGTAACATAATTAATAATTTAGCTTTAAAAAATTACAAGAATGAATGTATCAAATATTTTGCTATGAATGAATAAGTCATGATTGACTAATTTTAATCCAGAAACATTTCTTGGGTCTATTAACGAATATTTGAAACATCACGAAAGCAAGCACCCATCATATTTCAATGCATGATTTAAATCTTAAAATAACATTGTTGGCCAGTCGGAATAGAATAGGCCCACTTGCAAGAATTAAGAATTTCCCCTTGCACTAGGTTAAAGAAGGGCGAATATTAGGATTCACTCTTACTTTCAAACAGGGTGGTTACTTCACTTCTTTTAGATGGCCAAGACAGCTAGGACAAATGAGGCTGGCAGGAACCAGGTATCTCCACTTTACCACCAAGTTTATTCACAGTGAGATTCGCCAATTTCGCGATACACTTGCAATTATTGTTGCCTTAAAATGCAGATCTTTGCCTGTTGCCAGAAAAGGGTTCTTAAACTGCAAGTATGGAAAAAAACCTGGGCCTCATTTCAACTTTCTTAGAGACTTAACTGAGTGAAAATGACTATATGACTTTAGAAATGAGGGACTTGCATGATTTTTTTTTAATTTAACATTTTTATCCGATTCTCCACGAAAAGTTAAGCTGATAAGCAAAATTTCAGGTTGATTAAGAAAGTTTTTCAATTAAAAAACCTTTTTTAAAGAGCGCGAAAACACTTAAATTTAAGTGTTTTCAGGGGGACGGGATGGCCTGTTCGGTTTGCTCCTCTGCCTTTCACGCCAGCAGTCTGCGCAATGCTCCGTCGTGAGTTCGATTCTCACCTCGCCCCTGGGTGTATTTTCCTTCTTTGTGCCAGTAAAAATTCTGTTGTGTCTGTCTTACTTGACGAAGGTGTATAAGCGGATCCTTGAGATCAAGCACACATACCGGAAAATATATGTAACCAAAAACCAAACCAAGTGTTTTCGCGCTCTTTAAAAAAGGTTTTTTAATTGAAAAACTTTCTTAATCAACCTGAAATTTTGCTAATCAGCCTAACTTTTCGTGAAGAATCGGATAAAAATATAAAAAAAAAATCATGCAAGTTCCTCATTCTATAAAAGCCGGAATAAAAAACGGCTTTCAGTCTTAGCATCCTGAGGTCCCGGGAATTTTTTTAAGACCATAAAAAATGTTTAGTTCAAAATTATTTTAACAGATGAAGCCAACATAATTCACGGGGTTCTGTGCTCGATATCAAAAATAGCCCGCCATGACAGTGGCGTAGCCAGAAAAAAATTTCGGAGGGGGATATTGATATTTTGGGGGGGGATATGGGGTATTTTAAGTGGTTTTCTATGGTCAAAAAAAGAAAATTTCCAAGTTTCGGGGGGGGATATATCCCCAAATCCCCCCCTCTGGCTACGCGCCTGCGCCATGATGTCCGGCAGACTGATTCCGTGTTCGATTCCAGAGAAAGAATCGAACACGGAACCCCGTGAATTATGTTGGCTCCATCTATTAACATTATTTTGAACTAAATTTTTTTCTGCCTTAAAAAAACCCCGTGACCTGAGGATGCTGACTGAAGTCGTTTTTTATTGATTTTTTTTTCGGTTTTTATGGAATTTTCAAAAGCGTACTGCCCAACTTGTAGATCTTTAAGATTGAGAGTAATCTATAGTTAGCTACATTTTGAAAAATGTAAGGAGGTTCGCTTGGAATTTTTAAAACGCAAGTAACAAAGTTAAACTTTTGAATTGAAAGTGGAAATAGTGGCATAGTTCTTGCACCAACTCAATTTGATTGTTCATTCCAAAGGGGTCCCCAAAATACTTAAAAGAAAATGTGAAATAAGTGTAAAAAAAAACTTACTAAACTCATAAAAATTTTGAACGAACAATTTTAAATTTGATTGATTTTTTTTTATTTTAAGTCCAATAAATTTAAGATTTATTTTAAGACATGTCCAAATATTACTTTCTCCTCCATTCGACTTGGGTATTTGATAATAATGACAATTAACTTGTCAACCGGTTATTTCAAAGAGTAAAATCCTAGAAATATCTCTTTACAAACTATTGAACTTTTTTAGTTACAGAAAATGACTTTTGTCTATATTGTACACGATAAAACTGGTCTAAGGTCAGTGGCGTATATAGGAATTTATTTCGGGAGGGGCCCAAAATTACTCCCCAGCCCCTCCCCCACATATTTAATAGGTCCAATGTAGCTTTTTAGGTGATAACTTAGGTTCTAAAAACTTAATATAGGAAAAGTTGTTAGTAATAAAAATACAAGTACCAAAGGGAGGTCTGGGGGTCCTCCCCCAGAAAATTTTTGACTAAAAAAACCAGGTTTTTAACTAGTTTTGGTACACTAAGTCCGTATTTTGGATGTACATTTTTATGAACTTAATATTTAAAAAGTTATTAAAATAGAGTTCCAAGTAGAAAAGGGGATCTAGGGTCCTTCCCCAGAAAATTTTTGGAACTTTACCCCTAAAAACAGGGTTTTATCATGTTTTTGGAACACTTAGTCCGAATTTTGGACATATATTTTTTGGTAGGATTTGGATGAACTTATTATAATAAAGTTGTTAATAATAAAATTCCAAGTACAAAAGGGGGGATTGGGGGTCCTCCCCCAGAAAATTTTTTGAAATTTCACCCTAAAATACAGTGTTTTAACTTGCTTTGGTACACCTCCCCCTTATATACGCCACTGTCTAAGGTGCACATTCCCCTTTAAGCGTGAAGGGGAACAATTTGAAACTACTGGTACAAGATAAACTTTTTAAGACTGATCGATTTTTTCAGATGCGGGCAAAGGAGGAAAGGTGTGTGAGTGGATGACAAAACCTAGACTCGCATCAATCAGCAATGGAAGGTGGAATGATGGATGCAATACTAAGTTTTCATTAATGGTGCCTTCATTTCCCCGCAACAACTTCTAAGAAACTCTTCACCACTTCTTCTATGGTGTGAACTAACTCTACTAGAATTTGAAATTAGGTTACGCGCCACCGAACTTGGGCAAGCGGAACTATTTCTTTCAGTATTTGTCTTCAAAATGTTTTTCGTCCATAGCCTATTTTAACTTGGGGATTTTTCACATAGATTCACCACGACTTATTTTCTCCCTTTTAGTACCATGGATGAAATCCAACAAAAAAACTTGTCATTAGGAATTTTCACCCGGACTCTATAAACGTCGTTAAAATGAAATAATGCCCTCCCGACGTTATAGAAATCAACTATAGCAATAGTTAACCTCATTATGTGTACTTTATAATGCATCACCGATGCTCTGTTTGGGCTGTAGTCTAGCGCAATATGCTGTGGAACACTCAAGTTATTGTGTGTTAATTGTTTAAATATAAGAAATTTATAGACCAATTTCAAATCGATATTTCGCGTCAAAAAAGCAGAGATTTTAACTCGAGCGAACTTCTACGGTTTGTGTTTGTGCTGAAGTTCTATAAAAAATTATCATTCTAAGAGAGTTTGTATTGTACTAAAGTTTAGTTCAATAAACTTTGGAAAATTTTGTAGCCAAAAATAAATTAATTTCTCTTTGCCAAACAAACCCCGCTTCGATTTTTTTCCCTTTTTACTCTACTTGGTTAAGTACAAACTTTTATCTTCAAATAACTGAAATTAACCGGCAGCACTATTGTAGATGTATCTGTACTTTGGAAATGTTTTTTTTCTTTTTTCTGTCAAATGAGAGAAAAGGTAAGTTTTTAGGCATGCTAAAAATTTTGCATAGTACAAAGGAAAATTTAGACGGATTTTTTTACAGTGTACAGTCGAGGAAAAACCGATTCAGTTGCAAATTCAGGAGTACCATTTGGGTGAGGAAGACAAATGAGGTAGCAATTTTCGTGAAAGAATGAAGGCTTACCCAATAATAACAGCAGACAAATCCTCCGCAGATGGTAAAAACCTGGACGTTTCGATTCGACCTCTTCTGTGCTATCATCATCAGCAGGCTATTTCTGAAGGTGGAGCGCCGATTATATTAAAGTGAGGATGCCAAAAGTTGAGATAATGATGAAGCAAAAAAGATGATGCCTAAAAATTGAGGTGATGATGACGGCAAGTAGATGAAGGGTAAAATTTCACGGGGGATAAAATGACACCTGAAGAGAATTTCTAAATAAATAATTATTTTGAAGCAAACTTTATGGCCAATATGTAGTATAGGGTAGGGAAAAATGGGTCTAGAGGTGTAAAATAGGTCTAACAGTTTATATTTATAAAATTTAATGTTTTTTTTTTTTGGAATGCTGATCTTTATTGAGACTCAAGTAAAATTAGCGTGCCACAAAAATATTAAATTTCATAAATATAAACGGTTAAAACTCCTGGACCTATTTTACCCCACCGGACCCTATTACTCTTCAATATTTTCAACAATATCGCAGTTTTCAGTGAGGGAGATGTTTTAAATATCTGCTCCCGAGCCCTCAAAGACAATATCTTTTTACTGATAAGGGAAACACCACCGTCATCTTAACACAAAGGATTAGCATCCCAAGATTCTTGACCTTTTGGACCTACTTACAACGAGACCCAACAAATAAAATTTTACTGATTACCAGTAAACTCATCAAGGATTGATGCATCCAACCTAGATAATAAAGCAACCTAGATTCCAACCTCAAAATTCACTCTTTATGTAAAGATAATGATATTTGCCACCCAGAGATGGAAGCTAAACTTTATAAGTACCTTGAAAGAAACAGTTAAATCACTTGAAATTTCATCGCCCTGCAATTTCCTCTATAAAAATTACCTTAAGACAGTTAAAAACAAGTTTTATTGAAAATATAACCAGTTTTAAATTAGCAAAAATTTTTTACAAAGTACATCAATGTATATGAACAATTAGCAAGATCATGTGCTCTTTGACATGTTTTCACAATATAAATATTGGTTCAAAGGACATGAAGCAAAACATAACAAAACTCCTCGCAGCTACTTAAATCATTACAACCATTTTAGTAAGAGATCACAAGATACGGCAGAAGAGCCACATGACCATTAAAAAGTAGTGAATCCACCACCAATATTATTAATAAGCTTTGCACATCAGAGCTGATCACAGTGTCAAAGATAATATAGTATTGTCATACACATATACATAACGAGTAAATAAGCATACAGTAACTCAAATGGTCCCAAAAGAGTGATGTGGAAGAATTAAATTATTTAATCAGTTAAAAAACCTTGCCTTTAAAAGGGTGCATTAAAACTTAACAAACAAATATATGAAAAAAAAAAAAGGATCAACTTAGTTTTACTTTATCACATGGTTTTGAATATTCTCTTGACTAGCACTCTCATACAATATATACAAAAACTGACATATACATAATTATATATCTATATTTCTTCAGAGTTAAGAAACTCAAATTACTTAAAATTTTTAACATAAACAGATTAAAATTTATATAATAAAGTAAATAATTTAAACAAGGCAGATTAAAATCATAAACATTAACCACTCACTATCTCTCATAAAACTCAAGAATTTATATTTTAGACTAGACAACAAAAATATTTTAACCATAAGAATAAGTTTTAAAAATTTACATCGAAAAGGCAAGTGCGGGAAATTGAGAGATGACAAAGAGAAACTATGTAGGAAAGGTCCCACTAATTTAGCAAATATTTCATCAATGCACTTTTTGGTTTGAAATTATAATTAGAAAAGCTTAGCAAACCAAAAACCTTTACCCTAAAAGCAATTTCAACCCAACAGATTATTCAAAAGTACAAAACAATGCAGATGCACACTTTTATACTGATAAAAATATAGAGAACAAATAACATAAGCAGTACTACCAGTTAGTATTTTTTAAACTTGCATTTACATAGCTGCCAACAATGGAGAATGAAAATTCAGGAGTTGAAATTAATTTTATGACTGAAATTCTAAATGATAAGAGAATTTTACGAGTAGGAATATTGAATTAAAATTATTTTCTAGTCACTATGATAACAAGGGCTTGATTTGTAGAAAGAGGGGTGCAGGAATGGTAATTTAATTTTGGGAGGAGGTATTTAAATTTCTGGCGTCAAAAACTTAACTTTTTGCCTCTTAATATTCTAACTTACATAATTTAACTGTACTGAAAAAGCAATAGTGTATACATATATTTTCTGTAACTAAAATCTTGTTCTTGGTAAAGGTAAAAAAAAGCATATTTCATATTCTTATAAAGAGATTTTCTATTTCACTGGTAAGGGGTTTGATCAAAATTTTTATCAATAGGGGAAAGGGGTGTACCCTAGGCCTACCTTCAATTTCTACCCTTCCAGTTTATATGTACTGAAACTAATAAAACAATTTTCCCTCGATACACTTTAACCTTTCAAATAGCACATATTTTTTTAGATCATTATTCATAAGTATGGCTGGAGCACCTTTCACTAATTTTAATAAAAAGCTTGTGAAAAATTCCTAGATGTATTAGCTTATATATCGAGTAGGAGCACCTTTCAGCATAAGCGTTTAAGGCACTGGTTTTTTAATCACAAAATTAAAGAAACTAAATCCTACCCTGCTCTGTAAATCACAATATGAACAGCATGGTGATTTTTGTAGTAACTCAAGGTAACCATGTTCGAGTTTACTTCTAACCTCATTTTTAAGCACATAGCTTCACTTAACAATACACTTCTAATTCTTCATAAGCATATGTTGCTTATCATACTATTTTGGTTAGTACAGTATATATGGTTTTTAAATAATTCTCTTCACTCTCAGATGTAAAAATCGATTTATGACATAATTTAAAAGTTAGCTCTTTTTATAAGAAGGGCGCCATGGAAAATTTTTTAGTCAGTAGGGTAAAAGTTTGGTAACCAGGTAAATTTATGTCTTATACACCCCCTTCCCCTTACTATACAAAATTAATTTATTGGGAAATTCCTCTTTTTTGTGAAAATTTGGGAGATTAATATTCAATAAAGGAGCTTGGGAGAAGATTTGGCAGCTATGTATTTGCGTTTAAGCATATTGAAGGACATTTTAATTCACTTCTTGTATATAAGCTTTAAAATTAGTCTCATATAAACACCCTTTTTAAAACCTGCTGTGGAATTTTATAATATCTTTTTCTAAATGCAAATCAGACCCGATCTTGAACAAACCAGACGCTTAAATGGAATAAAAACTATTTCCAAATTCTTAAGAATAATAATGGATTATAGGGGGAAAAGACTGCTTTTACTATTTTTCAACAACATAACAAAGTTCTCACATTTAGATATTTAAGTAATTTTTCTTTAAAAAAAAATCCAATCAAATTAATGTATTTTTTTTGTTCCATAATCCATTATTATTTAAACCTTGTTGACTACAAAGGAAAATTCAACTGCAAGTGAAAACCACAATTCTACAAACTATAGAAAAGAAGGCATTTTAAAATTCAACAAACCTCATGTAGTAAGTTTACTAAAATATAATAATTTTATATTTTAAAAAGGGAAAATTTGAAGCTATGATGCCCAGAACAATTTACCAAATTGGAAAAGTAGTAGAGTCTGATATTAAATGATACAGGACCTACATGACATATAGCAAAGAAACAAAAATATCACTCTCATATGACAAAGATGCTCAAATAAGAACGGATTACAAGATTTATTTAATTAAAGTATCTTTTATAAGCTATTATTTTAACATTTTGGGAATGTAATAATGGAATGAGTAGATACAATTTAAAAAAATTAGTACTCATTAAATCAGTGTTAAAAGAGAAAGTCGAAGAAGCTTGAAACAAAATAAGGAAACAATTCTTAATCACATTATTAGATGGCTCAGTTATAACAATCATTTAAAATTACTTGAAACCCCCCAAAAATGTTTGGCACACATTTCATTCTTTACTAAAAACAAAGAAAGCAACCAACAGTGGAATCGCCTATTAAGACTTTGAAAGAGTAGCTATTTGCATTACAATCCAGGTTAGTACTGTCAACTGCTTCTGATAATAAGGTTCAGATTAAAAGAAGGTTTATGGTAAAAAAACTAGCACGCTTTTGCTACACATATACAGAGTAAGCAGTTCATCTGATGAATAAGTACTTTAATACTGTTAAAAAACAAAATTTTAAATATAGGAATATGAAAACCAAAAACTATCTTCATCACTAACTTTTGAAGAGCACAGGTTTATGTCAAGGTATTCTTTTCTACCATGCAAAGACAGTAAATGGCAAATAGGAAAACATGTGGAATGCAAAATACAAGTAGATGACATCAAAAATACAAATCCTATACTTCACATCAAGAAAACTTTACAATAGTCCAATATCAAAGTTCCTTTTACAAACATAGAAACACTTCCCATTTCAGACTTCTTACTAATTACTCAAAGTAATATCAAAAGTCAATTAGCAATATGTTAAGGGGGAATTAGCATAGCGACAAAGTTTGAGGAAATAAATAAATTATAAACTCATCCAGGTTTAAAATTAATTCTACGTTGAGACTCCCGAGTAATTTTTTCTTAAAATTGTATAAATTTAATTTAAGGAGCAGTTCCTACTGAAGATGTCAAATCATAATAACACAACCCAGATGTACATGTAATGTAATTTACAATTCAGAAAGAAGAAAAGTACCCTATAATCTACTCCACTTAATGTGATCACAGTTAATGTTATGTTATCGGTGAAAAAGGACCAATAGGAGCCCTCAAACACCAAATGCTCTCCAGAAAACCAGTGTCTGGATTTCTCCAAAATAAATGCAAAATTATCTTTACTTCATACTTCCTTGATTTCCACAGGCTTGATTTTTACCGGGCTTCCCCAATTAACTAAAAAAATTAATCAGATCCAACTCTTAAGCCTCACACTAGATGGCTGTCATTTTGACTTAATATACTGCTGACATCTAGTTCAAATAAAATTATTCAAATGTATTTTTGGAACATATTTTTTGTACCAGGCCAGTTAATTATGCAGGCTTTGTTTTTGATAAGATGCCATTTTTAACATTCTACTTGATATGAAGTCAGCCGGAATAGGACAGCACTAAAAGCAAGCAACCAGAACCAAAGATCGATTGGGAAACCTAAAACCACCTAACCGGGTCATATGCCTAGCATCCCAGGCCCCATGGTCATGAAAATGGGCATCATAGGCCTTGGCCCACTAGGGCTGTGTTGTGCTAGGGTTTTTTTAGTTTTAAAACTGCAATAGATGCATTAGCAGACATACGCTTTTAGCCCTCTTTCTGGAACAGGGAATCTTTTCAAGTGTCCCTTTAGTGGTTACTTATTACAGGAAGATGGAATGGGTTTGCTCTTTCCTGAAAGTTGAACATTGCCAATTTTATGCAAACAATTTTAAATATACTTATAAACCGGTTTGTAATTTTTGGTAAATTTTTCAGATAAAAGCCTTATCTCAGACTATTAATTATATAGTCAAATTTTGACAAAAGGTTATCACACTAAGCAGAGTAGAATGAATAATTAAAAATTTTTATTTCATTTATGTTATTTCTTAGTGCTTCTTTACAAAATAAGGCATCCAATATATTTTAAGATTTAAAAAATCAAGCTGGAAACAAACTAATATTTTACGAGTTAAAAATAACTATAAGTAGCACAGTCAAATAATTATATACTATTTCATTCCATACAGATGAACAAACAGAAAGTTCAAAGTTATAAAGTAAAAATATTTTTTAGAAATGTTTTGTTGTGAGAATTCAAAACTTTTCTTTCATTTCAGTAACTGATAACAGTATTAAGCTCTGAGTCTTCAACAATAAACCGACACAAAAAGTGCTGAACATTCTCAAAATCATGTTTTGCAATGAGTTATAAATTTGCATAAATTAATATAAATTTAAGTTTAGAAAATAAATCCTCCTTGATATTAATGTTTATTATTAAAACATCATGGTATGTTTCTTATTACTAATGATTAAGAAAAAGAATACACGCATTACTTTGAATTGAAACACCATAAACAAAATGCATTCGATTAACTATGCAATTTAAATTTCATTGCAAAACATTCTTAGTCATTCAGTATCAAAAATTGATCTAAGAGAACATTTACTTTAAAGAAACAAAGTAGACTAATCTTTATACTATAGAGAAAACATTTTACAAATATGGCAGGTCTGCACATCACAGCAAAACAAATGAAATCAATTCATTAGTTTGCTTAAGTCACAAAATAGAAGTAATCAAAGAAAGGGGGGAGGGAATCCGCTAAGCCATATTGTTTATAAACGAATGAGAGAAAGCACATACCAAGGCTATCATCTGAACAAAGTTATATCAAACTTTATTGTAATCTTTAAAAATCTCACAAAGTGACATTTTAAAATCGAATGAATAGCACCTATCTCTCACTTTATATTCTTTTTAACTCTTTAAAATATTTAGATGCTAAAGGCATGTTAGTGAGAATATATTGGTCAGCATTAAACGTAAGCAGAGTCAAATTTCACAATCATTGTTAAGGTATAATATGGTACAGCTAACTCGAGACTATGTAATACTGTTCAGATGCAGTGGGTCTACATTTTAAAGCATAAAAAAAAAATACTGTACCTTTCAATGATGAGAGCGGATAAGAAATAGTTAAAGCAAGCATAACAAACAGTAAACTCTATAAAAACTCCTAAATAAAGAAAGACACAAAATTAAAATATTAAAAACAATCCATAAAATATTAACTCTAGACTACCACAACTGAAGTACAAATAAATTTCTAATAACAATAACAGTTTAATGAGTCAAATAACAACAAATAATTAATAACAAAAACAACTTTCAAGAAATAAACCTATTCCCAGCAATGTTACCCTGTTGGGAAATATTTAAACCCACTGCAAGTCTTTAACACAAATTGACAATTAAGCAAGTCGTACGGTTAAAATAATAATAAACAAATACTCATTCATAAACTCCAGACAAACACAACTGGATTTGAAAATGAGAAACAGCTTCAGAAATTAAGGTGACACGTGGAATGTTTAGTCGATCTCTTCACAAAAAAATATATATAATTTCTGTTTTCAATCTAATTCTGTACTCTAATTTTGGACAGTTCATAGATTCACCCTGTAGAATTCTTCAGCTAAATAATACTATATCCAAATGCCAGATAAAAGCTTCGATGCATGGTTGTCAAAGGTACACCTAAAATGTCATTAAGAAAAGTATCCAAGTAGAAAGGGTCTCACTCAAACAGCAGCAGCCCAATGTCAACAAATTAATGTAACGAAAATTTATAAACTAAAATAAAATAAAATAACTTCTGAATAGTAAATATAAACAAATACTATTTTTTTTAACAAAATATTTACACAAATTTTAGATATGATAGATTTCATTATCAATGGACCCAGCTTTTCGCCACTCTCAAATATATAGATACATATAGTATATATGCATATGTACAAAAATGGTAGATAATATCAAACCATCCAAAGGAACCTTTTAACAAGTATAGGGGGTATATATTAACAATGAAACATGGTGCTAAAAGGTAGAGTTATCACTCTCAATTATGAAACCCTTGTTCCTATGAAAATTTATGGTGACTACAGTAAGTCACTTGAATGAGTTTGCAGAAGTATATCGAGATATCTGGATAAAGAATTATGGTAACTTGCGCAACTAGGAAATGTGATCAAAAGAAACACTCGTAGCAAGTCCCCAATTTCATACCCCATGTACAAAGCATATTTTACTTGAATTATAACTTCAATCACCCCTTTAAAATATATTTTCTTTGAAAATATTATAAATTCCATTATAATCTCTTTCTACCCCAAGACACCTATTAAAAATGCTTAAGGGGATATTACTTTATATTTTGCGAATCAAGGCAACTATTGAATTGTCAGTTTGAAAAAGAGAATAAGTCCAAAAACCTAATGAAATTTATATTACATCACCAAAAATTGTTACTGGAAATTCAGTCACAATAACTGAGTCATTAAGGTAGATTAATGAATATCAATGGAGTCCAACATTCACTGGAAAAAAGGTTCAATTCTGAAAGTTTTCATTTGATAAACCAACTAAATTTCCAATGTTGCAGCCATTAAAAAATAGCTATCTGATCAGACTTGGAGTATATTTTTTATAAAGTATAAACTAAATTACTAGCCAAAATGAAATTCTACACATCAGCAATCGCAAGAAAACCCCTTTGTAATCGAAAAAACTTAATAAAAATAATGACCATAAAAACTCAAGTTGCCACAAATGTTTCTGTTAACCCACAACCCTTCAGACACTGTATAATTTTTAAGGGCTAGTCAAACAAAAATTTCCTTACAAGTAGTGGTTTTATATAGTACTGAATGCCCTTTTGAAATACAAAGGAGAATAACAGCATATTTGCCTCAAAGGCTTATAGGAGTATGAAGCAAATAATTTGAGAATGAAAAGCAATACATCACATGTAAAAATGTAAATAGTCAGGCTATTATTGTATTGAATATATACAGATTACCTAGAGACATTTTAGCATATACTTTTCACTTCATACAACTTTTCATTTGTGTTTCTTCCAAAACTTAGTGTAAAATTAACATATATAAACACCATCTGCACTCTCCTTTAAGAAGTTGTAGTCAATCCAGTTTCATTTAGATCACAGCAGTTTAAGACTAGCTTGGACACCTTGAGACAGATTAGCCTAAAGAAAAGGCACCCTAGAAACATTTCTCCACCAACGAGCTGTTTAAAGTGCTCCAAAGCACTACAGCTACATTACTTGTCGTCGACCTCATTCGTTCCCTTGTATTCGAGAGTATTGTTGTTATCAACGGAGGAATCGGTAGTTAAAAGCAGCGTCGACTTACTCTCGGGCGAAACGGACCTTTCAAGAGTTGATTTAATTAGACTCTCTATAATACCGAAATCTTGACACTTTCTCTTTTTCTGCATCTCCTCGTGAAGTCTCGCGTTCTCTTGCAGCTTCCTCATCATTTGCGAGGCGAAAAAATTGTTGGAACCTAACTGAGAAAAGTCCAATGACAGGAACGGCATGCTCTGCCACAGTGATAGAGGGGACGGGTAAGAGCCCACGCTTGGACGGTGAGGTTGTTCGGAATCGATCGATAAGCCATTGGAAGCTTCTACCGCTATTTGATTTAAATTATTCTTTAGATTTTTAACACTCATACTATTTTCAACGGAGAAATTATTTAATTTATTACAGGCCGGCTCGACCGTCGAATCGGCCAGCAAGCTACTGTTAAAAACATCCCTCTTTCTTGGACGTAACAGATGACGCTCCTTCACCTTGTATTCGAGAGTCGAGTGGGGAACGCCGTAGAAGGTTCCCGCGCGGTGGACACTCATTTCTCCCTTCTGAACGGCCCGCACGGCACGAGCCAAGTTATCACGGTCGTAGTTTCGATATCGGCCCCTCTTGGGCCGCGTTCGCTTCTCCGACTTGGAGCTGTCAGAGGAGTTGGAAGAGTTGTTGGTGCAACCCTCCTTCCCGTCTTTGGACGAGCTCTCGACCCAAGGCAGGTTGCAAGACGGACTCCCGAGGTTGTACGAGAACTCGGCGTCGTCTTCGATGACTCTCTCTTTAAGATTGCTATTGACTTTCTGACTAATACTTCTAGATATGAGCTCCTTTAGTGTAACAGTAATCCCTTTGTTCCCTGAGAGCGAATGACTAGAAGTTCCTGGGGGAGGGGAGGAAGAGGGGAGACCGGGATCGTCTGAATGCATGGGTGGAGATTTAGCAGGTTTGAAGGACGGAACTTTCAGTATCACATTAGATGGCATATCTGTCAATTCTTCCTCTTCGTTATGGACATCTTTTTCAAATTCCATGCGCTCTCCTGCTAACCGGCGGATTAAATCGGGTAAAAGAGGCAACTTCAAGTCATCTTGTAAGGCAGAGAGTGATTGGCTCGAAGAGTGTATATTTTCTTTAGATTTAACTAGCGCTAAGTGCTGTATATCTGAAAATACCTGAAAAGGAAAATACAACGATTTACTGAATAGTACTTTCTTTTGGAACTTGCATACTCAGCTGTCAACTCTTTTTTACCAATTGGCGGAAAAGTCACTTAAGCATCATAGTCTGTTCTAATTTTTGATAAGATGGTTGATGGATCTAAATATGCAAGCACCATTTTCATTGATAACTTAACACTCATGAGACATTCCATGTCAGATCAATAAAAAAATAATACATTTTTGACTGCAATCCTTCCGATTTTGATGACATAACCAGCTGTATTCACCATTAACTTGGAATCGAGCCTTTTCGACAACTCTGATTGACTTATAACTTGATTCCCTTTTTCAACTACCAATCAGAAGTTTTGATTCCAGGTTAATCTTAGGTTAGGTTAGTGGGGAATACGGCCGTTAGTATGAAGGACAATAAAAGTAATTCTGCCAATTTTCATCTCAAAAATTGACCAAGATTCACCATGCTAGATAGAAAACTTGCCCCAAAAATGGGAAAACATGCACATACAAATAACTCTAGCTCCTTACCTAAATGTAGTAGAATCACAATTAATACACCAATGTAAACTTTAAGAAAGAGCTTTCTAATGGTGCCTTCAGTGATAGCAATAAGGTCAAAGAAAAATATAGGATTCTCCAATAAAGAATATAGGACATAAAAACACACATTTTAATTATTTAGTTTGAAATTTCTGACTGGGTAATAGGATTTCAGGACTTTCACATAATCAGTAGACATCCTGAAATAACTTAATGTCTAAAATACTTTGGGAAAACTGCTAATATTTTGAAAAAAAAATCCATTAACTAAGACAAATGATTATTTCGAAAATATAGGATGGCTGCAATCACTGCATATTTTATGCATTTTTTCATAAAAACAGTTGAATCAAGGAAGATTTGAGTAAGTTGGGCTAAGTGTTAGTGAGTAAATATGACTGCTTTTGATGGTTCTTGGTAACCAATCCATATTCCCAGAATGCATTAAAAAAAATGAACACAATTTGGATGACTTAAACAGAAGCATAAGTTAGGAAAAGTCATAAAAGTAGAAGTATGTAACGCAAATACTTTTAAAAATAATTAGATTCAAAAACACAAAACAGTCAAAATGACTGACTGCTTCAGATCTTCTAGTGTTAAACACATGTTAAAATTTCAACCCAATATGTAATAATCCTACATTGAATCTTAATTAAATACAATTGTAATGCTTTATGGAAGTGAAAACTTGGGCACAAATTTTTACTTACATGCGAAAGAACAGGTGCAAGAGTTTGACTGTATTCTAAGCTACCAAACAGTTGTAGTTCATCCATGGCATCTACTTCAGAAATACTTGGGATATGAACACTATTGAGTTTATCAACTGAACCTTCCGAAGCACTCTGAACTTTCTGGGTTATAGTGTGCTTCAATAATTGACGAAGTGATTCGCTAGCGGATGAATTTTGCTTATCATTTTCGAGGACCTCCAATTCTGTATTCCTAAAACTTTTGCACGATTCTTTTGTTTTCGAAGCATTTTCCGCAGACTGAGTGGTCCTACTATGGGCACGACTTTTCGATTCATTCGCTAACTTGTAGACCTTGTTTCTTAGAGTCGATCGAGGAATTCCGTAGATCACCGCTGCTCTTCTAGTTCCCAACTTTCCACTTTGTATATCTCGCAATGCAGCTTGAAGTTCGTCTTCGGTGTAAGATCGCTTGGAATTGGTATCTAATCTTCTTCGATGTCTGTCGAAAGATTCAAGGCTTACTACACATCAACAAACATACAAGATTCAGGGTTGGCAAATATCATGATATTTATCCGATATTTTCATATTTAAACTAGAAAAATACTGTTTATTAGCAGTGAATACTTGTCTAAAGCAAAATATTACTATTAAGAGCATTTTTGATTAATTCTTAATTACCCAGATCATATTATATAATAATTAAGAGAAAATATCAATGTAACAAGAACTTTATGCATGTATATTTTAATTTCATTTCTGCCTTAAAGAAAATATTATTTACTTATAAAAGTTAAGCTTCACTTTAATAATTTGAAGAACAATTTATTAATTCATTCCTTAAAAGATGCAGATACCAATAGTTTATTTCAATTATCTTTCATTTTTTAAATGATGATTGTATAGCAATTGTTACAAAATCAGACAAGGTCTCATAAAATATGATACTTTAACTTGATGATTTTACAATTTTATAGGTATTAAATTGTAATTACATGGTTAAAAAAATTTCACAACTTAATTAACATGTCAACAAAGTACTCAAAAATTAATTTTGGGAGGTTTAATCTTAAAATTGCTGATTTTGTTATTGGATAAATATCTTTCTATAAATATCATTATATATGAAGTGATATATATCGGCCAACCCTGACAAGATTACACAAAAAGGAGAAAAGGGAACCTACCCAGGTTTTAAAGGAATCTGGGGTACTTTTAATACAGAATTGGAGGCTGTTTCACTGTCATTCAGGAAGTTATTTGCATTTTTGGGATGTCGACCTCTACCAGAACAAATGGCTCCATCGCTTGAAGACGGTTTAATAGAATTTACACTTAGGTCTAATGGCTGATCCAGCAGTGGAGGCGAAACACCTTGAGAGGAGGATAAGGCAGCAATACGCCAAGGCGACAATGCTGAGGCGCAAGAGGTAAAGGAACCTGCAAAGTAATTATCTCAATCCAAAACAAAATATTTAAAATTCTTAATCCTCAACCCTATCCAAATAATTTTAGAACCCTTAGATTACTTCCAATTCGACACAATGCATATTTCCGTATTTTACTTCACCTTTTTCGACATAAATCTTCGAGTAACTTGCGTAATAGAAGTTACAATACTAGATCAACTGCAAGCTATCAGATACCAAAATTTTCCAAAGATATATTTTCTAAAAGTTTCTATTATCTTGCACCTAAATTATATAACAGTTTACCTCTAAATTTAATTACTATTACTAAATACTCCACTTTTAAAAGAAAACTACTTGACTTCATAATAAATATTGTCGACCTGGATTCATATTTTTCCCTCAATTGAAGCAATCTATTTATAATCAGTTATCCAGCTTTTTGCCATTATTTATTTACTCATTTGCAAAAGTTGTTATAATTTTTTTTCTCATTTATTTTGTATTTAATGTAAAATACATTCTCTGTCGCCTGAACGGGAATTGTCAAATTTCCCCTAGGCGTCAAATATTTTTTCCTTGTGTATCTGTAAAAAATTTTTGTGCAGTAAATAAAGTTATTATTATTATTAAGTTTTACTACCGTTAAAATACGAGCAACCCTGCTGATTCGGAAAACACCCCATGCCATACCTGATATAATGCCTTGATCAGATGAGGCAGAATGTTCATCGGTATCAATTCGCAACGAATTGTAACCATCAACAGTAGGTATAATTCCACTGGCGGGATCCTGAAAGAGTAGAAAATTTCAACAACCATGTTATTTTGTGTCAGGAATCGAGCACAATTATCTTCTTTTGTGCCGTACGGGAGATATGGTTGTAGAACTATTATTTCTGAACTGCCAAGTGTGGCAACGATGTTATTCTAATTTTCCTGTGTATATATAGTGACTGATTTTAGACTTAAATAAATTGCTTCTTTGTTCTTAACCTGACTATGTTATTTCTTATTTAATTTCACTCTGCTAGACATTTTGCTTAAAATATTGCATCATCCCACTCTTTTATGAGAAAAAAAAAGTACTTTTACTTAAGTACTTTTTAAGGCTCATTTTAAATTTTTCATGGACTAGCTATAAAGGTGCCATTAAGGAGGAACAAAAGTTGTTCTCCCTACTTCAGAACTGAACAAAAACCTTTCTTATAGTTATCACCATTCATATATTTAACACATATTACTATATTTCTCTTGCTTTAGAAAAGTCAAACAGAAAAATTTCAAATATCCCATCTATATTTAACAAGCTTACAAACTATTTGACTTAAAAAATGAACTTTTTCATGTTCGAACTGAAAAGAATTCCAAATTAAAACATTTCAAATAAAACTCAAGGACTTTTAAACACTTTGCACAAAATTCAAGTACTTTCCAGGGCTCAAAAATAAAATTAAAGTACCCGTGGGAACCCTGATCATGGTTTAGCATATGACAGCAAATAATTAACACGCACAGTTTAGTAAGGTTTATAGTCACAGTATTAAATGGGAGTTGGAACTTACATATGGCGGTTGCTTTTTTGCACTACAAAAATAACATGTATCTTCAGGATACCAATCAACTGGTGCATTGCTTTCTAAATCTAAAAAGAGAAACAGAAATCACTATCATTTTTAAAACAGACATTATTTATCAATTTGCACGGAAAAACATACTACATTCTAGCTTAATAACAAATGGGCAATTCTTTGGTAACGGAATTACAAATCAGAGCAAATTCACATGTTTTTACTTTAATTTAACTAAATTATTATTATTATTCTAATCTGATTTTTTGCAGGCATAAGTACAGTAAAAGAAAACAAAATATGCATTTGAAATATTCTAAAAAAATTAATAATTTTTTGAGAAATTTATAAATGCTTGGTAACGGAATTACATAAAAAATGCATGGTTAAAAGTGATGTTTAGTAAAGTTCAAATTCCTGTGAAAATTTTTTTGCTTTATTTTATGTGATTTAACTAACCACATATTAACCTCTAAAAAAACACTTGTTACTGAGTTTATACTCATTAATCAATATTTTTAATTGAATTTTATATAGCGGTAATGGAATTACACCTTCTGAAAATCAAGCCTTTTATACTTATAATTTTTATTCCAGTATATAGATACTGCACTATATTTCCATAACACATAATTTTACATTATATTTGTAAAGAAAGTAATTGTTTTGAAAGGTTTAATGATACATTGTAATTACGTTACCATTAATTACACCACTAATTAAAAACATAATTTAATTTTTTTGCCCTAATTTATTCCTCTAGAGCAGTGGTTCCCAAAGTGGGGGTTTCGCGTGACAAATTTTATTTCCTTAAAGAAAATAAGAATGGTGTTTTATTATATTAAGTTCATCAAAATGCAAATCCTACCAAAAATATGTATTGATTCTCTACCAAAAATATGTATTGATTCTTAAAAATGTAAGTCCAAAATTAGGATTAGGTGTACCAAAACAAGTTAAAACCCTCTTTTTATAGTCAAATTTCCAAAAATTTTCTGGGGGGACCCCAGACCCCCCCCCCTGATGGTTCTTGTAACTCGCTAAATCAAAACTTTTTTTTTAACATTAAAATGGCTTGTTTCATTTAATATCAGATAATAAATTTTGAAAAGTCGTTGATTAAAAAATATTCAGGGTTCCACGATCATTGGCAACAAATTGGGGGGTTCCACGAGCAAAATAGTTTGGGAACCACTGCTCTAGAGCAGGGGTTCTCAAACTTTTGAGCATCGCGACCCACTTTTTATTAACATAATCTAACGCGACACACCTCATTTTTTCAGACACTAGTTGACTGGAGAAGAACATTTAAATCAGTCCTCCTTCACTCTACACATGCACCCTGTTAGTCCTTCTAACCAAATATGTCTCTTAATCTTACGCGCTTATTGGAGATCAAATGTAGGTGTTCAGAAAAATTAAAAGGTATAACCTATTAGCGTATCGAACAATTAGATTTGATTGATTATTATTATTTTAGTAATTTGAGATAATTTACAATTCCAATATTTATTATTGTAGGCATTATGAAAAAAAAATAAAGAAATAAATTCCCGAAATTGACTCTCGACTCACCCGAAATTGACTCCCGACACACCAGAAATTGACTCACGACTCACCTGAAATTGACTCTCGACTCACATGAAATTTGACTCTTGACTCACATGAAATTGACTCTCGACTCACCAAAAATTAACTCGCGACCCACAGTTTGAGAACCTCTGCTCTAGACCTCTAGAGGACCATTAAGAAAAAACAGAACATCAACTTTTTAAATTAATTTTTCTTAAAATAAGCAAAACTTTTTTACCTTTGTGGTAACGGAATTACATGCTATATTATTTTCTATTAAATTGAGTTAATTTATGTATTATTAAAAGAAATCAATTTTTAATTTTAGTGTTATTTCTACTAAGAATATTCACAAAGGTGAAAATATATTAATCACTAAGAATATTCTAAAGAATTATTAATAATATTCACTAAGAATATTCATAAGCTGGCAAAAAATAAATAGATATTTAGCTTATAGTTTAAGTGTTTTTCAGTCTCTTAAACTTTGAACTCATATTTATTTGATTTACACTATTTTCAATACCTATTTAAACTCATCATTTTAGATTTATTAAAAACTCCAAATTAAAAACTATTTTAATACATGATAACTTCATATTTTTAGCAACAAAACCCTAAAATTTGGTAAATTTCTGAGCAATTTAAAATTTTGATGTCCATGTCCCGAATCTCAAATAATTGCCCAAATGTCACATGACATTTTTTGCGACACAAAAACGGCTAAGTTTCAGAAAAAGTGATGGAAATAAAACCAGCAAGTGTGACCTTGAGTTAACTAGTTCTTACATTAATGAGGATCGCCCAATATTTTAGCAATGCATATTCAATGTAAGAAAATTCTAAAGTGAAATGTGTCTTAGTGAATCTTTATAGTTGAAATAAATGTTTCAGTGTTGAAATAAGGCTCAACATGCCTGTATATTAAAACAGAAAAATGTAATGTTCACTTTTCCCTTTCTCTGGCCTCCTTATAAAAAGTTTCATTCACAAATCAAGTACTCCTCGATCCCTAAATGTTTGCAATGCAAAAATACTCGAAGCACGAGATTTCTATTCCAAAAAGTACTCAATACCTATAATGGGTGTCAATACCGCCAAGTTCCGATTTTGCTTATAACCACTTAAAAATTTAAATTTGTATATCTGTGGGTTTTGTACATCCTTACACAGTTTGCTTTTATTCAACAACTTTAATTTGCTTTAATGTGTGTGAAAATAATTCCACTCCATTTAGGCCAATGTTTCCTCATTTCACGGCATATTTCTAACCTTTATTGGCCAAAACGAGCTTGGCAGACAGACAACAGAAACGAACCATAATTAGTTAGTCATAAAAGGTAAATCCACACCTGTAAATGGCTGCACAAGAATTCTCCACTTCCGTGCTCCCATCAGCTCCTCGGCTAATCTCTCCAACCCTAAAAGGAAAAATTATACTTTAATTCTTATTCAAATATGCACTAGAAATTATTACATTACTCATTTTCTTTATTATTGGGAAATCGTTCCCAAACTTTTTTAAGTTGTGTCACTATTTTGAAAGGTTGGTAAATATCATGACTGCATTAACATTAACTGACTTCATTAACTCAGGGTCATTTGAAAGCTGAACCCATGCAGTAATACACATTAAAAGAAAAAAAAATATTTTTACTTTTTTGGATCGAAATTGGAAAATGCACATTTTGTGTGATTAAGAAAAAAGTGAAAAATACTTCATAAATTTTGATTGGGGGTAGGGTTTCCCTGGACCGATATTAAAGTTTCTTAATTTATTAATGAGGGGCAGGAGTATTTTCTCCAACTCCCCTTTTAGAGCACTGTTTGAGAGGTATTGGCAGTTCATTTCTCTAGCATATCCCAGACGTGTTTTATTGGATTCATGCCGGGAGAACGTGCTGGCCATTCTCGCAACTTCTTCATCCTGAAGGAAATCATTCACTAAGGTAGCACAATGTTATCTGCAATTATCATCCCTTAAAGTAAAATTATCACCGTTTTCTTTCTCCTATGTGTGGGTCTACCAGAGGTGTAAGGATATTGGCCTTATAACTCTGGACCGGCAGAAACGGTCAGGCCCGTGCTGGGCCGCCGGGACATATCCTGGTGCGCCCTCCAGCCTGGAAATTTTGGCGCCCTCCTATTCCGAAACTGACAAGGCTTTGAGTGCTGCGACTGTAGGCTAAACTACTTAATAGAGGTGGGCGCCTTTAATCAAAACAGCAATACCTTTGAGAGTGTTAAGTCAAGGTATTTTGTTTTTCGCACTAGGGGAACCCTAAGCGAAAAAAAAAGTACTAATACATACCTTGATAGTGGAATAGGCGGTGTTTTCAGGGCGCCCTTTTAAGCTACCGCGAAATTTTAAAAGTTCCGCTTTAATTTTACTGCGGTGATTTTTCATGGCGATTTCGCTCTTTGTTTAATACTTCGAATTTGCGAAGGCAGGGCGGTGTCTTTTAGACGCCCTTCTTCATGCACAAACCAGAAAATGCAAGGGCACAGCACTAATTTTTGATGGGCCTTTAGTGAAATACGTTGAAATTGAAAGGGCGGGGCGTTAATTTTTACGGTGCTGTTATTTAAACAGGTAGTTACTTGACTAAGGGCCGTCCTTAGTCATTAGAGAGAAGTATCGAACGCAGGGCCATATCCAATGGGGTTTTAGGGGTTTAACCCCTCCTAAAATTTAGACAAATATTTATGCTGTTTTTTCCTCCGGGTGTAACCTAAAGGGTCTCAAAATGTGTCAAAACAGTACTTTTAGGAGTAAAAATTCCAAAAATTTTCTGGGGGAGGACCCCCAGACCCCCCTCGAAATTTTAAAATCCATTACAAACTAATTTTCATTGAATATTCTCTGACTTGCGAGGAGTAGTCCTCTTTTGATGTAATCATCTGAAGGGGCTCGAAATGATTCAAAATACTGTTTTTCACAAAAATCAAATATTAAAAATAAAAAACAATCAAATATATCTCAAATAGCAGTATTGTTTTAATTTTTTTCCATTGAGAAAAGCAATTTGTGAAACGTCGCCAATCTTAAAAGAAAAGTAAGTTTTTAGGTTTACAAATAATTATTTGGGTGGCGCCCTTCAACCCTTTGTCCACCGCCCTCTGAAGGACGGGCCTGGAAACGGTCCCTGGTGAGGGGTCTTTATTCCATTGATAGAGATGCTGGTCTATATCATCACTTCTCTTTCCAAATCTGACTCCTTCATGCACAAAATTTGGATTATTTTGTGTTCCTTGGTCCCTCCAGACAAAGTCAGCTGTTATCAGAATGAACTGAGAAACGAGAGGAGTCAGATTTGGAGGGGTGGAGCGATGGTATTAGAGCAACAACTCTACTAAAAAAATCATGGAAAACTGATTTTTTCCAAAATTAAGCTAGCTTATTGTAAAAGTAATGTTTTATTTTCAAATTTTAGCAAGTTTTTTTTTTTCAAATTAAATAAATGTGTTTTTTCGAAACAAATGCTTTTTTTCTCAAAATTAGACAGATTTTGTTTTGGTTTTCAAATGTAATTGTAGTATTTTTTTTTTAAAATTAGGCAA
This sequence comes from Tetragnatha montana, assembly GCA_963680715.1. Taxonomy (NCBI): domain Eukaryota; kingdom Metazoa; phylum Arthropoda; class Arachnida; order Araneae; family Tetragnathidae; genus Tetragnatha; species Tetragnatha montana. Next base: position 1,526,368 of record OY796684.1, on the reverse strand, counting down.
TTTTGATGTGTGCCAAGCAGTGTGATGAGTGCGATTCAGTACCAAGTTTGCAATCTAAAAGTTATTTAACAAATAAACAGTGATCACTATAGAGCAGGGCGCGAAATTTCCGCTCGCCAACTCGCCATTGGCGACCAAAAATTAAAGACTGGCGAGAAAGTTCTTTTCCTCGAAAAAAAAGTTCGAGTTTAAAATAAAAAATGTCCAAATCAAGGAATCTTAATCGAGCGGCTCTTGTTGTATAATGATAGTCTTGCATTGTGTAAAGTTTGTCAGGAAGTGCCATCCAGTAATGTGGACAAAAAGTGGATTAATGGTTTTTCCGGACCTTTTAAAAAGGAAACATTTTCTTGCCATAATCAAAGCAAAATCCACTGTGAAAATTTTGCCATTGTAAAGGCAGAAAAGCGCAGACTGAGACACTGGAGGATTTGCTCAGCTCTAAAAGATTTTGACCCAACAGCTGATATCGACAAGTGGTATTTTAGTGCTGGAAGGCAGCGATACACAAACATAAGGGGCTAAAACTAACAGAAACTTTTCATAGATGGCTAAGGGGGTAACAACTTCTGAGACCTGATATCAAATATAGTTAGTTTAATTATTTTTTGCAGTGTATTTTAATTTTACATTCTTTTAAAGTTTTACTTTCAATAATGTTTCTGCAAACACTATTTTTTAAAATAAAAAAAAAATACGAATCCAAAGTTTTGGCGAGTGTAAAAATTTTAGTCTGGCTACAGTACGACCACGAAGTTTAGTCGCTTGACCTTTCCTGACCCGGGGGGAGCTCGCCGCTTCGGGGTAGCTAAAAAAAGGAAGAGATTCCGGTTTTTGGGGGGTTGCCCAAGCGACTCAACTTCGTGGTCGATCTGTAGTATCTATAGAGCTGAAATTTCATGCCCTGCTATAGAGAGTTAACTAAAAAATAACACATTAAATGATTACAAGATATTATTATTAGTAATAATAAAAAATAAGAATACATACACTTTGACAAGATAAAAGTTGCAGATCATTCTTATAAAGCAGACTCCAACCTCCAATGAAAATTTTCCATAGTACCCGTAATTAACCCTTTATCCAAAAATCTAAAATCCAAAATCAACCCCCTATTCAGCAGGTTTTCTAATTTTTTTTAGGTAGCTTTATTTTTATCATGAAAATGTTTTTCTTTTTTTTTCTCTCACAAGTTTTGGTTGTGTTATACTATTCCGCGCTGGATGAGTTAGCAACGTTGGGAGTTTCGATTAGTGTGCAATATGATCCAAAAAGGGAGTGTTCGAGAATGGGAGTTGATTATAAGGGAAAAAAGCGTTTAATTCTTCAGGATCTTAAGCAGACCGTCATTAGCATTGATGTGCTTTTAATTATGCGGAACTACTACAATAAATGTGCTGTTTTCCCGCCACACATGATGCTAGGAGGGTTTCCATAGTTTTTCGTTGATTTCCCTAATTCGTAGTACAAAAACAACAACCGTAAAAACTACGGAGAATACGTAGTACTTGGAGTCTCTGATTATGTGTTGTAATTTTAAAGTTATTCACCAATTAAAATATGATCACTACAGATAGTACACTAAAGAATATCCCAATAAACAATACAACTAATATTCAAAATCAAACAATGGAATTTTTCAAGGATACCAATATATTTAAATAAGTTGACAGCAATATTTGGTCGCATCGCAGTTAAAGTTGTGGAGGCCTGGATTAGATCGATCTGGCTAAAAAAGTGTTATGTTTCACTGTATAAGTCAATACAGATGCTTCATTCTTGCCACTTTTACCATAGGTTAAATCAGTACAAGTCAGATTCATTAAAAACCAACTTTGTTCAAGCAACAAGCTCCCAAGAGTAGAGTAAAACGAACCTCTCTGTTCGACCACCCCTACAAAACCACCACTTTTTGAAGGCACCCATTTTTCTCTATTCCCATAATGTTAAAATACCCAAATTCAATAACCAGTTAATTCCTAAAACCCTTCCCAGTGACTTATTTTCCTAATTCACAAAAAAAATCCAACTGTTAAACAAACAGTAACCACATTCAAAATACTTTCAATAAATGTGTTCCACACATTCAAATTCACTTTTAAAACATTTGCTCTGCCATTGAAAGGGCCACCATAGGATGGCATTAAAAGGTTTGATAAGTTTGGTGCATGTTTAATGGCTAAACAGTCTGTACTATACAGATATTTTAAAGAAGATTTTATAGTCCTACACCTACCCCCTTACCACATGTGGTTTTATGTTATACTATATTGCTCACTTCAAAACAACAAGACTCACAATAAGTGACAGTACTTGACAGATTTACAAGTCTGTTTGGTCTGGGTCGGTTCTTGTTTCAGAAATACAGAGAGGTCATGATAAATTGTATACCTAATGCTGAAATATTGGCAACTGTTGAAACATTGCTCAGAATAAATTTATAATTAAGGCATGGAATTGAGTTATATTTATTTAGAATGCCTCCAAGCTTTATAGCACATGGATAAAACATGGGTTAATGAAGCAAACCCAGGCTGCAGATTTTAATCACCAAATTTGGCGACTGATTATCATACTTGGTTTAGTTGTTTGGCATCATACTTGGCGACAAAAAAGTCGCTAAATTCAGCTACAGCCTGGATTAGCTTCATTTACCAAAACATGTTATGATACAAATATTTGTGCACTGTCATACAAACATTTAAGGTTATTTTGATTAAATTTATTGCATTATGTTTCGTTTAGATACAGAAGGTTTAATAGTATAAAATGGACTCAGAGGATGTAAACATCACAAAAACATTCAACAATTCTTTGTCAAAACCTTCCGTGGTCGTCAAATTCAGCAGCATGGGTATAGGAAAGTCAATGGGGTTTTATAAAATTTTCTAATTCAGCGGCAGTCAACGAGATAATATGCAGGAACCAAAAAATAAATAAGGGTGAAAACTCCCTGGGATTATGTTTATGTCTTTTGCATTTAGCGGAGAATGACCCCAAGTTGATAAATATCCATTCAAATTTTAGCTGGTTAATTTAATGAAAGCCTTAAATAAAAATCTCCCTTTGAGTACAACTAGGAGCATTGTAATAACCCATGCTTTCTTTGTAAATAAATAAACATTAGAAGGTTGTCTTGAAACTATATGAATAATATACAGACAACTACTACACAAATAAAATCCTTTTACCCCTTCAATAACCAAACTAAACCTTCACAAATAAAAGAAACTTCCATTCTTATTTTAAAAATAATACATAATTCAACGGCATCAGTTAAAGAAAATAGATTAAAAAAAATAAAAGATAAGGTGAAAAAAATAAGATTAAATAATGTCAGTCTAGAGAATTTTTAAACCAGTACTTCCAAAATTTTACAACAAATAAGCCGTTCCAGAGAATCCGAAACTAGCAATTTTTTTTTAATATCATGCGCTGAAAAACCTTAATGGACTATTCAAGTAAACAAAATGGGAAAGATAGTTAAACAAGAAAAGAAAAGCCCAGTACATCATTTCCCAAACAAGCGATCCCATCTATTTGTATTCCTTTAGTTGCATGAAAACACAAATACAGTAAACAGCAACGCGTTTTTAATGCAATCAACGATAATGGTCTTGCATCATCGATCACTTTCGCACCCAACTTCAAAATGGAGGATAATTTTGGGTGACATAGTAATTGATTATAATTACTCACCTAGTATATAGAGTATTTCTTTGCTCCATTTGTGTAATTCTTTACGAAATACACGTCGCTCATGGGAGCAACGGGAAATAGTACATTCCGCCATTTTTCGCCTTCACCCTTACCATGACGTCAGTAGGAACCGGAAGATACTGTAAAACCCACACGTCACGGCTTTCGGAGGAGACCGGTGAGTAGAAAAATTTCATCTCTCAAAAAAAAATCCCCCTGTGGAGGGAAAAACATGGTCATCGGCCGATGGGCGGAGCTCTACACTTCAATGAAAAAGAATGCTGCCCAGTTGCCTTCCATGACACGATAATTATCTTTCCGACTACCACCTTTCGAGAAAGTTAGTTTTTATGACCAGTGCGTATTTTTTATGGGAGCGAACCAATTGTTAAGAGAGAGTTTCGCGAAAGGTAACTCCATATCCATACCACCATAGGGTCGGTGTTTCGGTTTGAGATAACTTGGCCACGCCCACTTGGATGGCCGATCTTGCACCCACTTATTTATCGAGTTAAAATCAAAATTTATGACCATCAATTTTTATCCCTCCAAGGATTTCCATCTTAAGTACTTTCTCTGTTAAGTACGTTTTCGAATAGTTCCGAAATTTCACCAAAAAATAAGATTGCTCTGGGTTTTATCAATTTTGTGAGTTTTAGAACAAATCCCATTTCAGTCTTAAATCGTTCTTCAATGAGCGATTTTTTTTCTTCGTAAAATACGGTCATCTTTTGCCAAAACTATATGTTCAACATCAATTATAAGCCTATATAAATGCTTTAAGGGTACTTAGAATGTCAATTTTTTTTTTTTAAAATCTAGAATGATAGACTAGAAATTTAAAAGAACCCGAGTTTTTAAAGTTTAACAAAAGACAACACTTGTCAATATATAAAAATATTTTTTATTCCAAATTGCCAATAATACAAGAAAATAACAAAAACAGTTTTAATTGAGAACTCATTTCTCTCAAGAAGTTTCTAAATATATCAATGTATGAATTGAAAATTATTTCATAAGTTCAACTCAGAGTTTCAGAATTAAAAAGACATCGCAAATATTTTTTAACACTTACAAGTTAAGTTTCAAACACGGAATAAAAAATGCTAACGCTACACCATAATATCAATCCAATCTCACCATCAGAATACACTTAGAAATTCTTATCTGCTAGTTATCACTTTGAAAGCGAGTAGTTTCTTTTAATATTTCTAAAAGATGGCAGCACGAGTTCAAATTTCAAATGCTTACCAGCCTATTGGGTATAGTCATAAAAAAAGTAAAAATAAATTTGAGTTTAAAGCTCAAGATTTACTTTAACAAAAAATTTAGTTCACCTAAAAATAAATAACGTGTTTGGATTCATAACACTTAAAATAGCAAGTCCTAAAAAAAACCATTATAGCTTCATAGAAAAAAGAATTTTCTGGATCCAAGTACCCTTTTAATGGATGATAACAAGATGTAAGCAACTCTCAGTACAAAAGAAATACTATGACTAAACCTCAAATAAATATTTTACATGCAAGAGAAATACAAGTTCCTACGAGTTCCATTATGAGGGAAATGACTGAAAAAATATTGGGTGAAGAGAAAAATCCCCAACCCAAGCAATATTTGAGTAATGATAAAGTGACATTAATAGAAGTTTTAACATATTTATTAACACTGTAAAAATATATACACAACTTTTAAAATTACATATATGTGTTTCTAAATATAATCAGTACAAATATGCTTTCGAAATTAGCACTTTTAATTTTTAATAGTTAATCATTTTTATAGGTGTAAAGAAAAAATTCATTTTCAATTCAAATGTCAATTATTCTTTGAGATTTACATACATAAAAATTGAAGTAAATATTTGATGCTTCTTTAGAGATGAATAAAAGTTTGTGTATAAATTGCTTCATGGTTATTGGAAGATATTCTCAATGGTACCACATACTGGCTTTTAACGTGTGTACTTGAACTTTTGAGACAGATTCCAAGCATCTTGTTTCAAATTATTAAGCTGGATCTAAAGAAATAATCATAATTAAACCATTGTAAGAGAAATACTTCAACAATAACTACGTTTCAATACTGTAAATTAGGTTACCTTTCTTGTCTTGATTAGAGGGATTAGGGTTTCTTGTAGATTGCCTAAACTGTTCAACTAAATCTGGATTTGCAGCTTGCATTTGAGCCGCTAAATACTGACCACTGGAAAACAAGAAAAGTAATCATTGTTTTGAACCCTTTAACATTTTTACTGTTGGTTTGTAGTACTGTTTTGTTAGGGTAAATTTAATCACATATCCTATATTTACTATCATTATGAATTTTAGGCTGTGATTTTTGTCAATGATAACAATTTTTGTTAGATGCTGTTGATATAAAACTGTTTCTTTCTGAATTTTTAGACAAAAGTAGGGGTGCAGGGACAATGGAATGGGGGGCTAGAATTCTTGTTGATTTCTGATGCTATACACAGAAAAAAATTTCAACCTTTACATTTCAAGTTAGTCAAATACTATCAGGGCTTTATGTGAAATACAACATTTGGTTCAAAATTAAAATATGTATCACGAAAAAACTGTGGGTGATGGAGAAAAACAACTTGCATATTTGAATTCAGCGTAAAAAGTTATATTAGGATTACCCCATTTTTCTCTTGCGCCAGAAAAAAAATTAAAATTGTTTTACCTTTTGTTCAAATACTGTATTATAACTTAGTCAATTTAACAGCATAGCCAGAGTATTTTTTAAATAATCATAATAAATAAGTGTTTTATAATCAATAAGCTTCTCAGGAATACATGAATGTCCAAGCATTTTTGGATTTTGGGTGTTTGCTCCTATTTATAAATGCCTAGTCGTTTTACATTATTGTCCCTGATTAGGACCATGTGAGTCGTCTAGTTTTAAAACCAGATAGATATGTTTTTCCAATTTTCAGTTGATGTTATGTCCTGATTGTTAAAATACAGTCTAGCAAATAGCCAAGTTTTAAGCTTTAAAAAAATATAGATCTAATGTTTCATGACTAACACTAATTTTAAGGGAAATCTGTGACAAAAAAAAACAGTGTTTTAAAACTCTTATGCTGAAAAGTGCTCCAACTAATCTATAAGCTTATACATCAGGGGTCGATCCAGGTTATATTTTTTGGGGCCCTTTTTTGTGAAAACTGAAGTCAAATTACACTTTAATTTCTCAAATTATCGTAAAAAAAACCACATTTTTTATTTGAAACAAATAAGATTTTGTGAATGTTTTCTTCCAAATAATCATTAAAGCTAATTAGAATTTTGTGAAAGGGTCATTTTTAAGAACTTGGATTTTGTGAAGGGGTCTTTTTTAGGAGGTGAAATTTTGTAAAGGGGCAGCAAAAGGGCCCCGATTTTCGGCTGGATCGACCTCTGTACATGTTGATAATGTAACCATCTTAAATAAAAGAATAAGGGTTTTGTAAGTGCACAATTTGCTTGAATACTTAATTTTTTGTTGTTCCTGAAAATTTAGGAAAAAGTGACTTATCTGGTTTTGAAACTAGACTCGTGTGATTTCTTTTGCAAAAACACGTATTAAAGAAATGAATACTTACGCTTCAAGTAACATATCTAAGGTGCCATTGCCAGCGGGAGCTGAGGGGGGAGGTGGTGTGGTATCACTAGTGGGAGGAAAAGTGCCGGAAGCAGCAGCTTGATTCAAAGTGTTGCTCATGCCAGCTGAGAGACTGTACCAAAACAAAGAAATAACAAGCGTATTAGAAAAGCACATAAAGTAAAAGCTAATACACATTTGCTTTTGGCACTGGTTATTTCCACGAAACTAACAACTAAACTAATCTAACCTTGCTATTTCTGAAAAATTACAAGTTAAATTAAAGCAAAATACTTAAAAGTAACAGCCTGGAATCGAACCGTGGACTTTTAGGTTACTAGACGCACACTCTACCACTAGGCCATCGGTGCTGATGCCAGGATTGATAAATAACATTATTTTAAAACACGTAATAACAAACTCCTATTACAGCGCGCATGCTTCAACCTTTGAGGAAATAACCACTTTGTTTGCTTTTATGGGTTTGTTACTCAATAATTGAATACATTGCTCATAGAGGCACAACTCAAAATACAGTAGAATCTCTACATAACGACCCCTTTGTTACAACGACCAGTTGTTTTAAAGTACCGATTATTTCATAATAGGAATAATGTTAGTTTTAATTTGTTACAGTGACCCCAAACACAAAAGTATTACATTATAGCAACCCCAAATTTCAGTCAGAATTCGTAAAAATTTGCTTATTAAAGAGGCTAGGACAGAAAAGAAGGGATATTGGAAGCATTTCTGACAGCTAAATTACCCTTAAATTAAGTTCTTAATGTTTACATTGATTGCTTCACATTTGAGAATTGTACTATTCGAGGTAGTAGTATATCCATATTTTAGTTGTTGTTCTAGTGGGGGGATTTTCTAAATTCAATATCACAACCCTATTCGGTGGTCTCGTGAGGGGTCGCTGTAATAAGGTTCTACTCTAATATAAACTATCAACTAAGTACAGTAGAACTCCAATTGTCCAAATTGAACTGAATGTTGTCTTTTCATTTGATTCATTAAAAGCACTTTGAAAATAGTTTTTTCTCCCATTTTCAACATACATGCAGTAATTAATTAAAATGGACCTTTCTCGGAAAAAATCCGAATTTTTGATCATATGTATGAAGTCTAGTCCCTATTGAAATTCTAGTGTACAGGACAGCCTCTGAATAATGTTTTCTATGGGTTGATTCACATTGTTATATTGATATTGGAGATTCCAAAGCAACTAAGCAAAAATTATTAACATTAATCTTCATTTTTAAATAGTGCTTTAATCTTTGGGTGATTCATTACTTTTAACATCAAATTATAGGTGGAAATCCAGAAAAGATTTCATATCAGCTTTAATGCAGTTTCGAATCAGGCCGCAGCTTTCAGTGGTTTTATGTCAAGACCAATTACATTTTTGTATCCATTTTTAGTGTCCTGAAAACCCCAAAATATAAACCCTTTGAGCCCAACCCAGTCAACCCTGATTTAAATGTTTACAATTGTTTAGAAATAGATAAAAGTTGAATCTTTTTAAAATGTTAGGTGATACTGAAATTTTTAGTATCAAAAGAACTAGATAATTGTAACTACTAAAAATTAATGTGTTTCAAACAATGTTTTGAATGCAGTGTTTCAAACATTAACAACCATATGCTTATGTAATAAACCCTTTACAAAGCCAATGAACTCCTTTACCTCATAACACATTTTTGAGTTGCGCAGCAGAGATCATAACACAATAAAAAAAAATGTAATCATAACAGAACTCACGCACTAATAATATTGGGATCTTGCATAATAGTTGATGCCTGAAAAAAACAATAACTTTAGTAATTTTTAAACACTAGTTTTCAACATACACAAGATGACTTAATCCTTACAGTCCTGGCTACTCAAATTCTCAAATGAAATTCCATGTATTTTATGATTAAAAATATAAAAAAACAGTTGGAATCTAACAGGAACTTAACTTTCATTAGATATTAGATTAATCTATTCAATGAAAAGGAATGGTAGAAATTCTTAGAGTTAAAGGGTTTATTTAAAAAGAAAATCAAATCTAATTTAATAATGACAAAAACTTATTAAGTTTAAAATAATTTGATTTAGTTAGATTTTAGAAAAAGGGCTATTATTACATAGCTGTAGTCTAATATTATCTCAGTCAATTATCCAGAAAATCCTGGGTTAAATGTTTAACTGGACTAATTGTTTGACACAAACCTGCTTGAAAGAACAATAATGTCCAAACAATGCATTCTCTATTTCAGAATTAAAAATAAATATGCCAATATTCATTGAGTAATGACCAGTTACTCCCAGAAGTGATAACATAATTAAAATCCCAATGTAGACTGCGCATATTTACATAGTTTATAGGCCTGGTACAGGTTTCATACTCAACAAACAGAGTTAAATTCAGGAGTAAATGACAAAAAAATGAGGAGGTAACCTTAGACTACTTTGCATATTAACAAGCAGGATGAGTTTAGAATTAAGTTTGGAATTAAGTTTAAATTTCTGAGTTTTTAACAAGCAGCTCTATCTAAAAAAATGAGATAAGTTCTTATTCTTTCAATTATATTGTATGTAATCTTACAGTAAAATGTCTCTCTCAATAAAGCTTTATAAGCCAAAATTGGTACAAATTCTGTAAAAATGTATCAGCCTTGTGATTTTGAGTCTTGAATTATAGTTAAATACAATATTATAGAATCAATGAAATAAAAACTAATTTCCAAAACAATCACATTAAAAGGTTTGGTTATGAATTAATTTGCTATCATTTTTCAACAAGCAATTAACCATCAAATAATGTTTTTTGGTTCTATCAGCATTACCACCTGCTTTTATAGTTGACTTATGAGTGTATGTGTAAAAACTAATAAGCAAACTGCAGAACCTTTACTGTTTTTCACCACAACAAAATTGTACAAAATCTTAACAGTACATTAATTTTAATTGTAAAATATCTGAAACAGAACGTGGGAGTTCCAGTGTAACCATTTATGATAGCAAAATGAAAATTACTGGAATAAGAAAACAAACTTAAAAATTTTCTTTCTTTTGTTTAATAGCTCACCATCTTTTAATGCTCAGAATTACAGGTATCATAGTTCCCACTCTCTTGTGAGGAAAAAAATCAAGTACTTTTTAAGGCTCATTTTAAATTTTTCAAGAATTAACATAGAAAGGCAGAAAAGCCATTTACGAGTAACAAAACCTTTTCTCCCCCTTTAGTACCCTTACTTCAAAAACCTTTCTTATAGCAAAGACTACATTATATCTTACAGTGAAGAATACATTATATTACCATTACTATATTTAACAATTTCAAAACATACTACTATTATTTCCCTTGTTTTAAGAAAGTCAAATAGAAAAATTTAAGTAGCCAAGTTATACCTGTTCTACAATTTAAAAAATCCCATCCGTGTTGAAGAAGCTAACAGGATATTAACTATTTGAATCAAAAATTAACTTTTCATGTTCAAACTGAAAAGAATTCCAAATTAAAATATTTTAAATAAAATTCAAGGACTTAGCACTAAATTCAAGTACTTTCCAGGGCCCTTGAAATCAAAAATGAAATTCAAGTACTTTTCAAGGCCCGTGGGAACCCTGGGTATGGATTTGATGTTTATGTATTTTATTAGTTTCATAGCATCCTCAATCCTAATGCATTTATTTCTATTGGTTTTTTATATGCTTTTTGGGAAGGACACGTTCTTCAAAGTTTGAAGATTGATGTGTAGTGAGTACATCAATGTTAACTGGTAACAATGTTTAACAGGTTTTAACCTGTAAAAAATGGTTTTCCAAAATGGCCAGAAAATGGACAATGGAAATGGTTTCACACATCAATTCACAGTGTCAAATGATTAAAAACTTATTTATATATAATACTAGCAATAATTTGAAAAATCTCACCATGCTTCTAATAGCAGGATTGTTGAACAATGACTGCCAATCCACATTATTCATTCCAGGAAGACCACCCTAAAAGAGAAAATATTGCATAAATGACACCAGGTATAACATTCAAAGAAATAAAACATCAAAGCAATTAAATAATGAAATGTTAACCATTTTAACTAGCTTTTGTTATGTTTAAATTTTGATCCAAAAATTCCCACATTTACTGTTCTTTTTCAAGTTAGAAGTTAATCCTAAATCATAGCTTTCAGATGTTGTTACATAGTTTTATGACTTTACAATACCCACAAATTACCAGACTCCAATCTAGGAAAAATCCTATTTTCTCAATATTTTGTTTTTTAGGATAATGCAAGAATAACTTCATTTTGTGCTTAAATTAGTTAAATAAATGCACTACAAATTTATTGAAAACAATTTGGCTCTACACAATTGTACAAGTGTAAAACAATGAAAGTTAGTCCTTTTTTTGTGAGTGAATTGATGTGTTTGTGTTAATAAATTTGAATATTTTAGAGGAAAATGTAATGGGAAACCTATACAGAGCATTCATGAGAATTGTTAATTTCCTTTTGTAGGGAACACTAAAAGAAATAAAGGTTTCAGTAGCAACAGATAAAAGCAGCAAAATTTTAAACATTGAACTGAAATTTTACTTTATTGAAAACATGACCTAAAATCTACTTTAAAGACAACTGGGTTTTTTAAACACTATTTTTAAAAAGAATTTTTAGAATTAGAAATAACTTTTTTTTGTTCATTTCCCAATTTAGGAGGGTGCAAGTTGGCAGCAGAAAGAATTTATGTCTAACTGGTATTTTTAAAAAGATTTATTGAAATTATTTGGCCAAAACTCCACACTAGCTGCAAACTGATTTTAAAACACTAGATTTTGAGATTAAAGTTATAAAAAATATTTTTCAAACTTGAGGCACAAGTCAGCAGCAGAAGGAATAGTTGCCCCAAGCTGAAATTCTTTTATATGTTTTATTGAAACTATTTGACCAGAAATTCACACTTAATGTAAACAGGTTTTAAAAAAGTGTTTTTTCGACCCACCCTACTGTACAAGCTTACATTTTAACTTACTACTTTAAGCATATAGGTGCTTTAATTGCTGTATTATAATACTCCTTTAATTTATGATATAAACAGTGTTACAGTTAATACTAGGAACAGAACTTACTACTGGGTTTTGAGGCTTTGCTTTATCCATAGCTAAAAGTAAATTATTAGCATAGCTTTCATTTAAAGGATCTAGTTGGACAGCCTTTTCAAATGCTTTTATAGCCATTGCATTCTGGTCAAGACTTGAATGAGCTAATCTGCAATATTAAAAAACAATTAACCACTTTTACTGATATCTATGAGTAAAAATATTAGTAGGTGATATGTACAGACGAGAAAAAGATTCAGTTTAGATGGAAGGTGAACCACTTGGGTTAGGAAGACAAATGAGATAATAACACTTTTGATGGGTTCAAGTATTCTTCAAAACTATATGAAATTTTAGTCCTTAAAAGAGCATCTTAATAATAAATGACGATTAATATTGGAGAATATCAAATGATATTCCAGATTCTGAAAGGCACCCTGGAAAACCCAAAATCAAGTTTTAATTTTCTGGGGTTCTTAAAGAAGGGTTTGAAATTTAGGAAGGTGTCTTTTGAACGTGAACGTTTCATATTGAAAACTTTAAAATAAATTAATTTGTATTATTATGTATTTTTTAAATATTTATGTAAATATAAAACCCCAGGGACATTTATTATATTCCATTCTTTATATTCCCACAACAGCAAGAGATCAGAAGATGTGGTAAATTATTTATAAGTTAAACAGAGGTAATGATTAATTATTTATTCTCAAAATATAAGTTAAAAGTTAAGAAAGAAAACACCAAAGGCTTGCTCTTTGAAAGGGGTTGCAGACTTACCAACTTTTCAAACAGCCTGCCCAGAGCACTCAAACAAGATTTTAATTGGAATATAAAAAGGTTTCAATAAAATTTAGACCTGAAACTAATATCTTATCTACAAAGTGCAATGAATCTGAAAATTAAATATTTAAAACATAATATATTATAAATATTTTTATTGAGCTTAATAAATGTTCCAACCTATTTTATTGAAAAAATATCAATACTTTAACTAAGTAATTTGAAGAATTTATTAAAGCCAATCCTAAGAAAAATCAGAACTAATAGAATAAAAAAGTAAGATAATCTTTCGGGAAAAAAGAAACTTGGAAAACTAAGGAAATAATTTTAATGACAAAGAAATTTTTTAAATCAAAATTCTTGGTAAAATTCATGATTGATTACTTACATTTTACATTGGATGCGTTTAAATTGTCTCAAAAATGACTGATTAATAAAAAAAAAACACTAACAGATAAAAATATGGTTTATGCAACATTTTTGGGAGATCCAGATATGTTTTAATACAAATTTCAAACATTCTAATTTACAAAAATATGGACAGAAGGTAAAATGTATCTAGATAACTATCAAATCAGCTTGAAACTGACTCTTAATTTTAGGGAAAGGTTCAAATCCATACTTATTATCATTTTAGATTCTGGAATACTGTGAATAAAATAAAATTGTCTCTTCCAACAAATTAAAAATAGGGAACCAAAGGGTAACAGAGGTGGCATTAATGAATTATGAAATAAGTATCAAATTTGATGTAAAACTCCTTGGTATCATGAGTAGTAAATTTTCACTTTTCCTCACAAAACCCTTTTGTAAAAAGCTTTGAATGAGTTAATTCATTTAGCTTTGATTTCTATTATTTTACTTTTTCTATGTAAAGCCAAATACAGAACAGAAACAGAACTCACTACACACATGGGCTAGGGGATCTTGAACATGCAGGAATCACTTTTCCAGTTCTAGGGTGGGCATTATTAATAATGCCAAAAAATATAGGACAAAGTGATTCATTTTGTCTAATTTATTACATTCCTTACTTCATTTTGGGCACTATTAATAATGCCCAGTTTAAAACTTTCTGTAACATATGGGTAATTCTCTAGAAATGTGCAAATTTAAGAACAAAAATTTTGTAAATTCTTTCGAAACTTCTGAATCTTTTAAAATGCTATTCATCAGATTGTTGGAAAGAAAAATTAATTTTATGGTATTTAATGATGAGCTGTGAACAGTGATTTTTTACTTTTCTAAATAATTGCCCATAAGGCTTAACTTTTATAAAAAAAAAACATCCAAGACCCACTGGCTTACACCCAGCATAATAAAAGAAAAGTAGATGAAAAAAAAAACAATAAAATAGTCCATATTTTAAACTCTCTCTAAAACAAGGACTCTGATTAAGCATGCAAAAGGTAGTAGTCCCAATCTGCACCAGTTGGACAGAAAGTACAAGTCAAACAGAAATGAAAAAAAAAAAAAAAAAAAAAAAAAACATTTTTCTAGTACATAATTCAAATTATGAAGAAAATAAATTACCCCATTCTCCCATATGCTTTAGCATATTTTGGATCTATTTCAACAGCTTTTTCACAATCTTTAATGGCACTCTGAAAGTCATTTAATTTGCTATGGGCTGCAGCTCTGAAAAAAAAATTCTGAGCTGTTATTGAAAATAAAACACATTTTAAGAATTAACTACATTGAAAATATTCAATTACAGATCAATTCAATACAACAATTTCTAAAGTGTTGGAAGGAAAATACAATTAGAAAATAATATTATTGTGTTTTGGTAATCTATTTGTTTTATAGATCAGTGGTTTCCCAACAGGTGTTACTCTGACCAAAAATGGTTTGAGCTTTGATATTAGTCCATGAAAGGGCTTTGAAACACACAAAATAGTAGCCCATAATAAAGAATTTTAAAAGCTGTTGTGCTTTTAAATACTAGTTGTGTTTTTAGGTAGCAGTTCTTTTAAATATAGTGTTGGTAAAACCACCAGCTGAAAATTTCCTATTTAATCTAGTTATTCATTACAAACTTGGTATTTTGCGTTCTTTGAAACAAATATTTTCTTGAGGACAGGGCTCCCATTGAGTTACACTTTCAGAAATAGTAGCAATAGTCTCCTCAAATATGAAAAATAGTCTCCTCAATTAAGAAAAATAGTCCCCTCAAATAGCCTTCCCTAATAAAATTCTCCCATTGCATAAAAAATAGCAATAGATTTTCAAATAAAATAAATAAAAGCTGAAAATACAATTACAAATCAAACAAAAATGGAATAATTATCTTTAAAGTTTAAAAAGAAAAATTAATGTTTACTTTGGGTAATTGACTCACAGCACTTAAGAGAAGTAATAGAATTTTTAATATCTTTAAAATACAAATTACGTCCCACCAATATATTCAATGTTAAACTATGTTCTACCAAAGGAGGGGGGGTCTAGGGGTTTTATCCAGAAATTTTTTGGAAATTTGACTCTAAAAAACAAGGTATTAACTAGTTTTGATACACCTATTCCAAATTTTGGACATGCATTTTTAGGGAAGATTTGCATTTTGATAAAATTAAACAATAAAGAAAAAAGTTGTGAATAATAGAGTTCCAAATACAAAAGGGGGTCTGGGGGTCTTCCCTCAGAAAAATTTTGGAAATTTGACTCTAAAAACAGGGTTTTAACATGTTTTGAACACGTAGTCAGATTTTTTTTTAGGGGGGGCAAGGCCTCTGTTAAACAAGAAGTCAACTTCAACAAGACGCGGAAAAAACGGAACTTTTGCGAAAAATTGCTATTTTTCGACTTTTCCGGAGAATGTGATCCTGAACACCGGACTTCTTCTGAACCCTGTAAAGTTGGTTTTTCTACATCACAAAAGCAACGCAAGAAGAAGCCGACTTCAACTTGGCGCCAGCAGCCGATCGAGAAAGAAGTCGCGGGAGGAACGGAACTCCGCACGCAAAACGAAACTCGCGCGAAAAATAGCGATTTTTCCGCAATAACTATTCCTTTTTCTTGGAAATAATCTGGAAAGTAAAGATTATCAAAAGTAGGGATTATTTGAAAAAATCCAAATCAGTTCGCGGGCCGCAGGTTGTGCATCACTATTTTAAAAAGTGAAATTTTGACTTTGAGAGCTAATAAAACTACTAAAATCAAACTTTTAGGTCATTTTCTCCTTACATCCACTTTCTGTGATTAATTAGCTTTGAAATGACACCAAAATTATGTGATTGTGACTTTTGGAAGGTTAGCTACAGCCCTTTTCAGACGCGCAGGCAAATCCAAGATGGCCGTCGTTTTGAAAAATTCACAAAACTTCAAAACCCCGTACCTCCGAGAAAAAAAATTTCCGGCCTATCAGGCAACATTGATTCCGATTGATGATTCAAAAAAAAAAAAAAAAAACGGATATAGTCGCCCAAACTCAAAAAAAGTAGCCAAAATTGTTGAAAAACATTGAAAATAGTCGCTTTTGGCCCTTTTTTAGTTAAAATAGTCGCCATAGTCGCCCAACCTTGAAAATAGTATGCAATAGTCGCCTATGGGAGCCCTGTGAGATCAGCAAAATGACAAAAAGGGGCAAACAAGGGGCCATTTTAGAATTTCAAAACGTAGGCTATTATTTTCCATGTATTTTTTTATGTATGTCCAGCAAAGTTTGGTGCAGAGTAGAAGAAAACTGTGGATTTGAAAAAATCTCATTCTTTAAAAAAAACTTTTCAGGTCCTTTGAAATAGTTGAGCATTGAGTGTTTTTAGAGTGATGTCCTATTTTTACAATTCTACATATGTTTGCGTTACAGGAGAAAAGCTAATGAATAGTACACTTCACAATCAAATTTCCCACAGTGACTTTCACTTAGCAACCTAAAATTTTGCACTTAGTTGTTTCTATACATGAAAAATATAATTTCAAACTTGGTAGCTTCTGATAACCCTTTAAATGCCACTTAACTCCTGAGATAGCAACATTGGCTTCTTTTCATACTCGAACTGTGCGAATTTTCAGCCATTTTCCTTAAAATTTCTTTCTCTGTTAGGCCATTTTGCACTTTGAGCCTGAATGCCTCGACTTTAGCCTTCTGGCTGTTTGCATGTACTCTATTCTATATGTTAACAATACACTGCAAACAGCCTGAAGTTCCCCAAATATTTAAATCACAGATAAAACAGATTAAAATGGAAGAAAAGTTAATTGTTTTAAAAGTTGCAAGGTGAAAAATAAGTTGAAATAGAAAAACAGTCAAATTAAAAAAACAACTTAGAATTTAAAGATTTGAAATAAGAAAAAATTTACAAGCTTCAATAAAGTTTAGACACATTTAAGCTATAAAATTCCTTACCTGTTACAGTAATAAACAGCATTATATCCATCTAATTCAATTGCAGCAGTGTAATACCTGATAGCTTCTGAATAAAGGTTTTTCTTCATTAGGTTATTACCTGAAATTTTTAACAGTTGAAAGTGTTACAAAATTATAAACTAATCAGGAATTGACACAAGATCTTTCAGAACTCATAACACTTATTTGAAAAAAATAATTGAAGTTACAAAATAAAAAAATAAACTTTAAGAAATTACTATCCCATGCATTTCTAACCAGGGTTGGCAGGTTTTTGACATGCGACGGTTTTAACCATGGTTAAAAAACCGGCTTGTCAAAAACCTCCCTGTCAAAAATGTCAAAAACCTAATTTGGTAAAAAAAATTATCAAAGAAATGATTTAGCAGAATTGGATAGTTTAATCAATAAATTTTAAATAAAAAAGCATAAATGAATTAAAACTGTTGAGTATAAACTACAAAAATATAATTATTGTAGTATTTGGTGTCTATTTATGCATTTTGCTGCAAGCTGCAAGGATTCTAAATCTGTTTTTACTTTTACAATCTGAATATTAGATAAAAAGTTATTGGATTTTAAAGTTTTTGTGTCACAATGTTTCCTTTCCACTCCAATCTTCCATTTCTCCCACCTACCTAGTGATTGGTTGTTGTACAACACCTGCTTTAAATTGATAGGTACATTCAAAATTCCTAGTAAGAATTCCCCACAGAATCAAAATTTCCACATCACAAAGAAATATGTGCAAAAAAATTTAAAATTAAGTCATAAACAAAGAAAAGTATGTAAATTAATATTTAATTATAATTCAATGTATACTAAAACTAAGGAACTCAATAATTAAACAAAAACAATGCTTTATCTTGCTATATTAGTGATTATTTTTAGCGTATTTAAATTATTTTGGGGTTTTTGACGGTTTAAACCTATGTCACGTCAAAAACCCAACCCTGTTTCTAACCATATTCTAACTTTGTATGTAAAAAAAAATCATTTTTTAAACTAAAAGGAAGCAATTAATTATATAGTTGAAGCATTGTCTTAATCAATGTATCATTATCAACTAAACAAATCAATCAATCAATTCATTAACAAAACCAAAAATTTAAAACATAGATTCACAAAAGTTTACACAGAATTAAAAGAAAAGAAAAAAGACAATAGCAAATACATCCCAAAGGAGCCACAGCTGAAAATTCAAATAGTGCATTTGTTGTACAGTAAACTCCCGTTAGTTAGCCGTTATCTATCGAAATATGCAGGAAGTCACACTAAGCGGGGGCGTACTAACAAGAGTTTACTGTACTTACACCAAAACCAAATTGATTAGGAGCAAAAAAGGAGCCGGAATTTAAGAACTTTTTATCTTCTAATATTTTTGAAAAAACTGGTAATAAAGATATTGGGCGATAATTAGTATGAACCTCGGGATTTAAACCCGGATTTTAAAATGGGTACAATAGTTGAGTATTTCAAGGCTTCTATAAATCTTCCTTCCTTAATCGACTTATCTAAAATGGACTGTAAGAAATAGTTACCAACAGTTTTATATATTTCAGCGCTAATGTTTGAATGCGGAGAGCAATGTATTGTTAGTTGTTGAGCATCTATAAGAGAGTGCTTTCTGAAGGGAACATCTTCCTCGAAACCACCTGCAAAACAAGACGTCGATGGGTGCTAAAGAGCCTGCTGTCAAGCGTAACCTTCCCCCGAGGTCCACAGATGCCATATATGTAATGCCGGATGAATCCTAGTTGATGGGTACACGTTGGCGATAGATGACGTAGTCGGAGATAGATTGCCAAGTCTGGCGATCGCGAGTTGAATGACGAACGGTAATGCGCGATTCATCTAAAATGACGGAAGAATGTGCTCTTGTTTTCTGCGTTGTAACATTCCGAAATGGCCAACTGGAGAGTGATGACGCAATTGACTCGGAAAACCAACAAGCTGTCATGTTGCGCGTTAGATAGTTAGATATGCGCGCTTTTTTTCAAATCTTGTGATCTCTGTGCATTTTAAATAGGTTTTGATTCAGATCTGAAGCTGAAGTGAAGTAACAACATTTGTGCTTGGTATGCATGCTTTTGTTATTGTTGCATGGCATATTCATTGTAAAACTTCACGGATTATAATAGGTAATTAATTTTTTAAAATTTTATTCTGTGCATTTTACTTTATTCTAAATGTACCATTGCTTAATTTATCGCACGACATACGACAAGATGTCGGAATTATATTATTATTGAATCGTAGTATTACTGTCTTCAAAATTCGTCAATCAAGTGATAAGTACTTTAAAATATGTTTAATTTGTTTTCTTATTCAGTTTAAGTAGTTTAGACAATGATTTTAGCTTTCCGCAGCATAAAATTTGGCAACTACTGTATCGTAGTATTACTGTCTTCAAAATTCGTCAATCAAGTGATAAATACTTAAATATGTTTAATTTGTTTCCTTATTCAGTTTAAGTAGTTT
The DNA here is from genome assembly GCA_963680715.1 of Tetragnatha montana. NCBI lineage: Eukaryota > Metazoa > Arthropoda > Arachnida > Araneae > Tetragnathidae > Tetragnatha > Tetragnatha montana. The sequence continues at coordinate 1,506,383 of OY796684.1, read as the reverse complement.
AGACAATGTTTTTAGCTTTCCGCAGCATAAAATTTTGCACCTTTCGCATTTAGCAGCGAAAAAAACTTGGCGCCTTTCACATTTGGCGACGAAAAAACTTTGCGCCAAAAACGCGCCAAGGTGTACCCATGAAATAGGATTTTACCTGTAATGCCCCCCATGCCTCTACACAAGGCCTAAAATTGCACAGAAATAAGCAATAGAAATAGAAGAATAGAAATAGAATAGAAGAAGAAAGGGATCAGCTAGAATAAGAGTCCTCCATTTGGCGACAGCGTAACGGTCGCCAAGTTGGTAATCCGATCGGCAGCCAACCTCTCTCCCACTGCTAACCTTGCGATCGGCCGTGGAATCGTAGGTCTCTCGTGCTGGCCGCCATGTTTAGTCACCGTTGAACCGATAGTTCAGCATTTACTTGCGTTTTGTTTTTAAAAAACTTTACTTTAAATGTTTAGTTTAAAATTAATACATTTCATCATTTTTAATTAAGATACTATTTTTAAAATTGATTACAGCCCGTTTTAGTCTTTCTTTTTTGTTTTAATTATCCGGAATAGTTCAGATCATGCGCAGTAGCATTATATTAACTTAAGCATAGTAAATGACAAACTACGAACTTACTAAGAACGTAATAGTTACTTTAAAATAAATGCATTTTATCATTTTTAATTAATATGCTTATATACTTATTAATATACTTATTTCAGCCAGTTTTAGACTTTCTTTTTGTTTTAATTATCCCGGAACGGAATAGTATGTCATGCGCAGTAGCGTAGTAAATAAATCTAGAGAAGGCATTTTGAAGAGATCTTCAAAAGCCGGTTTTGAGAGTGCAACAGAAAAGTTTCTTAAAACTGAATATAATTCTAAAATTGAATTATAATGGGTGAGTGAAGAATTATTTTTCCTGAAAAGAGTGATTAAACTGTTCTAATGTGTTTGCAAATCTATTTTCGTGTTGATTCAAATTATATAGATGTCGCCCCGCTATCGTGCTCTCTATGCTCTTCTGTGTTTGTGTATGAATTTCAGTTTTTAAAATTGTTAAAGTATCGTATAGAATAGGATTTTACCTAATATTTATTGTTTCAGCTTGTTAAACTTGCTTTATGGGGTTTTTTCTTCGAAAATCGGGTTTAGTGTTTTTGTTAGTCGAGCTGTGGGTAAACATGGCGGCCGAGTTTTCAGCCGGCGCCAAGTTGGCGCCGGCTGAAAACAGTCGTCAAATGGAGGACTCTTAATCCAGCTGATCCGAAGAAAGCAAGTGTGAAACAAAATCCCGATATTTGTAAATCAAAACAATTAATGAAAGATTTTTCTTCATATTTGATAAATAATAACATTTATGAAATAACTTAAACAGAGGTTCTCAAACTGTGGGTCGCTCGCAACAAGTTTTTGAATTCAAGAATTTCGTTAGGAAATGATATTGTAATTGAAATTTATCCTAGATTAACAAAAAAAAATGAGTTAAAACCCTGTTTTTAAGAGTAAAATTTCTCTAGGGGAGGTCCCCCCTTCGCACTCTGAAGCTCAACGCTGCTCCCAGAATCAAACAATTTTATACGCTTAGGTTCAAATATTTCTTTTTAAATACCTAAAAAGTTAATTTAATATAAAATGTAATTTATTATTCTAACAAAATAGTAGATGACCAAGCCCCACATGCATGAAGCTAAAGCCTTTTAGGGGGTATGGGAATATTAACTGAAGATGAGATGGGTCGCGTTAAGAGTTTATTTATAAAAAGTGGGTTGAGATGTTGGAAAGTTTGAGAACCCCTGACCTAAAAGAATAAAGAAAGAAAACAAATAAAGAAAGAAAACAAATAAAGAAAGAAAACAAATAAAAAGAAAGAAAAGAAAAAGAAATAAAAATAAAGAAAAGAATAAAGAAAAAGAAACTTTAAAAGCTGTAGATAGAGCTTCTCTATACTAACAATTACTAATTTTATGAAGGAGGTATAGGAAATTAATCTTTACCAATATTTTTCATAGTTTCAGCTTTATTTACAGAATTTCCAGCAAGTGCAGCTGCTTCTCCTTCTTCAATTTCATCCTGAAAAGAATATTAATTATCATACTGACAACCAACTACAGGTGTGAAGCCCAACAAGGTTGGTCCATTTAACTCCAACTACCGGATTCCCACAATTTGTCAACATTTCCCTTAAACTCCTTTACTCCAGTGTAACTATCGTTTCGGGCAAACCATTCCATCTATCCACAACCCTGTTAAAAAAAAATTTTTCTTCTTTTCCGGTTAAAATGTGCCTTATTCAATTTGAATCTGTGACCCCTCATTCTATTATCTGTACTGAAGCCTATACCCTCTGTGTCCCCCAGGGGTGCAGAAAATGTTCCAGGGCCCAATATTTCCCCAGAACACTATTAACTTTGTCCAAAATTTCCCCAAAAAATGTCTATTTTCATTAAAATTTACCCCAAAATTATCCCCACATTTTCATTTCAGTATATGTAACTATTAAAGTACAATGAGTTTTTATTATAAAATATAGTTTTCTTAATTACTGAACTTCTGTGAGGTTCAATAATTACCAAATAATCCATATGTTTTAATTTTTATGAACTTTATATCTTTTTATATACTTGTCACTTTAGCTTAGCTCAAAAATGTCTTAAAATATGAATTATAAACTCCCAAATTTGATCTACAGTAAAACTCTCCTGCCTTTAACTTAAAATTTTTAAAGTCAGAAACATTGATGTGATTGAACAAGAGCGCAATTTTTTGTGAGAATCACCGATTCCGCCACGAATACGTTGTTTTTTCTGCATATCAATCGAAACACAAGGAAAAGCCAACTTTCAGGTATTCACCAAGGAATCTTGGGGGGGTTTTGGCATATAGTTCCTAAGTTTTCCGCTGAACATCCGTAATTTTCACCTAATTTTCGTAGAATTTGGAGGGTAACCATCCAAAATATTTGTTTCTAATAACAATTTGGATTTGTAGAGATTTTTTTCTTTATAAACTTAGGAGAAAATTTCCCCAGAACTGCCTGAATTTCCCCCGAACCATGTTCGGGCGTTCGGACATATTCTGTACCCCCTGGTGTCCCCTTGCTTTATCATTTCAAAAAGTTGAATGAAATCCCCCCAAGCCTTTTGAAATAAAAATAACGATACAAGCATTGCACTTACCTCTAGTTGGGGTAGAGCACTATTAAAAATTTCTTCTAATGACAAGGCTGCTTCATTTTTCACTAACCTATTATCTTTAGGATCTAAATCATACGCAGTTTGTAAGCATTGAACAGCCACTATAAAACAAAAATGATATTAGTGGTTATTAAGGAAAAAAGAAATTTCCTTTGAAAAGCAGCTAGTGAAAAAAATTATTTGGATGATTTTGAACCACACAACTGTTTCTTTATTTTGACATGTAAGGTTCAATAAAAGCATACTTTAAAAATAAAACTTTCATCCTCAGAACTAATTATTGAAATCTTTAAAAACAAATAAGAGCTTTTGCTAAAATTATGATTTTAATATTTGGCAACTATTTTAAAACTTCGAAGAAAAAACAAAATTTACTTAAATTTGGCTTTTTTAAATCTTCTCACCAATTTAAAAAAACTCTTTCCAAAAAATTATGAAAAGAAAAGTATTTTATAGATATATTTCCAGTATCTCTTAACCCAGAGGTTCTCAAATTGTGCATAAGATTTAAGTTAGTTATTGCGTTTTTAAAACTTCAAGTTTTTTTTTTTTTTTTTTAATGGCAGGTAATGTGAACATTGTTCATTAACCCATGTCATGCCGATATCAGTACTTTCTACGTACCCCGGACGTACGGCTTTGCAGTCAGATGCTCTAACCACTAGGCCAGTAGGTCGGTTTTTAAAACTTCAAGTGGTTAGATCCATTAGGAGTGGTCAACCCTGATGATATCGACCACTAGCGGATCCAGGGGGGGGGGGGCTAGGGGGCTTTAGCCCCCCCAAAATGAAAAATTTTACACTATTTAATATGGAATTTTACAGACCAAAATGAGTTAAAACCAGAGGGTTTTAAGTTCAAATTTTCATAAAGTTTCTGGGGGAGGACCCCCAGACCCCCTTGGTACTTGTAACTCAATTACAACTCTACTTTATATTAAGTTTGTCAAAATGCAAAAATTCTACCATAAAATCTATGTCCGAAATTCGGATGAGGCGTACCAAAACGAGTTGAAAAAGTTGGGTTTTTTTACACAAATTTTCAAAAATTTCTAGGGGAGGACCCCCAGACCCCCTTAGTACTTTGTAACTCTATTATTAAAACTTTGTTTTACATTAAGTTTGTAAAAACACAAAAATTCTACCATGAAATCTATATCCGAAATCGGATGAGGCGTACCAAAACAAAATTAAAAGTGGGGGGTTTTGACTTAAATTTCCAAAAATTTCTGGGGGACGATCCCCAGACCCCCCTTTTATTGGTTGGAACAGGATAATTCACTATACTCTGTCTCACCTTAACTTGGCAGTGGAGAAAAGGCTACGGTGACCGAATTACAGCCAGGAAACTGGTTTCTGGCCAATCAGCGGAAACGAGTTGCCCGTTCTACCCGGCTCTACCCTACGGACTGTATTCATTCACTTGGATTTAAAGATTTTTAATGTATGATTAAATTAAGTTATAAGATAAAAATCCCAATAAACTATACTGTAGTGACACATTTTTACAAATGTGTGCATATTCTTTACTTTAAATTGCAATACAACCTTGTACTATTTTTTCGGGCGGATTGTTACATTCTCTGCCTTTCCCAGTGCTGCCAAGTTAGGGTGAGACAGAGTATACCATTTCCATATTAAGATAATCAAGAAGATACAATTGAATTATGAAAATTCTTAGCCCCCCAACCCAAATCTTGGATCCGCCACTGATATCGACCTTAGATTGTTAGGAAAATATAGGAACTTATTTACTACCCTCAACCTCAAAGATATATTACCAGACTGATGCTCTAAGTTAAGTTACTAAGAGAGCTGAAATGAGGCCAGAGGATTTTTCACAGATTTGCAGTTTAAAACCCAAATTTGGCAACTGGTAAAGATCTGCATTTTAAAGTAGGGATGCACAACCTTTTTGGGAGGAGGGCCACTCTCATTGTTGATTGAGACATGGAGGGCCGCAAAAGAAGTTACAGTAAAAATTATAATAGAGCTAACATCAGATTACGTATTGCTGTTAAAAAACTAAGTATACGTTTCAGAAAAATAAATAATCAAAACATAAATAAAAGTTTCTTAATGGTTAAGTTTCCTAAGGATGAATAATATTGTGAATAGTTTTTTAAAAAATAAACAATTTTTAAAAGATAAAGCAATGATCAAACCTTTAAAAATACTAAAGAATGTTTGTCCCTAGAATATCTGTGTAAGAAACTAATTATTGTTATAATCTAGTAGCAACAAAAGAGAAGTAACAGAAATTTTAATATCTTTAAAATACAAACTACATCCCACAAATATATTCAATGTTAAACTATGTTCCACCAAAGGGGGGTCTTCCCCACAAAATTTTTGGAAATTTGACTCTAAAAAATAGGGTATTAACTAGTTTTCTTACACCTAGTCCAAATTTTGACATACATTTTAGGTAAGATTTGCATTTTGATAAAATTAATATAAAGAAAAAAAGTTTTGAATAATAGAGTTCCAAATACAAAAGGGGGTCTTCCCTCAGAAAAATTTTGGAAATTTGACTCTAAAAAATAGGGTATTAACTAGTTTTCTTACACCTAGTCCAAATTTTGACATACATTTTAGGTAAGATTTGCATTTTGATAAAATTAATATAAAGAAAAAAAGTTTTGAATAATAGAGTTCCAAATACAAAAGGGGGTCTTCCCTCAGAAAAATTTTGGAAATTTGACTCTAAAAAATAGGGTATTAACTAGTTTTCTTACACCTAGTCCAAATTTTGACATACATTTTAGGTAAGATTTGCATTTTGATAAAATTAATATAAAGAAAAAAAGTTTTGAATAATAGAGTTCCAAATACAAAAGGGGGTCTTCCCTCAGAAAAATTTTGGAAATTTGACTCTAAAAAATAGGGTATTAACTAGTTTTCTTACACCTAGTCCAAATTTTGACATACATTTTAGGTAAGATTTGCATTTTGATAAAATTAATATAAAGAAAAAAAGTTTTGAATAATAGAGTTCCAAATACAAAAGGGGGTCTTCCCTCAGAAAAATTTTGGAAATTTGACTCTAAAAAATAGGGTATTAACTAGTTTTCTTACACCTAGTCCAAATTTTGACATACATTTTAGGTAAGATTTGCATTTTGATAAAATTAATATAAAGAAAAAAAGTTTTGAATAATAGAGTTCCAAATACAAAAGGGGGTCTAGGGGTCTTCCCTCAGAAAAATTTTGGAAATTTGACTCTAAAAAATAGGGTATTAACTAGTTTTCTTACACCTAGTCCAAATTTTGACATACATTTTAGGTAAGATTTGCATTTTGATAAAATTAATATAAAGAAAAAAAGTTTTGAATAATAGAGTTCCAAATACAAAAGGGGGTCTTCCCTCAGAAAAATTTTGGAAATTTGACCCTAAAAAACTAGGTTTAAATAATTTAAAATTTGATTTTGAGTTTATTATTTATCCTTTAAAACAATTACTAAGCACAATGTAGCATAATATGAAAATTGAATTGTGCAAAAACTGTAGGTGGTGGAAAAATTCAAATTGCATATAATTTGAAATGACCGTAAAAAGTTACATTAGAAAGTATCAAGGCTAAAAACCTTGATTACCAGTGTAATTGGAAGTTTATCACTAAATTGATGAATGGACCTGAACAAACTTGGTTTGAAAATGGAAATGCCCCAAATACTTTGTGGCCTGTTGCTAGAATAGTGCTTTCAATTTGCTGTCCTGGAGCCCATATAAGTTGAAAACCCCTAAGCTACAACTAAGAAAACTTACCTTCTAAACTTTCTTGAGTATCAGGATTAGTAACTTCCTTCTTAGCTTCAGACTTGAGATAGTTGATAATAGATATGATAAGCTTCAAATTAGGCATCTAAATAGAACAAGATAAATAAGTAATGTAAAACAATTACACAACCAGTAATTATAATAAGTGGGATCGGGCTAAAAAAAGATATCAATAAATTTATACCAAAAGTGCGGTTTGATGCTACAACCGGGTGACACTTGTTTACTTGGCTACGCCAACTAAGGCGATAAGTTATTTTCTAGCAACACAGCGGGTATAATGGAAAGTAGGTTATGGTGCTAAGAATATCGACGATAAAGTCACCAAGAACAGTGGCACTATGTTGTTTTTAGAAATAAATAGAAAACGGAACCTTTTAGAATTAACCGGTCTCTTAAGAACTCCAAAACGAAAGAGAGAAAGTCGCCAGAATTCGAAACTTTAGAATACTTTAAAATTTCATCCCTAAAACATACAGAGAAAAAACACATAAATTTTACCTTCAGGAAACTTTAATACCTTGATCAGATTGACACCAAATATCAGAGAAACTTGTAAACAAAGTTCGCAAAGCGCAGTCACAACTCAAAGTAATTTCCTAATGAATTGTTGCCACAAAAAAATGTACATTCCTTAAATTTTACACACAGTTAACAGAGAAGAATAAAGCTTACAGAGGTCTCATCGCCAAGAGTTTCTGTAGTCCTCGTCAACCCAATCCCAATCTGTACGGTTATTGGTTGAAGTTCACAAAAGAGAAAGTGCTTCATCAAATTTATTCGTGGAACCAATGAGAAGAGAGATGAGGGTTGGCTTGACAATGACTACAGATTCTTGTCTCATCATCCCCCTCCCATGGGAGGAATTTCCTATAGAGCATTCGCACATGACGTCACAGGCTTGTGACGTCAGAGGCTTGGATGACAGACAGTATGATGGAAAACTATAGGATGCACATCGTTTATTTGTTTACTTTTGATGTGAATTTTGAAAAATAAGGATGTTTTATGTTTTTCTCCAAAGTTTACTTTAAAGTAACCTTTATTTACTCTAAAATAGCATCTCTGCATATTATAAGTCATTCAATAATACTACATTTTATATTTAGCAGTGTTCTAATTGCTGAAACCATTTCTGCCAGTGTTCTAATTGCAAGTACCATTCGCAATGCTACTAACATATTTTAGAATTCTTAATTATTTATTAATTATTCAATTTTTAGTTTCAGTAGCATATTATAAGTATTTTACAGATGTATCGGACTCGCATATTGTTCTAACAAATGTAAACAAAAACATGTCACCTTGTAATAAGTCTTTTTCTAAATTTAGCTTACCACTAAAACACAAAAACATATGCACTTACCTTCAATAACTATTATTCTTTCGTTCCGATCTTTAACCGAGCCTAAAGAATCTTTTTAAATGAACTTTTCTTATAAAAACTAAATGCAGCGCGTATTCTCTATGGGAGCCTAATGTTAAAGAAAAGTTGTCTATCCTCCAAGCCAGCTTGATCACGTGATCGGAGACACGTGATTGAAAATGCTCTATAAGCTCTATCTTCTAGTAGAGGGCAGCACTGGAAATTCAATGATTGTGAAAGCTGTGAGACGTGTTCATTCAATCCAGTCCATTCGGAGGGCTATTGGAGAATATCGAGCTTTTTTTCTCCACCTCTCGTCACTTGACGAAAGAGGCGATCCCAGCGCCAAAATAGCCCCTATCACAAGACATATTTCATGCTTTTTCAATTTCCATTATCGCCTAAGGCCATGAACTCTGTTCTAGTACTCTGTGGTCAGGTCAGGGATAGAGGATTTACTAATTTTAACCTTAATGTGTACTACTTAAAGGTTGTGACGTGACAGGCAAAAAAAGGAGACTTCCAAGAACACAACATTTATTGAAAAAAAAGTCATTTAAAAATATCATCTTAAAAATTAACACAATCCGACCAGCGGAAATAAAACCAGCAGAATGCGGAGGACTCTCTCGAATGAGCCTGCCCTCTCGAACCACGAGCGTTGTTTTCTTCTTAGCTGTACGCCCTGGTTTTCTTGGGGGGAAAAAGTCCGTCAGACTCGACAAATCACCATCTTTATAAAGATTTATTTTTATTTAAATAAGCATAAATTTTTACATTATAAGGTTTCCAAGTAACATATAATGTGATTCCATGAAAATAATATTGAAAGAATGAAACAATAAAAATACATTAATTTTATTCACCAACGACTATCGCTTCTCCGGAGAAAGATCGACTAGCTCTATTACTTGTCTTACTTTTTTCAGGAGAATATCTACCTATTATCTGTCCAAAATAATGGATGTTTTAAGTAAAATATGGGTAAAATAAAAAAATTTTATTAAATAAATTTTTTCTTGTATTGGTCGGAGTTGGATTTCAAAAGTATCGGCTATGATTCCTGGGCAACTCTCATGCAAAACCTTTTCCAAGAGGTATGCACCGATATTCGATTTGAAAAGTTTTCTTGTGAATCGCACAGGAACTATGGTCTACCCTTGAAATGAAACTCCGACGATTTCAAGATTGGTGTTAGTTGCTTCTTGACTTTTGCTGACCAATCTAAATCTAGAAGTCTTGCCGCCGCACCGAGCTATCGTATAGTAAAAATATCCGCATTTGCAATAGGCGTCGATCTTGCTCAGAAAAGGCGATACATTTTATTTCAGGTGTTTCTTTGAGATGCATGATAATTAAGCTACGAATAAGAAAGAGTGAAAAAAATTTCAGTCATTCTAGGTCTTCAATCTTCAACTATAACTTGTTTTGTTCCAAGAATTTCTATCAGCTGGCGTGAAGTGAAAATAGCGGTGATTTTTTTTGGACCAGCTTTCCTCGGAGCCAAAGTTTCAACGTGCACCATGGTGCTTCCAGGTTCAACATCTCTAATGAATGAGAAAACATACCAAGTCTTACCAATGGCATTCCATATTATATATCATGATTTATTAACAAAACAAAAAGACCACAGAAATACAATTAAGGAAAAAAAGTTTATCGCCAAGATGAGGAAACTAATAAAACATAAAACTAATTATTAAAATTCCACTGCGCAAATCCTTATTAAAAACATAAAACTATCTCAACCAACAAAGATAGGAGCAACAAAGAAGATGCTCTCTTCTATAAATCATGTTATCATGTATCTACAACGTTTTCTATTACTCATCAAATTTGACTACTTAACACTCAAGTACACAGGGCGATTCCAAATTAATGATAGGGGGAGAAGAAAAACAATTCAGAATAACCTTGGTAAAGGGTAAAGTGGATAATGACCATTTATACGTATACCTACTTCTAAAAATTGAAGATAGATAATAACAAATTTTTGATGTTTCTAGAAATTTTTAATTTGTCCCCCTGGAATTCACTGTGTACTCCTGGGGGTCCATATAGTCTTAATGTATAATAGGTACTATAGTAGGATGTTTAGTTAATCGTTCGTAGTAGCCATATAAGTTATTATTTTTTAATTACCTTAGAATAGTTTTATGAGGCTCCGTTAATCCAGGTCCTTCGATAGTTATGGCGCACTCCTCCAATGCCTTTTTTAAAGGGTTTGTAAAAGATACTTGCAGTTGAAAGCGCCTGTAAACTTTCACCACACCAATAACCTGGAGTAGAAATGCGAATTAATACGGAAAATTCAAAGAATAAAACAAAGCAAACGATTGAGAATCGTTCCTCGTTCATTCATAGGAATACCGGACGAGGGCCCCGGCGAAAAACAAAGAACTCAAATAAGTAAAACATGAACCGTAAAATTGACTTGAATCCCAAAGATGATTGGTTTCATCCGATATATACTGCTTTGAATTTAATTACCTCGCACAAGAAACAGTTCTCAAGAAAAAAGTGAGGTGCGTTTATATAGGGTGCGTCAAAAGTATTTGAGAACGTTAAAATTAACATAAAAACAAAAGAGATAAAAAAAAATTAGAGGTGCCAAAAAAGGCGCCATATAAATTTAGAAAGAAGTGGAAAAATTTAAGCATTTGAAACAAGAAATAAAAGATAAATGTTTCAATTTTTCCACACTTTTTCTAAATTTTATTGAAAAATTGGTCGGAAATTCGTAAAGAGAACTAAAATAGTCTATAGTCATATATCCCATGCCTATACTTCAAAATTTAAAAAAATTACAATTTTTATATTTGTTAAAAAGAAATTTTTTTAATAAGTACACTGCTCCACAGAAAATAAAAATGAACCAGTGCATTTAATAGGAAGATTTTACTTTAATTTCGTGCACTGCTCTTTTTTGTGTGAGAAACTAATATTTTTTGAGAAAATAGGCAAAAAATAAAGGATTTGAAAAAAACTTGAGTTTTGTTTTGTATATGTTTATATGTGAAGATGACCTTTTAAATGAAAATATACTTTTAATTTGGATTCATCATTTCAAAAAACATAAATTTGTTCATTACAACACTCATAATTTACTCAGGTAGCACAACAGATAGTATTAAAAAAAGATATATATATAAAAAAATGATGTAAAAATTACCTCATACTTTCCATCGTATGATGTCGTTTCTCAACGGATTGAAACATCCACCCACGAAGTTTGAATTAACCAATGCTATTACGGGCAATTCACACATTACGTAATACATTTAGGGGAAAGAGGAGGATCCTGGAAGTGGGACAGATTCTGAGAAGGGGAGAGGATCAAATTTTGAGAAATCACTCTTGCAATTCCAATTCGTACTATTTTATTTATAAATTTCTATTATTCTGTTATTTTTTCGAAGGTTTTTCTTTTAATTTCAAGATTAGGATGCAACTGGGGAGGGTCACTGAAGTGTGACACTTTGTAAATTGGGGAGGAGAGTCTGAAAATTTTGTTACGTAAATTGTGAATGGCCCCTTATTGGAAATGTTATTTAAAATTTTATGGTAACCACGTAAAATGGATCATTCTATTTTTAGAAACACTGTACTTAACTTAAACATCAATTTTTAAAAACCAAGCAAAACAGAAAATAAGTTTTCGATAAAGAAAAATATATGACAGACCTCTATTTTAAGATTTGGTTTATCGACTTGAAAGTCGTCTTCGTCAGCCCAAGTTTGCTGCGTTTCTTTTACTGTAGCTATAGCATAGATCTTTAGCATCGCGTAGTCCACCAGTTTGTCAAGGTAATCATCAACGCTCACTTCAATGCCTAGTTCCTCCTCTAAAACAATAGATATGTTTAGGATATAAAATGAGCTTATGGATAAATTATTCAATTATTCAAACCTTATTCAAACAATTAAGAAATAATACTCTAGATTAGAAAAATTTTGTAGGGTCCAGTGGTGTTTATAAATTTAACCTTAAAAAGGAAGTGTTTAAACTCATTTTTGTACACCTGTGGGATAAAACATCTAGAGTAATACCCCTTTTGATATGGCCCTTTAATAATCATGCGTTTTCATTTTCGGTTTTAAGTAGAAAATTTGTCTTGTAATATTTCATATATCTATAATGTTCAAAATGTGAAGTTTAAAGTTTTGCAAAGTTTTTGTGATTAACTAGCTCCATGTAAAAAAGGGAGGTCTATAGGGGTCCACCCACATATTTTGGAGCAATAGTAATTAAGCAAGGAGGCAGCAGCGAAGATACAAGCTAAAGAATTGTAAAAGCTAGAATGTTTATGCACTTTTCTTAGAGAATATCTGCAGTTTTTTTTTATGACCGCTGAAATGTCTTTAAAATAGTTTAAAAATTGCTGTAGAAAAACGGCTAACTTGCATGCTGAAAATGCTTCGAAGTCCTATTGTTAAAAAATAACTGCAGACTTGCAATAACTGCATAGTGCAGAAGAAAACTGCACTTTAGACGCTTTTTGGAGCAATTTTGCTTCTCACTACCGACTAATGATTCGCTATTTGGGATTATGTGTGCAAGAAAAATCGTTCGAGGGTTGTTGTTTTTTCAACTTCCGTTTTGCTCCTGAAAAAAAAAGTAGTTGGAATTTCGAAATAAGTCGCTTTCTAATTTAATTTCGTTTTCTCCTTCGTGCTATCGCTCCGTTCGCCCCATGGTTCGCCCAGCATTTAACTTAAACAATGGGTGCATGGGCAGGTGATAATCGTAAGAGGAAAGCGAAATTCTATTGTATTGGGTTGGCTGGAAATGTTTTCGAGGAGAGCGCTTGTAAATTCGATAACTAATAGAAAAAATTTTCGATTTTTTCCCAATAATGCAAATTGATCCTGAAGGATGTATCTAACTACCAGTACCAAAATTATTTCGCGGCTACGGCTCGCTGATGGCGTTTGCGGTGGGAGCTGGATAAAGGCCACTTGATTGTTTTATTGAACGTTTTTCCTAAGGTGCCCCCTTCAATCCTGTTCCTATATTAGTAAAAAATGAATGTATATTAAATTTTAGCTCATTTGTTTTGACGTCGAGCGAGCCGTCTCTTTTCTTGTGGAGAGTGCGCTTTTAACCCTCGGGGAACATCTCCCCCAGTAGGTGCCGTTGAACGTTTTTCCTAAGGTGCCCCCTTCAATCCTGTTCCTATATTAGTAAAAAATGAATGTATATTAAATTTTAGCTCATTTGTTTTGACGTCGAGCGAGCCGTCTCTTTTCTTGTGGAGAGTGCGCTTTTAACCCTCGGGGAACATCTCCCCCAGTAGGTGCCATTGAACGTTTTTCCTAAGGTGCCCCCTTCAATCCTGTTCCTATATTAGTAAAAAATGAATGTATATTAAATTTTAGCTCATTTGTTTTGACGTCGAGCGAGCCGTCTCTTTTCTTGTGGAGAGTGCGCTTTTAACCCTCGGGGAACATCTCCCCCAGTAGGTGCCGTTGAACGTTTTTCCTAAGGTGCCCCCTTCAATCCTGTTCCTATATTAGTAAAAAATGAATGTATATTAAATTTTAGCTCATTTGTTTTGACGTCGAGCGAGCCGTCTCTTTTCTTGTGGAGAGTGCGCTTTTAACCCTCGGGGAACATCTCCCCCAGTAGGTGCCATTGAACGTTTTTCCTAAGGTGCCCCCTTCAATCCTGTTCCTATATTAGTAAAAAATGAATGTATATTAAATTTTAGCTCATTTGTTTTGACGTCGAGCGAGCCGTCTCTTTTCTTGTGGAGAGTGCGCTTTTAACCCTCGGGGAACATCTCCCCCAGTAGGTGCCATTGAACGTTTTTCCTAAGGTGCCCCCTTCAATCCTGTTCCTATATTAGTAAAAAATGAATGTATATTAAATTTTAGCTCATTTGTTTTGACGTCGAGCGAGCCGTCTCTTTTCTCGTGGAGAGTGCGCTTTTAACCCTCGGGGAACATCTCCCCCAGTAGGTGCCATTGAACGTTTTTCCTAAGGTGCCCCCTTCAATCCTGTTCCTATATTAGTAAAAAATGAATGTATATTAAATTTTAGCTCATTTGTTTTGACGTCGAGCGAGCCGTCTCTTTTCTTGTGGAGAGTGCGCTTTTAACCCTCGGGGAACATCTCCCCCAGTAGGTGCCGTTGAACGTTTTTCCTAAGGTGCCCCCTTCAATCCTGTTCCTATATTAGTAAAAAATGAATGTATATTAAATTTTAGCTCATTTGTTTTGAAGTCGAGCGAGCCGTCTCTTTTCTCGTGGAGAGTGCGCTTTTAACCCTCGGGGAACATCTCCCCCAGTAGGTGCCATTGAACGTTTTTCCTAAGGTGCCCCCTTCAATCCTGTTCCTATATTAGTAAAAAATGAATGTATATTAAATTTTAGCTCATTTGTTTTGACGTCGAGCGAGCCGTCTCTTTTCTTGTGGAGAGTGCGCTTTTAACCCTCGGGGAACATCTCCCCCAGTAGGTGCCGTTGAACGTTTTTCCTAAGGTGCCCCCTTCAATCCTGTTCCTATATTAGTAAAAAAATGAATGTATATTAAATTTTAGCTCATTTGTTTTGACGTCGAGCGAGCCGTCTCTTTTCTTGTGGAGAGTGCGCTTTTAACCCTCGGGGAACATCTCCCCCAGTAGGTGCCATTGAATGTTTTTCCTATAGGATCTTGGGACAATGATATCCAAAAGGTGATATAGGTTTTAAATCAATTGTGACAGCCGTTCAGGCTTATTAAATTAAAAACATTAAAAAATGGAGATATTTTCAATATTTTCCCGTACTTTACAAAAGGAAGCCTACTTTTGAGAGGCGCGGGGGTCAAACATTGGCCTATAGAGACCTGAAACTTTGCAGGTAATAATGATTATCAGTATTTGTAACAACATGAAGGGGGCACTTGGGAAATTGCAAAAAAAAAATTACAATGGGCTATTGAGGGGAGATTTTAGTTAGGGGCCGTCCAGTGGCGGATCCAGGATTTGGTTTTGGGGGGGGCTAAGAATTTTCATAATCCAATTAATTCTTATTATTAATTCTTGATTATCTTAATATGGAAAAGGTAGTGAATTATCCTGCTCCAACCACTAAAAGGGGGGTCTGGGGGTTCTCCCCCAGAAATTTTTTGGAAATTTAAGTCAAAAATACCCACTTTTCGTTTTGTTTTAGTACGCCTCATCCGATTTCGGATATAGATTTCATGGTAGAATTTTTGTGTTTTTACAAACTTAATATAAAACAAATGAGTAATAATGGAGTTACAAGTACTAAGGAGCTCTAGGGGTCCTCCCCTAGAAGAGTTTGAAAATTTAAGTAAAAAAAACCCAACTTTTCAACTTGTTTTGGTATGCCTGATCCGAATTTCGGACATAGATTTTATGGTAGAATTTTTGCTTTTTTACAAGCTTTATATAAAATTGAGTTTCAATAATAGAGTTACTACAAGTACTAAGGGGGTTTGAGGGTTCTCCCCTAGAAAATTTGAAAATTTAAATAAAAAAACACTTTTCAACTCGTTTTGGTACGCCTCGTCCGAATTTCGGATATAGATGTTATGGAAGAATTTTTGCGTTTTGACAAACTTAATATAAAGTAGATTTGTAACAGTAGAGTTACAAGTACCATGGGGGTCTGGGGTTCCTCCCCCAGAAAATTTTTGAAAATTTGACCTTAAAATAACATGGTTTTAACTCATTTTGGTGCATAAAATTCCATATTAAATAGTGTAAAATTTTTCATTTTGGGGGGGGGCTCAAGCCCCCTAGCCCCCCCCTGGATCCGCCAGTGGGGCCGTCCATAAATGATGTCACGCTTAGAGGGGAGGGAGGGGGTTCATCAATCTGTGACACTTTGTGACAAGGGGAGGAGGAGGGGTTTCAAGAATTGTGTCATCACAAATTCAAAATCAAAAACTAAAACTAAGTAATATTTTTTTTCTGGAAAATGTAGTTCAAACGACATTAATATGAGATTAATACCAACGAAATAAAAGTTCACTTTGGTTTGGGGTGCACTTAAATTTCAATTAAAAACATTGGGTTGGGTCCCAAATTCTTACCAACCTTATTCTAAAATTATTATTGGTAGCAGAGCGTGACATAGTGACGAAGGGGGAGGGAGGGGTATGGTTAAGTGATTGTGACAGAGGAGAGGGAGGGGGTCTAAAATGTTTAAAAAAAAGTGTGACATCATTTATGGATGACCCGTTAACATGAAAAGATGGAGGAGTATACTCTGGTAGGGCTTGAGGGCGAAGCTGCCTCGCACTCTTTTCACCTTCCTGCCGAGCACCCCAGTGTAGTGTACGGCCGAGGCAGAGAGCACGGCTGTCACAGTGCGGGGTTGAGCGGCGAGGTTCTCCACGGCCACGGTGACTCGGAAGGGGCGGCCCAGGGCCACGCGGGAGATGTCCCGCAGCTGGAAGCGAACGTCCTCCTTCTCCGCTCCCCCAGGAGCGCCGCTCCGGCGAGCCGCCACTAGCACCGACATGCGCTCCTCCACACTACCTAAAACACACATCAGAATCGTCGGTTAGAAAAAGGGAATAAGTCCAAAATTGACTTTTTGTGTTCGAAAATATCCGCTCTACACATGAGTGCAAAGAGGGGAAAAATAACTACCCCCTATCGGCAGCCCCTTGCAGTGTTATTCCTAGGATTTTTTTGGAGGAGTAAAAATACTCCTTCACTTTTTTTAGGAGGAGTGAAATTCAATTATAAGGAGTGAAATACGGAAATAGCATAAACTACATAGCATACAGAGACAAAATTTCTATTAAAAACGCTTACTTTTTAATGGACAAAATGAAATTGAAAAAAAAATGAGGATGCCATTTTGCTAACTAACTACTACAATAAACTAATAACACTTATCAGAACAATAAATGAAAAAAATTACTATTGCTATATGAAAACACAATTAAAACGTGTGATAATTAGGATGCCATGGCTGAAGATTTAAGCTAAACCTTAGTGAAAAATTCAAAGAGTGAAAATACTCCTGTTTTCTAGTTTTTTAAAGAGTAATTCCGATTTTCAAGGAGTGAAATACTCTCTCAGAGGAGTTAAAAATATCTCTGATCGTCAGTATGAATAAGGGGCCATTCATTAATTACGTAAGGATGATATTGGCAATTTTTGACCCCCCCTACCCCCATGTAAGGGAACGTAAGATTTTTCAAACCCCTCTCCCCTATTCTTACGTAAGATCCCATTTCGTTTTTCAAAATAATAAAATGCTAGAAAAGGATCAGTTAACACTAAAACTCTCTGTTTGACGTAAATCAAAGATTTTTATTTTTCATCTGATATACCTTAATTTTTTTTTTTAAATTAAAACTTCCCTAATATACCGACATCGTCGGCATTTTTAAGTTTTTCTGGGGTTATTTAATAGTAATTTGATTAGAATAATTGGAATTTGTTTACATTAACTTGGAAAATCTTACGTAAGAATGGGTTGGACCCCCCCCCCAAGTAAGGGTATGTAGAGATTTTTCCAACCCCCTCTCCCCCTCGGGACCCTTACGCAATTAATGAATGGCCCTTAAGGGAATAAGTCCAAAAAATGACAAATTGATATTTTGTGCTCAAAAATATATCCAGGCTCCGCTCTATATATACATAAGTGCAAAGAGGGGAAAACAACTATCCGCTATCGGCAAATATAGCCCCTTGAAGTTGCGAAATCGATGTTCATTCATTGTATTTTTTAATTTAATTTGAAATTAAAGTTAATTTTTCGTTCATTTCTTATTTTTTGTGATGTAAATAAACTAAGCCAAAATAAAATTTTCTTTTAATTTAAAAGTGTTTTTAACTTGTTTTTATACAGGGAATGTTTGACTCCATTCCTATTCACTTACTCCATTGATACTGCCTTAATGACGCAGTTTTATAATAATTATGAATTTTATTTGTTTTAGTCTTTCTATTTCTCACTTTTATACTATGAACTAAGCAGAAATACAATTTAAATGTCAATTTAAGTGTCACTTGAAATTTCATAACGTTGAAGAAGGGAAATAAGTCCGTCATCTTTTTTTAACTATAAAACATTTTTAAATACACTTATAAATTTTTTCTATGATTGTTATGTATTCTTAACAGTGTCATGAACTTCCTATAAAAATTTGGTGACTATAGGATAAAAATTCCATTACTTATACAGTTTTTTTTCTCAAAACTTCGTTTTTGGACTTCTTCTAACTGACGATTCAGTTGGCTTCATGGAATGGAGACAACCTATAAAATGCGCAAATAAAAGTAAAGTTAATGCAGTCACGTTTCTATCTAAGCACTGACGAAGAAGGATATCCTGGTACCTCCAAAACAGCTGTATGCCTGCTGTAACTTTATTTTTATTGCGCATTTTATACGTTGTTTCTACATTACATTCAGTTTGGACAAAGTACTATTTCTACTCAATTGGGTGGTGAACATTTTTAAAATTAAATTTTTAAGAAATTTTTCACATCCTATCATTAGTTAGTTTTTGAATAATTGAAAACAACACGTGCAGTATTTTTATATCATCTCCCGTTTCTAAAATAATATACCCAGAAATTACCCACAGATAAAAAATCTACAACTACGGAGAAATTATGGAAACAATAGGATTTTCAAATTAAAGTGGTTCTTTTGGATTCAAGTAATAGGGTACAGTGTCTCTTTATCTTACCCTCTTTCGATTTATAGTCTTGAGAGATATCTTCCATATCCCGTGACCCTGAGTCATCATCAAAACCAGCTCGCTTGGTCACAATAAGTCTTCCAACACTTAACATAAAAGATAAATTACATAAGAAAAGACAATATAATAAAATAATTAAAAACCTTCCCACTTTATCTGGGATATCAGGGGGCAGAGGAGCATCATCATACAGACTACCTTATACAATAATGGACCGGAAACCGAGGTGAGATGCTTTATAGAAAAAATACAGCTCATCAAATACTTCCAGAATTTCATACATTAAAATGCTAATTTCAACAAAATTACTAAATTTTTTGTGTTTGAAAAAAGTAAGATAGTTATTTGGATGTAAACATTTCTGACACCTTGTCTAACACAATCTATGCAAAGCAACTTGTATAATTTAAATCTAAAGAGTAAACCCAAATTTTTTTCCAGAAGTCCCAAAATTCTCCAAAACTTTGAATTAAAAATTAAAGTAAAAATGGAAGTAACGGGAGGTTTTAAGGTATTTTATAAAACTTTCAAATTAGAAACATTTAAGTTATCCAAGCTGCATTGTACTACCAAGTTTTGGTACAGGTTTTTAAAATGTTTTAGCACTTACAAGAAGTGAGGAATCCTTTCTTTAAAAGTATAGGCCCTTGCATCCTAGTATTAGACAACATCTTTACATCCCTCCAAAATAAACATTTTCAAAAATTTTTCTTTAAAGACATGGTGTCCTACTAAAAATATATTCTAGAATGGCTCCATGCTTTCATTTTTGATCAGTAGATCTCAGCACGACTTTAGAATGGAAGATAATAGAAGCACTTATAAATTTTTTGTCAAATCGAATATATGTCTTTTATAATTCCTTAACGATCAGTATTATCTGTAATTCATTATATCTGTCCTTTTTAAGTTTTAGAAAAATTCTCTAGTATAAATTAGAGTCTTTCTGACTAAATGCATGCTTTCAACTTTTACAGCTATTCAAGATCACTGCGATATGAATAAATAGATGAATGAGGAATAGTGGGGTCGCTTATGTTATGTTTTGAAAAATTTTTGGCAGAAGCTTAGTAAGTGGTATCATTCGATTCGTAATGACGTCTACATTAACGTGGTACCGGGTGTTTTTTCCGAATTCCGTGCAGGGGGTTTCTATGACGTCATGAATGCAAGATGGCCGCCGCAGGAAAATAGCTGTAAATGGCGATCTAGCAATGTAATCGGAACTATTTTTGGACAAAAAGCTCAGAAATATATACTTTTATCGAATAGCTACAAAAATAAGCATCTAAATCGGTTAAAAATTGCGTTTATGACGTCATAACCAAAAAAGGGCTATTTTCACCAAAAATACAGTATTTTGTCATGTAATACTTTAAATAGATGCTATTTTCAACGTGAATGTAATGAAAATATGTTCATAATAAAAAAACCAACAATGAAAATTTCATTGATGGTCACAAAAGGCGGATATGACGTCAGAAATCCAAAATGGGTGTCACATAGAATAGAATTTTTTATTTTTTTATTCAAAAATTTTTTAATTGGGAATTATTACACTTATATGAATGTAATAAAGGTATTTTGAGGATAAAATTTAACAAAACATTTTAAAATTCCTGAAAATAGCATCGAAATATTAGGTGTGAAAGACAGAACTACAGTATTTTGTCATGTAATACCTTAAATAGATGCTATTTTCATCGTGAATGTAAAGAAAATATGTTCATAATTAAAATGCCAGCAATGGAAATTTCATTCTTTGTCACACAAGCCGGATATGGCGTCAGAAATCCAAGATGGCTGGCATGTGAAATGAATTTCGTTAGTTTTTTACTCCAAAATTTTTTATTTGGAAATTATTATACTTTTATTAATGTTGTAATAAAGTCATTTTAAGGATAAAATAATTCCCAATTAAAAAATTTTGGAGTAAAAAAACTAAAGAAATTCATTTCACATGCCAGCCATCTTGGATTTCTGACGCCATATCCGGCTTGTGTGACAAAGAATGAAATTTCCATTGCTGGCATTTTAATTATGAACATATTTTCTTTACATTCACGTTGAAAATAGCATCTATTTAAGGTATTACATGACAAAATACTGTAGTTCTGTCTTTCACACCTAATATTTCGATGCTATTTTCAGGAATTTTAAAATGTTTTGTTAAATTTTATCCTCAAAATACCTTTATTACATTCATATAAGTGTAATAATTCCCAATTAAAAAATTTTTGAATAAAAAAATAAAAAATTCTATTCTATGTGACACCCATTTTGGATTTCTGACGTCATATCCGCCTTTTGTGACCATCAATGAAATTTTCATTGTTGTTTTTTTTTTTATTATGAACATATTTTCATTACATTCACGTTGAAAATAGCATCTATTTAAAGTATTACATGAAAAAATACTGTATTTTTGGTGAAAATAGCCATTTTTTGGTTATGACGTCATAAACGCAATTTTTAACCGATTTAGATGCTTATTTTTGTAGCTATTCGGTAAAAGTATATATTTCGGAGCTTTTTGTCCAAAAATAGTTCCGATTACATTGCTAGATCGCCATTTACAGCTATTTTCCTGCGGCGGCCATCTTGCATTCATGACGTCATAGAAACCCCTGCACGGAATTCGGAAAAAACACCCGGTACCACGTTAATGTAGACGTCATTACGAATCGAATGATACCACTCACTAAGCTTCTGCCAAAAGTTTTTTTTCACCATTGGTTTTTGACACAAACGACTCCACTAGAAGGGAAAAATAAATATCTGAATATCGGTAACAACTACGGCTAAAAGTTGCGTATTATCATGCAGTTGCTGATTCATGGGAAATTAAAATAAAAAAAATATTTTAAAATAGCAATCAGTCACAGCTCTCGTAGTCATCCTTTACGATTACACCATTTGACCGTGGCTGTGATAATTCCCGAAATTGCGCAAATGGAATTGCCACTAATTCACCACTATCTGCGTCACTCTTTTTTAAAATGAAGAAATTTATTTCATTTTAAAATATTGCCACAATTTCAAGCAGAACTAACGAACAAACCTTACCAGGAATGTAAAAAATGTTGATATTATTAGAAAAATGTGTCCGCCGATGTGCAATGTTTGGGTGGATCATCCCGGTGCCAGGCCTTTGCTTTTTCTAACGATGTTTTAGTTTTTCTTTTGTGACATCGGCTGTTTTCGGCACTATAAAAGTGGTCACCGGTATGTTCCTCTCAATCAGATTATATCATGCATTCTCAGATTCTTATGTTTAAAATTAGGTCTATCATTTTAATTTATTCTTTAAGTAGGAAAATAAACTACATTGTTTTAGAACTTTCTTCTTGTTAGGCTAGTCATTTATCTACTGAATTTTGATGCAGATTTAGACTGCGTCATATTAGATTTTGCATCAGATATGAAGCCGGATTTTATGCATATCTGCTGGTGTCCGGTCTATTAATGTAGGGTAGTGTATAGTTATTCATTCAAGATCTCTATTGTAAAAGATACGCAATATGTATTACAATATTTGATAGACAATTTACGTAAACGGTTTCAACTGTGCAAAATTCTTTTAAGCAATCCAGAGACCATATACTCCGTCTTCCTCTTTTCTAACTAAGATCCTTCCTTACTAAGATTAGCCTTACCGTCTATTTCTTTACTTAGTTAGTGTGTTATATGAGTATCATTTAAACTCATTTAATTCGGAATTAATTAGTAATATGTATTAGTTTTAATTTATTTAATTTAAAACGCACAACAAAACGAAACTACGTACTATATGCTCTGATGCTTAACCTCAATCAGTAAGAACCGTTTACAATTTATATAACAAATGTATCTTACTGATAAGTGTTCGTCCTCAGTTTCCTCCATCCGAAATCCGATTCGTCATCTTGTTGCCAGTGGACAATGTCAGCATTGACCTCTGCGAACACGAACGGGGTGTCGTATGTGTGGCTGATCTCGCCTTTGCGGATGGCAACCACTGACGCTGGACCTGCCCGAAAAGCTCCTACAAAGTTTTTCTAATTGTAAACATTTCCAATGGTATCACACTGGGAATTTCACATAAGACGGATCAAATACATCTAGTGACAGTTTACTATTTTTGTCTAACGCCATAGTTGGATAATATAGCGGAGCGGGGACATTTTTCTGATTTTGCAGAAAGTTTTTCTGTAAAATTCAAAAGATTTCTGGGAAATTTGTTTTTTTTTTTTAATTTGAAAGACTGATTTTTTAAATTGCTATGCATAGTTCAAAGCTTATAATTATAATGCTTATGTCATAGTAAACTTCAAAATAATGCATAGCAGATCTCTTTCGCTAATTTGCGGCCTTACAAACTAGGGTGATAAAAAACTAGGTGCACTCGTTATAACAATGACACTAAAAACATTTAATTTTTTCACTTTAATTTTATGTGCGCGGAAATTGCTTTGTTTTATCCAACCAACTACAGGGGGAACGAAAAGTCCGTAAACATATTAAAAATTCATAAAATTTAGAAAAATAACCGAATTAAAAAAAAACCGAGTGAATCGAACACGGAGAACCCCGTGAATTATGTTAGCAGCATCTCTTAACATAATTTTGAACTAATATTTTTTTTATTGTTTAAAAATAATACCCGACCAACCGATGCCGAAACTGAAGACCGTTTTTTAATTCGGTTATTTTCTAGATTTAATGAAATTCTAAAATGTCTACGGACGTTCATCAGTTCCATTCTCAGTCTCTGTTATTTGATTACTTAAAAAAATCAAATAAATTAGATTTCCCTACTGAATGACTTTCTCTTTTAAAATATAAAGAATGAAATATTTTCAGGAGGAAAGTTTAACGTGATACATAAATTGAAGGATAAGATTTACTAAACTATTATTTGTTTGAGGTATGTGTTGACGTGATATGACGTGTTTTAACTCCATTCACTATTAAGCCTTCATTAATTAAGTGAATCAAGTTCAATCATTAAGTGAATCAATTTATTAAGTGAATACCTTCACTTGTCTCCTGTGGAGTGGCGTCAATAGCCTGCCAACCACCATAGCCGGAGGGAAGATCTGGCCTAGCCATCCAGCAATCGTTCCACACATGGAAGTTCCTAGGAATATTGGTTACATACATTCAAGAACGAGCAGTAGGACGGACAAAAAATGTTTTTATTTTATTTTTTAAAGTTATGAGAATTGTTAATTACTTGATAATTTTTGTTTGAAATTTGGAGGAAGGAGGTCAAACTTTCCCCCTAGTGTATTAAAAAGAGGGGAAATAAATGGTGTGAGAAAAGAAAATATTTAAACATGCAATAGGATTCCCTTTAGGTTTTTCATAGGAGTACTTTTAAAGAATAAATTAATTTACTGTTAATATAATTATCATTAATATTTTTTTTTAACTTATTCGACCATTTTTAAAAATTAAGAACAATTAAATCCCGCCGACCGATTTTCGTATGTTGTTACTGAGGTCATTCCCAAGTGAAAACCGTCGAAAACTTAATGTTCCAATTTTTTACCGGTAATTACCGGTATTCACTGATTGCCTGGACTTAAGAGATTTCGAGTAAATTAACCGTTAATATTGAAAACGTGTGAAAAAATTACAGACAGCAAAGCTGAGAGAGCGAGGAAGAACTTTTTCTCTTCTTTCCTCTTTCGTTGTTTTTCCTGCCTGCCTGTTTCCCCTGTTTCTCGGTCGCACACCTGCCGTTGAAGGCGAAAAAAGGAAAAAAGTCGCAGAGCATTCAAAGCTCTTAAAATTTTCGTAAAACGATTTTTTTTTGACTTTTTGATTAGAAGAGAGGTTGGAAGCTCATCACGGATAGGGAACAAGTATTGGATTAATTTTTTTTTGTGCACAAAAAGTCATTTTGCCATTTTTGGGACTTACTCATCACTTTTTCAAACTGACCATTAAATTAGGATTGCGCTAAAGCTTATTACATTGTTTCATCACACTGAACACGAAAACACGAATTGAATTTAAAAAAGAGGTACTGTTTTACCAAATGGAATCGGAATTGTGCTCTGGGAGTTCGTTTCCATCCGCGTCAAAGTATTTGTCCACAGTCAGGCTGTCATCTGTATCGTGCGCCGATACGAAGTTGGTCACGCTGCGACAAGGGATACCGAGAGCTCGACAGACTGGAATATTTAAATATGAAAGATTAGGTTTCCGTCAGAACAGCAAAAGAACAAACGAAAAAACATACATAAATAAAAAAAAACACCGGCAAATAGGAAGAGAAAAAGTAGTTTAAACTTTAAACACTCTTTAAATATTAGAAAGAACCTTTTTTTTTTTTACTGTTTTGAGTTTTGACTTCAGAATATCCGCGTATCTTGGATATTTTTATATCACTTTATTTTATCTTAGGTATCAATTTTATTTTTTAAAAATAAAAATGATGAAATAAGCGTGAATTTGAGAGTTAAAAATTATTTTTCCTTTTGGGAAATAGCGGTATTACTGCTCCCAATTCAAAATAAATGAAATTTCCCGGTAATTTTTTTATGAATTTTTAAAATTTAAATTAGTTATAGCTGTTTATATTGACACGAATAACTAATAACTTGAAGTGGGACAGTCAATAAGTGAAACAGCAACTTTAAAACAAAACAGCGTACTTAAAGTATATTAGCTCTCTCTAAAACTATCTATATACTTAAGGTGGGGCAAGTTTATGTATTTTCCTCTAACCTGATCGCAAAATCTTAAAACGCAGTTTGATGCGAAACTCATATTTTCAAGGATTCCCGAAGGCTTTTATCACCCTTCCTCAACCCACTACTTATTGAGTCATCTTTTGGCATTCCCTTAACAATGCGTCAATTTATAGCTATAGAATATTCTTTCACTTACACAGAGTACATAATTTATTTTACCGGCTATTTAAGATAATTCCTAAAATACTCCCATCATTTTACCAGTCCTCCAAATCAGTACCTCTTCAGGGGGCTTTAGAATAAGTTGAGTCACACTTAAAGAGACTTGAATAAGGTCGTAAATTTAATACGCGTTAGAACTTAATATACGTCGAACCGCACTTATTTCGGCGGACTAAATCGTATTAGTGGGGAAAAGAAAGAAAGTTAAATCCTTCCCTTTAATTATACAATCAATGGCAACGCCATTTCCAGAAAGACACAAAAAAGATCTCGGAGTAACTTATAAATCGAGCTTTAACGTTTAACTGCACTTACAGGATATAACACTAAAGCATATACCACTTCAAATTTTAAAGATGTTAATGAGCTTTAGTGGTCAATTAGCTCACAACTTCCCAGCAATACAAAAAGAGGGCTCCTCCCTTTCCTTTGTTACTACCCTCTTGTCTGGAGAGCCATAAAACCGAGGGCTGGTAAAAGTCTAAACAGACCCTTACTTGCCACTCACTACCCTAATTTCCATTCGAACTGAACTTACAATACGGTCAAGAATCCAAGTAGCTTTTTCGGAAAAGATACACAAAATTTTTTTCTCAACGGTTTTATAACAGTAACAGGGTATTTCAAAAGTCCGTTTCACGGCTTTTATTTAAAACCAACGTCTCCCAGGGCCATGGAAGTAAGGTCTACCCTAGGTAAGTGACCTTGGAGAATCTATTGTGATGACATACAGCGCTCCTAGTCGCGAAATAAACTGAACTGAATTAAAAACTGAAGAAGATAGAGGAAAAACGTCAGTGATAATATTGTTGTCAATATTATGTAAAACTCACTGGAAAAATTTCATGGTAAATGTCGTCAATATTCAAGGAGATATTAGCATGTGAAAAAGACTCAGCGTCAATTGAATAGTTTATTTCAGAAACAAGTTAAACGCTGTGTTAATCCAATGGGCTGTAACTTGCTTCTGAAATAAACGATTCAATTATGGTCAGGTGGTCAGTCCAGTGTCCATTGCCACAAGAAAGACAAAATTTCGATGTCTGGTTTTTCTTTAATACAAATGTAAAACTGATCTTCTAATCAATTTCGTGCTTCCTTGATAGGTTTCGGTGGGGTAAAATGGATGTAGGGATTTAACAGTTTATATTCATAAAATATAATGTTTTATTTGGCGTGCTTTTATTGAAGCCCAAGAACTTATTGGAATCGGGATGATTTTACCATAATCAGTAAAATACAGAGTGTTTCAATAAGTCCACTCTTTATGCGGAGTAACATAACAAAATTGGCCAAAGAACTGCACATTAGGGTGGTCGCTAAAAATCAAAGTGCGAATATTTTTCGCGGCACCCCCTCAAAAGGTGCCATTTGATGTCAAACTAATATTCTGAAAGTTTCAGACCAAAAAAATAATATTTCGACCCCGCGCCCAGCCGTCAAAGTTTCGAAAAAACGCGATTTTTCACTAAAAACTGCGCGTTTTTCACCATAAAATTCGAACCGAATATAGTAAAAAAGAAAATAAGGATTCATTCTTTAGATAATTTATTAAGCTTTAACTTTTCTAATTGAAACTTTTTTGTGTGACCCTTAGATCAAGAGATACAAGGGGGATTCATCCTTACCCCACCTTCAATATCAATATTTTAAGGAGAGATGGGATTTTTTCTTTTATTCATTAAATATTGTTTACTGGTTTAATAACATGAAAACAATCATTTTTTAACCCTATAAGTGTGAAATTTTAGGGTGTAAAGTGAGAAGAATTTTTTGAATTTACTTTTTTATTCCAAATAACAGTTAATGAAAAATACACTAAAAATTATAAAATATATTAACAAAAGCACATATTGCATACAAAATTAGGATTATTAAATTTAAATTTAACATTTAAAATTTACAAAATATAATGCAAAATTAAAGAGGCAAGGGTCTAGAAAGAGTAGGGTTTTTTTTACGTCCGGGTATAATTTTCTACACTAAGAAACAACTTGTAAAAGGTATTGCTTCTGTTCTTCGTCTTTAATAATTGATGTATTAAATTCTTGCACCAGTTTTATACCTCTTTCAGCAGCATCATTAACAACTTTTAAATTTTTCTCAATATCAAATCCTTTTGAAAACTCCAAGTAAGTGCACCACTCATCTGGATCAGACTTTAAAAACTGTGCTGAAATACCTTTTAAAAAAGTTTAATGTAAATGGAGTATTAAAGCTATCTAGTTCTTTACTTAAAAGAGAATGGCAGTCATTTAAATGCACTTTTCAACTTCACTGTTCTATTTTCTTCATTATAGTCTTGGTCCACATCATTTTTTGTAAGACAATACTTTCAAAGCCATGTTAATTTTTATATCTTTATTTAGGCTTTATCAAAAAAAAAAAAAAATGCAATTATTTCAGGGTTTAAATACCATAAGTGGTTTATAAATTTGGTAAGTACAACTTCTATGAAGTGCATAACCGGGCAGATGCAAAACTCAATATATCATCCTAGAGAAGACTATAGGGAACTGTTACTTCTGTGTTTGATATTTATTGGGTTTTCAAAACCACATCAGATATCATTTAGAGCTCCTCATCACACTAGATGGATGGCTAAAGCAATCTATTGCTTAAAAATGTTCAGCTTTAGAAACTAGTTTCCTTTAACCTCCAAGTGAGGGAAGCAATTAGAAAATTAGAACTATCTGTGTTTTCATTTTAAATATTTATGTAAAAGTGTGGTTTAACGCTCCTGATCCCCATATTAGCTCTAAATCAAAATTTAAAATCCATTAAATCATAATTAATTATAAAAAACAGAAACTGAAGTATCAGAAGTTGCACTTACTAAATTTATAAACCACTTATGGTATTTAAACCCTGAAATAATTGCATTTGTTTTTTTTTGATAAAGCCTAAATAAAGATATAAAAATTAACATGGCTTTAAAAGTATTGTCTTACAAAAAAATGATGTGGACCAAGACTATAATGAAGAAAATAGAACAGTGAAGTTGAAAAGTGCATTTAAATGACTGCCATTCTCTTTTAAGTAAAGAACTAGATAGCTTTAATACTCCATTTACATTAAACTTTTTTAAAAGGTATTTCAGCACAGTTTTTAAAGTCTGATCCAGATGAGTGGTGCACTTACTTGGAGTTTTCAAAAGGATTTGATATTGAGAAAAATTTAAAAGTTGTTAATGATGCTGCTGAAAGAGGTATAAAACTGGTGCAAGAATTTAATACATCAATTATTAAAGACGAAGAACAGAAGCAATACCTTTTACAAGTTGTTTCTTAGTGTAGAAAATTATACCCGGACGTAAAAAAAAAACCTACTCTTTCTAGACCCTTGCCTCTTTAATTTTGCATTATATTTTGTAAATTTTAAATGTTAAATTTAAATTTAATAATCCTAATTTTGTATGCAATATGTGCTTTTGTTAATATATTTTATAATTTTTAGTGTATTTTTCATTAACTGTTATTTGGAATAAAAAAGTAAATTCAAAAAAATTCTTCTCACTTTACACCCTAAAATTTCACACTTATAGGGTTAAAAAATGATTGTTTTCATGTTATTAAACCAGTAAACAATATTTAATGAATAAAAGAAAAAATCCCATCTCTCCTTAAAATATTGATATTGGGGGTGGGGTAAGGAATCTCCCTTGTATCTCTTGATCTAAGGGTCACACAAAAAAGTTTCAATTAGAAAAGTTAAAGCTTAATAAATTATCTAAAGAATGAATCCTTATTTTCTTTTTTACTATATTCGGTTAGAATTTTATGGTGAAAAACGCGCAGTTTTTAGTGAAAAATCGCGTTTTTTCGAAACTTTGACGGCTGGGCGCGGGATCGAAATATTATTTTTTTGGTCTGAAAATTCAGAATATTAGTTTAACATCAAATGGCACCTTTTGAGGGGGTGCCGCGAAAAATTGAACGAAAAATTTTTTTCCCCATGTTATTAGCGACCACCCTACTGCACATCTACAACCTAAAGCTTTCTAGAGAACTGCAAAGTTTCCTACCTGTTGTGCAAACTCCGGAAAAGACCCAGCATTGACCGTAGCGCACGGGTTTCCCTCCAGATGCGAGGTACTCTTCTAGAATGGCCGAACTGCCGGTCCAAGCCCAGGGAGCGGTGCCGTCCTCATAGCTGCCTGACCAACTGCCCACTAGGACACCGCCTTCATCGTTGCTATTCACCTAAAAAACAAAAAAAAAAAAAAAACTAAAAAACAATGCTATTCACCTATTTTTTTTCACCCCGAAATTTTGTCTTATTTTGAAATTCTGTAGTTAATAATTATAATCTAGTTTATATTATTTTAATATGTTACAAGTTTCAAAATGTTAGGAAAAGTTGCGGTCTAGTGTATACTATGTGATTACTCCTGTCCACTTACCATGGCTGATATGGCTCGAACCACCCTGACAGGATTCCCTCTGGCAGAGCTATCCAAGCCGGACTTCTCCAACAAGAACACACTGGCCGGAAGAACTGCGTCGGCGAACTGTCAACATTTATTTTACGTTATTTAGAAGAGAATTTCAAGATAAAAATGTACCATGAGTTGAAGTTCTTAATACCTGTCCAAAAACCCAAGGGCGTCCAACTGGGTTTTTATGCGTTCCTACATAGATCTTCCCGACATCATTGAGTACATATTCTTGTCGTTGCGTGTTGTCAGCCAGATAAACTTGATCATCTGATAAAAATCATCCTTTAACGAGATGAACGGATGTCATACTCTCATAGCGGATTTACACCCCTTTTTTTAAAATTTTACCCTTTAAAGTAGTGTTAAACTAATTAAAACTGACTTTAATTAAACTAAACGTATTTTAATCAGATAAAATTGAATCGTCCGTTCGAAAAAGGGAATAAGTCCAAAAACCAAGTTTTGAGAAAATTGGGAAAAAAAATTGTATAAGTAATGGAATTTTCATTGTATTATAACCATAGAATATGTACTGGAGATTCAGTACCCATATTTAGAAATTTAGAATACAAAATAGTCATAGAAAAAAATAAGTACTATATTTAAAATATTTTACAGTTGAGTTTCCTTTTTCAACCTTATGAAATTTCAGATGAAAAAAAAATCTTAAAATCCCTTTTAATCGACAACTAAATTATATTTCTGCTTAGTACACAGCACAAAAGTGAAAAATAAAATGACTCAGACGAATAAAATTGAAAATGAGAAAAGAAAGACAAATTAACTTAAATTTCAAATTTAATCAAAAAATACAAAGAATGGACATTGATTTCCCCAAATTCAAGGGGCTATATCTGCCGATAAGGGGTAGCTATTTTTTTCCTCTTTACACTCATGTATAGAGCGAAGCCTGGAGATTTTTTTTTTTTGCATACTGAAAGTGAAATTGTCATTTTATGGACTTATACCCTCTTTCAAACTGGCGATACAATTAAAAATGCAAATACTGTTACGAGTTCGGGAAGAAAATAACAATACAAATTTTGTTCTTCTCATTCTCTAACCCAAAGTTTCTAAGCTTAATTTTTAATTCAGACTTGAAATAATGTTTTTTAAATAATCATATGAAGTGGTGGGGGATGTAGTAAGTCAGATCAGGGATTATGTAATTGGAGGACAGCAAGATACATGATACATGAGATGGATGATAAAATAATAATTCTAAATTTTGTTTCCTTTAAAAATGTATTATTTACTTTGGCATTCCTGATACCCATTAGATTGATACGGAGGGACAATCATAATCACAAAAAAAGGATGCTCACCTTTGCACCAAGGATTGAAGAGGATGTAGATGCTCTCCTTACAGTGGAATATCTTTGGGGGTGCGTCGCTGCCCTTAGTGGTAGTGTAAATGTCCAGTCTCCACAGTCCCACTCGGGCAGTCGCAGGTATTTGAATCTGTAGCGTGATCACGCTGCGTTCCTGCCGGGAAATACTTGCGTCCCACTCTTTCCGATTAGTGTCCTGCACTTTGTCACTTGTAACAGGGAGGATGATCAGAGTGCCTTTTCCAACTTGCTGTTTGGGACCTTAACAAAACGAGGCTTTTACAGTTACAATTTAAGTGAGACCCAGGGTTTGAAAAATATCATGATATTTATAGTAATAAGTAACAAAATATAATGTAATAGGCACTGCTCCGTCGTGAGTTCGATTCTCACCTCGCCCCTGGGTGTATTTTCCTTCTTTGTGCCAATTCTGTTGTGTCTGTCTTACTTGACGAAGGTGTATAAGCGGATCCTTGAGATCAAGCACACATACCGGAAAATATATGGAACCAAAAACCAAACCAAACCAATGTAATAGGTCGCGTTTTGTAGTAAACCTAGTGCTGCGCACCAGATCAGGATTTGCTCGTAAATTTAACCGCTTTGAGGCAAATAGTTAGGGTTGCACCAAACTTCTCAAAATTTCAGGGAAGTTTACTTGTGCGATAGGGAAACTTTTTTGGGACATATCCCGATAAAATTTCCAAAGTCAAAAAATATGAGTCACCCTACCGTGCATTCGAGCAGATTATGCAAAATCAGACTTGTTAGAATTTCAGTCGGTTGTGGGTTATAAATGCTGGAATCGAGCGTTTTACCTTGTTTGTTTAGCCTTACCTTAAAGAAATATCTTTTTCTGAACGTTTTTGTGAGGGTAACTTATACCTCCTTTGATACCCCCTATCCAATACCAATTCTTGTTCGTCTTGATTAGTCCTATCATCCCTCAAAGTTTGTTGCACCATTTAAGATATACCCTGTATAACAGCCTATAAATATCATCATATTTATCGAGTGATATCTTATTTAACTTACCAAACATGAAGTGCAACTTGATTTGATCCCGACGGGGCTCCAGAGGCCTTCCAAGGCGGATTCCCAAGAAGAAATACTCGCCCCTTCTTAAGACAGGGGAGGGAGATTTCCCTTCCAGAAGGTCGAATTCCTGCGTGTGGTGCGCCCTGGCATTATCACGGCAGTAGAACTCCACCACTTCCACGGACACTGCTTGATTGCTGTCAACTGATGTCCAATTCATCAAATAAAAGGAAAATGTAATGAAATGTATGAAAGTTGGAAAAAAAACTCAGTTCTTTATAGGTTATAGCAGTGGTTCCCAAACTTTTTGCAAAACCCTTTACTGACTAAAAATTCTTCCACGGCGCTCCTCTTATAATAAAAAAGAGTAAACTATTTTTAATTTTTGAATTTCGGACCACGTCACAAAATGATTTTTCAATTGCTAACTTGGTAGTAAAATGCCGCTAAATTATAAAAGCACATCAAATGTACAAACTTTAAAAATTTAAATTCAAATTTTAATTATAAAATTTTAAATTTCAATTATAAAATGTTAAATTTCAATTACAATAAAACTTTATATTTTAATTACAAAACTTCTTTGTTTTCTTAAACTTAATGCGAAATTTCTGGGTGGCATCCCTGTGGGATCCAATAGAAAGTAAAATAACAAAGAAAATATAATAACAAAAAAAATATAAAATGTAAACATTTTTCACTGGTATCGAGCTTCACGGCACACCTCCCACTGGTAAAATACGTATTTCTTAGGTAAAAAAACCTCGTATTATCATGAAATTTAATTTGAATGAATCATAATTTACATAATATTAAAGAAAATAAGAATTCATAGAATTTTGTGTAGGGTTAGGGTGTTTTCAAGGGGAAGGGGATGGATTCGGGTCGTATTCAACGTTTTTTTTGCGTCCTAAACAATTAAAATAAAATATTTGTCAAAATTAAAGAAGTCATAAAATGTAAAGGGTAGGGGAGGTTTTAGGGGGAGTGGGAGAATTTGTTTTATATGAAATAATCGTAACTCCCCCTAAAAGCGCCCCCACCCCTTTACATAGTATTACTTCTTTAATTTTGACAAATATTTTTTAATAATGATAAAAACCTCTTTTTGCTTGGATGAGTTAATTAGCATGAAGAGATGTATTATTTTTTCAAAGGAATCAAATGATGTTTAGCATCAGATAAGAAAATAGATATTATAAGGAAAGAAAAAGCGTGCCTACCTTCATCTCGAATTTCACGTCTTCGCCGTTCAGCATCTCTCCGGAACCTCTCCAAGACATGGTTCAAGTAATCGGCAGTTTCGTCCCCTCTGTTTCGTCTTCCGAACCCTCCGACGTGTCTCGACATTTAGCCCTAAAATATTTCAGAACAATTACAATTGTGTAATATGGTATACTGATTTTTTTTCATTTAATATAGAAACAATTCTTATTTTTAGAATAAAAAAAATATTCGTGCTTTTCATTTTCAGCATCAGTTTTGAGCTAAAAAAACTTTTATACCAAATTTTGACGATATTTGACTACGTCTATATATCGTCTATGCTACGTCTATAAAGCATACAATTTCAAAAAAAAAATTTTTTTTCATACCTTTTAAAATTTTTATTGGAAAAATGTCAAATGTCATTGCCATGTATTTTTAATAAAAACTTTTAACTAGGTTTTAAACCCCCGAAATAATATAAATAAAAAATAAATAAGGGGCCTTTCAAATATTACGTAAGCATGTTTTTGGTCATTTTTGACCCCCTATCCCCCTTTTCAGCAAAGATAAGCAAACCGCATCCCTCATTATTCCATAAGAAAACTGCCCGACCTTTCTTTGTTCTTTATTTTTGTACAAAATAAAAATTTTAAAATAAAATTTATTTTTGATTGCATTTTGAAATTATTTATGCAAGAAACAAGATATTTTCGAAAATGCAGTGTTTGTAACATCTTATTACGTACCCCCTCCACCCCCTTGTCATGAAAAAATAAGTAAAGAAGAAACCCCCTTTAGGTGCTTACGTAATATTTGAACGGCCCCTAATATAAAATGTTCTAGCAGTTTCAATTAAAAATGAGTATCAGTATCGAGAGCGATTGCTACATTGAATTGCGAAAGCTGTTTATTCATTCATATCTTTTAATTGAAAAACATAAAGGAACCCATTATCAAGGCTTCCGTTCATAAACCAAGAACCCTGTATGCATTAATTAACGAAGAGTTAAAGGGATGGAATACATTTCATTATTGTAAATAAATGAAAGCAACTAAGATGCACAAATAGTATACTTCTTATGACGAGTTATTGCCATGGTTGAGAGTTCCCCTAAAATTGCAAACGCGAAGAAAAATGTAGAACTAATCAAACAATGAATTCGTTTCATCTCATAAGCAAAAAAGCATTATATTTATGTAGATTAGTTTGTGTTAACCATTTCTTCCGCGAATAACGTTTTTCTTGATCAACTGATATCATTTTCTACTTGAGTGATGGTTACCCATTTATCAATCCCCTGTCCTTATTTTCCCATTTATCAATTAACAACTCACCTATTTATTTTACAACCACGACGATGTGAGTAATAAATGACTCGACGCTGGTCCTATCGAATTTTAAATAAAACCACATCCTCTTATACATCTGGTGTCTGTGAGTTCTCTTGGTTTATGTTTCTGCTGAAAGCAACATCAGATAAACTTACGAGTTTCTAATCAAATCTCATGTGATAGCGACCCTAGCTGTCTTTTCCGTTTATCCATTTTTGGATAAATAGCCCCAGAAGTGATTTTTTTTCTCTGAATTGGATACAGTGATGATAGAATGGTACTTAGATCGTTGAAAAACTGTCTCCGGTTTCTCAAATTATCTAAAGAGTCGGGAGGACTAGAGGGAGGAAAGGAGCATTTGTGAAACAGTCCTCATCAGTCATCCTTACTAAGAGAGAACTCAAGATAAAAGCGCCGTTTCTCATTTGGGGTTTTGCTCCCTAGCACTTCATCTTACATATCATTACAGGGGTGTTGCATAAAGTTCGCTTCGCAATTTTCAAGGTGTTCTGATTCTTGAAAACTTCTATATTACTGATGACGTCATGACACCTTTCAATCTGTGTGTTATGGCTCCACCCTTCTATTACGACATTTCAAAACGCATAGAAACGATAATTATTCATGATATTTACACCCTTTCTATTGAGCAACGCTTTAAATTTATTCTGTTTACAGCCAAATTTTTAAAAAATAATGCTTAAATAAATAATAAATATGCTTAATGATCAAAAATGATAAGCAGAAAAATATCCAAACATTAATATATATTCAGAAGCTAAAATTTTGAAAGAGCATTTTTGTACTTTTATTTTGATAGTTAAACTGGCTGTTTTTAAATCGTTAATTTATTTTTTAAAACCCATTGATTTTTAATTAAAATTTGTCTTTACCTTGGGTGTTGCTAACCACGTTTAGGGGGTGAAAAACCCTAGAGCAGGCGTCAGCAAGTAATTTTAATCGGGGTTCAAATAATTTTGAAAATTTTTATCGAGTTCCACAGAAAAAAGGATACTTAATTAGTTTTAAATTCTTATTTCTATATACGCATATTTTTACATAGATGTAGTTTGAGTAGTGTACGTTATTTTCTTAATTAAATTGTTACACTAAAGTCTTGTTATTTGCTGTTAAATCCATTTCACATCTCAGCATCACTCTTAAAAATCAAATTTACTTATAATACTATATTGCATTATAATGCCGCTACTGTTAGGAAATAGACCAACTTTCTTTAAAGAACAGTGTTGTTACATTGCAAAAACTCTAACCAACTTCCCTGAAAATAACTTTTAACTTCGTAAACCAACTTCTTGAAAGGACATTGTTTTAATTTATTTTTTAGATATTTATATGTTTTTCAGAATACTTTAAGATGGCAACAGTTAATTATTAATGTTCTTAGAAGATAATATTTTTGTTGATAACTTGAGATTCAGCTTGTTTATATTTTAGATAAATTTGTAATGAGTTTAGAATTTGTTGAAGTTTAAATAGATTGTAAATGAGTATAATTTTTTTACTGACGTCCGTGATTGAGTAGAGTAGGGACAAAAGTTTTGCTGCTACAATTGTCACTTAAACGAATGAATTTCGACAGCAAGAGAATGTTTAGTGGAATGCCCGAGAATTTGGGATTCCTCCTTAGGATTCCCATGGCTTTGATTTATTAACTCTACAAATAACGGTACTTTTAAACATACGGTAAGAGAATGTAGTACTTTTTACATTTCCTCCTAAATTATAAGATTCGAAACCATTGAATTAACTTAATTTGTCTTAAGTGCTTGTAAATTATTTTAATAGCTTTATATTGAAAAGGGGGTCTGGGAGTTTCCCCTAGGAAATTTGATCCTTGAAAAAAGGGTCAAATTATTATTATTTTTTTTTGTCTAAAAAGTAGAACACTTCTCCTTGTTCCCTTGTTGCAAGTTCCCTTGTGAATTGGAATACAAATCTGCGAGAAAGCATTCTTAAGTAGGCATATCAGAATTCGTGGGCGTTACACTACATTCTGAAACAACATGTCTGATTATACGAATGAATGAGAACAATTACGGCCAAGCATTTTTAAAAATTTGTTTTTAAGGAGAATTTATCGACTGGAATCCATGTAGGGGACCGTCATAGATTATGACCATCGCAGCTACAACTTCGAACAATTTCTTTAAAATAGGATTTTTTTAAATATAGAATATAATTTATTACAAAAAAAATTACACACAAAAAAAAAAAAAAAAAAGAAAGACGAACACACACTTACATAGCAGAAGATAATAGTAAGTATTAAGCACCAAAAGAGCACAGAGCTCGTTCTTGGTACCCAGTACTAGTTACTTTGTTTCGGCAACGAAGCTGCGCTGACTCTATTTAGTTAATTTAAATAATATTTCAATATTATTGTGTCCTGCTATAAAATTATGTAAAATCATTTAATTTATTAAACAGGAAGCGACCCAGAAAAACGTGAGATTTATGAAAGATTTCTTTGTTAGACTTTGGTATAAAATAATTCCCTTGTATATTTCTAAGCGATAAGTTACTAGTTTTGAATTGATAGAAAAACTTATTATTGAAAATGAACAGAAGTAAACAAAAATATATAGTTCTATTACAGTCAAAATAGGATATAATAAAGTATTATTTTTTATGTGATATTTTTTATGTGATATATATATATATTCATTTAATTTCTGACGTTGAACTGAAATTGCGTTGTATGCTTATGACAAATGAATATTTCTTATTTTATTATTGGTCTTTTTACCCTGTACATAGTATTAACTATTTTTTTCAACAAATACCTTGCATTGCTTATATTCATCATAGAACTTGACATACAAACTAGTTTCTTATTTCAATAAAATTTCTCCTCGCATTAATTAAACCTCGCATTTACGCCACTTGAGGCCTCCTTACTTTAAGGGGGCTTTCAACCCCTAAATGTGGTTAGGGGCAGTAGCGGCTCGTCCATAGGGGCTGCGGAGCTGCAGCACCCCCAACCAAAATTTCCCAAAATTCCAATTTTTATTGGCTTTAAAATATTTCAAAAAGGACATATTTTCCCCCTTTATTCTTCCTTATTATCCCTTTTCAATTTATAATTCTCTGTTATTAGTCAAAATGCTGTAAGCAGTCAAAACACTCCGCCGTCTCGCCAATAATTTCTTTCCGGGTCGATCAGCACCCGGAAATATACCTAACGAGGTATCAAAACTTTGCTCTATCATATCAAATCAAAATATCAAGAATTTAGCACGCGAATCTGTTAAGGAGGAGAGGGGCTGTTGTGTCTACAGCCCTGCCCTATTGGAAAAATTTTCCCAGTGTTCCATAAACCAGTATCAAATCATACTGGATCCAGTATCATTTATACTGGTTCCAGTATCATCTATACTGGATCCAGTATCATTTATACTGGATCCAGTATAATTTGATACTGGTTTATGGAACACTGGGAAAATTTTTCCAATAGGGTGACCATGGCGCCGAGCAAAATAATGATAGTTTCTTCTTTGCGAGCGTAGTGAAAACGGATGTAAGAAGAAAAATATCCGATTTCTACTAATAATAAATCATATTGGCTTTTTAGCTTTTCTTACTTAAACTTAACACTGTTAGCATTTTTTAATTATAGCTTCTTTTTTTTCTATTCAAGAGTGAGAAACAATTCTTTTCAGCTTTTTGGGCTATTCAATAAAGATTTTTGTTTACTTTTTTGTAGTCAGGGTTTTAATCTCTTTTTATTATACATAACAAATTGAATTCAGAATTTCTCAGCGCGCTTGGAGGTACTACTGTATAAAATCAACTCCATCTTTTTAAGATGTAATTTATGAGTTACATTTAGGTAAGTGACATGCTTTCGAATGTTAATTAAGCTTAAAATCAAAATTTTATATTGTTCCTATCTCTTCTATTTGATTTTTTCGACGTTATAGAAAAAGTGAAGTATGGAATTGCATCGCCTAGAATTGAGTTTTGTGACAGCAAGGGAGGATAAATCCTGTACCATCCAGTAATCCATTGGTTAAAAAAATCTTATAAACACATCTTTCAGTTTTATTTCTAACTTCTTTTTTAAACTGTAGTAAATAAGTCTATTCAGCTAATTTGTTAATATCAGTAATATATTTTATTTTTTCCTACTTTTTTTATGTTTTATTTTAATCCTTTTTAGTTCAAATTTGATTTTGGACATAATTTTTCAGTCATTCTAGTAGTTCGTATGTGGATGGTATAACGTGTAAGATTTTAATTTTAAAGTTTTATTAAGCAAAAGGTGTGTTATGTTCTTTTAGCGTATCTGTTGTGAGTTTTAATTTCAAAATATAGAAAATAGTCAGTAAAAGAAAGTATGATTTTGATCTTCGATGTTGTGAAAGAATTCAAAAAGAAACGATGATGCTTGGTGTTTAAATCAGTAAGCGTCTTTTCGTATGATTTCTGTTAACTCTATCCACGTTTTTCAGAGTTTGGTTTGGAATTTTATTATTTAAAAAATCTGGCCTAAAATACGGTGTCAACTTGGTGGATCAGCACCGGAGCAGCACCCCCAATAATTTTAGCTACGAGCCGCCACTGGTTAGGGGCAACAGATTTAGGGGCAATTCTTCATCCTCATGATGTCTACTATCACCCTAAAGTTTTTCGGAAGAATTATGAAACACCCTGTATAAAAATTATGGAATTAAAATAGTATACTTTCGCTTTTAAACAGATTCGAGAAAAATTCTAAATTTCAAGAGATCACCTCGAATTTTGCAAAAAAAAAAAAAAAAAGGAAGAAATATCAGGTTTCGGTTTAAGGAGTCAACCTCAAGTTGGGTTGCCTATTAGCAGCTTACGCCAGAAATAGTTTGCAAGAAAGTTTGGGCCATTAGTGGAGCTGTTAAACACTGATCCTTGCTCTTAAAATACAAAGCAGACGTAGGGGTGAGTTGCATGAAATAAGCCGGTAGAGGAAAAGAGGCTAAATATAGAGGAACGGTCAAATTTTAAAAGAAAAGTTTTCTCAGTTTAAACTTTAAAGTTTTCTTTGGCTTTTGATTTACTTTGAC
This sequence comes from Tetragnatha montana, assembly GCA_963680715.1. NCBI lineage: Eukaryota > Metazoa > Arthropoda > Arachnida > Araneae > Tetragnathidae > Tetragnatha > Tetragnatha montana. The sequence goes on along the minus strand of OY796684.1, from coordinate 1,466,064 downwards.
TCCACTTAGCTTAAACAAATCAACGTTTCAGTAAGATTCTTAGCAGTTTAAGTGGTTAATAGTTTTACTATTTTTGAGATGTAACAAATTCATTTTCATTCAACAATTTATTTTTAGAGTGACAAAAAAACGCCAATGATATTTTTTAAGCTTTTCATTAATTTTCAGAATCTTTAGGTATGCTTTAGATAAGAAAAAAAAACTATAGCTATAATTCTAAAAAATGCTTTTATTACTTTATTTCCAAATATTTTCTTCCATTATCCCTAATGTGACCAGAATTTCAATTAAATAAGAGGGACGTTTCACTGAAGAGGGGAGGTTATAATTTTTTCAGACGTACAGTATTTTAATGAAACGGAAGATTTTAAATTTGACATGGGAATAAATTTTTCATGAAACACTCTTAACATTTTGTTTCGGAATGGGGATAAAGAACATGATTTTATTCTTTTTTGATGACTATAAACTATGATAAAAAAAAGCGAAATGATTTCATCCAAACGATTATCCGTTTTTGATGAAAAACGCTGCTTGAATTGTAAAAGTGGCAAATAAAAATTTAGATCTGTGATTTCGAGTTTTTTTTCCCAGCCTTCATAATAATTACCAATTCCAAACCCTTGCGTGCTATTATTAAAACTAAAATAAATTAATCTTTTTTTTTTCTCTTACAAAGACCTTCTGTAATTTCTGATAGAGAGCTCTTTAAACTTTGAAATCTGAACCGAGAGATTCTATAGATGTTTTTAGTTACAGGGGCATTTCACTGTAACTGTAGAGTCCGTAACATTTCATTTGGTCTTTTAAAGTTGTATAAATTTCAAATGTTTTCAAAATTTTCTGTTCTCATACTAACATAACCTGTAAACATCAGATTAAAACAGAAAAACTATAAAAAAATTATAATTTATGCAACTTTAAAAGACGAAATGGAATGTTACGGACTCTACAATTACCATGAAATGCCCCTACCTGTAATCTGTTTTTCAAGATACTTTAGCAAACATCCTTCATATGAGATTTCAAATAATTTCGATCATTTTTGACTGCGGCAGTCCCACAAACGTGAAAGTTTTTTAAATCCCCTGTGGGCTTACGGAAAAGAAACTTAAAATAACGAGATTTTAAAATGGACTGCTTTTGTTGAAAAATATTTATAAATAACTAATTGAAGCTAATATAATAGAATATTTGAGCAAAAAAATTAGTATCCACGTAAAACTAGGTAAAGTATTAAAGTAGGTTTTTTTTTTTGCTTTAGAAAAACTGTAAATATAATCTACCTACCCATGAAAAGATAATTCAAAGTTTTTTATTTGCTGTAGAAAGTCTGCAGTTACATTATACCTAAGAAGCGGATTCAAAGTATTTTTCTTTGCTTTAAAAAGTCTGCAGTAATATTATTGTACCCATAAAAGCAAATTTAAAGGTTTTTTTTCCTATGTTTTAGAAAATCTGCATTTTTTTTACAACAATGGAAAATTCTTTATATTGGTTTCAAAATTGCTATAGAAGAGCTTCAGAATTACATGTTGAAAGAAAGTCCCATTGCTATGACTTGGAACCGAGCTATAGCAATATAGATATACCAAATAACTGCTGACTTCTTTAAGAAAACTGCACTTTAGGCATTTTCCCGAAGTAATTTTGCAGATTTTTTTTGGCTGGGTTTTTCTCGTTTGATGAAACTTAGTCAGAAAAGCGGGACTTTAATGAAAAAGAAGGACATTTAGTCCGCGGGACAGAGAAACATAAAGCGGGACTTCTGGTCACCCTAATTATCCCATACTTAATAAATTGGTAACTGGTCTTATTATCTCTTCCAAAGAAAATCGACACCCACAAATTACTATATAACCTCGATATCCGACGATTTATATAATGGTGAATCAGAGTTATAAATTTTTTCATTGAAACCCTATTTTCCTTTCACAGTGTGTTTTTTTAGAAATTAATTTTAAAAAAAACTTCTATAAATACAAGATACAATATTCTTTACATTTAGGTAACCCTGAAGTATTTGTGAATGAAAGGAATTTCTGGTCACTGGAATTTTGTTTATTGCTGTTCTTACTTCGATTCTCCCTAAACTGGTAAGTTAATATCATTTTAACATACATTTAAGTTCAGAAACCTTAAACTGAATCGCTTGATTCTGATAACAATTAGGTGCATATTTTGAGCTATCGGGGAAAAACCGCGGCATGCTTACCTCCTTTTGCAGAACGCATGCAGGGAGACCTTATGCAAACCTCTTCCCGAAGGTGTGTTGCAAAAATAAAGTGGGAGTTTATGACAACAAGCCATTCCATCTTTTAACTCCATCCCGGTGCATTAGTCGGTGAAGTGATTCAAAGAAAAACAAAAGTGCTTAATTGGGAAGGAAAAAAAAAGAACGGTTTTGAAAGGCGTCCTACACGGCTCGGCTGCCCACTGCCATATGGAGATGAGGTGTAATATATTATACGCAACTTAGCAGTTGACTTACTTCCGGCGTTCCCAATTGTGTCTGCCATAAGCGTTTAAGGAACTCTCGCGTTTTGGATAGTGAAAAACAGTATAGATAGAGACCTGAGGTTTATACCCCCCTTTTATCAAATTCATATAATCTAGAAACAACTTTTTTAAATTGAGTGATTACCGGATTTTCTATACTAGACTGCCACATTTCTTGACCCTATAAGATCACTACGCGGAAGGAGAAACTGAGTAAACAGAAAGCCTGTTGGGTTGCTAGGAGGAGTTTTGGTACGCAGATCGTGATAAAAAGACGCTATATATACATGGGTTTAAAAACTGATCATATTTATAAATTGAAGTTCTTAATTTCCCTCAAAATTCAGGCACCGCGCTGGGAACTACTTCGTTAGTTTTGTTTCTCCAGGGTCGAGTAACTTTGCAGTCTAGTATAAACTACTTTATCATTTTGGACTCCGGGAATATAAATATTTATCATTAACGTAAATGAGTTTTCAAAAAGATAGAAAGTGATTTTTAATTTAAAATATTTTTCAAGTATTGAGTAATAACGGATAAATTTCTTAATTGCCGAAGACATTTAGTAGATTGTTAAAACAAATCACAATTTTCTTGAGACTCGCTTTAAACCTTCATTCTTTAAAACTATTTTTTGCTTAACTTTATGTTGTCAGTTATTCAAATAAAGAAAATCCATTTTCCTTTATTAACGAAAGTTAAGAAATTTGAGTTTACAAATCTTATAGTATCTTATAGCATCGATTTAGTACAAAAATACGCTCAATTAGGCAGAATTTCCAAGTTTTTACCTTCTAAAACGCTCCCTATAACCTGAAAATGAGAAATTTTCCGTTTTTATTGTGTAAGAATACTTTTAGTCATTTACCTTAAGTCATAAAATTTCTCATTTTTGGGTTTATAAAGAGTGTTTTAGGAGGTAAAAACTTGGAAATTCTACCTGAAATTGAATATGCATTTTAGGGGTTCTGTTGAAAGCATTTTTCTGCACAAGTTGTCTTTTCGTACTAAATCGATGCTGCTCTACAACTTTGTAATTGACTAACTTAGCAAATATGTGATAATTTTTAAAATAAAACTTCCTCTAATTGTCGCTTGGGGCGTCATGGCCACTTTAGTATACCTAGACACCACTTTTATGACAATCAAAATTCAAAAATTTAAAAAAAATTAAGGGTTCAAAAATAAAGGGGGTGGACAAGACTTTTGAAACACACTGTAGAAGATATCTTATTTCTCATCTTAACTTTAACAGCTATTTTTACTTTTTTTATGAAGAGGAGAATTTGTTAATAAAAGTTTTAAGTTTATTTAAAATTTTTATTAGCTATTAGTTTACACGTTTATACATAGTAAATCCTAACATACTTAAAATTCGTATCACCAATTAAATAGCAGATTTAATATATTTTTTTTAAATCTATTAATAATAAACAAGAGCTACACTAACAAATGGTAAGGAAAGATGTTTAGCATAGATCATTTTTGGATAAGTATTTAAAATGCTAACTTCATATGAGGAGCCTAGAAGCCAAGGGGTACAAGTGACTACACATTAATAATGAGAAAAAAAAAAGTTAAAGTTAAACTCTCATTTAAAAATTATAAGTAATTTTTTTATACATATGAAAAACTTTTTCACCATACAGTGATTCACTTGTATCCCTTTCCCACAACAATATTTGACTCCTCAGAAACTACTTAGTGGCACTTAACTCCAATACTATAGTCTGTTCATTTAGAATAGGCGCCTGAAACAGGATCAAAAACGCTCAATAATGCTTCATAACGGTCATCACACAACTTCAGTGACCGATTTTTTTACAGTATTTTAACTACTACTTCTGTTTCGACTGCCTTGTCATTGCAGAAGAAAATGCTTTCGATGATAATTACAATAGTAACTGCTTCCAATACATTTGTCTCAGGCGCCAATTCTAAATGAACAGACTTTAAAAAAACTGCACTTGTTCCCCTTGGGTATATGAGGTAGGGTAAAAATTAATTTAGTAGCAAAATAACATTGATCACTAATTGAATAAAATTTGAATTTACTCTGTTAAATATATTGCTAAAAAATAAATGTAACGGGGTTTACCTTTGGTTTCGAACGCAACAATATCGCCTCCCGCACCGCCGAAAGAGAGAGAGAGTGATCCCTCAGTTCTCGCTGCCGGCCACTTAGCAAGGTCACGTGATCTCGCTTGAAAGAGGTCCTGCCGATGGATGGATGAGGTTCTCTCCTTTCTTTCTTTCCACCACTCCACAATCCAAAGTTATCGAACACTAACTGGCTTATCCCGGAATTACCGACTGCAAACTACTCCCGAAGACATATTTGGGTTTAGATACGCGTAAAAGCTGGTGAAGTGGATGAATAAGAACACAATTGCACTTGAAATATGTACAGTCGGAAAAGAACTGTGGCAGAGAGATACATTTGAAACTTTGAGTAAATTAAGTTGTGGACAGAGTGCATCAATAAGGGGACGTCCATAAATGGCGTGAGGTCAAAAAGGGAAATCTACTGAAAAAAAGGGTCAAACCGGTAAAATATTGATACATTTGGTTTTCAACGGTTTTCACTTGGGAATGACCTCAATAATAACATACAGACAAAATCAGATCGTGGGAAGTTTAATTGTTTTTAAATTTTAAAAAATGGTAGAAAAAAAATTTCAAAAAATCAATTAATAGTAATCGAGACTTATGATACATGTTTATAGGCTAGTTTTCAGTAAAACTTTTCTTAATACTTTTGCTTTAAATGCTTCAATTTTTCCACACTTATTCCAAATTTTATTGAAAAGTTAGCCTGATATTCGTAAACAGCACTAAAATATAGCCTATAGACATGTATCAAATGCCTATACTACAAAATTTAAAATTTTTTAAAATTTAAAATTTTTAAATTTGTTAAAAATTTAAATTTTTTAAAGGATATTTTGTCTCTTTCAAATTTAATTATTTTTTAGATAATTAATCACTGAATATTGTTAAAATATTTTCTGTATTTTAATTTTTTAAAATTTTAAATGGAATATTCGTATTCAGCACTGACAACTAGCCTATAAACATGTATCATAAGTCTCGATTACTATTAATTGATTTTTTGAAAAAAAGTTTTCGGCCATTTTTTAAAAATTTAAGAAAAATTAAACTTCCCGCGATCCGATTTTGTCCGATTTTTAGTATGTTATTATTGAAGTCATTCCCAAGTGAAAACCGTTGAAAAACTGAAAGTATCAATTTTTTACCGGTTAAGTCACAGATTGCCTGGACTAAAGGGAGAGTCAATTAAAATCTCCCGTCAACACTTTTAGCCAAGAGAATATACGTTTTGCTTACAAGACGAAACGAGTGTGCCAAGAACATATCAAAGAAATTAATTAATTTAAAAGTTATGGAGAAAATCTCACGTGAGAATTTCATGGGGTGAGAATTTCATGGTCCAGCAAAATATCACTAAGGGCAGAGCCTGATTTCTGGGAGGCCATTCGGGCACTAGCCCAGGGCTCCCATTTCAAAGGGGCCACCAAAATGCTTAAAAAGCTAATAAATGTGAAATAAGTATATAATATAAACTTACAATACGCTTATAAAGCTTTTGAACAAACAACTTTTACGCAGTGTTCACACTTGGTTTAAAGATGATTGGTTTTGTTATTTTAAGTCAAATAAATTTAAGTTTTATTTTAAGACATGTTGGGAACCCCCAAATGGGTTTTTTTTCCCTGGGTCCCCAAACTTGTAGGTCAAGCCCTGACCAAGAGGAGGGAGGGGTCCAAAATTTGGTAAAAAAACACCTCACGTAATTTATGGACGTCCCCTAACCACATATAATTGGAAACCTTAAGTTGAGACGACAATATTTATCAGTAGAGAAAAGCTTTGTAATCCAAATTAAAATGGAAATATCTGTTTAGTAAAAGCTTGGAATAAATAAATGCATGTGTCCATCCTTTATAAAAAAAGAAAACACTTTCTGCTTACTAAAAGCATTTTGGAATTTTTTTATAAGGTACTACGTACTACATATGAATTATAAACATGTGGAGAACATTAATGCAATCACAATTTCTCTACATTAATTTAATATCTAAAAAAAATACCAATATAGCATAGGTATAATCTTTTACTTAATTTTCAGAGCAGTGTGCTCATTGGAACCTTGTCTTCTTATTTGGAAGGTGCAACATAATTTTTTTTCGCGTGAAATTTTAATCAAGATAGGTTTTTAAAGTAGAATTTATGCATTACGTTGTATCGGACATTTATAAACTCAGTGTAGCAAAAAATTAATGTTTCTCTTATTTATAATTATACTAGCTGATTGACTAGGAATCTTTTTTCTCATCCCGGTTTTCTAGTGTAAATCTACGCTATCCTACCGCATTTAACTAACCACCAAAGTGGCCAAATTATTCATTCCAAGTGAAATAAAATCCAATTGAAAACTTAACAGTCATTTGAAACCAGTGTTAAAAATCTGAAAAACAGAATTTTCAATAAGTATATTCACGGTGCCGTTTCGAAAATCCTTTGATTTAAACGAATAAAGTAACAATTTATTGAAATATTATTAACAATATAGTATTGATTTTATATTTTTTTTACAGCTTTTCTACTGAAATGTCCTTCATGGACTCTATTCTGTAAACCGGGACAAGAGCAGACTGCTGTGAACCCCACAAGTAAAGCAGTTTATTCAGTTCTACTGTAATAGTAAGTGTTTTGAGTAATCTATTATAAATAACTCCTGAATTTAGCCTGAGAACGTTTCCTTGTCAGGTCTTGAGAAATGTCGGTGGTGAGTATAGAGTACATAAAAGTGCAATTTCCATTAAAAATTCGATCTGTATTGAACCTGTACGAAGGAAAGACCCCTGTTTAATTGTTTTCTTGCAGATGTGAGGAAATGTTTTTATCTTTAGTTTTTTTTTATCTGGTGAATTCGTAGAGTGAACTAAAGCATTGCTGATGACAGTTTTCGAAAGAGGGGGTTTACTGAGGTTCCATGCATGTATCAAGTATCATAACCGTAACTTTAGTTTCAGATGTTTGGGATTGTGTGGAATCAATTTTAGTTTCGATATCCTCGTAGGGGTATTAGTTGGCACAGTTTGGTATTGATTGCATTTGAACATAAGCGTATAAAACTTTGATTTTGGATGTTTGTTCACCCATGAGTTTATGTTAACAAGAATGGCCCTGGGATTCTCCCCCATAAAGATTTCTGAAACTTGACTATTAAACACAGGGGTTTTATTGTTTAAAAACTAGTTTTTTTAGTAATGTGGGGGTAATATGTAGTTAAACATTTCTTAAGAAAATCAATAAGATTATTTGTTATTGCTTCCTTTCCAATTTGTAACTGGCCCCTTCTCAGAGGAGCGTGCGCCTCACGTTTATAGAAATAGTGCATTTTGTGAATATTTATATGAATGAATATTTTACATCAGCAGCATATGAAAGTTTTCTTCACGTTTCTTTAACTTTACTTAAGACACCTACTACATGTTTCTTGTTTATTGTTCATTTATAATTTTTACTATCTGGTCTGGTGAGAAAGTGTTAAAGTCCACATTAGGTTCGTACCCAAATTTTTCTGAATTATTATTAGTTTCATTGGAAAAATAGTTTAGGGATATCTCCATTAAATATTTTGGAAGTTTGTCCCTTAAAAAAGCAGATTTAACTCGTTTTGGGCACCTAGTTCAAATTTCAGGCCCCCCATGCCTCCCCATATACACGGTTCTGAAAAGTTTTTACATTATAATACAATCAATGGCCACCAGTATGTTACTCACAGAAGATACTACCAAGTACATTTTCCAAAGGAGTTAAACGCAACTAAATTATATGCCAGCAGTTTAACAAGCTTTCTAAAAAAAAGAAGCTGAAATGTTGAAGGAAGGCCTTTAAAACGACTGCTTTAAATACCTTTAACATTTCCTGAACGCCCCAAATTCCTGAGCGCCCCAAATGTTCCATAGGAGTTAATAAGGATTTCGGGCGGACGTGGATTGAAAGAGTTAAGGTTATCCAGACTGCTGATTTATTTGTTAAACTACATAGACTAAATTAGCATATGCTGGGTAACCTTCGAGGTTAAAATTTAGGAGCGTATGTCAGTCCTGAGGCTTTATTGAATAAGCAAACATATAAGGTCTGTTTCAAAGTAAACTTCCTTGTTTTTATAGAAATTAACGATGGTAAATCTCTATTATCTTGCACCGCCAAGTTTTAAATAACAGTTATAACTATATGGGGATGGGGGTCAGTTTGGTCGAAAAATAAATTTTTATAGGGATGGAAAAAACATTTCTACAGGGACGGGGCGCCCATTTGCTGAAACATAAATTTCTACCGGGATGGGGCGCCCTTTTGTCGAAAAATAAATTTCTACCGGGATGGGGCGCCCTCTTTTCGAAATATAAATTTTTAACGGGATGTGGCGCCCTTTTGCCGAATTTCTTCATGGTTCATATCATTCCTTTTCACTTTTCAAAATTTTCTGGGAAAAACTATCTATATAATATATAAGTGGCAAAATTTCCAGGGGGTTGGGGTCCTCCCCCGGAACATTTTTAAATTTTTCCTTAAAAGCTTAACTCAATGCTTTAACTCAATTTTAGACCCTTTGGGTTACACCCGAAGAGGGACACTCCTTTTAAATGACAATTTTCAAAGAAATAGACAAAATAAATTTGTTTCAAAATTCTGGTTGGTGGGTTGAACCCGTATAAGGCCCTGATTAGGCCCAAAGCTAGGTTATTGTACCCTTCTCGGCCTGAATTTCCTTTTTATTATGGCTCGCTCAATAAGGGGGATCGCAATGATACCTAATAAAGTTGTAACGTTGTTTTTTCTGCATATTGTGTACTATCAAGGAAAAACAGTTTTACAGGCAGCAAAAACAACTAAAGACGACATTTTATTAGGCAACCTGAAATCTTGTATTAGTGAAAATAATTGTATTTTAACTTCTTTTGCTAGCTAAATTTAACCTATTTCGATATGAGATCTTCTCTACAGTTATTCAAATACAAAATGGGTGTCGGTTCAAATACAAATAGTTTTGTAAATTGAACTCTAAAGAGCGAGTTTTAGCTAGTTTTGGAAGACCTAGACTGAATTTTAGGGGGGCCCACGGGCCCCATTCCCCCTTTATATATACGCCCCTGCTATATAAAGGTCTCAAACGTTCCCTCCCCTTGTATCCTCACCTGATGGAATGCCTAAGAATGAAAATATTTTTTAAGAATAAATTTTATCTGATAGGAGTTTAATACAGTGGTAATATTCAATGAGTACATAAAACATATACAAATTCCGTCTTTATCAATATGACGGGCACACTCTATTGGTGACAATTTGAATAGAAAAGAGGGTTGTTACAAATTTTGGGGACTTCCATTAGGAATGGTGTAACTGTAAGTACTCTATATCACTTAAAAAACGAGTTAAAACTCTTATTTTAAATCTCAAATTTCCAAAAACTTCCTGAGGAGGACCCCTTTCTTATGTAGGACTCTGTTACCCTGTAGGAGTGTTACCCTGGACGTTCTGGTTCATATCATTCCTTTTCTTTGTTCAAAATTGTACCATTTAACCTATCAAGTCTAAAAAACAATTTTTGCACACCCTCGGATCCAAACTCTAGTTACGGCATGGCCCCCTCCAAAATCCTCAAATCTATTGCAATGCTGCTCCAGGCAGGCCTTCCGAAAGCCGCTGTCTTGACCTTGAAAGCCCAAACTGTGATTGTTATCGCTCAAGTTGATGGAGCAGCATTATTGATCAAAGCACAGCAGTGCGGCGTATGGAGTTTCCATGACAACCAAGAAAGACCCTTGCCTACTTGATGCTGTAAAAGGGTTCGCAACTCTTCAAGTTGGTCGCTTGGAGAGTTCACTCCCTCGCCCATGGCCCCTGCACCCTCCCGAACAGATCCCTCCCGCGCCCACGCTTTGGTCAGCGAAAGGCCGCTCGGCGCATGCGCCGCGGCGGGAGCGCATAACTCCAGAGCGGACTCCACTAAGCCGAGAATCTTGCTCAGGTGAGTAGCTCCTTTCATCCCCTCCCTCCCTCCCCTTTTGGAATTTTTGGCCCCCTCAACGAGTCCGATAGAATGTAGAGTAAATAGATAGAATGTAGAGTTCTTTTAGTTTCAAATTAAAACGGTAGATTCGAGTTTGTCTGGGAATCTGTGCAACAGCTGGGAGTTCTCCGGATGGTTGTTCTGGAGGTATTTCCATTTTGGAATCGAAATAGATTTCGAATTAAAAAATTAAAATTTAAGAAATTTTGGTTCTTATATTTAGTACTTGATGTTTCGTGGCCTCATCTTATTAATTAAACGTTCTTCCAATAATATAAAAAGATCGATAATTCTACCTTATTCCCTACTGTTGTATTTTTTTAACTTTTTCCATTTTTTCCCTCTCGAAAACCCAATGGACCGATGGATAACCCAAGCCTAACTAATCTAAGCCTAAGTGCTGGCTCATCTCATAGTTCAAATTAAATGGTTCTAATGGTTAATGGTTCTAATAATTAAATCTTTTATTTCAGAAACAAGCTATCGACTAAATTTCTTGTTTTGAGAAAAGCGTAAATAGCTGTTTAGCAGCTCCATACATTTTTCTGAACGTGTTTAGTAATTTTTATCTTAAAGTGGACATCCTTTGGATATTTAAAAGACAAAAAGAATTTTTTTATAATTTTTTTCTTTGAAAAAAAAAACATGTTGAAAATTTTGTACTTAACAGGTTTCTGCAATAAACAGTCAATTATAGTTTAACTCTTATTTTTTAAGGATTTGGTAATAAAACTGAGAATATTGGTTAAAAATAACCTATACAGAATCCCATGACACCAGTAAATCATTTTTGAAAAAAGTTGTGTTTAACATGTTACTGAAATAAAAGATTCAATTTTAGAAAAAATTCAGGGGCAGGTTTAGTCTTGCTGTCGTAAAAAAAGAGCTAAAAGCAAGATAATTCTAATGTTGTTAATTAATTAGCTTTTAGATTAATTCTCCTAGCAGCTAGAAAGCAAAAATAATGGCACTAATATCAACATACTTTAACTTTAAATTAAAAGAAAAAAACTGATTTTTTTTAAATGTGTGTTCTTTTATTTAATTGTTATAATCGTTTTGTATTTGATTGTTGTACTTGTATTTAATTGTTATTTCAAAAAATTCTGATGTAAGATACCAAATTATTACCTGTTGTTACTTGTTTGGAAGTAAGTCCTACAATTCACCAATTTCAATTTTTTAAATTAATTAATTAACTAGTTAGTTAAGCGCTAATTCCACCGGTTTTACATTTTATAGCTCTATGTGGACAATATCCATGGAAAAATGAACTTTTCAAAACCTCAAAAGTTTAGGACACTAATTTTTTTTAAAAAATTGCATTTTTCGTAAAAAATAAAGTGGAAATAAAAAAAAACTGAACTTCCTTATCTCGTATTTTTCCAAATTTTAGTATGTTATTATTTAGGTCATTTCCCAATGAAAACAGTTGAATTTTTTTATCTTTTGATATTTTTGTAGGGTTTTTGAAGTTTCAATTGCAGTTTAAAAATTGTGAAGTTAAAAAAAAATAATTGAAAAACTAAAGGAGACAGAAAAAAACTTCAAGGAGAAAATTGTTGTGGGATTATCATAAAAACACCCAGGAATTTTTTTTTAAAAATAAAATATTCGAAATGTTTCATGGAACGCTTCATATTAGCAAGTATAAAAATAGCACTTTTTTAGGCCTCAAAAAAGAAAAAGTTCACTATTTTAGCTAAAAAACGCAAAATATACATGATAGCACCGGAAAACTTGCAAATTTGCGAACTTTTTTTGAAAAGCCTAAAAAAGTACTATTTTCACTTCCTGATATCTCCTTGAATATTATTATAATAGATTATTTTCATGAAACATTTTTTGCGTGTTTTTCATGATTTTGGGATGAATTTTCTCCTTAAAATTTTTGTTCCTTTGTTTGTTTGAAATTAATTTTGGACTTTCTAATTTATTCACTAGGGGCACTGTAGTTCATCTCAATGGATTCTCCATGGTCACTTACCTAGGGCTCACCTTACTTCCGTGACCCTAGGAGACGTTGTTCCAAATAAAAGCCGTGAGACGGACTTTTTAAACTCACTGTATAGTGTATATACGATAATATTGTATCATAATTTTAAAACAATTTTTGTTTGCCGGATTTATGTATACTGTACGACGGGGTGAATCCCCGTCGTACAGTATTTATTTAAACCCTTATTTTATTTTGAACCCTCATAACTTTGTCGGAATCAGGACAAAAACTTATCGATTCTACACATTCTTTAGATTAGAGGTTGTGTCAACTATCAAAAGATATTTCCCGATCATATTGTGTTCACCATCAGCTAGCCTGGGTGTCACAAGGGGCTCGGTGTCACCCTCGCCTTCTTTTATTTTCGATACCAGTCCCGTTAGTGAGGCATCACGTTCAATTGAAATTTATCTTTTCTCCAATAGTATGTTATTTATAATCAAAAAATTTAATTTAAGGAATTTAATTTCAAAATTAAAAGAGTTTTTAAATTTCCTTTATCTAAAGCCCTCCTAATATTTAGTCTCAGAGCAGCGTTTAACAGGTGGTTGCCACCTTTATAGCATCAAGCTATGACGCCAGACCAAGGGACAATATTGTAACCACAGAGTACTAGAACAGAGAGTCCACGGCCATAGGCCATAATGGAAATCGAAAATCATGACATCTTGTTACAGGTTGGGAGAATTGTGACGCTGGGATCGCACTAAACTCACGTACTCACGAGCGTCTGGATCCAGTCTGAATCGTTCGCCGGCTGCCTATGGGAGATCGAAAACACCTTTTTGCACACGCGCTGAGTTCTAATTTGGCGAGAGATTTAAGCGGCCGGCATACGTTCCAGACTCTAGTATGGCGCCCTCACATGAGTAACGCATTTGAAAATAGCCTCGTGGACCCTCTGTTAGGATATTTCTCTGTGATTGTAACTATAACACTAAATTTTGCACGAAGTTATCTTTTCACAGCAAAAGGTTCGCGCCGGAATCGGACCATTGTATCTCTTTCTGTGTGGATTGGATTAGATTGTGGGTAGTGCATACATTTTCCGGTCTGTGTGCTTGATCTCAAGGATCCGCTTATACACCTTCCTCAAGTAAGACAGACACAACAGAATTTTTACTGACACAAAGAAGGAAATTACACCCAGGGGCGAGGTCAGACAGTGGCGTATATAGAAATTTATTTCGGGAGGGGCCCAAAATATCTTAAAAAAAAAATTAGCTTTTAAAAAGCCGAAAGCTAGAATTTCGCACTGGGGGAGAGGACCCAAAAATATTCCTAAGCCCCCCCATGCATATTTAATAGATTCAATGTAGTTTTTTTAATATTTTCCAGGCATGAATTGCATCTTGATGAAGTGAATATTGAAAAATTGTGAATAATAGAGTTCCAAGCACAAAAGGGGGGGTCTGGGGGTCCTCCCCCAGAAAATTTTTGGAAATTTGACCCTAAAAAACAGGATTTTAACCCATTTTAGGACACCTAGTCAGAATTTCGGGGGGGGGGGGCCGGGCCCCGTCGGCCCCCCCTTATATACGCCACTGAGGTCAGAATCGAACTGACAACGGAGCAGTGCGCAGACTGCTGGCGTGAAAGGCAGTGAGTAAACCCAACCGGCCATCCGTCCCCCTTCTCTGTGGTTTTGAAGTTTGAATGTACAAACATCTAAACTTGTTCTGTACCTCATAAATAAAATTGGGAATTCCCCCCATCCCAACAGTTCGCAGTTCGTTCGCGATTTCTAATCACCTTGATATTACAAATCATGGCCACTGGTGATTCGAGAGAGTATGATCCGACCAGTTTCATCGCATCCTATTTATCTTAAGAGAGTTTCGTAGCGTCCGGAGCACTTATTTGTTTCGTGATTTTAATTTTTTTTTGGGCACCTGTTGGTGAAATAACTTCTTATGACAGGCATATTCGTGAGATTGAAAATCTGCCGCCCCATGTACTACGTTCTCTGAAACTATTCGATGCATCTTACTACAAGGCAACTGAGGCCTATCCGAAGGAGCCTAACCTAAATCCCGAACAGCGCCGAGATTTCTTGTTACTGCTGGGGGCGCTGAGAAACGGATTGGAGGATGGGAGCATAGCACCAGGATTAAGATCCGTCCTTTTAGTAGAATTTACTTTAATGTTGGGACCCCACCGTTATCACCTGATGTGTAGGGTGCTGTACTATTTATACCCACACCCTGGGCCGTTCATACCGAAGGAAGATCCAGACGATCCATCAGCACTACTGGCCGATGCTAAAGAAATGTATCGTACTGAATCCTTGGTAATAGCTTTGCAATATAGTGCGAAGGGTGCACTAACTCAAAAAGACTGCATTCGTTACTTCTCAATTTGGGAAGAAGTTTGTGAACGAATCAATGGTGGCAGCTATGGAAGGGAGGACAGCAAGGAAACTGTGAGACGATTTTTCGAAGTGTTATCACGTTACGACGAAAAGCTGATGCAAAATGTTGCGAGTGTACCCTGGCCCCACTAATCTATCTCCTGTTGAATCTTCGTCAACCACAACACCTGAACTGTGACGGAGAGCTACCAGTATGCACTTTTTGAAGGAAACTTTTAACCTTGTGTATTTAACACAATGATTTTATTATAACTGCCATCATATTAATTTTAATGTTGGAAATTTTTATACGACTGTGTAGTCTTGTAGTTTAGTATTTTACTGTGGAGTTTGAAATGGATTTCTGTTTGTAGAATTTAGATATATGCGAAATTCTTGCTATAATAAACAGAAAGTGACATTTTTATTCAAATCTTGCTTCAAAATATTTTCAATTTTTGACTTGTAACTGCCTTGATTCTAAAAATTTCTCATATATTTGTTCTGGTTTAAGTAAAACTTAATTATATTGTAAGGCTCAAAGCATTAGTTTCATACCTAATTATTTCTTGTTAACCAATTTGAAACAAAAAAAAACACAAATGAAAAAATTAACTAAATGGTTCGATGAAGTTACAATTAAAAATTTCGTTTATTAGCGGATTACCTTGAAAACATCTCTATTATCGTACTAAAATTCAAGGTTAAACTGTATTGGTAGATCTTATTTCATTGTCATCAAAAGAGAATGATTGTTAATTTGCTGAAGTTATGAAAAAGAGGTTGAATTATTGAGGTTGATATTGAGGTTGAAAGATATTCCGATGATTCTTAAGAGATTATTAATACTAAATGACAAAATAAGTTTCGAACCATCGGGATGTTTCTAAGGCCCCGTTTACATGCGTCAGTCTTATACCCAGGTATAATGCAGGGAAAACGGAAATTGAAATCCGTGCTATAAACCCGTTTACATGGCCAGTCCTCAAATCCCGGGTATAGACGTCACTGGTCCCATTATTCATTGCGATTTGTGTTTCTTTATATTCTGTTATCTGTTTCGACTTGGAATTTTGCGTTCATAATATATTATTTTCAAGTTATTTCGACATTTAAGGTAGTAATATCCAATTGAAATAAAAAAGAACAACTTACTTTCCAACAAGTATTAACTAAAACCTAACGTGAGACTTGTTTTGAGTGAGACCGAAATGCATCATGGGAAAGTCGGGTATTCAAATTCCCGAGTAAATAGGTGGATTTATTTATACCCTGCATTTTTTCCCTTTCATAGGGATTGCTGGGTATACCGGCCACTTATACCCGGGTATATGGTCCATGAAAACGGGGCCTAAGAAAAATTCAATTCAAAATCCCATTGGAGAACTTTTACCCAATACATAGTACAAGGTGGTTATATTGGATTGGATTGTGTTTTATAATGTGTGATCCATATTAATATTATGCGCCAGACAAGACAATTAACACAAATTTAAGAAAGCTAAAGGCCTTTGTCGGATGTACTCCATACATCTCTCATTTAAAACGCAGTGAAATGTCATTAAAGGTGATTATAATTGAATCGTCAGTTAGAAGAAGTCCAAAAAAAATCTCCAAGCTTCGCTCTACACATGAGTGTAAAGAGGAAAAAAAATAAATATACCCCCTATCGGCAGATATAGCCCCTCGAATTTGCGAAAACGATGTCCATATCCATTGTATTTTTTTATTAAATTTGAAATTTAACTTAATTTGTCTTTCTTTTCTTATTCTTTGGCCTGTAAACTTAGCCAATATAAAATTTGATTTGGAGTTAAAAGCGTTTTTTCTTTTTTTTAAGAATGTTTGATTCCTTTGATATTCACTTACTCCATTGATAGCGCCTTAATGACGCAGTTTCAAAATAATTTTTAATTTTATTCGTCTGTCTTTCTATCTTTCACTTTTGTACTGTGAACTAAGGAGAAATATAATTTAATTGTCAATTTAAGTGGTTTTAAGATTTTTGTTCAGCTGAAATTGCATATGAGGTTGAAGAAGGGAATAAGTCCATCCTCTTTTTTTAACTGTAAAACATTTTTAAATACACTTATAATTTTTTCGAAGATTGTTCTGTATTCTTAACAGTGTCATGAATTTCCAGTAAAAATTTCGTGGCCATAGGAAAATAATACATAATACAGTTTTTTTCGATTTTCTCAAAACTTCGTTTTTGGACTTATTCCCTTCTTCTAACTGACGATTCAATTAGACTTCACTTTGAGATGGTTAAAAAGAAAACTAATGTGGAACAAAGGTTGCGGTATTTTGTCTCTAGTAAAGAAAAAATTCAGCTCAAAAATTCTCCACGAGAGGAATGGTGCTGTATGACATGCTATCCAACAAAAGAACTAGGATTTGAACTTTTATCTCCATATTACGTTCACAAAATAATGTTATTTCTCATGTTTGCGTAAGATTTTGCATCTTTTCACAGAAAAAGGTTCGTGCCGGAATCGGATCATTGTATCTCTTTCTCTGTGGTTTTGAAGTTTGAATGTGGAAACATCTAAACTTGTTCTGTACCTAATAAATAAAATTGGGAATTCCCCCATCCATCCCAACTGTTCGCAGTTCGTTCGCGATTTCTAATTATGTACTTTGATATTACAAATCATGGCAACCTGTGATTCTTCTGCTGAGTCTCGTGTGGTTGTATCGAAAAATAACGATTATTCCGACGAGTTTCATCGCATCCTATTTCTCTTAAGAGAGTTTCGTAGCGTCCGGAGAACTTATTTGTTTCTTGATTTTAATTTTTATAGGGCACCTGTTGGTGAAATAATTTCCTATGACAGGCAAATTCGTGAGATTGAAAAACTGCCGTACCATGTTGTACGTTTTCTGAGACTATTCGATGGATCTTACTTCCTAGCAACTGAGGCCTATCCGAAGGATCCTGACCTAAGTCCCGAACTGCGCCGGGATTTCTTGTTACTGCTGGGGGAGCTGAGAAACGGATTGGAGGATGGGAGCATAGCACCGGGATTAAGATCCGCCCTTTTAGTAGAATTTACTTTAATGTTGGGACCCCACCGTTATCAGCTGATGAGTAGGGTGCTGTACTATTTATACCCACCCCCTGGGCCGTTTGTACCGAAGGAACATCCAGGCGCTCCATCAGCACTACTGGCCGATGCTAAAGAAATGTATACTACTGAGTTCTTGGTAATAGCTTTGCAATATAATGCGAAGGGTGCACTAAGTCAAGATGACTTCATTCGATACTACTTAATTTGGGAAGAAGTTTGTGAACGATGCAATGTTGACAGCTATGGAAGGGAGGACAGCAAGGAAACTATGAGACGATTTTTCGAAGTGTTATCACCTTACGACGAAAATCTGATGCACATGGTTGCACAGGATGTACCCTGGCCCCACAAATCCTAATCTCCATCAACCACAACCCCTGAACTGTGACGGAGAGACAGAATCTACCAGTATTCATTTTTTGAAGGAAACTTTTAACCTTGTGTATTTAACACAATGATTTTATTATAACTGCCATTATATTTAATTTTAATGTTATAAATTTGTATACTACTGTGTAGTCTTATAGTTAAGTATTTTACTGTGGAGTTTGAAATGGATTTCTGTTTGTAGAATTTAGATATATGCGAAAATCTTGCTATAATAAACAGAAAGTGACTTTTTCATTTAAATCTTGCTTCAAAATATTTTCAATTTTTAACTTGTAACTGCCTCGATTCTAAAAATTTCTCGTATATTTGTTCTGGTTTAAGTAAAAGTTAATTATATTGTAAGGCTCAAAGCATTAGTTTCATACCTAATTATTTCTTGTTAACCAATTTGAAACAAAAAAAAAAACACAAATGAAAAAATTAACTCGGGAAAATTTCCTAAAGTGTTCGATGAAGTTATAATTAAAAATTTCGTTTATTAGCGGATAAAGTAGTTATTTTGAGGTTGAAGATATTCTGGTGATTCTTAAGAGAGATTATCAATAGACAAAATGACAAAATAAGTTTCGAACCAACGGGATGTTTCTAAGAAAAATTCAATTCTAAATCCAATTGGAGTACCCAATAGTACGAGGTTTTTATATTGTTGTCTTATGTTATGTGTTATCCATATTAGAATATTATGCGCACAAGACAATTAAAACAAATTTAAGAAAGCTAAAGGCCTTTGTTGGATGTACTACATACATCTAATTTAAAACGCAGTGAAATGTCATTAAAGGTGACTATAATTGAATCGTCAGTTAGAAGAAGGGAATTAGTCTAAAAAATGACAAATTGACTTTTTGTGCGCAAAAAAAATCTCCAAGTTTCGCCTTACACATGAGTGTAAAGAGGAAAAAAAATAACTACCCCTATCAGCAGATATAGCCCCTTGAATTTGCAAAATCGATGTCCATTCATTGTATTTTTTGATTAAATTTGAAATTTAACTTTAATTTGTCTTTCTTTTCTTATTCTTTGGTCTGTAAACTTAGCCAATATAAAATTTGATTTGAATTATTTAAAAGCGTTTTTTCTTTTTTTTAATAACCAATGAATGTTTGAATCCATTGATATTCCCTTAGGGAACGTACCCATACTACGTGACCTGTTTAGGGGGGAGGGAGGGGGGTCATCAAAATACCACGCTTGGTCACGGGGGAGTGGGGCCTTAGGGTTTCGTCACGTAGTCAAAAAATAAAGAAAAACAGACTTGTTTTTGAAAATTAAGTTACTGTTACAATAACTTTTACACAAGTTTTTTCTTCTTGATAATATATTTTCCACTTTTATACACGCATTCTTGGCGTCACGAGGCAAGCACTGTATTAATAAAGACAAATTAACTTTTTTTAACTTTCTGTTTGCTAAAAATTATTGAAAACCGTATATATGAACTACTACGTGAAAACTAGGGGGGAGGGGGGGTCACCAAGGGGGGGGGGAGGGGAGTCAAAAGTAGTAAAAAATGGGTTACGTAATATGGGTACGTTCCCTTACTCCATTGATAGCGCCTTAATGACGCAGTTTTATAATAATTT
The DNA here is from genome assembly GCA_963680715.1 of Tetragnatha montana. Lineage (NCBI taxonomy): Eukaryota > Metazoa > Arthropoda > Arachnida > Araneae > Tetragnathidae > Tetragnatha > Tetragnatha montana. The sequence goes on along the minus strand of OY796684.1, from coordinate 1,446,068 downwards.
TTAATTTTATTCGTCTGTCTTTCTATACCTCTATATTTCCTCCCGGCTAAATGTTTGTTACATTATAATTAACCCAATATCTCGAAGAAAAATCTCGTTAGCTGGCTGTAGAATGGTGGATTATACGTCAGCTGGCCGCTTGATCATTGGAGGTTCCTCTTCGAAGAACGATATTATTCGGCAGATGGACGAGTCGCGGCGGGAAATTATCTCGATTCTTCGAGGAGAAAGCTCCAATGTTCAAGCGACCAGCTGACCGTCCTACAGCCAGCTGACGGATTTTTTGTTGTTGTCGTGTGCCACTTGAAATATCCAAGCTCCATAAGGATTCAAGGCAAAGGGCTCCTGAGAAAGTGAGGTCCATAAATGGCAGGAGTCCGACTTTTGCCTCATGAGATGTGATAGAAAGATGCTGCCACTATCTATCGCCACCTCCACAATTTTGTCATGTCTCTGAAGGGGAGGGAAATACTCTCCAGACACCTAGACCCGTGGTAAACTGCTCCATGACAGGACTTTCGGACCCACAGATGTATCGAGCACGTACTCCGCACATACTCGATGGGTCTTTAGCGGTCGAGTTTTGGGTTAACTATAATGTAACAAACATTTAGACGGGAGGAAATGGCTGAAAATTTTGTGTCACTGTCTCCCGTACTAAAACATCTCTATCTTTCTCTCCCTCCCTCTCCTTTTTTCCCTCTCATTCTCTCCTTTTCTCTCTGTCTCTCCATTTCTCTCTTCTCTTTCTTTCTCTCTTCTCTTTCTTTCTCTATCTCTCTCCTTCTCTCTACCTTCCTCTCCTTCACTCTCCCTCACTCTCGTCTCTCTCGTTCTCTCCCTTTCTCTCATCTCTTTCTTTCTCTCTCCTTCTCTCTCTCTCATTTTCTTTCTCTCTCTCTCCCTCCCTCTCTCTTTCTCTCCCTCCCTCTCTCTTTCTCTCCCTCCCTCTCCTTTTTTCCCTCTCATTCTCTCCCTTTCTCTCTGTCTCTCCATTTCTCTCTTCTCTTTCTTTCTCTCTTCTCTTTCTTTCTCTATCTCTCTCCTTCTCTCTACCTTCCTCTCCTTCACTCTCCCTCACTCTCGTCTCTCTCGTTCTCTCCCTTTCTCTCATCTCTTTCTTTCTCTCTCCTTCTCTCTTTCTTTCTCTCTCCTTCTCTCTCTCATTCTCTTTCTCTCTCTCTCCCTCCCTCTCTCTTTCTCTCCCTCCCTCTCCTTTTTTCCCTCTCATTCTCTCCCTTTCTCTCTGTCTCTCCATTTCTCTCTTCTCTTTCTTTCTCTCTTCTCTTTCTTTCTCTCTTCTCTTTCTTTCTCTATCTCTCTCCTTCTCTCTACCTTCCTCTCCTTCACTCTCCCTCACTCTCGTCTCTCTCGTTCTCTCCCTTTCTCTCATCTCTTTCTTTCTCTCTCCTTCTCTCTATCTTTCTCTCTCTCTCATTCTCTCATCTCTTTCTTTCTCTCTCCTTCTCTCTCTCTCATTATCTTTCTCTCTCTCTCTCTCCCTCCCTCTCTCTTTCTCTCCCTCCCTGTCTCTTACGTGTTGGTTCTTACTTGTGGTGTGTTTGCAGCAGTGGCGGAGCATGGGGCGGCGGGGCGCGCGCGCGCGATGAGCCTCAGCGAGCTGTGCTTCGTGTGCGAGCTGCCCATCCTGGGCCACCAGGCGAGCGGCCGCTGGGAGAGCGAGGAGGCCGAGGCCGAGGACGGCCTCGCGGGCGCCTTCCACGAGGACTGCCTGGCCTGCGCCTCCTGCGGGCTGCGCCTCGCGGGCGGCCTGCAGGCGCACCGCCTGGCGCAGCGCGTCTACTGCGCGCTGCACTTCGCGGACGCGGCGGGGCTCGCGTCCGGCGACGAGTTCATGCAGAAGCTGCGCGACTACAAGCTGCAGAGCCTGGGCTGCGCCGAGGCGCGGCGCAAGAGCTCCACCACGCTGCAGTTCCCCGTCCCCGTGCAGGCCTGCGTGGGGCTGCACTGCGCCGCCTTCCCGCACCGCATCAAGCTGCTCTCCGGCTACTGGGTGGAGTGCAGCGGCGGGAGCGGCGCAGCGGCGCCGCAGCACGAGCGCCGCTTCGAGCTCATCTCGGTGGAGGAGGACACCTACGAGCGACACTTCTACGGCACCGAGCACTGGAACTACTTCACCAACGACGAGGCGCTCGGCCCAGTCATCCTCAGCATCAAGCAGGAGAACGTCTACAACAGAGACCAGTTTCGGTAAGTTACCTCCCTCCCTCCTCTGCTCTGCGACCAATTGAATTTTCGATCGTTCATGGTATGCAATTAAAAATTCAATCGCTATGGAATCAATTGCAATTGAAAGGAATCGCGATTGATAGTAATGGCGACTAAAGTGAATGTCTCCGACGATTGAAAATTCAATTGTAATTGCAAATTCAACCGCAGTTAGTTTAAATTGCACGTGACAATTAAAAAATCAATCGCAATTAAATTTATTAATACGACTGATTTAATTATTTAGTTCTTTCGAATGCTGTAGTACGCGTACTTGAGGACGTAGCACATCAAGAAGAAGAGGATGTATTTCATATCTGAGGTGATACATTAACGTGTCGGGGGTATACGAACTCGGCGATAGTGTTTATCATATCAGGGGTTATGTATAACCTCTTGGGGGATGTGTGTCATGTGTGTACGACCTCGTGGGGGTGTAGCATCTAGGTCCTAGGGGACAGCGAGAACCACATGATGGGGGTTATCGTGTACCAAATACGGGGTGATGTGAAACGATCCCGCCGAATGCCGAATCTTCGATTATCAAGATCAATTTAAACGATTTCAGTCAGCGTGCTAGTACTACTGGCATGCTAGCTACTGCTATCGTGTAAATCGGGCTTCATAATATGAAGGGGCCAATCAGGAATCGCTGCGCCGATTGCATTTTGGATTTTGGCAATGTGACCCGGGAAATTCAATTGAGTTTGTTTACAGTTTGTTTGAGTTTGTTTTTTGATGGAACGGCGTAGTAAGGTAGGTGATGGTATATTTATTTTCTTATTCTTAATTATTTGGGGGTAAGTTAAGATTCTATATGTATTGTGATTATTAGCGATTTTAATGCTCTTTTTGTGAGACAGCACCAAGCCCCCTTTTCTAAATAGTCACAGTTACTGATCACCTCCCAACGAGTTTGGTTATAAGTCTGACTCCGCTTAAAATGTGTTCAGATTTGTCCAAAATCAGAATGATATAACAATATCCGATTGATAATAAGCAGTTCTGTTATGAAAAGTGGGAAACAGTGTAACTGGAGTGTTTGCATTCAAATCACGACTGTGTAAGTCTTAATCGAAGCATTTAAAACGATATTCTAGTATGTATTTTGCAACTTAAACATTCTTAAAGAAAAATATAGGAGCGGATCATATAACACTACTAAATTAATGACTCATTCTGAATGTTTATGTATTAAAAAATAGCCTTCCAACAGGGAAAAAGGAGGTTTTTTTAGGGATTTCCCCAAATTGATCACATAAAACGATACATTTTGGGTTAATTTAAATAGGAGTGATCGGGACCAGTCTATTTCGATAATATCCGATTGATAACATTAACCGTGATCAATGATCATATTAAGCGGAGTCAACTATAAAGGTAGGGGGTGGGAAGAAGAGGCGAGACTTCCCTAGAGGGGGCGAGATACTATTTAGAGGTCATTTTTGGCTGTCGTTTGTGACACAGAAGGGACGTTTTTAAAAAATGCTCCTATTTCTACAAAACTCGTTCTTTTGATTCTAAAATTACTCTGATGCATCTCTGATCTTCATAGAACATAAAAAACACCAAGAAGAAATCAGATTAAAAAAAATAATTTTACTTTTTAAGATAGTATATGATAGAATTTTTCAAAGTGATTTTTTAAATATTTTCACAAGGAAAAACTTCGAAGTCCAGGTAATTTAAAAAAAAATCAGTTTTGATATGGGAAAAGCTTTAGAAAGTGTCCTGCAGTCGCCATGTGTGACCACAGCTCCCACAACATTATGCTTAGTGCTGTCATCATTTGAGCTGTGGGTAAACATGGCGTCTGGAGGACTTATTCTAAAGCTGTTCCGTCTTGAAAAGCGTCCTTAAAAAGGGACGCTTGGCATGAACGCCCCCGTGTTTGTTCCAGGGTAATGCTAATTTTTCTTCATTTCTTTCACAAAATTCTTATGAATTGAATTAAATGACTAATGTGTAAAATTACTTTCATCTTAGGTTAAATACATTCATTCTTTTTGTTGTTTTTGGCCATTTATTATACTATTTTTTCATTGGTTTTAACTTATATTTTTGAAAATACAGTTCCTTTTTTGTTACCTTTAAAAGTGAAGAATTTCTCAGATGTTTCAGAGTCCCTGATTTGATCGTTTGGTCATGTATTTATAAACTAACTTTTCTTTTACAATATTAAGAAATACATATAGCTACAGTACAAGCAGTTTCCAATCTCACACACTTGACCCAAAGGTTCGAAAATTGACATAAATATCCTTGAATGTAGATCTAACTTACCAGCAACTGATTTTTTGAAAAAATTGCTGAGAGGTATCCTTCTCCCATCACAAAATATGAGTATTTTTGATATGTATCAATGTGCCCCACGAGTGTATCAAATTATCCCACATCAAAGTGAATCAATTTGCCCCAACGGTTACTTTTAAAAGAAAACCTTTTTTTTTTAAAGGATAGTACTATTTAAAATTTAAGTATAAGAATGAACTTGGCTTTTGGCATTTACAGCTCTCTGTTCAAAGTAGAATAGCGTCAGGAAAATTTTACATTTTACTCAGAAATTTACTTGTGGAAATTTTTGATAAATAAAATTTAGTTTTTTTTTTAAATTTATTGACTTTCTGCATAGTTTAACGGTTTTAAATGTAATACTATACTTATGCATATAAACGCAACTTTTAGAGAAATGCGACCTAATTAACCTTGATATTTTTTGAGACATTGAAAGTGTATCACTCTGCCCCTTTGTATCAAATCACCCCCATAATACTTTTCCACCATAACATGGCTTTCTATCGAATGTAAGAACCTCGGAAACTGACTTCGGGTTCAAACTTGGTAGTATGGGTCTGTTTCAAATTCATTTCACACTCATTCAATATCAGCTGGTTTCTTTTTTATTTCATCCTTTCCAGTTGTTTCCGTAGAGGGTTTCCTTTTTTAATAGTTTAACGCAGACCTGCCCAACATGAGGGCAAACCATCTTTTTTGCGACCCAACGAGACTTAAAGGATTTAGAGAAATTAATTAAAAAGATCAATTCTTCGTAAAGTTTTACAAAAGAATTCGCCTAAGTAAAACGTTGAACTGCTTATTTTACTTTTAAAAAATGAAGGCGTAACTATCAAAAGTTTAATAAAAACCTATAATCGTCAAAAATAAGAAATTTCATTAAAATTTCTAGTAAAAACTTTGAAGTATGTTTTGAACACTGATTATACGTTATCCGGTTAACGGAAAATTGAGAAATTTGTCCCCCAACATTAAAAAAAGTTCTTTATTAATTGAATGATAAAATCACGAATTACCCCATGTTTTCTCGGCTACGCAAGTTACGTGTGGATGAAATGCACTATTTTACAGTCGGCGGGTTTTTTTTTAATTTCAATTAGTTCCAAAGTTAAATGTGCTCTTTCAAAATAATATATTTTTTCCTCAATTAACAGTTTATTTATGAATGCTATGGGCTAGAATGTAAAAATATCTTTTTGGGGTAATTAATTTGTTCCTTATAGATAGATGTTAATAAAAGTGTGTACATAGTAAAATTAAGATGTAGTATTGATAAATTTAATTACGTAATACTCTTTTAATAACTGGGCGACAATTTCAATTTGCAAAAAAAATGATAAATATCAGCCTCTGAATCCTCATATCCACGCTCATATCCCATCTGAATCCTCGTAGTTGAAGAGTATTGATATTACTAATACTACTGTGAACTTGGAACGATTTTTTCAAAATAAAATAAAAACCCTCTCTGAGGCATCTGATATCCTTCCCCTCTCTCTGGTCAGGGTCACACACTTTTGAAAGATTGGAAAGAGAAGGAAAAATATGAAACGGAAGATGTTTTTCCGCTTTTGTTTCTACAAAGTATCGAAGCTCAATCACAATTCTTGTTTCTCGTTCTTCAAATGCATAAGTTTCGATGAAAAACTCAGCAGGAAAGGAAGCAGATGAGATGAATAGAAAATAGATGATAAACAGATGAGATATTTGCGTCATTTTCTGTTGAAATGAATTGATTAAAAAATTCCATTTTATTACAAATCAAAGTTTAATTTTTTTAGCCTTTCCTTAAGAGAAAGTTATTTCAATGGTTTCGAATCTTATAATTTAAAAGGGGTGCTGATATGTAAAAAGATTATTTCTTTTTAGTTTAATAAATCAAGGTTTTGCTAATTCTTCCGGGAAGGAATCCCCAATTCCTAAGCCATCCCCCTCAACATTCACCAGCACCCAAGGTTCTTACTTCATGTGCTAAACTGCAACAAAAACTATAACTTGAACCAGTGGCGGACCTTAAGAAGGCGTCGGCGAAACATTCTTGCGAGGCCCTTCATACCAAAATTTTTTCAAAGTGTATTTTAATATAGTTATTGATACATTTTGTAAATTAATATAATTTAGGGCCAGATTCAACTTGACAATAATTTTATCCCAAATAATGAATTCATGCGAATTTTGAACTCACTAGAGATTGTCAATTTTAACTTAAACATTTTGAACTAACTACTTTTTTAAACTTTAAACGTCGATATTTAGAACCATTATATGTACACTTGTATAAATACACTTTTTCTGGTTTTAAAAAACGAGTGAATAGAGTAGTAAACGATTTTTCAATTTTAATTTTGATGGATAGACGCTAATAAACGAAGGTCATCAGCGAAGAAATTTTTGAAATCCGATCATTAGTTAATTTTTAAAAAATTAAAAAAACCCGTGCGCAGAAGCTAACGCGTAAAACGCAGTACTGCGCAATACGTCACGGGTGTCTACCGACTGTCCATCGCAACTCACTCACCTCTCCGGAGCTCACGTGTTTGCGTATTACGTATCATCAATATTCGTTCACCATTAAATTTCGACTAAAATTTCCTAAAATGTCCGATAACAATCAGAAAAAGAAGAAACGCTTTTATTATTGTTTCGTTCCTGATTGTAACTCTACATCAATTAGCACTCCTAATAAAAGTTTCTTTTGCGTACCCAAAAATAAACTTAGAAAGAAATGGTTGTCAGTCTGCCGCAGAGAACAATCGGGATCCCCAACAACTGTGTTTTTCTGTTGCGAAGATCATTTTGATGTAAGTATCAACCCTTAGTAGCCTGCATTTTAGGTAGGTATTATATACAATAAGCAAATGAAATCAGTTTATAAATCAATCCTTTTCAAACTCAAATCCTTTTAAAAAATTATGAGTGAAAAGGCAACCTTAAATAAAGACTAGAGATTGTGTAAACAAATAGATATGTAACGTATACACTCACCTCAATTGCTTTGATCCTGTACTTTCGGGTATCTCATCATACCATTTCCGAATACAATCCGTCACCATAAAAACTGTGACAGCAGGAAGATTGTCCGATTGGGCTTTAACAAAGCCTGGTTCCATGTTTTAATTAAAAATTCTAATTAAAAAACGAAGTAAATTACAGAACGGCAGCTTTTGTTTACATACAAATCCTATGGTATACTCTACTGCGATCTACCGGCGACGAGCGGCATAGACACTCCTGACGTCACACGAAGCCCCGCCCCGTTTTTTGAGAGTGCAACGTTTAAAAATTAATTAAAAAGTAATTAATGGTTTAAAAAATTTCAAAATATCAAAAATCGTTGTTTATGACCTTTATTTATGTTTCCTAATGGTCAAAACTGTTAGATTTGACAACTGTTTACTTCCCTATTGTCCATCGGACATAGATTTTATGGTAGAATTTTTGCGTTTTGACAAACTTTATATAAAATAGTTGTAATAATAGTTACAAGTACCAAGGGGGTCTGGGGGTCCTCCCCCATAAAATTTTGAAAATTTGACCCCCCCAAAATAGGTTTTTAACTCGTTTTTTAGGGGGGAAAAGGGCAATTGACCAGGTGCCCCCCCCCTGGATCCGCGCTTGTATGGGGGTCCTCCCCCAGAAAAATTTTCGAAATTTGACTCCAAAAACAGGTTTTTAATTAGTTTTGGTACAATTAGTTCGAATATTGGATATATATTTTTATATAGGATTTGCATTTTGATAAACATAGTATTAAAAAGTTATAAGTAATACAGTTCCAAGTACAAAAGGGGATCTGGGAGTTCTTCCCTAGAAAGAACTCTAGTTTTTGAAAACTACTCTAAAAACAGGGTTTCAACTTGTTTCTGTATACTTAGTTCGAATTTTGGACATGCATTTTTAGGTAGTATTTGGAGGAACTAAGTTAGATGAATAAAGTTGTTAATATTAAGTTCCAAGTACAAAAGGGGGTTTGGGGGTCCTCCCCCAGAATTCTTTTTGTAATTTGACCCTAAAAAACAGGGTTTTTACTTGTTTTGGTACACCTAGTCCGAATTTCTAAATTTCTCTAAAAAAATCAACTTGTTAAAAAAGGGGGGGGGAATCATTGATTTTTAGGTTCTCTTTCTTGGGCGCGAGGCCTTTCCGAGGTGCGAGGCCGTCCGACACCGCCGACGCCTAGCTCCGCGACTGACTTGAACGAAACTGCGCCAAATAACGATTTCTTTTTTATTTAAGTATTCATAAATATTCGTGGATATTTTTTTAAACTTTTCTTTTATTTTTCCGTGTTTTACATAATTTTTTCTTTAATTTATTAGAATAAAATAAATTTTCCGTTTTCTTCACTTTGGGGAACTGCCATCTCCGGTATTTATTCAAATCATCAGCATCCCAGCTCACACGCGCATCGGCCTGTAAAGACGACTTCTCCTATTTCGTTTGCGGTATTATGGAAAAACGACTGTTTTGGAAGATAGCTATGCTCTTGGTCTTGCCATTCCTGCCATGCAACCTAAAGATAAAGAGAAGCTAATTTTACAGGATGTAACCTTCGATAAAGTCGGCTTTCTCGCATTTGTTGTTTGTAGAGAAACGGACTTGAGCTTTTTCATGGAGAGATATTCTTAAGTCAAAGACTTGCTGATCTTATTAAGTCATATCGTATTGATGGCTCAATTTGCAACTAAAGCAGAAAAATTGAAAGAAATTTTATTGGAAACTTTGAATTATGGATTAAGTCAATTTAAATTTAAAGAAGTTATGGACGTTTATGTGATGTTCTTTTTCTCACGGCGGTAAATTAAAAATATAACCTCATAAGAATTTTAGCTTTTTTATACGGAATTTTTACGGTAATCTTTATACGAAAGATTCACTTGCAAGATTCAGTTGCTCACGACACCCATTCATTTCATTTAAGTGACAGCCTTTTTATCAATGTGTTTTAGTATTTTACAAGTAATTTATATTTTAAATAGTGTGGCTATTTTATGAAACAGTTTTAACGGAAATTATAAAGGTTTTTCTTAAATTTAACAAAATTTATTAAGAGGGTAACGTACTCAAATTCATGAAGTACGTGTATCTGAAGATAAGAATTAAAAGTAATAAGTACTTTTCACTGGACATTCAACATTTTCAAAACTGTTTGAACCCCGAGTAAAAATACTTGCCGACCGCTGTTCTAAATCCACCCATGCTGCGTAAACGAATTTGTGAAAATATATTAAGTATCGCATTTCAATTATTTCTTTTCTAGGGTAATGTTGCGCACAGTAAGCTACTGCCTTCATGGGTTGGTGCCTGCCTCTTGCATCTGCGCTGACCGCTACGACCGGGAAGACGTGGTCAAGTCGCTAGGGGAAGAAGCAGGACTCAAGCCCCCTCTGACCCTAGGACAGCTCTCCTCCACTCCCGAAGAGCTTCTCAAGCTTGATCAGGTAAATCTCAGCTTTCGTTTCGTTTTGTTCCGTATTGGAGGAAATGTCAGTGATTATGGTTAGATGGGGTAGAACGGATAAATTTTCTAAAATGTTCCCAAAGAGTGCTCTAACAACACATTTTCCGGGGCAGATTCCGTAGTTGGGCCCGGTTGAGTTTTTTCTTTTTTGCTAGTAAGTGATGGCTCTTTGCAAGTAAACTGTACCATCACAAAAGAAAACCAGGTACTTACGTATTATCCCGTCGACCGTGACGCTAAATCCGAAAACTTATATCAAATCCCATTGACTTTACTATCACTGTGCCGCTGAATTAGACGGTCGCTGAAGGGTCGACGGGATAATACGTAAGTACCAAAAGCCATAAACACATTATTTTTCACCAAAATTTACTTCAAAAAGCACACATTAACAAATTTGAGTGATTTTTTTTCACATTTAAGTGAAGTAAAGAAAAAAGAAAACTTTAAAAATGGCATTACTAAAATTAATAGAAAATATACGTGTCTATATAAAGGGTGTTTCAAAAGTTCACGGCTTTTATTTGGAATCAACGTCTCCTAGGGTGATGGAAGTAAGGTCTACCCCTAGGTAAGTGACCCTGAAGAATCCATTGAGATGACTTACAGTGCCCTTGGCGGCAAAATGAGAAAGTTAAAAATGTAAATTAAAAACTAAAGGAGAAAGAACAAAAATATAAAATATAAATATAAATAAATAATAAATATAAAATAAATGTTGGGCTATATCTTAAAAAACGCGCAGAAAACTTTTAATGAAAGTATCTTCAATATCCTACGAGATATTAGCAAGTGAAAATAGCCACTTTTTTAAGCCTCAAAAAAGACAAAGTTCGCAAATTTGAAAGTTTCTTTTATTTTTGAGTTAAAATCTGCCCTCATTTAACAGGTTCAGCTGTTCTTACATGTTGTCAGGCTCTTAAAAACCAATTTCAAAGCTGAAATTTCAGTAAATGCTTAACCAGACCCATTGTAATACGTATATCGATCTTAAAAGCTGAAAAAGTAGGTCAAGACTTATTTTAAGCTTATTTTAGGAATTTTAAAAAATCTAGAAAAATAACCGAATTAAAAAACGGTCTTCGTTACGGAATTTTTTAAGACAATAAAAAAGTTTCGTTCGAAATGACGTTGATAGATGGTGCTAACATTATTCATGGTGTTGCGTGTTCGATTCCTTCTCTGTGATCGAACACGAATTCTGTGATCACGAAACCGTGAATCATAAATCACATCCAAGATAGATATAGACCAGGAGAAAAACTTTTGACGTCTTCCAATATTGTTGCGGAACGGATTTTTTCACTCAATTCAGGCGCGGGGCTCCAAGGGGGGACCTTTTGAGAAAAATATCAAGATCCCCTATTATTTGAAATTTTTTGGTACTTATGAGTGATTTTTTGGGTCCAAGGGGGGGCTCCATTTCAGGGGTAAGAGACAGTAATTCATAAACGATGAACAAACGTTTTATGCAAGATCTGCGTCGCTATCTATCATTTGGCGTTGTTACTTCTTTTCAGCGTTTTGTTTTCTTATCAAAGTTTTTCTCCTGGTGGTATGACAATAGGAAAAATCGTTTTTTTGCGGAAGTATGGGTTTAATTTTGGCCATGAGGGGATTTACGAAGATTCCTGGAGGGATTACTTTTCAGGATATTTAATTTTTTAAAAGTAAAGGTTATTTTCAATGAAATCAGTTTATCAATAATTCTTACCCCTCGACCAACCAATACCGAAAGAGAAGATCGTTTTTTAATTCGGTTATTCTTCTAGATTTCATAAATTTTTGAAATGTCTACGGATTGTTCGTTCACCCTGTCCCTGTAAAACCAAAGTTTCTTCCAAACCAAAGTTTTCAACCATACTCGGTCTTTTTGGAGCTTTTGTAATATTTCTCTATGTCGGGCCTCTAGATTTTTGCACTGGGGAGAGGACTCAAAAATTAGATAGAGTTTGAGATAATATATGTATCTTGAATAACTTAATATAAAAATAGTAAATAATGATATAAAACACAAAACGGGGAGTCTGGGGGTCCTCCTTCAGAAAATTTTGAAAATTTGACCCACTTAAAACAGATTTTTAACTAGTTTTGATACACCTAGTCCGGGTCCACGGGGGGGGGGCAATTGACTAGTTCCCCCCCCTGGATCCGCGCTTGGTTACACCAACGTTTTTAAGCGATGTTGAATTGCTTTAAAGTGGTTTGACAAATATGGAAATAATTCTTTTTTCCTTAACTGGTTTTTTATTCTAGGGTTATCTAGGTTTTAGGAAAGATGAATTTTTTCCAGAAATTCATTCCAATACTTTTAATACCTATAAAGTTCTCTTGTTTTGGTTAAAAAACTTTTATTTTGTTTTAATGTGAAAAAAACACTCCATTTGGGAGTTACTCCATTTTACGGTATCGTACCTTTCGAAGAAGACTGCCCCAACTTCAATATTCGACAGATTCCTTTCGACCATCCTTTGGTGATCATCCGTGGCTGTTGCCGATTTGGCGCATTTTATTATTGAACAATTTAGCTTTCCGTTCCCGCCATGTTCAAACACGTAACTCTGACGTTTGTTGCGTATGCGCATCCGTGTGCGTAATTCTAATTCCCACATGGGCAAGGAACAAGTGCTTATACGCGAGCGGGGGAAAAAAGAAGAACCGCTTGCTTTTTCGATTTTCGCCACTTTCTTTCCGACTGTCGCAATGAAATGCTCGAATGCGATGTACTACGATAAAGATTTTATGTATGTGATTGTTGGCCTCCAAACGGATAGCGAATAATTTGTTAACTGCAGATGGATTAAGTTTCTTCACGATCGTTCGCACACAGCTAGAACGGAAGGAAACATTCGCACTCACTTCAATCTAATGAGGTGCGGTGGTGATAAAAAATAATTATCAAAGTAGTATGCAATCGATACGACCTTTTCACTGGATCTATTAATAATTTGTATCGTGATTATTCTTTAATAAGCTCTGTTCAATAATTTACTTCAGAAAAAACGAAAATTATCAGGCTCTTAATGATCACTGGAGGAATTTAATAATACAGTTTATAACATTCCATGCGATAATTTGAGCAGTATAAAAACATGAACCTCCAAAACTCAAAGCAAATATTTATTTCTTTTCAAACACAATATGAAAATACCACAAAATTCTTATGAAAATACCACAAAATTCTAAAGAAAATATCACAAAATTCTAAGGACAATACCACAAAATTCTAATGAAAATACCGCAAAATTAAAAAAAAATAATAATAATAAAAAAATTAACACTTTATATTGTTTGAGTTTCTAATGGTTCTTGGCATTTGATAAATTGTTGTGTACAGCTAATGTCAAATTTCGTGAGTAATTATTTTGACAACTGCGTCAGTATTTTGTCTGAATTCTGAATTAAAATTTATCCGCCATAATTTCATCATGCGAGCAAAAATGACTACGACAGAGATAGCAGACGAAATTAACGAAAGAAATACTTTCCTTTTCAGAAAGAATGTGGGAATGGAGGAGTGGGGGTGAAATATGAACACGAAAAAAAAAAAAAGAGCCCGCGCGCTGAGGAGAAACGCGATCAAATTGGAAGATTGCCACTGGTTGTTCCTTGCCCATGTGGGAATTAGAATTACGCCATCCGTGTATATGTTACGGGCAATATGATAAATCCGGACATTATTAATAATACCCGGTTTATCACTTTGCCCAGAACATATGTAATAATTTTTGAATGACCATTTTTTGTTATTGTATGAACTTATGTTCATAACAAATTTCAAAATCTGTCCAGTAGTTATGAGGAGCCTTGAAGCCAAGGGGTACTAGTGCAGTTTTTTTAGTATTGGATTTAAGTGCACTCTATTTACTGCACTTTGTAGTGCACTAAGTAGTATAAGTGCACTAAGTAATTGCTGTGGACTTAGTGCACTTAACTCCCAATACTAAAAAAACTGCACTTGTACCCTTAGGCTTCTAGGCTCCTCATATGGAGTAAATTATACTAACGTGTAATATCGTAAACAAAAGATATCGCGAGTGTTGTTTTAAAACAAGTGCCAATCACCTTTTCCGTCATTTATACGTTTTATTCTGGCGTATACTTATTAGCCGAAAAGCGATGTCACTCTGAGCTGTGTGACGTCATTAAAAAAATCCCCTCCTATCCAACTTTGCATGTCAGAACACCACTAGCTGTAAAGTGAATCCGGCAAGCACAGAGAGAGCCCTGAAATGTGTTTTTACAAAAAAATCTATCCAGTCCCCCATCTAACCCTATATCATTTGATTCAAATTGAACTATTGCTTAACCAAAGACGAAAATTTGATTGTTCATTTTCCGCAGGTTTTTATTAAAACTGAGTTAAAAGTAGGTGTCATTCTGGTGAAGGAAGGCCAGATGACGGAAGAGCAAATTTTAGACAACCACACCAATACGCCAATGTTTGACGAGTTCCTTTCCGTTTTAGGAGACAGAATTCGATTAAAAGGTGTGTAGCAAATTTTTCCTCCTCATTTTAATGTTAATTACTGCTTGAAATTCAAAAGAGGGAAAAACAACCTTCGTGATAAAAATGGGACCAACAATATATGTTCCTCATTGTACTTGGAGATTGTTGTAATTCAAAAATTTAAGGTCCGAGAAAACCAACCATAGAGGAGAAATAGAAGTGGAGTGATATATTGATCCGACTCCGAAAATGAGTATGGTCGGATGGGGTAAAATAGGTATAGGGATTTTAGCAGTTTATATTTATAAAAATTAATGTTTTTTGGCTTGCTGATTTTTATTGAGACTCAAGTAAAACCAGCATGCCAAAAAACATTAAATTTTATAAATATTAACTGTTAAAATCCTTATACCCAATTTACCTCATCCAACTCCAACATTAGCTGGGCTTCTGGCGATGAGTTGGCGCGTTATCACTTGCTTAGCATTTTCAAAAATAAGAAAGATCATGCACTTAAGATAGGCTACAAAACGCAACACTGCACGGCATAGAAGTTCAGCAGTGAAAACAATTCCCAGCCGTCACACAACTGCAGTCTTTCTGGAAATTATTTTTTAGGATTCCACCTCTATTGCTCCTCTATGGAACCAAGATTGCAACTGACTGTTAATACTGAGCTGTTTCAGAGCTCACACTGTTGAAAAATATTTTATTGTTTTATGTAGTAGATTAAAAGTAAAATTTTTGATGTTCGACATAGTAAAAAAAGAACTTTAGTCTGGACTAATTTTAAAAGAAGTAGAACAAATTTGATTGAAAAATATTTTTTTCATGTTTTTAAAAGAATTCGCGAAAGAAAATGTTTCTACTGCTTTTCTATTAATTCAATTACTTCTGGTGTTAAATTTAAAATTAATTCAAAGCTTTTAAGATTTCCCAGTTTTAACTTTTATGATAGAAGTTGAAAAGTTTTTAAAAAATATTGTTTGGGGTAAAAAATGTTTTTATTTAATATTCTGTAATATTATCAAGTTTTTATGCATTTATTTTTTAAACCCTTTTAAAACGTGTCAAAATATAACAAAGCAAAAGTTAGCAAAATTTTAAACTAAGTTTTTATCTCTATCTAAGTTTAAGTTTATTAGTGATTCTTTACCTATAAATTTTTACAAACTTAGAAACGTAAATTGATTTACTCTCTAACTAGGTAATTTAAAGCTTTGCTGTCTATTAATAGAGTATGATTTAAAAAGTTTGGTTAGAACAAAGTAAGATGGACTGAAAGTAAAATCCTTTCAAAACATCCTTTTCTATTTACCATGATATCCTACTAAAATATCCAAACCATCAATTGCTGGAAATGGTATTGAGTTGTTTGCTAGCTCACTATCCTTAAAAACTGAAAGCTATTTTTTTTTTCAGTTTATTTTCTTTGATTTCATTAATGGAAACTATATTCGTTATGAGTTTTTTCTTGGATTACTCTTTTTCTCATCAAAAACGTAATCTGCACTGAAATTTCTTTAAAATTTTTCTAAGTGCACAAAAATTAGTAAAGAAACTTAAAAGT
The DNA here is from genome assembly GCA_963680715.1 of Tetragnatha montana. Lineage (NCBI taxonomy): Eukaryota > Metazoa > Arthropoda > Arachnida > Araneae > Tetragnathidae > Tetragnatha > Tetragnatha montana. The sequence goes on along the minus strand of OY796684.1, from coordinate 1,430,063 downwards.
GACAAATACCCAGCTTAATTAATTGCTGTTAAAGTAAACTTTAATGTTCAATGAATTTTGAAGCTTCTACAAATGGATTTTGTATATTACTTATACCGGCGTTCAAATGCACCCCACCACTGGGGCAGGGGAACATTTGAACAGGATTTCTCAATTTTTAGAACAATGATTCAAGGGGGAAATTTTTGTAAATCTACCTTCAAAGGGTACCAAAATTCCTGTAATTCTATAAACTTATGAATAAGTCAGTTTTTGTTTTCAATATATTATAGAGAAAGAATCAGAAATGCACTTTTTTTCTCAAATGTGCCCCAGGCCCGTAGCTACGGGGGGGGGCAAGGGGGGGGGGGGCTGAGCCCCCCCCTGGCATCTTCGTTTGCCCCCCCTAGAAAATTTTCACTGGCCCCCCGAAATTTTGACTAGGGCTAAAAATACTTCGTTATTTTTTATTTAAGTTTCCGAAAAAAAAATTTAATTTTTAAACGAATTGATTTTTTTTCATTATTTTTTAATTAATTTAAACTTTTTCAAGTTAAATATTTGTCTGTGTCTGATGTTATTCTACTCTCCAGTGCGCATTCTATGGATGGAATCCCACTGATAGAACCTAAAAAGCAATAAACAAGGAACTTGCCGATTTGTATAATACATACAATGCTCGCATGTTGACATAAATGGGGAAATTCGGTTACTCATCAACGATTTTTATTCATTAGTATGATAGTGATAAGAGATACAAATCGAAATAACTCACAGCACAAGGCAAATTTTCAAAAACAAAGCATTGATCGAAATTCTCTAACAGATATATTAGCAAGTCATCCTCTTTATGAGACGAATAGCCAGCGCCCTTCAACCTTTAATATATTAATGCTTTCTTATTGTATTCATTAATAACTTTTTCCGGTCATTTCTTTATTAGGATAGTTTGAACCTTATTTCTGAATTAATACACTACTCATCTCAATAAGTCGTCAGCTTTTAAAGAGTGCAAACGTTTTTAATATCGGGCTCAGAACTTCGAAAGTATTTACTTGAATATTCTGATTTTGTATAATTAACAAGCATTTTTAGGGTAAGTACACTTTTAACTTGAGTATTTTTCAAACAAATTGAAAATGTTAAGTTCGTGTCATTCCATAAGGTTTTATGAGATATATGTGTAGTGTATACTATTATAATGTGAGTTGAATATAAAATTGAAAAAAATATTTTAATTTCATTTAAGAAATTTTTAGCCTAGAACTAAAAAATTGTAGTATTAAAAAATAAATAATTTCTCTCCATATTTTTTTTTTCTAATTTCATCTTTATGCAAATTTTGATTTTACAAGAAATATTTTTTTCTTGAAATTCTGGCATTAATTAAATTTTCGGGATTTCCCAGGATCCCGGGATGATGTCGAATTTTATCCCGAAATCCCGGGATGACCAAAATGCCCTAAAACGACAATCCCTAGTTGTTACTTATCTCCGATGGTCTTTATCTATTTTCAAAAAATGCTGGTATTGCTCATTGAATCAGTCGGCTGGACTTAATAAAAATTCGTCCAGCATTTAGAATTAAAACTTCAAATAATTTTCATAGCAGAGAAATTTTGGGATACTATATCTCCCGCGCTATAAACTAAGAAATTTTCTAATACTAAAGAATGACTAAAATATCCCTGTCACCATACGATTTTTTTTGTCTAAGCTAGTAGTGGACTTTAGAGTGAATCGTTCATCTTTTAATGGTATTTATACTAGGGTGGCGAAATTTCTGTTAGAATTAAAGTTTTCCAAGATACCAAATTATAAGAAGCTTGTAGATTGTGTAAATTAAAAATAAAAAATATTCCTTAAATTTAATGAAAAAGGGTTTAAAAGCAATTATTAATATCCTCCTAAATATTTATTTACTATTGTAATAATTAATAATAAAGTATCATAATATTTGATAAACTAAATGCATGTATATAAATTAACCAAGTAAAAATATAATTTACATAAATCCAGGAGTGATAACAATTATTTAACTTGCCCCCCCTGAAAAAGTGGGTGCCCCACCTAAGGGAAATTCCTGGCTACGGGCCTGATGTGCCCCCCTCTCCCCTGTATGAGAAGTAAACTTATTTTACTCATTTTATAGAAAAATCTTTATAGGTTATTTTTAGGATACATTTTGGTGTTGTTTTTTAAATGATAGCACTATACTACACTAGGTTGATCCGTATGGTTATAACTTTTTCAGATTTGAAAACTTGTGGTGGCAAAAATGATGAGTAACTTTCAGAAATTACTTTTACTTTTAAAAATTGTAAAAACTACTAGCATTCAAACTACATAACCCACATTTCAGTTTTTAGCTTTATTGCTTCTGCAACCTTTTTTTATACTTTAGTTTAAAAAATTACATCAGAATGAAAGGAGCTATCAAACCAGTAAATGTTGTGAGTTTAAATTAACATTTCATCTACATGTGTAATTTCAGAAATGTTCAGTACAGGGGCGCATTTGTTTGACTATGTATTTAGAACTCAGTTTTGTAATTTTTTTTCTAACGTAAGTAAAGGATCAACCTCTTTACTATTTGGATTAATTTTAATTATAAACAAGAAATAATTTGTTATAAATTTAATGAAATGAACGTCAAGGAAAATAGTGTTTAAATTATGGAACAAAATATATGACCTTGAATAAATAAATAATGTTAATGTGCATTGCATAATGGAAGTCTATATGCTGATAAACTGCTACCATTAATATAGTAGGTTAAAATAAAAAATTACTTCCAAGACAATGCTGTAACTTTTCTAATGATTTGTAGTTTAAAGTTTCTTTAAAGTTAAGTGTAAAGTAAGTCACACTGTTCACTTCGGATGATTCCTCCAAAATTATATTAAAAGTGATAAGCCTTAGGATAAATGAAATCGATGAATAACTTTTAGGTTCAAAAAGTTATGAACTGTGTAATAAATTAAAACCTTCATGAATGATCCATATATGATAATATTATCTTGATCTCTCATATCAATCTTTAAATAATGGCCCTTTAAATCTGCTGATAAATCGTTCATAAAAATTTGGCTGAATTTTGAGTGAAATGAAGAATGTCAATTTAACATTATTACCCGCCGCGTGTTTGAGTACCGAAACTCCACCTAGCAACCCAACCAGCTTTCTGTTTACGCAGTTTCTGCATATTTAAGTGTTACCACAAACGATCGCTAAGGGAAAATCGAAACGAATCTGTTGAAGTAGGGTTCTTCGGAAGGTTTGTTTGGAATTTGTTTAATTCTTTCCCTTATGTTTTGTTTTAATAATAAAATTGGATTGATTGGATTGACTAGGTTTTGACAAGTACAAAGGTGGTCTAGACTCCGTCCATGACCTCACTGGGACGGAGTCGATTTACACGGCCTGGCGAGGAATAGAAATTATCTTCCATGTGTCTACTCTACTGCCTCACGAAGAGCACGATCCACAAAAGGTGAGCTCTGAGCTATACTCTTTAGAAATACACAGGAAATTAAAAAAACTGTAAAACAGTTTCCCTGTCTCAAAATCATAAGAAATAATTTTCTTTTATTCCGTATTTTCCGAGTTCTAATTCTAAAAACGAATCATAAAAGCTGATCCGTTAGCGTCAAAATACATTAAGTATTATTGCTCTTAAAACATTGTTTTATAGAATGGTGGAGGGCGCGATGAAAACTATCGTTAAAATCCGAGTCGCAAATTTTGAAAGTTTGAGAATCACTCCTACACGGGACAGAATGGCGTATTTTACTTGAAAGACGCTTAAAATTCAATTTAATTTTCTTGCTTGGATTTCAATAAGCTTTTTTGCTTGGCTATTCTATTTTTCTTGCTTGGCTTGGGATTTTCAATAAGTGTTTTAGCATTTGGTCAAAAAATGAATGACTTTTTTTGCTATAAATCCTGAGTGCATGATATCTTTCAAAAGTCGTTTTTTTTTTTAAATTCCACGCCATTTTGTCTCTCTCTCACTCTCTGTCTGCATATAATCCCTATGGATAGGGAAAGTTTATATGAGGAGCCTAGAAGCCAAGGGGTACAAGTGACTACACATTGATAATGAGAAAAACAAGGTTAAACTCTCATTTAAAAATTATAAGTAATTTTTTTATACATATAAAATACTTTTTCACCATACAGTGACTCACTTGTATCCCTTTACCACAACAATATTTGACTCCACAGCAACTATACCTATATATACTTAGTGCACTTAACTCCAATACTAAAAAAACTGCACTTGTACCCCCTGGCTTCTAGGCTCCTCATATTTAATAACCACAGAGGAAAAGCCAAACAAAGGGTCCAAAATGCTCTTTTCAAATCCCATCGGATGGTATAGGGCAGCACTGTGAATGTCAATCATAGCTGTGAAATCTGTCCTTTCGGAGGGGTATATTAGAGGATTGAGCTTCTTTTTCTCCGCCTCTCGTGACGTGACAAAAAAAGTGTGAGTTGCATGATTAGTAGATGCGAGCCCCTATTTTGTCGATTTCCATTATGGCCTTGGACCCTCTGTTTTGGTACTCTGTGCCCTGCATTTTCTGTAAAAGGACTCTGAAATTCTTTTCCCAACAGTTGCAGAAAAAGAGGCATATAGGCAATGATATTGTTTGCGTGGCCTTCTTGGAAGCAGACGACACTCTGTTTTCTCCTATGTGCATCAAATCACATTTCCTTCACACTTTTATTGTTGTCCGTTCAAGTCCAGCAATCAAAACAGAACCCAGATCTTACGAGGTAAGCCCTATCTTTGCGATTGCAGAGCTTTAAATTATTTTTCAAAACGAGAAACCACTTGAGTGTAAAATGTATTCTTATAATTGCTAAACTAGTATAGTGTGAAAATGCAACAGGACTCCCCTTTCTAGGTTTCTGTGGTGTCAAGAGAAGAAGTAGGAGCTTATAAGCCATACCTGTGGCATCGATCCAAATTTGTTAAAGTAATATTTTCATTTCTTACTAGTATTACCATTTCAAAATTTGATTTTTATTTTCATTTAATAATTATCTATGGTTTTTGTTATAAATCCCCCGTGATAAAGATTTAATTTATTATTATATTATTATTATATTATATTAAGATATTTATTTAATTTATTAAAGATTTTAGGGTAATTCTGGAAAAATGTCAAAAATCAATGAGGCTGATTTAACTTCTTCAGTGTGTTTCAAAACTAAAGGATAGTAGGTGATTGAAATATTGATATATTAACATGCACAAAGGCTGTTCAAGATATATTGTGGTGGGTATTGTAATGATGTGTAGTAAGCTTGCTTCGCCGTGAAAGATCTTTTATTACGCGTAATCATACAATAATACCATATATTAAGGGCTGTATTTATAACTTTTCTCATTCTAACCATTTAAAGAGAGAAAATTGATAATTGTGCAGATTCTATGAGAAATAAGATTGCGTATTAAGTACTTTTCGGCTTGACACATTGTATTTGTGTGATTTAACTTCTTCAGTGTGTTTCAAAACTAAAGGATAGTAGGTGATTGAAATATTGATATATTAACATGCACAAAGGCTGTTCAAGATATATTGTGGTGGGTATTGTAATGATGTGTAGTAAGCTTGCTTCGCCGTGAAAGATCTTTTATTACGCGTAATCATACAATAATACCATATATTAAGGGCTGTATTTATAACTTTTCTCATTCTAACCATTTAAAGAGAGAAAATTGATAATTGTGCAGATTCTATGAGAAATAAGATTGCGTATTAAGTACTTTTCGGCTTGACACATTGTATTTGTGTACGTAATTTCATCTGCATTTGATGATCATAATAGGGATATTTGTATTGATGTTTTTTCCTATATTTTTATTTCATTAATTATTTTTAATATAAATTATTAAAAGTAACAATAAAATAATTTCTTTAAAGGATTCGCTATTTCGGGAATGGCTGCTAACAAAAATCGTCAACGGAGAGAGGGCTAGCTACTCCGCTCCAAAATTTGCCAGAATGCAGGTAAGGTATTATCGTGATCATACCTGCTTGTAAAGCAGGTAAATTTTATCTGGTAATCATGCTAAATGTAAATTGGCGTTCAGAAGGGTTCGAGAACTCGGGTTCTAATTTTCTTCATATTTAAATGTGCCACCCTCTCTTCCCTATTAAAGCTTTCTAAAACATAATTTTAAAATTGTAAATAGTTCAAGTGTTCCAAGTTAATGTACAACTTTTTGCAATAGGATAGGACGAGAAGTCAAATGCTAGAGGATATAGTTACAAATTTACAAAATTATGTGGAAACCGGCCAGATCCCGAAACCCTATAGGTAAGAAAATATTTAATAATTTAAAGGTGTTTTAAGCCAAGTGTTTTAAATTTTATATCTAAAAAGAGGCTAAATCAAATGTTAAAAGTTTCAAAAATTTAGCTATCAGGCCCAAAGCTAGATTCTCTTAACGAGGGAAAGGACCCAAAATTCCTTTTAAGCCCTCTCTTTGCAGATATTACTAGGTTTAATGTAGACGTAATAATTATGTAAAAGAAAAGTTTTTTATTTGTTTCCAATGGCAGAGCACAACACACATACTATCCATGGTCACCTCATCCCTTTTTCAGCTGCTCTTTCGATCCTTGTTAATGTGCTTGTCAAAATAAGTAGTACATCTTTTTAGCCACTGTTTATATTGATGTCGCTCTAATAGATATGCCAACTAACCTATGCCTATGACCAAACTGTTGAATCACAATCCTTTGAAACTTAAAGGTTATGCTACTTGCATGGAACCACAGTGAACCCCTCTTTGACCGTCATCAGTAATGCTTTCGTTCAATCTACAATACAGCAGATAAAACTAAAGTTGAGAAAGTTAACTCCTCAGAGGGAAAATCAATTAAACTGGTCCTAAAATTCATGTACTAATAACATTAATGTAAGAAATTTCTAGCAGAGGTAATTTCTTTCTAGACGAGGTTCCTGGAGACCCATTGGTCACATGCGTCCTTCCAGCCCGTTATTAGATGGCGTAAGGGACACCTTTGAAGGTTTCGAACAGCTTGCCCGAGATTTTGGGAGAGCTTTTCAAAACAATAGGCATCTGTGTGACGTCATCTTTAATGTCGGCCAAGGTAAGGAAAATATTTTCCTCTTCTATATTACAGTTACAGTTGTCGCAAGATTAAATATCCAAAAATTTAAATTTCTTCGAATTTTCAAAAAACATTAATAAAAAAAAATGCCAAGAAAATTGAATTATAAAAATTTAATGAAAAAAATACCAAAAAAATTGAATTATAAAAATTTAATGAAAAAAATACCAACAAATTGAATTATAAAAAACTTTTCTTATTTATATAACAAGAAAGAAAAATTTCTGAAAGTTTCGATACATTCCGAGAGGGTTGAGTTGAGAAATGAGATATTTTGGTTGATTTGACTTTGGAATAACCCTTTACAGAAATTGCATGAGATTTTCTTTTTAGGAAAGGAAAAAACCAGAGTCTATGCAGTAAGAGCTATATTAGGAGTTCGTAGTAGGTAATTATATTATTATGTTGAATTTTTAAATAACAAAATCTGGGACACATTAAAACACCTTTACAAAAGTAAATAGCTGTTTATTTAATTTTTATGAATTGAAAAGTTTTTAAAATTTTATTTTACAGTTTAATAACTTTATTGTAAGCTCCTGTTGTTAAATAAGAAAAAATAGTTAATTGAATTGAAAGGTTGTCCCTTATGCACGCACACACACACGCCAGAATATATTTCAGGCTTTTTTAGAGGGAAGAAAACGAACAAGATAATGAGGAATTTGCCCGATTTTTTTTTTTTTTATTATTTTTTAATCGACACTTCGTGCTTAAATAGGCCTATGTGCGAAATTCCATGTTTATTTGACAATTTTCTCAATTAGAAAAAAATGATTAAAAATCGTCCTTTTAGAATGGCCCGAAAACGCATGTGACTTCACAGGTCCTGTTCTTCGTTTATAATGTGAAAATATGACCCTTGATAAATCTATTTTCATGGCAATTGATTAAATAAAAGGCTAATATCAGAAAAAAACGAAGAAAGTAAAAGCTGTGTCACGATTGCGATAAAAACAGAAAGAGCCCAACTTTATGACCTGTGACGTAGATCGCGTTTCAAGTCACGTGTATTTTTTATCAATTTTTAAATAAAAATATTTAATTTTCTTTAAATTTCTACCAGATTTTCGAATTCAGCTCTCGAAAATGAATTCGAAAATTCCCAATTTATATAAAGGCCTCATTTCTTGCATCATTTGTTGCATAAATGTGTTGACCTTCCTCAGAGTCTTCCTTGAAATGTTATACGGTTTCACTACGGGATATGGTCCCTCCATAGTACCTCAAGCTGATGCCTCAAGAAGAGAAAGTATGTGTCCTGCGAAATCCAGCAATTTTTTACAGGTATGCTGAAATTATTACTTCCTCTTCCAAATAATATTTTAATAGTTTTCGCATTGGTTCCTAGTCACAACTTACAAGCTTTGTTTAAAGAATAAAAGTTGTTACAATAAGCCATTTTAATTTCCAAAAAATAGTAGGTACTGTAAATGAATAATTTCTCCCGTATTTTTAGATACTTGAATAATTTTAAAACCTTTCGAGAAAATTATTTGATTTTCACTCCTCTAAATATAAATTAAGTCTTATTCGGTGTGTATTATTTGTATTGGATTTTAAAACTCAACAGTCCAGCTATACTCAACTAAACAATTTAAGAGTTTCAAATGCCATCTCATGGTAGAGAAGGCAGCACAGCAAATATCTGTGATTGGCAGAGGAGGGGTATAGGCAGTACAATTTGGTGGTCACAGCTGTGATTGGCTGTGACGTGTTCATTCAATCTGTTATTTCGGAGGGGTACTATTAGAAGATCGAGATTCTTTTTCTCCGCCTCGTAACGTAACAGGGAGGCGTGAGTTTCATGAGTAGATGATGCGACCCCAGGGCCACCAGGACCCCTATCACAAGGCATACTCAATGTTTTTTTTCTTTTTCCATTATGGGGCCGTCCAAAAATGATGCTCAGGAGAGGGAAGGGTCATTATAGTCTGTTCATTTAGAACTGGCGCCTGAGACGAAATGTATCAGAAGCAGTTACTATTGTAATTATCATCGAAAGCAATGACAAGGCAGCCGAGACAGAAGTAGTTAAAATACTGTAAAAAAAATCGGTCACTGAAGTTGTGTGATGACCGTTGTGAAGCATTATTGAACGTTTTTGATCCTGTTTCAGGCGCCAATTCTAAATGAACAGACTATAATCTGTTACCCTATGTGACGAGGGGGAGAGGGGGCTTAAAGAATTGTGACATCCCACATTGAAAGTCAAAAAAAAACCTAAATATTTTTTTCTGGAAAATGTAATTTAAATGACATTAATACAAATTTCTTACTAAAAAATTAGGGTTCACTTTGAAATTGGTAAGGTGGAGTACACTTAAACTTGAATGCGCACAAACATTGGTCCCAGATTCTTACCAACTTTATTCTAAACTGAGAATTAGTAGAAGAGCGTGACAGGGCCCGTTCAAATATTACGTAAGCAGCTAAGGAGGGAGGGGGGTTTTCCCTTATCTTTTTTAGCAAAAGTTTATGAAAATGCGCAATTAGTCCAAAGATGGAATCATTAGCCAGTCAGTCGTGATAATTACAAAACCATAGTTTTGATTTCAACATGGATTTGTATCAAAACTATTGCATGTGTGTGTTGAGTGTTATGTCGACAAGGTAGCACAAAAGTGACTAGAACAAGGCACCATTCAGCAAAATCTCACCAAGGGGGAGGGAGGGGGTCCAAAATTTGGAATCACGTAATTTATGGTCATACCCTAAGGCGCAAACAAGCTTCGAACAAAATCTAAATTGTTTTTTTTCCTCCCGCTCCGACAGAGAAAAAGATTCTTTGGAAAAAGCGGTTTTGGAGGAGAAAAAAATTAATCAACAGCTGCAGATGTTAATTCGCTCCTATAACATCATAGACCTTGTATAACATAGAGTTTTTAAAACACAGAGCGCGCATTGGATGAGAGACCGGCATGGCGAGTGGCAGTCTTAAAAATGCTTCAGAATTTAGTGCCGTACATAGAAATATCCTGTAACACAATTTAGACGTTATCAGGTTCGAATCTAGATTTTTGCACTGGGGTGGAGGACAAAAAATTATCCCTAAGCCCCCTCCGATGCATATTTATTAGGTGCTATGTAGCTAAATTAAATTCTGAAATGTAATTCTAAATTAAATCGCAGTCTAAATCATCGGAGGTCTGTTCTCCCCTTATAAACGCCTCTTATGTTAGGTGCCCAATTGGTAAATTAGAACCATCCTTTATGTTATTAAAGTTGGAGAAACACACTTTCAGCACATTTTCGGTCCTTCTCAAGAGTTCAAAAGAACGTCGGTTTTGCTTATCTTTGCTGACAAGGGGGTGTCAAAAATGACCAAAAACATGCTTACGTAATATTTGAACGGCCTCACAAAAGGGTGTAGGAGGTATGGTGAAGTGTGCACTGTAAAAAAAAATCCCGTAAAATTTCCGGATTTAAACTGGCAGCTGGGTTGGTTGTGGAAAACCATAAAAATTACGAAGTAAATCCGTAAAAACAACGGTTGACCTTGTAAACGGTTGACCTTGTAAAACAAAAAAACATGAATTAAAATGGTAAAACGCCGTTGTATTTACTGCCAGTTTAAAACCGTAAAATTTACGGGGACATAGGGGAGGGACTGTTGAATGTTGCTTTTCAGGTCCCAGACCCCCACGATTCAGTGCGGTCCAAGACTCCGACCTCCAGCCCCACCGTCTTCCGCTACTTCTCTCGCCTGGGCAACTGGGCCGGCTGGGGAATGGGCAGTCGCTCCAAGACGCCCCTCGGAGCAGACGGACTTAAACGATGGCAGAGTGAGTTCGATTGTAAGTGTTTGGTGTAGTCTCACATTCCATTCCCACCCACCCAAGGACAACCCTTCCTTAGAAGCCCATATTCAGTAAGATTCCACTTCGAATGTTGTTCAACGAGCTCTGTTTATACACGGTGTTTCAGATAAATGGTTCAGAGGCAGGCGCGGATCCAGCACGGCTTCAAAGGGGGGGACTGTCCAGACCATCACCTTTACCTTTCGAGAAAAATGTCCAAATGTTGGGGATTTTCTTAAAAGCATCACTCAAGATCCCCTTTTTGTACCGCTGGGGGGTATGGGGATCCTCTCCCAGAAAAAAATTTGAAATTTGACCTATAAAAGTAGGGTTTTAATAACTCATTTTGAGTACTTTTTGGGACTTTTTTCGTACTTAAGAGTGATTTTTTGGGTCCAAGGGGGGCACTGTCCAGAGTGCCCCCCTGGATCCACCACTGAGGGGAGGTAGGGTACATCAAGACGAACAAGAATTGGTATAGGTTAGGGTTTTTTGCTAATTTTCACCCTTGATTTTCACCCCTTGAACCCCACTTGCGACCCCCTAATCTATATACCAATTATTATTTGTCTTGATGTACCCTACCTCCCCTATAAGTTCTGAAAGATTTATCTGAAACACCGTGTATATCCGCAGCCGTTATATGAATGTGGTTTTGGGGCGTGCATGCAATCACCGCATGCAGTATGTTTAATGTTTTTCAAACTGTTGACATTAAAATGTGTATACGTATTATGCTAATGGCCAGTACCATCGCCTGACAAGAACCTTCTCCTGTTGCTTCTCTGTCGTCGGTTTCTAGCTCTCCGAAGTAACATTTTTCAGAACACAGAGCAGATATAGTGAAATTACGCTTTGAGCTGAACGATAACTCCAGAAGGGGGGCTCGAGCCAAGGCTCAACCCCTCCCAAAATTTGGACAAGTAGACAAAAATGAATAAAACCCCCGTTCTTAAGGGTCTAATTTCCAAAATTTTTCTGGGGGAAACCCACTTGGAACTCTGTCTCGCCCATACTTTTTCTGTATTAACTTTAGAAAGATACAAATCCTACCTTAAGATTTCTAAAAAGCTACATTTTCTAGGTAAGGGTCTTGCGATATAAATTATTAAATCCGTACTGGGGTCCATCCCGAAAAAATTTCTTTACGCCAATGGTGTGAGTATATCGAAAAAGTCACAATATTCAGATCTGGTTCAATGGTGGTTCCAGAGGTGCCATGTATATCCCCGAAAAATCATGTATAAAAGGGGTCGCGATTGAAAATTGGGTCGCCATCAGTATTGAAAGGTTGAGAAGCACTAGCTTACGCAATGACTTAACGGTTAAATCTGGTATTATAAATTATGCTATCAGCGATGATTTACCTATTTTTCAACTTTGTGTCAAATATTATTCCTTCTAATCAGTCTGAACTTATGAGAGAAAAAAAGATATTGATATCAGAGCTTTAAAGAGGTTTTTTTTAACCTCAATTGAGTACTCCATAAGCATTTCATGCAGATATTGATGTTATTTTTAGGGATTTTATGTGTGAAATGAATAATTATTAATATTAAATCACGTGCTTTTTTTGGGATCCTTTGTTAATAAATTAAATGAAAATCTTAAAAGTACTAAAAACAAAGCGGAATTTAAGAATGGTTTATGTAATTTTATAGCTAGACATCGAGATATTTTTCTGTTTGAGTGTTTTCCCCTCTTGTGTTCATTGTTATTGGTGTATGTATGTATTTCTATAAATTTCAATTAAAAAAAATAATGTATTAAATAATGGGAGTGTTTTAATGAACGGATTTATATGTGTATAATTGTACATTTAAAACTGAAATTGGGGAAACAAATCTTTTTTTTTTGGACTTTATTAGCGCCCCAATTGAATGAAATCCTGGAATTCTACTTTAAAAACTACCTTGATTGAATTTTCGTGCGAATAAAAGGAGAAGAAATTTTACTCTTTGGACCTTTTGGGCCACCGTAAAGTTTTCCACTCGCTGTAATAAAACACTTATCTCCATGAAGAAACCTCTGTTTATGGCGACGGTTTCTTTGGGTGGTCAATTACCGACCCCTTCTCGGGCGCGAGTGGACATACCAAGAGATTGGGGGAGATAAGTGTGACCGCGACTGCTGGTGGCCCGGCCGTAATTGTTTTATTACCCAGTGGAAAACTTTACGGTGACCTTGAAATGCTGGGGATTTTCAAACGGGTTCCAATAGGCCCACTGCTCTGAAAATTCAAGTGAACAGTGGTGCTAATGCTAAGTGAATTCCGCTTAATTTGATCACTTTTGTCCAAGAGTAGAATAACTATATCCAATTGATGATAATAATAAGCGATTTTATATTAGAAAGTTTCAAACAATGTAACTTGAGGGTTAGCTTTAAAATCACAACTCTGTAGTCCTAATTGAAGTATTTAAAACGATTACCTAGAATGCATTTTGCAACTTTTACATTCTTAAAGAAAAATATGAGAGTGAAACATATAACACTAATAAATGAATGACTCATTTTGTATGATTATGTATTAAAATTGGCCTTCAAACTGGAAATAAAGGAGTTCTTACCAGATTTTGTTAACATTAAGCCGTACAGGGTGATTCAGATAAGTGTTTCATAACTTCTAGGGGAGGTAGGGTACATCAAGACGAACAAGAATCGGTATAGGTTAGGGGGTCGCAAGTGGGGTCTAAGGGGTTAAAATCACGGGTGAAAATTAGCAAAATATCTCGCATATCTGGGCAGAAAGAGATACCATTGTTCGATTCCGACATTTTTTGCATTCAACCAATTCAAATTTTTCATGTAAAAACGAGATGCAAGTGTTTATTCTAATCAAAAACTGACCAATAAATGAAACAGGCATGCGTTGTAAGTTGATAGACTGTAGTAGAATGTGTCACGACAAAAACATCTTAATACTAGAGTTTTGTTGGTTGTTTGGAGTTATATGGCGCAAGGAACTAAAATCTGACCAAGGGACAATTGTAACTTTAATCTACCTACAACGCATGCCTCATTCAATTATTGGTCTGTTTTTGATTAGAATAAACACTTGCATCTCGTTTTTACATGAAAAATTTGAATTGGTTGAATGTAAAAAATACCGGAATCGAACAATTGTATCTCTTTCTGCCCAGATATGCGAGATATTTTGCTAATTTTCACCCGTGATTTTAACCCCTTAGACCCCACTTGCGACCCCGTAACCTACCTCATCTCTTGTTCGTCTTGATGCAGGGGGGGGCTCATCTGGCTCTCCGATTACTTTTAGCCAGGATGACGTAATCGGCTGGATGGCGTTGAAGTTTTGACAGGAGTGACCAATCAGGGTTACATAGGGAAATCGTGGAGCTTCTTATAGGGATTTTCTTACGAAGAAGGGAGTAATATAAGACGCGGAAGGGAAAATATAGACCTGTGAACTTGCCTAAGCAACAAATCATATATTTAAATATCAATACTTGTGATCTATATGGGTGCATTCAATTTTTTAACTTCTGATGGGTTAAAACTGATTAAAATTTTTCATTGAATTAAATTATGAGTATCTTGTTTTCCTTCTCATAAGCAACTTGAAGAATAAATTTATAGCTTACCAAATAGTGGATTAAATACAAACTATAAAATTTAAAACTGATTCCTATGCATAATTACGGAGGTTCATTACTTAAATCAATAGTGATCGATTTGTAACAATATTTTAAAAGTTAAACAAATTCCCACTATCTGTATTTTAGAAAATTCTAAATACAAAGAAAATACCGTTTTTTAAAAAAGCATTTAGTTACAATCCGATACTTTTAGATCACTAAAAAATCCTCAAATTGTGAGCTATTTTTGGGTTGTTTTTCTTTTGTATGTTCTGTATAAAATTGATTACGCTACTAATCGCTTTTATTACTAATTTATTAAAATTCAAAGTTAGTTTATTAGGTACTAATTAATCTGATCTCACTGAATTTATTATTCTAATGTATCTTATATTCTGATTATGATTGTAGTAACACTGATCTATCTAAGACATATTGATCAGTGTTAAAATAATCACATAATCAGATGATAATAAATGATCATTTAGATTCTAAGTGATAATTACATGAAGAAAAAATCAAATAATCTGTTGATTTCGAATTCAATTTTGATTAAACATGACAAACATGAAGGAGATAATTTATTGGGTATAATAAACCTTCACCAACTTGCCGAATCCCACATACGATCGCCGAAAGAAACTCGAACTGAAACAGTTAGTTTTGAAGTTGGATCAGTGTTCCAAAGTTACGATATGATCATTTTATAAGATCTCCAAGGTTCCTCACATTGATCCTGTTTTAGTGTAAAATTTGAATAGTCTTCAAATTAAAAAATGATAAATAATAATAATTAAAAAATATTGCCAAGCTTTAATAATATAATCATTAAGTCTATAAATTGCTTTTAGTATTTTATTTCAACTCTTTTCAGTTTCCATGAAGGGAGCTAGAAATATACTGTCCCTCCCAAATCAAAATTGCTTTTATAATCTAAAAGAAATTAATATGTTCCTAAAACCAATCTATGGATTCCTCTTGCCTTTGGGACGATCTACTTCGGTTTCTTACTTCAAATTAACAATAGATATTCATTCAAAAAACCCTTTCAAACATTCACGAAACCCCTTTTAGATTCATATCTTAAATGCTTCAAAACTGAATTGTTGGATCAAAGTTTAAATTTCCCTCTCTCCTGTCAAAAAAAATCCCTATTCTATCTGACCCAATCGAAGGAGAAGCTGGGGTATCACGCGAATTACGTAATCGGCTGGAGAGCAGTACGTCACACGAATTTTCGTTCCTATGTGAAGAGCCAACCTTATCTTATTCTATTAACCTTGACATAAAACGATATATTTTGCGTTAAGTTAAATAGGAGTGATCGGGACCGGTCAATTTTGATAACTTATCCGGATGATAACATTAACCGTGAACATGATCACATTAAGCGGAGGTGACTGTACTATCGATTTTCTTTTATTTTTTAAATTTTAATTGACTTGGGGGAATCGATATTGTTCCAATGTGCTCCATGTTTAATTAATGTGTCCCCCTCTCCCCTACACTATCTGTTAGTGCAGTGCTTCATCCGATTTATAAGATCTTGAGTTTTCGACACTTTTTTTTCATAGAAAATCGAGAAAGCATGTGACAGAATAAGGTCTTTTTCCCGCTTCTTCTAGGTAAAGAAAAGGAAAAGGAACGCAGACAATCGTTAGCTGTGACCGAAGTAACACTGAGTATGTGTGCTGATGCTGGAAAGGTTGACAGAGCAAAACTCAGTCAAATAGAGGTTAGTTTTATTGGATAAATTTATGCTTATTATCTTTTACATACTATAAAGAATAATTTTCAAAACATTTAAATATAAATATACTACATAGAATATCTCAAGGAAAAAAAATCAATTTGAAGACTCCTAACTTTTCTATCAAATAATGAAATTACATTTACTAGGTTTTCTACTCGATATTTCTTCTCTCAGACATTCGTTTTTCTTGAAATAAAAACGGAACTAAAATCAGCTGAACTTATAAAAAGGTGATATTTATCTTATAACAAACCCAATTACGTTGATACGAACCTACAATTTTTTTTCCAAACTGAAATGCTAATAGTATTCTTTTTTAGGAAAATAAATAGCAAAATACTAGTTAATGATAGTAATGTTAAAAACTGTCCGGCCTGTCTAGCCGTGGTCGATGATTAAAATTAAAATCATTTAATAGTAATACAGTTATAAATGTCTTCTGTGAACCCATGTACGACCATTGGCTCCTTTGAGATTTACTTACAATTTCTTTTCGTTTTTGTTCTTATGCTTGTATAATGGTTTTGGTAAGTTCGTTCACGGCTTACTATTAGATACTTCTACAGGCTAGCCGAGTTTTAAACAATGAAAACCATTTGACAACTTTTCCCGCTTGGAGCGCTATCACCCACCGCCTTCAACACTGAATATGGGCCACCGTAAACTTTTCCGCTGGATGCAATAAAACAATTAGCGGCCGGACCACCAGCAGTTTATCTCCCTCAATCTCTTTGTATCTCCCCTCGCACTCGCGCCTGATAGGGGTCGAAAATTGAGCACACCAAGACACCGCCGCCATAAACTCAGGTTTCTTCCTGGAGATAAGTGTTTTATTACATCCAGTGGAAAAAGTCTACGGTGCTTTGCCAGTTTGTCCAATAATGCCATCTGGATTTGCAATGATTTCCGTACTCGGCTAGCCTGTATAAGTATCTTCTTGATGAAATAATTTTCCATTTCCTCATTCATTGTTTTAGTTCAACATAATTGAATTTGATATCGAGACGTTTATGATTCTGATGGAGTACATTCAGAGCGGTTCTTGTACTCTGACGTGCGAGACAATCCCAGGGCTGATCTGTGCGGCTGAACATTATGATCTTCCAGAGCTCTTGCAAGCTTGTTTCCATCATGCGAAACAACACTTTAGGCTATCTGTGGTAAGGACAAACTCAATATTCTATTTTATTTTTAAGATGTCCACAGCGAGAGGAGAAATAACGTGTATTTTATGGAATTCATTATTCTATTCATTATTTTAAATGAGTAATAAATTATAAGAACTTAATTTACTCTAATTATATCTTTTATTTTGTTCTTTTTAAAAAATGTGGGCTGTGGCCTATAAGTAATAAGACCCCAAAAAATTAATTTAGGTGAAATTTGTTCTTCGGAATTTAGTTTCTTCGGTTTTCATGCAGAGTTTACCATATGATTGACTACGGACAAACCAACTTCGTCCCGGCTCGTTTTGTTTACATTTTTTATGAGCCAACCTGTAGTATACTCGACAGTAACCTCTTGACCCTATGACGTCACTACGCGGAAGCAGAAACTGCGTAAACAGAAAGCCTGTACCTGTTGGGTTGCTAGGAGGAGTTTTGGTACGCAAATCGCGTGATAAAAAGACGCTATACAGGGTGGTCCTAAATTCGTGGTACAAACTGGGTAGGGTAGGTAGAGTACATCAAGATGAACAAGAATTGGTATAGAAAGGGGGGTCGCAGATACGCCGTTAAAGAGCTAGGACCTAATGTAGTACGAGTGCGTTTCAAAAGGCCGTTTTTAGAAGGCCCGTGTGACGAAACAAAACATAATAAAATGAAAAACATTATTGCATGAGGTACAGGAGTATCCGTACTACTTAAATCGTCAATGTGATAGAAACTGGACCACTTGCTAAGCCGTGGGGTGAGTTTTAAAACGTGCAATATTCATCTTTTAGCCAAAGAATGGAGTTTCCTTACATTAGTGTAATGCTACTTCGAAAAATGATGATGGGGGAAGGAATTTTCAATGATCAATGTACGGCCTTTTGAAACGCACTCGCACTACATTAGGTCCCCCTTTCTATACCAATTCTTGTTCATCTTGATGTACCCTACCCAGTTTGTAGCACGAATTTAGGACCACCCTGTATATAAATTTTATTCAAATGTTTTTTATTTAAAATTTATTGCCTCATGCTCCACACATAGTATAACATGAGGCTTACAGATGTAAGTGGTTTAAGTACAAATGTAAATTACATTAGAAACAGAAGAATAATGTTAATAAAGTTTAAACTGTAAACAAAAATTGTGTTGCGTATAAAGACGGAAAAAAATACTTTTTTATAACTGACGAAGGGGAAAAATTGTATGCTTTTAATTAAATTTTATTGAGTAATAAATTACGATGAATTGTTCCTGCTTAAATCATTTGCACAAGATTTTATTTTCGCCTCATTCTTTTCTAATTCACAGATAAAAAAAGTTTAAGTATAACACATAGTTTCTTGACATTAAATGTTATTTTCTAGGTATGCACAATGCTGAATATGCTGGAAAACTATTACTGGCGGTATAATTCAGCATCAGAATTAGTTAATGCTATTTTAACGTACATAGATTCGAGAGCTACCCAACTTTTCAGAAGAAGAGAATTTCTAGATCTTTCTGAATCTATGTTTCAAATGATTCTGGGTAGGGATTTAAATATTTCAGAAATAGCCAAGTTTCAAGTAATGCTCAAATGGGCTAACTGCAAAATTGAAATGTCCAACAGAGTTGGTAAGATATTTTTAATAAGTTACTTCAGAAAGAAAATTTTAAAAGATATTATTTTGTACTGACAATAAAAAATCCTTTTGTCTCATTTCTCAACAAGATCCTAGAGAACTACAATGCATAATGAACAGACTAACGAGAGATTTGAAGATGTATAACATTCCTCCGCAAGATTTAATCAGGGTACGTATTGTGTGAATGTTTTCCTCCATTACAGAAAAATATTTGCACACAGCGTTAAAATTTAAATATTTACAGCTAAAATTCCATTTATAAAACTCAAATATTATCACCCCATTTAATTATCTAAAGATTTTGCATAGTTCTGTAACTATTACCTATTTACTGAAATCACTATTTCCTGTGAAATTTATTCAATAGTAGACTTGATGGAGTTTTGTTATTCAAGCTTTTACAAAGTATTTACTGAACCTTAAATATTATGGCAGCCATGTTTACTGTGTTTGGTGGAATTGTTTGTATAAACTCGATTAGTTGTTTCCTCCTTCTTGATGATAATTGTCAGATATATAGTCTCCGTCCTTAGACGGAAAAAAACTTTCACCCGTGCGCTTATACTAATATTTAATTCAGCATGGTCTTTCTCAGGTTTCACAAAGTTAATTAATTAAAATTTAGAGATTGTATGATGTTTCTTACATAGAAAAGTGTGCAAAAATAACACTTTTTCATTTTTCTTTACACAGTTTTATATACAAATAGTAAAAGTAAATACTTAGGGAAACGAGGGCCAGCGCTAGTTAAAAGAGAAAATTTATTTTAATAGAAATTTCTTACTCTGAAGAAGCAATGCAGAAATATTGCCTGAGTCAGGTGATATTAATTTGTGCTACAATTTAAACAATATTTTACTCTATGTTCCTATTTATTAAATTGAAATTCAGAACGAATTATTTCTGGTTTCATCAAATTGAAGATTAGTTGCTAAAAGTAAAACAATTAATCCATAGTAAAGAAAAAAAAACTTTCTTAAGGCTCATTGCCACTGTTTCACTTTCCCCTGATTATTTATCCTTATTTATCCTGAGGGATTCACTCCTGTGGAAAAGTGAAGGAGCAACCTATCATTAATTGTTGTTTAATTAATGTCCCTATCATTAATTAGAAATTCGGAGTTTCTAAAATAGACTCATTCCATCCTCCATATTAACCGAAAATGCTCTTCACCGGTTATTGGCATTTCCAGATGAGCTTTACTTTATGTCTAGTAATAGTAATTAATTTTAAAGAACAGTTTTTTATTTATTAATCCTACTTTTTTTTACAAAACAGATTATTTTGCCAAGTAAGACAATCAGCAATGAGCGAATTTTAGAAACTCTATTGCATCAAGCCAATACAGGAATGTATCGGATACAAAGGTCTCACATTGAAGAATGCCGCGCCACAGCTATTGCACAAAATAGTGATTTTAATTCTTGGGACATCTTAGAGACTAAAATCAGCCGAATGGAATAAGCATAAGGCTTGGAAGGGCCTTCTAATCAAAAAAGCATTCAAGTGATAATCTCAGAACCCTTACATGATTATTTAGTCACAGAGTATTATTTTAATCACTAGGTCATATCATTGTCAAATTACAGATCTCATTTGTTATCTCACGTCAAGTTAGCTGGAAGAAGTTGTGCTATACTCTTTACAAGTTTTTATTTCAATTATCATTCATCCGTAAAATGCAATTTCAAGTACTATTCTTGAGAAAGTTTACTTTACATAATGAAACTGGTACAAGCATTTATGCATAATATTTTTTGAGCATACACTTTTTGTGACATTTTTGTGGTTTAAACTGCGTGAATTTTTGAACAGTTTGAAAATGCAATTTACACAAAACCAACCCAGCAGTACTAGTACTAAGACTTGAAAAACAAATTCTCAAAATTTAGCAGACTATGTTTAAAATAACGCATATTTGTGTTTGTTAGCGAGTTGCAAACCACTCTCATATAAATGCTTTTATGGATATATTAGTAAGAGTTGCCAACCCTTCCAATTTAGACTCCAGATTTGTCTTCGTTGACCAACTTTCCTTAAATGTCTCCAGATTTTCCAATCCATGCATATTTCCTGATTTTCGACTTAAAATCAAATGAAAAAAAACACCAGTAAGTTTTTTTCTAAATTTCATATTTTACTCTTATTTTCCCTATTCTGTAAGTGTAAGTTATTCCCCCTTACCTGCTTGAAAAGTTGTTTTTTTCCTCGTGTTTCGGTTGTTTTGCGGGGAAAGAAAAGTCATGGTCCACTGGTTCCTTGTGATATTGGGGTCAGAAAAACGCCATCAGGTTGTTGTTGTTGTTGTCTTATGCCACTTGGAATATCCAAGCTCCATCCGCAAAGCGGATAGGATTTAAGGCAAAGGGGGTGCGGCTCCTGAGAAAGTGAGGCCCATGAAAATGGCAGGAGTCCGACTTAAGCCTCGGATGATAGATGTCGCCACCATCTATACAAGACTTTCGGACCCACAGATTTAACGAGCACGTACTCCGCATATACTCGGTGGGTCTTCAGCGGTGTCGGGAATCGAACCCGGGACCCTCCGATCCCGAAGCCGATGCCTTAACCACTAGGCTCCCCACGGCTAACAATTCGGCAGTATTTATTGTTAATATCAAACAATGGCAAAGCAGTATTTATTGTTAAATCACGAGGATGTTTTAACTTCGAGTATTTAAAGAGGAAAGTTTCCTCTCCGATTCTCAAATTCTCAAATTTGAGCAATTTAGCATATAGTATTCTATGAGGCTTTTACCAGCAAAGATGACTTGTATGGACAAGAAAGAAAGTAAGTAAGCGGTTATTCCTTATTCAGCTCGTAAAAGCTATGATTTATGAACATACGGAGTGATTCAAAACTAGAAGATAAAGGTTGTAGGTGACACCTAGATGACTAGGGATCAGAGAAAGAGAGAAACTGATTGCAGTTGCGAAGATATCCAAGATCAGTTCTTCAGTTAAAATATCTGATCTCTCAACAGACAAACAAAAAAAAATGTTCCGCAGATTTATTAATTAATTGGTTCAATGGAATATATGCTGGAATCGAACGAATTTGCTGGTATAAATCCGATCTTAAAGCGTTCTAATAATTGTCAATTTTCACTCAGGTTTGTTCATCCTCTCATGCCCTCTTATAAAACCCCTCAAGGTCGTTAGGAGTGCATTTCGGACCCCAGATTCCTTAGTCCTCTAGGTGTCCCCCTACATCCTCTATCATTATGATCTTCTACTCCTGTGACACCCATTTCGCCACTGTTGATTTTTTTATTATTATTCTTATTTTATTTTCATGTGTTCGTTCATTTGCCCATGTATTCTTTCACTTCTTCATGTATTCGTTCATTATTATTGTATAGCTATCTGTTCACCTACATGGATCGTCAAAAGAACACAGAAGATGAAATTAACTTAATATAAAAAATAATGAAAAAAACAAGCAAAATCGTTCGATTCCGGCTTTTATTACCTAAAACCAATTGAAAAACTAACTTCAACTAATTCCTAAACCACAGATTGTGCTTTCTCGGTCTTAAAGGACTTCTAAACTTCTAATAAATTTAAAACAGATATAAATTTAATTCAAACATTACTCTTATGAAACTGATGTTTTTAAGCAATTTAGAGTCGATTTTAACTTAGAGTACTCAAATTAGCAGCCAGGATTGATATAGTTTTCGTCAAACCAGGTACTGTTACTGAAATCTAAGCAAATTTATGCATTAATGAATGAAAAATTTTTTATTCAATGATGCTCTAAAAATCGTTCCTATTAAATAATTTAAAACTTCTCAACGAATATGTGTCATTTTCAGTGAATAATTGTGCTGTTAGTTACTGGTTGAATGTCATTTACCACAAAATATGAAATCAGTAATTAATTTTAAATAAAAATCATGTTAATTTAGTTACCATGCCTTATTGGTGATAAAATATTAAAGTCTACCGCTGAGTTTTATTGATTCAGTTAAAGTAATTAATTTAATTAAAATCATAAAAAATAGTGATGAAGAAGAGAATGATTGGAAAAATGCAAGTGAATATTTTGAAAGTGGGTACTAGGTAAGATATCCGAGATGGTGACTCTAAAAAGTGTGTTGAGAAACTTTGATTTTTTTATTTCGAAGGGTTGGCAACTATAGTAATATAAGCATAATGTTGTTGCGATTGCATGTGTTGCCCACTTTTTTGGTTAATGAAGGATGGTCTGATTGGTCCTGACGACTGACGTTGTTCCTGAGTGTGTAGTTGCTAAAAATAATTAGCTGAAACAAAGGTAGTATTCTTTGATTATGAATAGAATGTTTTATCAATGGATTTATAAATACAACTTCTCTTTTTTTAAGTAAAGTAGTAAAGTGTTTATTAAAGTAGTTGTAGATTAATTATCGTTAGAATAATCGGTTAATTTTAGTACTTCGAAAAAAATACTGGATCTGACCATAGTCATCCATTCAAAAAGCAGCTAATCTCGATCTTTTTATTCTCAAACACATTTTATATGAGAGATTCAAATATACAATTAAAATCAAAATGAATCGGTTCATTTATTAAGTAATCTATTAAATAAAAATACGTTTTAGTCTACATTTTGGATAATATCTACTTAAATATTTAAAAAATTAAGCCCTTTAATTAGCTTTGGATTTCGTATTTCATGTTAAACGAAAAAAACATGGTATATTATGATGATAAGAAGCTAAACTTAGCAGTCCTGTATGTCCTCTGAATCATCAAAACATCCTTTTTTAACCGAGAAGGGGGCTGTCAAAACATTGGTACCACTCGCACATTTACGTTGTGGTTACACTTTTCTATGAGCCAGAAATGTTTTGCATTGTTCGCATTAAATTTGAAAAAAAAATTAACTAGTATCAGGTGTATAAAAAAGAATGGGACAAACTACCTACTAACTAATATGGGGTAGCGTACATCATAAGAATTCAGAATAGCATTGGAAGTCCCATACTTTATCCTAGGCCGCTGGGGTACCATGCTTGTGTATGGAAGTCGAAATGCGAGGTTTTTACAATTTATCTATCCTACAATGCAGGGTGTCTCAAAAATATTGCGAGAAGACTTTTAGGGGAGATGGTGTAAATCAATAGTATCGACCTCAGACATCAGGAAAATAAAATAGCAAAGAAGAACGGAAAGAATTTGAACGGACTACTTTTTGAGAAGTGGTGTAATCGGGTCGATAAATACCTGGAAATACGTGCCTGCCCACGTAATCACTATACGAGACAGCAACTTAAGACCCTATGACGTCACTAACAAAAAGTAGTTCCCATCGCGGTGTCTGAAATTTGAGTGAAAGGAAGAAAGTCAATTTAAAAATCTGATTATTTTGTTAAACCCATATAGTCTTTTTTATAGTCTTTTTTTATCACGATTTGCATACCGAAACTCCTCCTAGCAACCCAACAGGCTTTGTGTTTACCCATTTTCTCCTTTCGCGTCGTGACGCACTGAGTTCAGAAAACATTGCTGTCGAGTATAGCTACTGGTATCTTGTAAATCCGCCCTTAGAACGGATAATAATACTACAATACTTTAAGAGCTAATAAAAATCATGATATAGAATATTTTTTAATACCCGTTCTTCCTATTTTATCGTAGTTTTTCATTAGCGTTTCAAATTATTAAACTTTTTAATTAAAGAATGATGTTTGTTCAGGGATCTCGGGGTCTAAGGAGTAGCAAAGAACGATGTAAGTAAACCTCACTTTCCTAGCAACCCAGGATGAAATCTGAGGGACCATAACTTTCTTATGCTGTTCTGAATACTTCTTATGATGTCTCTCCAAAAAGACGAGCGGAACGGTACATGGGCTTTCTTACTAAGCCTAATAGGACCTTTGTGCCATGCCATGAAACAGCAAAAAAAAAACCTAACCTAAGAGACGAGCATCTATGTTTCAAACTGGCAAAAGAAGGTTCTCTGCGCATGCGTGTGGCCAGGCTGCTGGATATGAAAATGTAACTTTTTTTAAGAAAATGTAAATGGGATGGAAATGGAAACAGTGGAGGCTTTTTAAAAGGCAATTTTTACTTGAATGTTACCCATAATTTACAAATAGTAATATACGACGAAAACCGACGAAATTTACGCATAAATAATGAGTCAATTAATTAATTTAATGAACTAAAAATAGACAACCGAAGGGCTAATATTCAAACAAGTGAAAGCAATTTATGTTTCGGTATTATTCAGCCAAAGTTTATTTAAATAGTAAGTCAATTCTATCAATACCATAATTTTTTTTAAATAATTAATGTACACCTAAAAAATTAATAGTTTTTTTAGTAATTATTGAAAACAAGGAGCAATGAAGTGCATACCCGTCGATCCTGCAGCCTTCTTGCCGGGTTGAAATGCAGACGCTTGTCTTTATAAGTTTGTCCCAATTTTTTTACACCCTGTATAGCTTTTTATGTGAATTAAAACTGTCAAAAGAGACCATATTACAATTGAATCAAATACTATTGGAAAGATTTTATATGGTATAATGAAATAGTTTTTAAAATTTTATATTAGTTAAGTAGGACAATAGACGCATGTTAATTCTAACAAACATTTATTTCAATACAATAGTTTAACTCTTCGCGTTTTTCTTAGGGATATTTCTAT
Source organism: Tetragnatha montana (assembly GCA_963680715.1). Taxonomy (NCBI): domain Eukaryota; kingdom Metazoa; phylum Arthropoda; class Arachnida; order Araneae; family Tetragnathidae; genus Tetragnatha; species Tetragnatha montana. The sequence continues at coordinate 1,404,361 of OY796684.1, read as the reverse complement.
TCATAAATGTGCCAATAAAGCTGAGAGATGTAAATTTCTTTTAGGAACCTTAATTAAATGAGCAAAACCTTTTTACTTGAAACCTTTGTTTCCAGTATTTAAGTAATAAAAATTTTGTATAGAATAGTTTTGAAGTATGATAATCATGTTTAAAAATTTGGTGTAGAAACTGGTTTTTTGAATGTTTGCTGAATGGCCACTTTTAAACTTTTCTAAGGTTTTCCTAAAAATTGAATTTATTTTTTATAGAAGAAAAGGATCTGAATAAGTATGTATATTAGTTACATGAAGTTATACATAGATTACATATTTTATGTATGCATTTATAAGTAGATTAAGTTACCCTGTTCCACTATATATAAGAAAACCTTCCCTAAAAGGTGGTAAATATTCTGTCAGTCTTCCAGAATTTACTTTTAAGGTGATATTTTCATGTTTCTTCGTACAGTCTTGGGAGGACTTTATGGGCGAACAGCTAAGGTGTCATTTTTCATGGCTAAGTCAAAATTTATCGCTTAATACTTTTCTCTAAGAGCATGCCACAAAATGTTCCTTTTTTATGGTGCCATTTTAAAAGTGGCATTTAAGATCTGTTACGGGCGATGAGATAAATCCGGGCATTATTAATAATAATGCCCTCGTATTTCGGGCAAGGTGATAAATACCGTTTATTTATTACAAAATTTTCTATTTCTTTATTATTAAAGTGATAAATGCCATTCAATTTATCACATTGTCCGCCTCAGTTTGGGCATTATTAATAATGCCCGGTTTATCACTTTTCCCGTAACAGATACACTATTCGTTTTTCTATTGGGTGGGGGTAAAAGGTCACACTTCAGAAGTTTTTTCAAAATTTCTAAAAGACGGGAATCTTATTATTTAATAAATTTATGCGTCGTTTATAGCCGGATAGTTGACTAAAAATTTCTACAATAGAAGTTGCGATCGGAATAATATCCTAAGAGAAATTGTAATAATTTTAAGATAATTTTTTTCGACCTTTTGCCCTTTATGCAAACATAACAAGACCGAATATTCCAATACAAAATCTCAACATGTGTTTACTCTTTTTTACGTTTAAAGTTAAAGTGTTCCGATTTTCTCTCGTTCTTATGTTTATACTTTACAGCATACCATGAAAAAGGTACTTCAATATAACTACAGTCATCTTCCTAACCTTAGCCATTTGCCCACTGTAACATGTTTTTCTAAGACTGTACAAAATGTATGGACAATTAAGTCAGTGTGTACTTACCAAATCTGTAAGCTCGTAATTTACTTAAGGGGACATTAATAAACTACGTCACAAAGTAACCCTCCCCTGTCAAATTTAAACGAATCCAATTAATTTAACATAATTCGAATCTAAATTATTATTTCTAATTTCATCCCGTCATTTTTCAATACTCGGTAAAAAAAAAAAAAGATTACTCTTTTAAATTCCACATGAACCATGGAAGAAATGCATCCTTTTCATAGTGAAAAAAACAAACAGATTTTTTGTTTTTTTTTTGTATGAAATCGAATTGCTAACTCTTTTCACATTACATTGCGTCCCCAGCACTTCCTCTATTAGTGTCACATTTGTGACATAATTTGTGAATGACCCCTTAAACTGGGAAGAAAATTATAAAATTACCCAAACAACAATTGACAAAATTTATTTTGTAAATTTGTGTAGAATGTAAACACTAGATATGAAATTATTGTACTGCACAATTTGTTATGATGTTAATTGTTTTTTCAAGATAAATCTAAAATGAAAAGATGTCCGATGTCTGATATACATAAAATGGAATAAATGTTTTAACTGAAATACAAAGCAGCTCTAATGGTTGTGTTAATATTTTTATGACTTGTCAAAGAAAAGTATTTTAAAATAAACAAATATAACTGAAATGAACACAACTGTTTATAGATAATGGAGCTCAAAATCTGTCATTGTGATTAACTGAAGTGTGAAATAAATATTTTACTGTGTATTTTTAATTTGGTGACTTTTTTTCTTATCATACAGGATGTCCCAAGATAAGTGTCCACCCCCTTAATTTTTGAATCCTCACAGATTTTCACAGATCCTCACAGATAATCTATGTTAGGGATTCTTTAATTTTTTCGGAAATTAAGTTAAACTGTAAACCTGAGGGTATCGAATCAGTCTGGGTAAAACTAATGAACGATAAGGGAAAATGCTTAATTATAGGAAATATATATAAACCTCCGAATAGCAGTGAACAATAGGAAAATGACATGTGTAAGCTAATTCAAGAAGCTTCTCAAAAGGGAGAATTGGTATTAATGGGTGACTTTAACTATCCGAACATTGACTGGGAGAACAACCATGTAGTTTCCGGCAAAGGCTCAGAGTTTTTGGAGGTGATTCAAGATTGGTTTCTACACCAGATGGTAAATGAAGGGACTAGCGACAGTGCTATTTTAGATCTAGTTTTTACCAATGAAGAGGATGGGGTCAGGGATTTAACTATGGGGGAACATTTAGGAGAAAGCGACCATAGAAGTATTAGGTTTAGTATCAATTTTCAGTCTACAATAGTATGTAACACAAGAATTATTCCAAATTTTAAAAGGGCAAACTTTCAAAATATCAGGGATGAATTAAAGGAGACATTTAGTAGGAGTCTGAAAGAAAAGCAATCAGGTCGACAATGGGAAGAATTTAAGGGTATTTTAAACAAGGTGATAAAAAATCATATAATATTTAAGCAAAAAGGGAAATTGCGTAAAATGACACCCATGTGGTTTTCATGGGAAACGAGAAAGGCATTGAAGTTGAAACAAAAATCGTTTAAATTATACAAACGCACTGGTAATGATAGTGATAGGGAGGCTTATTAAAGGCTAGAAAAGATTTCAAATACATCAGTAGGAGGCAGAAAATGGCTTTAGAGGAAAAACTTGCTAGGGGCATCATTCGAAACCCAAAGGAATTTTATGCGTATGCGGGAGAGAAGATTAAAGTAAATTCTACCTTGGGGCCATTAAAGTCAGGAGAGGGCAGGATGATGTGGGTATGGCAAATTTGTTAAATGATTTTTTCACAGGGGTTTTTAATAAGAATTTTAAATTTACGGGTGACTACAGCACAGTAGTTAGTAATGGAGGTGGGGTAATTCCGGATTGTAGTTTTAATAGGGAGGAAATTATTCATCTACTAAAAGGCATTAAGCCATCTAAAGCACCAGGGCCAGATGATATTTATCCTAAAGTTCTGGTGGAATGCGCAGAAGAATTGGGGGACATAATTCTGACAATCTTTAAATCAACATACGATTCGGGTTTGGTACCAAATGATTGGTAAATAGCGAACGTAACACCAATATTTAAAAAGGGACCAAAATGCGATCCAGGCAATTATAGACCAGTGAGTTTAACGTCAGTCATCTGTAAGATTTTCGAGACCGTACTAAAAAAACACTTAATGCTGTACTTAGAAGGGGTTAACATACTTTCAGACTACCAGTTTGGATTCAGAAAGGGAAAGTCGTGTCAAACAAACCTGTTAAAGTTCTATGACGAAGTAACAAAGGAGTTGGATAAGAAAAATAGTGTAGATATATTTTACATAGATTTTCAAAAGGCCTTCGATAAAGTTCCACATGAGGCACTGCTCTTTAAATTGGAAAAAATGGGGGTAAAACATTATTGTGGATTAGGAACTGGTTGATAGGTAGGAAGCAGAGGGTGCAAGTCAAGGGTAATTATTCTCAGATGGGCAGAGGTCAAGAGTGGTGTACCTCAGGGGTCAGTATTGGGACCGATTCTCTTTATAATTTTCATCAACGATATTAGTCAGGATATCAAGAACAAAATTAGCATCTTTGCTGACGACTTAAAAATTTGGGGGAGGGTAGATACTCAGGAGCAGGTTCAAAATTTACAAAGCGATCTAGATATTATATCGGTATGGGCAGAAAAATGGGGTATGTCCTTTAACATAGGTAAATGTCAGGTATTGCACATGGGTTGTAGCAATAGTAGGGCTGAATTTTATCTGCAAGGGGATAAAATAAAAGAGGGTGATAGTATCAGAGATCTAGGGGTGATAGTAAATGAAGACTTTAAAATGAAACATCAGTGTTCAGCTGCAAGTAAAAAAGCTAATAGGATGTTGGGATACATTAAAAAAAACTGTTTCTTCAAGGTCCGGAAACATTATTTTGCCATTATATAGAGGCTTGGTAAGGCCTCATCTCGAATATGCTGTTCAGTTCTGGTCTCCATACTTAAAAAAAGATATAGATTTAGTTGAAAGGGTTCAGCATAGGGCTACTAAATTGGTCAAGGGTATATCTAGTTTTAGTTACGAGGAAAGACTTAAGAAGTTAAATATGTTCACTTTAGAGAAAAGAAGGGCTAGAGGGGATTTGATTCAACTTTTTAAAATGTTAAAACAAGGAGACACAGAGGGACTCTGTACGGGTAATAGAACGAGGGGTCACAGTTTGAATAAGGCAAGTCGGGATTGTAGGAAGCATTATTTTTTTAATAGAGTAGTGGATAAATGGAATGCATTACCTGAATCGATAGTTAACTCAAGTGGGGTGGACGAGTTTAAAAGAAAAGTAGACGAATTGAATAGACTGGATCAACCTTGCTTTGATCGACTAAATTTGTATTTGTATTTGTATTTGTATTTTGTGTGGTCATAAAAGTGGTGTCTAGGTATATCAGTGACCATGCGCTATCCGATGCGACAACTTTCAACGCCTAATGTTAGGAGTTATAATTTTTATTTTAAAAACTTTTAGAGAGATTTGCCAAATTAGTCAGTTACAAAGTTGTAGAGAGCAGCATCGATTTAGTAAGAAGACACCATGTGCAGAGAAATGCACCGAATAGAACCCCTAAAACGCACGTTCAATTAGGTAGAATTTCCCCTTTTTTATGAACTAAGATTACTTTAAATCAGTCCTATAAATGAAAATTTCTCATTTTTACGTTATGAGAAGTGTTTTAGGAGGTAAAAACTTCTACCTAAGCGTACGTTTTAGGGGTTCTATTCAAAGCATTTCTTTGCACAAGGTGTCTTTTCGTACTAATTCGATGCTGCTCTGCAACTTTGTAATAGACTAATTTAGAAAATATCTAAAAGTTTTTCAAATTAAAATTGAAACTCCTAGCATTGCCGTTAGGGGCGTTGAAATTTGTCGCATCGGATAGCGCATGTTCACTTTAGTACTATACCTAGACACCACTTTTATGACTATATCTGTATGGGTTTAAAAATTAAGGGAGTGGACACTTATCTTGTAGAACATACTGTATTGCATTGGTGTGCATTCAAGTTGTAATATTCATTATCAAACAGAAGTTAGATATTTTAAGATTTAAGGGAAATAAAATTAACCCAGGCCAGCACATTATACTACCTATGGGTTGTATGCTCTATTTTTGTGGTCCGACAAACTTTTTCTGTTGGTTTATATTAGGACTTTAAACTGTTTTTTTTTTACATTTTTTTATTGTTACAAAATTTGTTTACAGTTTTTCATGAAATGGAACTTTTTTCTGTTTGTTTATATTGAAGAGTTATATTTTAAATTTGTTTACATTTGGACTTATTATTTTCCCATTTGTAATGGGATAATATTTATTATCCTATTTCAATTTAAAAAATTTTCAATATGCTTTTGAAGTAGAAATAGTATATGGTTTTTCCTTTACAATAATTTAATACAGGGTGTTCCAAAAAAAGCCCCTAACTTTAAAAATCTATAATAAATAAACGAATAGAGATAAAAATACGCCGTCTGCTGCATCCTACTTGGAATACTCACAAATTTTTGTATACAAAATTTTGAAAAAGTGTAGTTCTTGAACTTTCAGATAGATGGCAGCACTACTTTTTGGATTTTATAGGGAAAAAGAATCATCTTGTCCCTATGCTTAACTTTGTAGGGAAATCAAATATTATGAATAGAATCGATTCCTGAATCGAATGAGTAATCGAACCTTGGATCCCGTATACTATATCAGGATCGGCATTAAACAAGTTTAAGTGATTAAATTTGTCAATAGGGGGGGGGGAACATTGGAATAGATAAATTTTTTAATGTATTCGAGATTTAGGGTTCATTTCCATTAAAACCAGAGATGGGCGCAATCAGATTACTTTTGTAATCAGATTATTAGATTATCAGATTGATTACATTATTGTCAATCGGATTACTTTTGAAATCAGATTGACACAACTTAATTACAGTGGTCCGCAACTCACCGGAAGTGGTTCTTAGCTACCCGGAAGTGACCCTAAACCTCCCGGAATTGGTTCGCTATCAACCGGAAGTGGTTTGAGATTTACAGGAAGTGGTCCACAACTTACCGGAAGTGGTCCTAAATTTACCGGAAGTGAACCATAACTTACCGGAAGTGGTCTACCACTTACCGGAAGTGGTTCGCAACTCACTTCCGGTAAGTTATGGTTCACTTCCGGTAACTTTCTGACCACTTCCTGTAAATTTCAAACCACTTCCGGTTGATAGCGAATCAAGTGCGGTAAGTTTCGGACCACTTCCGGTAAGTTTCGACCCATTTCCGGAAAGTTATGGTTCACTTCCGGTAAGTTTCGGACCACTTCCGGTAAGTTTCGGACCATTTAAAGCAAGATGCGAACAAACAAGTACATTCTGTGTGCCTTACCATCAGGGCCGTGTTAAGGGTGGGGCGAAGGGGGCGTCCGCCCCGGGCGCAGTATTCAGGTATTCAAGAGAGGCGCTGAATTTGTGCCCGATTTTTTTTTTTTTTGCAATTTATTATTTTAGTGTTTTGCAATTTAAAATTATTTTAGCATTGGACTTCGTAGATTCTTCAATACTTTCCAACGGAACCACGATGAACGTGTTCAGGGGGCGCCAAATTTTTGACCAAACATTTTTTTGCGAATCTATCTAAGAATAATGTAAAGAAATTATATTTGGGAGGGGGCGCAAAAAAGCCATCCGCCCCGGGCGCGATTTTTCCACAACACGGCCCTGCTTACCATTATTAATCATAAAAAGTAATCAAGATTTATTATGAGATTACAAATTGTAATCTGTAATCAGATAACAGATTACCCCTTTCTGTACCAATTTTTGTTCATCTTGATGTACTCTACTTACCCTACCCAATTTGTACCACGAATTTAGGACCCCACCCTGTATAAACTTATAAACACACGATTTAAATTTCCATCATTTCAAGAAACTGAGATATCATTTTAAAAAACTAATACGTATTTCGATCGAATCAAATTTGACTAAATCGAGATCAGCTTTCAGAGCTTCCATGCAAGCTCCACGAATTAGTAAAATAGTGAAACCGAGCAAATAATCGAGAAAAAATTCCCCCAACTAATTAATGTCCCCCCTTCCCGAATGTACAAAAAATTTCTCTATTCCAATTTTCTATTTAGATTAGAAGTTCAATCGCTTAAATTTCTTTAAAGCCGATCCTGATATAAGTATACGGGATCCAAGGTTCGATTACTTATTCGATTCTGGAATCGATTCTATTCATAATATTTGATTTCCCTAAAAAATTAAGCAAAGGGACAAGACGATTCTTTTTCCCTAAAAATTCCAAAAAGTAGTGCTGCCATCTATCTGAAAGTTCGAGAACTACGCTTTTTCAAAATTTTGTATACAAAAATTTGTGAGTATTCCAAGTAGGATGCAGCCAACCGCGTATTTTTATCCCTTTTCGTTTATTTATTATAGATTTTTAAAGTTAGGGGCTTTTTTTGGAACACCCTGTATTAAGAGTATTTTTTATAACTTCTCTTCAATAAACTTTTATATAAATAATTAATAATTTTTCTATTTTACCAATACATGATAATTGCTTTTATTGCCAGTTTAAGACCAACTTATATATAGTTTCTATTCTACCTACTATTTCACACTATAATTCATTGAATATTATCATTTCATATTTTTGAAACAGTATGATTTTTTGTTATACCCAACAACTTGTTACCTGAAATGTTTTCTTCTCTAATATTTATTTCTTTTATCATTAATAGTTTAAAATATTTTATGATTAATTTCCTTTTTCAACTAACAAATAAATTTTTCGAACAAACAAAATTCGAATTCCAACACATGAAATCTGCAAATTATTTTCAATGGGCGCAAGTTCACAACTGCTGATGGTTGGCGAGATTTGGGTTTTTAACGGCACATTTGGCGTTTTTAACGGCACTTTTAACATTGTTTTAGGGTTGCTTTTATCGCTAAAAATTGGCGCATCAGCAGTTCTAAACTTGCGCCGAAGGTTTTAAGCAAAGTAAGTTTTAAGTAAGTTTTTAGCAAATTTTCCTTTGCCTATAAGTGTGTAGGAGTTTTTGGCCATACTAAATTTTTATCGTTATTTAAAAGGTGAATCTGAAAAACAAGCACTCTTACATGATCTTCTTAAAAATAGGTCAAAAAGAGATAATTCACTCATCACATGGACACATGCGGCCAGAGAAGCTCGAAATCTTGAGTGACGTTCTGCCTACTATTCCGCGTCACATCGCTTTTTGCAACTCCAGTCTGAAATCTTGCACGCTCCCTTCAGACTGGAGTTACGCTCTGGTACAAAAAGCGATGATGACGCGAAATAGTAGGCAGTACGTCACTCAAGATTTCGAGCGTCCCTGGCCTTATATGTCAACAATTGGGAACTAACCCCCTTGCCAACTCGAGTTCGGGTCGAGGTATGTCATTCCTGTTGACCTTGGCTTGTTTCCCATGACCGATCAATCTGCTGATACCATTGCTAGGGTATTTGTACAAGGGTGGATTTCAAGGTTTGGGGTAACTGGAACTAATTTTCAGAGTAACCTCTTCTTTTCACTTTCCAAGTTTTTTAGGTGCTGACCAGACCAGGATCACTGCATATCACCCGAGGAGTAATAGAGCTGTAGAAAGATTCACAGGCAGTTCCCTGATGGCTCGAGAACTGGTTAGATGCTCTTCCCTATACTCGGTATCCGGACGAGCTTCAAAGAGAAATTGTCGGTATCTTCTGCCGAAATGGTTTATGGAACCCCCTTAAAGCTCCCAGGAGTTTTTTATTTGTAAACCTTTGAATACTTTCACACGTCTTCTTTTTTACAGACTAGGCCAACCCGCAGCACGGCGGAGTTAAAACAGTGGCATTGAAAAATTTGGAAATATTTTATCTGGTGTCATCAATGAAATTTCAGTTATCCCCGTTCATCTTCTCTTAACTCAGTCCTAATTCTTTTTTACGATTTCCGTTATGATTTTGGTTTAAATATCTCAGGTGTAATGATTTGTGAGGGTAAAATCTCTTTTTAGGTGCCTGATTGACAGTGGCCTATCCCCTTTTTGAATTTTCTTAATTAATTTAGGAATAATTAATTTTTATTGGATAACTTAGAAACTTGTATGATTCCTGAGGTATTACATGTACTATGCAACTTACCTAGTGTTCAAAAATGCGTTCAAAGACCGTATTTAGGGAGAACTCAAAACATTTTTCTGGGGAGTGCCCCCTATATTAATTTTTATTTTAACCACTCAGACTTAATTAGAAGCATTCTTTTTGCATAAAATTCGCATAATTAGTCTATGAACAAAATGTTCATTTTTATTACTTTTTGCATCGATTGGAAAAAGTGGAAGTGGCTACGCCTAATTTTTGTTACCCAAATATGTGAACTTTGTCACAAATATGTGACTCTTCCCCAAAAGGTTGGCCACCCCTGCTTCAAGAGAACACGTTCGCTCTTTTTGAGCGGATTCTGGATCCCAGTACAGCTTCGATAAGAGTCCTCCAGCCGCCATGTTTATCCACAGCTCCCACAGCAATATGCTTAAGAGTCGATCTCACCAACTTTCAGTTAAAGATAATCTCCAGTTAAAACGTGTCTAACTGGCATTAGCGGCGAACAGCGATTCAAAAGAACCAATAGGACGCCTCTGAACAGACCGCTTTAGTCGTTAATAATGCCAGTAACACGTATTAACTGGAGATTATCTTTCACTGAAGGTTGGTGAGATCGGCCCATAGACTTTACAGACTTTAAGAGAACACGTTCGCTCTTTTCGAGCGGTTCCTGGTGGATCCCGACACGGTACCGGTACAGCTTCGGTTAGAGTCCTCCAGCCGCCATGTTTATCCACAGCAATATGCTTAAGTGCTGTCATCATTTGAGCTTATGGGTAATCATGGAGGCTGGCTGGAGGACTCTTATCGAAGCTGTGCCCGGTACAGCAGTCCTAAATACCGATCTCTTCACATCTCATGTTTTCCCGAGGGATTTATAGGGTGTGGACGCGCCCTATAAAGTCTTAAAGCGAAGTGACAACAAGATCTTTGAGCTAGTAATTGACTGCAAACCTGTCACTGTAACAATCGACAGGACTCCAGTTCCTCGTCAAGCCGGATGTTGTCACCGATATGGAAGATGTTCCTGCCTGCCTGTCTTATCCCCTAGTATAGCACTTAGAAATAAATGCCGTTGGGCGTTTATAAATTTAACCCAAACCCATTTATAAATTTCAGTAAACCCTAACCAAAAGTACTATGCATTTTAATATTTTTTCCATGGGGAAATATCAACTTCAAGTTAATTATAAGAACTGACCAGTTGCTGGAATGGATGGCTTGGTGTGTAAGTGGTGAAGCGTAATGCTTCGGGTCGTCAATCAAACCCCGTCATCTAATGAGTAGTATTTATATGTTGGTGTTTTTTCTCATTCTTGAATTTGTTCAGTAACTTTAAATTAAAAGATGTAAACCAGTGGTAACTGTATTTTGTGTTCTCATTTATTTGACAATCTTGTCTAGAACTTCCTTTAAAAGGTTGTGACGTGTCAGACAGTAACTACACTAATTTAAAACAAATTACAAAGTTTATTTATTAAAAACCATCATAAAAAATCAAGGAGGAAAGGGACTTGCTCAGAACAGATGCAGTACTCCGCTTTTATACAGTAAAGGATGTGACACACAACAGCAGCCTGGAGTCGTCTTCTTCTCTTGGAAATAATCTCAATCTGTAATCTAAGGGCTTGCCAGAGCAGGTTCATAACCTCCTCAGTATTTCACTTTTCATAATCTGCAACACTACGCCTGCGTCGAAAGTTAACCCAATAAAGATGTTATAATAAGTTTTAGAGTTATTGAATCCCCTCTGGAGAAGTGGTAGGATGCTTGCCTAGCATGCGGCAGTTCCTGGGTTCTATCCTCAGTTAATATTTTATAAAAAAAACTTTATATTTTTCAAAAGAAATTTCAACCAACCAACCAATTAGACTTTTGTATGAGAATCGATTGTCTTTTATAATCGATTACAACGTCAAAATTAATAGTATTCAGTAAATCTTTAAACTCCCAGGATCATGTGACCCGATGGCCTGGTGGGCTGGAGCGTAATGCTTCCAATCGGAAGGTCCAAGGTTCAAACCCTGCCTTCTACGGCTATTTAAATATTGTATTTTTATAATATTTATATATATTAACTTTAAATTAATGAGTTACACCTGAGATTGCAGGAACGGATGGCACAGTCGGTAGTGCACTGGACTTCCGTGCTGCTGGTCTACGGTTCGGTCCTGTAGAATTCTTTTTTTTTAAATTCAGAAATATAAACTTTTAATTAATTAGAACTAAGCAGAGTAGTAGCTTATGTGCAGTAGACGCTGCGCAGCAGCTTAAGTACTATGCGTCACACGATGCTGGCACCATCTATACTATTAAAAGTTAAATAAAATTTATAACATGGTGGAATATCAACTTTATATTAATTAGAAGATTTTCACAGCTGCAGGAACGGATGGCGTGGTGGTTAGCACACCAGTCTGCCATCCGAAAGGCCCTCAGATCGAACCCTGGTTCGAGTCTGAGCCTTCTCCCCGGGTATAGCACTCGGACATAAATGCAGTCGGGCATTTATAAATTTTCCTGCGCATCCACGGGGGGGTCTTAACATTTTTTCCTTTGAATCTTAACTGTAACCGTAACGGTTATTTTCTTCAAAAATAGTGCTATTTTTTCATGTTTTTTTGCCAAAATTCAAGACTTTGTCCTTTTGCATCGACAGAAACAACTTAAATTTAAAGAGTCTTGGAATACTAATTAATAATAATTAAGAATGATGGTGTATTCCATCCTCAAACCCCAACCACCTACCCTGGCAGTCGCATTTAACTTAGCAATTTTTATGAAATTTCTCAAGTGGTGACTGAAAGCGCAGGTAAAGTTAGATTAAATGGGAAAAATGCTAGACTTATAATATTTAACGTCATTCTTTAAGCGGTAACTACGAAAATTCTTTTTTTTAATGTTGGCGAGTACTCATTTTTATAACAACCCTGACCCCAGTCCTGGACTTTTTTGTTCAGCGATTAGATGAAATAGGAAGATGCTTCACTTTAAATAATTTTCATTGGAACTTACACTTACTATATTAATAGATAGGCCTTGGTTAACTACACGGATGGTAGCAAATTATGACCAGGGTATTCGGATGCTTCTCTTTGAGTTGGGTCAGAGGAAATGGTATGCCTCCAGTGGATTCCTTTCGCACGTTGGGGTGTACGGCTATGAGGCTGCAGATTCTCTACCTAGATCTCCCACCTAAGAGCTTTGGAGATCCACTCCTTCCATACGAGTACTTACATGCTACTTGGAGCCTCCCACCAGCTTATAGCTGGTACCCCGGAAAAGGCCCGGGCCTGTCTGTTGTGCAGCGGCCTCAGGCCTCTTCTATATCGGCCTTGGCGAGATTCAGGAGTGGGAAATTTAAAAATGGGAAGAATATTTTTCCTCCTTGTTCCTAGAAAGGGAATTCCACTATAGCCATACAGCCAGGAGGAAAAACTTTTGACGTCTTACAGAACAGAAAGGGTTTCTCGGCAGGCAGAATTTGTAAAATTATTTTTCGGGCTGAATTGCCGAGGTCTAGCTGGTAAGCCGGAAGAGCTGACATAGTTTCAGGCGAAACGTCTGAGTTCTTACAATATTGTTGAGATTGTTATGGAAGTGGATTATTCCACTGAATTTTAGGGGTGATTGTGATTCATAAACGGTGAACAAACATTTTGTGCAAACTCTGCGTGATTATCATTTGACTTTTATACTTATTTTCAGAGCTTTGGTTTATCTGTCAAAGTTTTTCTCCTGGCGGTAAGACTATAGTCCTCTCACCTTCTTAATTGTTTAGGTGCCTCCTGGAGGCATGTGCTGGTTGAACAAGAAAGGATTTATGATGCCTTTTGCACCTGATGTAGACTTTTCTACACAAGAGGGGATGAGTATAACAACAGCATAGATACAATTTTTAACATTTCTCTTATTCTCCGGCTTCTTGATCCTACCCATTTAATTAAATTCCATGCATAGGGTGACTTAACCTGTGAATGAACACTTAACATTCAGAGATTTGCAATTTTCCCACTTTAAATATCATTTTCAGGGATTTATTTCTTCGTCAATTTTTTAAAATAAGGTATGTTTCCATACAAACTTTTTCTCTGCATTAAGGTTAAAATATCTTCAAATTGCAGAAGAAAGTGATAGCTTTAAAGTTATTCTGATTTTAGTGAAAACACTGCGATGTACCCTGTAAATAAACTAAATTTGAGCTATATACGAACACCGCTTTCCTAGTGAATGAACACTGAAAATAGTCACCAGTTATACTATTTCGGATTTTTTTTTAAGAATGTTAGGTTTATACATAGTTCCACAATCAAATAATCTCTTATAAACTTTTTCAAAATTCTAAAACTGGTGACAACGTTCAGTTAACCTAGTATTTTCTAAATAAAGTTTTTGTACTATCGTCTTTAATTTTTTAATTAATTTTTAATTTGGCCACTAACAGCACTCGTAAGCCATCTCAATCTATTCATTCTACTCGGCGTTGTTGTTCAAAACTAAAGCCGTGAAGCAAACTTTCAAAACACTATGTATTAGCATAGACTTTCAGATCAACACACCCCGTTCATTTAATACTGGAAGGGCCCAATTCTAAGCTTTGGGCATTACACCCAGCTTATTTTATATCATTATAGAGCGAATAAGCTTAAAACCACAAAGATTCAAGTGGTAGACCTTTTCCACAGAGACAGGGCCGTATCCAAGGGGGGGGGTTAGGGGTTCAACCCCCCCCCGAAATTTTGACATCAATTTTTATACTGCTATTTTTCTTGAAAATTATGTCTCACAAGGAGCAATATCCTCTTCGGGTAAAACCCAAAGGGTCTCAAAATGAGTCAAAACCCTACTTTTAAGGGTAAAATTTCCAAAAATTTTCTGGGGGAGGACCCCCAAACCCCCTTGAAATTTTGAAATCTATTAAGTATACGGTTTTTCCTTCAAACTTGTGTGATTTACAAGGAGTGGTCCTCTTTAATGTAACCTAAAGTGTCTCAAAATGAGTTAAAATGCCACTTTTAGGGGAAAAATTCAAAAAACTTTCTGGAGTAGGAGCCTAAAAACCCCCTTAACATTTCGCTATTTATTACAATATACCTTCTTTTACCTTGAAAATTCGGCAGCTTACAATGAGTGGTGCTCTATGGGTGTAATTCTAAAGGGTCTCGGAAATTAGCTAAAACACTCTTTTGAGGGGCAAATTTCCAAAAATTTTCTGGGGGAGGACCCCCAGACCCCCCTTTTACTTCGAATTCATATTGTTTATTCAATTTTTAAATTTAGTGCATCAAAATTTCAATCCAGTGTTGTCATCTAAAACTTAACATATAAAAGTACCCGTAAGGAGGTACTTCAGAAAATATTTGAGTCAAAACCCCCCCCGAAACAAAAGTCTGGTTACGGCCCTTCACAGAGAAAGAATGGCCGTTCATTCACTAGGAATTGTCAGTTTGCCGTTCCAGTAAATGAACACCCCTTAGTTTCCAAAATTTAGCGTTCGACATTGTTTTTAGACAAAGAAAAACACATGAATAATTGATTAAAACAAGAAAAAGCCTAATCTCCACAGTTAAAAAGTCAGAAAAATATAACTGAAGTCTCTTTTTCATTCACATGCAGCTGGGTTGAAAAAATATTATGGTTACAATTCAAAGATTATGCTTGAATGAACGATTGTTCCACATGTATAAGATAGGAGGGAGAGGGAGGAAAAAACTAGCCTCCCTTTTACAGAGGTGTGGGTATCAAGCAGCTGTTCAGGGGTTTTCGACTTACAAGTGCTCGAGGCCCGCAATCGAAAGCACAAGTCTAATGGCGGGCTCCTTTCGTATCCGTGACATATTTTTTTGGGGGGGAGGGTCTTTAATATGGCACTGAACGAAGGTCATTTACTTAGTGTGAAGGTACTAGTGTATTTTTAAAAATTTCAGAGGCTATATAAAATTTTGATTCTCTTTAAATACCGAGCTTTACATTAAATTGGGGTCTTCCTCAAGAAAATTTTTGAAAATTTCCCAAAAAAAGGTGTTTTCCTCATTTTTGGATACTAGAGCCTCATGTGATAAGGTTCTCCATAAGCCCTCGCAAGGCCCAAGAAGAATTTCAGGGTATGCCTCCCCCTGACACTTTTCTTTTTGTCACCATAGAAACTGCTCCATAACAGGAGAAAGAAGAAAATAGGTGGGTGTTCGGGGGTCCTCTCCTGAAAAAATTTTGAATTATATCATGCTAAAAAGTATTTTGAAGCTACTTTAAGGTGTTCTCAAGCGGGCCTCGCAGGCCACACAAAAGGACTCCGAGGGCCGCTAGTTGGAAATCCTTGTAATAAATATTGATAGAAAGCTAATAAGACCAGAGGAAAGATCAGTTGGACTTTAGTTATATTTACCAAGAATAACGATCAGCATGAAATCCTGTAAAGAAGCTATTACTTAATAGAGAGACAACACGGTCATTCCATGCCGAATCATCCAGGGTGATCAAACTACCCCACAAATCAAATAAACACCCCCTTATCTCCCCCAATTTCCAAAATGTAGCGTTCAACGTCATAATTTAACAAAGAACAACATTTGAATAATTGATTAAACAAGGAAATGCATAAGCTGTACAATTTAAACTCAGAAAAATATGACTGAAAGATGCGAATTCTTAACCTACAGATCTTTTTTTCGTTCACACGCTGCGTTTATATTGAAAATGTTTTTACAAGCGTGGCTACGGAGGCAAAAATTTCTTTCATGATGCAGCCCTGCATTTATTTTTTCACAATCGTTTTCTTGTAGAGCTCAAGATTTCGGAAAATTTAGACAAAACAGGAATCCCGAATCATGCTGTTAAAGAATCCGGATTTCCGGGGCTACTCCGGAAAAGTAGCTCAGTTGATTATTTAAATCAATTCTTTAAACTATATTTAATTAAATCAATTCAAATTATGTTTAAGCAAAACATTTAGATTTAAAACTAGCAAGTCCAAAACTTGGGTGGGCGTCACCCCACTTTGTTGCCAGAGGAGTGATTTCCGTTTGATATACCTTTTTTTGTTTAAGGAAAACATATTTACTATGAACACATGAAAAATTTGTAGACCAGTGGTTCCCAACCGGTGGTCCGCGGACCATTGTTGGTCCGTGAGTCTTGGAAGTAGTCCGTGGAGAGACCCGGAAGCACACAAAAAAAATGTCTAATAACTAATAGAAATTTGAATGAATTGAACAAGAAAAAGATTGAATTATACTTTCGGCTATGTAATTTGTGTGGATAACAGTCACCACTAAATTAATAACAATTATTTCTTCTACTATAAATATTTAAAGAGAAATTTAAGAGTTCTGATAAAAAAAAAGCCGGCCACAATTTTGTGGGTCCCTAAGATATAAATCACAACAAAAATTACTAATTCTCGTGGGATGTTATTAAATTTGTCTTAAAGTATAGTAATATTTTAGAGAATTATAAAATTTCCATCCTTAATTAGGGATAATAAACTTTCATCTTGCAATTTTGTGAAGATGAGGATTTTAAGCTACAAAAGGGTGGTCCGTGAAGGTTCCAATTTTAGACTTAGTGGTCCGCGAACTTCTCTGATGAGTTCGGAACCACTGTTGTAGACCCCCTAGTTCGATGTGGCTGTCGGGACGCTTGGAATGTTATACCATGATAGGGGAGAAAACTAAATTTATGGCATGTACTAAGGGGCTCTTCCCTACCTTAAAATTTAACTATTTAAAGTTGATAAAGTCAACAGTTTTATTTACTTGGTTAACACTAAAATGACCAGAGGTTCAAAGAATTATTGAAGAATTATTATTGCTGTTGTTTTTTTGGGCTTCCTTGGGACATTCCTTTGTCTCTAATACTCTTTTACATAACCAAGTCTCTCCAAGTCTAGTATCCTTAGATTTATAGTACCAAGATATTACATTATAAAAGTGCTTATAAGATCATATGCTCTGAGTCTTGGACTATGACCTCAAAAGACGAATATGCAATGAAATATACTTCAAAGCATTTTCGGTGGTGTCCAAATAAATGGACTTGGGAGAAGAATAAGATGCAATCATGAGCTCTATCAGCTATGTAAAGAATCTGACTTGGTGAAATACATCAAAATATAAAGAATTAAATGGGCTTGCCACATAATCCGGTTGACAGACCAATGTACCACAAAAAGAATTTTTATGTCAAAGCCAAAATAGAGCTAGGGGAAGACCCAAACTCAGATGGTCTGATTCTATTGACAAGGACTTCCTTGTCCTAAAATGTAGGAATTGGCAAACTGTGGCCGTGAACAGATTTCCTATATCACATAAAAATTTATCGTTTTTCACTATAATTTTTCAGGGAAATACAGTCGTGTGAAGTTGATTCTATCAATAAAATCGGTTACATAAAGTCACGTCTTTTCAATTATTTCAATTTATCTTGTTTTTATCAATAAATTATC
Source organism: Tetragnatha montana (assembly GCA_963680715.1). Lineage (NCBI taxonomy): Eukaryota > Metazoa > Arthropoda > Arachnida > Araneae > Tetragnathidae > Tetragnatha > Tetragnatha montana. The sequence continues at coordinate 1,386,516 of OY796684.1, read as the reverse complement.
TTCCAATTTTTTAGTGAACTTTTTTAGAGGTTAAAGGAGCTATCTAATTCACTTTTTGTTTTTAATTCAGGGTTGAGAATTATTCTTAAATATACCATGTTTCCTATTTCCCCATTTAAACGGGGTAATAAGAAACATCCGGGGGTTTTTTTACATGAAAATATTATTAGACTATTTTCGACTTTATTTTGTTGCTATATTATTGGATTTAATTTATTTTTGAAGTTAAAAAGTTGAGTTGAATTAAGTTTCTTATTAACTTATTACCCCATTTTCCTGAAAACGGTGGGCTAGTTAGAAACACTTTTACTCACCACTTAAATGTTTATTGAAAAATTTATAAGTAATTCTATAAAAAAATCTATATTAATTTATCCTGTTCAGTTACTTTATACCCCCCAGAGAAAGGTCAGTGAATAAATTGCAGGGATTTTCTGGTAGAAACTTTAACAGTTTCCTGTCAAAATTCAACAGTTTTTTAACAGCAGCATGACACCATAATAGTCAGCTCCTTTTAAAGTCGATCTTTATTAAAATTGAGAGCAATCGCTCAAACTCCTATTGCACGACTTTTAGCTTCTCTGGAGACAATCTTCGAGGTTTAGAAAAAACTGGTGATGGGCCGGTAGAATGTGTGGTTGTATGCAGCGCACTCCAGTTATAATCGAAGCAACGTTTACTGACCCTATGACGTCACTCCGCGGATGCAGAAACTGCGTAAACAAAAAGCCTTTGGGTTGCTAGGTGGAGTTTCGGTACGCAAATCGGCTTAAAGAGACGCTTTATATACATGGGTTTAACAAAATAATCATTTTTTAAATTGATTTTCTTCATTTCACTCAAAATTCAGACACCGAGCTGGGAACTACTTTGTTTGTAAGTGACGTCATAGGGTCAACTAAAGTTGCTGTCTAGTATTTAGACAAATTAAGAGTTTTAAATTTCGGGAACTCTTGCAGCAGGTCATGAAAAGGGGATTTACTTGATACGAAACTCAAACCAAGGGAAGGTTCATTGACTGCTTTTGCTTTAACGCTAAACGTTGTTTCCCTATCAATTTTATACGTTTATTTCTGATATCGACGAGTAATCCAAACTTTTTTTTAAAAAAAATCAGCCCCGAGAATGGATTGTGTGACGTCGGCAATTACAAAATTGAAAGACAAATTTACGAGCAGCTAAAAGTCCGATCTCGAAGCCTTGAAAGAAGATGTTACAATAAGTTTAAAGTTACTGAAACCCCACTGGAGCAGTGGTAGGATGCTTGCGTAGCATGCGGCAGTTCCTGGGTTGTCCCAAGTTATTATTTTATTGCACTTTCAAAAAAACAGCAAAAATCAAGTCCATGCGAATTCTGATCGGACTGTGTATACTCGACAGCAGCGTTTCCTGACCCTATGACGTCACTAACAAACAAAATAGTTCCCAGCGTATAGTCTGAATTTTGATTGAAATAAAAAACATCAATTTAAAAATATGATTATTTTGTTAAACCTATGTATAAACAGCGTCTTTTTACCACGATTTGCTTACCGAAACTCCTCCTGACAACCCAACAGGCTTTCTGTTTACGCAACTTCTGCTTCCGCGTAGTGACGTCATGTTATAAGGTCAGGAAACGTTGCTGTCGAGTAGTTTGTTTATAGGTGCTCGTGGAAAATTTCGCCGCAAGCGATTTCTGTTGGCGGCATATTGGTTGAGAGATTTAAGGAGTACTGAAACGCAAGCTCCAGTACCGATCAGCAATCTCCTGACGTAGCAAAGAAACTTCGGACACTTACTTCATCTTATTTCCTATCCACTGACGAAACGCCTCCGGTACCTCCAAGACTTCATCTGCCGCCATCTTGTCAAGAGGGTCATGGGAGGTTCTAGTAAAGGTAAACTGAAACAGGTACTATACTAGACAGCAACTTAAGTTGACGTCACTAATAAACAAAGTAGTTCCCATCGCGGTGTCTGATTTTTGAGTGAAATAAAGAACGTCAATTTAAAAATATGCTTATTTTGTTTGTATTTATAGTGCTTTTCAATCAAGATTTGCGTACCGAAACTCCTCCTAACAACCCGACAGGCTTTGTGTTTGCCGATTTCTCCTTCCGCATTTGTGACGTACTGGGTTCAGGAAACGTTGCTGTCAAGTATAGTGTCTTTGCAGCCAGCCGATTTCACTGCGTCATCTTCTGCAGTAACGACTCGGCTTTTTAGAACTTCTTTAATTCGTGCTAAAGCAATCTGAGCTTTGATGCAAATGAGGATTCTGCAAATCAGTCGTTTTTCAGTGAGTGCGTTCCTTGGGCGGGGGGGAGAGTACTTCTTAATTTCTTTCATCAAACCAAACGATTTTTTTTTTAAATTTACTTTTGTTATATTTGGTTAGCTGATTTGTTAATGGATCGATTATCTTTATAACTCTAATCAAAATGGAAAATATTTTCAATAAATTTATTTTAAATTGGAATTTATTCTGATGCAATACTCAGATGCGAATGTTTTTATGAATGTAGATGGTTTAATTTTAAGAAAGAAACCGTAAAAAGGTTATTTTTGTGTCTTATTTCTCTAAAAATATTTGTTAAATTCAAAGAATAATTCTCTACTACACACAAAATTACAATGCGCTCAAATAATTAAAAAATGTATTTTTTTAAGCTGGTCTCACACAATCGCGAAACCTTGGGATCTGATTTCTAATGACTTGACCACCTGGCTAGGTTTATCTTTCGACGAAAGTATGAAAGTGTTTTAATATAAAATCTTTATCAAGTAATTGAAGGAAAAGTAGTGCCAACAGTTTAGATTACTTTGATCTGAAACTGTTTCCTTAGTTTATACGGATTTCCAAAACTTTTAAATAAATCGTTTTGGAGAAAATACCTATTTTTTAATGCTCTTAGTTTTGAAATAGTTTTTCTATCTCTGTGGACATACACGTTAAAAGACAGGGATTAAACTCGTTTCAACAAAAATATTTACTATTTAGGCTTAATAAACACAAGTTAAAATTAAAAGGATTGCGGATAACAAATAAGAGGCCGCGGGGAGCCTAGGCATCGGCTTCGGAAGGTCCCGGATTCGATTCCCGACACTATAGACCCACCGAGTAATGCGGAGTATGTGCTCGTTAAATCAGTGGGTCTGAAAGTCCTGTGGTCGGTCATGGCGCATTTTGCCATTGGTCCAGGTCGTCAGGGGACTATTTCCCTCCCCTTTAGAGACATGGCAAAATCATACGCCTCACTTTCTCAGGAACTGACACTTTGCCTTAAATCCTGACGCTTTGTGGATGGAGCTTGGATATTCCAAGTTGCATTAGAAACGAAAAAATCAGGGATAAACAAATTGATGATCAGTCTTTTTATAACATCAAAATATAAGGAGGGAGGTTCTCTTTTTGTTCTTCAGCACTTTTTGTATCCAATTTATTTAGATTATTATTAATTAATTATTGTGTTTTGAAATATTTCTTAAATAATGATGGCATTAAGAAGGAAGATTTATTTTAAATTTAAACTTTTTCAAAGTCTGATTTCATTTTGCAATAATTTTAATTTTATTAAAATTAAAGTTTATCCAATCTTTAACAAAACTTTTTGTAAAACCAAATGCGTCTAGAAATTATAAACACCTACCAAAAACCCATAAAAAATTAATTTCTAAAATTTCTGCATATTTTGAACCAAAGAAGGGGGTCTACAGAGTTAGAAAAAGTTAGTTTAGGAACCCTTGGTTTATACTCAGAACATAGCATAACAAAGAAATTTAAAAAAAAAAAAAAAAATGTTATTTTAACAAAGAAAATTTGAAAGAAAAAATGTATTTGTAAATAAGCGATACAATGGTTTGAACTGAGAACATAACAAAACAAAGTAGTTTATTTAATCTAATAAAAAATTACACGTTACTTTAACAAAGAAGAAATTTATTCATATAAACAACATTTTCTCTTCTGGTTCATTTCATTTCATGCCTGTCATAATAGAAAAAAATATGAGTTAAAGAATGTTAGGAAATACTTGTGAATGGGTGACTCATAAAAATGCATATTCCAGCTAGTGAAATTGTAGAAGTACATTTAAGGTAAATGTGGGTATAGTTCCCAGGTAAAGGATTTTTTGCTTGAATTGACAAAAAATATCAATGGATTTGTTTGAAAATAAAGATTTTTCTATCCTGCCAATCAGCGAGAAATAATTGTGACACATTCCATCACGTAGCTGAAAACACTGAGGGAATGATGAAACCTCTGTTGATGCTATTTTGTTTTTGTTTGTTGGACCACAGCCCATTAAACCAGACACTGATTTCAGATTTTATCAAGTTGACACCAGCCATGAAAGCCTACAAGTTTAATTTTTCTTTTATTCTAAGGTTTTCTGAATCTCTTTCATTTCTACTAATAAAAATCCCTATCCCTAATAGATCTGGTTATCAGGTGAAATATTTGTTTCCAATTTCTTAAAAGTACTCCAGCCATAGTGGCCACCATTGTTCCTGATATTTTCATTCATAATTTAGCATTTAAGTGAAATCTACGGACTTAATATAAAAATGCTCCATCAATACTTTTTCATGGATAACCATACAAGTCATATTTCTGGGAAAACAATTCAATGTGCTAAAGAAAACGGTTTGAGACTGGTAACATTTGATCCCCCCACTCACCAAAAAGAGGTTTACAAGTCATTCAAAACATGCTACTACCAAATAAATCCATGAATTATTTAAAAATGTTGGAAAGCCAGCAATGATATCTGATGAGGCTGAATTAGTTGGGAGAGCATTCCAATTAGCCTAATATCATGGTGGATTAAAAGTTTTAGGCTTATATCCCTTAAATATAAAATAAACTAAGATTTTAAAAATAGGACCAAGGTACATCACCCAGGGGTGTACCTTGAACTTATTTAACTTTCAGTAATTATGTATAGAAATACTTCAATTAAAATTTCAAAAAAAAATATTTGTTGTGTATGAAAGGTGTAAGTATTGTGGGGAATTTGTTTCATTACTTTATTTTTAGTAAATAAAAAATTTAAGGGCAAAAAGTAAAAATAGGTCCAAGGTACACGAACTTTCTCTAATGTTTAATCAGATTTTTGTACTCATTAAAAAATGTATTACTTCAATAGTTTGGTTTCCACTCCAGGCAATTTTTCAAAAATAAGTGGATTTCTTTTTAACTGGAGTTTCTTATTTAAGCAGAATCCACATTATTTTTATTTACATTTGAAAGCTATTGGGCCACTGGTCCCTATACCCACATTTAACTTTAATGACTTTTAAAAAATGTTTTTCATAAAGTTATTTCATCAGTAACAACCCTGATATATTATAATTAACAAATCTTGAATCTTTAATTCTCTTGTATTCATTTATCTTATTTTACACACTATATCGTCAGCACAATGACAAAACTGCAAATTTGAGTTAATGACATATTAAGCATACTCCACATCCAGTCTATTATAGTTTAGAAGGGTTTTCCAAAAAAAACTATTGCATTATATAAATAGCTTCATTATTTGTTTCAGTAAAACTGTCAAGGTGCAGCAACAAAAATGTGAAAAAGAAATTACGACAGCAAAAGCACAAATATGCCATACTTGAGTTCAAGTCAAAAAATTCCTTATTCATGACAATCTTGAAAGGATTTTTGGCATCTATATAGCTTCTGGATTGTAACCCTTAAAATTTTAGCATCTATTAGTTTTCAAACTATATCCATTGGAACAGTACAGTTGGAGTAATTACAGTCAAACCTGATTTTGTGCAATGCATTTATGTGAATTTTTTTTTTAAATGTGCATTTGTTTCTGTTTGATATTTTCAAGTGCAGAGCATCAAAATTAAAAACAAACCACTTTTTGTGAATAAAATTTTGTTAAAAATGCAATTAAAAACACAACACAATGTGGTAACCAGGAAATTAAAGATAGATAAATAAAAAACTAAAGCAATAGATGTTGGCCAAGACTGAGTTCAAAGAAAATAAGTGCAGATTTTTCTTTCTAATTTCATTTATTTCAGTCCTTTTTGAACCTACAAAAACTCGCTTTTGTAATTAAGTATCCACAACAAAAACAATTAGCTATTGACTTCAAATATATCAATTATGTATGCATAATTTTGGTGGTTTCTCTTCCTGACAGCAGAAATTAGCACTCCACTTTTATAATTACATAAAAAAAACACCCCAACCATTCTTTTTTTTAAATAATATCATTTCTGATGATTGTCCTAATGATATGATTCAAGTTAGATCTATCATTCGACATATTATTAAAGTGTAAATTACTTACTTTAATTGTCTAGTTCTTCCCTTATTCCAAACACCGCTAAATGGGGGTAACCATCTCCTATTGAGCTTACTCTTATTCTTATTCAAATGAGTCTGAAGACGCTTAGGTGGCAAGGACTTTTTCTTCTTTTTCTTTACTGAAATAGAAAGTTCAAAATTAAATCAATAAAGTTAAAGAAAGTTAATCAATAAAAGTTGAGTCATATCCTATGAAATATTACTTAAGCCATTAAAAAGAAAGATAGATTAGACTAAATAAGATTATTTTTAAACCTTTAAAAACTTTTAAATCACTTCAAAAACTATTAAACTTTTCAAATCAAGTATAAGAATAAAGTAAAGAAAAATGTAACAGACATTTAAGTTAATGTAAATCTTTGAAATAGAGTCTTGAGTGGTAAAAAACATCTTCCAGAAGTGTATATTTCCCCTCAAAAATGCATAGCAAAAACAAGTGATTTCATCAAAACTTATTATTTCCACATCGCCAAAAGTCATGGCAGAAGCACCTTTGAACTGATGAAAAGTCAACATTTTATACTATAGCATAACCGAGCATGTGTTTTTTTTAAACTCAACATCTCCACTAGGGTGGTTCATTTTGCACACAAGGTGTGGTTTTCATATGGTATCTATGTCACCCCAAGTCTATTTGATGATAGAAACATGATGAACATTCCTAAAATACAACTGAATTAGGAGATTATTTTATCTTGAATAAACATTTAAGCCGTGAGCCATTCAAAATCTCCTCCATAGCCACCAATTTGACACCCCTGGTTTAAAGTATAGACCTGGGAGCCACTCAGTCATTTTTTTCATTGCAGGAAAACCTCCAAAACATCATATGAACAATTAAATAGGTCCTTAAATTTTAAGTTAAAGCTGTATCTGTAAAACAGGCTTATTTTGTGGCATAATGTGCGAAGTTAGTACTGAAGTTCAGTACAAATTGCTGCCAATTGGGTGGCCTATTTTATGTTTCATTTTGAAATTGGGATGGAATTTTTAAAAAGATTGAATTCTGTCCCCAAAACTGAAGAGAGAAAACACATGAGTATAGATGGTAATTATTTGAAAAGTTGTTTTAAGAGCAATAGCTTAATCTTAAATGAAATATAATATATTAAGGGAAGTAAACAATTTGACAGAGGAAGAAAATTAAAATTACGTTAGAAAAAATGTTTTAAGTCTTGTTTTAACACTATAATTTAGGAATTATTCAACAAAATACAAATTTAAACTAATCAACAATAAAGTTAAAGCATTATTAACAAGCACAGAGTGTTTCAACAAGTCTGCCCAAACTCTGCACAACTAGATTCTTTGAGTGAAATACATAAAAAATTACTGAAGATCTGTATCTATATGATGATCCACAGTTTTCTAGAAAATCAAGACAGAAAAGGTATGAGGCCACACAGTTTACGCTAAAAAAGCTTTGTGGAAAATGTGAAAATGGTTATTCTGATAAGTTTGCACATTCACACTAAGATGTTAAACATATCCCTGGGCGTGCAGGCACCCATAGTGGGATGAAATAATCAAGTTTTAATCAAATAGTATATATGATATAACATTTTTGAAAATAAGATTTGTTGTACTGGAAAAATTCTTTGTGCAAAACTTATCTTCTCCACATAAGAAATCTTTATGGGCAGAGTTTGGGCAGATTTGTTGAAACACAATGTTCAAGTAGCTACATGAGAGAAGAAAAAACTTACAGTGAGATTGTAATGTCTCAAGAGTAGGTCCAATAACTGGTCCGGAGGATTCAGCTGTTTTATCACTTGTAATTAGCCACGGGGGTATTTTGGAGTCAGAACTATTTACATTGATATTGCGGACAGTCTACAAAGAAAATTTAAAAAACTTTTAGTATAAGTCTTTTACTGCAGAGCCAAGGACAGTAAAATTGTCATGTGCCTTTGAAAGACAAGGCAGTTTTATGGAGGGGAAAAAGGAAGCTGAGGCGGTTGAAACTAGTGGTAGTTGAGGGGGCTTAAGATTTCAGGTTTGGGGTTAGGAGATGAGCCCCAAGAATTGAGGTTCTATCGTAAAAAAATGGCATGTTATTTTAAGTTGATCTCATAGGTGGTTTTCTTGCTTTGGTTTTTACTTGATCTTGCTACCAATGTTATTTCTTTGGGATCAACTTTGAAAGACATGCCATTTTTTTAACAATAGGACCTCAATTTTTGGCCCCTTTTATCCTGGGATGCACCCAAACCTAAAATATTAAGCCCCATCAAATGTCTTTACCAACCAACAATCTCAGCTTCCTTTCTCCCTCCTCAAAAGCACTCCACCCTTTTACTATCCTTGGCTTTGAAATGCCAATACTGAATAAACATACATAAAAATGCAGTAAAATCAATGATTATACCAGTGGTTCCCAAGCCATGATAAGATGTTAAGTGCCACAAGGAGCACAAGATAGGATGAAACTAATTCTTAGAAAAATCTAAACAAGTATCTAGTTTCAGATGCAAAATTTATATTATAACCTTTGTGGCTTCATATCTGAACAAAAGAAAACCCAAGAAGTATTAGAAAACCACTTGAATTAAAAAAATTCATAGTGGTTTGAAAAAACTCACTTAAGCTTTAAATGTTCCATAGAGCTTGGAAAAAACCAAACTAATTTTTAAACAACCATGGAGCTTTGTTAGTTTTGTTCCATGGAACCAAACTATTTGTTAAACAAACTTCTAAAAGCCCACTCTCTAAACTTTGAAAAAATGCTGTTAATTTTGAAAAAAAACTCACTTGACCCCACAAAAACATATAGAAACTTCCACCATTCCCATAGAACTTTAAGAAACCTTAGTTTAAAGAAAAAAATTGTCTAATTTTTAAATAAATACATTTAAATTTGAAAAAAAAGCTTTAAATTGTAAGAAAACTGCCTTTGAAAACCCCCACATTTTGTTTTGAAAGAACATACTTCATTTGAAAGGACTTGCTAAAATTTTAAATTTACTTAACAGAAACATCTTTGACACTATTATTGATAAAAAGTACTAAAGTAATTGATTTACACTTAACTATTGATTGTTTTTATGTATCAACTTGGTTGTTTTGTAGCTGAAGGAACACCAAAACATTTCAAGTTGTACAAACTTTGAATTTCATTCCTTTAATTTTAATTTCAAGTCCAATGAATGATGGAAAAGAAGGTTACTTTCTACATGGTAAATGACATTTTCACTCAGCAATTGTTAAATTTTAGTTTTGAATGAGTGGTTTACTCAATGACATGGTTGGTAATGTTCACTAGCAAAACTATCACAATACAGAACAGGCAACTAATAAAATTACTTGCACCTGAGATACAGAGTTTAAAACTTATCATTAGCCCTGAAAAGTATTGAGAGGTTTTATCTCAATCTTGAGTCTATTCAAGGAACTATCTGGTACGAACTTGACCTCTCATCAGCATGTTAAATGAAACAAAAACTTTCAGCTCACACAAAATTAATGTAAAAAAAATTTAAACATCATTTACATTGTTATTGATTAGGAAAGGCACCAAGTTTTTAAGAAGACCCAGTCCTTTTTGATTGATTTGTAAAAGCTACACATGATTGACAGTGGACCAATCCTTTGTTAAGGATTGATGTGAAAATTTATTTTTGTAGTTTTTAAATGTATATTAAACAATTGTGTGTGTACTTTTTTACTAAAACATAGTTCTTTATCATAATAAAGGATGAGTCAGTTTTTTAAAGGAGTTTGTTTTGCTTATTACCCAAATTATTCACATTTTAATTTTTAGATTGCTATTGATCCTAGTTAGTCAGGATAAAAAAAGGTTGTATTGTACCCTGATTTAGAGTTAGAAACACCCACAGACTACCCCACTGAACCAATACAGTAAATCAACTGGACTTGTCACTTTTTTTCGCATCCCCCCCTCAAGAAATTCATAGCATACAAGGTGTCCACCAACAGCACTCTTGTAAACATTATGAATTAGTTTCTCACTCTGATAATGATAAAGATGTTCCATTGCTTAAAAATGCATAAACATCTAGGGTTTCTTTTTCAAAAATAATTATGATACTATAAAATTCATACCTCTGAAGAAACTCTGGTGGATGTATTTGGTTCCTCCTATAAAATAAAATAAAATGAGTTTTCTTAAATACTATTATCAATAATGCAAATTTCACTAGGCAAGTCATTGATAAAGGAATAAATTATCTGAAAATTCTGGGGTAGCTTTACTTTTATGACCAAGTTTTAAAGACTTTTTAACCAGATTTTGTTCAGTTTTTTCCCTGAATGAATTCCTTCATGCCTAGAAGTTGCACATTTGATAAAATGATAAGAGAGCAATTGATTATTATCATACTTCTCAGACCCCACCTCAGAGCAATTGATTATTTGAACTCTTACTGCTGCCATACTTCTTATCTCAGACCCCACTTCAACTTTGATAGGTCGTTTCCACCCCTTAAAATGAACAATGACCCCTGTCCTTATCAGCAACCAAAGTCAGATTCCAATCCAAGAACTGGTTTTATTACCTCAACAATTTCCTGTTTTAATTGAAATGTTCGCGGCCTCATGCGCCACTGGGCGTTAGGAGATAGAAGAATTGAAAGGTTTGCAATTCCCACAGGGTCTCCTTTGCAGCATTTGTGCTATTGTTTTTGTTGAATTTTGGTACTGTAGGGAATTCAGAAAGTAACCTTAAAATGGATTGAAGTATTAATTAAATGTTGATAATTAGTGGGACATAAAGTAGTCAGATGGTTGGGTGATCTTTGAGTTATGTCATACAGACAACATTGAGAAGAGAAGTTTCTTGGTCTAATATTGTACAGTAGAAAATGCATATCACATTAAGAACTGAATAATCTGAAGTTCAGATGCATTAATGATAATTATTTGAGAACCTTTTATTAAAATAAACTTTAATCTTTTCAGTTTTAGACTGTCCAAAATTGCCATTATAGAAAGTTTGGGGTGATCAGGACTTAAATACTTTTTATTGAGCTAGGTCCCACTCTATAGTAGACACCTGACACAGCAGTTAAGGGTTAATATATTCATTTACAATTAAGAGCTTAAACTAAGTATTAAAGAATCCCCCACAAAATAAAACTAGCAAGAAAACCAAATCTTAAAATTGCTTTTCATAGAAAATTAATCAAGTATTTAAGACAAGTGCTTTATTTCAAATTTCTTGAGCAATAAGAACAATGATCAGAGTCTGAATATAGGATCTGAAAATAGGGTCCTGAAAATGTAGGGCAGAGGTGGCCAACCATTTAGGAAGAGTGCCACAATTAAGGAAAAATTTCCATGAATTAGCAAAAAAATAACATGTCTGACTTTTCAATGTAAAACAGTGTTGTAGGAAATGCAAAAATTAAGCATAAAAACCATACCCCCTCTCTCTCAAAATTATCTTCCAAAATCTTTTTTCTTTCAGCTTCAAGTTCTTTCATTTTGTCAACATCCTAAAGTATGAAAAACAGTTAAATATTCAAAATAATTAAGATACAGTTTTCTAAATAAAAAAAAAACATGTATCATAATTTCAGGTAGATAAGCCGCACCAGCATATAAGCTGCCCACACAATAAAAACCATATATAAATGAAATTTTATCAGATTATATCTCCTTGATATTTTCATGTGCATTTTGCATGATATTGCCAACAATTTTTAAAGTTTTTGTTCTATCTCCTTTAGTTTTTAATTTTTTAACTTTCTTATGTCACCACTAAGGACACTGTAACCCATCTCAATAGATTCAGCATGGTCACTTACCTAGAGGTATACCTTACTACCATGACCCTAACATATGTTGGTTCCAAGTAAAAGCAATGAAACATAATTTTGAAACACCCTGTATTATGATGCATCTGCCAACCCTGTCTTTTTATACAAAAAATTGCTCCTTATAAATCTTACCCAACTTTTATCATAAAACTGAAGCAATCTTTAAAGCGTTGGTTTTAAAGTTTAATATTGGATAAAAACAAACTAACTAAAATTGGAACTACTTCCTGGATCAACATCTAAAAATGCATTCAATATCAAGAAAAGGAACTGGAGGGCATAAGCTGTTCAAATATGCCCCATCTATCATCATAATGTATAAAAAGAAAAAATACATATTTCTAACAGAAATTTTAGAAACTTTTTTAAATGCCACAAGAGAATGCAATACAGAAATTCTACTTTTAAAATTATCTTGAATGAATTTTTACACAATTCAAATTAAAAGAAATTTTACTATATACCTTCCAAAGCAAAAAAATCTCAAACATGAAGGGTTCAATGAACTTACTGCTCTGAAAATTCAGGCAAAAGATGGTATTAATACTGGTATCTATTTGTAATTTCTTCAGATTTTTAAATTAACTTAGAGAAATGGGCATTGTTCTAATTACAGTAAGCATTACTTTCAGCAAAAAAGAATGTAACAAAACCAATTGTAAAAGCAGTAGAAAAAAAACTCTGATAACTGTACAAATATTACCTTCCTGTTTAAGGCATCTAATTTTTCTTCATATTTTTTCCTTGCTTCTACAATGCCATCCATAAAGCTAAAAAAATTAAAAAGATGTAGTTTTTACAAAATTAAACATCAAAGTTGTCAATACTATCAAAACTTTAAAGAATACTAGGAGAAACTTACGTCTTAAGAAAAGTTTGGGACTTGCAGAAAACTTTGTAATCTTCTTTTCGACCATGATACTTCAGGTAACGAATGACTTCAGATTGGTGAGAAGGGCTGATAAATAGATAAAACAGAAAAAGTAAGAACCTAAGAATTCAAGATATATACTTTCCTAATGACAAATTTATAGGATCACATAATATAAAGAC